>JAREIS010000228.1:0-1374206 GCA_030060385.1 Muscicapa striata striata
GAGTTCCTGGAATTCATCCAGCAGTGGGGACTTATGCATAAAACAGGCATTCCACACTCCCTACAGGCCAAGCTGTGATTGAACGCACACATCAAACATTGAAACAGGTTCTAGCTAGACAAAGCAGTTCTACTGTGTGGATGTCTCCCCAGCAAAAGCTCTGTAAAGCATTGTTTACAATCAATTTCTTGAACTGTTCATTTGAAAACATGAGTCCTCCTGTGGTTCGTCATTTTAACAGCAGTAAACAGTTTAAATTGTCTCAGCATCCACCAGTTTTGATTAGGGACCCAGAAACCTGGGAAACCAAAGGTCCCTATGAACTTGTAACCTGGGGAAGGGGTTATGCATGTGTTTCAACTCCCTCAGGACCTAGATGGATTCCACAGAAATGGGTAAAGCCTTTTGTCCCTAAAACTCCAGATACAGCAGAAGGAGATGAGAAGCAAGTAACATTTGCTTCCAAAAGAAGACGCCATGAGAGGAAAAGGAAACAAAAGCTTCATAAAGGAATACCCTCAAGCAGATAAGGACTCATAACATGTTTTAAAAAAATGTTTGTTTTTCTTTTTAGAAAAAAGCTACCCTCGAGTTAACCCTGTGAAGAACCCCATCCAGGTTGTCCTCTTGTTAGCTTTGAACAGTTTCGCAGCTGCGTGGATCGTCCCTCAGCCACGTCAGAACATCTGGGTAACCCTGGCACAGACACTCAAACAGGAAAACATATGTCTGTCCACTGCAGCAGCCACAGATCCTATGTCCACCTGCCTGGTAGGAGTCCCACTTAAAGCTAGTGAGTATTTAGGTAGCTTTGACATACACTTGCCTAATAAAACACCTGAACCATTCACTATTTCACCTAGGCACTCAGCACAGATCATAGGTAATCCTGTAAAGGACTTGCTGCCAAAATTACCCAAGGCAGACCAGGAACCCCAAGAGTTAGAACTGCTTGGTTCCTATCCAGCAACATACTGCATTCATTTCAAAGATTATCCAACACTCACTGACACAAAAGGCTTTCATCTCATCCGACAATTCGTAAGGAATTTATGGTACGAAGTGGTGTACTTTCACAAACCATATTCCAGCTAAAGATCCAGTTCATACAAGTCCCAAAATCCTACCAAAGGGATTGTTTTTAATTTGTGGGGACCGGGCATGGGCAGGGATTCCTTCTAATCTTCTAGGGGGACCATGTACTATAGGGCGGTTGTCCTTGTTAGCACCCAACAAAACCTTAATCAGTGATTGGACACACAAAAGCAAATCTGGTAATAAAATACAAAAAAGAAGTGCAGATAATCTGGACCCAAATTGTGATGCAGAAATTTTCCATTGGGCAAAATCAAAAAGAATCGCTGTATCTGTATTCCTTCCATGGGTTGCAGCAGCAAAAGCTCTAGGTGAATTAGGTCACCTGGAGTGTTGGGTGGTTAAACAAGCAAATTTAACTTCAACTGCCATCAGTTCCCTCCTAGAAGATGAAGAAGTAACCAGGCAGGCAACACTACAAAACCGTGCTGCAATAGATTTTCTCCTATTACTACATGGACATGAATGCCAGGAATTTGAAGGACTTTGCTGCATGAATCTGACTTCAAAGGCTCCTAATGTCCACGCTGCTCTGCGAGATATGAAGCACCTGATTGGACAAGTGAAACAAGAATCAGAAGACTGGATTAATGAACTGTTTAAGGGCTGGGGTTTTCTGGGTGGTGGACTTCATAGTCAAAACTATTATGTTGCTTGTCGTTATTCTTTTCCTTGTAGCTATGGCATTTGGGATCATACGTCATTTAATATTTAAGGCTATTAATGGAATAATTTCTTCTACCTCAGGGACAATCATATAGAATTGGCAAATTTAAAACAGTCTAACTCTCCACTCATCTCAAATGGTGGTCAAAATAAATTCGGACTAGAATTAGTTTAAAGTCATCCCCTACTTAAAAAACAAAAAACGGGAGATGTTGTAATTTGATAAACTGAGGTGGAAGAAGGATGCACATACCTTGTCATCTTCCGGTTTATCCCAGAATTCCTACTGTCCCCTGACCTTCCCTAAGTGACCTTGAAGCAACTTACGGGCTTCAGTATCCTGATCCCCAAGCCCCCGTGTCCCTATCCCATTGGCTGGCAGCCAAAACCACTCCCCATCCCCGTTCCTGAATACCTGGTCCCTGGAGGGCTCTCTCTCTTCCAGCCACATCACCGCCAAGAATAAACTACGTAAAAAGAGCCTCTCTTGCATTTCCCTTTCTCATCCATGCAAAGATACTTTGTCTGATCTTATATTAATTAGGAAAGGACACAGTAACCATTTGCAGCAGGGGAAAGAAAAAAGAAAAAAAAAAAAATAACAAAAGGTTCATGAGTAGAGGTAAGGACCCAGAGAAACACTCCAAGATAAAAAAACAGGCTCAACTTAAAGTTGCAAAGTGAATTTATTACTACTAGAATCAGAGGAGGATAATGAGAAATAAAATAAGCCCTTAAAACACCTTTTCCCCCCAGCCCCTCCCTCCTTCCCACTGACAGTGCAGGGAGACAGGGCGTGGGGGTTTTGGTCAGTTCATCACCTGAGGTTTTCTTCTGCTGCTCAGGGAGAGGAGTCCTTCCCCTGCTACACTGTGGGGTCCCTCCTACGGGAGACAGTTCTGTGAACTTCTCCAGCCTGGCTCCACTCACGAGCAGCAGCCAAAAACACCCTGCCATGGGCACATCTCCCATGGAACCCCATGGGCTGTGGGTGGATCTCTGCATCCCCCTGGATCCCCATGGGCTGTGGGTGGATCTCTGCATCCCCATGGATCCCCATGGGCTGTGGGTGGATCTTTGCATCCCCCATGGATCCCCATGGGCTGCGGGTGGATCTCTGCATCCCAATGGATCCCCACGGGCTGTGGGTGGATCTCTGCAACCTTATGGATCCCCATGGGCTGTAGGGGGATCTCTGCATCCCCATGGATCCCATGGGCTGTGGGTGGATCTCTGCATCCCCCTGGATCCCCATGGGCTGTGGGTGGATCTCTGCATCCCCATGGATCCCATGGGCTGTGGGTGGATCTCTGCATCCCCCTGGATCCCCATGGGTTGCAGGGGCTCAGCTGCTTCACCATGGTCTCACCACAGCCTGCAGAGGAATCTCAGCTCTGGCACCTGGAGCAGCTTCTGCCCTCCTTCTGCCCTGACCTTGGTGTCTCCATGGTGGTTCCCTCACATGGTCTCATCTCCTCCTCTTCTCTGGTTAGAAAAAAAGAAAAACAAAAAAAAGCAAACAAAAAAAACCCAAAAAAAACCAAAAAAAAACCCAAAAAAAACCCAAAAAAAAATCCTGTAGTATTTCGTTTTGATTTTCTTGTTAAATATGTTATCACAGAGGCATTATCACCATCTCTAGTTGGCCCAGCCCTGGCCAGCAGCATGTCCATCCTCAGAGCCAGCAGGGATTGGCTCTGCTGGACATGATGGAAGCTGCAGCATCTTCTCACAGGAGGCACCTCTGTGGCCCCCTGCTGCGAAAAGCCAAGCCATAAAAAAACAATGCAACTACAGATGAAAAAGCTGTTCCAGAGAAACAAAATTGGACTCTAAAAACTTTAAATAAAAGAACCAGTTTCTGAAAATGAAAAGATTTTTTTGCAAGTATTAATTCTGTCTCAAAAATGCTTACTTCCCACCTTAGTGACATCAGAAGTCTTGGAAACTCTACATATTTGGTTATCATTTCTTGTCTGAGTGATATGAAATAGTAGGGTAATTTTATGTAAAGAACAGAATTTACCAAGTGTTTCAGGAATATAAGAAACCATTCCAAAATTCCAGACACCTATAACAGAAGAGTTATTAAGAAAGCAGAAAAACATATTAAAAAAAACCAAAAAACCATGAAAATGTCTTCACTCCCATGAGAAGCAGGAAAGTGCATACAAGGACTACATAATAGGAAATATACTATTGACTCCCAGTAGAAAACACAGTAACAAGGGAAATGTAATATAACTAACCTACCTGGACTTTAGAAAATTGCCTCATATGGCTCCTCATGGGACATTATTTTTTAAATTAGAGGTTAGAAGAGGAGGTCTAAAATACAGAAGTAGCTAAGGGGTCAGATTTTGGTGGAAGGACAGCTGGCTGCCTAACAGGAGGTGACCAGAACAGTTTCTTAAGTTTGAGGCTTGATATTTATAATTTTTAGTATTTTTATTATTGTCCATGGCACAGAAAAAGAATCAGACTAATAAAATGTGCTGACAACATAAGTCTATAATATTCTCTCCAGTGGAAAGGGGATGAGAAAACCACAGAGACAGAACAAGAAGACCTTGAAGACTGAATTAATATAGATGGGATGCTGTTCAGAGAATAATAGAATCCTTTAGGTCAGAAAAGACCTTTAAGATCATCAAGTCCAACTGCAAAATCCAGCAAAATTCAGTATTATTTGTGGAAGGTTGTGCACATGTGGACAAACAAGAAATGTTGTTAAGCTCAATAATTACAAATCAGGAAAACCCACAAAAAATGCTTAGCAATAGGAAAATTATAAATCTGTAATAGTGAAATTTTCATTATATTCCTAAAATATATGGATGCATTTATTTGTTTTTTTACCTTTATATGTCTGTGTGTGTGAATGTGTATATATATATATATATATATATGTAAAACTATGCACAATAGTGAATCAAGTGTTGTGTTTCAAGCCTAACAGGAAAGTATTAATGCCATTGTTCAAGATAGTGTTAAGAATTATTATTAACTTGTGCATACATCCAAAATCCAAATTGTCATGGACTGACACACTATCTGTAGCTCTTTAAATATTTGCTGTATTATCAGTATAACCACATAGAGTGATGAGTTCTCATGTTACTGTTTAAATTAGAACTGCTGATAAGACTGTTCTGTATGTCACCTGCAGACCTCTGAATACAGGCTGATATAGTTTTCGTATATATTGATGACAATTTGTTAGCCAAAAAAAAACAACAAAAAAAACCCCAAATAAACATCTGTAAGGATACAGAGAAAATCTAGTAAGATCATCAGGGAATAAGGAAGCTATCGTAATGAAAATTAGCAAGCAACAAACAGACTAAAGAGACTAAATCTAATAAATAGATTGGGGCAATAAAACTCCAGGGAGAGAGAATTATTTAAGCTAAAGAACAACGTTGGTACAGCTCAAATGGGAATAAATTGGCCATGAGGAATTTAGGCTGATAATTGGAACATGATTTAAAGCCACAAGAGTAATAAATTCCTTTAACAGTGTTCCATCAGAAGAAATGGGAGTAAAAAATACAAAGTTTAAAGTTGCAATGTATGGCAGAAATGATGTGAGGGATGTTTGGGGACCAAGAGACTGAGCCTGACCCAACACACTCTTCATTTTCGGTTGTTTGGAGTTCAAATCTCAAGGCTTAAGTGCTTACCTGTCTTTACCTGAACTCTGAATAGCAGGATCCAGGTCTCTTGACTTTGCATTTCCAAACTTTCTGCTTAGCAGAACAAGACATCGATGAATCCTTTTGGGTTCAGCCTGTAATCAATGAACATAGGCTTTGCAAATGTTTTGTGTTCTGGTGCTGCTCAGAGCTGATGCTACTAGAAGTTTCTCTCCCATCTTACTTCATTTTTAACACTGCTAGACTCAGTACAATAATTTTCTTATCTTCACCAGTTGTCAAATAATTATTTAAGCAGGACAAAAGCAACCCTGTCTTTAAATTAACTATTAGCCAGAGATTAGAAAGATGTTGCCTGCCCACGCTTGTGTAAGGACTATGACAATTAATATGTACTAATTGGTAAGAAACGTAAGTTACTGCTACAGAAGCAGTAGTTTCACTAAATGGAGAGTGGCTGGAAATAGTTAGTAAAGGGGCAATTGACCAGGCTGGTCCTTTAGCCTTTGCAACATATCCCATTTTCTATGAAGGTGTGCCTATTGTGTGAATTTCTGCCCTCAGTCAGCTGATTGTTAAAAAAACAATTAGCTGCCAAACATTGATCAACATCTGGAATATGCATCAGTTTTTGAGAGTACATTAATGACATTTATCACATTTATCAAGTATTGCAAATGAGTAACAACTCATAGGGGATTTGCAACATGCCTTTTGCTTCCTTGTATGCAGAAAGCATTACAAATGCAGCTTTGGGTACTGACCAAGGTCATGCATACAATGTGAGCATTGTTCCAAGAAGCTGGTTCTAGCTCAGACATATTGTCTCCTTTGGTATATTTTGCAAATGTTACTGTAAAGCTATGTTTAAAGTTGCAATGGCAAGTGTTTAAAAACTAGAAAGCACAGACTTGATTTGGACTCTTCCTTTATTTGTGCAGTATGACAGTATATTTTGCAACAGGTTCACACACGTTTTCTGCATCTTTGTGCTTCATTTAAGTCTCAGGGTACTCTCTGAAGATGAAATAAATTTACTTGGTCAGATCCTAAATATCCAGACTAATCCTATGTCTCCTTTCAAAAAAATGATTAGCTGGGGTAGAGAAAGAAACAAAAACCTCTAAATTTCTGCTTGTGTCATTCTCCTCTCCAGCATAATTTCATTGTTGATCCTTAAAATAATTAAATTATGTAGGAATTCAAGTCAGGTAGAATGTGGTAAAACAATCTATTTGCATGCTTAGAAGCACATGTGCTGGTAAGATTTGCTGAGCTCAAGATCTAAAGCAATTTATCTACTTTGCTCAATGAGGCTGAAGCACATGTGAAATAAGATTCAGATTGTATAACAGAAGCAGATTTCAGGATTGTATTTTTCCACTGCTTTTCTTTTATTATATTTCAGCACCTAATTTTAAATTTTATACAATTTGCCTGCTGTTCAAATAGCAAAATGAATTACAGATTTGTAAGCAATCAAGTTTTTATGAAATTAAGTCACAACCTATACCAGATCAACACGTATCTAAAAAGAAATGTTTGTTATTCATTTTTTTGATAGAAAATTTGTATAGAAATCAAATTATACTATAAAATTAAGTTACACGATAATTTTCCTTATGCTTTTAATTTTAAACATTTCATAAAAAGAACACATTTACAATATGACCTAATTAATTTAGAAGCTATTTCTTGAAAAATGTCTATAACAGCAACAGATGGCAAGAAGAAAAAGAACAACAAAATCCTGTTTTGAATATCATCCAATTTGACAAAGAACCAGCTGCTATAATAAGTGGTGTCAACATGTAAAATACGCTTTAAAATGAAACTCACTTAGATCCATTAAATGCAGAATGCTTTAAGGAATAAGAGTTCATGGTTTTTTTCTTGTTTATCACTGTTCTACCTACTATTTTCTACATTTTCTGGTAACTGTCAACACTTGTCATATTAGTAAGAATAGACAGATGGAAGGGTACCCATATCCACTTTTACAAACAAAAACAAAAACAAAGTTGTGTATAATGTATGTGATACAGACCAACACAGCCAAAACTATAACCAAATTTTATTTCATGATTCCCTTTCTTTATGAGCTGATTAGAAAATATACTTCAGCTGCTTTGAAAAAAAAGCTAGCATTTCTTTTCTTTAGGGCAAAGGACCATTTAGAACTAAGTATTCAAAACATGGGTTTAAATCTTTCCTGTTGTTATTTCTGTCATGTTATCTGATACTTTTTTTTTTTTTTTTTTCCAATAGGGTAGGTGAATGCTTAATACTTTGGTTTTCGTTTTACACTGAGCCTGCTTGTCTGAACAAAGCAGTTTACTCTCTTTCTGTTATATTTTATTTTAATATCCTTGGGCTCTGTCAGGATATTGAAAAGTTCGACTAGAGGGAAATCACATTTATTTTAAAATCAAGAATTCTGTCATGGCCTTTAAAGTACAGCTCTGTACTGAGAGTTGTGTCCCAGAGGAAGCTCAGGAACCATAAAAGCCCTCTAATCAAAAAGCAAAGAGGCAAACTCTGCCTAAGCCTGGGAGAAAGATGTCATTGCTATATGTAGCAGCCCATTGCTGGGCAGAAGCAGGGACTGCTGACAAATGCACAAAGGTAGCCAAACTCCAAACACAAGCTGGATGCCCTTTGTGAAAAGGATCACCAATTACCTTTGCAGATCAGTAACTGGAAATTCAAGGCAGATATTTTGATTTTCAGCCATAGGAGTGATGCAACATTGACTTATCCTTCTTTGCCTGTTTTATAGAAGATGATAGAATGGGGATTGCATAAGGACAAAAAAATGCTCTGTTTCTCTCACATATGTGCTGCAGAACATGGCTTAGCCTTTGTTTTTCTACAAATTAACAACAACAATCACAGGAGAAGGCTGCTTTTAGATCTTACTAGCAGTCCAAATTCCAAAATCAAATTCTTCACCTGAAGATTTCACATCAAAATGTGAAACAAAGTTAGTTTAGATCACCATCAAAAACTCAGAAATCAGAAAGAACTACCAATTTTTTCAGGAGTTACACTGAATATTAAAAGAAAGAAAATGAAAATCAGAACAAACAGGAGATGCTACTCATTCCCTCAGTCATAGGGAACAGCCTCTGATAGCTTCTCTATAGAAGCTCTTCACAATTTCTTCTTTCTCCATCAGCTATCATCTGAACACTGCAATACTGACAGTCTGATAGATGCAAAACTAGCTAGCAACTTTCAGAAAAAAAACAATTGCTGTGAAAGATATCACTTTATTATGAGAAAAAATGCTGCATTTCTAATATCTCAAATTTAAATTTTGCCTGTATGCATGGACATCAGTCATTTCTGGGCCACCCTCCTGTCACGCTTCGTTTAGGTGGAGAGACCTTTCCTTTTATCTTAGAGCAACCACCACAGAAACAAACCCAATGCCACCAGGAAAGGGGCACACAGTTTCAGCAGTATTGTCTCTTCCACCACAGGCTGGAAGAACCTATGGAGTCACAAGAACTAAAAGTATCAGACTGTTCAGGCTCTTTGATACAGAAAATGTGAGCTGGAGCCTCAGAAGCTTGTACTAGGCTTAAGGACTGGGAATCCCTCTACATATCCTAAACATCATTTCCTAGGCAACTTTAGATAGCCTAACCCCAAAACCCAACAAATTTTTTTCTAGAAGTTGGAGGAAGGAATTTTGCTGCCAAAACATTTTTTTTTTCCATTTAAAAGATTTTGTTTAAAGCAGATTAAATCATCACCTGTGATGATTTCCCTGTGTACTGAAAAAAAAAAAAAAAAAAAAATCTAGTAATCTGTAAAGAAATGTTTCCTTCAATCTCACATACCTCTTTATATGCTTACAGATACATACCCTTAGGATATATACCTAACTGAGTAATGGAAAAGCAAAAAACACTTGCACATCTTATCTTTAGAATTATGCAAAAAAATTTTCTTGAAGACAAGAAAAAAATCTCAATTATTAAGTGTAAAAAAAGGGACAAAGAATCTGGAAATAGTGCATCATGGATAATGCAAGATACTGCTGTGCAGACAGACCAGGGAACACAGATATTCCTGGGCTAATGTTTCCTCAAGCAGGTCCATATAATACTTGTTCAGGATCCATATGTAGTCACACCAGATTTGACCTTCTTGGAAGGCGCACACATGAAAATGGTGTGGTCATTGCAACATTTGGGTCACTTTATAGAGTTTATTGCCATTTACTGTGAGCACTAGTAGGCAGATCTAGGCACTAGGAGGCAGATCAAGCTAAAGAGCAAGTGAACTGATCTTTAACTTCATTACCAAAACTAATGACATGATTTTCATATTTTTTCATGATTGTGTACTAGGTTTCCTTATTTTTACTGGCTAGAATAGCTATTCAAATTATGCCAAATAAAATATTTCACCAAATCCTGGTACAAGCAACCAAATTATTTTATTCTTTGGTGAATTTATTAGAAAAGAAAGGATTACTGAAGAACAAGAAGAAGTAGTGAAAACTCAGCCTTAGTGGAAAAACATATATTTTTCTCTGGTCCTTTCCTTTTAGTTGCAAACACATCAACTCCCAAACTCTCTTACAGAAGTTAGTGACTTTTCCTGACAAGAACAAGTGAAAGAGCACCAGTGGGATTCTTTCAAAGATGTGAAATCTCTTTACTACAGGTACTTGGGGGAATTCATTATCAGCTTCGTGCCTTTCCTCTAACAACAGTCTTCCTGCAGGGGAAGGAATCTTCAATATATTGTTGAAACTGTGGTAGATCCCTCAGTGACTGCCATACACTCTGAGCCACTAATTGAAATATCATTTTAACCAATCCTACCAAAGATGCTTTTGTTCTCAAGCTGATACCTCAGTAATTATCACTGGTTAGTAATAAAACTGGTTGCAGTATCTTATGTACATAAACCACTTGCTAAATACTATTAAGTGTCTCAGTTCATTGTTTTTACCTTCTTCCTTCATCTCCATATTTATATGGTTTACTTTGATGCAAAATTATCTTATACATGCAAGACTGGAAAAGGTAATATATGAGAAGGTCAAACACTGTATATTATACATAAATTCTGTTTCTTTATTGTATTAAAATGACAGCAGAGAACTGTTTCTTTTAGAAGCCTGTTAAGTTTGAGCAAATCAAATCTCATGTGATCTGATCAAGACTGAAAAATTGATATATAATTCCTTTAATAACATGTCAAATGGTGGAGAGTAAAATAACTACACCAAGCACTAGAACTCACAAAAAAAGATTGTGTGTCCAAACTATGGGAGCTGGTGAGGTGTTCTGTTTCTCACTTTGCTACCAGACAATCTCTAGTATCTATGATCTTTAGCTACATTTAGCCCTTACCCTGTCCTGGCCACTCTGTGGGCCTCTGCTCCCTGACATGGAAGTCTCAAAAATAAGAAAGAGCTACAAATCTATAGTAGAGATTAAATAGCTGCTCACCTTTACCTATTAATTTTGGAGTGGGGAAAGATGGGGGCAAGGAGAGAGGAGAGGAATGGTGTAAAGGGCATCTGTATGACAACACTTCAGTAGATCTGATTATTAACTTTATTTATATATATATATATATATATATATATATATATATATTTTTTTTTTTTTTTTTTTTTTTTTTTTCTGAACTACCTTTTTACAAGTAGAGCATGCTTATCAGAGCCTGGTGACATAAGGGCCTATGATAACCTTGCCCATCTAAATTGTGGGAGTAAATATGTAGAATAGTATCTTTTTGGTTAGAAAAAGTCCTTTACTTACAGGTACTTCCCTCCCACATGACAAATGGGAACTTTTGTTACAGTCTCCTCCCCTTTGCACATCATCTAGTGCAGTGCTGAGAATGAATTGTGTCTATACAAAGAATCATTCATTTTGATTGCAATGCTAAAAAGCATAAGTAAAACAACTTTTAACCAGCTGTTTTCACAAAAGTAAATGACTATTTATAATATTCTTTATAATTAATGAAGACCAAAGTACTTACTATGATGAATGCCAATAAATACCCTCTAATATGCAAAAAAAAAATTCCCATTTACATTTTAATGAGATTTGAAATGTTAATGAAGGGAGTGTAGTAATTAACTTGGTGAGTGTCTCAAATAAAAGTGAACTTTGTTAGATGAATTAATATTAGTTCCTCATTAGGATGTTCTAATAGGTGAAAATAATTAATGTTTTATCTAAATATTCTGAAAATAAAAGTATTTGTTCACAGTTTGTCAAATATTTCTTAATTATAAACAATGAGCTCATCAGTAACATGTGACCTTTCAAATGCATTTCACATGTAACACAAATAACAACACTCATAAGATACACTTTTTTAGTATAGTGAAGACTTTTAAGTCATTAAAAAAAAAAAAAAAAAAAAAAAAAAAAAAAAAAAACCAAAGAAAACCAAAACAAAACAAACCCTCACAACATATCTTTGTATTAGTTTGCTTCCCTTTTGACAGATGCCAAAATGAGGGTCAGTTGAAGCTCCATTATTTTTGTTAAGATGGTTAATGTAATATCACTAAAGATAAACATGAGCCCAATTATCTTTCTGTGACAGATTTATGGCATCCAGTAAGGAAATTGATGTAAGTACAATTACCTGTTTTCATACTGTAAGTATTCTGTGTAAAGTGCCCTTTCTGAGTGATAACACATAAAAGGCCTTGGATTTGCTCCATACATATCCACTAATGGAAGACAAGCAAAAGAGGACTCAACCATTTGTACATCTGAACTGCTCACTGCCAAATTGACTCAGAATGGGAAAAAAAGGGGAAAACATGTGGCCGGATTTGCCTCTTACTCCCTCCCAAAGACTTTTTTTTTTTTTTTTTTTTTTAAGTCAGAAAGAGCATTGACAGAAAAATTTGAAGGATTTCTAGGATTGCACAAACTACTGGATTAAATATTAGAGGACAAATGCCTCATTTATTCACATTTCAGTAAGGACTTAGTAAAATATAAGATTCCAGGAGGACTATTTCCTAAAGAAAGTTTAAAACATAAAGGTCACATTATGAATATATAAAAATGCTAATTCACGCATACATTCAGGAAAGAATATACACAATTTACTGCAATGCCAAAACAAAATTTATAACCACTGTTTTAACCATTTATCCTGGCATAACAGTATGTTTATAGCCAAGCTGTTTAAATTATAAATTGTCCTTGCTTCTCCCCAAAATGTATAAATAAATGAAACATTCAACCTTATATTGCAACAATAGTTTGTTACAACACCCTGTATACATAGTTCCCATAACTTCTTTCTTAACAAGGTTGCTGATCCTGAAAATACAGAAACACATGTAGCTCCAAGGAATACATTGATAGGCATATTTGTCATGTTCAGCCTCTGATCCACAGAAGTGAATCCAGTGGGCTGGCAAGGCTTAACACGCTCTGGAGCACTCAATCCCAGTGGCAGTTAACAAATAGTTCCTCGTGAAACAGTTGTATTGAAAGGTCACAGTATACCTTTTGTGCTTGTTATGTTAACCTCATAACTTAGTTTGCTTCTGGGGAAGGAAACAAGGAATATATATCACTGTTCCTGGCTATTTTTCACAGGCCAGCATGATTAGATACCTGTGTATGACAGTATACATCCTGCACCAGTTTGATTATCATACCTCTGAAGTCATAGGGAGTGCTTTCAGAGTCTGCCACTATGCCCCCTAAACAGGTACACAAATCACCAATGAGATATTAATATACACTTTCTCTAATGGGGGTTGTCTTCAGTTCAGTTTATAAAATGAGTCATACTATCCCTGCTGGATGCAAATTTCTACTTAAATTTGTGAGACTGCACTGAAATTCTAGCAACTGTTTCAGAAGGAAGCATGCAGCCTGGTTTTACTGACAGGAAAAAAGTATTTGAAGGTCACTCTGTTTTCAATTCCTCATTACTTTCTTCTGTTCCTGTTCTGTGGCTAAGAGATTGCTCCTGAAATGCTGCATCTGCTCTCTTATTTTCAGACAGCTGAAACTACTCTGAATAGCTGCAACATGCAATAAAAGCCTGTAGTACTGGAAATTATCATCAAGTTGCTCATGAAAGAAGGGCTTTTACCATCTTGATATCAGGGATTTGTGACATTGGAACAGCAAATGTGGTCATACACAGCTATCAGGATTTCCATGTAGTTTTCACATAGCAGACATTTTCCTTTCCAGGTGGAGTGCTCTGTTCCATGGGCTCCACAGCAGGTAAGGCAATGAGAAAAGCTGTGAGCTGGAATTGCTCACTATCCCTCACCGATGAGGTGTGTCATGAGAAGTTCCAAGTAGTTCAGCAAGTGCTCACTGCAATGGGACAGCAGTCCTTGTGATGCCTTAATTTTCAGCTTAGATATTTTCCAGATTCTGTACTGTATTAATATATTAGTGTTAGCAAGTTTTCTTCACAGGGTGGTTAGACAGAACAATCCTTTTCCAGCCTGGGAACCAAGGACACCATTGCAGCTTCAGGCCCAAAAGGTGTAAACAACAGTGAACTGAGGAGAACAATCTTGGAAGATGGGTCTTCATAATCCAGAGCTGTAATTGGAAAATTAACCCTAATATTTAAATGGACCAAAACTTACAAAAGTGTGAAAAATTGTGACCTGGGGTCCATCCTGGGGTAGCCTCAGCCAGGCTCTTGTACTGCCCAAGGTGTATCCTTTGAAGGCCTTTTAATAAATAACTATTTTATTCCTTTAACTCTGTCTAGTCTCTGTTCTAGGTCAGCCTCTTTAAGCATCACTTGTGCTGTTGAAACATCAATATAGAACACACAGTGGGCACTGTAGGAGTGCATGTTCTGAAAATATCTATGACATTTAACATTTACAGATCTTATATACGTGCTGTTGCCCTCTTGCGGTGCTAAACCTCCTGATTTAAGTTCAAAGCTATTTGACTATGGAGGAAACCAACCTTAAAGGTAAAAGTGGTGTGAGGGAAATGACCTCCTATTCCAGCAACAAACCATGAGCACACATTCCATAGGAAACATGCTGAAATGGATTTAAAGCCTTTAAACTGAATGAAACATGGATGCAAGTCAGCATTCACCTTAATGAGGGAGGAAAAAAACCCATGAAAGGTAGCAAGAAATGCAGATACAGATATTGTGAGAAAAGTGACCAGATCACATGAAAAATCACAGTTTTTATCAAATAATAGCTCATGTTGTATTGGGTAAGGATGCCTTTTTCTTTCTTGCTTGACTTTTAGCCACATTAATGTGTTACAATTGATATGGAGAGATTGGAAAAATACCTAATAGTTTAATTAGAGTTTTCCAACTTTTTTTGTCTCTATACACATAAAAGTAAAAATTCAGTAAAAAACAATAAAAGTGACCTACACATTACAGGATTATTCTTCACAGATTCCCATACTCACCAGACCTGTTTTGTTACAAATGCAAATATCTAACACTAAGCATCTAAGGCTTTCTCACTGATTTAGCAACATAACAGTGATTTGGCTTTGAAAAAAAAAAAAAATCAATCCTATCAACTGAAAGGGAGTAGAAATTAGCAGTCTTGAACAGCCACTCTTGTAGAATGTTTATCACTTTCTGCATGACCAGAATAGAAGGATTCCTACTTCTCTGTCTCCTCTAGCTTAACATCAGATACAGCCTTCCTCTCTCATCTTCCCAACTATCTGCTTTTCCACTGAGTAATGAAAAATGCAAATCAAGCAAGAAAAACAACAGCAGGAAAAGTGTGACTAAGAAATGTATGGTTCTTTAAATTTTCCTCATTTTTCTCCCCAGTCCTTGGGTTAACATGATCCTCCGAATAGAATTTTAAAAGTTCAAAATGTACTCCCACTATTTGGCTTTTTTTTCTTCTCATCTGGCAGGGGACACGAAAAGACCAAGAGAGACAAGAGGTGAGACTCACCCTCTACCTTCTCAAAAGGGAGTTGAAACCACCAGTGGGACTGGTTCTCCTGCAGGAAAGAGGGTTGGCTCCTCCTCCTTTTCCTAACTGTAGGCAAAGGACATTTTGTTACAGACTTCCACAGGTTTTCTAGAGCACAGTAGATAAAATGAGCTTACCAATATTTTCTTCTATCCAAATACTCAGGCATTTGGATGTGGTAAGTCAGGTAGCACAGTCCAGAAATTCAAGGCATGTCTTGCTGTGTGATTTTGGGTGTGACTCTTGCCTAAAATCATTGTATTTTGGAAAGGACATGTCATTCCTTTTTCTTCTCCAGAAGCAAACATGTCACATCTTCATAATTTGAAGTTGTAATGACAACTGGTGACTTCACCATGACTCTTTTATCTTTACTGACATGGTAGAGTAGCTAATATATCACCTCACCAAAACCTTGATGTAAGAAAGTAAAGTACTGCATGAAATATTTTTCATATGATTGATACTATGCTTAGTAGTGATCTCTCTTTAGGTATTAGTAAATATGGAGAGATCAAACAAAAGGAAATATAAATCAGTAAGGAGAGAAAGTAAAATAAATGGGATATGTAACATTTTTGCCAAGGAAAAAAAAAATATTTTGTGGCTTGGAATTAATTCAGCCTGCATAAAGCCAACTTTGCATCCCTAAAATTAAAACCAGTCAAATTCTAAGAATCTTCTCTGAAAAGAAATTATAATTGTCGTTGTTTGAGCCCTTTGAAATAAGTTTTATTTTTCATTTTATCCTTAACTTTATCTTTAAATTTCATTATTTTATCAGACAGATCACATAGTTTTTAGTATTCTGTTCCAGAAGGATGTGTGAAGCACATAAAAAAGTCTTCAGAAAAAACAACACCAAGTGCTTTTGGCTTCTGTTGCCAGTTCACCATTCTTGCTTACAGAACCCACTCAAACTTCGATTCATTGGACATCTTTCATGTTTTTCACTTCTACTAAAAAAAGAGTGGAAATGGAGGACGACATTTTGAGATTTACTGTGTTTACACAAACCATTTTTCCCAATTGATTTGCAGTGACTGATACAACTGTGAATGTAATTCCATTCCCACTATTTATGTGGTTGGCGTAGAAGTTCCTCTGTCAATTGTACTTTTCCAGAGTGAGAAGGAAGATTGGAAGAGACAATAAATTGTCTTGATCACTTTGGCTTTTGAGTTGCTTTCAGAGTTAAAGCAGTTGTTTCCTTTCAACAAAAACTGCTACTTTAGGAACTGGGAAATCTAGTATTTCTCATCTTGCCTATTTGTAGGAAAACTTGGCATGTCTTCTTTCTCTAATTCCTAATATAATTGAGTATTTCTTAAAGATAAAAGGATCATACACATCTTTGTAACTGTGTGCAATATACACAGACAAAAATAAACCCCTGACCATGAGAATGTGGTGATGACAAAGTAGCATTAACTGTTTTCGCTTATGTTGATCTTTTCATCTTTAAGGCTTGCCAAATTTAAGAATTTATGGTTCATCATGAGACCAGCCCAGGAAATGCTACTTTTACCTGTATAAATAGTTTCATTGAAGATGATGGGATTACCCACAGTAGTAAGCAATGATCTTGTGTTTCTGTGGTATATTTCAGTCAAGTTTATGAAAAGTTTTAAAAGTGGATGCGAATTACTAAGCTAAGTACTGAACTGTGCTGCAGAGCTATGAGATACTGCATCCTCCATATGTTAGAATAGGAAGAAGCTTAAAGTTATACATGTAAAGAGTTCAGAATTAAATCCTAAATAAACATGTTAAATACAAGGAATTTCACCTTGTGAAATAATTTCATTATTTTACCTTTCATTTGCACAGAGTAATTTTTTATAACATATTTACAGATACGGCCTTCATCAAATTCTGCCATTGCAAATGTCACCACAATAACAAGAATTTTAAAGGATTCGAGTATAAAAGTGTCTATATAATTATTTTCTGGAATCACAGTCAAGTTCTTATACTTAAAAACATCAATAATGCCATATTGAAGAACTTAATTTTAAGCTGTTTTTCAGTGGGCTGTAACTTTGAAGACAATAAACTTATCACTGGTGGTATGGTGCTCATCTGCTGCTATTAACATGCAACAAAAAGAACTTTAATTTCTTTCAGATGTGTCCTGATGAAGCAAAAAGGAATCTCTGAAAATGTGATACAGTGTGTGCCCACAAATCTTACTTATAAAGGAAATTTTACTTCTGGTTTCTGCATCATGATGAAGACATACTTACCACATAATGACTCAACATGGCCTTCTGTCTCTTGTGTCTGATAAGTGGGTGGGCTTGAGGAATAAACTTTAATACTCAAAAGATAAGAAAATTGCAGCTTTGGATAAAAATTCAGGATATGGTAGACTCAGAGCTATCCCATCTTAAAACTCACAGCCACTCCTCTAGGCAAACTCATGCTCATTTGAACAAGAACTCAAAGAACAGGGAGATGTCAAATCCAAGAGTGTTTATAGAACAGTGTAATATTCATATTGGGCTTTTCAGTGTGGTATTGACCCAAACCACAGCAGCAATGTGCTTCCACACCCACTGTGGGAGTCCACAGGAGCCAAGTGCTTGCAGTGCCTGGCCTCAAGCACCAAAAAATAATGGGGTGACAATTGTTTTCCAATTAACAGCAGAAGCAGGCTACACAAGCTGTCATCTTGTAACCGCCCTCCCTAACATTTCTATAATTATAGTTACTCCCAAGTCAAATAATTAATGCAGGGTTGTTCAGCTTTAGAGAAAAAAAAAAAAAACCTCACAACATTTTAATGTTAAGGTGTACATTTATAATCAAATAAATTCTATATTGGAAATAAACACTAAAGGATGCAAAAAAAAAACCTCCACAAAAAACCACTTGCAATATTCTAGATAGCATATGAAATTCCAATTTCACCTCAAATTTTACATGCTTAAAAACAGTAGCATTTGTTTGTACTTCTATACTTAATATGAATGAAATTTTTAATGATGTATTTTGTTGAAATCAGAAGCACTGCTAACACATCAGACATGGTAATGTATATGCAGATGAATGCCCATGTTCTACCCTTTTCAAATCTTTGTGGATTCCTATGTTTATCTTTGCAACAAGCTTCTCTGCTTGCAGGTACATGTTATAAAATCCCACCTGTACATTTGTATAGGCCGAATTGATGTCTCAGGGTCAAAAGATCTGCATGTACTGTTACAATACAGTACTGCATTGTAAATAATGAATATTAGTGAAGAAATAATGTTGACTTCTGGTAGGATTTCCCTTTGAAGAAAACTATACAGAACTCTACAATTTGTTCATATGAAAGACCTCTACTTCTTACACTGGGCAGAATATGAGGTATGGTATGAGATATTTTGCAATTACTTAATATATATCCTAGATTTGGTTTTACTTTGTTAGTTATAATCCAGATAAGGCTAATTTAAATAAACTCACCTGTTCTGTGATAAAAATTTTAATATGAAATTACAGGCAGAAAAAAAATGTGCTAAAGAGAATTGTGCACAGTTGTATGTCTGTAATCAGGAAACTTACACACCTTGAGACTTCTTAGATAATTCATTCTTCCAGACAATAAGTACAAATGTCAACAGGATAAAGAAATCAGTGATGGAGAGCTTTTGGAAGTAGAACAATGAAGCTATAAAGGATTTATACCTTGTCATTACTGAGGAGAAAGGGGTACTGAAATGAATGTCTGTCTATTATTTAAAAATATTTATAGCTTCCAAAGCTTCTGAATTTCAAAAGGGTTGTTTAATTTTTTAAACAGTCAGCTTTAGGACTCATAGGTGAAAAATTGTATTGCCTTGTATTTTGACAAAGAATGAAAAAAACTCCAAACGAAATGTTTTCAGGAAAGTTTTTACTATTTTGTTCCATGTTTCTTAAATAGAATGTTATTTCAATCTCCATCCTTCCTGTTTTGACTGCAAATTTTTTTAAGAAATGAATTATTCAATAAACAAATGATTTCTGAATAATTTCATAAATACGTAAAAATCATAAAAGGAGTATCAGTGCCACTTAATAAAATTTAAAATTCCAGATCTGGTACTAGAACTATCTTCTCAAACAAAGAAACCTGCTTTGTACTTTCTTTCTTTCTTTCTTTCTTTCTTTCTTTCTTTCTTTCTTTCTTTCTTTCTTTCTTTCTTTCTTTCTTTCTTTCTTTCTTTCTTTCTTTCTTCTTTCTTTCTTTCTTTCTTTCTTTCTTTTTTTCTTTCTTTCTTTCTTTCTTTCTTTCTTTCTTTCTTTCTTTCTTTCTTTCTTTCTTTCTTTCTTTCTTTCTTTCTTTCTTTCTTTCTTTCTTTCTCTTTCTTTCTTTCTTTCTTTCTTTCTTCCTTCCTTCCTTCCTTCCTTCCTTCCTTCCTTCCTTCCTTCCTTCCTTCCTTCCTTCCTCCCTCCCTCCCTTCCTCCCTTCCTCCCTTCTTTTTAACTGAAGAAATCTGTCTTAATATTTGGCGTTATTTTCTGTACACCATTAAAATGTACAGACAAAATTCCTTCTAGCTGGCAGTATGTATCCCTCAAACACTGACAACTCAGAGACACCAAAATTATTCTATTAAATTATTAAGAATCCTGATATTTATCTCCTTTAAATGTCACTGTGTGTCAAATAGAGTAGAAAAATTACATCCAATGATAAGAGTCTCAGTCAAGTAGAAAGATTCATATTTAACAAGAAATGCCAGACAAGGTTTGGAAATAATTTAAGAAATAAAATAACTGTTTTCAATTTATAAGGTATATAAATGGGTTATGATGTCAATTTATAAAGTTCAGTCTGTAGTCAGAACTCCATTTCATTATCTGGTTTTGAAATAAATCACTTTAAAATAGCCCCTACATTTAAAGTTTCATCAGACCTTTACTGAAAGATCAGCCCAACTAAGCAACCAATATTTGCTATTATTATTGAATCCCTGTAACTGTGAGCAACATTTAGCAAGTTTGCATAATCAATATCTCTCCTCTGAGCAGAGGGAGTTATAAAAGCTTTACCCTGTACAAAAAGGTCTGAAACAGTACGATAAATCCCTATGGGGGCAGTTGCACAAGTGAAAATATTTACTAGTCAATAAAATGGATCCCATTGCCTTCTGTTGACAAAGCAGGTTATACACCACATGCAGCCCAAGTTAAATTGTTCTCGAGTTTAAAATGTTTTTTGCTAATGTCAAATGAAAAATCTATTCTGCACCTCTGACAATAATAGCAAATTTCACACAAATTTCATATTAAGTAATATCTTTTTAATTTCTCTTTCTCATCATCATTCCTAAGTACTCTATTAAAAGCATTAATTCACAGTTCTATAAAACAAAATGTTGCATCATTTTTGAACTCTAAGATCTAGCTATCTTGGTTCATATTGAGAGTCAACTTTTAAAAATTTAATTAGTATCACTTTATGAGGTGAGGGTTTTTTTCAGCTTTCATGACACTGAAATGATCTCTTTCTACCTGATGTGATTAGCATGAAACAGACAGTATGACTCAGAGATTTAATAAGTAGATTTAACTTTTTCAAACTTTTATGAAACAGTTGAAGGGGTTTGATTTATTTGCACAGCCAGAAATATAAGTAACATTCTCTTTAATGCAGAATGTGGCAGAAGCCTGATAATATGGTTTAAGGTGTCCGGCATGTCCAAGAGGAGCTCCCACATCCCTGAAAATTATGGAGCTTCTTCTGTCATTCCTTATTGTTAAAGGTGCATGAAGACTGTCTGGCCAGGAAAAGGGAGATAAAGTTTTGAAAAATAATAAAATAGAAAATACCTCTTTCAGAACCTGTTTCCTTGTCAGCATTTCCAGGCATATCACTGTGTTTGAGCAAGGGTTTTATTTTGAAGAATCATAGAATGGTTTGGTTTTGAAGGGACATTAAGTATGAGCTAGTTCCAGCTCCCTGCTATAGACAGGGACACCTTCCTCTGGACAAGGTGGCTCAGGCCTCCCTCCAACCTACACTAAAATTTGTCATATATTTTTTTTCATAGTGTGTTTTTTTAACCTGAAAAATGAACTACTTTGCAAGTACTTATTTTTCTTCCATTAAATTCTCATTCTGAAAGTTTTCTCATAGTCAAAATAAAATTTCAGGAGGAAAGCACAGAACAAATTCCTATAAAACCAATAGCATAGCAGTTATCTGCAGTATGAGTGATTCAGATTGAAATTCATTGTAAGGCACAGTACTGACAGTTATCCACAACCATGACTAACTATAATATATGTAGCCCTTTAGAAGTCTTATTCTAAAATATAGCATCCTTCAAAATGTTTTTATACAGATTCGTTGCTTTTCGAGAGTTAACAGTTTGAATAAATCAATAGCAAATCTTTTTCAAAGAAGCTGTTTTCTCCAGTATTTTATTGCAATACTTTTATATTGAAGACATTGTGGCTATACGATCAGCTTTCTTGCTAAAAATGAAACTATTATATCAATTTTTAGCTAATGAAGTTTGTTTATCTATATGATTTGATTACAAAAATATTTTCTTCAGTGAGACAAAGGAATTTTTCATGTTCTGCGAGTTGTGATACAAACACATTTCTTTCTTTTAAAAGAACTAACCAGTGGTGTTTAATGCACAGTTTCTCTCAGGAAAAGAAGTAAGGAGAAAAAAGCAGAATAGAGGAGAATGGAAAATTTCCTGTGAAATTTTACTTCACAGTGGAAGAGTTCATAAAATTAATATTCACTATTTCCCAGACAAGATCTCAAGAAAGGCATAGGGCAACTATTTTTCCTGGGCAATCACACATTGGTCCTGCTATCTGTCTCTTATCCTCCATCATATCCAGTTTTTTCCTGATTTCCATTTTATAGAAGAAGAAAAGATGCACCAGGCAAGTGTGTAAGATTCACATGAAGAAAGGACAAATGAGCCTCAGCAGGTAGGCTTGCAGCTCCTGCAATTTGCACACTGTCCTGCCATACACACTATCTGTAAACCTAAATTTTTGTTCCATTCAAAATATGTGAAGACTACTTCAGATTACAGTTCGTAGGGACAGTATTAGTCAATAAGGTCCCACATAAACTACACAGTTGTAAAATTGGGACACAGGTTAACACATCACGTACTACTGGTCTGCTGTTTAAACACTTTACTCTCTGAAACCTCACAGGATTTTGTGCTATGAACTTTTCTGTAAGGGGTTCATCTGGCTGTGTTTTAAAGAAAATGGTAGGAGGCCATGCTTTCATCTCAAGAATAGGATAGGATAGGATAGGATAGGATAGGATAGGATAGGATAGGATAGGATAGAATAGAATAGAATAGAATAGAATAGAATAGAATAGAATAGAATAGAATAGAATAGAATAGAATAGAATAGAATAGAATAGAATAGAATAGAATAGAATAGAATAATAGAATAATCTCAGCTGGAAGAAACTTAGAATAGTTATCTACTCCCAGTGCCTGACCACTCCAGGCTGTGATGTTTGGGTATTGTCCAAATCTGCCTTTCAGAGCATTCTTCATCCAGAGCATTGTGAACTTAGCAAGATGTTGTGAGGGACAGCATCAAACCCCTTCCTAGCATGCAAAAAACTACAAACATTGCCTTCCCTTCATGCATGAAGTGGGTAATCCTATAATAGACATATGTCAAATTATTTAAACAGGACTTTCCCTTATGAACGCATATTCTTGTCCATAATTTTTCCAGGAGGTGAGGTTAGACTGTAGTTTTCTGACTCTTCCCTAATGCCCTTTTTGTAGATTGTAATAACATTTTCCACCTTGCAATCAACAAGGATTTCCCAAGACTCCCAAGACTTTCACAGATGATTGAGAGCAGTCCTGCCAGGACATTTACTAGATCATTCAGAACTCTGGGTCAAATCCCTTCCAGCTCCACAGACTTGTGAACTTTTAGCTGATACTGCTGGTCCATTGCAATTTCAGTGTCCACAAATGGAGAATCACTGTTCCCACAGTCCTGGTCTTCTGACTCTGGGGCCTGGGAAGCCCAAGGTCTATATACATTATTAAAGATAAAAAAATGCACTGAATGCCTCTTCTTTTTATTCATCCACATTACACAGATTATTATCTTCAACAGCTACCAATCCAATGGCTTTTTAGAACTCTTCTTTCTATAGACATAATTTAAAAGGTTCTTCATGTTACTTGATACAACACTGTCCTGTTTCAACTGAGCTTCAGCCTTTCAAGTCTTCTCCCTGCATATACAAACCACAGCTACAAAGACCTTCTTTTGTGTAACAGATTGATGGGCAAAAAAATCCCTGAGCACAAACTAAGGAAAATCAGGACAGACATGAAGGAAAGAATTTAGACCTATGTCACTTTTCTCAGGGATGTATGCCTGATACTAGCCATAGATATTCTTATCTGGGGGAACTAAGGGTTTGTCCTTTCCATATTATGTTATTTGCTTAATTTGTTAGTTCTAAAGAACAGGTCCCTCAAAGAACACGAGGAAGCCATGAGTTTCTTCCCAGCACATTCCAATCACTGTTTCAGTGTTCTCATTGGCATGGTACATCTTGGAGCATAGGGCTTTTTATAGCTTATAGGTAAACAGTTCCTTAGTATCTTTCCTCCCAAAAGGGTACTGCCTGCTTGTTCAGTCTTTTGATTTGCATTGAACAAAAAATACTGTGTTTTTATTTGAAAATAAAATTCAACAAGTAAATGCTTTCATTTGTTTTGATATTCATCAGCCCCTCAAATAGATTAGCATTTTGTGCCAATATCAGTGTTATGATGAATTTATACCTTGAACTATTTGGAGAACAGGAAAATGCAAGACATAGGAAAAAATCTAATATTGAAAATTAATTACTACTAGACAAGACTCTTTTAAGATCAAGTAGATTCCAGATAATGCATTCTAAAAAGATTTTTATATGCAGCTACTTTTTTTCTTTAATTTGTTATTGAAAGGAAAGTACATCATGCCAACAACAGGCCACTTGCCCAATTTCCAAAGGAAAAAAGAATACAGGTTCTATTTATTATTGCATACATAAGAGGCAGTGCAGAAGTAAGAGAAAAGTGAGCTAGCTGAGGGAGAAAGATTAGGCAGGGTTTGTTGTTTTTTCCTCAAATCAATACCTTATAATTTCTTCATTAGCACACAGAGCTATGACCCCTTCCCCATGACATAAAAGATGCACAAACAGATTTTTTTACATGATGTAATGAATCCCTTGTTTATTTAAAATGATCAAAAGACTAAGATGAAAGCTTTAAACTCTATGATAAAACATTGATAATTGTGCTGTAATATTCAATATTTTGACCCAAATAAAGTTGTTTTCAAACCTCAAAGCTTTAAAAATGCTGTATATAATATTTTTTTTTAAGTCTTATTGTATAAATAGTTCTATAACTACCAATTATCTACATAACATTTTATATTATAACTGCCAATAAAACCTGCAATTCAGGCTCCAATTAAGTATTTCATTGAGATTAAGTAGCAGATATTATCAGGTAAATCAATAAGAATTTTTTAAACTGTTCATAACTGCTTAGGAAGATTGAATTAGCATTGTCCAGGGCTTTTTCCACATTTTTATTTTGATTCTAATTTATGTAATGTGTCAGTACATTTAGGAAATTAATTAAAATGCCTATAATGCAAACTTATGGACAAACTTAAAAAAATGTCTATTATACAATTACTTGTTAATATTGTAAGCTTTTTAAATTGCTTTCTTAATTAGATTATTTAATTAATGTAAATTCCATATTGCTTAAACACTTAAGATAAATTTCTATGGCTTCATGCCATTCAACAATATGTGTAAGATCAGTTCAATCAGAGAACCATGATATTACAAGAGTAGTGACATTTTTTGATATTTCAATTTTTTCTACAGTAGTGAAATGTATTTTATGCCAAACAGAGCTAATCAATCATTTTAATTAACAACCAGAGGTGGGCTGGGTCTCCCACTGAACTGAAGAGTGACTGCAAAGGTTTGTATCGTGCTTCAGGGCAGATTTTGCTTATTGAGTTTTTCTGGTTGTTGTGAAAGAGTCTCAGACATGAAAGTAGCCCCCCTTCTTTCTACATCTAAAGCAGGTCTTTATGAAATGTGGCATTTTGTTTTGTGAACAGATATAAAACTGTTTAATGTTTGTTTTTAAACTCTACTTTTGTCACTGTGGGTACCTTTTTGTTTAGACTTCAGGGTGTTTTCAAAGCTGTGTGTAGGAGTTGAAAAATTATACATCTGAATCCCATTATTTTCTAAAAGGATTTGAATGCATATATTTGCCCTAAGATTTAATTATAAGTCTTTGCAAACCTAGATCAATTAGGCAACTTAAAAACCTGCTCTTTGGGGAAACAGCTGTCAGTTTCTCTTTTTCTTTGAGTGTCATAATTATACCAGAAATTTGCTCTAACTCTTCTTTCTTTATGGTAATTTGCATAATAAAAAATATAAAAAATATTAAAAACTCTCAGTATTTAAATTAGTCAGTACAGAATTACAGAACTGAGCTGGAAGGGATTTCAGTAGTCCTTGGTCCACCTCTTTGCTTCAACATGTAAAGTATAGTTATGTGCAAGATGTTTTCCAGTTTGGAAAGATTTTCTAAAGTGGAGACTTCACAGACTCTGAAACAGGCCTGTTTTAATGTATCATTATATTTATTATTTCAATGTGCAAATTGAAATTTTATTTAAACCTATTAATTGTGTATTGTCCTATAATCTCTAACAGAGAGAGCTGGCAACTACTTTTCGCTTTCAAACACTATTTTATATATTTAAGTATTTTTTCAGACAATCAATCCCAAATTGTAGCATTTCCTCTCTTTATGAAAACTATCCATATCTCTGATTATATTAATTTTTCTCCTCTGAACTATTTGGATTGTTGGTGTGTAGCTTTCTTGATGGTTCTAAAGGCTCCTCAGGAGAGGTTACTATACTCCAGCTAAGGTTTCATGTATGAGGAACAAAGCAGAAAAATTACCTAGCATCTCCTGTGAGCTGTACTTCATTTACATATCCCAGCATGATGTGTAATGCTCTCCTTTACAGCAGCATGGCACCACTCATTGATGTGTGGCTTCTGATCTGCTGAGGATTATCCTCAGATTCTTTGATATTGAGTCGCTATTTAATCAATTCATGTAGAACTTCAATCTCTATATTCATGTACCTGAAATTACAATCCAAAAGTAGAAGACTGTAATTAGCTTTATTGAATTGAATAAATCACTTTAAAGTATTTTTCCCGTGTTGTTAAAATTATTTTGAATCATAATATGAATTCCCTATATTCTTGCAGTTTATACCAGGACAATGCAATAAGAATACTTTCTATTTTACCACCAAGGATATGAATGAAAAATAAACTAGAATTCAAGTAGGATCCACTGAGAAGCTTTAAGTAAATCTCCTGCCATTGAGAGTTTCTCTAACAATGTCATCTTGTGACCAGTTTCACTGTAACAGTGATAGCCTCATCTATACCATACCTGTTAAGCTTAATTACAAAAATATGCAAAACTCTGCCAGCCATCTTACTAAGACTGCAATATAATATATTTTGATTCTCTACTACATATAAAATATCAAAGCCAAATTAGCTGTTACTTTAATATCTTTTAAAATCTTACAAATACTTTAATCATTAGTCAGTGAGTAGCAAAAAATTAAATTGTGCATTGCTTATTTTATCTATTCTAATTGCTATTATTATTATTATCCTCCCTTTTTGTGCTGTTAAACAGTCTTTTTTCAACGCACAATTCTGCCCAGTTTTACTTTTCCAATTCTCTCCCCCATGCTACTGTGAAGGTGGGGAGTGAGCAAACAGATCTGTGGTGCTTAGTTGTCAGCTGGAGTTAAACCATGACAATCCTTTTTGTTGCCCAATGAGGGCTATGATAGGTTGAGATAATAACAAATCTGACTAGAACAAATAATAAATTTGTTATAGACGCTTGTTGCATTAGTTTAAAAATTGCTGGTCACAATGTTGATTTATTTGCTCTCAAATTTGATGTAGTTCTACTTTCACTTGCTTAATGTAATACTTTCCTTGCAGTGTATGTTCCCCATCGTGCTGTTTATCATCTGTGAGAGCTGGGCTAAGGTTGTCATGTTGTTCTACTTTGTAGCACTGCCTAATGATACTATAGAATTACTGGTTGTGAAATTAATCTGATAGTTGTACTCAGCATAGTCATTATCTCCATACTTTGGGAACCATCTATTGGAAACTATAAATAATTATATCTTTTAGCTCTTCCTTTTCTCCTTGGAGATGCAATCCATGCAGGAGACACTTCCATCTTCCCCTCCTTCTCCTTCAGGCTAATTACCATAGCTCTTGAGAATTTTTATTCAACTTGGGATGTTCAAACCAGCATGTTCCTACTGCTACCTGTTCTGAATGTTTTCAGGTTTTATTTAAGGTTAAACAACTATTTAATAATACATCCAGAGATCTGCTCTGAGGCTGGATAATTATGAGCAGCAGGGTGTGTAGGATATTATAGACAAGTACCTAGAAGAGAGGGCACTGCCAATGTTTTGGAATGCCACCCTTGAAAAAATGCAGAATCTAGAAAAGTCAGTAAAATATATGCTTTCACCCTGTCAGTTCTAGAGAAACACAAATATCTGCAAGATAGGATGCTGGGGTCTGGCCCAGGCCTACCAAGCCATATTCTACACTTCTCAGCATCCTCAAGGGGAAGAGATGATCTCTGGATGTGACAGCAAAATGCCAAATACTGAAGATGCTTCAACTGAGATGACAGGTACTGCAGCTCATTTAGTAAGGCATAAAGAAGCAGGGCCATCATGAGAAGAGCAGCAGAAACAGAGAGAACCCTATAATGAGACAAAACCACCTAATCCTTATTTCCTGAGTCATCTGCATTAAGGAAGATGTTATAACTCACCCAAGGGGACCACCATGGAGAGAGAAACTATCAAACTAATACAATGAATATTTATAACAAATTTCTTTTGTTTCAGCCTTAGAAGAAGAGTAGTGCTGGTAACACAGTGATGTTTTGTGTTGTTGCTAAGTAGTGTTTGTACTAAGTTAAATAATTTTCAGCTTTTCATGGCCTGCAAGCTAGAAGGTGGGAGGGGCACAAGAATGTAGGACAGAACAATTGTGCTAGTTTTGTGTTAAAACCAACCCATAGAAGGGATTTTTCTAAGAGGACATGCTAAGAACTTCCACTATGTCTGACAAAAACCAATCAGTGATTGGTTTTGGAAACTAACAAATTGTATTTGTAAAATACATTGTAAAATCCATATTGTATGGTGTTATGTTCAGTGTATAAACTTGGATGAAAGCTGGCTGGAGGCCACTGCTTGGGAGCAGGCTGGCATTACCTGGAAGTGGTATGCAATTGCATTGTGCATCACTTGTTTTGTATATTTTAATTATTTTATCATCATCATTATAAGCATTTATGTTCCTTCTTTTCTGTTCTATTAAGCTGCCTTTAACTCAACCTGCAAATTTTCTCTTTTGCACTTCTGATTGTCTCCTTCATCCCACTGTAGGGAAAGAGATGGGAGTGAGCAAGCAGCTGTGTGGTGCTTATTTGCCATTGAGGGTTAAATCACAGCACTCTTAAAAAAATTGTTATATTTTTCATTTTCCAGTCTTCTAAAACTTCATTATCTTTTCATATGTTCTTAGAAATAAGGACAAAAACTTCTGACACCGCTTTTTATTGGTTCTTATAGGTGTTTAAAGTACATAACATCAGGACCAAAAGATTTTAGCAGATTCATACTTTTCAAGTATGCTCCAGCTTATTATTTCTGTTTGACAGTAAGACCTTGCCAGTGACATCAACTATGCCTGTAGCTGAGTATTTCAGGCAATGCTGGTGAAAAGACAAGGTAATTTTCCCCTCTTGATAGACCATTTCCATCCCTGGCTTTCTTTTTCCTTAAATATACCTGCAGAATTATTTCTCAACACTCTTATATGTTACCCCTTGGTTGTATTTTAAGCTATATATGTTCTGTTGTTACTGGTATCTATGTGAGCTATTTGTCTTATCTTCCCAAGTTTCAATCTGATCTAGTTTCCATGGTCTGCCTGATCTGTTCCATGGTTTAAGTAATTTGATCTCTTAATATACTTCCTGTTCTTCCTCTGTAGTTGGATAGTCTGCACTTCTGCCCTTAGTGTTATCTCTTTAGGAATCAACTGTCTCTTCTTAACTAATGTTTCACTAAAATTGTTTCTAAGTGTGTTGGGTTCATTAAAGTCCACCTTTTGGAAGTCTATATTTTTAATTGGGTTTGGGTTTTTTTTTTTCTTCCAAAGGACTGTGAACTCTATCACTTACTTCCTAGTAATTAACATCAAATCTAAAAGAGCTTCACCTATGTTTCTTTTATTTTTTTATTTTTCCTTTTTTTTTTTTTTTTTTTTGTATGCAAAAATGTTGCCATTCAAATATTCCAGGAACTAATGACTCAATAAATTGATTATTCAAACAGAAACACAGGTTTTGTTAGAAAATTATAGGCTAAGTACAGTAATCTTTCTGGCTATTGCATATTTTCATATCAGTGTTTTAAAAAGCTCCAGTTTGAAATATAATTCCTACTTCACAACTCTTTATAAATATGTCAAATTTTATATGATTTTTAATTATCCATGGCAATTGAATATGAAATTTCTAAACCCTAAATAATTCAGAATTCTTGAGGAAATATCAACCATTTCTTAGTGTATGGCCTGCAAGAAAACCTTTGCAAATACGATGCAAGCCCACAACCCTGGATGTCTGAAAATATAGACATAAGCAAAACCTTTTTTAGTCATTACTGTTATGGACATTGTGCTTGCAATGTTTTACACACATGTAAGGTAAGCATGTAATGCTCTCAGATCAGAATGGTCACCAATTTTAACATCATAGTGTATATCACTGTATATTTCTAAGAACAGTGGTGATTTCAGGTTCAAATTCTAATACTATGGGAATCTCCTGAAATAACTTAGTCATAATCATACTGTCTCTTCCAAATTATTAATTTCATAAACTAGATACATGAACATTCCTGAGATATCATTATATGTCATTGATATCTAAACATGTCTAGCCATGATGTCAGTGGTGCTTTCCATAATAGGATTTCAAAACATTAACTAAAGGTTCCTGACTCCACTTCTCAGAAATCTCAAAAGATTATGGTTATGATCTCATTCCACTGAATGACCTTACACTAAGTCATGCAGTAAAGAACAGGACGCTTGTAAAAATTCATCCAGCTGAAAATATATATATAAAAAAAAACAAAAAACAAAAAACAAAAAACAAAAAACAAAAAACAAAAAAACCTCACAACAAGTGCATTGTCTGTAATGAAATCCAAGTTTTATTTCACTGATAAGCACGTGAAAAATAATAATTATCCACTTGAAAAAAATTATTTTGGAGAGGGCTGACAGTTTAATGACTTTAAGACACCTCTATCAACATGCATTTTATTGTCATTGCTCACAAGATAGACTGTGTGAGAGTATTATCTTTTACATTCTCTGCATAAACTAATCAAGTTCATAAAACTGAACTGAAATTATGCAGATTTATGAACTACAAATAAAATATTTTATTTCTTATCAAGATTCCTCCAAAGTATTCTAAAATAGCTTTGTTTCCTTTTATTGCTGCTATTTGCTGTGTTTTCTAAGAATGTGGGAAAATAATTTCCATCTGAGGTAGTTTGAACACATATATCCCCTATAGGACAGCTTCTCTACCACCAGACCATATTGCACTCTAATATACGTTCTTGTGAAGATGGGGTAGATATTCTTTGGGTTTGCTTTGGTTTTCTTAATCTTCCATTAAATTCAGGCATTCCCACTTTATGTGAATGCCATAGACATTATCCTGGAAAGCTTTTAAATATTTTATGCAAAAAATATTTCTGCAGCTCAGGAAGGTTTAGAAGGTCTCAATGGCCCTTCTTCACATGTCAGTCACGTGGCTCAATAGAAATGTATGATGCAGTTTTTCAGTTACATCTAAAGGAGTGGAACCAGGATCTAATGACTCTAAGTTGTGGATGTTGAGCATGAAAACACCCAGAGCTTTGAAAAAAATTCTCAAACACTGCTATTAAGTTTTGTCTAAATACATAAATCACTCTTACTCAGTATGCATCTCTGAATTCCTTACACTTGGAGCCTGGATCTGTGCCAACACTGGTATACTGATTCAATTAGGTACACCTGTTTTGACAAACGTCCTAGATAGGCTTAGCATGTTCCATTTGGAATTAAGGCATAGTTAATCTGTTAATTGATATTAATAATTGAAACAGACTTGATGTTTAAAATTGCGGTCAGATTTATTTTAAACACTTCTTGGCTTTTAGATGGAATGTGGTTTAGGTTTGTGTTGTATTTATTGTCTGACAGTTTTAGGTCAATAAATTTGATTGCATGCAGCTTGAACTATATCACGAGCTTGAAAATACATCCTATTCCTGCCATGGTCTTTTTATATGGTTTCTGACAATTCACTGAGCATCCACTTCTCTCTGAACAAAATGGAAATAGAACTGAAACCAGTGATGAAGAATTGTTGTATGTCAGGTATCAGAGGGAAGAAATGTAAGCTTAATTATTATTGCTTTATTTTCAGCATAGAAGTATTGAATTATTCAGTGATGGTTTCACCAGTCAATGTACCATAATATGATAAAGCAAAGACACTTTTTGATTCCTTTGATTTTGTTGAGCTCTAGTGCTTCATGTGCTTCATGTAAGCAGCCTTGCCTAGTCAGTGACAGATTGATACTGATTCACCCTTAACGTATTATATTGTAATTAATTACTTCCTTTTAGCCTTTGTGTGTGTGTGTGTGTGTGTGTGTGTCTGTCTGTGTGAAATGCATATATAAACAAACAATATAGCCACCACATTTTCTCATATACTGCTGCATTTATTAAAAGTTTCTAAATTGTGTCCTCAGGTGAAACACTGACAATGTTGTATTACTGATACTTCCTATTTTGTCAGTAATTGCAGAATCATTATTTTTAAAAGCCAAGATCTATTATTTTTAGCTACCCAGACAAATATGAAAAAATGCACTCTATGCATTTTGAAAAATTTAATAAAACTAGATATATTAATTATATAAGCTCCTGACCAGCAGTATATCTTTGGGCAAATGCTGTCAGCAATATCTAGGCTGTGAGTTAGCTGGAAAGAGGGCACAAGATATAATTGTCTATAATTTAACTGGGGACTCCATCATCTTCAAATCAGTCTCAAGGCAGGCTACTATTGCTATTGGTCCTTAAACTCTACATAAAACTATCCAAAATAATGAATGAAGAATTCAGGAGATAAAAATATCATCTTTAAAACATACCAGCAAAGTAAAAACATCAAGAAAATACCATGAAATGCCATAAACTAAAATTATTAGGGAAGATATTTTTAAGTAAACTTGATAAACAAGATTGTCATGTATGTGTCAGTTGAAGCTACGTTTTTAAATTGTTTAGATTCTTTAAAAACACTCTGCCAGTAAAAGAAAACTTTCAAAGTCATACTTAGGTGGAATTTCATGGACTCATAGGATGGTTTGTGTTGGAAGAGAACTTAAAGATGATAGAGTTGAACTTCCCTCCCATCCCTGCCCCTTCCACTAGCCCAGGTTGCTCAAATCCTTGAACACCTCTAGGCATGGGGCATTCACATCTAATCAGGACATCCTGTTACAGAGCCACACTACCCTCACAGTAAAGAATTTCTTTCAATAGCCTATCTGAACCTATCTTTTCTTAATTTAAAGTCATTGAAGTTCCAGTTAACCCCACAGGCCAGGTTACATGGGGATCACTGAGGGAGATGATAAAAGTGATCACTGAGTCCCTATCAGTCATTTGCCAGCAGCCCTGGTGAACTGGAGAGGTTCCAGACATCTGGAGGTTAGCAAATGTGATGCCCATCTATAAGAAGAGTCAGAAAGAGGATCCACAGAACTGCAGGCCTGTAGTCTGACCTTGGTTCTGAGGAAGGTCATGGCCCTAATCATCTTGAGTGCCATTACATGAAGTGTACAAGATACCAGCCAGCATGGGTTTCCCAAAGGCAGGTCCTGCTTGACTAAACTGGGCTCCTTCAATGACAGGACGACCCTCTTAAGGATAGAGGGAAAGGCTGAGATGTGTGCTTCAGATTTAGTAAAGCCTTTGACATTATTTACCATAGTCTTCTGTCAGAGAAACTTGCTGCTTGGGTCTTGGACAGGCATATCCTTCACTGGGTGAAAATCTGGCTGGATGGCTGTGTCCAGGAAGTTGTGGTGAATGGAGTTAAATCCAGCTGGAGACTGGTCACAAGTGGTGTTCCCCAGGGCTCAGTACTGGAGCCAGTGCTATTTAATGTCTTTATAATCTGAATGAGGGGACTGAGTGCACCTTCAGGCAGTCTGACACTAGGTTGGGTGGGAGTGTTGACCTGCTAGAGGGTAGGAAGGCTCTACAGAGATGTCAGGATGGAGTGATGGCCTGAGGCCAATTGCATGAGGTTGAACAAGGCAAAAAGCCATGTCCTGCATTTGGGCTACAACAACTCCATGCAACACTACAGGTTTGGGAAGTGCCTAGCAAGCTGCCTGGTGGAAAAGGACCTGGGCTTGCTGGTTGACAGAAGGCTGAACACGAGCCAGCACGTAACTGGGTGGCTCAAGAAGACTAGTAGTATCCTGGTTTATATTAAAAATAATGCAGCCAACAGGACTAGGGCAGTGATTGTCCTTCTACACTCGACACTGGTGAGGTGTCAACTCAAGTACTTTGTCCAGTTTTGGGCACTTCACTACAAGAAAGACCCTGAGTTACTGGAGCATGTCCATGAAAGAGCAAAAACTTTGGTGAAGGGTCTGGACTACAAGCCTGATGGGGATTGGCTGAGGAAGCTGGAAGTATTTAACCCGGCAAAAAGGAGGCAGAGAGGAAACCTCTCTATAACTACCAGAAAGGAGGTTGTTCTTCTTCCAAGAAACAAGTAGTGGGACAAGAGAAAATGATTTAGAGTTGCATCAAAGGGAGATTTAGATTGGCTGTTAGAACTAAATTTTGCACTGAAAGGACTGTCAAATATTGTAAGAAGTTATTCTGGAAAGTGTTTGAGTTGCCATCCCTGGAAGAATTTTAAAAATATGTAAGTATGACACTTAGGGACATGGTCTAGGGATGGACATGGCAGTGTTAGGTTAATGGTTATACTCAGTAATTCTAAGGGTCTTTTTCAACCTAAGTTATTGTACAATTCTAAGACTCTGCAACTATGATTCCATGGTGACTTTATGTTAAAAATTGTTTGTCTTAAATAATCAGTATCAAAGACAATCTTTGTAAGAATTATCGGTTTCTGTAACTGTACTTTCTCTAACTGCACTCTCTGATTATACTTAGTTTTTTAAAGATTGAAGACATTGACATAAACTTTTAAAATAAAGAATAAAAATAAATAATGAATAAATAAAGAAGAAAAATAATGATAAAACAATAATAAACTTGTGTCATGACAAATCTTTAACAGAACATTATGATATGAATGTATATTTAAAGCATGAGGAGAGATCAACATTTTCTTGTTAGATCAAATTTGAATGAGCATCAGTTTGTAAAACATATATCAAGAACTTCAAGGTTCTGTTACCCATTTACCACATATGCTCTGTGAATATCTAAACTGCATTTTCCTGTTTGCATGACACCTCTGTGCTCTGTCTAGCTGCATGAAAGTAAAATCACATTCACCTGCATGCTGGAGGAGTTGAAAGTGTTCAAAAAAAGCAAAACAAGGTAAGAACATGGTAAGGTGAGAACTGGATGGCCAAGCTGAATATTACGATAAAGGTGAATTCTGTAGTCTCATCACTGTCAAAACATATTTCCTGTATCTTGTCTCCAGAGTAATATCTGAAATTGGTGGGAAAATACAGCTTTCAATCTTCTGATTAATGTAATGCCATTCATAACTACAGATACCACATTCATCTTCAGACAGAAGCATGGTTTGTAATATTTAAGCAGAGGAGATATGAACAGGCTACACTTACACAAGGATGAGCAACAAAAATCTCACTCGGCAGTTTTTTATTTGTTTTCTTTAAGATAATGGAAAGCTGTAAATGTATGCAAAGATTAAAATTTAATTATTTTTTAAGCTATTCAGACATATTCAAAATGCTCAATCTCTTCATGAAGATTGAAACCTCTTGAAACAGCATCAAATAGCAGGCTGTAAAATATTTTTGTTTCATTTTTTTGTGTTTTGTTTTTTTTTCTTCAACTTGAAATTTATCAAAAAAACTTTTGAAACAAATATTTTTCAGCAGCCAGATGAACATGATCCAGCATGTGTTCAGGTGGCCAACAAAGCCAAGGGCATATTGGTTTGAACCAGAACCAGTGCAGTGATTTGTCCCCCTGTTCTCAGCACTGGTGAGGCCACAACTTGAATCCTATGTTTAGTTATGGGCCCCTCACAGCAAGAAAGCCACTGAAAGACACTGAGATTCTATAGGTGGTCCAGAGAAAAGCAACAGAGCTGGGGAAGGGTCTGGAGCACAGGTCTGATAAGAAGCAGCTGAGGGAGCTGGGGTTGTTTAGCCTGGAGAAAAGAATCTCAAGTGAGACCTTATCTCTCTCTACAACTGCCTGAAAGGAGGGTGTAACATGGTTATTGATATCTTCTTCAAAGGACCAACTGGTAGGACAAGAGGAAATGGCCCCATATTGTGTCAGGAAGGATATAGATTGGATATTATGAAAAAATTTCTTCACCAAAAATATTGCCAAGCACTGGAACAGATTGCCCAGGAAAGCAGTGGAATTACCATCCCTGGAGACATTTGAAACATTAATCCCTTTCACTTCCAACTAAAAGGGATTTGACTGAACAGTCTTTTAATGGCTAAGTGTAGTTTTTTTGAGTGTGTATTTTTACATGGGTAGCTATTTCTCCATTTTAAGAAGACAATGAAATATTTGAATAGCTGCAGAGGACTGAAAACTGGTGCCTGTAGCTAAAAAAAGTGGTTTACAACACTACTTACTTTACAACAAATTGGAATAGCAAGAACTCTGAAGAGCAAACAGAAGCATGATAGAGATGGCAATATCCTAACCTTTCTTTAACTATTTATTCATGAAAGGCACTTTACTGTCAAGTTTATAATTCTGTGTTGATACTACTTTTGGAATTTGCATTAAATGACATTTTGATTATAGTATTCAAATGCCTGTGCCCTTAAAACTTTGCCATTTATTTTGTATGCAAAAATCTTCCTGCTAAATGTCCCCATTTCCATTTTGCTCTGGATTCCACTGAGACTATATAGGAAAGAATAACTAAGGTTCTCCTTCCCAAAAAATCTTGTCAGGTAAAAGAAAATAAAATTGTAGCATGTTGTGCACCAGATCTTTGTTTCTTAGCTCTAGATTATAATTTTGAACAAATAAGATGGTGTTGTTTTGTTAAAAGTAAATACCTTTTTTTTTTTTTTTTTTTTTTTTTTTTTAATTTTCACAATCTTTATTGCCAGTAATCCAGGACATACTTAGACAAAGCAAGCTTGTGTAGTTATTATGTAAATTCTCTGACCATGCCTTTGAGCCATAACCTTTTGAAACCATTGGGAGATTCAACCCAAACAATTAGATACATTCAGTGAGGGAAAAAAATTACTAATTATATTAAAACAGCAACAGGGATATGGCCTCAGGAAGTTCTTAAGTCAGAAAGTGCTTGCATCTGCACAACTGGGACCTGAGAAACTATTACTATGCAACTGCCCTGTCTGCTCTTTGCTTAGGCATCTACCACTGACCAGTGTCAGTGATAAAAATGGTAGAACAATCATTTGTGTGAGCAGAATTAAACATGTTACATTAAGCCTTACTACCTACTATATTTTTTTTCTTTGAGATAGATGGAGCACATTTTGCTTCCACTAAAATTTCTCCTCTAGAAAACAGGATCAGATCAAAATATTGGATATTTTGTAAAATGTTTTGTATCTGCCATGAAATGTCATCTATCAGATTGCATTTTTCAGTCTGCCACATATTTTCCTAAAAGTTCACTGTAACAAGATAAAAAAGTAAAATGCAAACCAGAAAGTTTTCCAGAGTCATGGGGGTCCTGTGAGGCACAGATGATGAAAATTAAGATTTATAAGCATACCCAAGGCACCCATTAACTTTTAACAAATGTATTTTTCCTCACTTGAATCTAAAAGCAGTGTTTCAAAAGCACATGGATAATGTTGTATTTGAAAACGAAACTCAATTTCTTGGCAACAAAATGTTTCCTTAAGAAGAGAGTATTTAAAGGGTTTGTTACTCTTCAGTTTTGAGAATTTTCCAGTTGCTGGAAGTCAAAGCAACAGAGAATGTAAACATATGCTTGTAAAATGAGCAAATCTATGGTCTCAATATATTTCTAAACACTTGTTTAGACCCAGGTTAGATTGTCCACTGTCATTTGAGCTATAGTTCAGAGTAAGAACATGATTTTTTGATGTATTGTGCTAAGGCACACACTTCTATGCCTTCTCATATATCATAAAAGAATAAATGAATTTACCCTGTGTATACCACAAAAAGTTAGTTGTACAAAATAGTGAGATGATCCTGAAAGATATCACTATAGTATAGTAGCACAATTTTATGCATTTTATCAGACTGATAAAATCAGCAATACTACATTGTATTTACTTTTACAAGATAGTATAGAAACCCAACACAATTGGGCATTACTGTTGACTCTAATGAAATAGAAGTAAAAAATACCAGTGTTTTGTTATGTCTTTTAATTTTACAGGGAAAATATAGTTCAATACTGTATTCTATTCAATATCAGAAGTGATCAGATGAAGTAGTTGTTTTTGTTTTTGTTTTTTTTGACTAATAACTTTGGAAAATTTTAAGAGAAACCTTTTAGTACTCAGTGCACTTATTCAAGTTTTTAACACACCTTTTATTGATAATATTGTAAGTAGAATTAATTTGGAGTGATTTCTTTGCTTGAAAGAAAAGAAAACATGAAAGTCCTGATTGACATGATAATGTGCTCGCTATTAAAATGCACACTGAAAATCTACTGACTTTCTTCAGAGCTGAACATTTCTGCAGAAAGATGAAAGCTAAGCATATTTCACTTAAAGCTGTAATTTTTCAAAGCTCTAATTAAGGCTTAAAATATATTTTCAAGAGTTCTACATTAATATTGCTAAAGAACCTCCTGTAATAAATTTGTTGTGCTAGAAAGAAGCTGTAGAATTAAAAATAAAATTATCATACAATTTTTGTATAAATATCTTTATCATTGACCTCTAGGAACATTAAATGAACTGTGTGTATTTACACAGTCACAACCATCAAGAATACTGTAAAAAAAAAACCCCAAAATAGCTAAGCCATAAACTTTTGGGTAGAAAGAGGCCAGTGTATGTGTTAAGGGATGTAGCACGGTACATTTGATTTTTCCTCCACTAGTATAAGATTATGGGGCATTCTATTAACCAGCTTAAGGTCTCGGGATTTGTCAAGACTGTGTCTTTCCACATCACCCTCTTCTGACAGCTGAAATAAGTACAGATGTTTTCCTGAAACACTACTGGCTTTCTGATGTATTTTTCACCATTCCCTCACACACCTTTCTCGCCCTTCACATTTGCACATCAAAACTTTCTAGAAAAATGCCATGCCACAAAATGATACGGCACCTCCTCATTTATGGTAACTGCCAGTCAGGTGATAGGCCTCAAATTACCTCCAAATCCTAGGACTGGAGAAAGTAGAAAGCAGCTTCTCAAACCCTTAAAAATATCATACCACCACGAGGCTGTCAACACCTACTAAAATTAACACGTGTAGGAAAACAGCGGCACAAGTAATACGAGAACATCTAAACGTGGCAGCAGTAGTTTGACCAGTGGCCACAAGAGCAGATCAGTAGCTTGCTACTGCATCATATCCCACTGCACCAACAGCAGCCCTGTTAGTATTGCTGCATAGCAAAGCACTGACAGCAGAATAAGGAGGTTTGCATATCTGAAATAGGCAGTGCAGTCAAGCTTTTGCATCAGAGAACATGGAAAAGGGCCCCAGCCCTGAAAATGGTTTAGTTTTCAGAGATCAGAGAGTTTTAATGAACAGAGAATTAATCAGGATGGAAATTTTCATCGAGGGTCAAGATAAACAGAGGGATATCACCTGTTGCAGTCTTGGACCAAATCTATTGGGGAAATATCAATTTATTGCCAATTGAATTAGAGATGGGTATTGTGAAAAAAAGGAAATAAAACATCTTCTTCGTCCCCTCCCTTTCTTCCTGGGCTCAACTTCACTCCCTCATCCCTAACTCTTCTAACCTCCTCCGCCCCAGCTATGGAGGGCAATGGGGAATTAGGATTGCTACTCCATAGAAGCTCTTTTTTTTCTCTCTCTCACTCCTCCTCCCACCTCTCCCTGCTCCAGCCTGGGGCCTTCACACAGAGTGCAGTCGTCAAGGTAAACCTGCAGACTGCATTTTCCGTGGCCATGGTTCACTTAGGGCACGTCCACCTGTCGCACCAGGGTGGTTCCCAGGGCTGCCGGGCCTCTCCTGCCTGCAGAGAAAGCCGTGTCCCGCCGGGTCTCTGGGTGCCCGCAGGGAAAGCCGTGTCCCGCCGGGTCTCTGGGTACCCGCAGGGAAAGCCGTGTCCCGCCGGGTCTCTGGGTGCCCAGGGCCATCCCTGCCGGGTCTCTGTGCCCCGTCCCTGCTCCCGCTGTCCCCTCGGGGCTCGCAGGGCTGTTTCTCGCTCGGTTCCCCTGGCTCAGCCCTGGCTGCCGGGCAGCGTTTGCCCTCCCTTGCCCAGGCTTTCCCCGGGGCTGAGGGGCTCAGCCCTGCCCTGCACTGGGGCTGAGACTGGAACTGGCCATGTCTAGCACAGGGCACTGGAGACCCTCAGGTTAATTGTTGCTGAATCCTTCAAGCTTGTCTCAGGATCTTCAGCACACCCAGCCTGTAGGACCACAGCCATCTGCAAGGTATAATGTAATTAATATTGCACCTAGAGTAAAAGTAATGTCTGGTAACTGCCAGTAATAATATAAGTGATTGAAAATTGAAAGATTTAATTTAATGTTCTTACAGAATCATGACTAAACAAGTCTAATTCATCATGTATTATGGGAGAATACACTAATTAATAATTAACTATATAATGGACTTGAAGCAGTATTTTAAACATGAGCATTCATACTTAAAGCCTTCATATATGAACTTTATGCAGATGACTCCTATACATAAAAATGTTATAAGGAGAGCTGTTGCTGAAAGAGGTTTTTTTTGTTGTTGTTGTTGTTTGTTTTTAATTTAAGAGCCAAAATAGAAAACCAGCTTTCCTGTTATATAGCTATATAATTAGAGTCCTCATTATAGGCATACTGGAATTTATTCTGATGACTGACAACCATGAAATTCTAAGTGACACTCTGAGAACTCTGTCATTTATTTTTTCTGCTGTCCAGCTGCATTTAAGGAACTGTCCTTCAATGTCTCGATATGAATACATTTAGACATTAGCTAATGTATCATTCTTGACATCTATTCACCTTCAGCGGTGCATTTAAATAGACAATAAATGTAAAGCAAAGTCAAGGGGTGGTCTTATCTGATGCCCAATAAAATACTGTCTCTAAATCCAGCCACATAAAGCATATGTATGGGTCAAAGTTATATAGTGCTCTTATATTTGCTCCTTTTGAGACTGTAATGTCAAATTCTACTGAGTTTTATTCTTATTTTTAAGGAAAGTTGTTTCAGTGCATTGCAAGTCCACGCATCATTACATACCCCAGAGCTTCTGTATGCATATCCAGCATCCCTTTGGAGTAGATTTTACTCTCAGTTCAGCCAGAAAAACTGTTGTCACCACCTGCTTTAAATATGATTAGCTTCACAGTCTGGAACTAAGTGCTTAAACTTCCTCCAGTTTGTAAGTTTTTCTGCTTATCCTACTTTAAAATGCTAAGCTCATGACACAATCTCAGTAGCTGAAGTGAGAATATCTGTTGCAAATATAAAGCACGCTTGTAGAAGATTGATAAGTCATAGAAATAAAATCATTGTATGAAAATGTTTGCTTTATGCAAATATCACACTTATCAGATACGTGCCATAAAATATCATTGCAGAAACTAAAAGAAAATTGCACATAAAATGAAGATAAATTTAAGAGAAACATCTATAGCAATGCTGGTATTATTCTTAAGCAATATGCAAAAATTGCTGCTGCTGTGGCCTAATCGTACCATCCTAATCTCTGTTTTAGTCTTCTGATCCCAGGTGTTGTGTTCTTCTTTGCTATTGGCAAATCTTCCCTTCCTTCCTGTGTAATAAGTGACAGTACACCTTTGGGTGTACTGGGAATGTCCAAGCACCTCTCCTGGGAGGGGGAAGTTTTACACTGTCTTTTCCAGCACTGTGGATGCCCTGCATTCCTCTGTGGAAGGGCCTCAGGAATGGGCTGTGGCCTCCCCCCACTGGATCTGCCCAGAGCTGATTTCAGCACAGCTGCAGAGCTGGCTGTCCTAGTGAGCACATTCCTCTCCCCCAGCCTTGTTAACCTCTCCTTAGACCTGAGATAACTGGACAGTAGCAGCCCCTTTATCTGACCCCAAGTTCCTGTCAGGTTAACTTATAGTCCAAATCTCCAGGTATTGGCAAAGGCATATTTGGGAGAGGGGAGGTGGTTGCTTCTTTGCCAGAGTGGGCAAAGTCCTTCAATGATCTTAACAGTGTTTGAAGCAACTGTGATTTTTAAGTCTCTTACAGCACACACGCACAAACACAGAAAAAAAAAAAAGAAAGTCAGGTCTAGTTAAAAAGCTATATACCACTTAAAGATGCTGGTTTACAGAGATCTGAAACAAATCTAAATTGGAATGACTTCCTCAGAAACATGTGAGTAACTCTATGTTAAGCCTTAACACTGACAAAAGGGAAAACAAACTTAAAAAGAGTATAAAAATATTATGAGATTACAATGGATTTTCTTAATGTTTCTTTATCCTGATTGTGATTAAAATAATTTATTTCCAGAACCCATAAAAACAGTATTTCTTTTTAATATTTCTGCTGAGTTTATGTTTAAAGAATTCCTTAGGAAAGAGTAATTTCATGTTTCTAATGTATCACTAATAGTTGAGGCTATGTGGAAAGACATCCAAGTCATAATCAAAGCATAGTGAAGGAAAGAGTAGGAAAAGCAGATTAGTAGCTTTAAGACTTCCTTGTTTATATGGTTTTTTTACACGTTGTTTTGACTTTTCACCTGCCCTGACTTTAGTGTAAAGTGAGGCATGAATACCCTATTGTTTTTATACTTAAGACTAGTATATGGACAGGCTTTGAAAACTTTTATCATCAACTCTACATGGCAAGCAGTGCAGCCCCAAATGTGCAAAAGTTAGTATGTGCAAAGAGAAAAGAGCTAGAGTATTCACGGTACACACATTATCAGAAGAATATGCTTTGGAGCAATTCTGTTGTATACTGAAGCAAATTTCCTAAGTTCACACCTGCAAGGCTGACTAAGCACTCTGTATGGGTGACTCACAGATTTCAGGATTTGACAGAAAACTTCTCAAATAAAGAAACATTACTCACACTGAGGAGAGCCCAAGTGTATATCATGGTTTTGTTTTCTATTGGAAAACAAAACAAAAAAAACCCCAAAAAACAGTCTTAGACATGGGGATTAAAAAAGAGTACCTCTAAGATTCTTTTGCAATCCTAATTTTTAAAGTGAGGCTAATCAAAACTAAACAAGGTGTTGTGCTGTGCCAAAACAGACAAGCCATTAAGCATATTGTCTTGTGAGGCAGTACGAATATTATCTAGTACTAGCTCAACTGAAACATTTAGTGTAGCTGGTGTTATGTGGCACATTAATCAAATGAGAAGCATTTAGATGTTCTTTGCTTTGTAAATTATAATAAATAAATGGCATTCCTACTTGTTATTTATCTACCTTCAAACTTTAATGAATATTTCTAGTGCTAATTGCTGATTTGCTATATTTAGAGGGAACAGGAACATATGGAGATAATAGCACAATGTGATATTTATGAGGTGCCAGTTCCCTTATAAATATAGAAATTGAGTAATTAGCGTTAGAAATATTCATTGGAATTTCAATGAACACTTTGGGATTTGAAATTAAATTGAGCTAAAGTTGGTGATCCTTGTCATAAATTAATATTTGGGGATTTGAAATTTAATTCACTAGAGATATGTCTTCAATGACTGAATAATTTAAATAAAGCAACACTGGACATAGCAAGCACATTTAGTTATAGGGGAAGCATCAAAGGTCAATTACAGGTCCTTGACAGTGTATAATTGTTGTTATCACAGATTTTAACACATTTGTTATTTCCCACTATGTCCATCTATTTCACTCCTTCACTGTCTCTAGTAAAACACAGGTGACTTAAAAGTGAGACTTGCATGTTTTCCAGGTCAAGCCAGTACCTGGCTTGATAATCAGATATTATCTGATTATAACAATTATAAATTACACTGTATAAACTAAATGCTTCACTGATATAGATTGATTTTGGGTATTCTTTTAAACCACTAAAAATCTTTTAAGCAATAATAATATCAAAATAAAGAGGATTATAAAGATTTAAAATCAGTTTTGGTAAATTGTACCTTCTGAAAGTATCACATGCAACAAAACCTAAACAGCAAATAATTCAATAATAACAATAAGCCACTTCAGACTTAAATGGCTGAAAATTTAGAAGAAACATAAAAATTCTGTACAATATTGATTGATTTTGGCAGAAGGCACAGAAAAGCCTTCCAGATGAATCTTTTGTGTATTAACATACCAAAGCAGAACCAGTCAAAAACCATGAAGATGCTAGAATGATCTGAGCATCTTATACATAAAGAAAAGCTAAAGAGAGCTGGGTTTGTTTAATGTGAAGAAGAAAAGGTTTGCAGGCATCTTACCATTACATTTATATCAGCTGGGAAAGGGAAGAAAACAAAACAGTCAGACTCTTCTCAGTAATTTCTAGTGAGAGACTAAGAGGCAATGGGCACATACTGAAATAAAGAAAGCTCTCTAAATACAAGTAATCATTCTTATCATGAAAGTGGCCAAAACAGATTGACTGGAGAAGTTTGGAGGCTATATCAGGGAGATGCTAGAAACATGGTAGAGCACAGTCCTGAGCAATCTCCTCCCTAGTTGGCCCTACTTTCAATAGGAAGGTTGGACTGGATTTTCTCCAAGGATGCCTTCTCAATTTAGCAACCATTCTGTGAAGTCTCTAGGAAGGAATTTGTATTAAGGTTTATTCTCTGTGTAAGATGCCTCTGAATTGTGATGTTGACGTCAGTAAGAGGATGCAATCAAGTAATACCTTCAGCTACCACAAGCATGGTTTTCCAATGGATGTGGATTTATTTGAGATATTTTAAATTGACTATTAAAGTAGAGAGTTTTGGGCACCTTTTTTTATGTGAAAATATTTACTTTGCAAAGAAATTAGGGTTAAGGACATTAATGAATCACTTCTTGAGTTTCTTCCTTAACTGTGCAAATGTGATTATTGTGCTAAGTAGCTTAGGTTTTAAAAGAAGCTGACTCCTTATCTAAGTTAAAAGTTTAGGAGCTTTACTTTCATTAAATGTTATCTACATTCACATAAGCAAATTCATACATGAATTCCTATTAATCAGTTTAAAATAGATTTTAATGAAAACATTTTACAATCTGAATGAGCAAAGCCTTTTAATATATACAAGAGATTTTTAACTGATTAATATTGCCTAATATTAATATGTCCCTAAGTGATAAAGGATTTATAAGCTTTAAATCTAAATGCATCTGACTACAGAATAAGTAAAACCAAATGAGTGGAAGCTTTGAAGGCTTCTTGTCATTAAAACTGGACATGAACATTAAGGTGATTTTCTAATTAAAGTTAAATTAACAGCCTGTAATTCAAACATGATACTTTGAGACCTAAGCTGTGGAGTCATGCAATTCTGTAAGCAAATCATATGCTTCTAACATAATTTAGAAAACTTCATTACCACAGGGGCATGTCAGACCTTGATTGCAGAGATTTTTACTGCATTTTAAAGCAGCAGCACATGTTTTCAGAATGAAGATCTCAAAACCTGACACATTTATATGCCTTTCATTTCATGGTTAACTTCCATGTTCATAACCTTCCTATATTGATTATATGGTGACAGCATTCAAAAGCACATGCAAAGTCCAAGTTTTCAGTTAATCATTACTATGCCAATATGTGCTACTTCCTGGTTTCACAGTTATGTGGAGAGAGCTCATCTAGATGTACTTCAAAGTGATCACAGAGCTACATCACACTGAAACTGCACTGAAATTCATCAATACAATTAGAAGATTTCACCTAATTCAATGACCACTTCTGCTGTAGTATGCTTTTAAACAGATAAATAGTTCCCACAAATTCTGGCTAGGCTTATAAAGGAATGGAAAATGATTTTATATTTCTCCTATGTTTTTAGAAGACAATGACATTAAAAACATAAAAAGCCAAGAAAATCTTGTGCAATATAGATACATTTACAGAAAATCATTTTCCAAACAATGGAAAAGGTAGCAAGAGCCAGAACAAGATTGTCACCATTAATCTTTTAATTCATCATCTTTGTGTGCATAGAATAGAGACTCCCAAATCAGCTTCTGAATTTCTTACCCTCTATAAAATAAAACCAAAGAAATCTATCCAAAACACATGATAGTGAACTGTTGAATACATCATAGAACTGCTTAAGGAAATTAATACTTCATTACTGAAGCTGAGTCAGAACAATGTGCATTAATGCAGAAATAAAACCTGAGCAAGAAGAAAACAGGATATGTCTACATGTGTTGTTTATCCTGCAGCCAGTCAGGAAAACCAGAAACTTTTAATTTAACTTCATGTGTGCTCCACATGCAGATTTTAACCAGATTTTTAATCTTGAAAAATTACTTCCCATTTTTGACATTAATGTTTCGGACTTTTTTTTTCCAGTTATACTGACTCTCAGGAAGAACTGATCATCAGGAAGCTAGAAAATTTAAGATATTCAGACCTAATCTTCTGCACAAACAGGGTCTACCCTGATAATAAGGAAAGAATCTCAGAGTTTAGCAGAACTACATGGCACATGAAAACTAGGAACATTTTCTATTAACTAATAAACTATTTCTGACTCCAAAGAAATGCTAAGGCACTGCAGCAAGCACTTCTTATGCCTTCTTCAGTACCCCTTTACTCTATCATTTCTTTCACTCTGGCTGTTATTTTTCATTTTGCATCTCATTTTTTTAATTCCAGCATCTCATATCCATTATTATTCCACTCACTCTCTTCTCCCAGCTCCTCCCAGGCTGTACTTACACAACCACAATAAGTAGATGGAAGCCATGCAGCATCAAAAGCAGCAATATTAACACCTCCTTCCTTTCCCCTGGCTCTCATTTCCACCCCAGTCTTGTGCTGGTTTAAAATGAAACATGGTTTTGTCAAGGTAATGGGCTGAGAGCAGGAAGAGCATGTGAAGACTAGCAGATGATGATGAAAGAAGACTGAATGATTTTTTAGGAACAGCAGCAATTTATTGCCCATTTTGAAATTGCTTCTTGCCTTCACAAAGTCCTAGTATATCTCAGCGTGGACCTCTGTGTCAGATTAATTTTCCTGAAATATCCCACTTCCTGGCTTCAGAGTCTCTTCCATTGCTTAAAGTGCCTCTCCTCTCTTGGCTCTAGTTACTTGTGTACTAGAGTACTTACTACTACTCTGTTTCTTCTTTTCCTTACAGTGTTTTTTGAGACACACACTGGGGAGAAAAAAAAGCTGCCTCTGCCCTAAAACCTATGAACAATACTTTGTCTCCTTCACTTCTGTCATCTTCAGTCCAAGACTGAAATTTCAAAACATTTGATTGTCAGCTTTAACTGCTTGTGTGAAGCAGGTTTTCATATGCTTATAAATTAAGTAAATTTTGTTGTATTTTCATTTGTAAAAGAGAGAAAAAAAAAAAAAAAGTCCAAGTTGACACCAAGAGGAATACATTTTATATCTTTGTTTCTGGATGTAAAAGTCTTGTAATTTAGGTGCAAGATTAATTTCTGGGCAGAGCTTCTCCTACTCTTCACTTTTCCCTTTATGAGAAATCAGAACCCACCATGGCAAGGTCACCTTATCCAAACAGCTTCCTTCACACCAAACGGTTAAATAGGGCAAGAACACACAAGAAAAGGAAGATTCACAGTGTTATTTTGGGTGATTGTAGACATAATAGGCAGCTATTTTTTTTTTTTTTTTTTTTTTAAAACATGTTTGCATAATAAACACAGAACTGTGGAATATAACACTTTATGTCAATGCAATAATTATTTTAGATAGAAGTGGTAATCTCAAAATCCCATATAGACCCAAGGTGTGTTTAAAGACATAATCAATGGTAAGAATTTTTGATGTTCCTGTGAGCTCTGTGAGCCCTTACCATCTTTGCTCAGTCCCACAGGGTGCCTCCTGCTCTGCCCATGGCCTGGGACCCCCTGTCACCCCATGGGCCATCAGCCCCTGCCCCAGGGATGCCACAGCAGGACACGCTTCCAGCTCCCCACAACGCTGCCCTGCCTGGCCGCGGGTCCTGCTGAGCTGGGCTCTTCTGCAGGCCCAGACCCTGGCAAGCCTCAAGCCATTTTCCTCTCCAGGGAGTTGCCAGATGCCAGGGGCTGCTCTGTCCCCTCGGTTGCACCTGGCTGGGGCAGTGGGCTGGGGCCTGCCTGCAAGATTTTCCCTTACTCCTTAAATGGAACCCTCGACACTCACTCAGAGCTACAGGGTAGCCAGGTACCTCTGCTGTCCTGGCAGGGTTTTAGGATGTGGCCATATGAAAATTAAAACACCATCGTTTACATTTTGCTATTGTTTAAGGAAAAATATTTTCATTAGCAATTCTGGAATCACATGTCCAGCATGAGAAACATGGACATACCAGAATGAGTAAAGTGACAGGACATGAAAGGGTTGGAGCATCTCACCAGCTAGGAAAGGCTGAGAGAGCTGGGGCTGGTCAGCCTGGAAAAGAGAAGGCTCAGAAGGGATATCACCAATATGCACAAATACCTGATGGAAGGGTGCAAAGAGGACAGAGCCAGACTCTTCTGAGATGTGACCAGTGCAGACCAGAGGCAATGGGTACAAACTGAAACAAAGGAGGTTCCACCTGAACATCAGAGAACAATTTTTTACTGAGGGTGTCACTGAGTCTTAGTAGAGGCATGCCAGAAAGATTGTCACTTCCTGGAAGTACTGAAAAGTCATCTAGACATGGTCCTGGACAACCAGCTTTAAGTGGTCCCTTCTATCTTCAACCATGCTGTATTCTGTGACAAAGGAATTATGCTACTGAAACTGATCTCAGTGTATGGCTTATTTGGCCACATATCTCCCAGCAGACTGTACTGGAGAATGATTAAAAAAAAAAAAAATAAAAAAAAAAAATTCCTTCATCCTCTCTATTGAAAAGAAACAGTTAAAGCTCCTTGCATTGACTGTCAGGACAATAGAAGAAGACTACATGGTCTTAGGTTCTGTCTGGCAGATACTCAAGCTTCCAGCATGCTCTGTGAAAGAACTTACTCACTTAAAAAAAGCCCACAAAACCACAAAAAAACCAAACCAAACCAAACCAAACCAAACCAAACCAAACCAAAACAAAACAAAACAAAACAAAACAAAACAAACAAAACAAAAAGAAAAAAAAAATTAAAAACCACAAAAAAAAACCAACTAAAAAACAAAACAAAACAAAAAACAACAGAAAACGAACCCCAAAAACCTCAAACCAGAATAACAACAAAAGCATCACCTCCCAAACAAGCAACAAAACACCACCAGAAAAAGAAACAAACACACAACATCAAAAAATAGAACTCCTCCATCCCCATAACCCCACTCAATATGATCCCAATCCATACACAAGCTGAGCCCACTGAGGAGGGCATGAAATCTCTGCCATTGTGAACATCTCCAGTTCTTGTCATAACCAAAAGTTATGTCAACACCTAATTAAATTGCTGTCAGTATGTCTTTCCTCATGAACAGAGAAAAAGATAAAAAAAATACTAATTAGGTCATTTCCTCGCTGTACAAGAGGCAAGCTGAGAAATTTAAATGCTGGAAGCTGTCTAGTAGGTATCATGAGCACTGCACTGCTCAGACATCCCTGATGGCCTGGAGCATCTGGAGCTCAAGGGAATTGCTTTCCTGTTAATAATTGTCTCTCTCATCTGTTCTTGAAATAGAAGCTACTGAAAACCTAAACTATGCACTCAGTGGTCAAACTTAATTCGAGGTCACAAAATCTATTCTACTTACCAGAAAACACAAAGGCAGCTGCTCCTGACACGCTTTGCACAAGAAGGCAGCTTCATGCTTAACAAATTAAAAGCAGTTATAATATAGAAAATCTTAATGTAATTCTCAATTTCTTGTTTGATCAATGAAAAAAACATATCCATGCTATACACAAGACTACCTTCAGGAGAAATTGATTCTCACCTAAAGGACTAAGGCTTGCTAAGAGCTTCTCAGAGGGATTCACCTAACCTCAATCAAGACAAAATTAATGAAGAAGCAGACATCTCCTGGTATATCTTGGCACATTACCTCAACAGGAATTCTTCTGTCTCAACATTTTCACTGAAATTAATTTAATTAACTTATCCATTAATAATGAATGATCTACAAGCCTGAAAATAACCATCGATAATTGCTTTGACTAGAATTTTCCAGTAATCTGCCACAGAAATTGATATTTTCACTCCAGGGCAGCTTTATGATATTAAAGCAATATTAGCTGGGGCATGTGTAGTCTGCTGCAGTTTATAAACATCTTAGGCATTCAGAAACGAAGTAGAAAAATATTTGTTTGTTCTTCCAGGCATGAAAATAGAAACTGATTTTATAATGTATCTATTGGGTCATAAAATTATAACTTTCAATTTACCTTGTCACAGAATGAGAGATTATGAAATTGTGTTAGATCTACTTCAACTTGTCAGAAACTAAGAAGCTCTCATGATAACCAATTCAAAAACTGAAATCTCTTGCTTGACCTAAGCTTTTCTTAGTGACCCTGAAACATTTGAATGGAAATAAGGATATTAAAGAGCATTTATGGATATGCTAGTTTTAGAGAGCATATGTGAAACGAAGGTTAACAATTGAGTTCATGCCACTCTTGAACTGAAAGCTGTAATATTTATGGCTAATTTTTCATAAGAGATATGTCAACAACCTCATTCCATGTCAAAACAGCAAACAGTTTCAATAACACTTTAAACCTGAAAATAAATATTTTAATTACTAATTTAGTGCTATTTCATCTCTCTCTAAGTTTCGCATTACTGTTGTCAAGATAATTTGCTCTTCACTGTTAATGTCTATTCTAGGTATTAAGCCTGGAAAAGAGAAGGCTTCAGTGTGAACTGTAATTGTGGCCTTCCACCTGGGGACCCTGCAAGAAAGATGGAGAGAAACTATTTACAATAGTATTTAGTGCCAGGATGAAGGGTAATGGTTTCAAACTGAAAAATAATGGGTTTACATTAGATATTAGGGAGAAATTCTTTACTGCCAGGGTGGTGAGGCACTGGAACAGGCTGCTCTCAGAAGTTGTGGATGCCCCATCCTTGGAAGTGTTCAAGGCCAGGTTGGAGGAGGTCTGAGCAATCTGGTTTAGTGGAAGATGTCCCTGCACACAGCAGTGGATTTTGGAACTAGGTGAGCTTTAAAGTTCCTTCCAATCCAAACCATTCCACATTTCAATGACTGATTTAATTTTAACTCTTCCAGGAATTATCATAGAAGTTGACTAATTGAGGCTGTCTTTGCATCTGACTGCATGTTGTGACAGATTCTGATCTGAATTTCCTTTTGTCCTAAACTGTCCATTTTGGATTTCATGCTGATAATATATTGACATGTAAAGTATACAGATTTATGTAGCACACTTATTGTTGGTAACCCCTTCTGCACTATTCACTGGGAAAATGAGAACTCATCAATTTCTTCAGTAACTTGTCTTGACCACATACCCAGTCACACAACTCCATGGACATTTGCACATTGGCACTAACTATATACCAGGAGAACAAGGAATTTACCCAAATAAATCAAATTCTCCAAAGAAATACTTTCAAAGGCTGTTGAGAAAGAGATGATATAATACAACAAATGACCACACCATAGAAACATAAAATAAAATGTGATATTACAGATTTAACAGAAAGATAGAGCTCTTAATGGTAAGTTCTGAAAAGTGAAAAGTTGGTGATTTCTTTCTTAAGTCTTACCCAAGTTTTAAATCTCAACATGCACAATATTAAGGATGTCATAACTCTTTTATGTGGGAACTTTGGAGTGAATGTGAGAACATTATGCTAGTTACTTTCGTTACCAAGTTACTAAAATATTATTAATTTAATATTAAATGGAAAATAGAATCATGGAATTGTTTAGGTTGGGAAAGGCCTATAAGATCATCTAGTCCAACTGTTAAAAATTTATATCTCCTACTTCTTGATGTCTTTGGGTGGATTAAGTCAAATTTTTTATTCTAATTTTGTAACTAGGCTGTTTTTTAAAGTAGTGTGATGACTTTTTTTTCTTTCTTAATGTGACTAATTCAGGTATTTCAGTCAAAAGGATCTTCCTTTTACAGGTTCTTAGTTGCTGCTTTATTTCATTCTTCCTTAAATAACTTTTTAAGTGCCATTTCAAATTAAAGGTTTCATTTATAATCTCTGAAGTACAATCTATACTCCTACAATGCAGCCAACACCAAGTAAAAGTCTGCAAAATTCTGCTAGCTGTTTGGATCCTTATATGGGTTTGGGGTTTTTTTTTGGAGGTTATAAATCATCTTTTAGATATATGTTATTACACCTTATGCAATACAGTACTGACATAAAACACCAACCTCTTCACTACAGCTCATGGACATTTTCTGTGAAGCATAAAGCTCATTCAGTGCTTTGCATGTTAGTTTACTTTTTGAGAGAAGAAGAAAAGCGCACACAGAAATACATCAACATGAACAATCAAGCCCAGAACAGGTAGAACTGAAATAAATAGGTGAATAAAGATATCAGAAGGAATTGTTACCAACGTTATTACAGTTCAAGTGTTTGTTAAATTCTTTTGGTACACAATTAAAAAGAAAAGCAAAAAACAAAGCCATATGAATCTCAGTTAGATCATCTCCTTTTTAATTTCCTTACTTGCTTTTTTTCTTGTAAATTATAGCAATGTAGAATTTTCACTAATTAAAAACACCAACTCTTTTTACTTTCATCCTCTCTCTCTCCATCATTTTTTTTTTAATTTATATCCAATGTACAACTCTGTGGCAGCTCAGAGTGGCTTTGTTTTGACTTTATTAAAGCCAGTGTGACCAAGAAAGCCATATTTTACGAACTTGAAACTTTACTTTTTATTTGCATTAAAAGCATCCTTCAAAAGGGAGTGGAAGGAGAATATGATTTTTTCATAATTCATAATCCTGTCAAGTAGTAGAATTATTAGTATCTTAAAATTTTATGACATTTTCAAAAGTACATTATAAAAATACTTTAAAAATCTGACTATATTGCATTTTCCAAACTCAGCTTATATTTAGACTTTAGTAATAATTAACATTTTTACTAGTATTGAGCAACTGGATTTATGTATCAAATAAAGTAATTTCAAAAGTTCAACAGAAGTCAAAATTCTAATTTAAACTTTAGGAAGGTATTAAAGCTGTGCAAACCAGTGGAGCAGTAGGCTGAAACATTGGTCCGTTAGCTAAATTAAACCAGTTACCCATTGCTTTGAAAAGACATAGCATGAGCAGGTGCAATTGCCCCGAGAGAGTATTTGCATACTGAAGTGTCCAAACCTTTCCTGTTCTGAGTTTTTATTTCAACAGTAATCCAGGCAAGACTGCAGGTAAACCCTCTTAAAGAAAAATACTAATTTTGCAAGTAACATTTTCCCCACCTCTAGCACCTGGCTTCTGTTTCCCACCTTTTTTTTTTGATTTCTATAATATTGGTTAACTTTCTATTTCCAACTTTTTAGGAGTATACATATTGTCAGAGTTCTTGGGGAAATTTCCTTACCTCATTTCAAAGACCCTTGCTGGTTATATATCAGGAGAAAAGTACATCTTTGGAGTTTTTTGATAATGCTTTTTTTTTTTTTTTTTTTTTTAAGATTCTTTAAGACAAATTTTGCTAGGAATTCAAATGCCTGAAAACAAAAATAAATAGCAGAGAGATTTTAAAATCCCTTCTGCTTCCCATTCATTTTTGTAGAGATTAAGTAACAAGGTCATGCTCATAGTTTGCTCCTATTATCAGAAGGCTGTAGCATCTCTCCTATGAACACAGAGCTGGAGTTGTTCAGGCTGGAGAAGATTTTGGGGAACAACCATCCAGTACCTGAAGGGGGCCTACAAGAGAAATGGAGAGTGTCATTTTACAAGGACATGTAGTGATAGGACAAGGGATAACAGCTTTATACCAAAAGAGGGCAGGCTTAGATTAGCTGTTAGAAAAAAAAAAAAAAAAAAATTACTGGAGGGGTGGTGAGACACTGGAGCAGGTTGCCCTGAAAAACTGTGGATGCCCCATCCCTGGAAATGTCCAAAGCCAGGTTGAAGGGGGCTTTGAGCAATCTGATCTGGTGGAAGATGCTCCTGCCCATGGCAGCAGGGTGCAACTAGTTAACTTTTGGTGTTCCTTCCAACCCAAACTCTATGATTCTATGACTTCTCTCCAAGTCTGTCCATTGTTCCAAAATCTCTAAAGGAAGCAGGATTCATCAGCATTTTAAACAGAAACTAAGGGCCTTAATGATTTGCAGAAGATCCTGATATCTTATGGATATGAAGTGGATTAAGATCAATTTAGATGAATAACCTCTGCTGACAAAAAGTGGCCTGAATCTTCACCCAGAAGTTGAGGAAAACTTAAGCTAAACCTGCTGGCATGTGGTGAGCTGATTTTCTCTATTCATACATACTAATCAACTAGTATGCTTAAGAGCATTTTGCTAAGGGAGAAAACAAGACAGACAACTAAGTTGAAAAACAATACTATCTAGTTCCTAATTCTTAAAATATGGATTTAATTATTGCAGTTCTGTTTTTTATACACAAGGTAATTTGTTAGCCAGGCAGGTGCTTCACTTCAGCTGCACCTCACTGAACAGGAATTTTTAATGTTCTCTAGCAGTAAGGCTAAGTTTCAAGCTGCTGCTCAGCCTGTGGTGCAAGTTGTGAGTGCTCCACTTCTGAGTTCTTTACCAGCATTGTCTACTCCACACCCAAATTGCAGCCTAACTCTTTCGCAAGGCTGAGCTCCAGCTCTTTGAACAAAGGGGTTTGAAGACAGTTAGAAAGCTGGAAATGTAACTTTGGCAGCAGTACCAGCAAATTCCATTCTCTGCTTGAATGAACCATGGTAATTTAAAGCTGATACGGTTTTCTGTCTATTGGAGGATCTTTAACAGATTTCTGTCCTGGTTTTGGCTGGGATAGAGCTGGTTTTTTTTCCCCTAGTAGCTGGTACAGTGCTGTGTTTTGGATTCAGTATGAGAATAATCTTGATGACACACTGATGTTTTGACTGTAAGTTGTCCCTACAGTAAATCAAGGACCTTTCAGCTTCCCATACTCTTTGCGAGAATTGTAAATCCTACCATAAGAAAGGTAGAAACTAGGAAAGTTTTTGGAAACCCACGGTTTATATGTTAGATCCATCTCTGGGGTTTTTTAAAGACTATGAAAACAGAAGACCATTCAGCAGCTTGGTAAGTTTGTGAAAAGGTACATGTACTGTGATCTCTTGCCTCATTTCACTCTTAATATATTTTTGTCAGTGCTCAAACCTATACTGTTAAACCTTGGGGACTCACAAAATCACTTTTGAGGTTAAGAGGCACTACTGAAGATCAAATACTGAGGTCCAACCTCCATGCTCAAAGCCAGATAGAAAAGGTAGTTTAAGACCATGTCCAGTCAGGTTTTGAATACTTCTGAGGACAGAAACTTCACAGCCTCTCTAGGCATACTGGCTTTTTCTTTTTTTTTTAACACATCATTACCAGGAGGGGGAAAAAAAAAAAATAGTGTTTCTTTCTGTTTAAATGGAATTTCTCATATTTAAGTTTGTTACCATTTTGTTACCACTTCTGTCACTGGACACCCTGAGAAGAATCTGGTTCCAGTTTTTACACATTGCTAAAATACCCCTGAGACTTCTCCATGTTGAACAGTCCCAGCCCTCTCAGCATTCCATCACTTGTCAAAGGTTCCAGACTCTTAATCATTTTCATAGCTCTTTGCTGAACTCACTCAAGAAGTCCACATCTGTCTTGAACTTAAGAGACCAGGCTTGGACCCAGAATTCCAGATATGTGTTACCAGGTTAAGCAGACGAGGAAGATAATGCACCTCCAATGGCAGCAATGTTCTTTCTATCTTAGCCCAGGATGCTCTCAGCTTTCCTTGCTGTGAGAGCCTGAAGCACTTGACCTGGGGCCCATTCTGGGGCAGCTTCAGCCTTATTATTTGATTAGCTATTGATTATTTAGTCTTCACATCACACTTCACACTTTGCTTGCCAACCTAGTTAGCCCTGTCATCCTCTCACTTCTCAACTATTTCTTATTTAAAGTTCTTCTCACTAGTTTGGCTTTCCAGTTACCAGAAATGTTTCTTCTCCACCTAGAGAGGTGGACACTGTCTTTCTAGGAGTCCTTGATTCTCAGAGAGATTTCCACTGTAATAAAAAAACAAACTGCTATTAACTCCAGCTATGTAAGAGTTGCTGACCCTCAGCATCCACCATGCTCCCTCAAATCCTTCCTGATCATTGCCATGATCAAGAAAATAATCAAAATCAAGAAGAGCTGCCATGCCCTTTACTCTCATCCCCAATGCTCTGTAGTCATGTTTGATATATTCTAGGTCCATGGCAGGTTTCATTGTACAAACATGGAAGAGCAGCAGGGCATAGTAGTCTGAGGGTCAGACAAGGCCTAGTAGTCATTCCACAAAAGTAGAAAAATTATAGAGGAATTAGACTGCTAACTTCAGACTAACAAGTTACTGAAATGAATGAACACAAATCTTATATGCCTTGGAAGCACTATTTAATTCTTCACAATGGAGTTCTGCTCCATCTTACTGGTGTGACAGGATGCTGTATTAGCAGTGTTGACTCGTACATCTGCAATTGGAATTCTTTGCACACACATAATATATTATGCCCATGAATAGATGCATATAGCTATACTCCAGTACACCCATTTCTCTGGGATAGATAGAACACTTTATATAGAGAATTTACATCTATATATATTATAAATAAAAAAGTAAATTAAATGGACTTCCCTTATCTGATGTAAGCTTCTGTAAACTTCCATAAATTTTGTCTATGATTTTAAATTAATCCCATAATTTTCTATTACTTTGAAATTTTAGGGCAGCTTCACAATTGATCACTGTATGATGGGAATGTTACTGTTTTCTGCAGCTCCTGTTGTCTTTTTTTGAATTAAATATCCAGCCTGACAGTTTTAAGTAATCTCTTTTAAACTCATTTGCACACTGATGATCTATGAACCGTCAGTGTTCAGAGCAGTGATAAACTGATTACTTACAAATAGGATGAAAAAGTTTTTTTAAAACGTATCTGTATTATATTTCTCCTTTTATGTAAAACTGACAATTTAATGTTAAGCATAAAAATGCTAATATAAAAGTTGCTTAATTCTAGAAATTTTATAAGAGAACAAAGAAATTGAGCTTCACCTCAGAATGACTGAAATATTTGTGAACTCCCCCTTCTCTACACCACCACCAAACCCTCCAAAATCTATCAGTCTGAAGATGGTTTACTGAACAAGATTAATCTTCACTGAATTAATTTAATTTGATTTGGCTTGATGTGAAAGTTTTACTTATTTCTATCCCTGTTTTCAGGTTCTGATATACATTGCCTGTGGCAATATGGATTCTGGAAGGAAGTCCATAAGCTAAAGCAAACTCAGATCTAAAACAAAACAGCCTAAAGGCAGGGCAGAGAATGAGTAAATTAGAAAAAAATTTATTTTGTGCTAACATGTGGGATACGATTCTATTTTTTTTTTCAGAACTACTGGAATATTTCCCCCCACTGATGGAAAATGGAGGGAGATATCTGAATAAATAACCAAGCAAGGTTATATTACAAGTCAAGAAATGGCATCATATGGCACTTTTTACGAAATTAATTACAAACCTTAATGTGATATATTGATTTCAGGATTTAATTAGAGTTATTTGCATCTTTAATTATTGTCCTTTGACAAAAATGAAGGATGTAACATGTTTCTTCAAAATTCAATAAAGATTTTTAAACAAATTCTGCTATTAAGACATTATTTCTCAAATTTTTGGCATTTTTTGAATATTCATAGACTTTAAAAATGTTTACTTAACTAGAGAGAATGAAGCATATCTTCCAAATTTGTACTAACTCAATTATGCCCATTCTGAACAGTTTTGGAGCACAAACATGTATACTGATTCTGTATCCTGTCGCCTAATATTTGTCTCCTGGGATTATAATTTCAGGATTATTCTAAATGCAATGAGCTCAAGAGTCACAGGAAAATTTGCATCAAATCTTTATTTTGTGTAGAAACAATAGGCACAAAAAGAAAATAAATATTCTAAACAGTAATTTAAGTACATCTTCAAGGTTTAAAGCTTTATGACTATCTTGGCTTGCAAGACAGTGACAATTCTGAATTTTCTGACATCTTTCATAATTTTTCAAGAACAGAAAAAAGAGTAAGATTTCAGAGATCACAGAACTGAGAGACATCAAAGCAGAACTACAGCCCTTGAAGAGTGGCATGGTCCAAACCAGGATTATGTCTTCTTGAACCTGTACATCCTGATTCACTGGTATCCTTACAAGTAAATATGCTTCTCCAGATGAAGGATCAGAGAAGCCTTGCAAGGTCTTCATATCCTGCTGCCATGGAAACCTTTTATGTAGCCTTTCAATGAGATATGAAGAGACTCAGCAGTGCCAGTGCTCTGGATTGATTCCTCAGGCTTCTTTGCTCTCTTCTGGAAGTTCACAGAAGTTAATATTTTCATGACATCCTACAGATCCCAAAAGGTCAATGAGACCCTTTTATTGGTGAATTACATTTTGGAGAGTGAATCTTCATTTGAGTACTGTGTTAAAACCCATTTTTAATTGTTTTTTACCTTAATGACATAGATTTTTAAATCCAAAGTTCATTAACAATCTTTGTTTATGCCATGAAAAGTCTTAGGGCATAAAGCAGCATTAAAACTATAAAGGATGTCAATAAAAGCCTAAAACAACATTGTTTCACCCACTGGATATTTCATTCTCAAGCTTTTGAATTCAGGATATTTTTAATTCTGAGATCCTTATGAATGAATGTAACTTCACTTAAAAAACTCTATTTTAAGATTACTCAGAAAAATCCAAAATTATAAAGCCTAAAGATTAGAAATAGCTTAAAAAATATTTTTTTAAAAAAAATTCTGTTTACAGATTTTGATATAAAAATAATTTTAATTATTTAATATTTTAATACCATCCATTCTTAAATCACAATATTGGAACATTTAACCCCAATAATAATAAAAGATTTCATTTTTTGTTTTTTACTTGAAAAATACATTTTCACTTACTCTTCATACTGAATTTTCTTTTATTTCACTTCTAAAGTTAAAAATTATAACTTATATGTATTTGGTTGGTTTATTTTAAATATCTCTGTGAAGTCGATACTGGGAGTATATTTTAATAAGTAAATATGTTAATAAGTGAATTGTTATTAGAAACTAAACTGTTATCAATAACTACTAACTATTTAAAAGCAGAAATGCAAAGACAGAATAATTGACCAAGATGTCGCATTCAATGACACTTGAATAATGTTTATCTTACTTTGTTTTCTAATTTTAACTACAAATTGAAGATATAAGCAACTCAAATATTTATAGGATACTGTTGCAGCAGTCTCCCTGCAATTTTTGTCTCCTGGCTCCACAGCAGCCCACAAAATAAGATTGCTTGGATCTGATGGATGTGGTAAAAAATCTTCTCATTTCCCACTTCTAAAAATTAAAAAAAAATTACAAACTTTCTTATTACAGGGCTAGGAAAACAAAATAAGCCCTCTGAAGCTTATGAAGAACCAAAAAGTAAGAAATCTCTGCCTGTGATCCAGAACAGGGATCTGAACCTTCCCGAGAGGAAGGATTGTAGCAAGGCTCTCACTACCTATGATGGTGCTATGACCAAGATCTGTATAAGCAGCTATATGGAAGCTTCTGGTAATGATTGCTATTAAAAGCATAGCATGAGAGCAGAACAGACATTAGATAGATCTGATTTTTAATCTATGATTTTCACCAAACTTTAAACTTTTTCATACTGCTGGCTGCTTCATGGAAATTATTTCCTATCAGATTTTCTGTGAACACCAAAAATAGTGAAGCACCTTAAAGGGTAGAGATGGTCAGCCCCCAAGAAAAAAACCTGGGCACTGGAGGACACAGGAATGGACACAAATCTAAGTTAGCTTCTTTAGAATGACCACCTGGACTTAATAAAATGTCATTGTGCCAAAAATGTTTCTGGGTATTTCTGAGGCCACTGACGCTGACTTTTTTTCTGAAAAAGTGCTGTGCAGCAAATTTCACACAGAAGTTTAAACCCTAGAGAAAAGTCAGGGGTTTAAAAAACAACATGAAGGGGTTATCTTTATGTTCATTCCTCTGTCTGCAGCTGCACAGATTACAAAATAGAGCAGACTTCTGTTAAAAGGGGATCAAGTTCCAGTTAGATATACCTAAGCAGTGTATCACAATCAGATAGACATGGCATTTTTAGCGTACTATTTCTTTATAGAACAAAATTTGATGCTGTTGTAACAAAAAGAAGACTAAGCTGCACTTCATAGGCAAGTGGCTTATTCAGTCCATCAGTTCTCTGGGAAAGTTCTTGCTTTTCAATGCAGTAGGTAACTTAAATGCCCAACTCAAATTCTAATGCACTGATGAGGAGCAGTACCTTGAGAGGATACATATTCTCCAAAGAAGCATTTAATAAATCCATTTAACTAAGATTGCCAATGAAAAAAGTCTTACAAACCAGTAAAATATAATAAAAATATACTTTAAATAAAAAATCAAAGCCCTGGCACTGTCAAATTATGAAAGAAATTAGAAAATGTAAATTATTTAGCCAAGTATCCCATATATCTGCTTTTGAAGAGGAAAAATGAAGCCAGTTAAACTTATCTCTACTACACATAAACAAGTAACGTGAGCTCATGGTAAAGTTACCATGTATCAGGTCAAAGGAAAAAAAATTAGTCACAGTTGTTCTCACACTGACCGGCAGGGTTTCTGACTCTAAGTAGTTTGGCTACCTCTATCATACTCTATCAGTATTGTTGAGGTGTTGTTGTAGAGATAAACAAGACACCTTGTTTAATTCTTCAAGAAGCAGCTGCAATCTTTCTTGTCCACAACTCATATTTATAGGTTTTTTAAAAAGCATTGTGTTTAATTTCATTTGGTTAGTAAATTGTTGCTGGCATATTATCTCACTAAAGATTGGCTAGCATCCATTCCTTGTGGTTGACTCCTTCCACTTTTCAGTTCTGTCTTCCTTGAAGATGCTTACATTTTTTTCTCATGGGTACAGCCTGATTCTCATGGATACAGGCTGATCAAGTCAAGGTCAAAGTTCCTGGTGTATGTGAGGCCTTCAGGCCAGCTGTTAGCTATCACACTGAGGGTTGTTGGGTGGTTTTTTTTGATCTTCTACTTGATTTTTTGAAGGCAGTTGCCAAAGTTAGCACAAAAGCAGTCTTGCTCCCTCCTTAGACAATTATAACTCTACTAACTTCAGAGAAGATTGCTCCAAATTTACACCAGAGAGGGACAAAGAAAGAACAAACTAAAAAGAAAGAGGCTTGATTGACTGCTGTGAAAATGATCAAACAATGAAGTCTGACATAGAATAAAATTATAAAGCTCAGTCTTATGTCACTGGATCATCAGAAACATGCCACTGGTTTCACTGAGGCTTATTTGCTGGTACAGAACCAGATACAAGTATGATGTAGTCATTAGTGAAATAAAAGCATCACTTATTGATATGCAAACTGCAAATAGAGGTAGATTTCAAGGTATGTATGTCCAAAGGAAAAGGAATTACATGGACTTTTTTTTTTTTAATAAACCTGACAAGCACACTTTTCATTAACACTGCATTAACACTGTGGGAAGCAATATTTAAAGCAGTGAGTCTAGCAGTCCTCAAGAGAATAATTTCCTTTAAAATACCTACTTCATCCACACTGCAGGAGTTTCCTTATCAGTGTCAAACTGAGGGTAGGTAGAGTTGAAAGTGACAGATTTGTTTCTTAACACAGCTTTAATTTCCTTGGCTAAACACTCCTCTTGGAAGTGAACAGGACATTTATGCATATTTTATGCCCAGGCTTTGAGATATCATTTTTTCAAGTAGCCAAATCATCACAAATTCTCTGAAAAATTTGGAGCAGATTAGAAGACAGAGATAAAAATGAAAAAACAAAACAAAACAAAACAAAACCCAACAAACAAACAAATCCCCCCAACCTCAAACCCAAAACCAACCAAACCTGCCCACAACTTAAAGTTATTTATAGTAGTACCTGTACTATCTCCTCAACTTTCAAAACATGCTTGGTGGTGAGGTTACTCCAGAGTTTTGAATGACATACATTTTCAGAATGTAATCCCATGTTTCCATTTACCAGGTTTGATTGTTTCCAATTTCAATGTAATGAGAGAGCTAGATCTGCAGCTGCTACACAGCCTGTAATCTCACTGAAGACAAAAAAGCATCTTGTGAAAGAAGTTACTAATCTATAAAAGGATGATGAGTTACTCGGAGAGAGCAGGCAAATGAAGGTAAAATGGTGAAAAGGATCAACACAGACCCATGGTAGAGGAAAATATGGGATATCTGTTCTGCTGTATGAAACAACTGTGGTCTGTTAGAGAAGGGCAGGGTGGTTTAGGAAACATTCTGGAAGATTGAGGTCAGTTTGGAAAGCGTGCTGGTATCCCTGGAGTCCTGATTTTGCCTGTGGTCCAGACTGTCAAAGGAAAAAGACAGATTTATCTCTGGGATAGCAGACACTGTTGGGACACAAGAGATTGATCTACAAAATCCAAGATGTTTAATCCATCTTCCTGCTTCTAAACACTTCTCAAACAACCTGAGCAAATACAACTGTCCATAAGCAACATTAGGTTTGACAAGAATCCTACAACACAGGCCAGATTGTGGAAAATGACAACACAAATGTGAGAGATGGTCAAAAGTAGTCAAAGATGGATATTTGTCATGATGGTTATGATTAAATGCAAATTATTGATTAAATGCCGACTCCCAAATGTCTTTTTTTTTGTGTTGATTACTCTATAGGGGTGCAACTACTACTATTTTTCAGACCATTTTTCTGACTGGTATATTTCCAAAAGAAGAGGTATGCAATAACTATAACTATATAACTATATAACTAAACTATATAACTATATAACTATATAACTATATAACTATATAACTATATAACTATATAACTATATATATTTACAATAGAAAATTAAAATCTCCTACATAAAATGTTACAATGGAAAGGTTTTTGTATGCATTTAATAAAACCCAAAGAGAGTATTTTCCCAATATCTTTTCCTCTTTTAAAATGTTCCAGTAATGGAGAGCTGATTTTATAGCCTACTCTGGTATGTGAATAGTCAGCTGAGAAGACAGCTAAAGGGTAAACAGTTTCAGCTGTAATCTTGTGCAATAAAATGTGATTTTTTTAGTTTCTGCTAATTGGAGCAAAGTGTACCTTACAAAAGAAATGACAGCCTTCCATCAACATCTCATTTCATATCCTGACTTAAGTGCTTTTTACCTTTCTATTTTCTACTTCTCAGTTTTGGTATCTTTTGGTATATTTTCTCACTGAATTTGCTAAATGCATCATCTGGGGTTTGGTTTGTATGCAAAATTCAGTGTAGAAAATATAATTTAATCTGACTGTACCATTATGAAATAAGACCCAAGCTCATCTTTAAACAAACCAGGAATAAGAAGGAAAACATTTTAGGTATGGAAATCTAATTTAGGAAAGTTTTGAATGCGTCAGCTATAGCCTGTTGATTAATTGACAATAGCTTCTATCCTACTGGTCTAAAAGTGTTTCAAAATTTAGGCCAGATTTGATGCACCTGAACAGACAAAAACAAAAAAACAAACAAACAAAACAAACGACCAAAACCCCAAAAAAATAAAACAAAAAAACAAAACAAAACAAAACAAAACAACTTAAGAAAAATATAAATTTTGAGAAGTAAAAAAAAAAAAAGCTGGATGCAAACTCACTCTTCAGGAATTGTCTTTTAGTAAAGTTAACTGGCAAAGCACAAGAATTAGAATCCTTTTCAGTCTTTCTAACTGCATGGGAATCTGCTGCAGCTGCATAATTCCTGTGTTGCTGGTCTCATTAGCCAATTATAAATGACAATATTTTGTGCCTTCTCTTGTTTTTCTTTGAACTCTCAGCTCAACATTGTACAAAGTTGATTCAAAGTGCTGTATAATCCTGTTATAAATTCATTGCTTTTCATTTAAAGCCTTCAGTTTAATTCTTTCCTGGATGGATCTGTCAATTCATTCACTCTGAGTAGCCACACAAGGGCTTTATTTCTGGCTTTTTAATGTGCCAGTCACGGAGAGACATAATATCCAACTGCAGTATCTCAAGTGAGCTTCTACAGCACAAATGCTCACACAACTGCAAGAGAAAAACTTCATTTCATCTGGTGAGGCTTTGGTTGACACTAAGATTAAAGGCTTAACAAAAGCAATGGTCTGCTCTGTTACCATTCGAGACTTTCTTGCTTCACCGTGCTATGAAAGACAAATGAAGGACCCTCTGACTGTTAACTTTTCCTCATCTCTAGAGGGTTGCATGTGATTAAAAGGAAGGCAGGATGAGGAGGTTTGGGATCAGTCATACAAAATATCCAAATCTGTAGCAATAGGATCCTCGTCTTTTTGGCCACCAAAGCATGTACCTTTCAGGCTGTGGCTTAAAATCATCTGTTTAATCTGAACCTGATATAAAACAGACAAAATGCCAGGTAAAATGTAGCAGTAAATGAGTGCATTTGAGTATGCTAGGAGCTGTTCTGCTTTTTTAGTCAGAGTAAATTCGTGCATCATAATTAATTTTATTTCTAGGCCTAGAATTTAGCACATGAATTTTATTTGGTTTTCACCTCTTGGGAGAGCTTTAATTTTTTTTTTTTTTTTTTTTATAATTGAATAACCCATTTCATATGGAAAAATAAAATCTTTGTCAATTTTTTTCTTCCCCTTTAGGGAAAAACAAAAAGCAATATTTTGTAAGCTGTCGATAAAGCTAAAAATATCACAACCAAGTGCAATAATTTAGAGGATTGGATATAATGCTTTTCATAGAAGTTGAAAACAGCATCTCCATAGGAGTAAAAAAATATTTCTCATTTTATATACCCATGATTATGATGGTTATTATTAAACTGTCACATCACATCAATGAGTAAACAAGCAGCTCTGCCTAGATCATATTAACTATTGTGACAGCTGTAAATACCACAGTAATGACTCTCCTGCAGGCAATAGAACAGATAAGAAAATGATTGAAGCTCCATGGGCTCACTACACATTTACAGGTTATTCTGCAACAAGCTAGACAATCTCTTAAGTAGGAACAGCTTGTTTGCCTTAAAGGTAATGCAGATTCTAAAGAGCAAATTGAACTGTCTGCTATTGAGCAATATAACCTTTGATTTCAACCTTTTTCTTTTTGTTTTTACAAAAATGCAAATTAAATAGTAAGAATTAAAGTCGTTCTTCAAATGTGCTCTGTAAAGGAAGAACAACATCCATCTGTGTCTCTGCTTTATTTTTAACATATAGGTTGAGGGATTTTTTTTTACAGGGGGAGAGGTGGTTGCTTTTGTTTAAGAAGAGGTTGCATGCCTCAAAAAATATCAGGAATACCAAATGCAGTTTTCTTCCCCTGCATACACCAGTGGAAAAACTACAAAAATGTGACCCTGTGTAATCAGTATTCATTCATAAGCCTTTCCAGTTCTGTGTCTTTCTGCTTGCTTGCTCAGCAAACGCCATGCAATGAGAAAATAACAGTATGTGCCCTATATTTAAATTACTAGGAGCAAAGATTTCTGAGAAAGCAATTAGAAGTCGTGTCCTGGAGAGCCCTGAGTAGATGAGGAGAGCACAACTTTTTTATGCTTCCCAACCAATACTGAAAAACATAAAAGGTCAATAATATTCAAGCCTCAGAGTCTTAATTAGCTAATTGCAGTTCCCACTTGCTTCAAGCAAAGATCCATAAAAAAGACAAAGCAGAAAATAAGAAATAAAATGATCTTATGAAGCAGTGGAATTAATTTGGTTTTTGAGGAGTTTTTTTTTGTTTTTTAACTGCAGTTTTGATGTGTCTTGCAAATCTTTTCTGAACTCAATGAGATTTAAATAATGCAGTGGAAATATTAAGATTTCAGTATCACTGCTTTTAAAGCTTTATATCAAACAAAATAAACACCTGAACACATTATTTTTTTATTAAAAAAATATCAGGAAGAGATTTACTGAGCACTGTGGTTTGACATATGGTTTCTGTTGAAAGACATTAGTATCCCTAGTGGTTCATAGAGATATTTTGACTGAGAGAAAATGAGAATGTTTCGATTTTTCTGCATTCAAAGCCAATATATGATACATCAAGAAATAATATTTTTAATGAATTCTGATTCTTGAGATAATTTTTAAGACTTTTTGACAATTTCATGTTGAAGATTATTAAAAAGAATTATAAGTAACTACTGTTGAACAATGAAGAATCAGAAGTTGAAAGAACAGACAAAGAAGTGCCTGCAAGGTACTATTTTGTGGAAATGTTGTGATTTCCACAATAAAAAAAGTTTTGTAGCCAAGTAGTAATAAAAAACCCTTTTTTTTTAAAGTATCTAAACTTTATTTTTTGGCTTACTTTTATTTATATTAAATATCATAATTTCATTATCATAAAATATGCAATTATTAAAGCACTGACTTTGAGCTACCTAGACATATTTTCAGCAATTCAGTATACAAAAGGCAACCTGAAGCATTTAAACTGTCCTGAACTGGAACATCTTTGAATTCCAATACAGAAAAATGTTCAGTAAAAAAATTAGAATTGTCATTGACAATTGACAGCACTTGGAATAATGAGAATAAGTGTCTTACACTATTTAACTTCTCACATAATGCACAGCTGCATGCTGCTAAATATACATTTTTCCCTCCATACACACACATTTTGCAATAATTTCACAAAGTACTTGATCTGGAGGAGCTATATATGCTTTAGTGATAAAAAGCCTGTTTTCACAAGCTTTGCAGTAAGTAGCTTAAGTACTTGCTCTAGTGTTAACTGAACACTAGCACTTGTTTTTCCATGCATAAATATGGACCCGAATACGCAGTTTATTCACTGGTTTAAAAGCTATACTTTCACTGACATCCCTCAGATAACACTCTACCAGTTCATACAGTCAGCCTTTGTTATATAGAGATGTCTATATCACCTCCTGTTCTCAAACCCTGCCCATAAAAATATAGTGTACCTATATAAATAGGTGTACCAAGCTTGCTTCTGCAGTGCTCAACTTATCATGCTCATTCTCTTTCTTCCAGATTTTCTCTCATGCAGCACCTATTGTTTCCACTTGATAAGTTTGCCTCTGCTGTTATAGCTTGCTTTGCTTGAATAATTGAATTTTTCAATGTATGTTTTTTTCCTTTTTTTCCTCAGTTAAGAAAGAAGTTAAAAAAATTAAGTCATCTGAACCATTTCATAAATCTTATGAGAGTCTTATGTACATTCTTATGATGTACAGAATAGGAGCAAAACCCCTGAGCCCATGGAAAGCCTCTAAACAACTATCCAACTGTAAACTATGCAAAACCCAGAAACCATCATTATGATTTTTTGCTGTCATTTAGTAATTAATCCTAGAGGTCTCATTTCATTATTTGATAAATTTAAACAGACCAGTGCATTAACAACTGAAAACTGGAAATTCTAGGTTTTACCCCTGCATCTTTTCACTTCCATCACAATGCTCCTGCAGAATACATATAAGTCAGCAGAGGAGTGAAACTTTACTACTGAAGGATCTGAGCAATTAGAATTGCAGACTTTCAATAGTCATGGCAATGTCAGCACTGCTCAGCAATCCAGTGATGGGGAGGACCATCAAGCAGTTGAATTTCATTTAGATAAGTTGATATTAACTAAACACTGTTTTGTCAGATACTTGCTCAACCATAAGCTATACTGGCCTTGTGAGGTGCATGGTGTTTTTGGAGCAAGATCCAGTTATCATCTATATTTGACAAGAAATAGGTATTTCTTTCCATTAGCGAGGCAGAAGTTAGGCTAAATAACCTCAGCAGAGGATGCCTCTGTTTTTGTAAAAACTTCCTAGCCAGTCTACCATTTTTATTGATGGTTTCTCTCACTGAAGACACTTCAGTCCTGACTGAGTCCATCCATTCTTTTGGGCAGATCTTACTCACAGGACAGAAGGACTCCAAGCATGCCACTGCTGATGCTGATTCTGCACAGTGGTGAGAGACACCTCTCCCAGTACACAAACCCTATCAGAAATTTCTGGGTGCTGGGAAGGGGGACTGAAGGTGGTACATGAGACTTGGGTATTTCTCTGCCTCCTCATGGAGAGTGATTTGAAAGTCAAGGTGGGTGCAGTGGGGATCCAGTGCTAGGATGAGGGCTGGGGGCCAGAGAATGAGGGGATCACCATGGAGCCAGGGCTCTGTGCGGGGCTGGGTGCTCCCCAGACACTACTGCTGTGCTGGGCACAGGCACCTGGAAAGGGTGGGGGGTGCTCATATCCTCTCCTGGGGTGCTTTTGTAACTTCTCCTCATGTGTTCTTTTTGTCCCTCCCTGTTCCAGCAGGGTTTGTTGCCTCACTTTTGGCTCCATGGGCAGCTTCTCTGCACACACTGCAGCACCTGTGTGTGTTGAGTACTTGCAGTGAAAATGAGGACCCAATATTGCATCTCCTGAAATCTTCTCATCTTTCTCCTTTTGTCTTTGCTGTTTTCAAACTCACAAAATCTCTCACCTTGGAGATGAAAATACACGGAAATATTAACCTGGATCCTACCCTGCTGTGCCAGACCAGTTGTAATTGGGATTTTTCCTTGGCACATGTGTGTAAAGGAGACAAATTCAAAATTTTACATGATCAGTGGAAAGATTTTATCCCAGCATGGCCATCTCTACATCTCTCGGGCATCTCTGCCCAAGATGCCTACATGAAGCAAATGGATTTCCAACTGTGAAGAAAGTGATCAGCCCCCAGGACTGGTCATTGCTAAACTGTGCTTGCGATTGCTTCATGCTGGCAGGAGAGAAGTAACTGGCAGCTGAATGTGAGACAGTGCAGAACACTTAGGAAAGGAGCTGTCAGAGGTGCTGTAAAGCTGTAGGCTACAAGGCAGCTAGCCAAAAGCCAGCTGCCTTGTGAGACACTGAGCAAGAAAAAAAAAAAAAAAAAGAGCTCCAAGGCTCAGATTAAAGTACTGGTGTTCCTTGGAATACAAAACATAAGTCTTTCACTGGGGCTTTTGCATCATGTTTAATATCATCAGAAAGTGTACAGAAAACCTGAGTTGTAGTTTTTGACTGTATCAGTCAAAAGTAATGTGAAACAATCTTGTAGCTGTGTAGATGGCAGCTGCCTTATGCAAAAGCAGTGGCACCTCTCAGAATTAAGAACATTTATTTTCATGCCTGAGGATTTAGAGGAAAGCAGCACTCTATACATCTTTGCCTTTTGAAGAGGTGATAGGAAGCTCATGAAGCTGATGGACTATAGCTGCAATTCCATTGTTTCCTTTCTAGGCCAGTATTCAGAAAGAAAGGCAACTTTCATGTTACCAGAAAGTTATAGAGCAAAATAATTCTGCATCTTAAAGGTGGGAATATTCATACATATATATAGATTATAATTTTCTCTTAAACCATTCCAAGGTTAAAGCAACAGTAGTCCTGAGAAAGTAGGACTCACCTACGCAGTGGCCTAGCTACTAAACCACAAGGTAGACCATTCACCTTCTGAACCACAGGATTTCTCAACTACAGAAGCTATATACAGTCTTCACCTGAAAAAATAAAGTCACTTTAATGGTATTTTCAAGGACTTCTATCTAAATAACTTCTTGTGAGTATGCTTTGAATGCTTTCACTAGATGCTCTTAATAGATTTAAGCTTCATTCCACCTGGTTCATGAATTTCATCGTCAGAGAAATCTCATTGCTCACATCAAAGCAGTTCAGGGCAAGCAAAGAAATTTTCTTTCTTCCAGAGAGCAGACGGAAGGTGAAAATAAGATACCCACAAGTTCTGGTTGCTTGGAGGGATATAATAAAATAGACTTTTTTAGATGGCTTTTTGGAGGTACATGCTCAAAGCCAACCTATATTCTGTTTAAGAAATCCACATAATTCTTTTGACTGAGTCTTCTCATTTCTGAAGCCATCTATAATTCTGTGCAAGAAATATCTTATTCACTGATTTTTCATTGCATATACTTGGAAAAATCCATTTAGGAAGTGTGAATTTTGAATCTGTTTTCCATATGATAAAGAAAGCCTACAAATACCTTGGCATAATGCCTGTTAGAAATGATTACAATACCTTGTAGGAAGTAAGTGTAATTTACCAAGAAAATAAAATGAAGGATTTACAAAGAGTCACTTTTTGAATAAATATGGAAATTAAAATTCTAGGTTGTCTGTTTGGTTTTACTATGGTTACTTACTCTATGACTGGAAGAGAGTAGCACCTTGCATAGTGCAGAATAAATAAAACTATTTATACTCTCATCAGTAATGACAGTTTTTGATGTGTGTAATTTTATATTACATAAATAATATATTATTAGAATAGATATTAATAAAACACAGTTGAGAGACTTTTAACATTTTTATTTATAAGAAATCAATGTAATAATTTATGTAATTCATCTTTTGTCATACCATGACTGAACATCGGATTTCAATCCTGATCTATTTTTACTTCCTATGTGCAGGTCTTAACCAAAAGATATTAGTTCCTAGCACTGCTATTTACATGTACTTCTGTCAGTTTGCTTATTTACTCCCCTACATGTTCAAAGAGATCAAACCCTTGTATTATCTGACCACAAATATATGCTACTGTATGTTCACCCTGCTAAATTGACTCTACTTCTTCCTCCAAGTAATGAATTATTCCAGCTTCTAATTGAGAGGATCCTCAAGGGTAAACTTGAATGTTTATCAGTATATGCAGGAGGTACATCAAGGATCATGCTGAAGTTTCATGCTTAAAGTACATGAAAGCAAGCTACAGGAAATGGTAGATCTTTATGCAGGCTTGATTTACACAGATTGTTTTGTTGCCCTGTAATTAAGTTGATTTGATTTGGTCTTTTTGTAATATTTAATAGCTTAGCACTGAAACGATAATCTAAACTAAATTTCTAAGTTTGATTTTAAATGCTTATTTAATTTCTAAAAATTGTTTATAAATTTTCTAAAGTTTGTGACTATTTTAGTTCTGCACCAGGAATTGTCACTGAACTACAAGGCATACCTTCTAACAATGTCAATTCCTCTCTTTTGGCTAAGAGATTTTCTTTGATTTTCTGGATAACACTAATGTAGTCACTCTTTAAGAGTAGTCACTCTTAAAATGTGTAGGTGAGCTGGGGAAACCTAATCTACTTTTTAAACGGCAAAAACATGAAGATAAAAATCAAATTAACAAAGAAAGTAGGTTTAACCTTTTGCCAGAAATGTTACTGAAACAAAATTAAAAGACCATTAGTTTGATATTTTTACTTTCTTCATATAAGTTTCTGCCTTCTCTGGTTTTTTCATGATTCAGATTAAGAGTACTTGATCAATAATTTGTAATGTTGCTGTCTTCACTCAAACTCTACTGCTGTCAGCTTCAAAATGCAGAGTCAGATCAGATATGGAAATTCAAACTGCTTATCAGTCTTAACTAGTATAAACTATATCAAATCAATATGCTAGCTTGGAGAAGGCAAAAGAAGCACATTGCCACATTGCCTTCAACTTGTTACAGACTAGGACTTAAAAATGAAATAGAAGTTGGCTCAACTTCTATCCTTATTGATAGGTTGTTACTTCAATGTCCTGTACATTTATGAGACATACTTGGAAGCATAAGAACTTCTCATTTATAGAAGGTGATCAGTAGATTACTCTGAGGGTGATTTTTTTATGCACTGTATTTTGTTGGCATTGCAAAGTGTGGGTAGTGGAGGGGCTACAGGGTGATTTCTGTTGGGGGACCAAGACAGACCCACCATTGTCTGGGGCCAAGGTCCTCAGCAGCAGTGGGATAACACTTTTTAAAAGGGGAAAAGTTACCACACAGCAATGATTGCAGCCAGAGAGAGGAGTGAGAATATATGAGAGAGGAAGCCTTGTAGACATCAAGGTCAGAGAATAAGGGTAAGGAGCTGCACTACATGCCAGGAACTGAGAATCCCCTGAAATTCACGGTGAAGCAGCTGTGTCATTCCAGCACTTGCAGGTCCGTGGTGGGACAGAGATCCACCTGCAGCCCCTGAAGGACTCCACACTAGAGCATGTGGATGCCTAAAAGAACCCGAGGGAAGAGTGGGCTCAAGCAGGCTCCTTGCAGGCTCTGCTCTGGGCAGGACGTCTCCCTGTGAAGAGAGGAGCCCACATTGGAACATGTTTGGCAGGAATGGTGAGCCTGCAGAAGGGAAACACACTGGAGTAGTTAATGAAGAATGGCAGCCTCTGGGGAGGACTCAGTGGAGAAGTTCATGCAGAACTGTGTCCACTGGGGGAGACCCTGTCCTGAGCAGGAGAAGAGTGCAAGTCCTCTCTCTGAGGAGGAAGAAGTAGCAGAAACAATGCACAGCTGACCACAATCCCCTTTCCCTCATCCTCTGTATCAGTCAAGAGGAGAAAGTAGTGAAAATCAGGAGTAAAGTTGAGCCCAGGAAGAAGGGAGGTGTTAGGGGTGAATGTGTTTCCAGGATTTGGACGTATCTCCTATTATCCTGTAATAAATTCAGCAAATTTCCCTAACTCAAACCTGCTTTGTCTGTGATAGTAATCAGTGAGTGATCTCTTGTCCTTATCTCAATCCAGGAGCTTTCTGTTATATTTTCTCTCCCCTGTCCAGTGAACACAGGAAGAACAGATCAGCTTTGGTGACGTCCAGCCAGGGTCAACTCATCCCTTACACCTACATGACTTTGTTTTATTCAGCTATGTCAAACATGTAGCTGCTATAAAGCTACAAGTTTAGACAACTTTCTGATAGGCTGATATTCTGAACCCCTGTATCACCTCTGCATTAGATTACAGATCCTGGAATGTTCCTCTGATCTTGGAGTTATAACAAATACATTAAGGTGCAGAGGGTTATAGAAGGATGATAGATTGCAGCATTTATCCTGCATATTAAATTTACTAATTATCTATGATCCAATAAAATTTGGCTTCTGACCATCTGTTACAAGAGCTTGGAAGCTTCATTATTAGGCAATTGTTTCATAATTATTCTGAGAACATGTCTAATGTAAATTTTCTCATTTAAATTATATTGTAATTTATCGAAGAAGTTTTTAATCTACTTGCTTTTTGCCTAATTGTTTCCAGCCAACATCTGGCATGTAGGAAAAGCTAAAAATATATATGTGAAGTGTCATACGCATCAAGATTCTTCACAGTATTCAGTAAACACAGCAAATGTCCAGTAACAGTTGGTATTCACACAGAAAAAGGCACTATCCATATTGAATACCCTCTTCCAGCTGTTGAAGTAGAGATTTAAGCCTAGGGAGCTGTTTTCAAATGTATTTTGCTATTTTACCATCTGGTATTTACTGACTCTGGGTGCAATCCTGCTTCTAGTTAGGTGATTTGTACGAATCAAGTCTATAGGAACCAATTCCAGAGGTATAGCTGGGATCAGTTATGTTTGTCAAATGGTGAGAGTTTGAGGGTCTTTAAAGGAACCTGTAGATATGAAATGCTCAAATTTAACAGAAAGAGTCAGGTTCCTTTGAGAACTATTTTTTCTGAAATTAAAATAATTTTTTTACTTCCTTGTGAGACATTTGGTCTTCCTGCTTTAAAGGAAATTTTCTTGCATAAAGCTTTCAACTTTGGCTAAAAAATTGCTCTGTAGATGGAACTGTTAACCATTTATTTAAAAGGATTTTACACATTTCTTCAAATAAAATCTTCCTGTCAAGAGTGAGAAGGTAGGAAGCAAACTGCTGAAGAATGTGAGGAAAAAATGCATATTAAATCTAACCTGACTACATATATGATGTTTTAGAAACCTTCAGTATTCCTCTAAAACAGGCAATGGTTTAAATGACATAGAAAAAAAAAACCAAAGTATTTAAAAAAAAATGCCCAAAGCAACCAACTAAAAAGTAAAAAAAAAAAAAAAAAAAAAAAAAAAAAAAAAAAACACCCCAACCAACCAAAGATATTAAAAGGATAAGAACTATGTAAGGGTACATGAAATCCATTTATTTCTAAGTATAATGAGTACCTGAATACTTCAACATTTTTATTTGCTGAAGTTATTTCCGTTACACAAGATATAGCAAGAAGCACTGGAGGAAACAGATGAATGCTGTGTTAAAATAAGAAAGGCTAATATATTCGTGTAAGCAGTGTGAGATAGATATAAGTAGTTGGCTTTGGAGTGCAAACAGTACTTATAAATAAAATATTATATAACACCGAACTTAAAAAAGAAGTAAATTCAAAGCAACAGTCAAGGTTGCCTTTTTTGAAACCATCCAAGATGTAGAACTGGCACATCCATATGCATGTTAGTGGATTTCATTAGAAAAAGTGATAGAAAGTTGATAAATACTGAAAGGAAGACTTAAAAATAGAAATTTTATAATTTGGCAGTAGGAAAAAGAATACAATTTTTTATTGTAGAATGAGGAAGTATAAATATTTGTAAGGAATTAGTGTCAGGATTGTTTCTAAACATAATTTGGCTAGTGCTAAAATTTTTGCTAGTAGTACTCTTATGATTAGAGGCTATTAAGAACACAAAAAAATAATCACTATATTTTCCTGGCAACGACTTACAACACTAATTACAAACCCAAAAATGGCTGGTAGAAAAATTCTGAGAAGCTCACAGGACAACTTGGAGCTGGGAACTGTGACATCTTGCATAGTTTAAGTCATTGAACCCCTTAGAAACATTGATACATTCAGGATAAAGTAATGTCAAGTTTAATCCTTCAGTGATACTACTTGCTAAATTTAGAGACATAAGCTGGGTTTGTGGGGCAGCAGGAGTGACTTTTGTGAGCAGCAGCCAGAAGCTTCCCCCTTGTCCAACGCAGCCATAGGATCTGGCTCCAAGAAGGACCTGCTGCTGGCCAAGGCTAAGTAAACCAGAGAAGGCAGTAATGCCTCTGTGATAACATGTTTAAAAAGCAGAGTAAAAAAAAGTAATTTTACACATCTAATTGCATCCAGAAAAGAGAGGAGTGAGAACATGTGTGATGAACAGCTCTGCAGACGCCAAGGTCAGTGCAGAAGGAGGGGCAGGAGGTGTTCCAGCACTGGATCTGAGACCCACCTGCAGCCCATGGAGGAGACCCACACCAGAGCAGGGGGTGCCCAAGAGAGGGCTCTGAACCTGTGGGAAACCCAGGCTGGAGCAGGGTCCTGCTGGGACTGTGCACCTATGGAGAGAGGAGCCCAAGCTGGAGCAGGTTTGATGGTGACCCCATGGGGTCAGGCTGTGCCTGAAGGACACCATTGTTCCCCTAAAGTTCCTTTTTTATTCTGCAGCCTGGACATAAAAGTCCACTGCATAATTCAGTGTCCCAATAATGGCATCAATATTTTCTTGGGGGAAAATCCCTGCCAAAACCCTGCATCTATTATTTCTCTACTTCCAGCATTCAATTAGCTATCTGGACAAGAGCAAACAGCTTAGAAGATAACAGATGCAGTAAATTGTGCCAAGTAGACTTTCCCAAGCTGTACCAGATGAATGTGTGCTGGCTTGTTTTTCAGGCTTTTTGGTAAAGATTTCCCCAACAGACAAATTAAATGTTTAAACTTTCTACAGCAGTGCCTCTGATTCCTCTGGAAACCTAAGCAGGCAGCCTTCATTAGATCTGAAATATATATTGAATCAATTTCTAAAGTAATGTTTAATCTGATTGAAGATAAATAATAATACAAATAATCTTTATTCTTAAAAATATTAATGAAAATAATTGTGTATGGGGTAAAATATTCCATTACCACTTGTAAGTTATCATTTGATTCTGTCACCTTAAGAGATAAATTATGGACATTCCATCAGCTGCTGCCAAGGTAAAACTGCATTTATAAATATGTATGGGCATGTGTCATTTATGGTCATGAGCATCATAACCTCTGAATAAACAGTATTTTCTTATTTGCTACACATTCACTTTTTTTTACAGAAAAACAGGTAAATCCCATATATAAACACCTTTAAAACAAACTTCAACTGGAAACTTCATCTTCAAAAAGAAAATCCATTTGTTGAAATTAAACACAGGAAAGAGTCATAAACTAAGTTTCCTACAAATTAAATAATATTTTCCATTCAGATGTCTAGCAATCCTGTAGGTTCCTACTGAGGGATTTCTATGACAATAGAAGTATTTGAATTAGAATTAAATTAGAATTGGGACTATGTAGTTTGGACAAAACCAAGGTTTTACAAATAAACTTTCTACAAGGATTTTTAATATAACCTCAAGGCAAAGTTCTTACTGGAATTGACAATGGCGTTTCTCATCGCAGAGTTTCTATACACGCCTGATTGAAATATTTTTTCTATCCTCTTTCTGACATATCTATTATTAATAAGGCATGAAAGGAATACTGCCACTTTATCAGAGTGATAACACTTATAAAAATCCTGTCCTGACAGAAAATGAGGAAATATGTACTGGTAAAGTACTGGATTTAGAATCCTATATGCAGTTAGCTCAAATTCAGCTGAAAAATTTGACACAAAAAAAAAAAAAAAAAAAAAAAAAAAAAAAATAGGCATCTTTAGCTCTCTTTAATAGTAAAGTTAATGGTATTTATCCTTATAGTTTGGAAGTCTCATGAGGTCCTGTAATGTTTCAAGGATGAGCCAAACATATGTGCCAAGACTTTTTTTTATTTCAGAGCAGTTGGAGGACTACATCCTCTTGGCCACCAAAGTATAGGGTTTTTTTAGTATGAGAAATAGAAGGGAAAGTCAAGGTATTGCACTATTGTTTAAACATGAATGACTGAACATCAGATAGATTAAAAGTCAAATTCTGTGAAGCTCATAAACATGTGCATAAGACAATATTTTGGATGAAACCCAAACAACTTTTTAACACTTGCCGGGATGAGCCTGAATACAGAAACCAGGCATGTTGCAGTCCAGCATCTTTTCTACAGAAATACTTTCCTTATACACATGGAGCAATGACTACAGTCATCTAAAATTTGCATAAATTACTGAATCTCTATTAATAGCTTTTGAAGTGTCTTGTATTTAGTATCCTAAGTGAAGATATAGCACATATTAAATTTAGACACTAAACAGCCCCTATTTCTTTTATCGTGCACCACTCATTCCCTGCCTTCTCGCCTGTGACTAGAATAGTCATCCCAGGCATAGTTTGGCAAAAACCTCTTCATACAAACATGCATATTCTGTCTCTCATTTTAAGATAACCCCACCTTTTCATCCGTGGATATAAAAATAGCCATGAGTTCTATTTGTGAGTCGCACTGAAAACCGATGCAGCAGCTTCCCCTGCTGGCTGCTGAGGAGACAAACTCGTGGCCACTCCTCGCCCTGAGTGCCCTCGCCCTGCCGCTGCGGCACAGGTGAGGAGAGCTAAGCAATGGGCAGATGCAGAGGGCGAGTCACAGGAAACACTTTTTCAGTGAATACTGCGATACTTAGTACCTGTCAAAAAAAAAAAAAAAAAAAAAAAAAAAAAAATAAGTATGCCAGTTGAAATGCTGTTTAGATCTGCTCTGAGGAACTCAGTACAAATGCAGGAATTTTAATATACGGCTGCTTGCATGAATATTTTAGTCTGTCAGCACATGCAAGTGTATTTTACTTAAATGACTAGTTATAGCTGTTTTCTTCTTTTAGGGTCGAATATATTCCATGAAGGCAATTAAAAGTGTCTGTATGCACTTCTGTGCTTTGCTTGATCAATAAAATCTTCCCAGCTACTTTTCAGTGTAATTTTTTTTGTATCAAACTATGCACACTTTATCAAAATGAATGGTAGTCATGCAACACTATCTGCTGTATAACTTAGAAAGTATAATTGTACCCGCATATGGATAAGTGATGACATTGCTGGCGGCAGGACAATGCCCTCTCAACTATTCCGTCTTCTGTAATAAAGCATGCAGCAAATCACCTGCAGGGCAAAAGATAATGGACACAATGGTGCAAATTGTTATGGTCAAGACTTTCTCATTTAGCTTAACAGAAAACCACAGGACCTTATCAGCTCAAAGGAATGGCACTGTATAGTATCTCACTCAAGGTCAGGTCAAACATTTCAGATAGACTGGGGGAATTCAGCTATGAAATTTTTGAGAATTTGTTTAACCATATAATCAACTGTTTATTCCTAGTCACTAGGCTAGTAACTGATCATGAGTTCAAGAGGGCCTTGCAATGACCACTTTAATCAAATGATTACCAGAAAGCTTTTACTATCAAATTTTATGTGTATTAATATATCTTTATGACTCCATTCACTTGAAGCTGCAGATGATGAGGAGGGAAAGGACAGTTATCTGAATTTCCTGCTGTTGAAGTAAAATGAGAGAAAATTGCATTTTTCTATTTTTTTTAATATCATTTTTACTTTACAGTGCTGAATTCCTCTGATGTCTTGTTGCTGGCAACACTATTTCAAAGCCACTTTGAAAGTAGGAAGGTCCTTGTATTCCCCTCCATCAGCCAAAAGCAATGAAGCGTTACAATTCTCTGCCCATTCTATTAATAGACTTGCAACTGAAGCAGAAGAAATTCAAGGACTTTTCTTTCCTGACACATTTTACAATATCTCTAAGCAACATAGCAGAAATCAAGGTACAAAGCTTACATGTCATTTCTGATAAACTAGGGCATTCATTTAGGAAGCTGAAAATTGATTACACTTATTTCCTAATTCCTTTGGTAATGTCTAAGAGCGGCACAGTCTCAAGAATTGTAGCACTTCCTGAGTTGCACTGAGTATATTATTCAATATTTGGTGCCAGAAAAATATTGCAAGAGCTATTTTCTGCAAAGCTGATGTAGTCATGTTCACACCTAAGCGAAGGGATTTTCTTCTGCAAGAACAAGCTGAGTCAAATGTTAAGGTATGGATATGATCTCAGAATATAGCCTGTGAAAACAGAAATAATGGTGGCTTGCCAACAGAAAGTCTAGTGGAACAAATTTCCTGGGTTTTCTAGACATCTTTATTTAGAGATTGTAAGGCCTATATTTCCCAACCATATAAATTAGATACAATTATCCTTTCTGGTGACATTGATTAAATATTTATATTAAAACAAATTCCTGTAGTACGAGGAATCTCCACCTAGGACCTCACTATAATCTTCTATGCAACCAAAAATACCCCTGACACATTTACTTTTCCCAAGACTTAAATCAGTATCTGCATTTGCTCTCAGATCTTAAGCATATAAATGTGTTTTTATGTGGCATACAGATAGGAGTTTGTTCAATTTCTCTTTCTAGTTAGACACGTCTTAGATGCAAATAGATTTTGGGGCAACCCTTTGGGTGACTCCAGAGATTCTCATCTGTTTCCAATATCCCAAAGGTTTGAAAAGCTGTTGTTTTGTTAGTGATGTTAAAGATAAAATGCCAGATGAATACCCAATTTTGAAACTGGCATAAGCAAGCGCATTAGTATTTAGGCCAGGATGATCCATCTTTCTGTAAAAATACTGGTTCTAGCAATCTGAATGAAATTTGTAGGAATTAATACAGTTGCTGGAGGAAATAACTTGGAGAAGGTACCAAGAGACCGCTTTATAAACATGTTTAAATCCCAGCTAATATTTCAATATCTCTGTAAATACTGCTTCTTTACAACAATCTATTCTAATTACACAACAAAGCAGTCCTCCCACAGTGCTACATAATAAATGATAAGCTGACATTTAATTGAATTCAAATCAGGACTTTCTTTTTTGACTATATCTTTTTATACATCATTTTCCTTAATAATCTTGGAAAAAGTAAACATTTAAGATAAATGAAGTTCTACAAGGTTTTTAGCAAGTATTCAAATTAAATCCTAGTCACAGCAACACCATTGTAGTGATGACATACACAGGTTTGTACTTTTTTTTTTGTGTTGGAAAATGATCCTTCTACGAGGAGAGGAGAGGAGAGGAGAGGAGAGGAGAGGAGAGGAGAGGAGAGGAGAGGAGAGGAGAGGAGAGAGAGAGAGGAGAGAGGGAGAGGAGAGGAGAGGAGAGGAGAGGGAGAGGAGAGGGAGAGGGAGAGGAGAGGGAGAGGAGAGGGAGAGGAGAGGAGAGGAGAGGAGAGAGAGGAGAGGAGAGGGAGAGGAGAGGAGAGGAGAGGAGAGGAGAGGAGAGGAGAGGCTCCATTTCAGTGACATGTATTTAGTCTAACTAATACTTTCTTACTTATATAAGTAATATATATTGGCAATTGGTCTGATTGAGACAGGAAAAAAAAAATAACAGGCAGAAAACTCCAGAACCTCACTCAGAGCAGAAAACAACCGCTTCTGGAAGGGGAAAATAAACACGGTTTTAAGCTGAAATCGCAATACATTAATTTACCAGACTATATTTATTTCTTAGCAGGCAAGTGTCTGAAGGTCCTCTCTCATTTTGATAATTTTGGAACTCATCAGATATAAAAATTATCCTTCGAAGAGTTTGAGTTGCATAAATATTTATAGGTCCACTCAATTTTAAGGGTCCCAGCATTTAAAACTCTCCACCTCCTAGAGCTAAGGCAGGTATCCACATCCCAAACAGTTCTCTCTCTTATCTTGTCCTGCTCTCATTCCCCTCCTTTTCTTTTAGCAGTTCCATTATGTCTCTAACACAAAAAAATAGTAAAACTTACTATAAAATTACAAGTACTGTGTAGCTATAAGCTCATTCCTGTACAACTTGTAGGAGGATAAACATTTTTTCACTAGTATTTTCATGCCTATAAAAGAACTAAAAGGTAATAATGATTTCTCTTGGGGGTTAATTTTTATATTCCTGATGAAAAATGCTTAATTTTTGGCCCTATAGTGATCCCTAAATGAAGAGAAACATTAAAAGTCAGGAAATATAAAGCTCAGTCTAATATCAGAAAAGTATTTATCTGCTAGTCCTTGCAGAGAACAAACGATTCTTACTTTTTTAAAGAAAAAGTTGTTTCTCTCGCTTTTTCTGCCTTTAGAAAGCATAAACAATCCTTCTCCAAGTTTTCCTCTTCCTTAGATGGGATGCTGGATTTTAGACATGACAGTATCCTTGTCTTTCTATCTCTCCATATCCCTTTTTTTTCCCAGCTGGGAAAAACTTGCTCATTTAAAACTCATAGGTATTGTGCTTTGTGCACAGAAGTCAGATTACCTGGGGAACACTATTTACTACTATTTTTCATTTGAAAGAGTTGCTCACATTTGTGAAGCAGAAGATGCTATTGAACACAGGTCCTCCTTTTTGACTTTCATTTGATCTTACACACACAAGTAAGTGTAAGAGATAATTATTTTCTCCAGGATCTTCTATAACAATTTAGAACTCAAAGTACAAACCAGGCAAATCTGAATCTGATTCAGTATTTGCACACAGAATTTTCAGAGAAAGGCTTACACTAAATTGTATGAACAATAAAAGTATTCAGACCAATTCCATTCCCTGTGTGTTTTGCTCTTGCTGACTGTCTTTTTAGCTTGAGCATTAAACATTTGGAAACAATTCTGCAACAACTTGTATCTACTCAGTCCTATTGGTCAAAATTATATCACTACACCTTCAGGTATTAATAAGGCTAATGAAATGTAAAAAGAATTTAGGCTTCATAATTTTCCAAAGAAATAGTGCTGTGAAATTTAATGTGCCTGGAACACTTGGAATGATTTTGCTTATCTAACCTATGAGAAGGGAATTCTGCAAAAACTGCAGCAGATATACATGTACAGCATGTCATGGGAAAGAGTGCAAAATGCTTTATTCATGAGATCCTATTAGAATCCTTGCTTATTTAAGTATTGATGTCTCAGAAGGGTTTACAGTAGTGGTTACTGAAAAATAATCCTTCCCTCCAATCAAAAGACCTAAGAATCGAGAAATGTAAACAAAAGCTTCTGCTCTCTCTGAGGGGAGTACTTGAGCATATATTTAAACGCCCTCCAAAGTTTCCTGGAATTGTGTAAAAAGATAAAGTACTCTGTGGCAATGCAGCAAACTACTTTAAAGAATATGATATGTGAGACATATTTCAGTTCTATTAGCCATGGTAGTTAAAGCTGTATACCAAATTCAACAGTGCTGTAGTTGATGAAGAGCCAGAGAGAAAGAACAGAGGAAAGCATCTAAATGATTCTAGGATTCTTCTCTAACTCAGACAGGCTTTTCCTGTCCAGTCTTGTATATGCTGCAGGTGGGCCTGATGATCACAAAATTGCCAGTTCCACTGAGAACCACTCCAAGTTTCACAGCCTGGGCATAACCCTTGAAAGGCAGCAGATACAATGGGTATAAAACGATCACTGCATTTCTTCTGCGTTAACCAGAGAAGCCTGGAAGACCTATCACTTAGAGTTCTATTTGGCATTGGTAAAAAACTGGCACTAGCAAAAGTGTTTCTAGCATTTCATTAATAAAAAATCATGCAGGACTTTTGCTGACTTTTTAAAACCTGTCTCCAAGTCTAAGAAAATCCAATGGTGGCTCATATTTGTTTACTTATGTTCCCTTTTATTCAGTTAGCAAGGAAATATTTTTCTGAAATCCTTTTCCCACCATTGCGTTAAAGATTTTTTTTTTTTTTTTTTTTTTTTTGATTGGGTTTTGTGAAGTCTTCAGAACTCTTACGTTGATGTTACAAAACACTGGATCATGATTATTTTGTCCCTTATTTTCAGGGATCTGTATCTTGCATCTCCCCATATCCCAAATTATGGCTCTGTGCACTCTCTTATTCCCACATTTACATTGCTTCTCGCTCTATCCTTTCTTCGGGGAGAGAAAATAATTTAAATGTCAGCCTGTTAACTCATATGGGCAGAAGGACACTGAGAAATAGATAAACAGATACTGTCATAATAGAAATCACTGTTGGGTGCCTTCTATGAGTCATTTCACCTACAGAAAAAAATTCTCACAACTATGGTTCTGCTAAACAGACGACAGACTTTTGCACTTAAAAGAGATTTTTACTTTTTTTTTTTTTTTTTTTTTTTTTACTTTCATATTAATCCCATTTCTGATACTAGTTTCTAGTTTTTCTGACACCTACAGCCAGAAGAATAAACCACAGCCTCTTGAAAGCATACATAACTGCACTGGAGACTTATAAGATAGGTCTCTCAACAGAGTTTCTTCTAGTGGAGAGCAAATATGTACTTCCAGTTGTCCTGCCAGCTCAGCTACATCATCTTCCTGAAAATGCACAAACAGTCAAGCCAATAGAAACATTATGTGTTCAGTGAAGCATCACTGACATAATGAGCTTTGATGGCACACTTGTATTATGCAGAGCATACACTTTCTTTACCCACAGCTTTGGCATCTTGGAAGAACAACTGAGTTCTGCTGGTGGTGGTAGACACGTACCAACACCCCCTGCTATGCTCCACCTTGACCACACATCACTGTTACCAGCTCTTACAGCAAATGCAGCAGAACTGTAATTGTACCTTACCTGCTGCTAAGCCTTCTGCTCCAGTTCAAACTCACAAACAACTGTGGCTTAAATTTAGACACTGAAATGGCCATTCAAAATGGCTCAGGCACAATCTTTTGCTCCTTCTGTGATGAAGGTAATAAGTTTCAGAAGTGAGGCAGGCCGGACAAGGGGGGCCATAACATGTCTAACTTTGGCAGCCAGATTTACTGGAGCATGGTCTGCATTTCTGGCAGCATCAGTCAGAACAGGTAAACTCAGCATACTTGTACCATGACATTCTGAAACACCTGAACATGCAGAGCTGATGAGTTGTCTCTCCATCATTTGCTCACCTCAGAAAAAAATAAATGAACATATTTCAAAAAAAGGTATTGAGAGAATTCAGAAATGAGCTTAAATATATAGTGTTTGCAAAAATACATTTTACACATCAGTTTAAATAAATATGTTAATTGTTGTACTGACCTTTTATATACTGCAACCTAAACATTATGTTTTACCACAGATACAGTCCTAAAAGGTTTTTATAGGCCTCCCTATCTCTATTTGAATAAATTTCACAGTAGTCATATGGAACACTCATCCATGGAAAGATGTCAAATACATATAAAAATTTCTGTACCCTAAACTTTAATGGGGAATCAAGATACAAGAAAATAAAAATTTATGACAAATCTAAAAATTACAATCATGAAAAATCTGCCTCTTGGACTAGCTCAGGAACTAGTTTCCCAATAAAAGAACATAATCATTCATTAAAAGAGGGAAGAAGAGCAATTGTTGACAGTCAACAGGGAAATCAAATTAGACCAACTCATTATTTAAATGTTTTGATTTAAAGGCAGAGCTGTTAATGAGCTACCAAGACCTATAATTATCTCTGTGTCCAATTTCAGCAACAAAAGGAAAATTCTACAATAGATTAGAAAGAAAAAAAGCCCACACAAACCACACAAAAACTTTAAATGTCAAAATATTGGTATTTGTTCAGGTTTTGGTGGGTGGTGTTTTGCAGCAGAAAGATTGTTTGCTGTTTTGCTCCTGTTGATCTACCAGCTGTACAACAAAAGATTCTCTGACGTTAAGTTACAGTTCCCTAGAAATAATACTAGGATCAGTCCTGAAATGTCTGACTATATATGATTGTGAGGGCAATTTTGCACAGCTTTTTTGGGGAGCTTGTGGGGAAGTTTCTTACAGAGCTCATGCAGAGATTAAATGCAATGTCAGAGAGAACAAGGTGCAATTTCAAGATTGCAAGGATGCACAGTGCCCCAAAAATGTTATCTGGTTGTTGGTGCAAAAGCTTTCTGAATACGAGGATGACAAGTGAAATGCATCTCTAACAAAAAATATAGCAGTGATATGCTCATGAAGCTGCCTGTGATTCTTGTAAATAAATCCCTTGCCCCCTATAGTAAGGAACCAAAATCACACAATCTCATTGTCAGAAAGACAGGACTTTATGAGCTAATTGCAAGTAATGTAGCTGGAGATTCAGCTACTAAAAGAGGCAAAAAACCCAGGACCTCAAGAGATTAAATTAACAGTTTCAAATATTTATATCTCATCATGGCACTGGTAATAGCTGATATACCTGTGTCATTATAACACTGTAAATTTAGATCCCTGTGCCACCAATAATTAGGTGGTGATATTACTGAATTGCTGCATCCTCTATAGCAATAATAGTGCTGTGCCTCACTCTGCACAGCTCAGTGCATTTCAGCTTACTCTTCTCACCTCCCTTTTACCTTGTCAGGCTCCAGTATTCATAACCTGTGTCCAAAATGGCAGCAATAATATTGGCACTTGTTTTGCCTCTCCGATGGGGAGGAGAATAATTTGCAAGAAGATCATGTTCTAACCCGACACAACCTGTGGTGCTTTTAACTTGCAGGACATTGTCAGAACAGAGATCATGGAGATCTCAGAAGAGTAACAAAGAGAAGGTTGTCTGAAGGTAGATGCACTTGAAATCAAAATGAGGCCTGTGCGTGTTCAGTGTTAGTTTTACTATAGCCTCTTCCAGAGAAGTAGAAGCTCTGTCCCTTTAACCATTACAAGATGGTTATTCATAAGGAGAGAGAGCCTTGACCTCCACAGCAGTACTATGAAACCCCTCAGATGCCTTGTCAAAAAGGTTTAATAGCATTGCAGTACAGCTGATGCTGTAATAATTTACTTTTTGTTAGCAGTAACTGAAGGGCTCTGAGGATCTGAACTCTCACATGAAGTCACCATATCCCAAAGCAAAGAGATTAATGTACCACTAAAACTTTTGGCCTTTTCTCCAGACAAACTTTTTCCTTAGGGATAAATAGTTTAATACAGAAATACAAAAATTTATTCTGTAAGATTAGGGTGGGAAAAAAAAATCACACATCACACCAAATTTGCAAAAAGTAACTAGATCTGCATTGCCCATAAACCAATGCTTCTAGATCAGTCAGAGTTTTACTGACATTGTAACCAAGATGTAGACATAACTTATTTTACTACACTTTTGGAGGAAGAACAGAGACAAAGGCAAAAGAACAAACTCAAACATGCTCCACAGCTAGTCAGCCTGATTATTAAATCTCAGCATTAGGGATGATTGTTGAACAGCTGAGTTCTCAGGGAAACTAACTTAGAAAACATTTATTCATTATGACCCTGTCCACTCATTTGTCTTGAAGTTAAACCATCTGGCTGGGATGATGTTTTTTCCTACAGTTGAAAGAAATTTCCCTCATGTACTTTGGCTATGAAATGGTCATTTATTATCAGGCCATTGTCCGTCTGTTGCAATTATTATCAAATCCTCATTTGAGACATATAAGTGTATTGTGTGTTACTGCAAGACCATGTGGGACCCATGCTGAACAAAATAGCTTTCCTCTCCCTTATATTATCAAGTTTATGACAATAAAATTATAAAAAAACCATTATTATGGTAGTGAAAATGTTGTTTCATCAAGTGATGAACATCGGGGTAAATTTATGGAAGTGGACATTTTCTCTCTGTTCTTTCTAATTGGACAAACAAGTTTTCTTATGGCTTCTAACATAAAAAAAAAAAAAAAAAAAAAAAAGAGACAGTCCTTTATTGGCTTCTATAGACAAGCAAAATTCATAAGAAAGTAGAATACTCAGATCTTGGTCATGCTAAAACACTAGGAGCTCTATTATTGACTTCAATAGAATCAAAGGAGTCAAGAAATTAGTATAAAAAGCACGTGTGGGGTTCTTGTGCTTTCTCTTAATTCTTTATGCCAGGTGAAAAGGTCAATGCTTAGTAAAGCCCCTGAAATAGAGTCTTGTACAATCACTACCGATAAGAACCTCATGAGCCTCCTCCAGAAAATTCTGTATGCATCCAAAATTCTGTATGTATCCATTCTGTATGTATAGTTGCCAATACAGGATATTTCTTAGTCTTCCCTTGTGGTGCAGTCTGGCTCCCTTGAAATAAATTTAGTTTCTTGCAAGTTCTTTGGTGCTGTAGATCTTGCATAACTTTGGAGAATTTCTCACTATAGCTTCTCATTGGACATATGAATTCATATTCCTATGAGTAGTGTTGGAGTTCCCTAGTCCCTGAAATAGATCTTGTTTTCTAGTGGGATAGATTACAGATAGCAAAGCTTTTGTTATATTACATATTCAGGATAGGCCTTTTCAGAAAACATCAAGCTACTTCAAATTGGATTTTTGAACAGCAAATTTAACATTGACATGAACACGATAAATAGATCAGACAGGAAAAAATGCTGTTTCACTGAAGCCGAAACACTCTGACACATCAGTTTTGATAAAGTTTTTGTCAGAAGGAGGAGAAAAAGATTAATCATTAAATTCTTAAGCATGGGTGCAATAACCTGTTTTGAGGAGTCCTACAGAAATCTAGCATTGTGATCCCTCTATGACATTAACAGGCATCTGAAATGAGAAACTGCTCAATAGGAAATTGACTACTGTATCAGAATCTTCTATACCTTATTAGAAGTGGAAAATTAAGCCCAGGAAGTCTCATTTGACAAAAGCTTAATTCGTAACATTTTCTTAAGAGTTATTGGTTTTTATTGACTTGGACTATAACCTGACACAACTTCCATCTCATCTGAAGTCCCTAAACACTTCTTTGTGTGAATGTTTAATAATAGCCCTTGACTCATCAGTTTAGTTCTGTTACTTTGAAATTTCTTACTAAATATAAGACATTCAAACATTTCTTACAGACCAGATGATCACTATTATCATTGTGACTGTCTTCATACATTCTCTTCAAAGTTCAGAAGGGTGTGATTTCTTCCCAAAATAAGAAATAGTAAACAATGTTTACAAGCTGGTTATTTGTTTGGTATTTTTAAAAATACATATAACCCTGAGAATAAAATAATTGAAAAGCAGTGAGAACTTAAAGCTCATCAGGCTGTCTCTTGCAAGTTGTTACTAGAATTTGGGTTCACTTATCTTCTTTGAGATGCTTAAGTATGAGGTATCTTGTCATTGTTGCAGACTTCTTTACTGTCTACAAAGAAGTTTGTTGCATCCAAAATATAATTTTGTTCGTTCTAAAACAATTAACGAAAAAGAAAATAAAAGAAAGATCATGTAATGCAGTATGAGCTGGTCACATAGTACAGGGAGTATCCCCAGAGAAATAAAAACAAAAATGTGAAGTTGTAGCACACACAGTTCTGTTCTGCTCTTCAGTTAGGATGCAGATACAGTAATTTGCAGGCTCGCTTTTTGACACAATCATTTCACAAATGAATGATAGAAAACAGGCACTACAAACAATGTGTTTGAGTTATAGAAACAAAAATAGATTAATTCATATGAAGTATTCACTTGCATATGAAAAGGGAGTTCCATAGGGGTGCTTGCAGAAAACCAAATGCATGAAAACTCTGAATATGGTTTCAATTTATGGTCATGCCCACAATGTCCCTACCCATGGCAGCAGGAGTTGGAACCAGATGATTTTTAAAAATTCCTTCCAACCCAAACCATTCTATATCATACATTTTCCACTTGACTCATCCTAGAATCTTCAGTTTCTGGTACACTTCAATGCTCTTGCTCACAGAGTGAGCAGTTCAGTGAGATGATGAGTACCAGCTGAGGGAGCAGTCATCACTCCCACTGATTCCTCTGTGAAGGGCCGTGCTTCAGCTGCTTGGAGGAGGAGACACACTCTTCAGCCACTCTGCCAAATTTCAACAGGCATGGCAGAGTCTTGCTGGGCAGCTTGGTAATGCCACCACCTGCCTTGCACTGAGGAAACTGCATGCAAAATTAACTTCGCCTGAACACGAAGCCATATTGCCAAATTACCTTCCAGTTCTGATCCTATCTCTAAGTCTAGTCTTAGGCCATAGTACTAAAAAGTACTATTTCTTGCATTATAGCTTAGAATCAAGATACTGTCTCTAATAATGATTATTCCAATCATAATTCAGTTTCTTACATTTCCAATTATAAATTAGAGTGGTAAAGCAAGGCAGCTTCTGTGGATGATACAAAATCCCCAGGAAAATATCCCTGGGATTCTCTCCTCTGAGAGACAAAGAAAATTCCTCTACAATGAGATAATTCCCACTGCAAGACCCCTTATCTTTTAGGATTCTTATTGGTTTTTGAGTTAGCATGGTGATTGGTTTTCCTTAGAGTGTTAGTGAAATATAATTGGATATTGTCTTTAACTAGTAGTTTTAATTGGTTCCTTTCTCAATCCTTCTGAAATGTATAAATATCCCTTTCTACCTGAAATTAACGGACTTTGTAGCTGGAAACCCTTTCGAAGAATAAACTGTCTTTAGAATAATTCAGCTGCAGGTCTCAGCCTTTGTTCCTCGCTGGCAGGTAGCCAAGGAGCTACCTGAACCCCTCTTAGCTATCTAAGTTCAGTAGCACTTTAAAGCTTGCATAAACCCTAGCCCTCACCAAAGCTACAAGCTTCTATACATTTTACTGGATACACCCAAGGAGATTTTATTTTTTTTTTATCTGAACTTTTAAAAACTTTCAAAGCTTAAAGTATATACAAATTGTCACTTTTCCAATCAATCAAATAAATACAACACTATATACTGTGTGCATGAATGATACAATTAAGTTACTAAGAAGCTCAGATTCACTTTTTTTAAGCAAGCAAAAAAGGTAAACTAGAACTGCTTTGAAGTATTCTACCTCATCTGTTATTTTACAGGTTAAACGTTTATTACATTTACAAATGATTTACAATGATTTCCCTAAGGTGTTTGCAAATTTGATGTCACTATGAAAGATTAATGTGTGTTTAAGCAAACCAGAATAGCCTAATTTAATTACTTAGGACAATTCTTAAATAATGCTTTACTGACTGCTCAGCAATTAGATGCATTGCCTTAAGAAATATAGACTTAACATGTGGCGTGGTGAATCTCATTTGACAAGAAGACATTTATTTTCATTTCTTTGTCATTTTCTTGTAAAATCTTTGAGTGTACAGTACAGTTGGTTTGAGGGAGATTTAGGTTGGGTGAGGGGTGAAGTGCAATTGTGTTCCTGATGTGAGGAATTGCTGAAATGACCGGACAGAATACTGAGGTGGCAAACATAATGGTGAGTTGATCTGCATGTGGTCAGACCCTGGGACTCTGCCAGTGGCTCCATGAGCATCGGGGGCTCCCAGGTGGGTGATGCCAGAGCCCAGCCTTCAGGGCCAGGGCAGTTGGGGTTCTGTGGGAGCCCCAGCCCTGGGTATCAAACCTCCCCCTGGGGACAGGGATGGACCAGGGCCAGGAGAGGTCTTGCAGGACAGCCTAGTTTGGGGGGCCCATGGTGGAGCCATACAGGGATGTGGGGAGCTGGAGATGGGCCCCACTGTGGCATCATTGAGGCAGGGACAGCTGGCCCCTTGGACCCCACCAGAGTGGGGAGAGCTGCAGACACTGGGCAAGAACAGTTCAGGACAGTTTTGGTTATATTTGTGTGAATTCAGACGCAAGAAGTGAAATTTTTCTCATCGAATTTCCCACACATACGATACAGATGGAAATACCCTTTACAGACAGTAGAAAGATGTGTTGATACGATGTTACATATTCATTAAACTATTCTGATAATTAAAGAGTCTGTGTTTTGGGCCAAAATCTGCACCATAAAAATGACTAGATAAATATTTAATTAAAATAACATTTTTCTGCAGCAAATGACATTTTACTGCATCTTGATCAAGAAACTAAATTAATTCTTTGTCGCCTATTCAAAGAGCACAAACTGTTAGATTTATTTATACATCAATTAATGTACATTAATACAATGCCACTAATAGTTCTCTCAGTGTGAACATTCAACATACTCTCCAATGAAATACAAATCAGGCTTCATTTAGTACTTGCACTACATTTTGTATGCCACATCTATTTATTTATATCTGGAAATTTTACTTCTTTTATTTTCAAATATTTTTCACATGCTGTGTAGAGAACTTTCCGTTCCATCTGAGCTCAATTCTGAATGTATTATTGATTTCAGTTGCACAAAACCTTGTCTACTGCTTGTTTAGGAGGTTTTTTTTTTCCCCAACAGGATATTTTTTGCAGTCCAGAGAAGCTGTAGCATTCTGTTTTTATTAATCAAAAGTTCAGCAGTTTGTCAAATCCATATGGTGCAGATAATCTAAAGCCCTAACCGTATTAGATAGAATACAAAGAATATCAGCGTAACTAGGAATGGAAACAATAATTTTTCAAGGCTTTTGATATATCTCTTATGTAAAAAAGGGTTACGAGGATCAGAAAGTGATGGTTCAATTAATTTTATCTCCTGAGACACAGAAGCAACTGGAGAAAATGTCGTTATAGTATTAGAAGTTTTGTTGGTTTTTTGTTCTTTGTTTTTTTTTTTTTTTAAGACATGTAGTAAAATAGTTTGTGTGCGTGTAAAAATCTGATCTTTGCACCCAGATTTTTTTCCTGTTCCTTCTCCATTTCTACATCTAATTTATTGAATGCCCCCATTATGAAAAGTTTTATATACTGGGTGTATCAAAGCTCAGTCTGATCACCTACTATTTTATGTATTGGCCATCTAGAAAGATACAGCTGCTGTCTACTGATCTGACATATGCCAAAAAAAAGTCCAGGTGAGTAAGGGAAGCAGTGATGTGTTGCTGACAAAAGGTATTAAGTGAAAAATGCAGAGAGATCATTGATTTGCAAGTACTCACAATATACCAAATTTTATATATGTATTTTCAAGGTGGTCATTAGAAATCCTTTCCTTGGCAAATCCTTCTACTCCAGCTAAGTTGTAGAAAGATTGTTGTGAGAAGAAAAATGTCCTGTAAATACTTCTACCACATAGATCTTGGCTACTGATTCAAGGGAAACATACTTGTTTCCCTTGAAACATTAAAAAAATGTTGAAATTTCCTTTGAGCAACTGATCCAGATTTTTCTGGTCTAGAAATACTGAGGAAATTGTAAAAAATCCAATTGATACTGCAAGATGTCAAATCTATTTATAAAACTCTAAATTTCCTCCTCCTCAAAAACCACCAAAAAAGTTATCTTTTATTACTGCCTTCTCAAATAACAAGAAAAGACGACAGTTCCTCTAGTTGTATGGCCTTCATACCTCACAGAAGTGTGGGGTTTGTAATAAATGAGCAATGGACAATTATCACTGTTCTGCAAGCATCTACAGGAATATTAACACTGAAGATTCATGCTTACAACACAAATAGGCAATTTCTTTAAAAGATATGGAGCCACTTCTAATTCAAACAGCAGAAATTATGGTATATTATTAACAGCTCTAGCCTGGGTCACTATTTTATGCTGACAGTACTTCCTTTCAGATAGGAAAAGTGAAAAAAGCTCACTCTCAAAGAGACATGAGTCAGAAGAGTCCTATCTAATGAAACACAGGACCTGAGTATCTGGAGCAGCGGGACACTTCTCATCATTCTGCATGACTCAGCTTAGAGGGTAACAGTAGTACCTAAAGAGAAGAAATAAAAGATTCACTTGAAAATAGCCAGCAAACAAAGACTAGACAACAAATAAACATTTTGCAACTTTCAATGATTCAAAAATATTAGAGTGATTAAATAGATTGTCACTCACATCTACAAAAAAAAACCGATTTTTTTTTTGTTTGTTTTTGTAGAGTGTTTTAGCCTACTACATTAGCTTCAAGGAATAAAGAGACCGAAGTTTTGTCAGACATGTACTTGCGATGTGATTCTGAGTACCTGAACAGTTTGGCACAAATTCCTTGGGAAATATAATAGTAAAATTCAATTGACAGTAATAAATTTACTTTCCACAGTCTGGGTCTTTTTGTCAGTAATGGTAGCTGATAAGTCCCCGTCTTTATCTCTACCCATGACCTTTTTATCTTATTTTCTGTCCCTGTTCTTTGAAGAGGGGAGTGAGAGAGTGGCTGATTGGGTGTCTGGTAGGTGGCCGTGGCCAACCCATCACAGAAACTAAACAAGAATAACCAAATTTAAACCAAATTACAATATTTCTTTAAACTTTTACCAGATTCAAAATGTAGTGTGTAAAATGTAGCCAACAGCAGGTTTTCTCTTAAAGAGGCTTTATCCTTTTGTGTCATTAAATGCAGGAGTAACTCCTTTCTAGCATTAGGCAGTATTTCAGATGGGATTCATAAACTCTCTGCATCAGTTTTGCAGATTGTGCAACCAGGTAATCCAGTATGACTCATACACGTTGAACCTATTAGCAATTGATTGAAATCTTCAAATTCTGCAACAGCAATCACAATATGCCAAGTAAGAGAGGGGAAACTGACAGCCTACACCTTTCTTTCAATATCATAATGAAGCAGGAGCCTGACATGCTGTGCTGGAAGTCCATTATACCCTTTAGTGCAGGTTTAAAGATTTTTTAAAAGAGAATTATAGTGTCTTTAATCTTTTATACAAGCATTAGCAATTGTATTTCTACTATGCTTTAGATTGCAGTACCAGGAGCAGTGAAAATGTTTTTTTGGGGTTCTTTTTTTTATCTCAGTAGTTTCTCACATTATTTCATGTAATTTCTATGGTCTGGATTGTTCTGCTGATTCAAAGCAGCATCAGGCACCCAGGTATTGCACAGGTCCAACAGAAGGTCCTAAGAGAAGGCTCAGCATTATTAGCAGTGGCAGTGAAATTCACACAGCAGTCCATTAATTTTAGCTGAGGTAGAGCCTGGGGTTTCACGTGTGTGCTTTGTTACCTTGATGAACTGGGATAAATATCTTAAATATCCTGGTGAGGCTTGGTGTTCTCTGATTTCAGGTTTGCACAGACTTCTGATGTAGTACGATAGAGTGAAGCTAATGCAAACAGTCAAACTTCTAGGTACAAGCCCTTACCTCCTGAAAAATCCCTCTTGAATAAGTAGTAAAAGCGTCTCATTACAAATGGTGTATCTGATGAAGATGGTCCTGCTGTGGTGTAATTCTATTTTGCAGGTTAAAATACTGCATCTGTGAATACTTTTAAAAGGTACTTTTTAGACCACTAGTGGGTGGTTATTTCTCCTGGAGAGCTCTCAATTTGCTGTCACACTCTCTAAAGTGAATTTTTACATATTCTCTCATGTCATCTGCCACCAGTGACTTTATATCCTATTAGTTGTCCTAATATGCTTGCAATGTTATTTTTCCTGGCATATTCCTTGTGCAGGTGACACACTGAGGAGCAATCTTTCAAAACTCCATTGAGAAGTGTAGTGAAAATATTTACCCACAGTTACTTATTGTGGTCTGATTGGCACCTATCCTGATTGTTTACTACATTGCACTGAATTTAGACTTAAAACTGTTGAAATAACACTGTAATGCTATCCTGGGCAAAAAAAAAAGATGTACTTTCAAAAATACTATTCTATTATTTTCTTTTAAGCTAACTTTCCTTTTGACCAATGTTTCTGTTCTACTATATTTATTGAGGAAACTCCTCACTGGTCATCTGTCAATGTATCAGTGAATTTGTTAAACCGCCCTGTATTCCATTTTGCAAATATCACAGTTAACACCAGTGTTTATACTTCTGGCATGATCTTCTGCTGATAGCATGCTTTTATAGTGTCTTGATAGATTTTCTATATCTTCAGGAAAATCCAGGTATTTTTTGTATCTCTTTTGCTGTATTTGCTGTTCTTTTACGACACCAACTGATGTTAATTTGTTTCCCCCAAATTTAGTGATTCTAAGGATTTCATATTCACTTTTTGGTTCCATCAGAAATTTAGATTTCTCATTTTCCCTACACTTAACAGGATGCTTCCTCTTTCTGTCAGAGCAGTTGGCTCTTTCTGCCTCTCCCATGTTAGTCATTAAGGTATCATTGCTTCAATGCCATTAGTAGGATTTAGCTTGTTTGCAAACACCACTTTCTATATGAACAACTCTGGGCTCATATCTCTTGGTTAGTGCTTTGTTTGTTTAGAAAAAATTAAAACCGGGTTGTTAAACTCATCCTTTAAATTATTTTTTGAGTTTCTGGCCCTGTATGTTTTTTTCTCTGAGGGAGGAAAGGAGGAGAAGGTACTGTGGGTGTCCCCTAGTGTTTGAGGTATAGATGGAAATTGCTGATGTTTTACCCTAAGTACAGGGCCTGGAGTTGGACTTTGGTGCTCCTTTTAGGTTACTTCCAACTCAGGATATTCTATGAGTTATACTTTTTTTATTATTTTTTTTAAATATCTTTCTTTACATCTTTCAGATGTGATCTCTTTGAATCCCTGTCTTGTGAAAGCAGTTTCTTAATATTAGCAACAAATTATTATCCATCATCATTTCCCTCAGTAGGTTTCACTTTTTTTTTTTTTTCATTTTGTGAAAAGCTTATTCCTCAGAAAAACATACCTGAAAGGCCTTGAACAGCATAACTATACTTTTTCCTTCCACTTAAAGAAGCTTGCCACTTATATCCTAATCTTTTGTCCCTGTGTATATTAGAAAACGTGTGGCTTTGTAGGCTGCAGGTCATTTGTCTATCTCAGGTCTTGCAAAGTTTCAGCCCTATTAGCTTCTTCTGCTTATTCAAGCATTCTGGGATTTGCACAGTTATTTCAAAGTAGATGAAGTCATCTTTCTTTTTTTTAAATTCTGACCCCTTAGAGTTCACTTAAGCTGCTAAAAGAACTGAATATCCTGTTATTAATGATTTTAAAGCATATTTTCAGCAGCTCAACTGCAAGAGCAAGAATTCTTCAATCACTTCATTTTATCTTTGAAAAAAAAAGGCCATAATGAAAAAGTGGAATAAGATACACCTAGTGCTGCAGTTTTACAGAAAAAACACCATACCTGTACAAGAAACATGAAATATTTCTTATTTTGCTAATTGGTTTTTATCAAGTCCTCAATCATGATATCCATCACCACTACACTTCTGAAGTCCATTTATCATTTCTATTAATATCAGCTGCAGGTCTAGCCCCTTGATAAAGCAATATAATTTATTTTTCTAGCTAAAATGATGCTTCTAAAGACAATTTTGGAATAAAAAATTTTATGTGGCCAAATATTCTGAAATGTTATTGGCTCTAATTCAGTTAATACTTTTCTTATTACTAAGTAAAACATTTTTGTATTTAAAAGTTGCATTAGTTTGGGTTTTAAAAATAAAATTAATGGTGCATCCTCAGAAAACTTGATTTGGATTAAGTATTTTGTTCATTACAAAAAATTTGGAAAATGGGCCAATTTTTTTTTTTCTAATTCTATATTAAATAGAGTATTCACAACTTATTCATCAACTGGGTATTACTTTGCTTATTCCAGTGTAGAACAGAATAATTTTAAATGGTTTTATTATATTCCTCATCAATCAAATAACAAAATACACATAAGAAAATAGTCTATTTTTGGTTAATATTATAATCTGCACATATATGTGACCTCTAAGAGTAGTCATTATGTACAAAGGAAAGCAAGTTAGAATTTTAGGGTTAGCAAAAGGGGGAAAAAACTGCCCCTCATTCCATCTGTATCCACAATTAAGTGTTGTTGATATATTTTACAGGATGAGGCATTCCAGGAAAATCCCATCTGAAATCTTTTACTATTTTAGAGAGAATACTCCATCCTATTTTAATTACAACAGAGGAACTATATGACTATGCATCCTAGCAAGTTTCTAGGGGAGAGATTTTGTCCTCGAGGCCTGTCAGAAAGCCTGTAAGCTAAAACTGAGCACAAGTGAGTCTTATTTTATATTAGCTTTATTTTTTTTTTTTTAACCAGGTCATCATTTATTTGCTATTTTATTTTATTTTATTTTATTTTATTTTATTTTATTTTATTTTATTTTATTTTATTTTATTATATTATATTATATTATATTATATTTTTAACCCTGTGTCTCTCTACTGAATTATTCTGTAAATAAAACTGTATAAAATCCAAACTTTTGAATTTTAGCTATACTTGAACCTAACCATGAGTTGTAAACCCAATTCTTCTTTTCTCTCCATTCCTATATTTCTTTTCTCCCTTGCATCAAAGGACTGGTATAGTTGTGGTGTGGTCAAAGTGTAATAAGAATTAGACACAGAAGAAACCTGGGATGCAGCCTGTGGTTAGTCTATGTTCTTGGGAGTGCCTTGACTGAATGCTGTCTTTCTGAACATCTTTATTATTTCCCATTTAACATGAGAAATTCAGTTTAGCTTTTGATTGCTGTGTATTGCATGTTCTTCCTTCCCAGAAGTAGTCTGTTATCCCATCCACTTTATCTCTCTCACAGCACATAAAAACCCATAAGCTAAAGCCTCTAACTAGTTTTCCAAACAGCACCAAGATCTTACACAGTTCATATCTGGCCAGCACTCTGTTTTCAGTCAGTCATCCTTCAATTGACAAACTCCTTAATTTCCTTTCTAAATATCCAGAAATAGCTCACTGCGGGACTCCCCTCCTGGCTCTTTCCCTGTTTGCCCCTAACTAAAGATTTGATTCTTCATGCTGAATAGCTCCTCATGCTTTGCACTGCCTGTTAATTATCTTTTGATTGACTCCCAGCTCTGCCAGCCACTCTCTTCCTTCACTCTTTCAGAATTTAACTTCAACTCATATCAAATTCTACTTCATTAATGACTATCCCTGTCTCACTGCAGAAAGCTTCTCAAAACTTTTGACTTCTCAGACTAGATCGTGTGTACATGTCTCAAATTAATTTCATTCCCATTTGAGAACTTGCCAAGAGGATACAGCACATTTCTATGAGTTACTGTGGCCACAAGCCATTATTTCAAATGCAAACAGTAATTTGCTTTACTATAGCCTTTAATTAGTATGCAATTAACCTGGATATGTCATCACTACATAGCTATTATTATTAATTATTCTATGCTAGCCAGGGTAGCTGGTTTTCTCTTATGTTTCCTCAAATACCATTAACAGTAGATTTTTGAGCACTTCAAAAACCAGACTGTGCCCAGATTGTTAATGTTCTCTGACCTTTGGGAAAGCCTAATTAGAATAGTTGGAGAATTTCAAATGGAAATAAAGAGCATAGCAATTTATAATTAGGCTTAAGCATTTGGCTCCAGAAAGAGTTCAAAGGAAGTTAGACTTCCTTGGTGGTTTACCATGCACTTAAACAAAATATTCTGTACATTGAAGATAAACCTATTATAATATGATATGTCATACAGAGAATTACAACTATTTCCATGAGAAGGCATCCTAACAGCAGGTTTTGTATTTTATCAAAGGCTACCCACTTTTTGCCCCTTTTCATATTAGTTATCTTAGTTTCAGAGTCCAGGTGTTCAGAAGCAAGAGGAAACCAAAAGTGCTTTGGTATTGAACTGATAGTTTGTCTGAGGGAAGGAGGAATTGAAAAAGGTTTGTTTGGATCCATATTTGAATTATGTCAGTAATATCTAAGCAGGATATAATCACATAGAATACGAAATCTATATTTTGATCCAGATTAAGACCTTTGGTCTTAATCATCACAGAATGTACCAACTCTATAACTGCTTCCCTAGAGGCATTAAATAGGAAATAATGACTCACTGACTACTTAGAATAATTTGATAGTTTCATAAAAATATTAAGATTGGAAAACACCTCCAATATCTTTGAGTTCAACCTTTGACTGAGCACCACCTTACAACTAAACCAAAGCAAAAAGTGCCATGTCCAGTCATTTCTTGAATACTAGGAATTTTAACTGCACCACTTCCCTGGGCAGATTCTTCCAGGCCTTCATAACCCTTTCAATGAAGAAACTCTTTCTGATGTCCAGCCTGAACCTCCTCTGGCATGGCTTGAGGCCATTGCCTCTTGTCGTGTCACTAGCTGCCTGTGAGAAGAAGCCTTGCCCACTTGGCTACACCCTCCTTTCAGGCAGCTGTAGAGAGCAATAAGGTGCCCCCAAGCCTCCTTTCCTCCAGGCTAAGCAAACTCAGTTCCCTCAGCTGTTCTTCACAGGACTTGCCCTCCAGATGCTACACCAGCTCCATCGCCCTTCCCTGGACATGCTTCAGCACCTCACTGTCTGCCCTACAGTGAAGGGCCCAGAACTGGACACAGGATTCAAGGTGGGGCCTCACCAGTGCTGAAACAGGAGAACATTCACTGCCCTGCTCCTGCTGGACACAATATTGCTGACACAAAACAGGATTAGACTGCTTTCTTGGCCACCTGGGCACAGCTGGATTACATTAAGCCAGCTTTTGACCAGCATCTCTAAGTCTTTTTCTGCTGAGCAGCTTTCCAGCCAATTTCTCCTCCCCAGCCTGTGGCATTGCATGGGGTTGTTGTGACTCAAATGCAGGATCTGGAGTTTCACCTTATTGAGCCTAACCCAAGATGGGACCACTGGCATTGTGCCATCATTCCAGCCTGTCCAGATCCTTCTGCAGAGCATTCATACCATCCAGCAGATCAACACTCCCACACAACTTGGTGTCATGCAAAAATTCATTGTTGGTTCACTTGATCCCCTCATCAAAATCCATTTTCTTACACAATATATTATTGCACAAAAGGAAAAAAACAAAAACAGGCAACTAAGATGCAACAGAGTATGGCGGGGAGAAAAACCCAGTTCTAATATTGTCTCTATCATTGTCATCCACAGGGAAGGATCTGTGGCTCAGAGCTGCAAATTTGAGTGTTTCTAGTCAGAAAAAACATGTTGAGACTGTGAGAAGAGGGCAACACTGTGAACACAGCAGTGTGCAGGGTATGTTGGCTTAGCTTTAGGTGTTAGCTCCTGAGCTGAAAGCATTACAGCTGGATAAGGCTCATGCTGTGTCCTCACTTGCTAGTCAAGACAGGCACAATTAACCCAGCTCTAACCTTGCTCTGAAGAGAGCCCTACCTCTGCTCCACACCACAATATGGATTGCTCCCTCTCTCCAGGTGCCAGTTCATCAATCCCTGATACAGCATTGCCTGAGGGAGGAGGCATGCTTGGCTGCCATTAGTTACCATTTCCTGCACAACATTCTTTTTTTTTTTTTTCTCATTGGTCATGTCAGCCAACAGTCTGCCGAGGTTCTTTCAGTAGTAACATTTCTTCTTTGTGTAGTCTCCAGAATAGGGCTGAGAATGAAAGAATAAAATCAGTGAAATCTCAGCAATGTGACAGTGACTCCTCTCCCCACAATTTGAAGATAGATTGAGTCATGTTCTTCCTTTAAGTAAAAACAGTAAGAGAGAAAAGCAGATTTTCCACTAGGACTAGATTGGTTCTAAGCCAAAAACATCAGTATCATCGTGTATGCTGATACTCCAATTTTAATGAAATAAATACCATGAGAAACAGTCACTAAACAATGATTTCAAAACAGCTATTACCACCATAGCAGTGTTGATGTTTTGCAGCTGGTATATTTGTCTAATCTCTTAATTGCACTCAGATAGAATTGCTTAGACATTTGGCTGTTATATTTAAAATTTGTAGGCACTATGGTAATTAGCTTGTTGGACTATAATTTTTAAGAAGAAGATGTAGGCTATTTTTTCTTTAATCAATAGCAAAAATCAGTCAGACAATAAACTAGGAAAATGTTCTGTACTAGGTGTTCCTGGAAAGCAGCATTGATTCATGCTTCTCTCTTTTTTGGCCAAGGTCTTGGGTAGCTTAAGATGAGCTTCTCTACTTTACATAGTTCTATGGTCATGTATTTCATTTTAACATTTTTATCAACATGAGGATAGAAGAAAGGGAGAAAAATAATAAAAATCTTTTCATGGAGCACCATCTCAAGTTCTCAGAACTCCATGCTAAGGAAATGCAAGCTAAAACCCTTAGATATTATCATTTGCAAGCCCTGAAAACCAGGAATTTTGTATGCAAGAAATCTGTGAAAAACCAACACGTTATGATAACCTAAATGTGTCCTGGGTTCTTTTTGTTCTCATTGTTATATTGACCTATTTTCTAAGGATTTATTACTGCTTTTCAGATAAGTTCATGAAGTATGTGTTAAAAAAAGAAACAATCTACTGATTGATACACACACTTTTTTATGACTGCATGCTATAAGACACTGCTTAACTTTTAGGTTTTTTTTTTCTGAAGAATTTATTTTAATTTGTCTTAGTATTTAAAGAAATATTTCATTCAAATTCTAGAAAAATAATGAGGAAGGGGTTTAAGAATGTGCTTTTAAAGAGTCAGTCTGCTAGCATGAATCTGAAGTTTAAAAGTGTTTAAAGATTTGGATAAAATGTATTTTTACTTCTGGAAATACCTTTCTGCCAGATCCTATGCAGCTTTTAGCAATAATATTCCACATCATGGTCATCCGTAAAGATCTGATTTCATGTTTTTATGGACATTGCTGATAGCAAATACCTGAAGAGAAGCACTGGCATTTCATGTCAGTGTTTAAAATAGAGGATGATGTATTATTTGGCTTTTGTGTTTTATGACAAACCTAGCAACACAGAATTTAACTTCATCTAAATCTCAGAGACAGAAAAAAAAAACCCAAAAAGTTTCCCTTCTTTTTTTTTTTTTTTTTTTTTTTCCCAAGAAAAAGATAGTAAAAACCAAACAAAAAAAAACCCCATAATTCTGTATTGATAGGTAATCTCACATTGTATTGTCTCAGGGAGATGTCTTGAAAATCTACCTGACAAGTCACTGTTTTGTCTTCTCTGCACAAAGGTATTGCCTTCCTGATTTGTCTAATGAACTAATGTTCAGTAATGACTTCATGGTCAGAAAACAGATCATGTAATTTCATAAAAAATGCTGGAAAGAATGTGGTAGACAAGACATCCAGAAAAGTGTGTACTCTCAGGTACAAAATAATTTACTTTTTCTGGAGCATAAAGTCTGCTAATGCCTATAAAGCTAGCCGCATGTTCCCCTTCAAAAAGTACAATATGGCAAGAGATTTAAGATGCTTCTTGGGATGTATTTGTTTTGATTTTCGTCTCTACCCTCAGCTGTTCTTAGTGTAGTTCCATGCAGAATTTGCTGGTGCATCCATAAAACAGAAGTGTTTCCAGTCTTAAATTTGACCCAATGCATTCCATCTCTATCTTGTTGAGAAAATGGATTCTGGACCCAGGAATAACTTCTTAATCTGTTTCCTTTGTTCACAGCATCTTTTTTGACAAACATTGATGAAAAAGGATGGTGGGTGAGTGTTATTGACTCAATTCAGATTAGAAAGGTTTCTATGGCCTCCTGTCCCATAACTCTGCTATCATTCTTTGGACAAGGATTCACTGCCTTAGAATTTCTTTATTTGAAAAAGCTGATTGTTTTTACTTATTTGTTGAAGACGTGTTTTTTTTTTTTTTTTTTTAGATGTGTAGTCAGAATAATAGCTGACAGGATCTATCTATGCAGGCATACAAGAGCCAGTATAAATCTAGAAAAACTGCATGTGCTCAATCATTCCTTGGTCTATTTCTCATTTATTCATAATTCTAATGAAGCTTCATCTCTAAACTCAACATGGAATAGATCAAATTCTGAGCCCAACATCTATAACAGGTTTGAAAAATATCCTTTAAAGACTAACAGAGGTACAACTCCATTGCTCTCCTTGCACCTAAAATTTTATGCCAACTACAAAAATTAAAATTTTAATATACTATTAGGTACTGATTTATGAAACACAGAATCAGTAGTATCATAGGAATTGTATTTAAAAAAAAAAAAAAAAAAAAAAAAGAGAGAAGATGAAATGTTATTTTCTAAATCTAATTTAGACATTAATAAAGTGCTCTGTATTTCTGTTTCCCTCACTGGCTATTATACTTCTAGGTCAACACTTTCCAATTTAGCTACATGAGGATAATGTACTTTTCTCAATTCAAGCTGCTATAATATTAGCAACACAGTTGGAAATATTCTTACATAAATATGCATATAGTCCCTTCCTTGTTATTCCTTAGAATAACATCCACGAAAATGGCTGCAAGCTTCTGATGTTCTGTTAATTGGAGCCAGAAATGCTATCAAAATTTGTTTAAAACATATTTGACTGACAATAATATATTCTAAATTACTGCTGATATTTTTGACAGACATATCTAATTGCTGTTAATTAGTTCTGAATTAATTATAAAATGACATGTTTGCATTCATTAGTATGCATCAAAGTGTAAATGGTCATTCTGAGGACATAATTTATATTTCCACAGAAAGGAAAACACACAGACAAATCTGGTATTGAAAAAGAAAAGTCTGTGAACAGAAGTGTTTCTGCACAGAATGATACACTCCACATGGCTTGCTGAAGTAGGGCAGTATTGGCAACAAACTAGAAGCAAGTAAAACAGCAGTAGTTGCAGTTCTGCTAGAGAACTGAGCAGTATTGTCAGCTCTACATGAATTAGCCATCATAATTAAGACTGCCATATTTTATTTGCGCAATAAGTAAAAATCTTTCATTTGATTCTTTGGGAAAAAAAACGGTTTATCTTGGAAGCTCCTTCCTTCCTTCCTTCCTTCCTTCCTTCCTTCCTTCCTTCCTTCCTTCCTTCCTTCCTTCCTTCCTTCCTTCCTTCCTTCCTTCCTTCCTTCCTTCCTTCCTTCCTTCCTTCCTTCCTTCCTTCCTTCCTTCCTTCCTTCCTTCCTTCCTTCCTTCCTTCCTTCCTTCCTTCCTTCCTTCCTTCCTTCCTTCCTTCCTTCCTCCCTTCCTCCCTTCCTTCCTTCCTCCCTTCCTCCTTCCTTCCTTCCTCCCTCTCTCCCTTCCTCTTTCTTTTCCACTAGGATAATAAAATCTTTCCTTTATACAAGGGAAAGCTTTCAGTGAGGGTAAAATAAGAATACCTGTGCGTAGCTGCGTATACTCAGATAAATTAAAAATATATGAGGCAGTATGCTCAGCTACACTGAACAGCTAGAATATAAGAAGAAAAGAAAAAAAAAATCCCCCTGCCCTGCTACATTCTTTTATTTGTGTTTGCACAAGAGGTGATGTCAAGAATTGAGCTAAAACCTAGCACCTTCTTGTGCCTGTGATCTTCATGTCCCATTTCGGGTTAAAGGACTGTGTGATGCACTCAGTGCTGTAAGAATTGTCCAAGTACTGGTTGCCTGTTACTATTACTGGCATTGCAGTAGAGAGTTGAGGAAAAGCCTTGGAACAATCATATCTGCCTATGTCTGAGTACAAGGGAGTGAATAAATGTTCTTTAATTACAAATGACTGTACTGTCTTTATCCCTCAAAGCATATTCCAGAGCTCATCTCAAGCCTCTAAATGAGCATAGAGTAATAAATGAGCAGCACATTCTTGAATCCAGTAAAATGTGCCCAGAAGGCTGGTTTTGCCCTGCATTCAAAACATTAGAAATGGATCTATGAGAAATGTATTTTTTGACTTTGTGGTATATTATGAAAATGCAGCAAAGAATGCCATTTGACAGATGACAGTGACATGCAGTGTCTTTCAATAGCTAACAGTCTGACTGAGACCTCTTTTATTGACAGTGTGGCATCTGATAAAAACAAGAAGCTATTTTTCTTATAGGGATTCATTGGTTTGGGGGATTTTTAGCTGCTCGCTAAAAATTAAAACCCCCTCATAGAATGAAGCAGTTTAAAAAGAAAGGACTGATGGAAAGAAATCCGTTCTCTGCAAGTTTTTTTGCTAAAGAGAGCTTCTTGGACAAAATTCCCTGCCTTTGTTATTCAGTGAATTTAATGATCTGTTGTTGTCATGAGTTTACACTGGGAAGAAGGTGCTGCTCATTAGCAAAAGCACGTGCTATATGGTGTGATCACACCATTTTGTAGCTTTACAGAGGCTTTGTTCAAACATTACCTAATGAATATCTCTCGCCTCAAAATATTCTGTTGTCTAGAGTGCTCTGTATGGTCCTATCAGTTGCAATGCAGCTACACTACAGGTGTATTTGATCTGGGGTTTCTTATAACTGAAAGAATTATGAAAGAGTAACATGCTGACTTTCTTTTCAACTAGGCACATCTGGCTGTTATTAGTTAAAGAAAATATCTTGCTTCCTAAGCAGATTTAATACATAACAAACTCACTCACTATCTAACAAACACACAAAAAAAATAACCCACCCAAACAAAGCAAGTAAACAACAACAACAAAACAGAAAGCAAAACACCTTTTCTAATTCTCATGTATTCTTTATGACTTTTTTTCCTGCTACAAGCAGTTTATGTGTTTGAATGAATAGTGCCTAATCATAAATTATATTTAACAGCCTACTTTGTGATGAGTTAATACCCAAGTTCATCAAATATCAAAACCATGCCATTGACAGAGCAAAGAGACAACAGATCACCTCCTCATGAGATGCTCAGAAGGCACAGTTCAAGACTGTGGACTATCCATCCTGTGACTTAAGTGTTTTTGAACTAAATTTAACTGCATTTGAAATTATTAGTAAAGAATGAGCCAAACTATCCCTTAATAGAGAGGATGAATAGAAAATTATAGTTCTGCAATATCTAAAACCATATATATATATCTTGATGTGCCATATTTTTTTACACTGGTTTTGCTTTTCCATTTGAAATACAAGTCTGAGACTGGAACAAATAAGTATATATGAATAAAAATATACCTTTAATCCAGGATAAAATGTGTTATTTCTGCATTTCAGCCACTGCAGTGCCAGCCAGAAAATGGGAGTGGTAGGGAAAAGACTTCAAACAAACCTCAAGGTGACTAGCCTACTTTCATGGAAGAAGGTGTCTTTTTACCTTTCTGCATTACTAGCCAAAACTGATTTCATTTGTGAATAATTTTCTAAAATGTAAGGTCATATTACAGACCAGTTTATTCTATGCGCATATAAAGCTTGTAACATCTTCCAGAAAAGGGACCAATCAAGCATTGACTTCTCCTCAGAGTATTTTTATTTCTCAAACTCTTTATTCCTTTACATGTTTTTATTTTTTTGTGGGTGTATTTTACCGTCCTGCTGTAAACATTGCCCCACAGTTGGATACACAAAATTAAATCATTTAATGGATTTGTGGTTCATTGATTGAGGTCCCTGGGTTTCTGTGCACTCCTGCAGCCATCTATTTGGTCTGTTACTGTCATTCACTGTCATTTCCACTTGGCTGGCGCCTGTGACAGGTCAGATTACTGGATGTGCTCAAAATATGATATGAAAGAGAGGTCTGTGATTCTGATACTGATGGGTAGTGCTCTGCTTGCTGCAGCTATCTGAGGAGATCTTAGTAAATGCAGTTTCCTCAGGCTGTTTGGGGAGTCAGTGAAAGAACTGATGGTAAATAGAGGGACCATCTGTGTACATTTACTGATAAGCTGATGCTTTCTGAAATGTATTTCCATTACATGGGTACTATTAAAGGCAGAAGGTGTTTACTGACACAGGATTATTTTATAATAAGTTACATTTTTAAACATTGGCCAAGTTGAATACCATTTCATCTATTGTACATTTATTTCTATCTGTTTAGCTAAACAATTTCAGGTTTTGAGGTGTTAAATTAATTGTACATCCTTTCTCTCATTTCCCTTCTACAAGAGCTCCATTTTATCACACAATAGCTACATAATTTAGAGAATATGCCAAGATTTTGGGTTGGATTTTTTTTTTTAATAACAGTTTAGTGAAATAGCTCAAAATATTTAATATATGTGCTGTTAAAGATCTTGACAGTTTGCAGAAGAATTTGGAACATTTCACTGCTAGTAGCTGTGATTCAGAGACAGATACTACAGTAGCTTCAGCAACTGCAGTCAGTAAATTACAGTGACTCTAAATAGACTTATAAAAATAAAATAAAAATATATTGGCATGCCAATTATAAGAGAGAAAAAATCTAGTTCTCGATGAAACTAGAATTGTAAGTAAAAATGATGACATCTCAAGGGATCAGTACTAATCTGATTTTTTTTTCCTTCAGTAAAACTTAAGAAAAAATAAAATAAAAGAGAATATATATTTCTATAAAAAATGTTTCTGAGTTTCCATGGAACTTTGTAGCTCATTTAATTCAAAGTGAGACGCGAAATTTATTTGCAATGCAGCATTAAATGTAAATGCGAAATTCACATTTCACAGGAAATGAGAACTGGGATGAAGTTAGCCAATCTGCCTTTGCCGTAAGGGCAAAGATAATAAATAACTCAGTTTGTCAAAATTGTGAGGGAAATAATGTAAATTATGTAGAATAAACAATGGTTAAAGTCATGACATATATGTATTAGAAGTTCTTCCACAAATGGATGAACCTCTTTCCCAAATTTTCTGTGTTCTCCAGTCCTACTAGATTTTCTTGCAATCCAGAACTGCTTACTGTTATAAGGAAAAGTTTTGTACACATCTTGCTTTGTCAAGAACTTAGTGTGGATACTTTTGATAGCAAAAGTTATTACTTGTCCTGTTTACACATCAAAAAGGGGTGTGGTTAAAAATAAATTGGCCTTTCTTTTACATTAACATGTGGTTATAGGCCTAATAATGATGCCTAAAAATATTTCTATGGTCTCATTTAACAAAGTATAAGATGTGAAAATGTTAATATGCCAAATACTTGAATTTCTTCTGCTGAAGAATTATTTGGGTAAGTGTAAAATACACTGCAGAGGACATGCAGAGACTTATTTACCATTTTAAATGGCAAGTTCTTTCTGAGAAATGTTTCAGGGAAACCAAAATATTTAATGTCAACATTCAAAATTCTGCAGAAAAATGGGTAGCCTGAAGAAGTAGAGCCTAAGTCTATCAAAAGGCTTCATTTCTGACAAAGTTTTCTGCTGTCTATTGTTTTGGACTCAGAAAAGTAATGAAAGAGCCATGAAACAAAAATAATTTGATGTAGCTGTTACCTAGCAAGAAAATATGAGAATTATACAGGAATAATAAAATAGCTGTGAAGAAAAATATTTTTAAAGCATTTGTAAAGGCTAATGTTAAAGGAAGAATAATGAAAGTAAGGTTTTGGTTTTTTTACATGTATTGATCCAATATGAGTAATTTTCCAAATATTTCTTATGCACGATGTTTCTTGTCTTGTATCCATCACTCTGTACACCTTTTCCTTAGAAGGCAAGAACTTATTTCCCTACTCAGCTCACAACTTTCCTGGCCTCATGGGATCATACTGGGCTCTGGAGAATGTGAATATCCTAGCAGATACTTCTGCCTAGGAGAAGAAGTGCCAATGACTATCTCTGAAACTCTATGAATATATGCCTTCTTTCAGCTGTGATCTGGGAGTGTGAAGAGAATGTAAAGGAGCAAATCTTGTTTCATTGACACAATTCTTCCTTGTCCCACTGACCTCTCCTCACTCATAGACTCAAAATTCAGAGTGGGCAACTGATAGACCCTGATGGAAAATCTCTGGTACAGTCAATTCTCTATGATATGAACCGGAGAACTCCAGCTATCTTGCTATCTTACCTCAAAATGTCTACCACAGCTTCTTTGCTTCCCTTAAAACTAGAGGACTTAAAGAAAAGGGAATATGTTGCCTCTGTGTGGTGTCTTCATTTCTCACAGAGCTTTCTACATCCAGCAGGAGAAGCACAATAGCATTGGGGAAGATTCTGGAAGAAGGCAGGAGATGGGATTCCTCACAGATAAAAATTGAGATAATTCTTTTGGGTATCAGAAATAAATTAATGAATTTTTCAGTGAAAATAGATTTGGGTAGAGAATGCTGTTGTTTGTGTCATGTTATCTGCCTACATGAAACTTTTCACCAGCATTTCATGTAATTTAATGTGATGGGTTGCAGCAGAAATTCTAATTACAATCGTATCAGCTCCCTTCTTGTCTGGTACATCATGTAAGTCTGAAACCATGTGTAAGCATTAATAAACAGCAAATTTATACCTGCAAGAAGACAGTAATTTCATTATTAGTAATCTCTTTGCTAAGGCAGATAATTCACTTTCATTGAATTCTCTACCCTGTATTAAAGTTGAAACAGAATTGTATTTCTACAATTACTGGACTGAGAGAAAAATAATGTCTTGTCTGCTAAAAAATTTAAACCTTCTATTTTTCCTCTTTCAAATCTTGCAAGAATATTTTATTAATGACTTCAAAGAAAGTGAAAAAAAATTATAATTAGACAGTTTATGGTGCATGAATGCTCAGAACTTAAAAAAGATCTAAGTTATTTATTTAGTTACTTCTTTCTAACAGAATCAAGACTTTATGTACTGCATAATTTATACCTTAGTAGGAGAACACATGTAAAAGGCTTGCTGAATTTTTTTTCTCCTGCAAATGAAAGTTTAAATTAAGAATCCTACTGCAAGCCTCACTCGGTCCATCTGTGCATATGTCATCCAAACTCCCATCTAAAAAGACATGTTTAAACTGAGAACTCATTTTTTTCACTTTTTCCCCTTGGAGTTTATATCCCTCCTCTAGTGCTTTGGAAAATCAGGCCCTATGGAAGGGGTTAGTAATTTTAGGATCAGTACTGCAACACTTAGCAGATTGTACAATGATACAGGTCACTTGAAAAAAGTCTGCCAGATTCTGCTGTAAATATTACCAGTTGAGAAACATATCTCCATCCAATGGAATGCCACCATCAGCAACTCTCCTGTGCAATGCTCTGTGTTAGATACATAATGATAGTGACTGGAAAAGTGTTTACTCTGTCTCCTTTAATGACAGCCAGGCGATAGGGCGCTGGTGGGGAGAGGGACTCTGCACCTGCCTAAATTAAGAAATTAGCACATCCCAAAGCTGGAGCATCACTGTGTGCATTGTGTGGATGCTACAACTGTGCTACAGCCCAAACCAGCACCACTTTGGAGTCAGCACAGCAGAATGACTAGCCTTAGCAAATATTTTGCATCTAGCCATCTGTTTTCCATGCTAATTGCACGTGTGCATAGTTTCTTGTGCCAGTTTTCCTCAGCGTTAATGAATGGTCTCAGGCACTTTGCTTCTATGAATGTAGCTCCCAATCCTCATATACACCATGGCTGGATTTAGTTTAAAGTTGAAAAACAGAAAACCTTTCCCTAAGTTATTTCCTTGTTCACAGAAAGCTGCTTGAAAGTTTCTAGGACTGAGCAAGGACTGTTACTTGTGCTAAATGCACATCACACAGAGAAATATAGACAGACCAAGAGAACTATTCACCTACTAACAAGCCACATTTGACATTTGATGTTCTTTAGTTTCGCTTATATCTTGGCTATTCTCTACCATTTCTTGTAAGTTTTTTGAAGACTGTATAAAGAAAATGTGCAAAGTAGAATTTGAAATATTTCTTACTTTTCCTAATGGCCCACAAGTGCAATCCAAGAACACCGCTGCAATAGAATCACAGAATCACAGAATGTCAGGGTTGGAATGGACCTTAAGGATCATCCAGTTCCAGCCCTCCTGCCTTGGCCAGGGACACTTTCCACTACACCACATTGCTCCGAGCTCACTCCAACCTGGCCTTGAACACTGCCAGAAATGGGTCACCCACAGCTTCTCTGGACAACCTGCCCTAATGCCTCAGCACCCTTGCAGTAAAGAATTTCTTCCTAATATCTATTCTAAACCTACTTCCTTTCCGTTTGAGGACCCACCCCCTTGTCCTGTCACAACACATTCTTGTAAATAGCATACACTACCTCAACTCCTTTGTTGATTTGTGCAGAGTTTCATAGTAACAGATCATTATTTCGTGAATAATAGAACCTTCCTATCATTTAGCACTAGACTTGCTCTTGCTAATTGCCCAGAGTCACTTTGTGTAAGATTTACTGGTGCAATATAAATTATATTAAGCTTTCTGCTTTCTCACTATGCAGAGATCTGCACACATGGACACAAATTATACGCATGTGGAGCTTCATGAGGAAAAAGACATGAGTTTAGCTTAAGCAAAAGCCATATTGTGTGATTTTTCTTTCATTAGGGCAAGGCAGAAGACAAAACACAAAGATTGTACAGAGGTGCATGTAGTGAAGTCTACAGCCTCTTCTTTAGATTGTGTTCAAATAAATGTTTTTATTATCTTAAACTTTCACTTTCTTCTACTTTCTCTCTCAGTTTAGTATTCAGCTGCCTTCACAATCTTTGAGTCATATAATCTTACTGTGGTGTTAGATGATTTCTTTCCTTTTCCTTCAAAATAGTCAGTATTTTCCAATCTTTTCACCATTTCCACTTTGAAAACTGTAATAAATTTGTAATGCCCTTTAATTTCATCAATAGCAAGTTATTATATGAGAAAACAATCATTTTTTCATTTCTTCAATCCAATTTTCCTCTGGTTGTATAAGTAGTACTCACCATTCTTTGAGAATGTGCATTGTTCAGCATTCCAGATGTAAAAATATTTGCTTTAGTTTTTAAGATCCAATTAAGTTTTATTTTCTGACAGAATTTCATGGAATCTCTGGTTAATATCTCTTAATGTGGCAGCTGAGACAACATGGAAAAATAATGTAGACTTTTGTTTCATCACTCTAGCAAGTTTTATACCTAGGAAAAATGATTTCCTTAGTTCTACTTTTACACATTTTTTTAGTAGACAATTTTTTGCGCAAAAAAAGCTGCCAAATTGTTATTGGACAGTGATACTTGTGAAAATATGATCAATGATTGGGAAAAGAAAATTATAACTTTATAAAACAATGGTTAATACAAAAATTCAGTTTTTCTATAAATATTTTTTTTTTTTTAATTTCCAAAATTATCATTTATATATGGATGATCAAATAGATCTTTATGCTGTATCTCAAAATTTCTTGAAGTGGAACAGGATTCCTTCAACAAGTCCACTTATATATCTGTATCACATGTCAGCAGAAAAAAATTATGGAAATGCACTGACACAGAGAGGTGTCATTATTTCAATATATTTATACATTTTCTGAAAATAAAGATAAAAAGACATAAGCAATCCATTAGCTTCTCATTATTATTCTTTAAATCCTGAACCCAAAAAATAACTTATGCTAGTGAGCATCTTTATATTTATAAAATGCTTCCAGAATTCAACTGATGTAGTCACTTTAAAGGGCTTAATATGAGGCTAGCAAAGCAAATCACACAATCCAGATTCTCAGCTGAAATGAAGTAGATGAAGCAGCTCACCATTCATCCTGCTTGCCAGTCCAAATTCAAGCTCCTCAAAGTATGTAAGGCCATCAGAAATCTTTCCCAAGTTCCTCATTCATCAGAAACACAATCAGTGGGGCTGGCAATGATCCACAGATTTCATCCTCAGACTAATAGTACAGAAAAGAAAAAAATCAGCTGTCACACACTCACTCATAGAGATATTTTCCTCTGTGAGCAAAGGCACCAAAACATTGGGCCCAGTATAATTCTGTAACAATCTATATGATTCATAGGTGTTCAAAAATTATTTAAAAAGTGGCTCAAAGCCCTGGATCAAAATAGAATACTGTCATAATTCTAGGATTTTTTTCCATTTTTTGGAGTTGTCAGGGATGTAACTTAAAAAACTCAAGATAAAGCCAGAAATTAATAAAACTTAGTTTACATGAGCTTTATTTAAGCTCGTGTATTTGTTGCAGGACTTTGTTTTCTTTTTTTTTGCCTAGGAGAACCAAGCAATAAAATAGAAATAGGAATAAAGGAATCCTAAGGTTGCATGGGACAATTGCATCACACATTTTTGATATTGAATTATCTACCATTAGCTAAGGTGTTACTTGGTAAAAACTTTCTCTTCCTGCTCTGTAGTAATTCATTCTACTTACAGCCACCAGTACCTTCAACTGCTTAAACACAATATTTGGTAATAGGATTATTAATGGAAATATTAATTCAGCCTCTAGGATGAACCTTTGCTTGTTTTACCAATAATGTCCATTAGGGAATATTTCTCTTTCTATACCCTGGGGTTTGCCAAATTGTTGTTTACAAATCTTGTATTAGGTAGTACCTTTTTCTACTTAAACAATTTGTATATGGCACTAAAACAGGAAATTATTGAAATGTATTACCCTTGCTTTGTTTTCCCTTGAAAACTTGCTTTTAGTGGAATCACAGAAATCCAGAAGGCTTCAAATGCCCATGTGGTATTTTTTCCTATTTTCCTTTTACTTTTTGATCCTTATTCATTACATCAGAATGTTTCCTATCATCTTGTATAATGTTGTGATGATATTTACAAGATTATGATCAGGTGCTTTTTTAATTTTTTGTTATATGTTATCTGCAAGGTACCTGAAGATATTTTTTGTTTTGGTCATATGAAGCTATGAGGAATATGTCAAGACTAGCCTGGAGAGCAAAATAAGGCACCATAACAATGTACATCTTGTTTTTTAGACTTCAGCCTGTCAGTATTCATATACACCCCCTATCAGTGAATACTTACTTCACTTTCAGCCAAGAGATGTTTTCATATGCAGAAGTAAGGATGGGAGACAAAACTAGTAACTTCTAAGAAATATATGTATATCCTTGCCACCAAAACACTGATACAAAGAAAGCCAGGTAAACATTTACAATTTAATGTTGCCTCCTTTTCATATTCACACTACAATGTGTTTCACACTGTCTTGAGATCACTATCAGGAACTTTACAAGTTCTTTTTCAAACTAGACTGATGTTCCTTTCTTTCTCCACTCCTCTTTCTTGAAAAGCTGATGAGTATTTTAAATTTCACAGGCATTTATGGAAAAAAAAAATCCCGAAGTTCACTTCTTGGGTAATTTAATTTGGAGCACTTAATTGAAGTGTGCACAAAAGTAGGGAAGATATCTTCTCTAAGGAGTTTGACAAACATCAGTTCTTGCCCTCTCAGATAATTATTTTCAACATCCAAGTAGATAAGTAAAAGTGTTACAATGACTTTTATGTACCTAATAGGATAAATCAGAAGTCTTAGAATAGGAAGTGCATACATGCTAATTTTGTTCTAGAAATATTGAAATACACACCTGTTGAATCTTTAATGAGTACTTCCACTGCAACAAAAGTTTCAATTTATTCATAAGTTAAAAAGTCACAGCTAGCAAGGACAGAGGAAAGGACTCGTTAACAAAGCAAGTAAAATATAAGGAAATTTAAAGGAAATTTGTGAAAGTGAGATTGAGGTGGGAAAAAACATGTTTAAGAACATCTAAAGAAAACCACCAAAACTGAGACTTTGCAAGGGATGTTTTTCAGACAGGCTTTCATAATACAAATATCACACACTAAGTTTAATGTGTGCTGGAAAACTAATATGTCTCACAGAATCATAATATAATAAAGGACTAGCCTATTGAATCATGTGTTATTTATTGTTCCCTGAGAATGGAGCAGGGATTTTTTTGTATTACTTCCATAATGTGTTTTTCCAATAACTCTATAATATTCTGTAGTGAGAAATCTTAACTTTGAAGTTTTTCTAACTTCACATTTTCACCAAAACTTTAGCAGAAGTTTGTCTTGTTTCTAGAGGCTGATCTAACTCTAGGTGAAGGCAATGAGACCTCACAGCAACTACAACAGGAATGAGACAAAAGTCCCATGCAAGGCCTAATTATGTGTTTCAGAATTTATATTCTCCAGCTCAGATTTAGGGCCAGTGACATTCATCAAAGCATAGCAGATTTGCTAAAAGTCTGCAGATTTACCAGCATGTTGTAACTCTATAGTTCAAACTTGAATTATATTTTAAAAAAGTGTTTCTTATTTCTAATTCTTTTATTTTGCTGCCATTTTATTTCTGTATCAGTATTAACAACAGAAATGCCATGTTACACAGAACAAGCCCAAATCCTCTTAATTCCCTTGCCAAAATTGTGCTAAGTAATCAATTTTTTTCTAACATTTAAGAGCCATCTTAAAGTCTAGTTCAAGCACAGTTGCTTTTTTGTACTGAAAAATACAGACTCAAACACTCACAAAAGAACATAATTTATCTTAATGATGGCATACTTGATGCATGACTGTACAGCACATGGGAGGCAGCAGTCCCACTGCTGGCTGATATATAACTTCAGAGTCACACAGAAAGCAGACCTAGAAAGCTGGAGAACAGACAGATGACAGGACAGGAAATATTTCACAGGTCAGTGTCAATAAACTGACAGTGGCTTGTGGTCTGAATTGCGTATCTCCAGGTAGAACTATAATAAAGAACACATAAAGCTTTCCTTTTTTTACTGAGCACACAAAAGGGAAAACTAAAGAAATGTCATCTAGATGGATGAAGAGAATAACTCTTTTTAATTTTTTTTTTTTTTTTTTAACTAAAGGTAGAGATGCTATTTAGGAAAATAATTAAAAAAAAAAAAAAAAAAAAAAAAAAAAAAAAAAAAGTGAAACTACAGCACATGGAAGAGGGAAGATAAGAATAAGATACACCCAGCTGGCATAAATGAACATAAATGAAATTAAGTTGCCTGAACAGCAGGAAACACAATTTGTGCCAGAAACTGTCAGATTGATCTCATCTGTCTCTCAAACAAGGCTATCAGTCATTGTCCCATCCCTGTCTTCAGCATGGTTTTTCTTACCTCCAGCTGGCTGTACCTCAGCAGTGGTATCATGTTAGCTGAAATTCACTGTTTCTCTTTGCTCATCTTTTGTTCTTCAGAATTTCAGCTATTTCTGCCTAACCTATATAATTGAGCAATATGCAGATCTTGTTCAGGAATGGAGGCTGCATTGCCTAATGAGCACAGACTTTGACTGATCTTCATCAAATCTGAATTTTATTTCTACCTCTGCAGTGAACATTGAAAACCTATCCTTCTATGTTTAGCTTTCCTCTATCTGCAAGACCTCTACTTCTATGCTGATGCCTTCTTTATTCAAAATGAATATCACAATTTATATGTTTTGTACGTATTCATACAAGTAGTACTTACAATAGTCAAAGACTTAATATTCTATGCCATATATTTTAGGTTTCTGTAATCTATGAAGAGGCAAAAGATATTTATTCAGAAAAAGAATGAAGAGATTCATTACTATGCATATAAATATGATATGCACTTGCTTGACTGCTCTCTTTTTGGGATTTTAAAATATTAGGGTATAATACAGGAGGGAGCATCAGGGAATGCTGACATCTTTCTGATCTGTAAAGGAAGTCAAACTAGGAGCCCAGGGTGGCAGCAAGGCAGGCAGGGCTGCCTTGGTCCCACTGTCAAGGGCACAGCAGTAAAGCATCTGGACAAAAGAGGAGCAGAGCAGTATTCAGGTCCAACTATGTGGCTTGGTATTGCCAGGCAAATTCACGATGATGATGCACCTCTGAAGTCCATCTGGGGTGCTGCAGGTCGGTGGTCTGGCACAGATCAACGAGATACATAGATGGGAAGCAGAGGCATGGATGCAATGTAGCTCAGGCAAGGACCACATCTGGGTGGCACAGGATAAATGCACGTCCTGAATGAAAGGGGGCCACAACCCTCTGCAGGCATTCTGCTCTGTTACAGCTGACCCTGGGCTCTCACTGCCACATCTACAGGTTGATGGTGGAATTCACTCAGGGCTTTTAGTGGGTAAAAAATATAATTAAAGCTTACTAATTTGTGTTTTTCCTGGAATATATTTCATTGCGTGTGTGTGATAACTTGTATTGAACAGAGTACTCTCAAGTAACTGTAACAACTTGTACAGAAAGATTCAGATAAGCATTACTCAAGTTACTATGAAAAAGAATGTCAGACTGACTTCTCTTTTCCTGTTTGGAATACTTTTGCACCTGCTAAGTTTTCATAGAGTTTTTTGTGACAGAAAAGGCAAACACCAAGACCTTCAGGATATTTCTTCATCAGATACGCTTTACAGAAGAAAATTTATTGATTCATACCCAGTAATGACTCAGCCCCAGAAGTCATTAGTAAATCAATTCAGGAAGATTACCTTTGACTCTAATAGTAATTCCATGCACGAATGGTTTAAATGATCAGTCTGGCAAGATACCATGCTTACTTACCATTTAGAAATTACTATATGACTAACAGCTGTAATCTAAGAAATAGCTTCAAAAGCTTTCTGCCAGTTTGTCTAGTAGTTTAGTTGCTCTGATCAGACCACATGAATTTCTGGATTCTAAATTGCTATGCTTTTTGCTATGACTTAGACCTTTCAAAGATAATCCTCTTAAATTCAGAGCATGGATGATATTGACACATCATTTTTCAACTTGGTAGATTGTCTTAAAAATGCTCTTCATCAGCAATCCAGGACAGCAGGACAGTGATAACAGCAATATTGCAAAAGACATATTGCTTACAGAAAGCACCTTCACTGTGCTTTGTTAGGTAATAACATTGGAGTTGAGGTAGGAATATTGTGAAATTGTCTGCTTTGTATGCATATTCACTACTTCCAAATAAATGTTATCATTAGTACAATAATGTCAGTAACCCCCTTTGGAAAGTTGGAACTACCCACTAGAGCTTTCTTTCAGTTCTCAGATATCAGAACAATGACAGCACAGCAATGTACATCAAGGAAAATAGCACCACTGGGTTTATCTTTCAGACTGAAAGAAATTATAAAAAAAAAAAAAAAAAAAGCATTCAATATTATTGATAGGATGTCTCAAACCAAGAGCCTGGAAGCTGTTCTTCTCTGATGTCAGTGGCTTATGATGATTATTGACTTGTCTTTCTGATTTAAGTAAGACTATACCACTAATGCATTTTTCAGAACCTTTTTAATATTTGATCAAGGATAAAGTAGATTATACATCAAACTACTTGGAATAGCACAGTAAGATGCAGTAAGATGTAAATCCTGGACAGAAAGTCAGTGAAAACTTTGATTGCTGTTGAAAAAGAGATTACAATAGTAATGATCTATCAGACTTCCACTAATATATGGGAAAAGTAGACTCCATGTATACCTGTTTTAGAAAAGTCTAATTAAGCTATCATCAACTATGAATAGACAGAAGATGTCAAAAAATACACACTGTTTTGTCCACATCTACTCCATGCATTTCTAGGGCTGCAAAGAAAGTGGACAGGATCTAACATAAAATTTAAGCTAATGGCTGGAACAAAAACATGAGGGAAAAAAATGCTAAATATATTTTAATGGTGGAGAGCACACTGTGGGATAAGAATAGTATCATGAATTTGTTATGAGTTCTTGTGAGGAAAAAGTAGCTTTCACCATTTTGAGCAACTGTGAAGAAATGTACCAGCAGTAATTAAACCTGCACTGTTTTTTAGATGAATTATATCACATAGGTGTAAATTGTCCTTGTTGAAATTATGTGAAATAGCAGAATTAAAATAATTCTTGGTATGTGCATTTCTCATGCCCAGGAATTTCACAAATGCTTCCATTTCAAGTCTGGGTTTTCCAGACTTTGCCTATTAAATTTGCTTCCTCACATACTGTAGACAAGCAAGAAACCTTCATCCATGATTAGAAGAAGCCCTAAGTACTATTTTTCAGGCACAATAGCCTTAATCAACACACGTGTATTTGTTTAGATGCAAATCACTGTGTTTTGCAACCACATAACCTTTAAAGGTATCAACCAATCTTCTTATACAGTAAATTATCTTGAAATGTGTTCATGGCTCCTGCAAACTACAACTGAGGTTTTTCTGTACTTTATGTTCCACCCTGATCACACTAAAATGGTAAACTGCTAATGTTACAATTTCTCTTTTGATATTTTCTCACTTAAAAATGGATGCAGTTTCTCACTTCCCCATTAAACACCGCATTCTCTTCTGTAGTTATTGTTTTCACAATAAAACAAAGATGTGGAGCTAATACAGGACTCCACCAGGAATCTCACTGACAGCTCCATTTACAGCATTATACAAATCAAATACAAAGAATAAAACATTTGAATGAAAAATGTCTGAGAAGATCACCAGTGGTGAAAATCTTTAAATGTTTATGCAATGTAAAACTCTCCTGAGTTGCCCATATTACAGTGATTGAAATGATTGGGTTATTATATTTCTTAAGAGGAATGTAATGTTAAAGTAAGCATGTAAAACAGTAATCCCTGACAAAACAGCGATATTGCACCTCACTCTTAAAGTAAAGGAATGTTTAATTTTCTCAAATTTCCTCTATCATTAATATAGGAGAACATAGGACTTGTATTTAGCCAAAATAACAGATGGTTAGTCTGAACTTAATTAGTCAAGAAAAAGGCTTTACAACAATGTGTTTTCACACTATGATCCCTCTTGTCCATAAAAGTTGATGAAGCCTAATCCCAAAAATAACAAAGTCAGTGTGAGTCCATCCACTGTATTATTCACAGATCATTCTCAGTTAAAAGTGCATTATTTTGTCCTTTGTGCTTCTTACTTGGCCATGCCCTTAGACAAGCATCTCAAGGTAAGTGTGACCAGTTTCACAGAACATACCTCAATATCAGCATGCACAGTCCCACAAAATCATTGGCATTTCCTTACTGAACTGGAGTCTGGGGGCATCCATGGGTCTCAAACTCATAATCCGCATTTTGGCAAAGCAGTTTAATGAGATAGCTCTGATGATGGCATACTGCAAAACCAATTTACATGCAAAGTAGCATGCATATTTAAAATATGCTCTCATAAGCTTTGGAACTTCTCAAATAATGCAGCTGTATACCATACATTACTTTTACATGAACCCTAGTTTGATCCACATCATCCAGCTCTTTATCAAAGTAAAACACCTTCAAAATCAACTTTCTAGAATGTCATACACATTAAAGAGACAAGATCACCAAAATTTTACACAGAATTATACCAAAAGTCAACAATGTATCCTACAGAAATTTACTGTATCAGAAAAAAACAAAAGCTGTTGAAGACAGTAAAAAAAAAAAAATAATTTGATGTATCAGTCTCTTTTTTGTTTGGTTGTTGAATTGGATTTTTTTATTTTAACGTTTACTAATTGCTTACTCATACTGTTTTTTATAGCAGCTCATAGAATTTAACAGTATTGATAGAAGGGCATATATAATGAGCATTTGTTTATCTGAGTAAGTACAGCAAATGTAAGTAAAAAAAAGTGTTGTAAATTGAAAATATCACCATATCTTAACTCAGTCATTACAATTCATTTTAATGAAATGACTTTTCCTTTCACACATCTATATGGCTTAATATTCAGCTCATTAGCTTCTTTAAAATGTTAGTTTTGCCAAAGCACGATTTTAAAGAATTGCTTGCATGATTGTCCTAGTTAATTTCATCACAAATTCAAATCCAAAATAATTGTTAAGATTTTGAATTTTGACCCTGGTGGAAAATTCCTGTGAAATCTAATGTAAAGCTGTGCTACATTTTTAAACTCTCCAACGTTGTGTAGTTTAGCATCCCACTGTTCTAATTAAATAAGATTGAAGAATTAAAACAAAAAAAAAAAAAAACAAAAAACCCCAAAAAACCATCAACCCCCCCTAAAAAAAAAAACAAATACAAAACCAAACCAAACCAAATCAAAAAGAGAAACACAAAAAATGCAAAACAAAAACCAAAAGCAACCCAATACATTTTCCAAGCTGCAAATGAGTTAAAACTTGTACAATATTCATGAAGTATTAGAACAAAAATCCTCAGCAAAGTTTTGCATATCTGTGTTAAATGTGGAAGTCTGGAGGATTGTCTCGTACTTTTAAATTAGCAAGAATTTACTTATTCAATGTAAGCAAGGTCATTTGTTTGTACATCTATTTGTGAAGTAACAGATAATATTAATGTAATTTTCTAGGAAAATTTTTAAGAATGTCTCTACTCCTTCCTGAGTTTCTGTCCAGTTTTGCCTAGATTGACCTACTTGCTTTTTAGAACCTAAAACTGTCTAAATCATGTGATGGCTTGGAGTTTTATTCCCTCTCATTTATTTTCACATAAAAAATAATGGTAATAGAGTCTTGCTTATTATAAGATTTTTCCAGGAGTGTGTGCCTTAGTATGCATTAGGGAAGATAACAGGTTCAGCTTGTACTAGGAGCAGGGGTCAAATTTGCTTATATTTTTCAGTAATGTTTCTAACTGTTAGCTTAATTTCCAGGAATGATGCAGCTGTTATTTTCTTCTAAAGCTAGGAGGTTTCTATCACATACACTGATACAGAGTATTCCACATTGACTCTGGTGCAGGACTTTGGGACTTCATGACTCATATTAATAATCAGATATTTCATAATAGTTATCCAAGTGGAATGAAAACATACAGGCTTGGGCTGTCCCTGAAGGTACTGTCCTCCTTATTTTGAAATACTATTAAAAAAATTCAGAATTCTCCTTTAAAACTGGATGCCATCCAAAATCCTTCCGTTTATTATTCATCTTTTCAGGCAGAATTCTAGGAGCTGTTCAGTCTTTCTAGGGTATGTTTCCAAGTATTTTACTTCATCTCAACAGCCTTTATTTATAACCTGAACTCTCACCTGTTAACAAGTGTTCTTTTGGTTAAATTTTCTGTTCCCAGAGAGCTACAACCCTCCCCTAGATTAAAGAAAATAAAGAGGCAAGAAATGACACAATATATTTTTAGTTCTCTCCATTTGCATTTGCTGATTCTTTTTTATGTCTCTATGTCATCTGTCTTTCAGGTTTACATGCCCAAGCCTGAAAATGGGTTTACCACATGAATCTGGGAGTCCTGTGACACTTTACTCACCATGGTGCCTGTGGTCAGGCGAAATTTGCATTCTCCTAATCTGTTCCTTGCGATAGACAATCCATTGCTGCTCTCTCCTTGTTTTTTCTGTTCTTTCCAAGTACCACAGATTTTTCTGTGCAATCCAGTCTGCCTGATTTATTTTTAAATCCCCAGACTAACACAGCATTTATTACAGTGACGACACTTTTTGTCTTATTAGCGTGTGAAGCAATTAAAAAATAATTCATTAATTTTCCCTGAAGACAACAGGTCTTATTATTAATGTCTTGACTATTAAAAAGAAAAATAAAGTTAACAGACCATCATGCTTCTTTCTGCATATAGATAAACCAGGTCTCAATGGTTTCATCTTTATAGTCAGTAATTTATTTGCAACAAAGTAGTGCTCCAAATGTGGACTGTTAAATAGCTCCCCATAGATGCCTTGCAGCCTTGTTATGTAATCCATTAAAATGACTGTACAATCTTTAAGAGAATTCAAAGATATGACATTCCTTGGAATTGTGTTTCGTAATCACCACGTTATTAAAACCATACAATTGTTTCACTGGGGTCTCATCAAAAAAATCTTGTGTAACATGGCTGATATATCTTTGGTGTTCATAGACCCTTCAGTATGAATCCCTATTCATAGGGATAGTAGATTAAGGGGATTGGCTTTTTATCAAGTTTAGAGGATTTTTGCTACTTGTAATTTTAATAATTTCTACATCCAGCACTAAATAACTTTTACAAAGCATTTAAAAAAGTTTAATCAGAGTAAAAGCAAAAAGAAATATGTCCTCCTCATGAAGCTTTTTGAACCTCAAGTAAAAAGCTAACAAGTCAATGGCAAGTGACTTTGAAGCCTCAGAAAAGACTTTTCCCCTTCTTCATTCACATCTGCATATAACTGAACACCCACAGTTCTCTTCTTATTTTAAAAGCTTACTTAGAACTATTACTTAGTCCCTACTAAACTTTATTTTCACAGATAGAAATGCTTGAAAGGAGCAAAAGGAGGTTCTCTCTTCTAGCCTACCTCTGAAGTGAGGATGTGACAGATAAGTGCTACCAAAGTCTGAGACACCGTGGCAGTGCCGCTCCTTGCAACTCGCCTGGCTGCAGAGCTGTTTTCTAGCACTGGTCTCTCTTGTGTACAGCCAAAGCCTGATGCAGTCTGTCACTGTGTAACCTAAACCAGGTAAACAAAGGTAAAGTCTTCATTATAACAGTGGCAGATTGCTTAGCAGAGTTGTTGTCAAAGTTTTAATATTTTACTGAAGACATGAGGGTTTTATTTCTCTCTTCTCAAGCAACAGTCAACAAAAAATCCATGATATGAGAGAAAAAAACTTATGGTATCTATAGCACTATTTCCAAAATTTACAGAATATTAACAACTCTGAATCCTTAGAAAAGAGATGTTCCCCTCTTCCTAGAGATTCAGTAGCTGCTGAAGATCACAGTTAGCTGTGGCATTTTAACATAAATTAATTTCCTACTGTACAAATAGTAACTGGAGCTCTATAAATTAAAGGATTCACAGCCTTGTGAGAATAGGTAGGGAAATACCTTCATAAAACCCTTCTCCATTCCATTAATCCCCTTGTATGTCATCATTTAAGCTTGCACTAAACAAAATCAGTAAACCTCCTAATCCTGGGAAACTTGTCCATTTTTAAATAAAAAACACTGCTTAATAAATTCTACCATCATGATAATTCCTAAAGTAAAATATAAATACTTAAAAGATAATTATCTCAAATTAATTTCAAAGAATTCTCCCATTTCTAAACCAAACCTTTTTCCTCTCCATCACACTAGCATTTTTTCGTGATATCTTAGTTTTAAGAACTGAGATTTTATTTTTTTGAAGTTTATTAGTTTTATTAGTTTTTGTTGTTGTTGTTTTTTGTTTTTAATTTAATTGAGAGGACACAAAAAATTATTAGATTCTCAAAATTTGAAGATTATGGCCACCTGCACTAGGTATTATTCACCCTGTTCTCTTGGTCCCTTTTAATTCAGAATAAGGTATGAACAAACCTTTGCTGTTTGAAAATACATGGAAGAAACAATACTGAATGAACAATTGCATTCATAACTATCACTATGTATGTTTTTAAAAAGTTTAGACCCCTCATATTTAATAAAGTTCAACATCACATGGTGTAGTTTAAACCTCAAACAATAATTGAAATCCCCAAAAGCTCACTTTCTAGAAATGATTACTTAGAAATAATTAAAAAAAAAAAAAATTGTAGAGATGGATTGTCTTTTTTTCAACATTAGCATGTAATTACTTTAACACTCACTGCTTCAATCATAAGGAAGGAAAAATTACCCTAATCAGGGTAATGTGACAGTAGAATGTGAATTCAGAAAGATTTTGTATAGTTGAAAATTTGTTTATGTTTCAAAAAATTCAGTCGGGAATTTTCTCCATATTGTCTTTGTCTATGTAGTATTAAAAAAAAAAAAAAAAAAAAAAAAACAACAAGGATGCACTAGATTTTATAATTGACTATTTTATTTTCCTTTTAATGAAAACAAAATACTTTCATGTTTTGTGTCACGTTACTACTTGTCATTGTTCCAGTTTGTGGCTGGTTACAGACAGCATTCCCCAGGGCTCCAATTTGAGTCCAGTCCTGTCCAATGTGTTTATCAATGATCGGGATGAAATGATCAGGTGCGTGGTCACTAATCTCACAGACAACACCAAGCTGGGTGAGTGTTGAACTGAAGGCTCTACAGAGGGACCTGGAGATGTTGAGACCAGTGGTATGATGTTCCACAAGGCCAAGTGCTGGGTCCTGCACTTGGGTCAAAACAACCCCATGAGGAGCTACAGGCTGGGGTCAGAGTGGTTGGGAAGCTGCCCAGCAGTGAAGGACCTGAGGGTGCTGGCCAACAAGTGGCCCAAGATGAGCAAGCTCAGCCCAGGTGGCCAAGAAAGCCAGTGGCATCCTGACCTGTGAAAGCAAAAGTGTGTCCAACAGGACCAGGGCAGTGACTGTCCCTTGTGCTCAGCACTGATGAGGCCACCCCTCAAATCCTGTGTCTGGTTTTTGACCCCTCACTCCCAGAAAGACATTAAGGTACTGGAGCATGTCCAAAAAAGGGCAAGAGAGCTGATTAAGGCTTTAGAATGTAAGTCCTATGTGGAGTGGAGACAGGAGCTGGGTTGTTTGGCCTGGGTAAAAAGAAGCTCAGAGGTGACCTTATCACTTTCTCCCCCAAAAGGAGATTGTAGCAAGGAGGGGTTTGGCCTTTTCTCACAGGCAACTATAGACAAGAAAAGAGGAGACAGCCTCAACCTGTGGTAGAAGAAGTTCAGGTTTGATATCAGTAAGAGTTTTTTCATGGAAAGTTATTCACTGCCAAGAGAAGTGTTGAAGTCAACATCCCTGGAAAGCCTTCAAGAAATAACTGGACACAGCACATAGTGCAATGCTCTAGTTGGCAAGGTGTTGATCAGTCAAAGGTTGAGCTCAATGAACTCCAAATTAAATGATTCTGTGATTCTGGCTTTTTTTTTCCTTTATTAAGAGTTCAGTGAGGTGTCTTCATCCCTCTGTTTTCTCACTTTGCCAGGATGACATTGCCCACATACATGATTATCTTAATGTGTATTACTGTTCTCATGTTCACAGTTTCCTTTTCATGGAGTTGGTTGTGCACGTCATTGCATAGCTACATTCTGAAGAGATGAAGACCAATACGACTAATTTTCCTCACTGTTAAATATTTAATCAAAAATACATTGAAACAAATTGTCCTTACAGGTGGATATTGTGTAAATTTTTGTTGCACTCTTTTGTTTCTAGTGAAAACATTTCTGGGCCAAAGCCTACTCATATATATAAAAGTACGAGTTTAAACTTAGCTAAAAAATCTTTCTTTGAACTTGTATATTTTTACCCACTAAAATTGAAAAGAACACACAATAATTAAACAAACATGGAAAAGAAATTTAGCAAGGTTAAAAATGAAGCATGGAATTGTTTGACAATGCCAAAATTAACATTTTTTCATCATTATTTGCGCATCTTTGTCCATCCTTTTTTCTGAGTCTCAGTTCAGCATCATCTATGAAGCATTTGTCATTATAATAAATCCAGATTTGGCTCATCCACACCAGATTTATCAGCCTTTTTCTTCTATGTCCGGCCATCACAGACTGCCTGTGTACTTCACTTCATCACATTTAAAATCCTCTCATCTCTTGGTCAAATACCACTGAAGGAAAGACCAAGAAAAATGAAAATCCCCCAGTTTCTGACTTCAGCACCAGTGTGGTCACTTCCCATTCCACTGGAACAATTTATTGAGGTGGACATCTGCTAGGCCAGTTTTTAGGAGCAGGTCACAGTCAGGCTTATCTCTGTATAGAGTGTCTATAAGACTTACACAGAGTACACAAGCCATAGCTGTGCATATACAAAGTGAAGTTTTCAGAGGTAGCAACTTCAGTACAAGTTTTGTAGAATAGCAGAATTCCCTCCTCCTGCCTAAATAAGACAGCCTTCTGATTTTCATGTTTGTGTCACAAAGTTTTATTCATTTCTTTAAAACCAAACAGAACATTCTTGATCTTCTTTCAGATGAAAAACAATGTGATTTTCTCAAACTAATTAGAAGAAACCTTTTGATCATTTTGCTAAAACTTTGCAAAAAGAAAGCCTGAGGAAGAAAATTAGCCTTCAAATTCCACCCAAACAATTAAATTTTGGCAGCCTTGTAAAAAGCTTATAGTCAACTGAAATACTTTTCTAATAAATCAGCCTTGGTTTGTCTTGGTTATAGGCCATCATTACAATTTTAATTAGATAGATGTATGATTTATATATCATATGTGCTGTATGTGTGTTTTTAAAACCCAACTAAGTGTTCCTCTAATATATAAAGAACACCAGTATTTTTCTTTGATCTTTCTTTGTAGTTGATTTCCTTCAAATGCTGTATCATCTTAATAATTTTAGTCTTACCATTTTTATAATGCTTTAAATATTCAAAACAACATAAAGAAAATTGGTGCACTTTTTTTAGAGATATACTAAATGCCAAGTCTGTAGTCATCTATTCTTTGATAAGGACGTTAGGAAGAAAAGAATGTAAAAAATTACCTAGAGTACAACCAGTGAAGCTGTGAGGCAGATTTTACAAAGGTTCTGAGTACCAGCTCTGAAAACAAAACAACTTTTTTCTTTGTTTGGAGATCCTGTAAAAGCATACACTGCTTGAAAATATCAAGGTATATATTATTGACTGTAAGGGGTGGGGGGAAGAAACTTCTACTATTTTACTATTTGCAAATCTTATTGCTACATGAATGAATGCATTAATGCTCTTTACCATATTCTAATGTGTGAAAATATCTGGATAGAATAAATATTATATCATCACATCCAAGAGAAGGCAATTCATTGATAAATTAGAAATGTAAAGTGTAAAGACCAGGAACTAAAATTGCACAGGCCAGAAAAATGAAATAACTTTTTATAATATAACAGATTTACACTCGTGGTGAATTGCACCTCTCTGGAAGCTGGGTGCCCAGTAAAGCTGCTCTATCACTCAACTCCTCAATGGCTGGGAAAGGAAAAATAAAAGAGAAGGGTCCTGGTTTGAGATAAGGACAGGGGATATCACTTGCCAATTACTTTCACAGGCAAAAGAGACTCATCCTTAGGAAATAAGGTTTATTTATTACCAATCAAAGCAGAGTAGGGTAATGAGAAATAAAGTCAAATCCTTAAAAAAGTTCCTCCATCCCTCTCTTCTTATCTGATTCAACTTTATTCCTATTTTCTCTGCCACAGTCGTGCAATGGGATGAGAAATGGGAGTTTTGGTCAGTTCATCACACGTCTCTACCTCACCTTTCTTCTCATGGATTCCTTCCCAGCTCCAGCATGGCCTCCCTTCTAAGCAAGACAGTCCTCCATGAACTTCTCCAAAGGAGTCCTTCCCATGGGGTTCTTCATGAGCTGCTTTAGTGTGGGTCCCTTGTACAAGGTGCAGTCCTTCAGGAGCAGACTGCTGCACTGTGGGCTCCCCATGAGGTTACAAGTGCTGCCAGAAAATCAGCTCCAGCTTGGGGTTCCTTCCCTGTGCAGATACAGGTCTTGCCAGGAGCCTGCTCCAGAGCAAGTTTCACATCATGACAAAGCCTCCTTCAGGAAAATCCACCTGCTCCAGTGTGGGATCTTCCATGGGCTGCATCAGACAGCCTGCCTCACCATGGCTTTCACCAGAGTCTGCAGGAAGTCTCAGCCCCTGCTCCTGGGGCGCCTGCTCCTTCTGCACTGACCTGGATGTCTGCAGAGTTGTTCATCTCACATATTCTAACTCCTCCCTCCCAGCTGTTCTTGTATAGGACATCTTCCCACTTTTTAGATATTTTATCCCAGAGGTGTTTCCACTGTCACAGATGGGCTCAGCCTTGCCCAGCCATAGATCTGTTGTGGATCCATCTGGCCTTTCCTCTGTCAGGCAGGGGGAAACTTGTGACAGCCTCTCACAGAAGTCACCCCTGTAGCTTCCTGCTCCACTACCAAAACCTTGCCATGCAAACCTAATCCAAGTATATAGACTTTATTATCTATGGAAAAGTATATGAAAACACACTTTAGAAAAATATATCACACTTGTTTCATGTGGATCTGCCACCATTTTTCTATTTCACATTTTCAATAGGGATCTGGGCTAATTAAACAGGAAAATGTTCCTGTTCTCTCACCAGAGCTTTTATTGCCTTCAATAAATAGTTACTCTCTTGGAAAAATATTGATTTGTTTTGTAAAGCTCATTGTTGATCTTTAGCAATAGTTCATGTCAAGTCATTTTCTGTGTTTATTATTTACTTCTAATAACATTGACAAACCCATTAGGTGCTGACAGTTCTACAGTTTTTCAGATGAGAAATCTTGGCCCTTTCTCATTGTAGGAAAAGGTTACAAGACCCCTTTAATGAGATTCATTTGATTTCTAATTAGCAACAAATGCAAAACTCAAGTACATTTGACAAGAAAGAAATAAAGTCATTAACTTGGTCATCAGTATGTTAAAATAAAACCAGACAAAGACTTGAAAGATCAAAAAAAGACAGAATGCAAGAAAGACTAAAGTTTTTGGAAGTCCACTAAAAAGAAATAATTTCAATATTAAATTCAGGAAGGAAATAGAAGGAAAAAAAAAAAAAAGTTATTTCTGCTTATTGATCTTTAGGAATTGGTGTTATTTTGCAACAAATTGCATAACAATTCTACAAGGCATCCCAAGCAACTAATTTAAAATTTTAGTATTGCTTTTGGCAATAATTTGTGAATTAGCACTGAATCATTGATATGACCTCAGATAAAAAACAATTTATTGTTTCTTGGTTTTGCCACTCATGCTTGAGGCTTAGCTCTGAAGTTTTGACTTTATCTCTCCTGTTTTCTTTTTTGGGTTTTTTTTTTTTTTTTTTGTTTTTTTTTGGGTTTTTTTTGTTTTTTTTTTTTTTTTTTTTTGGTTTTGTTGTTTTTTTTTCCATAGAAGCAAATATTTTTGTTATTTTGAATATTGCTACATTTTGAAACTTTCCTTGAGGAAAAGAGTGAACCCCATATACATATCTGAACAGCTTTACTTATGGAATTAGCCTCTTTGACGGCAACAGAAAAATTTATCTAAATACAATGTTCAATACACAGCTACAGTCACAACAATAAATAAGAACTACAAATAAAGTAAACAGAGATTTTTACATAAGTAATTACCCTTTGAAAATAAATCTTGGGAAAAAAAAAAAGAGAGAAGTAGAATTATATTTTAAAGGCATATTGGTGATCTTGTTCCTTTTTGGGGAAGAGGAAAAAAAACCAAAAGATCAAATATATGGTGTTTTTTGATTTAACCCTCCCTTTGGGTCAAGGCTAGCTTGTTTAACCAGGAAGACAGATTTTCAAGATTTTCTTTGTTGAATTCCCATGCTGATACCTGCTAGGTATGATTTAAAATCCTGCATCACAGACAGTACTTGTTTGAACAGCTTACTAACAGAAAAGAATAAAAAATAGAAAATTCTTGATCTACAATAAAAATATGGTGAAAAACATGCAATACAGGCAAAGGCTGTTTGGTTGTTCTGTTAGTAACAGCAACAACAAATAGGAATAGACAGGTTTTTTTAATATATTTAGTAAGTTTTAAATTAGGTATTGAAAACATAACCTGCAAATAGAGTTTTGCATATAAAACTACACTGAAAGGCATGTTACATTGTCTTGTTACTTGCATACTTTACTGGTAGTTAGCATACAGTGACTATTTGAGTTAAATTTTTATCTCAGTCCCTTATTTTAAAATATGAGCATAAAAGTTCTTTTACCTGTTGTACTATGCTACAATTCTCTCACAAACATACAGAAATTTATGGAATAAACTACTGTCCTATTATCTTTGCATGTTCACACACTAAATAGTACCAAAGCAATGATGTAGCTCAATAAGGTCCACAGCTCACACACACAACTTCATCAACTCTTAGTGAACCATAAAGGCCCAAGAATGACAATGCAAATCAGTCTTCCACGTATACAAAACACAGTGAGACCAGAATATTACAAGAAGAGCTTTGCCTGGGTACAGAAATAGTTTCAGATAATGAAAGTGTCACTAATGCAATATTGCAGGGGACTCTTATACATGCTCCATCAGGTGGAATTGAGAAAAACTTAACGATCCATTGTGGCTCTCAGTACATTTCAAAATGCAAATAGACTTACTGTGTTTCTTTTAAGGCAAAAAAAAAAAATAATATGATTTCTGTCTCATGAGATGCTCATTTTTATATTCAACTCGGGGCAAAGCACACAGTCATTCATACAAGCAAATGTCTCTTAATTCTACAAAAGGCATAACATGTTTATGCATTATGCTTCATAATTCCTATTTTCCTGTCACCTTGAAATTCACAAAAAAAACAAGAACACGTCCAGTAAATTTCATGGAAGTTAGAAAATAAATGTTTGGCTATCACTATAGGATAAATTTACTCTGGAAAAACTGTACAACAGTTTTATCACAGACAATATATGGAACATATGTCATTCACAGGGATTTACCTTTCATTTTTAACCACAAATCAAAAATTACATTTCAAGCACAGGATATATATGTCAATAAAGCTGCCCAGGTCTCTTAAAGAAACCAGTGATACTGCAGCTGCTTTCTGTGTGGAAAAAAAAATAACTAAAAAATATCAGAGTTTATATCCTGAAGAACAGGTATAATTGTTATTTATTAGGAGGAAAAAAGCAATAATTTAAATGGATAGTCCAAAATGTATTGAAATCTCTGTCAAGTGTTTTTATTTCTTATTGATTTTTAATCTTGTTTATTTCTGTTTATTCTGGTTTTACAAAGTATGATCAATTGCTTGCCTAAAATTCTTCTGTAGGATGAAGCTTGGAATTATTTTTCCCATTATCACTTCTTTTGGGTCATTGCTGCTTATGAGGTAGCAGGAAAGACAGAAATGTGAAGCTGGAAGTTAAAAAGTGATTTGAAGAAATCAGAACTGAGGTTTCACTTGGCCTGTGTTCACACTTAGGCCATGGTTTAAAACTCCTTCTGAAAAAAAAATTGTGATTCTTAAAATAAAAAAGTTACATTCTCATTCATCTTTTCTACTAATCTTGGCTTAAATTTCCTAAATATTGCTTAATTTTACCTGTGGGTGTGGTCCCAAATTAAATCCTTTGTTTAGAAGATTATGCATACACAGCATAACAGTCATGTGCCTTGACTGTCAAAGAAGTAGAAGAGTTTGTGTAAAAATACATTACTGTGAAAATGCCAAACATTATTACTTCTGTTTCTAGTACAACCCTAAAGCACTTTTTGAGGTTACTGTCAAGTTTCTGGCTAAATGCTGCTACTTTAATTCCTTTGGGTCTTCATAAAGGTGCTATTCGGACGGGCAGAGTGCAAGAAAATTTTTTTGAGGTAGAAAGACAAAGACATCCAATGCAGATATAGATCATAATTTATTGCCTTCAACAGAAATTAATAATAACAGATAAGTATGAAATTATCTCTTCCCATTTCACCTGATTTTGTTTCTCTCAGGGACTTCAAATGTGGTGGGTGTTTTTTGGTTTTTTTGGGTTTTATGTTTGCGCTTTTTGTTTGGTCATCTATTTTTGGTTTTGTTTTCCCCATTCCTAACTTCCAATATTCCAAAGACCATATCTATGTCAGAGTAACAAAATAACATCTTTTGGAAACTTTTCCTAATGCTCAACTAATACCTTGGTATGTATTTTGTCTGTTACCTATTGTGGCACTACCTGCTAGCTGAGATTAAAGGGATAATGCAGCTTCTAACAAACTCAATTTATGACATTTTCTTTAAGTAGAAATGTCACCTAATAACTGTCTAATTACAGTGCACATATCTGCCTTTATATTTTCTTTAAAAACATTATATATATAATTGTATGTTCTATGAGCTAAAATTGAGTATATAGGGTACCTGAATCTCTAACCCAATTTTGATTTGCTTTTCTTTTCCACATAACTCACAAGTATAAGCAACTACACAAAGGGCTGTCATTCCTGAGAATGCAATCAGCTGTAATATGAACATTGCTTTGAGAATGCAGTACTGAAACCTTTATTTTGTTTAGTTCAGCTCTTTAGAAGACTTGAAGCACAGAAACAATTGCATGAGTAGAAATAGAAGAACAAGAATTGAAACAACTTTCATCTCCTTGGCTCATTAACTCTGAAATGAGGAAGTATCATGATTGGTCATAAAGGTGCCTCAGAGAATCGAAAAACTGCAAGGAAGCAACTATAATTAGTTTCCTTTTTGATTCTTTCTTTTAGTTTCTTTCTTTCTTCAGGGAAATGTGCTGGGAAAGTTATATTCAAAACTGTAAAGGCATCTAAATTACAAGTACATCTTAAAAATATTTGTAATTTCCTTCAATTATTTGAAACTTAGATGTAATTTTAATATGCTCTACTATCTTATTGCCCTCACCATATATACTATGTTTTAGAGCATCTACTAGCACATATAGGCAGGTATGATATTGTATAAATAATCAATATTTAAGTGACAACATCATTACAGTTACCTGTTAAGATAGACTTAAAAAGAATTATTCAAAATAGACAAAGATCCCATCTTCACAACACAGCCATAAAAATATACCTTGACCTTGAAATTTTAAGAGTATTTGAAGGCCAGGAAGAACTAATTTCATGATCAAGGCTACTCCTGAAAAATATTTTCTCCATTAAAATTAAGGACTCCAGACTTAACATTTTCACTAGATATTGTTGTAGCTATTACCACATAGAATGTTCAAAAAAAAGGTAGATTCTTGAAAATTTTAAAAAAAAATCTGCATTTTAGAAAATGCAGATTCTAAAATCTTAAATCTTTTTATTTTTATTTAGGAAAATGTGTGAAAAATTTATCTTTTGACAGAATCATGATTTTTATTTTGTTTTACAAGGTGCATGGGTAAAACATTGACTCAAGTGAAACACATCTGCTTGGTCTTATTTTTTTAAAGTTGGTTTGACTTGAAGATATTTGACCAGAAAATTTTGGCTACCCTTTACAACATTTTGCATATTAAACAAAGCCTTACATTGAAAACCCAAGTAATAAAATATGCTCAGGAATCCTTGGTTAACTCAGTCATCTAGATGATATGAATACCTTAATCTCTTCCAGCCACCAATTAAGAGTATCAATGTCTAACATAGGAATGAGACACAGAAGTAAAGGTCATTAGCACAGTCAGACTCCCACATTCCCAAATACAAAAATATTCCATCTTGGAGAATTTATGAAGAAAGTCTTCAAAAGTGATCTGGTTCAAGGGAAGTGTAAGAATGTTGACTAGGGTCAATGCCAACAGTGAAACACTGTGCCTGTACCTGAGATAGCTGGGGACAAAAATTACCTACCACTTTAGGACTAGGCAAGCAGTTATTATAAAGTTTATACTTGATTTTCCGTGAAGCCAATTAAAATACTGATTTTCTGGTTTTCTCTAAGATATTTAATCAAACTGGATCTGGTAAGGCACTGTTTCATGGTTTGACTCAGCCTGGGAGATTTTCTTATGAGAGGATAATAGACTTGTGTAAATTCTTCTGGATTTACATACTATCTTAGAACATTAATTCTTATGAAAACTGAAGCACCTGAAATGAGAAGAATGTGCACTTGAAATGAAAAGAATGTGCAAGATTTAATTTTAAAGAAGAACTAGTGTTTTGAGGTGTTCTAGATTTGTGGGCCAAGGAAAGAAACTGCTTAATAAAATCTAATCAGAAACAGGCTTAGCACACAATTCCCTACTCTGATGGACAGGAACTTGTACTCCCTAAGCCTGACTCAAGATTTAACATAGATTTCATACTGGGGTAATAAATATCAAAAAGTAAGTAATTTTCTCATTCTTACTCATTTTCTAGGTGGATTGCTCATCTTATTTTGGGATGGTCTTTCTGTTCTCTGTTACTAAGCAGCAAACTCTGTGTGCTATTTATACAAGCTAGCATATGAACAGAGGGTTGAAGATAGCCTTCTACTAGAAGGCTTGTGAGGACATAAAGAAACATAGTTTACATTAAATTACCATCTAGTAAACAGCTTATCTACATAGGGGTCTTAAGAATATTTTAAAAGACTTTAAAATACTTTTGTTATTGATAAAAAAAAGTCATATGAAAGCTAGAGAAAGATGCAATTAATATTGGAGCAGCTTAATTTCCAGATACAGAATAATAAGTATAATTTAAAGTAGCTAAGAAAACTAGTCAAAATCTTATGCTTTGCCAAAGGACCCTTAATCTTGTGTCCAACTTACTGAGGGTAAAAATAATTTCTTTTTCCTAAGTGCTGCGTTTTTTTGTTTGGTTGGCTGTTTTTTTTTTTTTTTTTTTTTTGTTTCCAGCCTTAAAAACCAATTAGAGCTGGCAGTGAGTAATTAAACCAACTAATGAGATGTTATTTTAAATTACAATCCCCTTTCTTTGAACTGTTTTCGCACTAAACCTTAACTACCATAACGGCATTATTCTGATCCCTTTATAGATTCTCAAGCTTGTTTTTTCCTCTGGGTTGTTTTCAGTTAAATATCACCCTCAGCCATACTAAGAAATACTTACATCTTTTTAATTGCAGCTTTTCAAAAGCCAAACCAACCCAAACCAAATAAAATGTAGGTTCAGGTCCACTCCATAAAATGAAAGTTTTCCAATATTACTACGTCACTACAATACAGATAGCTATAGTGTGCAGATCCTTGTCATGTAAGAAATTGTCTTGTTCAGTTAACTTTAGCAGTCAGGTGAATTGAATTTCTCTTGTCTAAGTACACAATTGAATATACTGTAAAGTCATTTAAATGTGTTGCTGACCCATTTCTGCATGTTTTTTCAGATGTTGGTAATAAAATTATATAGTCTGAAGAACATGCACCATAGGAGTGGAATATTTTTGTTGCTTTGTGCTTTGCAATACTGTTTTCAAAGTGTCTGGGACATTTTATGTATTCTGTGTTGACTCAAGTAACAGAGAAGATTTATGCAGAATGAGAATGTCAACAATAAATCTCATATGCTTTCTAAGAAATTATATTTTGGCTGCTTTATGGATGCATATTGTGAATAAACAGTTCCTTTAGCATCCAGATTTTCCTCACTATCAATCCATTGCATCTTGCAGTGATTTTTGCAAACAGGACATTTATTAACATCGTCTGCTCTCCCTCTATCAATGTTTGTTAAGAAGAATTGTTGAAAGCATCCTATCCCATTCAGCAGCAGAGCACAAAGAGCTGCTCTCCTGCCATTACCACCACTGAGAATGTAGTCTTGGAGGGCCCCGAGCAAAGCATTTTCACAGACACTTTTATGCCTATGGCTATGCAATTTGCCCTCTGGTCTCACCTTAACCCTCATCATGTCCTGCTACAGTCCCCTACTCTGAACTGGTAGGAGACAGCTGAACTCCATGCCACACAAAATAGTGTTTCTGAGCAGCATTCCCTCCTTTTCATTTTCCCTTTCATTCAGCAGAACCCCAGGAGCTCATTCTCCCACTCTGGAGTACAACGAGCCCCTATTCTTTCATGTAGAGATGTTCTTTCACTGATTTGAAAGAAGAGGCCTCAGGGACCCCTGAAAGCTTGTATCGCATTTCCAGTTCCAACTGACAGGTCCAGCTCTCTTTTCTTTCTAGCTTGCATCTTTCTCTCCACACTTCAAAGGTAGTCTGTCGATTTCTGCCAACACTGCTATAAAGGGCCACGAAGGAACAGGAATTAGAGATGAGAGGTCTCATGTCTGCTTGGCATGAACATACATACCCTTGCTGCTGACCTCAAGAGACTCCAAAATTGTCTTCCCTTCTGCCTCCCTGACTTTGTTTGCTGAACCTAATCCCTGTGCTGTCCACTGTGTCTGACTAGCCACGCATCCAACAGCAGCAGAACAAGGGAGGCTCCTCGCAGCATCTTCCCCTGGCGTCTGCTGGCAGGGAGCTCAGCAAGCACAGCCTCCCTCTGCGTGTGCCTGGCCTTGCACAAAGAGCAGCAACCCAGAGGGGCTTCTCTCAAGGTGCCAGTCTGGCCCATGGGAATCTACTGAAACAGATTTTCCACCCATGCAGAAACTGTTGCCTGTGGAGAAAGCAAAGAATAAAATAAAGAAAATACAGAGAGAAGACTTGTTGTTTTCTCTAGAGAAAAGGAAAATAGCTTTTTTGGGAAGGAACAGGAATAAGTCCTATATCTTGGGGTGGGATTTAACAGTTCAAAAAAGGAACATTAAAGGAAGTAAGAATCATATATGAATTAATGCAAAGAAAAGCATGTTTGTGAAATGGAGTCCTAAAGAAAATCTGAATTTTTTATGCATTTTTAAATCTTTACCTGTTTTTGAGCTCCTATGTGAAAACACAGTGTGTTTGCAAAGGTATCAACTTGTCCAGGGAGGGCAACAAAGTCAGAGATAATTTGTCTTTATTTACAGAAATCATTTGGCTTAAAATCCAGAAAGAAGTTAGGCCACATCTACACTGATAGGCACAGACCTATCTGTGATCTGAAAGTCACTTTGATAATCTGAACTGCACTGTCACGAGACTCAAAGATACACTTCATCCAAGCTAATAGACACTGCCTGTCTCCAGTTGTCCCACACAAATCATGGTTATCAATAAAGGTCTCATGCACTGTCCTGTGACTTCTATCTTTCGAGTAAAACAGAATGAACCTTGGCTGATATATGCAGAAATCCTAAGGTACTCAAGATTTATTTCAATTAGACCTTGAATTATATATCATGCTATTCCAAAAGTACCAGATTTCACTTATATGTGTTCAATATTAATGCAAAACCACTCACAGCAGCAACATAAACCATAAGAATTTTTACTGCTATTTTTTATCAACCACCACCAAATTCAAATACCCACCAGTATCTATATCTGGCTGCTACAGACACTTGACACTAAGGTCTTTAGCCTTTTGTCTACCTCAGGTGGAATTCTGTTAACACAGGCTGAGCTTTAGGTATCTTTTCAAGCATCAGATGCTGAATCCAAACTGCTGCAGAGGAAATGATTGAATATGCCCATAGAATATAAATATGAAGGTGCAGCAACTGCCTTCCCTTGATTTTCAAAGTCCATCCTTCCTGAAACACTTATTTATCTTTGCAGTCATCTTTCTGCCACTGTTCAAGCTTTCTGGACAAACATGCTATAAATAACAGGGTAAATGTTATCCTTCATCAAAATCCAAAGGCTAGTTCAAATTTCACTCTACAGTAAAAATATGAACATATTAGTCTATTCTCAAGTTATCTCAAGTTTTCCTCAAAAATATTAGCTTCAATTCATAATAATATGTCATAAAAATTAATTGTGTCTAATTATATTAGTCTCTAATATCTCCTCAACAGAAATTAAGGCTAATTCATTCCATGCAGAGTATCAGAAAACATTTCTCTGACTTATATTCAACACAGCATTCATTATGTCTTTCTGAAATCTCAAAAATATTACTTATTGCTCTCTGGTACTAAAAACTGCAGAAATTAATAAGAATTGCTGCCTAACCCTTGAATGTGCAAATCTAGGCATTACACATCAATAAATACAAAACTCAAAAACTTCACAATCAAACAAAACACACAGAAAACTATAATAATATATATTGTTTCAGTATTTCCTAATCAAATACTCTTATGTTTGCATCATTAAGTGTGCCACTGAGGAAAAGACAGCAGGTAAAATATTATTCTAAAAGCAGCTTAAGGCTTTTGATCATGTCACAGTCTTATCTGGCTTTGATGCAATCTTTGTTGTAATTTTTGTATTTAGTTTTGGACTGCATCTCAACTACTGATTTAAAGTCAAATTTACTCTGCTGAAATGAAACATTTTAGAGGTAAGAAGCTCCATCTACTGGATATTCAGATGTATATTCTAACTTTTCTTTTTTAAAATAATCTTATTACTTCCATCCTAATTAATGCTCTCCCTCTAATGCAAATATTTTTATTTTATGATATTAAAATTAAATAATTTGCCAAACATATTATTTACTCAAGAGAAAAAAATTGTATGGAACATCTGTGTTACGGCCTAATTTGCTCCATTTTCTACTTGAATTTTATTTCCAGGAAACTTTATTTCACACAAAAAATTAATAAAATCCTCAAAGTCTTTTACACTTTTAATAGAGTAAATTAAGGCTTAAATGTGTATTTGCAAGTCTTGATACACAACCCTAACTTCTATATCAGATCCAGTCAGAAAAAATTAAACAACAGAAAGATCATTCATATAGATTTTGCACAACATGCCCCATTTTTCAATATCATGAGCAGGAAACACAGTGTAGATTTTTCTTCTTTCATGCCTAAGTAAGCTCCCAGCATTTTTCAGAAAGAAAGTTATTTTATTTAAACGAAGGCTGGCATCAATCTTTTCAGCCTGAGTCATGTTACGGACAGCAGCTTCCAGAGGTCCACCATGAAAGTGCAGAGCAAGCACCAGTGCCAAAAGATGAAAGCTTTGACAGAGAATATGGGTAATACTGTTGCTTTCTGCTCTAGTATAGTTTTCTATCACATCACCTGTGCTCCAATATGTCATGTACAAATATTCAGACCACTGCAGAATCTACTTATGAGTCATGCCCTACATCATTTATCAAAAGATAATCACCATTAGAAACATTTTTTTAAATGTAAAATTGAAGCTTAAAGGAGGGAAAATATTTGCAAAGATTTACTCAACTATGACAAATATGATTTATGTTTGTCAATGTTTAACTTGGCTCCACTTAACATTTCAAGCAGTCAATAAATTAACTAACATTTCTATGCTTTCTCTTCCTTTACTTTATGTTTTCAAGTTTTTGGATTTCTCTTTTGTATTATAAGAAATGGAAATCTTAGTCTTTGAAAATGTTGATGCGCTACTGAGGTGTACGTTATCCTACTAATCACTGCCAAGATCAAGCAGCAATGTTGCCTTTCATCCTACACCTGGCACTGTTTTATGTTTGCAAACAAATATTTGCAGGACATTTTAGAAATAGTCAGCATCCTTAATTACCTGTGTTCACACCACATTTTTAATGGAGTACAGATGTATCAGTTTCTGGACTGGCCAGCAAAGAAACCTTACCTTTTAAAATCAGTAAAGTATGTCATTCACACTGGGTCCAGATATCAATCTTTTGGGTGGGTTTTTTTTTTTTTTTTTTTTTTTTTTTGGGGGGTTGTTTGTTTGTTTTTGTTGGGTTTTTTTTTGTTGTTGTTGGGTTTTTGTTTCTTTTTGGTGTTTTTTTTTTTTTTGTTTTTTGTTTGTTTGTTTTTTTCCTCTGGGAAATTAAAATGTCTTGCACTTAATTAAAAAAAAAATTAAGGGAGGGGAGAGAGGGAATTTCTCTTTGCAGATTGACATGGTCCCATGGCAAGGGATTTGCAGAAATGAAAGGGTGGAAGCACTTCATAGTTATCTTTCTTGTCGACTGCAGTTCATCAAACAGTCTGGATGAGCTCAGCAGAGAGACAAGGCATTGGCACACTCTTCTGGCTCTGTCAGGTGGCTGCATTGTACACACAGTGGTCTTAAAGTCAAGAAAGTATTATTGACTGCAGCGATACACATTTGTTGCTGTATCCTCTACCTCTCTTTTCTTTTTTTGCACAAATAGACAAGAAAGTAATCCATCCTCCTCCACATACATGCACTATTACACAGCCCAAAAATCCCATTGGAATATAAGGCAATTTCCTCCCCCCAAATGCTTAGAAGGGACTGCTACAATTTTTAGTGCTTTTGCTGGAAAGCAAGCATGATTCCAAGCCATTAGCAGCTTTAAAAAAGCCTTTTAGAAAGATTTTTCATGTGTTGATAAATTTTATTGACCATGAATTGTCTCATATTTTTCTAAATCTCTATTCATATTAGTACTAGAGAGAAGACATGCAGAACTTCCTTGTGTTCTGATAAGTATTGCTATTAATATCATTACTCCATACTATCTAACTCAGACTTTTCTGAAGCTCTTACTAAACTCTATGTGCATTTTGTCTGAACATACAAATGTACAGATCAGACATCTGAACAGAACTTGCTGTTTCACAATTGTTATAAAATATCAGCCAGTGCAGAACCTTCCCTTCTTAGAATACCTTTTCTAAGTTCACCACAGTACAGCCACTCACCCAGATGTAGATCATGGCGAAATTTTACAATTAGAATTCTTTGTGAAACAGAAGTTGAAGGATTCCCTAAATACAAAGGCAATTCATAGAGGTATAGGGCATTTAAGGGAAAAATCATGAAGGCTAGAATGCAAGGTGCAAAAATAAGAAGGGGAAGAAAAAGAAAGTATTGGAAAATGAGCAGACTAAGATAGAAGAAAAAGCAACAAGGAGATAATATGGAGGTTAAAAGACTGATATCTGAATAAAACCTTACTTCTTCTAAATAGTCCTTTTTTTCCCCCTTCCTCTTCTTTTGAGATATTTGGAACAAATATCCAGGGGAAAAAAACCAAACCAAAACAAAAAAAAAAACCAAAACCAAAACAAAAACAAAAACAAAAACAAAACAAAACCAGAAACAAAAACAAAAACAAACAAAAATTAAAAACAAACAAAAAACAAAAAAAAAAAAAAACCAAAACACAACAAAAAACCCCAACCAACAAACAAAAAAAAAACCCCAAAAACTAGAAAGACCAGGAAAGACCCTTCAACCACAGGCAGAGATAAGCAAAGCAACAGATACCAGGAAAGAGACTGGATTTGTAACTGCATATAATGGAAAAACCTTGAACCATTCTGGGATTAGCTTACTAAAGTCTGAGCAGCTTCTGGTGTGGTGATTTAATAAAATCTCTTTGAACTGTACTTTGAACTGAATAAGTACGTTTCTCGTATTAAATCTCCTTATGAAAATGTAAATACCATGTTTTTATAGTATGGCAAGATCTACACTAAATAACTGTTTTGTATTTTTTTAAAAGAAAGAGATTTTATTATCTCTACATTTTTGTTGTTGTGCACTTATTGATGGCATATATACACTTTATAAGAAAATTCAAGATATTCTTCCCAAAGCAGCAACAACATAATTTGAAAGTATTAGTGGAATCAAGTTCTATTGGTGTTCAAAGTCTGAACCCCCCAGGACTGTACCTAAAATTTGAAATCTTTCTAAATGAGGGAATAAAAACTGTGTGTACTTTTAAAAATTTCTTTTTTTTTATTGTCCATGTCAACCTATATATTGATAATATTTGGTGCTTATCACAAGGATCTTGTGAGTATCAAAAAATAATCCGAAGAGAGAGAAGAAAGGCCCTTCTTCTTTTGAAGGCGTATAAAAGCAGTAGTCACTTACAAAATCTTAGTCATATATCACACAAACTAACTCCCAAATCAAGTGCTACAAATCTAATTAATAGCTGATACAAGTTCAATGTTATATTATTGCCAAGATAATTAATGTTCTTTCAGCAGAATTAGAACTCTCCCCTTAATATTTCTCTCTGCTAGCAAGCGCAGATTATGTACAATTAAAATCTTTTGATGCAGACCTTGATTTTAATGATGTTTGTCAAACTCCAGTTGAGAAAATTGGTCATTTTTGCCTTGGCTTGACATCAAATCCATTTTGCATTCATTACTTTTTAAAGGCTGGTTTATTTTACTTTTTGTGGCTCACTGCCTCTGGGGCTGTAGTGTCTGAAGAGTTGCTGCAGTGCTTCTGGCAGTGTGTCTCACAGGAATGGTGGTTCCATAGTTAATGAGAGAAACAGCTACAATAACGCAACTTAATGTCTTAAAATCAAAGAAATGCACACCATTTACTGGATATTTTGAATTTTTCAAAAGCATGGTGTCGATGATGTTTCCTTTTTTAAATGTGTTAGTTGGACAGTTAGGTTATGGGGGTTTTTTGGGGTTTTTTTGGGGTTTTTTTGGGTGGTTTTTTTTTTTTTCTGCCTGGATTGAAGACAAATCTTGATATTAAATTACTGACAATCCTCCCTACAGAGAAGCTATAATTTGTGCTTAACTTTACACCAGATTCTGAATATACCTTTACTTGTCCTGAAGTTGCACAAACATTTGCTGTGCCAGTAGTTCCTCTGAAATCCATTTTACTGAGATCACCCCAAAAGTTAATAAAAAGTTGAAATATACTAACTGGTGGTTCACATGAGAGCCTGCAAAGATATCAAAGTAATGCTAAGTAATAGCCAGTGGTGCACTGGGGACTTTGACACTTTGTTTCAGCTGATTAAAAGATTTGGGGTTGAATTTAAAAAATTATCTTGATTTTGAAGTGGGAATTTATAAAGAAAAATAAGTCTTCCTGACCAACACAATAAGCCAAACAACAGTCCTTCCCAGGTCAAAGTCACAGCTGTGCCTTCAGATTATTTATGAGGGTACTTACATGTTGAGGCACACATTCATGGGAATTGCATAATTAAAATGGCTTTTAATTGAATGCAAAAGCTCTTGTGGACCTTAGGCTTTATGAATAAGACTGATTTATTTGGGTTTAAGTAAATCTGTTCCCAAATAATCTCTGTTAAGCTAAAAAAAAAAAAGTTATTTTATTGTGACTATTCACAAATATTTCCTACAGAATATTATTGGTTAACCCATCTCAATTTAAATTTATACCTTAAATGATATTGGTTAAACTTTCTCAGAAAAAAAAACCAAATAAACCAAACCTGTCAGACCTAAGCCTCCATTCTATAATTTTCCATCTGTGAGATCTGGTGAATTAATCCTTGATTTCTCCTAGCCTTTTTCAGTCTTCTGTGTTGAGACTGCAGGCTGCTAATGGTTAGAATCATCTTTTGTCAATGAACACAGCAAGGCACTAATTTCAGAAAGGGCTTCCAGGTCCTGCTGTGAAACAGATTAGTGTTATTAATATGTAATTCTTGCAGTATAACCATCCATGTAAGTAGTGAAGTGCCTTCATTTTCTTACCAACTTTCAACATGTTTCTGAATGTGAAATGATGTCACATAATTCTAAAGAACGTGCTAATACTCATGATAATCAAATAAGAAAATTCTAGAGGGATTAAATCATATTCCTTTTTAGAGAATGAGCATGATAAAAGATCTTGTTTCTACAGGAACACAGAGGTAATCTAATGCTGAAAATCCTCAAATCCTTCTGAATCTCAAGTTAATTAAAATAAAACTTTCTTGATCATGCTAGCTAAACTAATAAGAAAATGTATCAGTTACTCAGAGTTACAGTTTGTGCTTTTACATTTCCACTGGAAAGCATAATCCTAATGCTGAGGCTTACCTACACCAAACCAGAGGAACATTTTGAGGTTTCCTGTGGCAGTCATTTATTTTAAAACGGAAGTATGTCTCTCCCCAATACTAATGCAGCTGATCTTATTCTAGAAAATCTCTTTTAGATTTTCATATTTTTCAGTATTTCTCATTTTTACAACTAAGTTTAATAAAATATATAAAAAACAGGGCTATTTTTAAATTTTACATATTAGCCATACTCTAAATACATTATTTAATGATTTTCATTCTGAAATTATTTCAGTTATGACTGCTTCATTGATGTGTTAGCACTGAAAAGTAAAGAAAAAAATGTCTTTTGGATTTTTAGCAATTACACAGTGATGCTGTTCTAAGATCTAGGCACTGAAATACGACTTCAGCTTTGGATGCAACTAGAAAAAACTCTGGGTCTCCTTTAGCATAGATGTGTGACATGATGCTTCTGATATTTTCATATGACTTGTTTGTAGCTACATATGGCTTCTCCAATCCTGAAACCAGCTTCCAAGGAACTTAACTCTTTTATTTGTCTGTTTGAATTCCAATAAAGACTTTATTTTATTTTTTCAAATTTTCAGTAAAATTCTTTGATGAGCCTCTGATTCACTTGAAGTATTTATGTTGGTGTCATGATATAACATGCTAGACAAGCTTAAGCAAAAGCTTCCTATTATTAATTCAAAATCATACCTTCAACTCTGAATTTTTTTTAAAGACAGGGCAGAATAAAAGCATTTGAGAAACAGTTAAACATATTGCATTTATTTACAGTATTATGTAAGCTGCTAGCTAGAGGATATATACTATTTATGGTTTGTATAATCAATAAAAGAAAGCCTTTTTAGATACTCCTTGTCAGATTCACATATTACCCCCAGAATGACCTTCATTAATATCTACCATATCAGAAAGGGAAAAATCTTTCAGTTTTTGCTTTGTTTATAGTATAATATATCAATGAGTTTCATAGACTGAAAGTGACAGAATGGGTGTATTCATTAGGCTGGTTTGACAAAATCACAGAATGCAAACAAATTTCTCTTCTGTGACTTAACTATGGCAAAATTTATTTTCTTTACAGAGTTCATTGGACAGTTGATTACATATATTGCAGCAACAGATTGTTGCAGGTACATGTAAACGTGCTTTGAACACTAATGAAGTAGGAGGTTTGACAGAGGACACTTCAGCCAGGAGGAGTGATGGGCTCTCATTAGTCACTATTGAGATGGCTGATTTTTCAAACCCAGCACGTTAAAATAGTTTTTTATGACATCATCTGGACATGGTCATGATGTCAGCTAGCAAAGAATCACTGACAATTCATCACAGGCTGGAGAGCGAGACTAGCAAGCACCAAGAGGAGATACAATCAATGAGCCATAGCCCAAGATCACTGGGAAGGATGAAGTGGATGAATGAGCTGATTAGAAGCTTCTCCTATGGCCTGGGTATATTACTGATACATATTTGACTTTTAACTAAAAATCTCCTTCAGTGTTACAGACTTTCCCTCTTTCATCACAGTTCCACAATCAAAAAGTTGCAGAAACCTTTTTGTAGAGTTGTAAATAAATATCTATATCAAATAAGAATCTTTTAACCTCTAATACCTAAACCAATCTCCTTGAAAAAATATGAACCTCAGCCACCTACTAATTATCCAGAAGGGCTGGAAGGGTTCAGTGTGAAGTTCACTCTGAATTCTGTTATTATTGCATTATAAATTGCTTACCAGTATACTGAAAAAGGGTTGCATATGCCTACCTGGGCTGTAACTGGTGATGATTTCCAAAAAAGAGAAAGGAACTAAAATCAGCATCAAGGATGGAGACAGAAGGCTAATGCTCTGTGGCTAACAGAGAAAGCAAATATCATCAGGCACCTTGAAGAAAGACCTTCTATCACAGAACATCAGAGGTATTTTCCAGTAATTCAGAACTTTTTTTTTTTTTTTTTTTTTTTTTTTTTTTTTTTAATTTTGTTTTTTATTTTGAATAAGCCACTCTATATAACTCCTCAGGGAAAATATCATTTACTTCATAGTTCCCCGTATGCTTCTTATCAGCCAAACCAGGTTAAAAAATATATTGGTCTCTGAATTTTCTTTAAATATTGACAATCAAATAAGAAATTTTTTTAACTCTTATATTAAAATCCAGCAAAGTATAAAAGCCTGCAACATATTTTCATGCAATGATACTGTTTGAGCAGAAGGCTGCAGTAGAAGATCAGGTTGAAGTGCCCCAGGAGATACACAGGTTTTGTTTGTGGATTTTTTTTTTCTTCATCTATGCCAGTTAGATTAACAACTACCAGAAATATTTACAAAGAGCTTTGGTAGCACAGAGGCTCTTCTCACAGAATCCTATAATTAACTGAAGATAGTATGATAATCTGCATCATATTGAAATTTTACTAAGATGCAGTATAAAGAAAAATATTTAATTCATTACGTATTCTGTCTGACTTGGTGCTTGAAAAAAAAAGTATAAAGTCTATCTTAAAAAAAAAAAAAAAAAAAACCACAAAATATGTATAGAATAAAAGTATAGCATAACCATAACATGAAAATTCAGTTAATGATTAGCCTTCATTGAAACAATTAGTTCAGAATAAAGAGCTGCAGAAGACAGCTTTTACTAAACAATTTTGTAAAAAAAAATAGAAAAAATATTTATAGTAGGTGACGTTTTTAGTAATCATCCGATGTTTGAGAAAATTAGCATTTTCCTGAAATGACAACCAGGTCCTACTTATTTTGTTTCCTCTGTTCCTTTTCTGTAATGCACACAGTTGCAGACTAGAATAGCTGCACTTCACTTGTATCTGTGTGGAAGTGCAACTCCTACGACAAGAGCAATTTAAAGCTCTCTTTTAAGAAGGACAATGAACTAATTGCAACATTACTGCTAATAAAACCAATCCTTTCTTCTTCAGTTTCACCTTTCATCAGATTATCTCAAAGACATTCTGAACCACTAACTGTGTGGGGCAGTCAATTTTATGCACTTTAAATGGGAAATTATGCAGCTGAGAGGGATTAACCAAGTCTATAATGGGCACACAGTGGGTAAGTAGCAGGAACAGTTGTATTAATTACAGTATGTTGGTCTCTTCCCAAAAAATTTCCTCAGTGCCAGGTTCTATACAGAAATAAGGACTGTTTTTGGAAGTTCAGAAAGATACAATATATCATCATGGCATAGAGATTCTCAGTTGTTTTTTAGTGAGCTGGAAGGTGTGCAGATACTCATAAACACCTTCAAGCAGGTAAAGGTCAGGGCAACATCTGGGTAACAGATTAGGAGCAGCTTTACTTTCATACTTGAACCAGAGCTTCTGGCATCAGCTGAAGCATTTCCAGTATTGCATTAGGTTTTAAAAAATACAATTTTTAAAGCTGAGATATTTAGTGTGGACGTGGTCTCATTCTGAGTACTATGTGCAGCTCTGGGTCCTCAGAATTTAAAAAATCTGTGGAAGCACTTGAATGCATCCAGAGGAGGAAAATGGACCTGGTGAAAGAGCTGAAACAAATGTCCTCTGAGGACTGTCTGAGCACTTTGTGCTGGTCTATTTGTAAAGAAAGAGGCTAAGTGGCAACTTCATTGCTCTCTACAGCTTTCTGAGAAAGATGAGAGGGAGGTACTGACTTCTTCTTCCTGGTATCCAGTGATAGGACATGTGGGAATGGCTCAAAATTGCATAAGGGAAAGTCCAGACTTGCCATTAAGAAGCATTTCTTTACCAAGAGGATGATCAACCAGTAGAAAGAGCTTCCTAGACTTTTAGTCAGTCCTGAAGAGTTTAGGCAGCTGGATTAGAGGATCACCGTAGGTTCCTTCCAACTCAACAATTGTTTCTAGCCAAGCCTAGCCTAGTCTAGTCTAGTTTAATCTATTCTAATGTTGCACATTACTGAGAGGTTTCACTTAGCAAATGTATCATACAGAAAATGTGCTTAAATACTTAAATACAATAATAATACAATACTTAAACAAAATACTTAATACAATACTTAAACAAAATAATTCAAAACCTCTGAGCGGTCACCTCACTAACAATGAAGGAGGATGGATGAGACATCCTAGATTACTATCATGATACAGAACATTACATGTCTCCAACAATCCCAATTAAAGAGGAAAAAGAACTCCTGCAAAGTACTGAAGTTTCCATAATCCTGTAATTTATAAACATTGAACAGTAAGAACATGTAACTAAGCAATAGCACATACTTCATTGTACTTCTGCATTTAGATCCCATCTTTTTTTCTGTCACTGGAGGAAACAGTAAAGCATTTCATGTTTCTTCTTTAACAGGGACAAAAGAACTGGGAAAAAAGAAGTGTTTTCTCTGACATTACTGCCTCTACCTCTTGGTTTTCCAATGCAATACTGTTAGGACTAGCACACATGGGGAAGAAGTGAAATTAGCAGAACAGCTGCTTACAGTCACTCCAGCACATAAGCTGTCATTTATTTCAGAATTCCAGTAAGTCTAGAAGTAAAACAAATGTGCTCTTGCTGTGTTTTTTTTCATCCTTCCTCTCCACCTCTTTGCTACGTTTTTGATTCTGGCTTGCCTTTCTCTAATTAGATTGTGAATTCCCTGAGAAATCTTTTTACAATATCCAACCTAGACCTCCTCAAAGGACAATTCTTTCAAAGAATATTGCTTCCTGTGTCCATAATTTCTGTTCTAAATGGGTATCAGGGTCAAATTTAAACCAGCAGCAGCTACTGAAGGCAATGAGCCCCTAAATGTTTGTTTCTTGACAATGAAGTGGGACTTCTTTCCAGAAAAAAGAAGGATGAGAGGAACCCTGTAAACTTTGATGAAATGCTTGAGCTCAAGATGTCAAACAAAGGTGCAAAGACAATGTTGCCATTCAACAATGGACTGTTAAGAGTCACAGATTTTACTACAGGTATCAGCAGGCTAGCTTCTTCTTATAGTGTAGTGAAAGATCCTAAAAATAATTAATTCTTCAAATAAAAAAAAATTAATTTTCATTTTGGCAATATCTTTTGATATATTTCCCTCACTGTTTCTTGAGAAATTGCCAAGAGGAAAAAGTTTGGGGGTATACTAGAGGTAAAGATGAAAACAGCTGTCCTTTTTAAGGAAAAGTAAGGCGAGATGTGGTAAAAACAAAACAAAACAAAACAAAACAAAACAAAACAAAACAAAACAAAACCCTGTTGCTTTGAAGAAAAATATACAAGAAAGTGCAGAAAACAAAATAAAAAGGCAATCAAAATGCCATTTGTGTCTGTGATGCTCACTGCTGTTTGTAACCTTTTGCTTTTGAGAGGCAGCCACTAGCCTTTTCTCACTTCAGCAGCCATAAGCAGAACTATTCGTGTCAGGTTGCTTGTGACAGAACGTGTGGCTGCTTTGCTGGTCACAACTCACAGTAGTTTTGACTGAATGCATTAGATGCAATGAAACAGAAAGTAAATATATAAGAAAGAAGGAAAATATGGGAAGGTTGAAAAAAGGTGGTAAAATTGGAATTAGATAAGAGAGGTTATATGTTCAACTCATGGACCCAAGATTTAGCCAGCATCATTTCAGCATATCAGACCCTTCTTTGTGAGTTATCGAATGATTTTTCCTGGAATGGCATATAGAAGGTGTGATCCCTCATTTGATCCCTCAGAGTGAGGTTGATGTGACAGCTGGGATTTGAAAGATTATTTACCATTGTTTTAAGAAGCTTATTTACTGGTATCAGTTTCAATTTAGGGGCATCTAAATTGCCAGAGGATTTTTTTCTTTATTAATTAAGTCTATATCTGGGACATAAACCATAACCTGTTGATTTCAATCTTCACATTTGTTGTGTTTATTTATTGTGATTTTAGTTATTTTTGTTTGGATACATCTATTTTCAATTGCTTAATTTTTCCCTATTTCAATGTAACATATTAGAAACCCAGCTGGGGTTTTGTTTTTTGGAGAGCTTGTAACATAGGCAGATGCACAATATCACAAGGAGTAAAAAATATGGAATAAAAGATAAAAGAAAGAAACATAAAGTTGAAAGTGTAGGGACTAAGTAATGCCTATTGCATATTCATCTGACAGTTCTAGAAAAATCTGAGTCTGAAACAATGAACTACTGCTTTGGTGTAAATCCTCTCCCTTAATTCTTTTCAAGCATCAACAGGCTGTAGGATGACATCTGTTAAGCTTCTTTTTCATGGAGTTCTGTGGAACTACTGACCATTATCGAAATATTGTTAGAAACTCTAATAAGAAACTGAATTTAGTGAATGGGTACGATACGCTGAGAGGCAGCCAACATGTTTTTTGCAAGACACATGAAAGACATCAAAGTTCTTTGAAAAAGCTAGTAAATACATACGGGAAATGCACTTGCTAGAGTCTACTTGGATTTCCAAGGATTTTTAAACATGATTTATCATCAATAAATCTCGAAGAAGCAAAATGGCCAAGAAATAACAAGATTTCACAGGGATTAAACAGGTTGAAAGATCAAAGTCACAGAACAAATTATAATTTTCCATGACACAGGAAAGACATTGGTAGAATCACATGAGATGTTCTCAATATTAAGTTCTAACTGATATGGAAATATCAGGGAAATAGCAAAAGCTGTTAGCATATAACACCAATCACAATAGAGCAGGCAAAGGCTGATTGCAAAGATCTGCAATAATTACATTTATGGTACTAAATGGACAAAAATAGGAAGCCAGAATTCAGTATTGATACAGTGCAACACACTGGAGAAACAAAAAAAAACAAAACCCAATCTCAGTCTGCTACGTGCAATAATGTGCTCAGAGCTTCTAGAATATCAGGCAAGAGAATGTTCTTTGAGCTTCACAGTCAAATGACAAGAAAACCTAAGTTCAGTACAGATGATAATATACACTTTACAAACCATTAGGAAAAAAATAGGAAAATGAAGAAAAAAATAATTTTGCTACTGCGCAGATCTATAATACATCAAATCTTGAAAATTATGTGTGTTGTTAGTCCTCTTCTCTCAGAGGACAAATGGTCAGCAATGATGAGAAAAGCTATTAATAGTTCATACAAAGGAAAACTGTATACATGGGGTTTCTTCAGCCTGAAAGATGCAGGACTGAGTGAGAAATTGGGTAGGAATACAATATTATAAATAAAGAGATTGAATATGAATGGAGTGCTCACTGTGTTTCCAAACACAGGTATTAGGAGTCAGCACACATAACAGGCACACAGTCAAAAGCAAGAGGAAGTCAGTATATAGTTAGGATGTGGAACTCAGTCCCAGATCATGTAGTAGAAACTGGCAGTATGGGCTCAAAACTGGACTAGACACCATCTAACAGAAATAAAAGTCACATAGGACTCTTGACTAAACATCTGAAAGTGTCTGAGACCTCACTAGAATATGAAAGATTACTCAAAAAGAATATATATATATATATACACACACACACACACACACACATATATATATATATATACATGAACCTTCTAATGGCCACTATTGAAAGCAGGATATGAAGAGATGTAGCTGTGCTCTGCCTCAGTATGGCCCCCTGCTTTCCAAACCTTTGCCTGTGCTATTTGACTAAAGACTGATAAAAGCATTCAGCAAGACTCCAGGAACAGTATTACACTCAGCAAGATTGTTTCAGAGACTTACACTGCAGTTTGCTCTTGTTACTGTAAGGACAACTTCATGTAATTTGATGAGAACCTGACCCCCCTTATCTAGGTTGGTAAAGGCAACACGATGATGAATGAAAGCAGAAGACATCAGTAGTTCCTGTGAAGCAATTTCAAAAACATTTATCCAGCACATTCAGCATCAATGGTTGTGCTGTCATTCACTTTTTGCTGGCTATAATATGATAATGAATAGTAATATAGGCATGCATTATTATTCCAAGCAATATATCTATCAAAAATATCCAAAAGAGTTTTCTCCAGATGTGTGTACAACACTGTGACTTGGTTCAGTTCTCATAATACTCTTGATCTGTTCAGGACAGCATTCCACCTGCTTACTTTTTTCCTTATCTGGCAAGTCAAGACATTTAACAGGAAGAAATTTCCTAATTTTCCCATTCACACTTCTCCCCTTTAAAACTACCTTCAAACTCACTCAGGGCCCCACCTGAGATATGTGACTACAGATTTCCATCACTGCTAATTAAACAAATGGAAAAGATTTTGAGTCATAAGACCCAGAAGATAGAGAAAATCCATTGCTATCTGTAGTCATAGCACTCCAATGAGTCTTTTCTGAAGTTTAGCTCATAGATGGCAAACACCTTATTAAAGTTATTATGCAAGTTTCTCAGAAAATATTTTATATGATTACAAAAGGATTTATAATGTCTTCAACTTACATGAGCAATATTTCTCATTTTCATGTTGTAAGTATTGGTTCAATGCACATGGTTGATTGTGTGGAGCTATCTTTTATTGTCACTTGTGGTACAGCAAGTGTCCTGCATGGTCAATTTACTGAGCTGTAAGTATGTCACTGTAGGTATATTTGTAAAGACTTATTCTAAAAAAGAAAATTTGATACTGATTTTATAGTGCTCTGCTATATGTATTTCTTGTTTGTTTTTAAAGCAAGATCATTTCTCCTAGATTGGGAGATATAAAAAATAAATTATTTAGCATATAGTTTTTTATTACCAATCTATTCACTGTGCAGAGCTGTAAATGTTTTTTTGTAAGTAATCACCAATACAGCAATTATTCAGGAGACAAATAGTCAATATTTTTTAAATGAAGGCACACAGAGCTATTAAGTGAATTTATCCTTAGCCTAAAATGTCCATAAAAAGAAAATATGTTGAGAAATGCATAAAGAAATTTGTAGAGCATATATATAGTATCTTCTAAAAATCTGAGACATCAACATAATCTAAGAAAGGAGTGCTGCTGTTCTACTATTAATATAAACAATTCTGCCTTTTTATACTTGTAATTACATTACAGTACAAATAATTTTTTATAGAAAACCTCAAGTAAACAGTACACTTATATGTAGAGAGCTACAAAAAATTTTAATCTGTTAAGTGTCAGAAAATCCCTGAACATTGTAAATAAAAACCTAAAATGCTTGTTTCTAGTTCATACATATTCATTTTTAACTTGGATATCCAGAAGCAAGAAAACTAGACTAACTGACTTGTGTGGAACTCAAGAAACATATAAGCATAATTTTATTACTTTGAAAATACTGCAAAACTCAAGAATGGCTTATCCTAAATCTTAGGCTGTCAATGTCTAAATGACTCTATAAAGTAAAGCTTTCCTGCAGGTAGGTTCTATATACAGCATTAAATTCTAGCAATTCTTTAGTCACATTTATGGCTGCATACCTTCGGAATATTAGGATGATTTTTTACTTTTTAGTTAACTACATACAACCAATAGGCAATATTGAACACTGAAATATTCATTGGATAGGGCATGAGATATTTGTTTGCAGTACTGTTTGGTCTGGTTTGAAACCACATTTATGTTTTGCTGATACAGCATAAGACCCATGATAAACTAGCATTCAGAAATTCAAATTATCCAGTAGGACCTACTAGCATAGAAAGTCTTGCTTTGTAAAACTTTTCAAAGTAAGAAATCAATGAAAAACAAACCCCACTCTATTAGAAAACAGTAAGAAAACAGGAATCCTTCTTTCACGTGGAATTGGAATTTAAAAAATCAAAATGTGCAGACTGAAATTCTCGAGTTTTAGTAACTCACCCTGAAAAAGAAGAGAGCTATTCAAAATGCAGATGAAACAACACTACTTGTAATTTTTATGAAGAAAACTGAACATCAATATCATCATTACATACCTTCCAGATAAATGAAGGAAAGACAAGGAAAGACAAGACAATGTGAGGAAGCCACGATGGAGAGTGACAATTTTATCTCTTTACAGATACAAACAAAACACACAAGGAAGGCAATGTTAAGTCTCAAAACTTTTCTCTTTTGCAGGAAAGAAAAAGTAAGTTCTTATAGCTATCATACTGAAGGGAACACTTACCAAATTTGATATCACAACAGCCTCCAAGAAAAAGAAAAGCCCATAAATCTGCCTATATTCTTATCTGAGCTCAGGAAAAAAACCACTTCTACTGCTTCTTTGTTTTGGTAATACACAACCAATTGGACCTGTGAAAGCATGTGTTACAAGGAAAAATGACTCTGTCCATAATCCTAATAATAGTTATCACCAGATTTTCCATGAAAACAAATGCAATGAAAAATTAATACATTCTTCCTCTGATCACTGAGTAATTACAATAAATGGAAAATAATTTTTGATTTATAGTAATTTTACAGGAACAAAATGTTCTTGCACACTTTTTCTCCCTATTCAATATTTCTCTCCTCTGAGGAGGAAAACAAACAAACAAAAAAGACAGTAATACATGAGAGTTTAGCTGTAATGAGCTCCACATTCTTATAAATTAAGTATTGTTCTGTAGAGGCCCAATTACAACAAGATATCCTGCTTTGCTGGAGGCTGTATATGGTCCCAAAATAAATCTTTGCACTTTGCAAGGTGAGTATAGGAGGTACTAGTTCTCCAAGGCCTATGTGTGAGCAAAAATGTACAATCATAAGCAACAAACTCTAAGAATTTTCAAACTATTTTTTTTTCTGTGTAAATCCAGCATAATTAAATATTTGTAGTGGTCCTGGCTATAAGACCATTATGCACAGAGGAGTAAGAAGACCCACACAACAGCCTATATGAGCAATCCTCATAGTTTCTGCTGTACAAATCCCTTGTCTCTGGTATAAGCCATGAAGAACTTGCTGCCTCAGTGTTCAGTGTAAAATGGATAGATGTGATTATGTCCCAATGTTGACAATAGTGGGGTTTTTTTACCATTACAAACTAACATAAGGAATTTGAAAGAATACTAGGGAGAAAGAGCTGTCTCAGAGAGACTGCAGTCCACAGGGTCCTTCATTCTGCCTTCTCCTGGCAGCTAATTTCACTTGCACTAACAAGAAAACCCTGTTATTTCCTCTCTGTGAGAGAGAATTTCCAGATCAAGCACAGAAATGATTGGTAAGGCCTTGCTGTGCTTCCCTTAGCTGCAGAAACTAACCAAGAAAAGATCCAGGTCTACAGGGAAGTTATTTCATTACCTGGAATCCATGAACTTTTACCAGCAGGAAATGAAGGAAGATGACTTTTCTTACCCTGAAGCTGAAGTGCTGTGCATTTGGAAGTAAAAGGTAGCCACAGATAAAGTGCCAACAGTTAGCACATTGATTTTAGTGTTCAGTCTAAACCTGGGCAGCATTGAGTGCATCTGGTGCAGAGGACTCCTGCAACCAAACATGTACAGATAAATGTTCAGCAACTTTGGAACAGTTCAGAAACTGTAAGATTTCCCAGTATTCTTTGGCAAAACCCAGTTGATTCATATCTATCCTAAGATTTCTTGTTTCCAGTATAAATATGCCATCTATGTCAAGCAATGGGTATAGGCAGAAAAAACTACACACACAAGGGAATAAACCTTAACCCAAAACAAAACCAACCCCACAGACTTTTTATATCTGCCACTATAGTAACAAGCAGGCTGTCTTTGAAAAATAGCATTTGACAACATAACAAATTCATCTGTGAGACGTTCACTGTTACATCCTCCATTATGAAAATATTTGTAACACATTTAGGAACTGGTAAAAATCAAGAGAGCCTAAAAAACCTTCAGCTAATGCCACTCACCTGCCTCAGTCATTATTTTATGAAGACACAAATATCTCAATGAGCAAATTTCTCCATGTCTGATCAAAACTGCAGCTGGTGTTCCTGGTTTTGCTGAGCAGATCTGAAGAGGGTATTCTTACACTGACACATCTTTGTGTGTTTGAAAGGAGGGCACTTGGCAACACCTTTGTCCTACTTTGCTCTGCTTCATTTATTTTTTGATCTGAATTTCCTCTGGCCATGCTTATTAGTGCCAGTCAGTGTAGCCCCATTATTTCAAAGGAGCTGCCAACTACACTACAAACAAAGCCTTTCCTGAGACAGAAACTAGCTTCCTATAGTCAAGCTTGATTTTATTTCATTAATGTGCTTGTTCATGTTCTGCCTAGATATCTATCTGCAAACTTACCAGAAAGAGCTATTTTTATCCCAAAAACATGGGCTCTCAAATTAATGCACCCATTCATGCAGACTTTGGCATGTCAATGGGTAAGGCAGAGACATGAGTTCACCTAACTCATTTTTTATTGAATTTGGTTGAAGATATCTAGTGAGACAGCTGCATAGGTTGCTGCCTTTATCACTATACATCTCCAGAAGGGTTGTGTTTTTGCTTTTTTGTTTCTTTGGCACAGAAAAAAAAGAAAAGAAACAATAATTTATATCTGCCATAAAATTTCAGAAACTTTTTTTTTCTGCAGTCCTCATCCTGTAGCTAATAACTTATATTCTAAATAAGAAACCAGGATATGAAGGAGAGCACTAGACTGCTTATCAGGAAATAGTTTTAAATGTAGTCTAAATACAAATGAAAACTTTTTTTTTTTTTTTTTTTTTTCCAGTAAGTATTTAATCTAGGTCTCTGTGGTCTTTGGCAAGGACAAGAGTTAGGAGATATCCTCCGCCCTTTAACCACTTGACATTAAGATGCAGAAAAAATAAAAACCAAGGTCCAAGATCATGGGGGAAATTTTGTTTTAGAGATTGGTGAGTAAGATTTAAGTTTAACTCAGCCCAAAATGTCAAGAAACCTTATTTCTTATCATGGTGGGGAAAAAAAAAAAGTACAAGAAAAATACTTTGAGCCAAATAGAACATTTTGTTTCATTATGACCTACTAAAAAAATAATGTCATTGTGTAACCTGAGCTGATATTCCCCTCTTTTCTGGCTGATTCTTTCATCCATCCACAGAATCACAGCTTGAGTTGATAAAGTGCAAGGGGAATTTTAAGTCCTACTGAAGCAGAATATTATCTGAAAAGGTACAGCACATGATATTTCATCTAGCAGGGATTCATTTTTATATTGAAATAAGTGGAATAGTGCTTATTTTAATAATGAACAATGGCTATGCTCTGTCCAAAATAAGAACAAGTAAATGGTCAGAGAGAAATATCTGGCCTCTCAGATATTTTTAACCTCTTCTGTTAAAAATCAGTTTTATGCAAGGTTCATCTTTACATTAAGACAAAACATAATGAAATCTCAGAGATGCCTACATCCTATAGGTTCTTACCCCTGTCTTGCATTCATGTTCCTGTGAATAACTGGTTCATTTACCCATCTAGCTAAAAAGTCACCATGCAAAAGATAGAAAGCCTGTGGAAAAAAACAAAGCAAACCCAAAACCAATTCCTCCAAGCCTGGCTGTTAGCTATTACTCAGGTCATTAACATGTAAAGGTTAATAAAGGCAACAGAGATATTGTTAATAAAGGCTCCATATCTGTGGAGAAGAATTTTGTACCACATTGTATTTTGTTTCAATTTTTATTTTAGATCAGTCAATTTGCCAGTTGATAATGCACTCCCTTTCTGACTAGAATGATTGCAAGGAACAATACCATCCATATAAAAACCCTTGATACATTCCAAAAATTACATATCTCAGTGTAATGCAAGTCACACTGGATTTTTCCTCCAAGCCTATTGCCAGCAATACATTGTTATTTGTTCCTGGGCTTCAGACATGTTTTATTCTAATAGTGTTTTTAACTAGTTGGAGTTAGAAAAGCAGTTTACAAATAAAACTATTTCACAAAAGAGTGAATCTCAGTAATGAAATGCCATATTTATATAATCCATTTTTCATTTAAAGAAACAAAATGGATTCTGTAACACTTAGAAGCTAGACATATGCAGGGGAATAGACACTGTAATCACTCATTAATTTTGAATAAATATTTGAGTTACAATATTGAACTGGTTGGTATTTTAATTACAATTGATTGATTTTATTTCTGCAGATCACAAGCTTGTTGCATTTAATTTTACAAAGTCCCGCATGGATGCACCAGTATATTTCTACTTGCATTTTTTTATTGTTTCCTTCCTACATAAGAGGAGGGGAAAGGAGAGAAAATAGAAAAAGTAGTAAAAGGACAGAAAGGCTGTCTGATGATGAAAAATGCTGCAAACTGAGAATAAAGCAGGATAGGAAAAAAAAGTAGACAGATTGTGTAATTAGTAAAAATAGTGATAGGAATAATATCATACATTGAAAGAAGAAATAAAGACAGATGAGCCTAACAAAAGCATTCCTATTTCATGACAGATTTCTTACGTTCAAACCATCAGGTTTGTTCTGTAGTGATACAAGTGTGCAAAAGATTTCTCTCTGTCCTTTCACACCTCCCTCCAAAACACAAGTACACTTTAAGAAAAGAGCTACTGACTTGCACATTATGTCACTGGCCTGGCAGAAGGATTTTGATGTTCAAGTCCTTCCTTTATCCAGTTAGAATGGGAGAATACATGCAAATACTGCACTATTTTGTAGGATAAACCTCTGTGCAGGTGTTTTCTTTCTCACTTTGGAGCAGAATTGTTGAACAGGTTTACCTGAAGCTCAAATTCCAAAAAAATCTGGGAATATAATAAATCTCTTACAGAACTCCTATGAGTTGTAGATGCTGCTGTCCAGTGATAATTATCCTTACTGCCACCTTTCAGCTTTTCTTCCTGTTCTTCCTCCCCCTCACTTTCTCTGAGAATCATTGTTGATTCATACATCATTAATACTGGTAAATTGCTGAAATGACAAATTTTGAATGAGAAATCAAAATTACTAGGAAATGTTTTGACTAACCTCTTCTGAGGCCAGGGCCATTATGACAATTCTAGGACTGAAGGTCCCCTGAGGGCCACAGACACTGGAGCCCTGGCTGCACCTTGGAGATTCTTCTTGTGAGTCTCACAAAGATGGTTAGCGTTGACCAGAAATGTTAGGGTTGTTTGTTTTTTAACCTGATTGCAAGGACCAATGGCAATTCCTTGTGGAAGCAACCTTATTTTCAAAAGGGAGTTTCTTCGTGCATTGACAACTAATATTACTGTCTTGTGAAATCTGGAAGCTTTTGGTTGTGATACTGGTAGGATTTAAACATTAGGAAAAAGGCTCAGCAGCCACTAAATGAAATGTCTGCCCTTTTTCTTCCAATTCTATCACTATTTTCAGAGACTTTGACAACTTTTACACAGAGAAGAATCCCCTGAGATTATTTGGATTCTGAAAGTAAGTTCTCTCATGAAATGTGCAAACATTTAATTCTCTGTTTGCAAAACATAAGGACAAAAGGGACTAACTATCCTCTTGTCTTTCAGAAATAATAGGATACAAATATTTATACACACATGCAGTCTCTGAAAAGCTCACCTGAATGCCACTGAAACGTTAAGCATAACCAATTTTCTGCTTTCCTTATATCTGGAACAAATTTGTTTATTCCGTGCATAATTCCAAACAGATCTTCACATGGTGATGCTCTCTGCATATCGTACACCAGCTTAGTGTTCTACTCACCTTGGCAGAGTTCCTGACTTGGCTGTGTCTAATGCTACCATCTATTAGAAGTATGCAAATGAGTGCATAGCTAATGCTGAACCTGAGACACAGCATCTTTCTGGAAACTCAATTTAAGTGTGTTGCTGTCTCACTGTGATTCTGCTTCACTGAAAGCTGACCAGGTCTATAGAAAAGTGTCAGCCTTCTTCCAGCACGATATTTTGCTTACACTGAAAATGTGTAGTTCCCTGGACCAAGAAAGGAAAGGACTGGGAGATAGTCAACATAAACTCCAATGCTTTCCCTAGTGACACCTGAATGTTCCTTAAAAATTCTAGAAGTGAGAGAGTCATGAAAACTTGAGGTCTACCAGAAGAATTCTTCTGTTTCACAAAGTTGTCATGAATTAACCCAAAAGCATACTCCCACTTAGAGTCTCTTAACTTTTCTGACAAGGATGGACTGAAAGAAACATTCATCAGGTAATTATATTGCGTAAAATTGAACTTATTTCAATATAAATATGAAAAATATGCACTATTTCACTTTTTTTATATGACTCAGTTTTTTTAATGCTGTGGAAGAATTTTTTCTCACACAGATAATAAATTAAAATATATTAATTTATATTATATTATTCGGTGTATTTTATTTTTAGTAAAAATGTATGCATGTATACATACATAGATCTATAAAAATATCTATAAACAAACATTTAAAGAAGGGAATCAAAGGGAGGGGGAAGTGAGGAATATCTATGTAATGGATGATTTGTTAATATTATTTTTATAAATTATTTGTCTGTATAAAAAACATGACCCAATTTGGGCTGTCCTATACATAAACTCTTCAGAAAAAAAAAGTGCACCTGTAGAGGAGTATTAATGCCTGTTCCATTTTTATTTCCAACATAATTATGTTTGATTTTATAACTGGACTAAAAAAAAACTAGAATTCACAATAAATTGAATATGAAATAACATTATTTAAGACTGTTCAGCATACTAATAAGACTATCAATATAATAAAACAAATATGACACAGTTAAAGAGGATTATTTTCTGTTCATCATGTTGCAAAATAGGCAAGGATTCATTCCTGGTGACTTAATGATTTTCTTTTCCTCTATGGTCTATTAGTATTGCAGGATTTCTGAGACAGAGGAAAAATTATGCATGTTAGTTCCACAGCACATCTCAGAGGAACAGTTTTCTCATTACTTTGTTGAAATGATTTCTTGCCTATCAACCAATTCTTTGCTAAAGTATATAGTGTGCCATCATCTCACTTTAGCTTTAATTGCACTCATGGGAGAGTACACATTAGTGTCACCAAGTTTAATAAGGGACCTCTGATACTCTCTAGCTGCCTTTCCTTCCACCAGCGCTTCCCTGCTTTTCACTCAGGCAGGATAAAATCAGTTTCATTTAGATTGGTATTTTAAACATAATGAAAAATCAAAGTAGCCTAACAGCAAGGTCCAGACATGCAACTAAGTTGTTTTAGTGCATAGGTTAGTCATGGGCTAAGTAGAAAGTGATAATGTTCTTTTCTGAATTATCCCTTTCTTATACAGGGCTCTTTCCTGCAGGGCTAACTTCAGTTTGGGCAAGAAACAAACATGGACTGAAGTATTATCTTATGGTAAACCATTTCTTAATAAACTCCAGTCCTGTTTATTTACATTAATGAAGAGAAACTATAAAGATGAAAGAGCACGAATCTTCCAGCACTCAAAACTTCATTGCCTCAGCACTATAATGAAAACACTAAACCTGAATTTAATTCCATTACTTCCTTGACAAGAAAAAGAAAAAAAAAAGAAAAAAAAACAGAACAAACCAACCAAAAAAAACCCAAACAATAATACAAGCAAACAAAAAAAACCCTCAAAACAAAATAACCAAAAAAATCAAACTAAAAACCAGGGAAAGAAAAAAACCTCAATGCCCACACCACTACTTACAACAATTGCAATATTAGAGAATTACTCACTAATATATTCTTATCTCACTGCAGTACGAAAAGTAGGGTACAAAGACATGTATTTAAAGTCTATTTTCTCCAGGAGCAACAAATAAGAAATTTTTTACTTAACTGTGAGAGCCATTTCTGCTTCAGTAAGATCTCCCTTTCCATCTTGCTTCTGAAGCTAAACACCTGCAAAACTCTGTGATGATTGATCAGGCCTCTTTTTAAAATAGTTCCAATTTCAGACTCTTGGAAGACCTGGGGTCAACATTTTTATTCTGTCAGAGATCTGAGCTCATCTCCCCATTCTTGATGATTTCGATTAGGGTCAGTTCATAAAAGGCACAGGCAATGACTATGAATAAAGCTGTTCTTAATGAAGCTGGAGCACTTAGTGAAGCTATCCTGCTTTTTTCAGAAATTGTTTTTAAGCTGAGGCTCCCACCCTTGCTCCCTATGTGTGTCACAGTCGGTCTTGTGCCTGCCTACCTTGGTGATCCAGACCCTGTCCTGCAGACTGAGGGCCTCATTACTCTGGATTTGCCAGCTGATGGCTGCACAGTGGTAAGCCTTGGCTGCTGTTTGCAGATCTAATCTCAACTTGCTGACTCGGTTTTCTGTCTTGACCTATATCCTATCTTGTCCCTAGGGACCTTTCTGTCTTGCTCAGGCAGGGCAGGGTGGGACAGACCCCTGCTGGTGACAGCACTGCAGCACTACTATGGACTCCTGGCTCCCCTTCTCTTGCTGCTGCCAACATGGATTATACTCTATTTGAGATTATACACATTTCACACAAACACCACCACCACTCCCCTCCAAAGCAAGACATAAAATGTTTGGGACCAAGTTTTTTCGGTTGGTTTCAGAAATTCTCAAGGAATAGAGACAATATTCAGATCTTATTTTGGCCTTGCTTTAGCTCAGTGCTGTGTTAGAATTATCTTTAAAATAGATTCTCTTTCATCCAAAAGTAATAAAAGTTCTACAGTTCTAAATGTTTGTCTTAATAATCTTTGATGACATTAGGCCTAGTATTATACACATTGAATGAGTACCCTTCCAGGTGAAACATGAAAAACCACAAGTAGAGTGAGAGAAAACTTGAAGTCTTTAAAGGAAACACAATCTTTCTTTCATATATAGATATACTTTCAGTGCATATTTGAACCTTCCATGCAATTACCTAAATTTAAATTTGAGAGGATGAAATATCTTCTGACGTTCCTCTCTTACATGGAAAAACAACTGAGAACTACTATTAAGCAATATTCTATACAAAATGGTAGCTCCTTTGTAGAGTACATTTTAAAATTTGGAACTAAGAATTAAATTGACCATAAAACTGAAATAAAAAGTCTTGATTCCACTACTTTCACTAAAAGACAGAATGGTATCTCCCAACATTGATATTAACATTAGTATTGAACGATAATCCATATTTAAAACAACAGTTTCATTAATGCTTTGACAATAGTTAAGAAACAATATAGTATTTCCCTTTCAGCTGTATAATCATGAATTTCTCTCAGAATATATAGCTATTCTGTGGCTCAAGGCATCACTAATCTTTGAGATGAAAACTGGACATTTCAACTGAATTTTAATTGCTTCCTCAACGGGAAATATTGAGATGTGGAGAGATATGAATTGCTCTTTAAGAAAGAAGACATCTACAGCCTTGCTGAGACAAACAAATATTCCACCAGTTATTATGATAGTATGACATTTTTCTGATACCTTCGAAGCAGTCATCTTGTTATTTGACAGTCTTTACTGACAAAAAAGTCCCCAACTTTCTGCCTATAAATTATGACAGGATTATTTTCTGATCTTTTCTAAATAGCATGCTTGCTTACTTCAGGCAGTCATGAAAAAGCAAAAATCTGTGAAAACTACAGTAAACTTCAATGCTTACTGTTATTTCACTACCCCAATAAATCTCTTTTTCTACTCACACGAGTCAAAAGGCTTTTTAGGGTATGCACTCATAATGGAATGTTTTCAGCACTGACACTGTCACAGTCACAATCTGCCTTGAATGTGTAACTTGACAGAACTGAAAATTACAGAAGAAATACCTAGGTTTAATATAAAACCATGATAGGCTGTGAACTATGAATCTTGGCAAAGTTCCCAGATGATGGGTTATATTTAGCTATCCATCAGTGTCTTGCAAAATTTATTGATTAAAATTATCTTTAGATAAAATGAATATATATATATATTTAGTAGTATATATATATATATAGTATAACTTTAGCATGAGGCTCTTGAGTCTGGTAGAATAATAGAGCTATTTTGCAATTATATATTGAGAAAATTATAGCAGCTCAATGCCAGTTTAAATCTTTTCTATATGGAAATTTAGTAATTTTTTATTTTAAAGGTAATGCATAAATGGAAACTATATTTATTTGAGCTGAAGTATGCAGGGCTTGATCTGAAAAAAACCAGAGTGTCTGAACTCTTTTCTGGAGGAAATTAACTTTTCTCATGTAGTTTTAGCTACCTAGGACGGTCTTGGGGAAGTAAAGAACTAACGTACATCCAGCTCCTTGCATTCCAAGCATGTTCATAAGTCAGAAATATCATTCTAGGAACTAGGCACTCATCACTCCTGACTTCTTAAAAAAAAGTTTAAATTCAAGTACTCTGTTGACAGCCTCGCGTTATTTTTGTCTCTGAAATCCAAAGAAACCCTTTTTCTTTCCAAAACTACAACATAAGTTGTAGAACTCAGTATTTTCTCAACAACTCATGAGAAGTACTATCAATGTAAAAAGAACTTTTCAGAGGCTTAACACTTCAAAACCTATCTGAAAAGTGCATTCAGACAGTTTCAAGGCTTCCAAGAAAGACCTGGCTTCATACCAAGTCCCAAGGCCTAAGAGCATGCATTGAATTCTTTCAATAAACCTTATTAGTGTCCATGACACTTCACTATGTCCATGACAAATACATACAATTCATATAACGACAATTGCATATTTCAAAGTATTTTTGTTTCTCAAAGAACATTTTCTTAGGAGCAAGTGCACAAGCAAAGAACTGAAATCATATAATTCTTTAAGTGGCAAAATTTCAAGGCATTACAGGCCAAGTGTTTTCAGTCACACCATTGTAGAAAGACATTTTTCATATTTCTGTTTCTTTTTTTTTAAATCAAAGAACAGTATTTTTTAGGTAAAATCTACACTTGAACACTTGAAGATTTTATATTAGTAAGAAATACTCTGAACAGATTTGATCCAGTCAATATCTTCCCTTTATTTGTAAAACACGTGAACTGAATAAGAAGCACTGCTTACACAAAGAATCAGCAAATCACTCTAATCCTGAGAAATTCAAAGTATTACTCATTGTCTCTTAGATCCGTGAAAATTAAATTTCTTGACTTCTTTAAAAAGGAACAGTATTTTTAGAATGTTCTCTGTGCAGGTGATACAGTTCAACTGAAAGACACTGTCACGGTCCGCCCAGTTAGAGCGGGGGTCGTGAAGGTTCTTTTTGGGATCTCAGAGTGCAAAAGACACATAGGGGACAAAACCAGTTTACTTTTGCAGAAATGCACTTCTATTGAGTGCCAAATCAAAAACTGCGATAGAGGGAGAGAGAGAGAAAGAAGAGAGAGAGAAAAAAGAAAAGGTTCCGGGGGGGGATAGCTATCAACGGTCCGACGAATCTTCGTGGAGCCAGCCAATAGAATGTCCGGCCGTTGGGGAGATCTCGGAGGGTCTTCGGTCCAGGGATGTGTCTTTATAGTCCTTTCCAAAGCGAGTGGCTTCTGGCCAAAAGGTGGGAAGATTTATGGACTATTGTATGTGGAGACCAGTGCTCTGTGAAGGCAGGTGGGAACAGTACGTGGCCACCGGCAAAACTGCTCCAGAGCAGAGCACAGCAAGCTCATGGCCACCAAACAGTCCTTGTCATGGGACAAACACGGGGTACCTGAACAGCCCATTGTTCTCACACCTGTGGAGAGCCTTGTTGAGTAAGGAGAATGCTACAGCCAGTACCTTCGAGAGCAGTGTACCATAGCAAGCTCCAAACAGTCCTTCAAAGAGTCCTTGGCAAGCATCCACCAGAACTCAGGTCCGGAGTGAGTGGTGGGGTCCCAGGGTCTCAGTCTCTGATGATGGTTGTGAGGCAGATCAGAGAAACTTCGGACTCTTGCAGACACTTACCACAGTTCTTAAGATTTTAAGGGGAACAAAAAACACAAAAGGGAAAAATTGATGTGATTTGGTTTTGTTCAGATTTTTTTCTTCAGTGAAGAAAAGTAAAAAATATTTTTTAATTAACCAAAATACTTTGTTAGCCTTGTAATGGAACACTTTGTTTGCTAATTTTGATAAATCTTTTTTTCCATTTTATATAAGCTTTTAAAGTAATTTACTTGAAGGATATCAACTCTAAACACACTATACTCCTGTATTTTAAAGTGAAACTTACAAAAAACCCAAAAAGAAAAAAAATCAACTTTCTTTTTTTCTGAGACCTGAAGTTTGCTTTAAGTGTGTATTCTCATAGTCTTTCATGACTTTCTTTTTTCAGTTAATTTACTGTTTACTGGGGGGAAAAAAGTTATCCCACTTGTCATCAGAAAGAACAATTAAAAAAGGAAGATTGTTTTCTCAGCTTGATCTGTTCCTTTCTTCTTTTCCTGTAGCTATGCAAAACACATAGGACAGAATGGGGACAAGAACTTGTGGCTGAGGACCACTGGGTTTACATAGTTAAAGAAGCACTCTGGGAAATTCTGTCCAAATCAGTCAAACAGCTCCTTCCCTGTGTAAAGGTGTTTAATTTCCTCATTATATACCAAAGTTGTATTTTGGGTCTTTTCACCTCTTCTCTGTCATGATACATCTCTATGCCTAGATGGATGCAGCTTCCTGTCTTTACTGACCATGCAAAAAAACGTTTTCTCACTGGTGGTACATTCAAGCACACAGCCTGCTTTGTGTGTACACTCACAGTGAAGTATTCTGTCATTCTGGACATGTTCATTACTGTTTTCTGTGTTCTTCCAGGAAATGCAGTGGACCTGGTAGTTTGGGTGAATCCTGCACAACACTGAATGGCCTGTGTCTTCAGAATGCTGTTACAGGACCATCAATCACTCTTATGTTTTTTTCCTAGAACTATAATTGTTTCCCAGGGGAAAATAATTGCTAGTCTTGAAGAAACAGTGAGAAACCAAAGAAATTGTCTCCATTCCAGAAGTAGTTGTATCACTTTAGCTGTATTAATGGCATCAAGAATTTTATGCAATTCTAGTGTATAAATAGATAATTAGGGACCTAAGATAATAAGGGTTTAAGGATCAACCTCAACATGCTTTATCACTACATTTTCATTTTAGTCATGGAATCCCATTTTCTTCCCCAGTAACCTTCAAGGTGAATAGTATTAAAATACTTTATACAAATATCCCAAACAATACAGTGAACAGCCCCTTTAGTTCTAAAGAAATGTATTCTTGTTGACCCTTTGAAAATGTCTGAAGTTTTTGAATTATGATCATCTCCATCACTGAATTATGGTGATCAGGATCTGACTAGTAAAGGTTTCTGTCTTAAAAAAATTATGATTTTTTTTTTTCTTCAAGATGTTCTGTGCTTTTCATTTACCAGTTCTTATTCATACATCAGGCAAACTAAATTTTTAAGCAAAGAAAATGCTACAGTCACTTATAAAAAAAAAGATGTAAATCATAAAAATCAGGGATTCAAAGAAAAATAGTATATTCTGTGACTCTAATGCAGGTGTGGGGTTTTTTCAATGACATATTTTGGGTTTACCAGGGAGTCCACCACTACTCTTAAGAAAACATGTTGCTGTAAAACTTCTTCCAGATTCAGAAAAATGTGTCTCTCATTGAGCCAGTGCTTTGCTTTCTATAGCCATTTCTCTTGGTTTTCATGTTTTATGAGATGCTGTTCTAATTTTCTTTTCATTTTTCCTATACATCTATTGTTATGCTCTTTCGTGCCCTTAGGCATTGTTCAGCCAAGCAATACATAATCCCAGCCCCTTCCTTACCATATAATCTGCTACAATTCCATTTAAATGCTTATCTGTCAACACCTGTCTTGTAAAGAAAAATATCAACAACCAAGTAGTATATTTTATGTGCATTCATATCAAAGCCACATAAATAGACTTATTACCATGCTTATGAAGACAAAAAAAAAAAATAAAATAAAAACTTCCAATTTCTTTTCACGTAGGTGAAACCTTCTTTACAAAATGTCTATTGCTACCTTGAAATGCATTATTTCTGAAGTCATCTAGACTCATCTACTTCTAACCGTTACTTATGGGGAAATTTTTTTGTTATTTTCTTGCTCATTCACAACATATTTTCACAATATTCCCCTACTCTTATCAGTATCTCTATCATTTGACAAAGTACTAGCTAAAAATGTCGCTTATTTGCTCTTCCAGGTCATTACTGAAAATTTCAAATAACAAAAAATCAACAGTTGTCACTGTAGCATCCTCAAGAAGTCTACATCTTGCTTGTTACACTGTAATGATTAACATTTTGCTTGCTGTGTTTTATAAAAATTGTCACATTTCACTTACACATATTTCTTTTCAATCTTCCTTCTGTAATGTAGGTCAGCACCTGTTCTTTTCAATACCTTGATTAAAACCTGGGGCTTATTTCCACTATACACTAAATTCTGCCAATCACCTTTCTTTCAAAAGTTAGCATTTCTCAGGCTGGGATCTGAATGCCACGTTTCAGACTTGAGATCAAAATTAAGAGAACACTGTTTGGTTTTCAACTTGTTATGAAGATGCTCATATTCCCATTTCACATTAAATTATTTCAAAATTATTATTTAGATGAAAACTGAACTGTAGATGGATTTCAACATTCAGAGGAAATAAGCAAGAAGATAAAAACCAAATCTAAACTACATTGCATTGCCTGACTGTCATGGAAATAAAAGGTTAATACTTTCTTTTTCTCTTGGTATCTTAAAAACAGCTCTAACTGGCTATTTCAGGTGCATATTTGCTTCAACGGCCACATAGCAATCATCAGTGATTGCTGTGGGGCAAAGAATGTCTTCAGAATGAAGTCTACAAAATACTCATTGCTTATAAGGAAAATGTTTCAACTAGAGACATTGAAAATAAAAAAAAAAAAAAAAAAACAACTATTGTGTGTAAATAGGATGGAGTACCTATGGGCTGGTTTTATGGACTCTGTCTGTAGCAAGATTGCTTACTTTGCATAACCTCTGGGGTATTCACAGTAGGAAGAGTCGCCAATTTTTGCTTTCCAGTGATGGCATCCATTACACAGCAATACTGTTACAGAGCTATAGAAATAAAACAAATGAAAATTGCCTCTAGCATTGTGAAGAAGAGTTTTAAAACAAAACACTTCCAAATTTACCAAAAGTATTCATTCTCTTGAAAATTTTGCATGTTTTATTTTTATTTCCTTGATGGTATAAAAATAAACTATGAGGTTTGAATGTGACTGTCCCATAAGATTCATGTGTTTGTTTTGCTTGAATTGCAGCACACCAGAGAATATTTAGAGGAATATTTTAAATTATCTTTGTCAGTGTTAATATAACCAAAACTGCCTGAAGTAACTGCCATAAAACAAAAAGAAGTTGAACTGTCTTTCACACACAAATAACAGGTATGAAAAAATAGAGATGTCTATGAGGATGTCACAGAATTTTTGTATAGAAATGCAAAGGGAGAAAAGTAGCTCTGTCTTGTTACTCAGATTTTCCTTTCTCATTGTGCAAAAGAAAAGATCATGTGTACTGTGATTTTTCAGTTACAGAAAGATTATAAAAAGATGGGAAAGAACAAGGATGTAAGTGACAACAAAATTTTAGGCACTAATAATGTTGTTGCTCCCTGTACACAGTATTGTGATTGTTCAGTACTCCATGAAATCATAAGTCTTCACAACATAAAATATAACTAACTTTAAAATATCACATTCTCTTGCACTTCTGTTTCTTCTGAAATGCTTGGGCATAGCTGGCTTTATAACTTAAGCAAACTACATTTTAGAGGGTTTGGTTGCTTGTTTGGAATTTTTTGTGTGTTTGGGGGTTTTTTTGGTTGGTTGGTCGATTTGGTTCAGTTTTGTTGGTTTGGGGTTTTTTGGTTGGTTAGGGGTTTTTTCTGCGTTGGTTTTTGGAGTTTTTCTGCAGGAACATTATGTTTTTTTGAAAAATATTCTCCTGTTGTAACAGGAAACTGAAAATGCTCTTTAGAATTTTAGCACTCCTTTAAAAATTGGGCTAAAATGATTTTTCATTCTAGAGGTGTTGTAGTCATTGCCTTTGCTTTCTGCCTGATCACAGATCACATTGTTATTCCCTGCCTTGTATTGACCTCTTTCATTTTCTGAAGTGACAAATAAGCCACCTGGCAACACAGAGAAGTTCCCCATCAGATAAGTCAACTGAGCAGCTCAGTTAAGATTCTGGCAGATGTCAGACTGAAAGAGGAAGGCAGACTCATGGTTCTGAGCTAAGGCTGAAGGAGGTGACAGGAATGGCATTTCAACTTTCTTTAGGGAAGAACTGCTAAACCCTCTGAGCCACCCATAGATTTCAGCCTTCCTATGGAAAGAACAGCAAGTAGGCTGCCTTTCCTTGAACAATTTCAGCAGCTACATTTGCAATCTTGTGCTACCACTGTACCTTCTTTAATCACACAGAAGCTGACCAAAAGCATGTTTGTTAGAAACTTTTTTATCCTTTGTCATTCCTGTGTAATCTGTATTGGTTTGTACTCAAGTCACCTCTATTCAGATGGCAAAATGTCTACATGAATTGTGTTTGCTGATGTACACCTGAGATTCTGCAATCCAGGGCTACAGCTATTGTATTTTCTGATTACAGAAATAAATTTAAAAATAAAAATAAAAATTAATGATCTACAGTGTATAGGTCTTGCTATTAACAACGAAGGTTAGAAATTTTTAAGGGAAGCAGATATAAATATGCCAAAGCCATTACCAAAGTTAAGGGTTATATTCTGCTAATTTTTCCCTCAGAAAAAAGTGCCATCTGGCTGTGAATAAACCTTTATTTTGTAGTATGTGTGTCTCAGTCGCTGAGACAAACTGCTTTGGTACCAGCACAGACCACAGCAGAACATTCTAGCACAATACACTGGGGGTTTCCTGAACCAGGAAAACCTTGGGGGAGTGGACAGATGCCAGGAGCCTGCACCTCACATCGTGGCAGCTGACAAGATACGGGCAGGACCAGGAGCAATGATGGAGGGCCATGCCCCCAAATAAAAAACAAGCCCCTACAGAACAGTGGTGGCGAGGACAGGATGTGGGTGACAGGGCAGAGGGGTGTGCAGGAAGGGTGCTGAAGGTGTCAGATTGTCCAGGGAGCAATGGTAACCACCTGGCAAAAGCCACAGGCTCTCTAAGCTTGGCACCCACCACAACTGATGCAGTTCTACAGACATCTCAATGTCAATTGCTGGGTGAGCCCTGCTCTTACACCAGGACCAGCCAGCAGCCATGAGCACCCCTGTGGGAAGTGTGCCCAGGTACAGGAACTCTTCTGGTTAGTGACAGAGCTCCAGGAGGAGGTAAGTTCAGGAGTATCAGGCAGCCTGAAAATGTGATAAGTTATTGGAATTACAACCTACCTTCCCTGGAACAAACTTACCAGGTAGACAGGATGTGAGGATTCCTTATCCTCTCCATGTGACAGAACATGGTGCCTTAATGGAGGAGGGGAATGGCGACATGTTCCTGCTTGGCTCAGCAGTTACATTTCCCCCATGACTCTCCTGCCCTTCCAGGTGTCCTTGCATAACAAGTACATGGCTCTGCAAGTGGAGCCAAACAATTACAAAAATGGTGGTTCATCTGGCTTGGAAATGTCACTGGGGTTAAGTCAGCCTTATAGCCCACATCAAAACCACTTTCATATATTAAAAAAGACGGGTCGCTGTCAAGGAGGGGCATAGGAAGCCCAATGAGCCAATTAGACCCACTTCTAAGACAAATCTGCCACCTCTCTGTGGTCTGGTCTAAATGAGAGATGAGAAAAGTTCCTATCCTGGTATGACCTTCAGCTGATCCATTATCGATTTTTCAGGGAGTTGCAATAAGAAGTCCGAGGACAATCAAGAGTGATGTCAGGGCCTCGGGATAACCTATTAAGGGGTCAGGAATACAAGTAGTATTCTCCTCTATCATTGCAGCTACAGGAAATGATAAGGGAAAATAGAGGTAGACACAGCTAATCTATACCTGGCTCCATCACTGGCGTCATTGGCAAAATTTAGGGGTTTTTGATCAAGGGTCAGTGTACACAGCACCAGTTCTATGTGCAACAGATGGGCTGCACCTTTCTCAGAGGAGAAAAAAGTATCCTCACACACAAGCTGGGGTCAAAAAAGGAGCTTTAAGCTAGTGTTGAATGGGGACAGGGATAAAATCAGGCTTACTGGAGTTAAGCCATGGAGTGTCATGGTAATGTTTGAGGCATGATTTGCCAGCAAGGTCTGTGAGCCTGCTGCACACTGTTCTGCTGAGTGCAGTGAAGCACATTTGAAATATATCTACATTAATGCACATAGCATGAGGAATGAACAAGAAGAGCTAAAAGCTTTGGCCCTACCACAGAGCTGGGTCATTATAGGCATAAGCACAACCTTTAGGGATAAGTGCTTGATTAGGGTACCATGGAGGATGGTTATGGGGTCTTCAAGAGGGATAGATGGGGCAGGCAAAGCTGAGGGGTGGTGTTGTATGTGAGGGATTGTATGATGCCTTCAGGTGATGATTACACAGTTGAGATCAACTGGGTAAGGAGGGAGGAAAAAGCAAATAAAGCAGATGTTGTGTAGGAGTCAACTAAGATTCACCCAGCCAGGACTATGGCACTGGTGAATCATTCTACAAGGAACTAAGATATATCTCTATATCAGCTGCCCTTGTCCTTAGGGGTAATTTTAACTTCCAGGACAATATACAATATTCCCAGAGATTCTCATACCAGGAACACAAACAGGTGCAGGAAATCTCTGAAACATGTTGAAGACAACGTCTTGGTGCAGGTTGGTTAAGGGAGTCAACTAGGAAAGATGCCCTCCTATATTTGCTATTTGTAAGCAGAAAGAGACATATTGGCAAAGGGGTCTGTCTAGACTGGCTGCCCTGGTCACAGTGACCGTGACAGTTGAGTTTCAAATCATTAGCAACACAGGAAAAACTGTTCATATGCTTTTTTTTCTTTTTCAGTTCCAGAAGACAAATTCACTGCTGCTGTATACCTAAAAGATACACTGGAAGCCAAGCACTATATGCAGCCAAACCACTTAATATCCTTTCTAATCACAAACTATAGTTAGTAATGACCTGCATGTATTCCTTTCATACTGTGATTTATATAAACAAGATGGAAAAAATTAAGGATTGGGGAAAAAAAAAGGAAAAAAAAATATTTGAAGAATATTTTCATTCAGACATTTACGTGCCATTTCACTTGGAAGGAGAATGTATGAAAAGCTCTCAGTTCTCAGCAATAGCTGTTAGTTTGTCAAAAACAGCCAAGCAGAAGAGAGCATTTGGCCTGACAAAGTAATACTAATATTTAAAGAGTTGAGAGTAGGTAATAATGTGGGAGTAACAGCATTGCTGCCACCTCAGGAATCAATAATCAACATAGAAAACAGGAATCTATAGGCGTTTAATCCAAGAAAAAAGTTGGATATAAAAGCTAACATTCGTCTAATGCAGGAATGTCTCTTGCAGAAGCTTAGAACATTACTGAGAATCTGACCATGTTGAAAAATAAGTTTGCAAACTGGATAGAAAAGGGAAGAGAAATGACTTGAAAATCATGGCAGTATAAGTACATTAAGCATGCTTTATTTTCAATTCTACTACTTCCATCTTGATAAAATCTTTGTAAGTTTTCTGACTACTTTGGAGTGGATAATTTTCTTCAGAATCATAATGGTAAGTGAACATCATTCCATACATCCAGAAATGTAAATTTGCTACTGATAATGCAAAAGTCAGAGCAAATTTTTTCCTGTGGGCATCATTACCTACGAAAACTCTGTGCTTTATTGGAATACAGTTGGGAGAGAACAAGGGTAGGAGAGTTTAGAACAGCACAGAGAAAATTTCTTAAATTTTTTACCATCTCAAGTCTTGAGAAGTTTCTTATTTCAGATTGTATATATTATGATTCCTCCATTCAGTAGAAAGTTGCATGCAAGTTTTCATCCCATAGATTCATTTTGCATTCCCAAGTCAGTCCTCTAAAGCACCATGAACATTCTTTTCCTCTCTCTGGCCTAATTAATTTTTTTCATTCTCTTCTGCCTAGTTACACAGTCTCAGAAGGGCTGAACCATCTGTAAGGTAAGTGTCTTTCCTGGGAAATAACAGAATGTGTTTGAAGTTCCTTGTGCAAGCAGGAAATTAAACCTAGATCACCTACTCCCTGGCCAGGTCTCTAACCAATACACTGTAAAAAAAAAAAAAAAAAAAAAAAAAAAAAAAAAAAAAAAAAAAAAAAAAAAAAAAGAAAAAAAAAATTCCCTTGATATTTGAAGAAAGATGAGCCAAGGTGCATTCTTGAGAATAAATTAAAATAATAGACAACTCCTAGGCCATGCATCCCACATGGAAGACACATTCCCATGCCGTCTAGTGAGGCATGAGAGATGATATCCGGATAAATCCCCAGAACTTCTGTATTAACCAGCTAAAGACAGCTGAAAAATGATTACTTAGAGAATGGGAAAATACCAGCTGGCTCCCATGAAATTCATGCTGAGATATCTATCTCTATGTTAACATGATTCAGGTTTCCATCTTGGAATTGGTACCAAAGACTTGGGCATTCTGTAGCCCAGGGATTATTCACTTCTACAAGTTTTTTTCTAAAAAAGTAAAAAATGAGAAAAGGGAAGGGGAGTTTCAGGGAAGGGAAGGTTCAGGGAAGGGAAGGTTCAGGGAAGGGAAGGGAAGTTTCAGGAAGGAAGTTTCAGGAAGGTTCAGGAAGTTTCAGGGAAGGGAAGGAAGTTTCAGGAAGGAAGGAAGTTTCAGGGAAGTTTCAGGAAGTTTCAGGAAGGGAAGTTTCAGGAAGTTTCAGGGAAGTTTCAGGAAAGGAAGTTTCAGGAAGTTTCAGGGAAGTTTCAGGGAAGGGAAGTTTCAGGGAAGTTTCAGGGAAGTTTCAGGGAAGGGAAGTTTCAGGGAAGTTTCAGGGAAGTTTCAGGGAAGGGAAGTTTCAGGGAAGTTTCAGGGAAGTTTCAGGGAAGGGAAGTTTCAGGGAAGTTTCAGGAAGTTTCAGGAAGTTTCAGGAAGTTTCAGGAAGGAAGGGAAGTTTCAGGGAAGTTTCAGGAAGTTTCAGGAAGGAAGTTTCAGGAAGGAAGTTTCAGGGAAGTTTCAGGGAAGTTTCAGGGAAGTTTCAGGGAAGTTTCAGGGAAGTTTCAGGGAAGTTTCAGGGAAGGGAAGGGAAGGGAAGGGAAGGGAAGGAAAGGGAGGAAGGGAAGGGAAGGAAGGAAGGGAAGGGAAGGGAAGGGAAGGAAGGAAGGAAGGGAAGGGAAGGGAAGGGAAGGGAAGGGAAGGGAAGGGAAGGGAAGGGAAGGGAAGGGAAGGGAAGGGAAGGGAAGGGAAGGGAAGGGAAGGGAAGGGAAAAAAAAAGAAAAAAGAAGACAAAAGAAAAAGAAAATAAAAGAAAAACAATGAGCTCCCACACCACAGCAGTACCTCACTACATAGATGTGCCATCATTTTAAATGCATTCAAAAATTTTAGAAATTCTTGAATATGCACAGGAAAGAGACACATAACTGCACATGAGACATAAGTATTATTTATTTAGTGAAAGAAAGGAATTTTTATCAAATTACTTATTTATGTTGCAGGTGAACAAATTTGCAGGAGAAGTCCCACAAAAATATTTGCATCTTCCTTCCTGCTTTCAGGGGAAGAGTTGGGTGTATGATTTTTGTAAAAACTGAGCATATAATGATAGAATATAAGATCAATTTCATGCTGTATTTTAACTTAGATACATCCTGAATTTGTAATTTATTCACAGCTAGTTTAATGAAACTAAGTACAATTAGGATGATTCTGTAACTACAAATTTGCTATTACAGACACTGACATTTTTCTATGTTTCTGTGAACAGCTTTGTATAAGAATTATTAATCTTAGTAGTAGATACATTATTAGTAAGATACTGAGTTATTGCACAATAAATCTGACAAAATGAGCTGTCGACACAAAAGACAAAGATGTCATTAGCCACAAACATAACACTTAATGGAAGACAGTGTAATGGTAGAAATATAGTCAAATGCTGCATAATTAAGTAATATAATCACTAATTTTAGCAGATGGCGCTTTAAATGGAAGACAAAGTATATTGAGGAGAGGAAGAGGAAACAGAAGAGAGGGAGAAGATTGCTAGGCATAGGAATGAAGACAAGTTAGCTTTGAAATGTTTCCCATTACCGTTATACAGAAATTTCAGACAAATGATGCTCTATAACTGAATTTTAAAAAACCCACACTAAATTAATTGTTTGCGCTTGTTTCTGTATTAGCATTTTTCACATGTATTACCTCCTTCTAGATGAGAATCTCTAAATGCCATGACAGTGTCTTAATTAACTAATGTTTGGGAAAGTATCATTGACCTCTAACACCTAGAATAAGAATTATGCTGTTACATTCTAGTAACTGTATATTTTTAAGTAGCAAATTTCATTCAAATTAACATATATTACCTTTGCTTCTCCTGTGGATAGCTATAAATTCTCTTCATTTTGTAAGTTTTTTTATTATTATTTGCTAATGATATCATTGTATAATTAAATTGAAATACAAGATATTTATCCACAAATACTTTTGTTAATTATCATAGCCTTCTTTAGCCCTGATTCCCACTGGATAGTTAAAGTCTTAGTTTCTCATTTAGGTTATTAAAAACCTGGATACTTATATTTTTTTATCTGTTCAGCATTTTTCATTTCTTACTTCCAATTCCAAAAAGACATCATCTGATAAATTTCTGGGTTTCTTGCAGCAATGTTCATTCCCACCTAAATGTGCTGTTAAGTCTGAACATAAAAAAAAACACTTTATGAAATTTTACATAATTATTAATGGAAAGCATATTGCCATGAAGCCATTTATTTGGGCTATTTTAAAACAAAAGAATTGGTAAGGAAGTTCTACATTCTCAGACAGTGTTCTGATAGCCTATTTTACACCAGAAACTTCAATTATGTATCAGGATTCAGGTAAAAAAAATGTTTTGTTTGCTAAGTTTGTTTGTACTCTGAGTATATTTCTTGCTTTCACAGGGAGAAAAAACTATCACTGACTTACCCCATTTCCATGACTTAGGGAATATCTGTAAAGCACCAGTTAAAATATACTTTACCTGATACTGGTGTTATTTTAAATATATGCTTGTTGGATACACAGGAACTATAAGAGAATATACACTACAAAGATATTTATTTCCTATGATTGCTAAATACAATTTAGGATAATAGAATTTTCATAGGAATTGGCTTTTATCTGAATATTCTTTGGTTCAGCAGAAGTTCCAAAAAAGGAGGGCATACATTTTTGATAGAGCATGGCAGAACATAGAAAAACACAAAATATATATGAATTGGCTAGAATTATTCTTATTGCTTTTTTAAATTTCTGAGGAATTTAAGAGCTTGTGTATCCCTAAAACCTTTTAATTTCTTTTACTGTGTCAAAGCCTCACCTGCCAGTGGAAGTCCACTGGAAGAATATTGGACTACATAGACTTGCAATAGAATTGGTAAAATTGGTCCACAGGACTTTCAGTCTCTCAGTAAATAGATGATGGGACACTGAGCAGGTTTTTTTACCCCCAATTTAAATTCAATCAGTTTTTTTTTTTTTTTTTGGTTTTTGTTTGTTTGTTTGTTTTTGGGGTTTTTTGGTATTTTTTTTTCCAAATTATTTCTCTGTTCCCACAAAGTAAACATTGACTTCAAAAGCTTATGTCAAATGAATTTGGGGATTTCTAAGAGGCAAAAAATTAACAAGGCAAAGATGTTGAAAAGAAGTACAGACTGACTAATAAGTAGCTGAAACTTATTTGGAAGAACTCCCTCTCTGAGTTCTTGAGGTTGTTTCACCTTGGCTGGACACTGGTGCCCCTGAAAGACACTTTCACTCCCCTCCTCATCTGGAGAGGGCAAGAAAGTATAATGAAAGGTTCATGGATCAAGATAAGGTCAGGGAAAGATCATTCAATGATTACTGCCACAGGACAAACAGACTCAACTTGAAGAAATTATGTCAATTAATTACCAATCAAAACAGAGTACGAAAATGAGAAATAAATGTTAGAACACTCCTTGCTTCTTGGGCTTAAATTTAATCTTGATTCAGTATTTCCTCTCCTCCAGTGGCAAGGTGGCAGAGGAATGGAGCTTGCAGTCACTTCATCACACTTTTTCTGCCACTTTTTGCTCCTTCAGGGAGAGAAGACTCTCCTCTGCCCCAGTGTGGGGTCCCTCCCATGGGCTGCAGTTCTTCATGAGCTGCTCCATCATGGGTCCCTTCCACAGGGTTCCCCTCCAGTGAGAGGGTGAGGACTCCATGGAGTCCTTCAGGAACAGCCTCTTTCAGTGTGGTTCCCTCACAGGGTCTCAAGTCCTGCCAAAAAAAGCTTTTCCTGCATGGACTTCCTTCTCCACAGGGCCACTGGTCCTCCCAGGAGCCTGCTCCAGCATGGAGTTCCTACAGATTCACAGCCTCCTTCAGGCATCTTCCTGCTCTGTTGTGCAGTCCTCCATGGTCTGCATGTGGATCTGTGCTCCACCATGGATCTCCATGGGCTGCAGGGGCACAGCTGCCCCATGGTCTGCACCAGGGGCTGCAGGGGAATCTCTGCTCCAGCACCTGCAACACCTCCTCCCTCTCCTTATTGACTGACCTTGGTGTCTGCAAGTCCTTTTCCTCACTTATTCTCACTCCTTTTCTTTTGCTTCTTAAATACCTGATGGGCTTGGCCTTGGCCAGCAATGGGTCTCTCTTGGAGCTCCTTGGTATTGTCTCCATTGGACATAGGAGAAGCTTCTGACAACTTCTCACAGAATCCACTTCTGCAGCTCCTCTGCTACTGAAACCTCGCCAAGGAAACTCAATCTACTTCTTTGTCATGGTTTTTTTTTTTTTTTTTTTTTTTTAATGGTGTTATGGCAGCTTCACATTAGTTATGCCACTACCAGATCAGGCATTTTGGAATGCATTATTTAGTTCATAACAGATTTATTAACATTTTACCGAACTGTGCTAATTATTCAGTAACTTCCTTGACCTCATGTGGGGGGGGGGAAGAAAAGCAGGCCTTGTCAATAATTAAAAAAAAAAAAAAACTGACCACATGTATATGTTACTTATATGGAAAAAAAAAAAAAGCAAAGTCTCTATAGAAGACTACTGTTGTCAGACTGTGCAGACTCTAGGGAAAAAAAATCAAAACAAACACATACATGGCATAAGGAAAACTAGCAAAGGTATTTCCAAGTTTCTAACAGAGAGGATCTTGCTTGTGTCTCTTGCTATGACTTTTGAAGGATGGCATGATCAGCATAAATGTAAGGCAAACCTAGGCAAATGAAATTTGAAGCTGAGCAAAATTAAGGGAAGTAATCCCATCAATAACAGTTGTATTTCAATATGGCCCAAAAATTCTCAGAAGAAGGTTAAAAAGTAGTTTTCTTGAGAGCTCTGTGCATGCGCCAAAGCCATTGGAAAATACCTTTTTTAGTTGTAAAATTGCAATTTAGAATCTAGCCTTTGCATTTCCTCTAATATTTACACATGGCTTTGAACAATTCACATTCATTCCCACAGCTGCTATATTGTCACTTCCACATAGAACATTTCCATTTGAACACTGAAAAGTGTGTTTACTGTTGTCCAGTGTCAAGTAAAGTACAAAAATTAGAGAAAAATCATACACTCTCCTCTCCCCCTGAATTTCCCTTATTTTCACATCAGGCAATGGTTTTGAAATTGTTCCCAGCAGGTGACTGTCGTTTTGGGTGGGCAGGGTGACAGACATACCTGCTACTGATGTCCCCAGCACTACAGCTCCCTCTGTCCCCCTTCTCCAAAAAACCTTCCCCTGACAACATGCCCACTGGCCTGCAACTCTCTGAGGAGCTCCAGCTCCTCCCTGATAAATGCATGTCCCCTTCTCTGCCTGGATAGGAGTCTGCAGCACCTAGCAGGGTATCTCCAGCACTGGTGCCAGGGTTTGCTGGAATCAGTTTCCACTGGATTAAGGAGGTTCCATGTGCATATTTTCCCCCCACTTCCTGGCACAATTTTAATCCCCATCTATGACAAGCATCACTTACAAATTCAACTTCTCACTGATGCAAAATCAGTGCCTGAAACAGAGAAATATAAAAATGAGTTTCAGCCTAGAGATAAAAGGTAGATAAATGCATCTGTTAAAGACAAGTAAACATAGCTTCAATGAGGGGATCAAGTTAAAAACTAGATGAAGATATCTTGTGATTTCAACTTATGCATGGCTGAAAGAAAAATGCTATTAAATCTCTGCAACTAAGATGTGAGGGAAGTCTTACATGGTGAAAGTAAAATGCCTTTATGTATTTTAAAAATGAATATAAGAATTTCTGTCATGGACAGTAAAATAAACATAAGATAATGAGATGATGACAGTACATGAACTGACTATCCCATAAAGTAAAAATTAGTGATGGCTAAGAAGAAAGCAATAACGATTTGTTACATTCACATCTACACTTAGCTCTCATTTGGTAGTGGAAGCAGCCAAGTAGAACTGGATATTAAACTTATGTCAGACAGTTGAGGACAATCTCTGTGAGTTATTCAGTTGCAATCTGCTATAAGAGAATGCTGTGCTTACATAAATGACATTTAAACTAATTCTGGCTTTATAGAAGATGCCAGGGGAGGAAAAATAATCACATTTTCTTAGTGTCTTGATTGTTCAGAATAGGAAATATTGCCTAGCTCTTGCTGGGGAAGAAGTTCTCCTCAGAAGAAAAGAATACTCAATATATTCCAGATTTTCCAGTAAAGTGCTTCAGGCTGTAGTTGCAAGGGAAGGGTTCTTCTCTGAGACCTACAGCTTCACTATCAGAAGAAAATCCATAGTTTCTGTGGGTGCCAATAACCACATTTATAACCATATCACCCAATTGTACTTTACCAATGTTATAGGAAGGTAAGGGAAAAGAGTGAAGACAAGCAATTCTGCTAGGTAAACCTCTTCTCTAACTAGGTAAACTTCAGTTCTACTAAAATGTCCCACACCTAACATTTCAATATCAACCCCCAAACCGTAGACACCTAGTACAAATTTTATATGTTCACTCTGCCCCTCTGTCTTTTCATCATTAAAAAGAACTGGCAGCTCAGAATACTAGACAGAAAACATTTTGAAGCATCCAGCCAAATTAAGTTCAAGGAAAAATTTAACTACCAAAGGCATACATCAGAAATAAAAGATGCACTGCATTGCTGTATTCTAGGCAATGAATTTGTATTGTCTGAGTTCAAGATGAGGACATTCTGGTCTCTGTGCTTATAAAATAAAATACCCATGAAAGTAACTTTCTGTCTTTTGTGCCAAAGCCAGTAACTAATCACTGTGAATTTTCGCAGAGAGAAAAAGGAGGTAATGCATCCTAGACTGATGCTAGGTTCTCCTGTGTAAGAAAGACAGATTATTTTTAAATATACATTGAAAGCTGGTTGGCCTCACTGCTTTGTGTTGACTTCCAGAATGCCCTGAACGTTTTCCCAATGCTGGGCTTTTAATATGGTGTAAACATACTGAGTGGGTTTTAATAGCAGGTAAATGGACCATATTAAATGAAATTTTAAGAGCTCAAGCTAAGGAAATATTTTAAAGTGTCATATTTTAAATGCCATGGCTTTCTAAAACTGTAGCTTCTGCTCTGCAGCAAGCACCTTGATTCACAAACATCTGCACCCAGCACGGGTGTCCCGGTGGTGGTGGCAGTACCATGGCTGTACCGGGTCAGTACCGGGTCAGTACCGGGTCAGTGGGGCAGTGGGTCAGTACCGGGTCAGTACCGGGGCTGTACCGGGCTGTACGGGGCAGTCAGTACGAGGGCAGTACCGGGTCAGTACGGGTCAGTGCCAGGGCTGTACCGGGGCAGTACCGGGTCAGTACCGGGGCAGTACCGGGGCAGTACCGGTCAGTACCGGGTCGGTACCGGGGCAGTACCGGGTCAGTACCGGGTCGGTACCGGGTCAGTACCGGGGCAGTACCGGGGCAGTACCGGGTCGGTACCGGGTCAGTACCGGGGCAGTACCGGGGCAGTACCGGGTCGGTACCGGCTCTGCCCGGCCCGGCCCCGGGCGGTGCCAGCGGCTGCAGCGGCCCCAGCGCAGGGCAGGGCTGAGCCCCTCAGCCCCGGGGAAAGCCTGGGCAAGGGAGGGCAAACGCTGCCCGGCAGCCAGGGCTGAGCCAGGGGAACCAGGCGAGAAACAGCCCTGGCCCCGAGGGACAGCGGGAGCAGGGACGGGGCACAGAGACCCGGCAGGGGGATGGCCTGGGCACCCAGAGACCCAGCAGGACACTCCCGAGGCCCCGAGACCCGGCGGGACAGCTTTCCCTGCGGGCACCCAGAGACCCGGCGGGACACGGCTTTCCCTGCGGGCACCCAGAGACCCGGCGGGACACGGCTTTCCCTGCGGGCACCCAGAGACCCGGCGGGACACGGCTTTCCCTGCAGCACCCAGAGACCCGGGATGGAGCAGGGAAGAGTGTGAGAAGGAAGAAATAGCAGAGAGAAGCTGCTATGGACTGACCACAGCCCTTGAACTGCGCATCGGGAGGAGGTAGAGGAGTCAGAAATGCAGTGAGCTTGGGAAGAAGAGGGATTTAGGAACAGTGTATTGTTTCTGTATTTGTCTTCTCCGTGCACACACTGTCCAAATCTGGTTTTAATTGACAATGAATTAACATAAGTTTCTTCAAGTCAAGCTTGTTTTGCCCATGATGGTAACTGGGAAGAGATCTCCCTGTCTCTACTTCAACTCACAAGTTTCTCCTTTATTTTCTCCTCGTATCCCATTGAAGAAAAAGAGTGGGAGCAGCTGGGTGGACATCTGGAAACTGGCTAAGGCTTGACCATGTGTTCAAATAAACAAGACCCTTAAAACGTGTAGTCTTCAAATGGATATTCATGTAAACTCACTTCTTGTCACAAGTACTTATCTGTTTTGAAGTTCTTACATGATCTTCACATTTCAAATTTGTCAGTGAAGAGCCTTGGGGATCTAACCACAATAACATCAAAAGAGTACAAGTTTACATGGGAGGATAATGGATAAGGAAAAACATCTTGAGCTGAGCAAATTCAAGATATCACTCTCTTAAAGAACAAAATTGATTTATATGTGCAGCATTTAAAATATTTTCTTTGAAATTTTAATTTATGTCTCCTATTGAATTTTGGGGAAAAAATTGTTGCAGGAGCTCAGACAAGCTTGCATAAACAACTATAAAAATCTCTACTGAAGAAAAATGACAGTGAATAACTTTGATAGCACTTGACATAAAAAAGTAAACTACGCTGTTGTACCTTCTTTATTCTGGACCAGCAGCACAAAGGTGCGAGAAACAGGTGTGAGAAAAAGTTGACCTTTTTAACACCCTTAGGAGAACATTAGACCCTTTATTTTATGTCTTTTTAGTAAACATAGCTTGTCATGACCATTAAATCCTTAAATACACAAAGAAATTTATTTCTTTAACTTTTATTTTTGAGCTATATTTTCTTGAAAACCATGACCATGTTAGATGTATCTAACAAGAAAAGCTCTTCCTTTTCTTCCAGCAATGATCTGTTACCTGAAATTCTGTAGAACTGAAGAGTATAAGAATAAGATTCTTCTGTCAAAATTAGTCAGCAGCATATAGTATTCCTAAAACCACCTATGTCTCTCCATTGGACTTAACAGGAGCTTTGAATATAATGCTAAGTTTCTATGACCTGTGTTGTTTCCATGCAATATTTTTTTCCTTGTCCTTTTTTCACATCATTTGCTCGATTTTTTTTTCCTTATTTTATTTCTTTTTTTTTTTTTCCTAAACCTGTGCCCTTCTTAAATCTCTCCTTCTGAGCATTTTTTTTTTTCCTATAGCTGTCAGTATATCCTACTAAGCAAGTATATCATACAGCTCATTCCCGTATTTTTTGGCCTATAGTACAAGGATGATGGAATTTTAATATGCTTGGTATTGGGCAGAGACATTTTTCTCATAACATTAGAAACAGTATTTGATCTTTTTTCTTGTCATATTTGCTTCAAAGTAGTCTTAGGAAAGAGGAGGAAGATATTTAATTTGCTGGGAGTAAAACATCAGACAGACCTCATTCATTTAATTAATCTTTTTTTTTTTTTTTTTTTTGCCATTATTGCAGTACGAAAATTGTACACAAGGAAGTTCTTCTTTGCATGAAAATGAATTCCAGGCATTATGTCATAATAAGGATAATAAATGAAATTATCCAGTGCACAACAAAGCTGGTAAAGCATCCTTGCTAATCTCTCAAGTTAAGAGGAAATATTTTTTTCTCCCAGCACACTGAAACATGAAATATGTGACCTTTAAAAGTAGTGACAGATGCTTTAAAAGGGGAAAATAGTGGGTGTAATGTGTAAAGTATGTTTTGCTGATAGAATTGCTTTTTATATTGTGCAATCTGTCACAATCACGTTAAGATGGTTGAAAGAAATCAGTGCAACATTTCTACTGGAAAATGCTGTTTTGTCAGCATTTGTCACCATGTACAAAGGAAAACAAAGGGAAAATCAAAATATTCTAACTGGAATGATTATTTTTTCAATTCTTGGGTCATTCTAATAATTAATTAGTTTTAATGTGGAATGGATCTGCTAAATATATTTTGACCTTGCTGAAATTAAGTACTTAATTTTTTTCCCTAACAAATTACTTTTGAACTTTAAATCTGTGCTAAATGAAACACACTTTAGGTTTTTGTTTATTTTTTTCATTTCACCAGTTAAACACAAGAAAAAATCCAGCAAGGTGTTTGCCTCCTCTCACTTTGCATTGGTTAGAGCAATTTTCAAGAGTGATACATTTCGTATCCTGGGCCTATGAGTTCTCAGCTTGGACAGTGTCTCACAAAAGCCAGACAAGAGAAGAGGGAACAGAGACGTTTTAGAGTTCTCCACCAAGACTTAATAACTGGTATGTTTAGAACACAGACAACCAACACATAATCTGAGTCTTTCCATTCTGCAAAATGATTGCCAATGACAATAACAGGTATTTGCAACAAAGGAGATTTAGTTTGTCTAATAAGAGCATTCCAATGTGGGCAAGCATAAGAAGGTGCCACCTATAAACAAGCCACCTGATGTTTACAACCTGGTAAGTCAAAAACCCAGTTAAACATGCCTGACATTGTTTCAGCATGGGATAGTGTAACAGGTCTTTAAAACTTGCAGAATACTGTAGGAAAAAAATGTGGGGAATCCTCTATTTTCATCTTTCTATTCTTTCTACTTGAACCCTGGCACTACTACCATCATGCCTATTGCATGGTGGTGGAAACGAGCAACAGAAGTCAGACATATTTGCTGATTAGGTCAATAGCTGAAGGAATTCTGCAAGTATCCACCTCAATACATCATTTCATTACTTCTTTTACAGAGGCAGGTTTTTAATTTAATTACTAGTCTGTAATTTAAAATTCATTTTCCTGAGATGTTAGTTGCTTTAATCTGATCTAGAAGTTCTCTCTTACACTTCTCTACAAATTCTCCACTCTCCCTTTCAAGAAACAAGTTTAAAAATCTGTGAGCCTATGTTAGTGCTTCTGAAGTTCAGCTGAAGTGAGTGTGCTGCTAACTCAAATCACTAATTTTTTATGATCTCACTTTCTCCTGATTTCATGAAAGGAGAAAAGCATACACTCTTCTGTTTTAGCTGCATGTGAAACTGGCTGTTACTCTTTCACTTGTTTAGGCAGCAAATGTGTAATCTACTGATAGATGTATATGCACTATTACATATGTTTGTTTCACCTACGTACAGGTTTCGTTGACTTCCACTGTAGAAGGGAGTTTTAATGCCTCTTTCTCATCAGTCTGCCCAGTTTCATAGGGGATATTCCAAGAGCTAAAAAGTCTATTTCAACTTTTATGATCTACTCTATTACTTTTTAAAAAATGTGAGTCAATTTCCATTTACAGTATGACCTTAAAATATTCTTAGAATCTTTCATGTGTGTTAGAGAAATGTCTCTTTCTTAATGGTTTCTGAAGAAGTAATGCATCTTTTCCTGAAATTGTTTAATTGTTTCAATAAATCATAGAATCATAGCATGGTTTGGGTTGGAAGGGACCTTTAAGATCATCTGATTCCAACAATTGCACCATGAGCAAGGACACCTTCCACTAGATCAGACTGCTCAGGGCCTCATCCAATCTGGCCTGATTTACATATATTTATAAATAATCATTTAATTACAATAAATATACAATAAATATGAATCTGAAAAGTGACCTGCAGGTTTATTATCTACAGCTGTTCTAGTGAATACTTCTTAGATAATTTTTAAAGGAAAGCTATAATTGTGTGTCAAATTATACTTTAAAAAATCAATAATTACTTTAAAAGCACTTAAATTAATAAAAGGATCTGTAGAGGTTGAAGATTCACATCACCATGACAGAAAAACTAAATGTATTCAAGAGTTTTTTTGTATAAGTGGTCAGTTGATCCTACGTGACAAATAAGCCCCCACCCAAATGCTCTCTCAACCCATCTCAGCAGGCTGGGGGAGAGAATGGGAAGGGCAAAAGCAGTAAAAGCTCATTGTCAAGATGAAAACAGTTTAATATTTGAAGGAAAAACAAAGATAAACAAGTAGTGCTTAGAGCAGTCACTCACCACCCGAGGTGGTGAGTCATCCACAAGTAATGTCTTCCTTGGAAAAACACACTTCAGTTTTATTGCTGAGTATGATGTTGTATGACAGAGCATATCTCTTTGGTTACTTTGCTTGTATCCTGTCCCAAAATCTTGCCTACCAGCAGCCTACTGGAGTGGGAAACACAGGCAACCTTGATGCTGTGCAAGAATGGCTCAACAATACCTAAAACACCAAGTGTGTTATCAACACTGGTTTGATCACATATCTAAAGCCCAACACGATGTGGATTGCAATGAAGAAAATAACTCCATCCCAGTCAGACACAATAGAGAATGACTCATCTTCATTACATAGAAACACTGAACATTTTTACTGTTAAAGCAGTCTCCTAGCCCCATAAAATATTGTGCAAGATTTTTAAAGTTTCCATTTGGGGGCATAATGCAATTGGTATCTTGCCCAAACAGTCTACTTCACACACTTCTTAATTTTCTTGTTTTATTTAGAGATATTGCCATAATGAAAAAAAATCTGTGCCACCTGGATTAACATACAGTGACTAAGAATAATATTTGAATAAAATCCAATTTAAAAATAAGTAGTCAAGTAGAACCAGAACTAGTTAGGTTCTGGTTCAAATTTAGCCAGAAAGATGTACCAAGTAAGTGAGAAAGTTATGCATTTTGCTAACATTATAATTGATTGGAAAAGACAGAGGTGTAAGCTATAATTTCCATTAACAATAAATCCTTATTTTTAAAAATAGAAACAAAAAATAAAATGTTCCAAAACATGAATTTTAGAAAAAAATATAACTTAGTGCAAGTTTTGATCTCAGTAGAATGGAATTACTTGTCAATCACATAGCAATTTCTGATCCATGTTTAGAAATATACATACTATAATGATGGATTATTATTTTAGCACATTATGCATCCCTCAGTGACTTTGATCTGCCCTTACATATTTATACTTTTATCTCTATTTTCAATTTTCAGGATTTGTTGGATATCCTGGTCCCCTTTGCTAGTACAAGAATAGGCAAACAAAAGTTTTAATGCTCTAAAGCACCTGACATTATAGTTTTTATTTTAAGGAAAACAGATAATTGGAACCACTTTTTAAAACCTCAAGTTAGAGGAACACAACACATATTTTCAATAACATATTTTCCAAAAGTAAATTTATCTTTTACTTGAAAAGGGCTTAGAATATTTGTAGGAGGAATTTTAATAAAAACATTTACAGGATGTTAAACTGAGGTAGACATCTATGAGAGCAGGTACAGAAGGCCTCCCTTTGTGAAACTGCTCTCATCCTCTGCTAAGTGGTCCCTAGCATCATTACTTTTTGATCATGCCTCAAGTGAAATGTTACACTCTGAAAACAAATGCCTTATAAATTGGCTTGGGAGATATGATTATACCTGTGCCAGCTGCTGTCTTGTTCTTGAAAATGACAGTTGTGTGACTTCTCTATTTTTATATAAAAATAGTCTTTTAATTTATGACCTGCCACCTGCACTATATTTGTAAAAACAATGAAATAATTCAATGTGCTTAACAAAGCATGTTAGCTAGTTCTAGTTCTACACACGTAAAAGCACAGAGTTTATAAGGAAAAAAAGCAAAAAAATGAGGGGAATTATAAAGTGTATTATCAAGTGTATGCACATCAGGGTAATAAATGTGGGTTTCATTCAAAGCAGTTATTTTTCCTGCAGTATTGCTTTTCCATTAAAAGAAGAAGAAGAAGAAAAAAAAAAAAAACAAAAAAACCCAAAAAAAAACCCAAAAAAAAACAAGGATAAGTTTTGGGAAATAGAAATCTTGTTCATCTTTCTTGCTAAAGGACGTAAATACAAGGTTGTTTCTCTCCTAGCATGAAAACAGTTGTGGCACCGATAGAATAGTTAACAACCATTGCACATTAATCAGTTTTACTCCCTTAACAAATCCCAACTATTGAGCTGCATGATCTCAGGGAATTGAATGAAATTCTTGTGGTTTAGATGCAGGATGTTGTATTATGTTTAATTTAATTCCATTAATTCAATTAAAATGGAACACAAAATAGTTCTGTATTTTTCAGCAAGAAGTCATAACAGCATGAAACAGAAGCAAAGTAATTTTGTACATCACAGCAATTTCGCAGAAGTTCTAAGCAGAACTGCCTGATCTGCAGAGGATCTTTGATAGATGTTGTGTGAAATGACCCAATCTGCAGAGTCTAGGCTAAAAGAAAGTTTTTATTATAATATGCTATTTTTGTTTTATTGTAGCACCAAGTATCCCTAAGCAATCTGCTTGTCTCCATAAATCTGGGTGACAGCAGTGTGTTTGTGGGTGAATGTCCCAAAAGACATAGGTCATGTACCAGAACATAAATATTAGACTGATAAAGCATGATGAAGGACTAATTTCAGTGCTCTAGTCTTTCAGGTTATTACCTTATTTCAGGTTATTAACTAAAGTTTAAGGCTCAACATCTTGGTTTCAGAGTGGCAGCAATTGTCAAGACTACCTCTATTACTAGACAAAATAATAAAATCTTATGCTACACATAATTTTTCAGCCTCCATCAAGTCCTTATTTGAAGAGTTTGTCTTAAAGTGTCCTTCTAAAACTTCTAGATATTAAAAAAAAAATATTAATATTATTCTTGTTATGATGATTTCTCAAGAATTCTGGGCAGCTTTTTCCCCACAGAATCACAGTTTAATGTGTCAATCAAGTGATAAACTAAGTACCCTATAAATCACTGAGCTGTCATTTTGTCACATTTTCTGTGGAGCACCTTGACTTTTTATTTTGAAGAACTTTTCCTTCAAATTTAGAATAGGGTGAAATACTTTGTGTGTAGGTTAATTGCTTCACTTGAAGTTAAAAAATTGGATAATTTGTGATTTTTTTTTTTCCACAATCTCAAGCAACACTCAGCACGGGCTTTAAGAAAATAAGGTAAATAACAAATCCAAGATATTAATAGAAAATTCTGCCCCTATCTTTCAAACACAAATGTAGGTTTTGGGATGGTTTGTTTCCAGCTTTCTGATAGACCCTGCTATTAGCAATTGGCTTGTGTAAATAAATCTACTTACATTTTCTGAAATTTACTTTCCCTAGGACTCCAGTCCAAGTAAATAGTCAAATGTTTACGTTATCATCAACATATATCAACATCAACATCAACATATATAACATCAACAAGCTGTTGGATATTTCTTAATTTTGTAGTAAGTCGGTGAGGTCTCTGAAGTCACTGATTCTCTGCTAACAACAAAGCAGCTTGCTTAAGGCATGATCCACTAAGTTAAATGTGCCATAGGTGACTAAAGGGAAGTTAAATAAGTGAACATCAGAACAGAGGTGCTTCATCAGCAAGAGAAATTTCTTGCAGATTTGTATCTATAGGTTTCTTAGCTGTGGCTCCACATCTGTTCTGCATGAGCCAGAGAGCTTTCTGAACCTAGAGCTAGCTAACTTCTGAGCTAGATGAAATTCAATTCTCCTCACACTTTCAAGTCTGAGCACTGTACATCTAAGTTTGAAGCTAACCAAGATCAAACTAAGAGAATATGGAGAAGAGGGCTTGTCTGCCCACACTGAATGTTGGTTACTTAAAGTGGAGCTTGATCCTATTCAATTTGTGCTAGTATCTGCAGAATTTGATCCATCCAGCCCCTTAGGTTGCATGCTGACAACCTTCTTTAAGATATAATTCTTTCTTTACTATTTGAGTCTTCCAAAACCTACAGTACCTCAGCCTTCATAAGTGTCTCACCTTACTCACTTCATCCACTCACTGCATGTTACCTATCCTGCTGATTTGATTCCCCTTCTGAACGGTCTTGCTTTGTATTACTGCCAGCAAGCTACAGAACTTGAATGACAAAGGAATTTTTGACATATTGACCTTTTTGTCTCTACTGTTCCCTATGTCACTGCTGTGCTCCAAGCTGCATTCCCTGCTTGCTTCAGAGATGCTTTTACTCTTCCTCTTGATTCTATAAATATTACAAATAACAGACTGCTTGTGCTCTTGTATCTCATTTTTACAGAATTTCTCCAGTCTGCTACTGTTGTATTAAATGACCCTGGTATCAGTGCCCACTTCTGAATTTATTTTTCATGTTTGTGTGTTGTCAAAAATGAGTGCAGACTTCGTACCATAGTATTGCTTTCTTATACTTCACCTCAGCCTGTTATTATTTTTTGGCAAAAACCCAACATTCTCCTTCAAGTGAGGTAAACTGCAAGTCTATTTGATTCAACTGTTTTTCATCACTACTTCTTTGGAGGCTGCTATAATGCTCTCTTCCCAGAATCTCTTTTTATACCCTGTCCCTTAAGTTTATGTTTTAAGCCTTTCAGAAATTTCCTTTGAGAAACTCAAATTTCCCCATTTACTAATGTATTCTTTTCCTTGCTGAGGCTGAAATGATAGATTTTCTACCATCACTTCTCTCTCTTGCCATTTTCACACTATTTGAGTGTTTAATTCAAGGTTTTAGAGATTTCCATAATAAAACTGCTCAAGCACTACTAAAAAGCATCATTAGAGACACGTGTGTGAATTAACACCCACAGCTACCACTAACCAGAAGGTGGTAACAATTTCTCAGTGTCCAGCAACAAAAGAAGATGCATCTCTGGAAGGAAGCTTTTACCTCAGCAAGATGCCTGCCTTTTTGAAAATCCCTACAGTTTAAATAGATTCAGAGCATGTTTGGAACATCTTAAAATAGAAGGTATTTCAAATGAACTGGGGAATGGCCCAATACCTACCTACTGAACTTTTTTTTAGAGACCTTTCTCTTACTAGGAAACTTTTATTTTCCCTAAACCTGTCTGTGACAATTACCAAGAAGTACCTGTCAGAAGTAATTGCATGGCTTCTGGCCTTACTATGTGAGACCAGCTTTTTCATGCCATGACCTCATTGCTTATCAGAATTTGTTGTTGACAGCAGCAGATTCTTCATACTAAAGGCATGTCAGTGATCAGTCTCTGATTGTTTCTTTCTTTGCCAGGCAGGTGGGCTTAGGCCTGGTCACTTTGAGCTTATCAGATATTACTTTTCAATCAGTTTTTAAAAGTGGTTTTCATGTTTGGCATGTTAAGATTTTGATTAATAACTGGCTTCACTTTTGCAGTCTGATATAGACTTTTCAGTGATGAGGTTTTTCAAAAAAATCTTCTAAATTTGGAGTGTTATATAAGGTACTAAATAATCGTTTTATTTTACATACCATTGCAAGTTTTTACTTCTCAGTGTCTCTGTCTTCCTTTAAGGCAATTATGTTTCATCTTTAGAGCCATGTCTAAACTTCATACTTGCATGTCAGATTTTTTTTTTTTTTTTTTTTTTGTGGGAATCTGGGTGCAGTTTAGCTATAGATAATATTTTCTTTCCATAAAGATGCAACCATTTGAATGACATATCCACTGATCTGGACTGGATGGGATAGAACCTGTTATTAAATATTATTTATGTAGAAGCTTTATTTGATACCTATGGACTTTATTTGTGCAAAACCTTCCCAAAATGATCCCTCTTCATTCGTGATTTTGTTTTTGGCATAGAAAAGTTCACCCTCAAAACTGTTATTGTACTAATTTTTACCTCTCATCATTTAGTCTAGAAAATAAACATACACATTTCAATTACACTGATAATATCTGATAAACTGTGACATACTGTATCCATTTAAATGAACAGGACAAAAGACAGTTCTTTTTTTTTCCCAAATTATGAATAAAAGTTTCAAGGCTTTAAAGTCTGCCTTGCATTGCAGGATAAGACTAAGAATTCTGAAGAACCTGTCCTCTCCAGTGCTTCCTCAGTTAGAGCAGTGTACCTTTTTGCTGAGCAACTATATAACAAATATTTGTTATCTGCTCATATTTCTCTGAGAGAGACTCTCAGATGGATCTCCTGGGGCACTTCCCCTGAGACTGACAAACAAGATTTCTCCTGCCTCTGAGGGATACCACCATGTTACCCATATTAAAGAGAGAGAATGAGTGCTGAAGTTACTGTCAGCTGTAAACACAATATAAACACAATTAGCATCTAGATAGCATTTGCACCTTACTGTCTGTTTATAATGTGTTTGTCAGCTTTATCAGCTACAAGTTTATCAGCTGTAGGACCAAAAATATTTTTGAGTCCAAGTGGATCAGTGCTATTGCTCACATCTTTCATTCTATTTAAAAATATGCTAAGACAAATTGTAACAAGACAGATAAGGTTAAATTAATATAATAGAGAATGGTGGGGGATTGTATACAGGAAACATGCAAGAAGGGGACCTAAAAATATGATAGGGTTTTTCCTGATCCCATTTTCTCAGTAATCAATCACCTTGCAGGTATTCCTTCTTTTTCTTGGATACCTAAATTTTGTTTGAATGTACTGTGAGATTGCAGTAGATAGCTATGAGGTTAATTGCTTCATATTATTTCAGGGGTTGTTCAGTTTTGGTTTTGTTGGTTTGTTTTGTTTTTCCTCTCCTCAGACTCTGTTTCCTTCTCTTGCTTACAGTGTGGTTTTTTTTTTGTTTTTGTTTTTTTTTTTTTTTTTGTTTGTTTTTTTTACCTCTGCATTTGACTGCTTGACATATCCTTTGGCTGCTTTATAACAAAACAGGGAGAAGTGTTAGATCATTGTACTGACATTGCTTGTGACTGACAGATACTTGACTTTTTTGTGTTGTGATGTTTTAGTTTGTTCTGTCTGAATTATTCTTTCAGCCCTTATACTTGAGCAAGGTGATTCACTGGAATACCATTTCTGTTGATACTGTAGCAATAGAGGCACTCAGAAAAAGACAGTAATGACACTTTCATTAGGAAAATTATACCTGTCTTCTTGGATTTTATATATGCAGTATCAATTTTGTGGCTGCTAACAGGTATACTCTACAGTCTTGAATTGTTGAATGCTTTTCCTTTTTGTCAGTTTTTGGAAAAGATAAAAGCAAGGCATTTCAGGCTACAAAAACAGAATCAGTAACATGGAAACAGTAGTCAAAAACAGATGTCTGTTGTTCAAGGACTAAGCACGAGATGCAATTCTGGAAGGAGATTAATGGGTTGAAAACCACACACAGAATACTGTTTTACTGTTGTAAATTTATTAAAAGTACTTGTCCATTTTCTTACAATACATGAATTATAAGTCAGTATGCAATGTTCATGTTTACTCTGTTATTTTAAGTCAGGCTATTCTCACATTCTTGTTTCATCTTAAGAGTACCAAATGGCAATGCATAATTGGACCACTGCTTGTCTGAAATTTGGAAGTGCATGGCTTCGAGCCTCTCCTAAATTGAAAATTTTGCAAACATCTTCTAAACTGAAAATCTGTAGTCTCCTCTCCTCTCCTCTCCTCTCCTCTCCCTCTCCTCTCCCTCTCCCTCCCTCTCCTCTCCTCTCCTCTCTCCTCTCCTCTCCCTCCTCTCCTCTCCTCTCCTCTCCTCTCCTCTCCTCTCCCTCTCCTCTCCCTCTCCCTCTCCTCTCCTCTCCTCCCTCCCTCCCTCCCTCCCTCCTCCCTCCCTCCCTCCCTCCCTCCCTCTCCTCCCTTTTTCCCCTTTTTTTTTTTTTTTTTCTTTTCTATGAGAACAAGACAAATTAATATAAAATATTTCAAAAACAGATTTTGTCACTACTTATTTTGTCATTTTATAAGTTCTTTTTCTGAACCATGTGCTTAGTTCAGTAAAAGTTACTGGCTTCGCAATTGGAAACTTTGAAAAATGCCCTTAAAAATCTTTAAGGTGTTAATTCTCTCTAATCTCATAATTTCAGGTGACTTGGTGGAGAATCCCATACCTTTAGGAGGATTCCATACCTGTTGAAAGCCATGAGTTGTGCAGTGGAAAATGTCTAGGCATAATATTTATTTGAAAGAAATCTAAGACACTTCCAATTTTCTTGAAGTTTAGAAGTGCAGAGGGCAGAACTATTTTTTTGAGAACCGAAATAGAAGAGATATACTCTGTGACATTCAAGGAAGTTCTCTTCTCATTTTCCTTTCAAGACGGAAAACTATCGAGATTGGCAAGAAGACAGCTGGCATGATAAGGAAAAGCTGGAGTGAATGAAAAGCTTCAGAGACCAGAAAACTAATGGTGGGACAGTCATATAAAAATAGAAAAACAGAAAAATAGAAAAATAGAAAAATAATATAAAAATGTAAAAATATAGAAATATAGAAATATAAAAAGCAAATGGGTGTGATGGTCAAGGATTCAAAAAAATGAATAACAAGGGTTCTGGAGGAAAGCACCGAGTAGAGCGTGCCTCTCAGCACCCACTGATTTCAGAAGGAGAGCAGACAATTGGTGATAGCTTCACAGCATGGTGGAAGAGGAAGATTAGGCAGATTGAAACCCCAGCTAGAAAAATCCTTGCACAAGTTTATTTGTTTGTTTGTTTATTTTTGGTTTTTTTGGGTTTTATTTTAATTTATTTATTTGGTTGGTTTTTTTGTTTTTTTTTTTTTTTTTTTTTTTTTTTTTTTTTGTTTTTTTTTTTTTAATTTGTCAGTCCCAGGCTAATCTGAACACCTCCTTGTAATATGGGAAGCAGCAAAATGTGTAGTCTATTACAGGATGAGTTTTGCTGAAGAAATAAGCAAGAAATAGGAAAAGAAGAACCTCAACTAAAGCATTTTGAAACTAAAGTACTGTTTGAAGCTGGAAAGAAAGGGAAAGCTGATGCCTGCCAGCTATAAACAAGGCAGCAAATAAAGTAAATCTATGTCCTAAACCATGGGGAGGAATGAAAAAAAAATAAAAATCCTTTATCTTCCATACATTCAAACCATGAATTTGAGGAACTTTAGGTAGATGAAGGAAAAGCACATAAATCAAACTGCAGAAAATCAGTCTGATATCCCAAAGATTTGTGAATCAGAGAAAGAGTGACAGTGCTTGAGGGACACAGAAACTGAGAAAATCCTTGTGTATCCTCAGATGATAGACACAAAGAAGGCTAGGGATCTAATCAAAGGATTTTAATTTTAGAAAGACTCCCCAGCCCAGAAAGCTGTGTGTGATCAACAGTCCATCTGAATTGTAGAACTGACAAAGCAGTACTCAACAGGATTCAATCTGCAGGACACCATGCAGAATATGATATACAAAGATAATAGTGCTGGAAAGCAGGGAGATAAAAGATGGGTAATTTTAATGAGGGGACCCACTCAGATGGGCAAAAGCAAGTGCTAGATTATTCTGTAGATAGAAATCCATCCTGAGTTGAACATTTGTTCTCTCTGAGAAGGAATGCTGGAGATGTCATGGCTCCCTACTTCAGTCTGCAATTGGAGAGACAATCAGAAGGAATTGAGTGAAGGGAAAAAACTTCAAGATACTTCTGAATTTCAGGAATATGAAAGCTAACAAGTTTTAGAGAGAAGAAAAGTTATCACTGTGCTGAGAAAATAGGCAAAAGAAGAAAAAAAAAATCCCTGTGGGGATTGTGGCAGACTTTGTGCTGAAGGTTATATTTTATATTTTACGTGCTATATGGAGTGAACAACCAGATAATACTTTTTGTTTGTTTTTGGTTGGGTTTTTTTTTTTTGTTGTTGTTGTTTTGTTTGTTTGTTTGTTTGTTTGTTTTTTTGTTGTTGTTGTTTTTGTTTTTTTGGTTAGTTGGTTGGTTTTTGCTTTCTTTTTGTTCATTTGTTTTGTTTGGGTTTTTTTGAGGTGCACATTTTGAGGACTTTGCCTCTGTTGTACCACTACATAGCTCTGCAAGATGTTTCCTTGTAGTGAGAAGATAAATATTGAGTGGTGTTACTGCATACTGTAGTTGTACACAGTTTACCTGTGTATCATGTGCACTGTTTACTTAAAGGTAAAGGCTGGAAAATGGGAAAAACTGCCTGTAGTTTTGTCCAAAGGTGGCAACCTGGGCTGGAGTAAAACTATCTGTGGAGAGTCTGTCCTTGGATTCACTGGGCAGGGAGGGGGTCACTTCTTTTAGAGCTCTGAGAGGAGAATTAGCAAGAAGCAAAGATTACCATCTTTTGGAATAGTGGGACAGTGAATAAAAAGCCAAAGGAGTCACTGTATGATATCTGTTGCAAGTCAGGAAATCCTGGAAAGCTGTTGTACTACCAGCAAGACTGGAATTAAAGGCTGATGTGTATCAAAGGAAGAGAAGTTTAAAAAATTGTTTTCAATGCCTTTTGTTATAATCTGTGTAATTCCAGAACTAAATATCATTTATTTGATTGGTCTGTTCTTGTTTGAAAGATGATAAACCAAACTGTAGGGATTTAATGCCTCTTAGTAGGTTATGTTCTAGAAAGCAAAGACAGCAGTCTGTAAAAGCAGACCTGAGATTCACAATGTTTCTTGTTCAAGCTTTGTTTCACAGATGGGCTGGAGACCTGAGAACTTCTGTAGCTTCTGGGAAAAAACACTCCTGTCCTGAGTTTTCAGAGTAGAATACTTCCTGACCAAGCTCTTTTAGATGCTCCATGCATGGAGGCTGTAATATTTATTGTAGAATTTATGTACTTGAAGATATTTCACATACAAGATTTAACAGATAACACAATGCAAATGGCAAATATAAGTTGCACTTAGCAATATGGCAATTGCTATTTCTTCTCAATCAGAATGTAACTCCCCTACCAGCCTCTATAAAATGCTCACCATCACAATATTGGGCATTCACCCTTGTCAGGAAGAAATCCATGGGTCGAAGACAGCTCAAGCTCATTTTTTCCTTTGACATATTTTTGCTTATTGTCTAGTTTTTCTACTCTGTGTTGGGATGAATCATGTATTCACCTCACCTCTTTATGATAGCTCAACTAATTCAGGGAAATGTTCACACTCTTTAAATGAACTCAAGGAACTATGAATTGATGCTTTAAATTGTTGGTAGGTTTTTACCTAAAGCAAAGGCTTCCATCTGGTCCCCCTTGTGTTGAGATGAAGTCAACTTATTTGCAAAGTAATATTCCTTGGGCTTCATGGATATCAGGCCCTATCCTTTCCCTCCTGAGTCTTCAGTTTATATGGTTTTATTGTTCAGTCATGTGAGGTGACACATGAAATGAAAATTAAATAAGATACATTTGTGAACTATAAAGTAACAAAATGCTTTGGGTCAGCAGAAATTCTTAATTTTGAGAATTTTGCAATGGTTCATTTTAGTGCTGACCTTTTCCTGATGGCTTTTAATATACATTCTGTGAAACTTAAAGTAAAAAGGTCGCATATAAATGTTTATTTGCTTTACTTTATATCAGAACAAGTTGCTTAGATAATTACCAGACATGTTCCACCGATGCTATATTTTGAGTGAGAACTGAAGTCACATCTAAAAAATTATTTTGTTTTTGTCCAATCAAAAATTTTTTCCTAGTTGTCCTATCCTCTACACATCAGGAAAACAAAAACAAAAAAAAACCCAAAACACTAGTCAGCTGCATCTAGCATTAAAATGGCTAGAGCAAAATGTGCTACTACTACACTCTGGAAAGTGTCTTAGACTAATTACTTAATCAAAAAGAACCAACTGCTATTTCTTCCTGTTAAAGAAACAAATGGAAATGTTAATTCCAATTTGAGATTGCTTGTATTATGAGATATCATGTAATTTGGCATATCATGCATTATGTTACCAAAATTTTTTTTTTTAAATTCACCAAACCTGATGCAATCAACTGGCACAGGAGACCTTAGTTTAAACTGGTGTTCTGGCATCTATCCTCAGCCTAATAAAGTAACCAAGGTCTTAAATCTTATGCTTTTATGCATTACTAAATCATATTTTCCACTGTTAAAGAGTTTGCATGATGGGGAAAAGTAGGTCTTCATCTAATAAGAAATGTAGGCATATCTTGCTTGCTTCAATTTGCAAAATGGCACATAAATAACATTAATGCTGTCACTGTGCCTGTCTCATTTTCTGGGAACCAATCCCATGACACATTCCCATGAAAGCATCCTTATGGTGAAGCAGCTATAGACTGTAGAGAAAGTCATCAAATGACTCAAACAGAGCACAGATCTTGAAGTAGAAAGCACTGATCCACAATGCACCTATTTTCTGATCAGGAAGAAAAAGGGAGTTGTAGAATATTTTACTGACAAGTAGTAATTTTTGGTGCTAGGAAGTGACTTCATCAAAATCAATTTTCCATCAACCTCATAAGCAATTAGAGAAAATGTCAAACTCCTGATAACATCTAGGGACTTGGTTGTTATTAGAATGTATGATAAGTAGCATACATGTGAGATGGCAGTTGAATTAATATACTAGGAACCTTTCCTTGATTAATCTGTAGTATATGCATCACATTAATCAAGGAATCTTTCTACTAAATTCAGTTTTATAGGTGTTTTACTGTCAGAAGATTTTATTAATGGGTTTGTCCACCCATGATTATCATGGATGTTCTCAAGGTCAAACTGAAAAGATATTAGATTTTTTTCTCCTTCATTGTAGGTTTTTTGACCTTCTGGCTATACTGGGAGGAACATCAAGCTAAACAATTGACAGTAAAGGACGTGGTCTCACTGAACAAATGGTTTAAAATTTACTTGTGGTGTCAACTGGTTTTTAAGCAGCCTCTTTATCACATTGAGCACATTTATCACACGTATCATACATTAAATGACTAAATTACTTGCAAGATACATAATTTTTTTCTTTAAATGCTTTTACTCTAAAACAGAAAAGAAATAATTTCTCTAGTAATTTGTATCACGTATTATCATGGAATCATAGAATGGTTTGGGCTAGAAGAGTCCTTAAAGATCACCTGACTGCAACCCCCATGCCATGGCAGCAGGGGTTGGGGGTAGCCTTTCACTAGACCAGCTTGGCTCCAAGGGATGGGGCATCTACAACTGCTCTGGGCGACTTGTACCAGTGTCTCACAGTAAAGAACTTCTTTCTAATATCTGCACTGAACCTGCCCTCATTCAGTTTGAAGCTGTTCTCCTGTCACTACATGCTCTTGTCAATAGTCCCTTTGCATCTTTCTTATAGCCTCCCTTCAGGCCACAATTAGGTCACTCCATAGCCTTCTCTTTTTCCAAGCTGAACAGCCTGAATTTTCTCAATCTTTCCAAGGTATTCTATCTAACAGTCTTAGTGGTCATCCTCTGCACTTGCTTCAACAGGTTGCCTTTCATGTTGGAGACCAGGAACTGCATGCAGTATTTGTCATGGTGTGACTGGGGTTTGCTAATTTTAATATATTTAATTTTTCTTGGGGATAGGATTTAGGAGTAAAGACAAAGCAGGCGTAAAACTTAAAAGGGTATAAGAAGAAATTTATTCATAACAAAAACAATTCAGAATAAGATTTCTAGATTATTCTCTCCTCCCCCTTTCCTCATACCAGCAACTTACAGAAAAACAGTCAGTCATCTACTTAAATAATCATTTCAGTTCACTCTAGAGAGAAAAGTCCTTTTTTTTAAAGTTTAGGCTTAGGGAGCAGCACTCTCCTAACTTGCATCCGCCTGGAAACTACAAATTATGATTTTTTTCCTCCCATTCTCACAGTCCTTCCAGAGCTGTGTTATGGGTTGCTGAAACACATGGGGTACCATTTTAAAGGCAGGCTGCTGAGAACACAAAGTCTCTTTATCGCATTCTTCATCAAATGTCTCTGTTCAATATTCCAGTCCCAAAACCAGAGAGAGCTTCATTTCCCCGAGGCAAAAAAGTCTTCATCTCAAGCACTTAAACTTCCCCAAGTATATTCCACAGTTTAAAGGAATTTTAGTAAACTCACAATCTCCTAGAACCCACAAAAAAAAGTTTTTAGCTACTTATCAGTGGTGTCTTTTCAATCTCTTCTATCAGAGATCTTATCTTCATTCTGCTGACTTCTGTAATTCTTCTTGTTTATTCCTTTCATTCTGGGGAACTCAGGAAAATCTGGAGTCTCATCCAGGCAGTAAGAGTTAAACTTTTATCCAAAAGTAAGGAGCCAGGCTGAAGCCATGCTGGGAAAAAACACGTGGCCACCAGGGGACCACGTGGAGATGGGTGGACCTCCTTTTGCCACGTGCTTGGCTGGAGCCTCTCTTCTCAGAACAGGGGAAAGGAGAGCCTCGGTAGCTCTCCCATCCCCTGCTCGGCCATGCTGCGTGGAAAAGGAAAAGCCGGGCCAAGCAGGGACCGGGGAGCTGAGCCGCAGCCCCGCCGAGCCAGGGCCGGGGGTGCCGGGCCGAGCTGCCCGTGCGGGGCTCCCCCCACCGGGGCCAGGGCTGGGCCAGACTGGGCCGAGCTGGGTCCACCTCAGGGCCACCCGGGACTGGGGCCCGCCAGGGCCAGAGCCAGAGCCAGAGCCGTGCCTGGTCCACTCGGGACCTTCCCTGGGCCAGGGCCCTCTCCCCTGCTGGGGCTTGGGCCACGCCAGGGCTGGAGCCCCCAGACCCGCTCACTTCCCTGACCAGAAAGCAAAAGACCAGAGCTAATCTTCTTCCCTGTGACTTGTGAAAGCGAAACAACCTTCCAATTGGCTTCCTGGGCTGTCAATCACCAACCCAGGTCTCTGATTGGTTCCCACAGCCTCAGGGGAGGCTCCCAGAGAGGGGGCTGTTCTCTTGTTTCAGGCCCTCCTGCTCTTCAAGAGGCTCCCCTGGGGGCTGGGCTCCCCTCCCCCTCCCTGCTCCACGTTTTCTTGCTTTGGAAGCAATTTTTCTTGCTTTGGAAGATATCACATTTCCAGCTATTTAGTATGCTCAGTATCACTGTTTACCACAAAAAGGGGTATGTACTCTTATGTATGCTCAATTAGCATGCATAAAATACTTAACTGAGCAGTATTTTCAATTTTAGTTTTCATTAGTGGACATGGTGTTAATCACAGAAATGTAGAAAAATCTGTGCATAAAATATATGTCTCCTTTTGGCTATTCTACTTGTAAGAGTAATTTGCTGCTTTGTCTCTTGAAGATTGGTGTCAATTCAGCTGCTCAAATGCTAAATTAGTTTTAAATATTCACTGCCTCTCATGGTTATAGTTTTCATTAGTATTTGAATGACAAATGTCAGTTAACAGCTACTCATAATGGTCACCAGAGAACTGCATACAAAAATCTATTTATTCAGATATGACAACTTGGCACAGTCCAAGAAGACAATCTGTAAAGAGTGTGTTTTATTTTCCTGAAGGATTTACTTTTCAGTACTCTTGTGTCAAAATTGAGATGGTTTATGACATCATCATTAGAAGCCTAAGTGGTGGCTTCTAGTTTCTGAAAAATAATCAGCAGGATTGTGTCATTAAAAAAAATAATTAGATCTCTGAGAAGTAATTTGTACAAACACCCCAACCCCAAAAAATCCCCAAACCAAACAAAAACCCCCACTGTAATTTCTGTTTCCACTACAGTGAAGAAACTAAAGACAGAGGCTCAGCACAGATGTTTTGCCATATTTTAGCATTTTGAAAAATCTTTTATTCTGTCAAATCTCTTTTTGGAAAGGGCAAAATTCTTAAAAAGAAAAAAACTGTATCCCAGCACATGGAAGATAGTATTTAAGTCTCTTTCATACTCTTACTGGTGATGATTTAGGAGCAAATTTGGTATGGTTAATAGCACTGCAGGTGTTAAGAGAATGCTAGAGAAACTTAAAGCAAAAAAGCCTTAAGCATGCCTGCAGGGAAATTCATTTTAACACAGAGAATGAGTACCTTCCACAATGATGTATTAAAGTTCACAGTGCTGCAATATCACACGGGACCAAGCCAGAAATGGTTTCACTGAAGGCAGAAAGCAAAGTTGTAAGTGACATTTGAAGTGGGTCCTCATATTTTGTCCCAGGATTTGGTTTGATGCATATGTAAACATGCTTATTTTTAAACTTCTTTTGGAAGCTTAGCAGGTAAACAGGCTTTTTGCTGATCATAAAAAGGTTACAACCAGGCAGTATAAACTCTCAAATATCATGGGTATTTCAGGTGAATACAAGCGAGATCTCTTGTGTGCCCTCACCGTGCAATGCTGATCTATTGACCCAGACAAAGAAATAAGTTATTCACATATTCTGCTGCCCAGAGGCAAGCAGGAGAAATGAAAGTAGGGGACCGGCTCTTCAAAGGTTGCCTTCACTGATTGGCAGTTTTGTCCATTTTACACCTTGTTTCTGAGCACCACTTCAAAACAAGGCAGGTGAATATAATTCAGTTTTTCAATTTAAAAACTATTGAGACACTACAGAAGCTTGTTTCAAGTGGAATGAAATTATAATTGTCATAAGACAATAAACTAATGTTTCATCCTTCATGCATAATGCCTTTCAAATGGAATGTAGCGAATGTGCAGTTTGGATCCCCTCCATTCTACCCTCTTAGTAAGTAGTTCCACATACCATTGAAATGCTCTTCCTTTGATCCCTTTCCTTGTGGATGAAAGGAGCCTTAACCTCATATCACAGAGAACAAATCTCCTGGATTTCAGTATAGATATACATGTTTCTTAGGACCTGCTCTTTACAAAATGTATTTTCTCTTTTTCTTTTTATATTTACATTGACAGGTTAACAGACAATGTTAAGGTATTCAAGATAGTTTTATAAGAACAAATTTATGAATACTGAAATGGTATTTGCCCAATTCATAGAGGTATCTCTATTCAGTCACTGACTTCATTTTTCAACCCTTTGATCAAACTGGTTAATTTGAAAATTTTAGCTCCTGATCCTATTAAGAGTAATAAAAAGACAATCCTCAAAACAAACTCTTCTCTAAGGTGTGATTATCCTTTTGGCTCACACCAATTATTTCAAGCTGTTATTGCAGCCCATTTTCTTTGCATTAAAAAAAAAAAAATTAAACTCATCTCTGTGATATCCTTTAGAGAAGTGTTTAAACAAGAACTAATTAATATTCCTTTAACATAAAAGTGAAATTTTTGCAATGATATTTTATTCTTGAACATGCTTATTCCAGCAATCACTTGCTCAGCATCACTGTTGTGTCCTCCTGGCCACTGTGAGGACAGGTTGTAGGTATGTATTGGAATCAATACTGGATTAAAGTACAGGGCTTATTCTCTCAGTCTGATTCCAGCTGTCTCAGTCTTTCTCAGAAAGCATGGTCTTCCTCAGTCCTGAAAACATAGGATTCACTATACAGACTGCCTAACTAGGACAATATTAAATTATTATTTAGAGGAGAACAAGACAGCAGCTTCTTCATAGATAGAGCCTTCATTCTCATTTCCAAGATTTTAATAAATTTGTATACATCATCTCGTATGTTCCCTTAGCGGTTATCATCCCCTTTAAAAAATATAAAGATTAAAAAGAGACTGTTACAGCTCTTGTCATCAATTTACCAAGTTCTCACACTTCCATCATTATGAAAATGTTTGGTTTCTGCTTTATTTTATTTATTGTTTCATTTTATTTATTTATTTCTCTTTAGTCAACTTATTGATTTATTTTATTTATTTCTCTAAATACCCTTTAAGTATTTTTCAGTGTGTAGAAAAGTATTTTGTATCATCAGTTTTTCATCAGTTCTTTGACAGACTACATCCATTTCTCCTCATTATTTTTTAATTTTATAGCCATTGTATCTTGGTACAGGATCTTGTATACTCAAATTCTAGATTTTTACTTCTGTATTTGTATATTTGTATATGCTGCGGTCCTCCAAAGCAACATTTTGCATCAAATTTCACTTTAAGCGCCCAAGACAAATTTTGCATGAAGTAGATCGGTACAAATACGCGTACAGGAAAGACATTTCCCCCATAAACAAAGCATACAATAGTCCCGATTGGTGTCATTACACCGCACCCAGAATTTCTGAGTCCTCTCTCCACCCCAAAAAATTGCCCCAGGGAATGTTTCTCATCTGTGGTGACCGAGTTTGGGCCGGAATTCCCTCCCGTCTTCAAGGAGGGCCATGTAGCCTTGGCAAGCTTTCTACCCTCACCCCCAACACCACTCTCTTACATAATTGGAAAAAAGAAAGCCAGTCAAAACGTGTGAAAAGATCCTATACTCAATTTGATGAAAATTGCAACCCTGTATTGCACGTTTGGAACAAACCCAAAAGAATTGCTGCCTCCCTGTTCCTACCATGGGTAGCAGCAGCAAAAGCCCTTGGAGACATTGACCATTTGGGGTGCTGGCTTAGTAAGCAGGCCAATGCTACATCCGCTGCTTTGAGTGATCTTTTGAAAGATGAAGAAACCACAAGACATGCAACTCTGCAAAACCGAGCAGCAATTGACTTTCTGCTGCTCTCCCACGGACACGGCTGCGAAGACTTTGAAGGAATGTGCTGCTTCAACCTCTCTTCCCATTCCACATCCATCCAAGAAAACATCCAGAAGCTGAAAACCCTCGTGAAAGATTTGAAGAAGGAAACCACCCCAGACTGGGTCAACAATCTCCTCGGACAATGGGGACTGACGGGATGGGCCTCTTCTTTGGTCAAGGGCATTGTGTGGATTCTCATTGTCATTTTCATTGTGTTAGCTATGTTTTTATGTATGGTCCAGTGTTTAAAAAAAACTGTCAAAGGCGCTCTCTTTGTAAATACAGAGAGAGGAATTGTGGGTGACACAAAACCCCCAGGAAAATATCCCTGGGAAGTTCTCTCCTGAGAAACAAAGAAAAACTCCTCTCACATGAGACAATTTGTGCCTGAAAACTTCTTATCACTTTAGAGTCTCATTGGTGTTCAAGTTAGTGCAGTGATTGGTTTCTTTTAGAGTGTTAAGTGAAATATAATTGGATATTGAGTTTAACTAGTGTTTTAATTGGTTCCTTTCTGAATCCCTCTGAAATCTATAAATACTTCTGTTCTACCTATATCTAATGGATTTGTAGCCTGAACTCCCTTCGGAGAATAAACTGTCTCTGGAATAATTCAGCTACAGGTCTCAGTCTTTTTCCTCGCTGGCAGGTAGCCAAGGGGCTACTTGAACCCCCCTGAGCTATCTGGGTTCATGTAGCACCTTGGGGGGCTAGCTTAACCCTGGCCCCCCGAACGCTATATGTATATTTGTATATTTTGCATATTTGTATATTTGTATATTGTACAGTTGCAGTAATCTGCATATTGCACTTCACAACCCCATTATGGCATTTTCTTGGTTTGCACTAGCTGTAGTGCAAAGTGTAGAAATTTTGGAGATTGTATGTTATAATAATGCTAAAAATATTTTATTATAATACTGGTTTTTAAACAGAAACATGGCTGTGACTCATACTCAGGTATTCGATTTTTCTCACAGAAATGATAATAAAGTGCATTTGTTCATTTATTTTGTTAATATATACCTTTGGGGAATAACATTAGTGATTGATACACTTGATAAATTGTCTACATGGGTTTATAGGAGGAGGATTACTTGACCAATATTGACATATGCCTGGTCAGAAAACACACATGACATAAGCAGGAATCTTCTTTTCCAAGGCAGACATTTGTAGTTTTCTCAGGCAAGCGTTGTTGTTGCTATTGAATGCCCAAAAGTAATTGTTACAGCTTGTCTGTTGCAGATGTCTATACAAGAACAATGCTGTTTTTTTTTTTTAACAGATTTCTTAAGACACACTATTATTTTCTTTGTTTAATTTATTATAATTAAACGATGAATAGCAAGACATCTCTGTAAGCAGATACATTGATTGACTGCATTTCAATGTCAGTGGGAGGTATTTAAACATACTGTGTTTGTACACCTCATCTGGAGCTGATAGCTTTGTTTTGTGTCCATTAAAATAGTCCATAGGAAAGAAAACCAGACCAAACAAAAGTATTTTGTTCAAAATTTTGCATTTTTGCTATTAACAACACACTATAGGTATATATCAGTATTCGAGACAAGGTCTGGACCTGGTAGAATGCCCCAAGCTACAAAAAATAGATCTCTGCTTATCAGAATATTATTTTGCAGTGTGTTTGAATACATATTACTTGAAAGAACAAAAAACTCATTAATTTACAGTGATCTGAGACAAACTTTGTATATAAACAAATATATTTGGTACCCAACATGACATTTCCTCTTTTATTGTCCTTATATGTTCCACATTTCCTTGTTCAAGACACTTGCCAAATCTAAGATAGGTAATGAAAATTTTCCTTACAATCATTTTCTCAATAATTACTTTTTCCAGATGCCATTTTCTTTCAACAAATCTGCCCCCTATAGGAATAATTTTTCCTTTCATGTCTTTTTCTGTAAAAGAGCATGGGCTCTAGTTGTTGAGGGTTTTTTTGGGTTTTTTTGGTTTTTTTTTTTTTTTTTGTTTTGTTTTGTTTTGTTTTGTTTTGTTTTGTTTTGTTTTGTTTTGTTTTGTTTTTTTTTATTGTAGATTTCTCCTGTTTTCTCAAATTTGCTTGTAGGACACATCTCCCTTTAGTAGAAGTTTTAGACAATTTGAAACACATGAAGTATATATACAAATACTACAGATTTTTCATTGAGTATGCCTGTTTTCTAGGCTGCTTGTACAATTATACTTCTCCTGATTTTCTTCTTTTTCTCACCTGAAACACACTGTGGTTTATTCTGTGGGTGGGATAAAATCATAAACAATTCCTTTCATTCCCATCTATTTTCCTCTCCATTCAAATAATTCAATATCTAACTTAGTGTAATCACTTAAGGAATAGGAGTGTTGTTCTGGAAAATTATCACAGGAATTAAAAGAAATGTTTTATTTATTGCACAAATTCATAAAATGCTTTTTTTTTCTACTAATAATGAATCACTGTAGGTAGGAGAAAACAATTCCAAATACATGTAAGAGATTTCATGTGGGAGAAAGTATTAATAAAATCTAATGCACTAAAAGTTGAACATTAATAATTTAAAAATATTTTTCAATTACATATATAGCAGAAGAGACTTAAATGTAACTTTTTACAGTGAATATTTCAGTTTCTTAAATTTTGTTTACAATTCTCAATTGCTTCTTCTGTAACATGTTCCTGGTACAGAGGAAACTGGAAGCTGGTGTTGTAGGCAGTGTGTACTTAAAACACACTGTTTTGCTGAAGTTTTCATTAAGAGACTAGATTCAGTTTTCTGACTTTTGCTGCCCCACACTGGGATTACAAGAAACTACTCCATAAAAATCTAACAAAGGGAAGAAGCCATCAGAAAAGCAAAGTAAAGGTGTATGAAAGTCATGCATTTTTGTAAGTTTCCTGTAATTTCTGTAGTTCAACCATGTTTCATTCATCCTTAATTGCAGCATAGCCACACCAAATTTTTGTGCTTTCTGTGAATTTGTGCTTCCTATTGTTTACCAGGCATTCTTTATTTTCTAGCTTATCTTCTTTTTTTGTCATTTCCATTTTCTTTTATACAATGCACTTGCCACCCCATGATCTTAGGTGCCAAACAGTTGTATCAGTTTGTCCATTTTATGGGGTCACATTTGGCATTGTGTTGTCAAAAGAATTGTCCAAATCATGAAAATATTTCCACAGGACTTTATGGCACAAAAGTGATAAATCATTGAGAGAGTTATGCCTCAGTCCATATGTAGAGGATTAGGCATAAGTGTGTAAACAGGTTTTGTCTCAAATGTTCTGCCTGTTGAGAAAGGAAAGCATTATGGAAGAGATGATCCTGGGGAGATGGGGCAGCCCTGTTCAGAGCCAACTACCTTTTCCTACCTTTTCATACCTTTTCTGCCTTGAGGCTTGTGCTCAGAGTGCCTGCATCATCCCTTTCCCCACTCAGACTCACTTTCTGGAGGGCTCTAAAGGGCTCTATATGCATGAACAAACAGTGTGCAATGTGAATGGTGTGAAAAACCTATTTTACATAAGAGATGTGCCCCAGATAAATTAGAAAAGGAATATATCAGTCCCTTTCTCCCTCCCTTCCTCCCCCCACACCTGTTGACCACAAATCTGGACCATCCACGCAGTAGAATTAATGCATTATCTATGGGCTATGGATCTTTCTTCTCTTTCTCTCTTTTCCATCTTTATTTCTGTCCTCCCTTGCTTTGTCTTGGCAGAGTACAGCTATCACCTATACTCTGAACTGAAATTTGCTGTGAGGATTGGGGGCTTGTCAAAGGGTGTTGTAAAAGATAAGGGCTTGTTAAGCCAACATTTTAAAGACTAAATAGTGGGCTGATTGCTGGAGTCAAGGAGCTATACAAGAAAGCCTAAGAGTTCCCTGACATGAGGACTGATGTCTTTGTTCAGCTCAATGAGAATTTATAACAAACGCACCTTCCACCATGTATGTCTTGACACTTTATTCCACTCATCGTCATGGTCTCAGTTCAAAGCCTGTTTCTGATGTGACCTGAATTGTAGCTCAATCCTTAAATTATTATGAATATGGTAATATTTCTTGACTGGGTAAAAGGTTTAAATTTGGAGCCAGAGTTCCAGAAGACTTCTCTTTGGTCAAAGTATGTAGAGGCAATAGTAGTAGAGTGCTGAGCCACAGGGATGAGTGCTTTCCTGAACAGCTCTCACATGCTGTGTTCGTTGTCATTGCTTGGAATTTGTGGTTATGGGCCAAAACACCGTGCTTGTGTTCAATCTGAACAGTTGGTTTCATCTGATTAAATCACAGTTTGGGCTAATGATGAAAGCTAATTGGCTGGAGCAAAATCCAGATAGGACTGATGGACCAGTGCTAATGGAATAAAGAATTAAATCCTTGAAAGTTAAGAGACTGATAGCATCTTTGCCTGTAAGGAAGTTTTTGAGATCATAACTTTTGGTCAGGTTTGGATTTATCTAATGGAATAATGGTTGTCACTACGACAAACAGTGACCAAGATGTGCACATATGCTTAACCAGAAGACTGCAAAATTCATTCCACTTAGAATTTAGTAGTGCTATTGATATGTTTACCTTTGAAAGATAGATGTCCTTTATGTAGAGTTTAAATTTGAATTAATGACAGATGAAAAGTAGTGTAGATGTTTCCTTATTATGCAGATATTTCACCCTGAATACTTCCAGTGTTCTGTGATTCTTCTACCAAGTGGTAAAATAGGAAGGTAAGTGCTTGCTTATTTGTAAGACTATCTTTTATGGGAATCTTAATTTTAGCATTAAAGTGTTGATTAAAATTAGAGGAAGAATTTATCTGGTCGTGTGTATCAACACAAGCAGGTAACCAAGGGCAACCATCAGACCACAGCCAAAATGCAAAGAGTAGATTTATTTCATTACCTTGCTGACAACACCAGGCAGCAGAGACACACAGGAACACAGGCTCCATTAGGCTCAGTTCATCCTATTGAAAGGGACAGAGGTCATGGTGGAAGCGGGGGATATCACTGCCTGCCTCACTCTAAAAAAAGGCTATGTGCCTCTCTGCGAGTGTGTTATCTCTCCACAGGAATTCAACTTCTCAAAGCAGGCAGAGGATGAGCAACATTAGGTATAAAAATGGAGTTTTCCCACACTGCAAATTTTTAGCATTCTCAGCTGCAAGGTCAATTGAGTGAAATGATTCCCTCCTCCTCACTAAATCTTCCAGTTTTACCCCTTTCTTCCCAACACTGGTTTTCCGTACATCTTTAGGTAAGCTTTCTCTTCTAGATCTGTTCTGGTTTTGGCTGGGGTATAGTTAATTTTCTTTACACTATGGGACTGAGTCTTGGATTTGTGATGAAGAGAGTGTTGATATTACAGTGTTGTTTTCATTGTTAATGAGCACTGTTTACACAAATTCAAGGTCTGTTCTGCTTCTCATACCATCAATACACAAAGAGTTGGGATGAGACACGGCTGGGCCAGCTGATTTCAACTGACCAAAGCAATAATCTGAACCAAGTGATGTTGATTCACCAATAAAAGCTGTGGAGAGAAGGCAGAAGCTGGGGACATTTGAAGTGAATGTGTTTTACCTTCCAAAGTAACTCTTCTGCATGACGGAACCCTACTTTCCTGGGAATGACTGAGCACCTGTGTGCCCATGGGAAGTAGTGAATTAATTCCTTATTTTGCTTTGCTTCTGTGCATGGCTTTTTCTCTCCCTATTAAACTGTTTTTATCTCAACCCACAAGTTTACTATGTTTTAACCTTTAGATTTTTTTCCCACACACCATCAGGGGAAAGAATGCAAATGGCTTAGTTCCATCTGAGGATAACACCACCATCTTTGGTTCAGAAATTGTCTGAGTATATAGCTTTTATGAATATATGGAAATATTTAAGACAGATTTTTTTTATACCAATTGACATTGTAGAGATAGCAATGATTTAAATTAACTTAGGTTCCTGCCAGACACCTTAATAATCATACTTCTAATGTCTAGATCAATGAAATAAAATACATGCTTCATTGCACTACTTAAGTAATGTATTCAGTTTTATCTGAATAAAAAACCTTTTCCCTTCTTCTGTTCATCTCCCTGGTTTACATGATTCAATGGCAAATAATGAAAAGACATATTTATACCTAGCTGCAGCCTCACTGACACCTTATAACTAACACTGCTCTTCACCACAGTGCACCCAGGAGCAAAAGTGAAGGTAATTCCATGATACAGACCTTTCATACGCTGGTGATTTTACCTGGGACAAAAGAATAAGATTTGCTTGTCATTAGCAGAGCACAAAAACATGTAAAAAACCCCACTGTTCTTCTTTTAAACTCAGTTGCTATCTCACACCATGAAAATGAAATCATAAAGGAAGGAAAATACTTTTCAAAAGAGATTCTTATTGCTTAGTGCAGGAGTTAATATCTGCACAAAAAGGCTGTTTCAGACAGGATCTCAGTCTGATCTCTGGAAAGATACATGTTTAATTCTATGTACCAAACAATTGAATTGACAGCAGTAATGTTTCCTGTTTTGATATTCTCAGTAATATAAAATCAAAGATTAACAGTGAAATTGATTTTTTTTAAATATAGACTTTGTCTTCAGAATTGGGCCAGCGTAAGCTTTGATAGTTAATGGTGTCTCTCTACTGTATGAATACTGAGCATTAGAAATATCTCCAAATTGTCGTTTGTAGTGTTTTATCAGTGCTTTTCCAGTAGTTATGACTGAAATAATAAAACTTGATTTATTTTCTTTTAAATTCTATTTTGGTAGGTTACTATTGAACTGAGAATTCTAAAACTAATTTTGAAATAAGGAAAGATCTTGATTAAATTCTTGCTTATAAAATCCTACTTAGCATCTTTTAGCATCATCAGTTCTGTTGTTAAGGAATGCTATTTCTTGCCAGATGCAGGTGTCTGGTTATTATTATTGAATATTTTGGACTTCCCAGTCCCTATGTTGGGCTTCAGATTCCTTTACAGACTTGGTGGTCAGTTTCTTAGTTGTTTAGGTTATGAAATGACAGGTCCTTGGAGGAGAACGTGCTTGTTCTTCCTGGACATTCCTGGAGACAGCCACCTCTGCAGTACATTCCTATGGAGTCTGCCTGAAATCTAATGACTTGGCTGCCAAGAAGCACTTTCAGACTTTGTTTCTTCTTTTGTTTTCTGTCATCCTGTTTGCATCTATCCTTCTGTTTCAAAAATACCAGAACAAGTGTGTCTCCAGAGTTCATTTTCATTTGTTTCTGTGACTTCGCTTTCTGAGATGGTCTTCTTCTCTGAATATATGTCAAAGTAAGAGCCTTAAAAAAATGTCTCTATTATCAGGGACACATCTATATGTGAGTGAACTTGTACAGTCTTAAGCAATATTTTTGTCTTTTAACAAATTTCCTTGTCTTTTAGTTCGGTCTTTTTGGTGCTCTGGAGAAATGGCTGTTTGGAGGCAGTACAAATTGAGTTTATCAGATAAGTTCACTCTTTATTCTGACAAATTATGTGAATTAAACTAACATTGCATCTAGTAAGCATGTGTATTCACTTTTCATGCATTTAATAAGAATTTAATTTCTCTCTACTAACTGAACAGGGGAGGGAGCAAAAGTACTGTTCTGATTTTCTTCATCATTAATACACAATGACCTAATGCATAGGGAAAATCGACTAAATTGCTTTTTAGACCCTCTTTGAAAAGAGGATAAGTTGTTCTTCTTACTCTTCTCATTCTACAACTCCACTTCTAACCCCAGTGTCTATTTCTGCTTAGAACTTAGGCATCGTCCTTCCCAGAAAGCTAAGATGGTTCTTCAGTTTAAAGGACTTATGACTTGCTAGAATACAAATCTCCTTTTTGTAATCACAAGGACAAATATACCAAATTAGCTATATTGTGCCAGTGGTACAAATCTTTGTTCTCATAGCTTGCAGTTAAGTTTTGAATGCTCAGCCTTTCAGTGGAACTCAAACTTTTACAGAATGAAAAAGAAATCTACACTTCCCAGTTTCTTGCACAAAGTGTTATTCTTGGTGCAAGAATAGGAAAGAACTATTCCTGACCTAGTCAGGAAAGAACTGTTACTTGATTACTGCTCAGAATAGAATTGTTTAGCTATTGATGAACTCAACTGGGCTATAAAACAGGAAAAAAGACAGGCTAATTATGCCTGTCCCCTGCTTTTCATGTAAGGGAGTACAAGTTCATAGGAACTATTGCCTCCTCACAAACTGGCATTCCAATTCTCAATTTGTTCCAGATAAATAAAATTGATAAGAAGCCTAGGGCTTGTACTATCTGTTACAATGACATAAACATGCCAATGTATAAGCATTTTACATAAATATTAGCAACATGGCCTTGAAAGGGGAAAAGAATGAGTTATGTTGCTGCAGCTTAACATGAGTAAAGTGCAGTAAACAATTAAAAAATTCAGTAAATAGATAACAAGATAAACAGAAATGAAATAGGAAGAATGTTTTGTGAATATAAAAATAAGAATGGTTGGCAAAACTACAAACAAGATGAGCAGCATTGGAAGCCTGTCTGGGAAAAGGGTAGGTAAGCAGCACAAAAACATAGTGCATGAGAATGAAGAAAAAAGACAAAAAGCCTGTTTCATTTCAAACTTCTTTTGCTGAAAAGCTCTCAAGTTTGATCATCTCGACTTCTGCAGTTGAGGCCACCCAAGACAGCATCTGTCATTGCTAACTACATGGCATCAGCTCTGTGGTCTTTGTATCCTCACAACTAATTTATATCCCAGATGTCAAAGACAAACAGTTTTGTACAGAAAGTGTTGACAATATATAAGAAACAAACATGAGGATGAAGTGTGTTGATAATAAATTAATATAGTATTTTTCTATTGTGATTGTAAAACTGATAGGATTTATCAGTGCTCTAAAAGCTTACATCACATGGATCTGTAACTTCCTTACTGTTAAACACATATATATACCCCAAAAAAGTTGTTGCAGAAGTTTTTTAAATAACATGAGTTGTCACTAAGCTAAATCTTTTAAATCTTGTGGCATTTTATTCTTAAAGATTTCTAGCAAGTCAGTTGAAGGATAGATGGTGTTAGTCACTAAATGAAAGCTAACTATTTAAGTTTATAACCTGAGAAAATACTAACATCTTTTGTTTCTGTGAATTATTCTGGGCACTTAAATATGTCTTCTGACCTGACAAAATACTGACAATAATAAATTTCCAGTGTGTTTGTACTGTCTCAAAAAACATGCTGAAACATTCCACAGTAAGAAAATTTCCAGACATCAAGCTGTCACTATACAGTTTTTTACTGTATAGAGTTGCCTAATACTAACAAGTAGACACAACACAAAGTTTACAATCTGCAATGTTTCCACAAACTTCCTTGGATGACAGAGATAAAAAACTCAGTTATGAAGATATTATTAAAGTTATGTCCCTCTTTATAACAGGCACTTTCTGGGAGAAACCACCTCTATTCTGACAAGTGTGTGAAATAGAAGCCTTTATCCCTCATTTCTTTGCCTCACTTTTAAACTGCTTGTGAAATGGTGTTGGTTTAAAACTGCACAGAAGGGCCACAAGGTGAGTATCACAACGGCAGGGGATGGTGGCAGTGGTGGTGCTGAAAGTGAGCAAACAAGAGGGCTGGTGCAGGACTCTTTCAGTATCTTAACAAGGAAGGCCAAAAGACAAATGGCTAAATAAGAGAAATGCTTTAATAAGAAACAATGAGAAGAGAAATACAGATGGAAAATGTTTCATCTCTTCAGATACTGGGCACCTTACTTTGATGAAGCATCATTTGGAGCCTAAATTTTTCCCACAGTGGTTTGAAGAGCAGGTGCTGTATCTGGAGAGAAACTGATCCTTTTAGTCATCTGAGCTATCCTGAGTAATATCCTCACAAGAAAACAATTCTGTTTCTAAGGGTTGCTCTTATAGGACTTTCTGTTGCACAGTTAGGCAAGGCCATGCAGGCAGTATAATTACAGGTTCCAAGAACCTTCAGGCTCCTTGTGTAAAATAAGCTGGACAAGTTTGTCCTGCAGCCAAGGATTTTTCACCACCACAGAGTCCAAAGCTGTGCTGGACAGGCAGCACAGCACAGGCCTGACCCTGCTCAGGTTAACTTTCTGTGGATCACTGACTCCTAAAAGTGCAAATGTTTCTCTGTTAGGTCAATGAGCTGGTAGACTTGAATAATACAAAGGGTTGATTTTCATGAAGGTTGAAATTTATTTAAGGAGCAAATTAGGAATAAAAGAAATGTTTATCTTTAATACCTTTGAATACAAAATACTTAAATGCAAAATACTTAATGTTTTATCTATAAAACTGAAATAGCTTTGGACAGAAAATAGATATTTAAAGATCATGGCCTTGGTGGGAGCAGTTCTACACACAAACAGTAGAAGGACGTAATGTACTTAAGTTTTCACTATTTTGTAATAACTGATATCAAGCTGTCTAAAGGACTCACTCAGTCCTGTAACTGTAGTATGGATAGCACTGGCTTCAGCACAAAAGATAATCAAACTGAAAAACAAGAAGAGGAGGAAACTATTTCAAGGATACTAGTGCTTTTGTTTCCCCCCCCTCCTTTTTTTTTTTTAAGTCTTCAGTCTCCAATAAAAATGATGTGACAGTGAGTTAATTGGCTTCACTCTGTGTGTCTAATGGAGACATCTAAGTCTGATGAAGAAAAGAGTTTTCAGTCCATATTTTCTTCAGCTTTATCCATTGTGTGACACAGGCATTTTTCCTGCTTCTGATTGTGCAATCCTATCTCCTCATCATACTAATCTAGAGCTTGCTGGATCTCAGTTGCCTGTCCTCTTCATGCTAAAATATCTTTGAGCACATTGGTTTGCTGAATCATATCACAATTCTTTCCTCTCCTCTGCATCCCATGGTGATGAGTCTTTCTTTTTTGCTATTTACCAAACAATTTGAGTGTTTAGAGTGGGTAACACACTTAATTGGCAATAGCCCCTTTCTTTTTCCTTTTTGTGGATCACTGTCTATCATCTAAATTAATTACATTTCTTTATAGACAGCTTTTATAATGGCACAGGCAAAAGCACAAAGTAAGTGGTGGAAGCATACCATGAGGTGTGAGGAATGGAGATGGAGCAGAAATTTGTTTGGAGCAACAAATCTTCCTGTTTGCTTCACTAGATTTGATGGATCTGTGCTCCTAAAAAAAAGATTAGAGTTACTCCTGATGAAGAATGTCTTAAAATGTTTGTACAGAGAACAGAGGAGGACAGTGCAGGATAAGATTCACCAATTAAGTACATTTGGAATGCTAGAAATTATCAAGTTGAGAGCAAGTCCTATAATGCTCTGTAAATGCTGTTGGAGGGCATTTCAAGATAAATGCCGGTCGCATTTTGTGTCCTGAATCAAACTTTAGGGCCACCTCCATAATTGTAATGCACCTTATCCTTTAAGTAACATAAGCATGTTTGTTGGTGGCCTGCACAGAGATATATTTCTTACAAGTACTAATGCTTTTGAGAAAAATTTCAATGTAAATGTTGTTAGTTAGTCATTTAAATTGGTGTCTTGATTTTGAAAGTTTTGAATGATACCCCAATTTATCTGTTTCTAGCCTCCCTTCAAATACAGCTGTAGAAAATAATTTTTCACAATCTCTCCATATATTTTGTCAGCACTGGCTCTAGAACTTCTTGTGGCATAGAAGTGATCATCTACTATTTGTTCTATAACACCAGCAATGACTGAAGCTCTCTCTGTCTCCAGAGCCTGACGGATTGATCCATTTAAATTGACACATATATCAGCACATTTTTCACCCTTACTCTATTAATCTATGCTTCACTTGTCTCAACGTCTTGCGAGCTATACTACTTTCACAGAATATCTCAATCAGCACGGCTGAAATTGTGAACAGACACTGCCACTGATCTTGGGAACTAATACAGTGTGGTGTATCGTCAGACCTTGACAAACAAATCCTTTCCAGATGCCAAAGGGCCCATAGTGTTTAATGGGACCACTCACTGTGTTGTCCCACAGTCCTTGGCCATAACTCTCTCATGTCTCCAACTGTGAATATTTTTCTATGCATCAACTAATGCTCAGGCTGTTTGGAGGTGGTTGAATGTCACTGATGATGCATTGGTTTATGTATAGCTTGCAAGGACTTACAGCCCTTCTTAGCAGTAAGGAGTTTTATAAATATGAAATGCTATCAGTGGCTGCAGGTTTTAGTTTGCACATGCACGAGGCCCAAATATTTTCAATGGATCTGTAAATGTAGCCATTTTATTGCAGATATTTTAATTAAAGAAAAGGGCAGGTGGGGAAATCTTAGTAAACTAGTTTGTAAAGTACAGAAATAAGCAATTACTTTGCAACCACATTGTACTTGGTAGATGTAAGAAGGAAATTTTACAATTTCTCCAATACAATTTTCACATAAGTTTCAAAGAATAAGTATTCATGTCATTAAAATAGTTACATTGCTATTATCAAAATAAACATTGAAAATATTTTTCTTTCTGATTAAGATTTCTTCTGAAAAGACTAATGTAATAGAAATAATAGCAATATAAAAGAGACACTGCCAAAATCTGGAGTAAAACACACAGGAAAAATCGGCAACTTAAAAAATAGAGGTGACAAAAATGAATTGATTCACACCTGTTTACCCATGTACCAGAGTCAGAATGTATTTTTGAAGTGCATTATAATCTGAAAATATTTAACTGCTACAGCATGTGTGGAATCAAAGATATTCATCTGCATGTCTTTTTGCAAGAAGATCCTTATTTACATTCACTGAATGTTATGTAGTTATGTTTTAATTATTTAGTGGCTGTAAAGGTTTCTGATTCTAGGCTGTGTAGAACTTCTCTAAGACCTGAAAAAATTGCAAAGATGCTTGGCAGGATTTTCCAGTGTCAATGTGAATCCACTATTATAACAGAAAAATTGCACGAACCTATATTGAAAAGCAACATTTAGAGAAATGCACCCTGACTGTGTATATTTAGATGAGCATCTTGGTGAATAATATTTCATCACATACATATGTGATGAAACATCTCATCACATCTGACTGTCAAATCAGAGATGCCTTTTGGTTTGAACATCCATCCTACAGGCCTAACAGGCATAAAGTAGGCACGTATATAGAGGATCATATTCTGAAACATTTCTAAAGGGCTTGACTATTTGTTACTATTGTTAGCAATGAAAAGCTATTTGGCATCTTTCACTGTTTGGTTGTCTGGGAAGGGTTGATGCTCTCTCAGTTTAGCAGCCACCATAACTCAAAATGATGGTAAAAAAGGATGGCCCAGCAGGAGGAGCAGCTGCCCTGCTGTACACATTGCATTTCAGCAGTGAGCTGAAATTTGAAATTTGAATATTGCTTAAAGGCTCACTGATTTACAAAAACTGGTTCTGACCATCTAAACACCATGAAAGAATAATGCTAAAATAATACAAACCTACTGTCATGGTTTGACACTGGCCAAATGCCAGGCACCCATGAAAGCCATTCACTCACCCTCCCCTGCCACAGCTAGGCAGAGGAGAGGTGAAACAATCTGACAATGGGTTCATGAGCTGAAATAAGAACCAGGAGAAAACACTCCAAGGGCAAAATAGGTTTGATTTAGAAGTACAAAGTGAATTTATTAGTAACAAAATCAAAGGAAGATAATGAGAAGTAAAATAAGCCCTTAAAACACCTTTTCTTCCTGTAACCCCTCCCTCCCTGCCACTGGCAGTGCAGGGAGATAAGGCATGGGGGTTTTAGACAATTCATCACCCGAGATTTTCTTCTGCTGCTCAGGACCCTGGGATCCCTCCTACAGGAGACAGCTCTCTGCCAATCTCATGAGCACCAGTCCTCCCAAAACTGCTGTGACTTGGGTCTCTCCCTTTCCATGGGGTGCAGTCCCCCAAGGACAGGCTGCTCCAGCCTGGGAGCAGGGCCCCTCTCTCCACTGGGTCTCCCACTGGATCACAGCCTCCTCCAGGCACCCACCTGCTCTGGCATGGGCACCTTCCCCATGGGCTGTGGGTGGATCTCTGCATCCCATGGATCCCCATGGGCTGTGGGTGGATCTCTGCATCCCCCATGGATCCCCATGGGCTGTGGGTGGATCTCTGCATCCCCCATGGATCCCCATGGGTTGCAGGGGCACAGCTGCTTCACCATGGTCTCACCACAGCCTGCAGAGGAATCTCAGCTCTGGCACATGAAGCAGATCCTGCCCTCCTTCTGCACTGACCTTGGTGTCTCCATGGTGTTTCCCTCACATGGTCTCATCTCCTCCTCTTCTCTGACTAGAACAAAAACTGTACACCCCTTGTTTTGATTTCCTTCTTAAATTTGTCATCACAGAGGTGTTGTTACCATATCTAATTGGCCCAGCCCTGGCCAGCAGCATGTCCATCCTCAGAGCCAGCAGGGATTGGCTCTGCTGGACATGGTGGAAGCTGCAGCAATTTCTCACAGGAGCCACATCTGTGGTCCCCTGCTACCAAAAATCGGGCCATGCAAAACCAATATACCTATGCTATAGGAAATATATGGAGGGGTTCTTCTGCTCAGGAGTGTTTCAAAACAAATTAGAAAGATAATTTATTCTGTGGGTTTATTTCAAAATTTAAAAAAAAAAAAAAAAAAAAAAAAGAAAAGAAAAAAAAGAAAATAGAAACTTGCATAGATATTGTGCTGTGCAATTACCTTGGCATTCCTGCAAGTCCATGCAGTACATGTATTATGTCCCTTCCTTCACATTACTTCTTCCCCTGAACTAGATTTTTATTACCCATGCAGTGTTCCCATTGCTACTTTGTTACTCTGATTCCCTTGTGACTTTTAGAACAAATTTTCTCCTTCCTCTTTGACAGGAGGCTGCCCTGTTTCACTTTCTGCCAGTGAAAGTATCTTGCACTGTCACAGTCTAACTGTGCCTGACATTCTCAAGGTTTGCATCTGTCACTTGAGTCTCGGTAGACTAAGCTACTAATTTTAAAACTTGCTGCTTTTTCTTTAGGCAAAGAAATATTCAAGTAGCTCTTTTTAAAGGTAGATTGTCACTGCACACAGTGGTAGATGTAATATTAGTAATTATTCTTTAGAAATTAGTGCAGTAAAACAGGGAAAATCTATACTTCTGTCTGCCCTCCCTGGAGGCTTTAAATATGCAGAAAACTGTCTTCATGTTCCTTTTCTGAAGATTTAGTGACTAAGTTTAATTAATCTTTGAATATGAAACTGAAATGAACTCTGAGCCCTCTCAATTCAAACTTTGGTGCCTGGTAGTGGCATACTAACAGGAAATCAGAAACTATACTGTTTAGGCAATTGTGGAGCATGCAAGCTCATCTGTGAAAGAAAACTTATTTCTTAAGAATGTGAGGCTTAGAAAAATTATAATTCATACAATTGCTCACTATATATTTTGATTTTCTTGGGCTAATTTCAATGGAATTTGATGGAAGAATAGTTGTACTGATTAACTGAACTCCTCTAGGTCTTTTAGTAAATGAAAGGAAAAGGAAAGAAATCAGTACTTCTTATGTAAGTCTAATTTTTTTTTTTTATTATGTTTTAATTTCCTGTTTTTTCAGGAGTTGAGAAAGAAATTACATTGTGCCAGAAGACAGAAGACTTGTTTTCCTGATACTCTTTAGATTTGCAATATATTTTTAGAAAATTTTCCTAATCACTCTGGAAAGAAACTAAGTCTGAATTTATCCACACTGTATAGCTGACTGGGAGACTCATGGGATTATAGTATGAACTGGAATCTTATTTACTAAATCATGATTCTGCCACACTTACTTACCATTTCTGTGCAAGTAGCTAAACTGAAATGAAGCATGACTTCTCCTAACCAGAAAGAATTCTAGATCTAAAGAATTTATTATCATGTCTAAGTGCAATTAACAATAAGGAGTTTCCATGCATACATTTTCTAATAGTGTTTTTGAGGGAATAGCTAAGTGTTTCTTCTGTTGTACGAATTAGACATAGTTTTGTTTGCCAAGGTTGCATTAAAGGTATAGATATTTGGCAGAAGATAAACCTCCTTTCATTCCAGCTAGTCCTCAGAGATCAGAGGTGCTTATATCTTGACTCAGTTTCCCATTTCACCTCATTTGCATTCTTAAGGATGTGAAAGTTAATATATTCTTGGGTCTTAATGTGAGTATTGGAGATTTTGGTAAAAATTTATAGTTGATACAAATTAAGAAAAAAGACTTTGACCTCCTCCACACACTAATGTGACATTAAAGTTCTGACTTTTGCCAGAGAGTCTTTGTACTCATCCTTATCTCCTTGAAGAACCAAATTCAGAGCAAGGTATGTTATGCATGGCAAAGGAGGAATGAGTCTGATGGCTCATCACTGGTTGTGAGGCCTCTGCTCCACCCCAGGCACCCTTCAGGTGTCAGCCTTGCTCCTGCAGGTGCAAGATCAGCAAGAGGCACAGCTCACATTTTGTTTAAGCAGCCTCAACAATTCTTCAGAAACAGAATGCAACTCTGTACTAAGTCTGACAATTTACCACAGCTATAAACACTTCACTGATATTTTCCTATGGAAACTGATAAACATCATTAAGAAGTTAATTTCTTTTAGAAGGAGGGAGGGAGGAAGAAGATAAATTTATTTCTCCTAACTGACAGGAAGTACTAGCTTAATACAATAGGCCTAAAGCTAATATAAGCTTTTGATTTGTTACTTTGTTTAATAGCACAGAATCAGAGGACCACAGAATGGATCAGGCTGGAAGGGACCACAGTGGGTTATCTGGTCCAACCTCCTGCTCAATCAGGATCATCCTAGAGCACATGGCACAGGACTGTGTCCTGATATTCTTTAATATCTCCTGTGAATGACACTTCAGAAAATCTCTGAGCAATCTGCTATAATGCATGGACATAACAGAGACTTGTAGAACATACGTTGCATGTAAAATATTTTTTAATATTCTATTCTCCAGTTAATGTTGCTGCATATAATATTTTTACTGTTATTTGCTGTAAGTGAATTTAAAAGCTTGGTTGTGTGATCTATTGCTGGATAGCTAACCTACTATGATCTTATAAAAAAAGTCATTAAGCATTGCAGTGAATTATGTCTGAGTAACCTGCCAAATCCTAAATTATTGATGCTTTCTATCAGGATTTGAAAAATACTGTTACTAATTCTGCTGTCTGCATGAATAGAAACCCAGATCAGATGAGTAGCAGCATAGTTTGAGATGCTGGTTTCTTCAATTCAGTGAAAAGGGAAAGACAGGGAGCCAGAAAGATTGGAGTTCATCTCCTGAAAATCCAAAGAAAGGGATATTCTTTAACAGGTGTTTTCAGAGTAATAAGAAAATGGCCCAAGCACTGTAGCACTTAATCTAGGTGAGATAATATGGATGAATATATCACAAAAAAAAAAGCACACAATGCTAATACAACCAAGCTCTTTGCCACAGAAGAAATAGAGCTTTATCTCTTCTTATTAATAAACAACTTCTATAAAATAACAACTCATGTACTGTCATACAAATACCACTCTACATCCCACTAATTTTGTATGAAGACAGGCCAAATACTTACTATGCAGTTTTTCAATAGACTGTGGAAACATATATTCCAAAATGACCACTCAGAAGGCTGGAAGTTTCTCTTACAGAAAATAGTTAGCAGTAGTATTAATGTAGTTTAAAAAATTAAAACTGGTAGCTCTGTAATGAATAAAATGTAATTTCACCTTTTAAAATCAGATTAAAATCCTTAACAAAAGTAGATAAGTAATGAGAATTTGTAAAAGGGAACTAATCTTCTCAAAGTAATTCTGAGAAATATATTGCTTAAAGACTTTGAGTTAATTTCTTACACTCTGTCTCTAATCACAGGAATATGATAATATTTCATGTTTTACCCTAGACCAGTATCATTTGCTGATTATCTGGAAAAAAATGTTCTAATTTAGAAAAGTACTTAAGTATGTTCCTAAGCTTCTGGTACTTAATATAAAACTAGGAATTGAGACATTTGAGCCATCAAGCTTGCCACACAATAATTAGACTACATGCTCAGAATTTCTGCTTTGTAGATGCATATAAGTATTTTGTTTAAATAAGATGGAGTTCGGCATTAAAATCTTTAAATAAGGCAAGCCTTCTGGAAAGATATGACCCTTCAAGATCCAATAAAACATTAATTGTTGCAATTGTACTTGCATCTGTAAGTACCTTTGCCCATAAGAATTTTTCTTTGTAAAACTTCTGTTATAGAAATTTTTAATATATTCATAGCGGTAGAAAAGGAATTTCTCTTGCTATTTATTTTCTGTTGCCCTTCAAATATTCTAAGACTGCTTGATTTCTCCTTTTTGTAATAATTTGGATTTTGTGTCTGTATCATATGCAGTACATATCTAACTTGAATTTGCTTCTGATGATATCAAGATGACTATCATTAGTCTAAGTGGCTTCATCTCTTTTTCTGTATGGAGCTCAGATACAGATGGTGCAGGACAGCAGTTACTTGGTAGGAATATGCAAGGAACTTGAGGAGTAAGGGCATTGAGGGAAAGATGAGGGTATGGAAAATATTATATATGGTTGATAGATGAATGAAGCAATTTAATTCTGTGAAAGACTGGTTCAGAGGTAATTGAAAGACTAAAAAATAAGAGAATGCATGGATAAATACACTTCATATACTTATAAGGAAGAGTAACAAGGTGGTAGTAGAGGTACAAGAGAGGAAAGACTCTCTTCAATTAATGTGTGTTACATTCATTGCAAGTGACATTTTGAAATGCAACTTGATGAATTGCAAACTGAAGATGATTATTACGTGAGTTAGGAGAATATTTTAAAAGAACATAATACATTTAGAAGCCAACTGCATGCTACTGAACCAGTCGCAATAAAGGTAGTATAATGATTGTTGGCAGAGAGAAGTTTATTAAAAAAAAAAAAGGGAGAGAGAGATCAGAAATCAGTGGATCCCTCAGTATGTGTTTTGCTTTTCAAGCTAACCGTACAGAAAATTTCACCTACTAATAAATATGGTTTAAATTAGATTTTAATGTGTATCCAGCAAAATTGAAAGCTCTAAGGGACCAGGAACTTTGATTTAAATGATAGATGCAAAAATCTGATGCACATCTACCACTTTTATACAAAACTAATCCTTAGTTCTAAGGAGTCTTAATATGTTTTGTCTAAGCTGTGTATAACAAACAGTGAAGTGACGATGGCTTTTAAAAGTCATTAGAAATATTTGGCTTGTTCCTTAGCTGGGTAATAATTATAGAGGCGGAAAAAAGGGACATTTGGAAGGATGTAGTTCCCTGAAATACATTTTATTCTTATTTCCAGTAAAAAAAAAAAAAAAAAAAAAAGATTTGTATGAGAAATTGATTGTTTTAAAAAAATGGGGTTTTTTGTGTGTATAGTCTAAAAATATCAATGAAATACTAAATCTATTTTAAAATTTCAGCCTTCTTTGTTTCCTTCCTTTTAGTTTTGGAACTTTAAGAATCACTTGGATTACGCATTTTCTTTTTCCTCCATATGTTTGCTCCAGGATGTGACGCTTATGGAAACACACCAATTACCATGAAACACTTGACAAAGTCCCTAGATTTGACAGCACTAATGCTAGGGAGCATATTGGAAATGACAGTCATTGACATAGTACTGGGGGTTTCTGTACATTACAATAAAATGTTTTATTGGGAGATATTGTCAAGTGCTTCCACAAGAACATTCATGCTTTTTCATTTTTATTGTGTTTGAATAGCCTCTCCAGTGTCTGTGAGTACTGCATTCTGATAGAAAATAAGTGTAGTGACTGCAATTGGAAAGGAAACTCTCAATAGAGCAGTGCTGTTTCCTTAACCAAGAGCAGTGGAATAAAAAAGTCTGAATACACAGCTTGATTAATTTTTACCTTCTGTCTTTTCTGTGAGCTGAAGGATCAAAATATTCAGTTATAATACTTAGAATAATTAACTGAAATTAGTTGTGACTATTTAAAGAAAAGAACAAATACATAGCTGCTGAATATTAATGTTACTATGGCTAACTGGTCAAGAAAGGAAAGAAAATTCAAACATTTGCCAACAATGTCATTACTGAAAAATAATTTTTATTTTTCACTAATTTACTGGTGCAATTCCATGCTGAGGCTGATGGTACATCAGAGCAACACTACACAGTTTTTTCAATAACTTTTGACGCAGAGCAGTCTGCAAAAATGTTCAGGATTGAAAACATTCCTTCAGGGCAAAAGACTTGAAATCATTGACTTTGAATGAAGATAATCTGCAAAAGACTGACTGCATCATTTGCACTCAGTTGTGCTATTGATTTCAAACAGACCATGCTTGCTTTTTCTACTACATGAGTTAGCAGTGTTTGACTGACCTTGCTCAAACATGCTAGTATTGTGAGTAAATTTCTCTCCTATCTTTATTATATTTTTTTTTCCTCAACACATTGTGATTTTATAGTTTTATGCCTTCTACTTAAACAGGGTTTTAAAATCAAAGATGAACTAGTACTATGTCTTTCCAGCTAGTTAGATTAATGCCTATGAGGGTATTGTAATATATTTCACCACACACACCCCCATTTTAAAATCTATTATCACATAATTACAGAACAGTTAAGGTTGACACAGGCCTTCAAAGACCATCCAGTCACTGCCCTTGCAAGGAGAAGGGACATCTTCAACTCAGTCAGGATTCTAAGAGTCTTATCCAATCTGACCTTGAGTGTTTCTAGAGATGGAGCATCTACCACCACTCTGGGAACCTATTCCACTGTTTCACCACCCTTACCACAAAATTTTTCATCTTTATATTTAGTCTTAATCTATTGTCATGTAGACCAAGCCCATTACACCTTGTCCAATTGTAAAAGGACCTGCTAAAAGGCTATTGTTTGCTTGACAAAGAAATAGCTTAGTATAGTGAGAGCTTTCTTTTCTGTAACATGTAGCTATATGGGGTTTTTTTAAACAGAAGATGTTGTCATGGGCAATGGAGCACAAAAAATAGGCTGTTCCGCTTAATTTTCCCTTCCTCCTCGCTTTTAATTAAAAAATCAGAAAAAACGAATTGTAATCGTTTCATTTAGCACTCCTTTACCTCTGTTAAGGAGGTTGCTTTGGTGCACCTAATGGGCACTACAATTTTATGAAGACAGAAACTCTGGAAATGTAAGGTCATTTGAGTTAACATTTATAAACGTAAATGTGGTGCTTCAACAACAGTGCATAAACCACTAATGGATCATACACTGTATCAAGTGTTGCAGTGCCCATATAATCCATTGTCATAAATCAAATTATTGCTGCAGAAGCACCAGTGTTTCAGGTGGTATTGTGTACCAGATGTGTCAAAACAACAGGGGCAATGCATCAGATCGAGAAAAGTATAAAATGTCGAGACAAAACTGAGATTCAGAAAGGGGGGAAAAAACAGTATTTTTGAAATTAAACAGTGGCAGACAGTACAATGCAGAGTTAAAAGAAATGTCAAGCAAGACTGTGAAGCTGCAGTTTGGAAAGAAATCTGAAGTATAAGAGCCTCTGGTGATAAATGTATAAAGAAGATCTTCATCATAGCCTATCATGTTTAATTGTTCACAGCCTGAAAAATGTGCATGTCTGTATGCTGAAACTCATTGTACTTTGTCTCTTCTCATGTAAGTTTCTTAAAAGTCTGAGGAAAATAGGCTGAGTTTTTTTGTTTGTGAGAAGCAATTTGCTTGACAGAGTAATACAAGTGTGCTTGTTAAAAACTTGCTTCACTCTCATTTAGTAATGACAGATTTTTAAAATTTTAAATATTTTTTTTTGTTTGAATATATCCTGGAAATTAATTTGAGTAAGTTAATGTCTCTCTTTTTAAACTATTTTAAAGTAATAGACATACCATATGCTTGGAGAGAGTACTGCAGGATACATGCATGGGAATTGTGAGTTTGTGAAAAATCTGTTTGGGATAATTTTGCATTAGCTGGCAGGATATGTGAAGTAGTTCCTCCACACTGCTAAGAAAGCTGAAAGTCTTGGATGGTATACTGAATTGGTTTTAGATGCTGGACTTTGAGGAAGGTATGTATAAAGGGCCCCAGAGAGATAAAAGAGAATGATCACTATTCTTGAAAATATGGAATCATTAAAAAAATATGAAATAAAATGGGACTAGATAGAGAAGCCTGGGAATTGAGGACAAGAGAGGAAAAGAGGAGAGCATTATGAATTGGGAGCTTAATTTAGTTTTTGGATGCATCTAAAACTGCCAGCAACAGGCAGAGAAAGAACATAAAAGAGGTCATTGATACCCATGTACAAGGACTAGTGAAATTAACACCGTCAAGGAAAGTTCACAGTAGAGATAAAGAAACTGAATTTTCTAATGGCAACGACATAGATATACTGGCACTTAACAGTTTGGAGGTTTTAGAACATCTGCCAACGCTTTGTCACATGGGAAAAAGGATAAGATATGATTAGAATCTGACAGCTGTAAACATAAAGATAATAAATAAAAAATAAATAACAATTTTATTAATTAAACTTAACATAATATTTTGAAGGATGATATTGTGGCTTTTGTTTCTGTTCTTCATTAAAAAAAACATAACCAGGATGAGTAAAGATAGGGCTTGGAGCATAGTTCTTTCAAAAGGATTGATCTGAGTTGTTTGGGACTTTTTGTAAACAAGCCAGTTGAAATATATGGTAGCTAGGACTTAAAAAGTGGAAGTGGCAAATCTAATTACAAGCTGATTTAAAAAATGTCAGTGAAGGAAAATGTCACTACTATTTACATAATTTACTGCTTTTAGAGTTCTTTTTTATCATTTTTATACTTTATTATGGAGAACGGGGATAAGATGATGTTCTTTGAAATGAAATCCCATTTATGTTTTTCATGCAAGGTTTTTATGAATTAACTGAATCATTCTACCTCCAGATTTTACCCTCCTGTGATCGATTCCACATAAGGCTTCTCACCACTTTGTCACACATTACTGGCAAAAGAGACCCATAAATACATGTGATATTTTTTAATGTTTGCAGATAAACTGTTGGGTAAGTTTATGCTTGTTTGCTGTAGGTATGACAGTACTTTTACTGACCTCACTAAGCATATATTAAATGAAGATTTTATTCAGCCTACAAACACCAATTTTGATGTGGATGCTTATGCACTTGATAAGACCATAAAAAACAAAACAAAAAAAACAAACAAACAAAAAAAAAAAAAAAAAAAACAAAACCAAAACAAAAACAAAAAAAAAAAAAAAAAAAAACAACTTAGTGAGCTGCTTAAAACTTTTTTATGTCTTACCTTTACCTAGTAACTGGAAAGACTTTGGGGAGAAGAAGGCAGTGAGCTTAATATGCACTTCCTTCTTCTGACAAAGGGCAGGCTAGATGTACTCAAGCAGAGCTATTGTAAAAGGTTTCAAGTGTGGTCCTACCTGCTCACAAGAGAAAAAGAAAACAATTATAAAATTTCTTCCTCTTTCCCAAGGCACTTTTGAATATCTCTGCTCTTAACTTCCTAGTCTCAGTTTCCCTGTTTTTTTCACCATGCTTTGCAGTCATTCTTTCCCAGTCCCTGCGAAGAGACAGGTGGGTCATGAGTGCAATACAGTCTGTCACTCCCAGGTGTCTTGTTTGGCTCTTCCAGTCCCTGCTGCTGCTTAGTTTGTCTCTGCTCTGACATGGTCTTTAGTCCTTCCCAGTGTCCTGGCCGTGCCAAAAGCCACCTGCAGGCCTGGTGTGGGTAACCTGTGGGCTGCATCTCCTTTGTCATGTGATGCCTTCTTCCACAAGCATGTCTCCAGCCACATCCTCAACAGTGTCCTCTGTTTCCCTTTCCACATCTCCTGTACCTCCTGCCACCCCCAAGTGGTGCTCTTTCTCAAACATGCCTGTACATAGGTGCCATAAACCACAGCTCTGGCTGGCATTGGGCTACTCACAGCAGTGCCAGAGCCAGCTGGAATAGGCTGTGACTGGCTAAGGGCAGCTCCTGGCCCCACTGCTGTGCTGCCAGCCATATCCAGTGCATTCCTCCTCAAGCAAAACATATTTAAGATGTCTTTGAACACATATCCATTATAAATCCTACTTTTAACACCATCATCATATTAATACACATGCATTATAAATCCTGTTCTTCCTTCGAGACTGCAGGGATCTCTCACTGCACATCTCACAGTGCACATCTGCTCAGATAAAGTGTTTGTGTGCTCACCCTGCCTCACCCTGGGAGCCAAGTTACAGGCACTCGCACCATACACACCTATCAACACAGTCATTAAATATTTTAAACATTGCCCCTGCAAAAGGTGTAATTGAAAACAATTATAATGTACTTCTTTCCCTCTCTCTCAGGGCCCTGGGGTGCTTACAGCCTTACAGGTGCTTACAGGACCTTACAGCCCTGACCAGCCTTACCTGGGACCTCCCAGCCACACACCCTGCCCATGGGTGAGAGTCCATTAAAGCTCAGCTGGAGGATGGATCTGTTTCCATCTCAGCCACAACCATACTTATTGCCAACCAGAGATGCTGCTGAGTGTGACCCTGACCTGTGGACTGGCTTCCCAAGTTGGCTTCACACCTTTCATTATGTGGGCTTGTTGAGTGATCATGGAGTGATCCCAGTTATCCTCACCAGGAACACCTGAATGTGTTCCTCAGATTGACTCCTGGCCATATTGCTATGAAATTGAGTGGCCATCTAGGCTCTTGATTGAACCTGGCTGCCACCTCTGTTCCTGCACTGCTTGCCTTCTCCACGTACCATGGGGTGGGGTCCTGCCCTGCTGGCTGTACTCACCCTCAGCTCCTGCCTCCACTGGTGCTCTCTGAATGTGTTGTGTCGTTCTTTGGTACTGCACTGTCTGACTGCTTGTGCTATGGCTTTCTGAAAAAAATTTGAGTTGCATTTTCTAGCTCAGTAAGAAGCCAGAATGCCCAGCAGTTTCCTGGGGCCATCTGGCTAAAAATAGCTCTCCTTTGTGCTCTCATCCCAAGTTAGGCCAACTTATCAGCTTTACTGGTGTGCTGCTCTTCTTGAGTTCCTTTGTGTTTCTGATACATGCATTAAGTTGCTTATTAAAGAACATCTCTTCTGAGCAGCCATTATATTATTTAAATTGTTCTGCTGCCTATTATCACAATTCCAATCTTTGAGTCATTTTCATACTGTATTAACCAACACCCAGAAGTGAGAACAGATATAGTCAGGCAACTGATGCTCCTGAGCATCTTTAAAGAATATTTTCAGTGTTATTACTTCTACAAATCAGAGTGTTTAGGCCTTTTGCAGGTGTCAGCTCCCCATCTGGAGGGATTCCAAGCATTATCTTGTCATCTTGCTTTTGTTTTACAGGTTCTGTCAGTTGACAAACTTCACTTATTTTCAGATTTTAATTCATTGTCTGTTGAGGTTTCAGTAACCCACAGAGTCTTGTCTTCCTCATATTGTCAGACATTGATTGATACAGTGACCTGGCCTGGAATCCAAGCAACACATGTTTTGTCCACGTTGTTAGTACATGCCCAAGGCCTGTGTTTCTTGAGTGGACCTTCTTAATCTGGAGTATTTAATAGTAAATCTACCACTGAAGAAACTACTGATTACCTAGCATGTTTTATTTAGTATTCAGTGTTGATCCTCTAATCAGTACGTCCCAGTATGGCATGAGGGTTCTAGAGACTCCTGCTGCTGTAGTTTGGTAGATGATGCCATTTCAGCTCCAGCCCAGACAGTTTCAGGTGTGTTATCATAGGCCATACAGCTAATCTTGCACGGTTCTCCCTCCACTCTGGTAGGTATAGATCTTGGTCAAAAGGATGTCTTCAAAGGTTATCTGTGACACCAGAGGGGTGTAAATGACTGTACCCAGGCATCAGAGATTTTAGGTCCAGACGTCCTGACATCACCACCTTGAGGATCTCTCACTGTCCTGTGAACACACTGCAGCTGCCCAAGCAACCTCAGTCTACTCTCACCTTATTTCTCCTTCCTTCCACAGGTATATTTCACCCTTGCAGAATTGAATGACATGTTGGCTTGTTCTTCCAGCCTGTCTTGGTCACTCTGTGCAATATTCCTTTTTAAGCACGTGCCTCTTTCTCCACAAACGTGACCTGCAAGTGTGCCAGCAATGCACGCCATGGCCTCCTCCCAGGACAGACCTCTGTGGCACTCCACTTCTTGCTGATCTCTGGGTGCAGTACAAGACATTAATCACTATCCTCTGAACCTGATTGTCCCAAGTACAATTTTATCAATCGTGTTGTCCACATACCCAGGTTATAATATCCCTCCTTATGTCCACTGTCCTGAAATCACCTGCTGCATTTAGCTACAAACATTTTCCTTGTTCAGCCTTTGGACGTTGGTGTAGTGGTAGAAGCTCTTCTTGTTGCCCCTGATATCCTCAATTTTTTCTTTTTTAGTGAGGGATAAAATTCTGTGTGGAAATTTTGTTCAATTAATGACATTTTGTCCTAGGCATAGAAACACATGTAATGAAAGGATATGTTATAGTTAGAGTCATTGAGAAAAGCTATTCAACAATAACAGTATGATTGTTCCTATAACTGCATTCATAATGCAGAAAGACATCTGTTGTCATCATTTAAGTGCTACAAACAATAAATTTTTCTCTCCTAAAATTTTATAGAAGCAATTACACTTTTTTTTATGAACTTGTTAGTATTACATGGGTGAGAAAAGGCAGGTTGTGTGCTGCATTTCACATAGTTAGATAGCTGTTGTGACTGTATTCCTCTTTGATCAAAACTTTTCTGGAGGCAAAAGTGATTGAGAAAATGTTTTCTGTAGACTTACTATTTTTTAATATCAGCTCCTAATGCTGAGTGGTAACTTATGAGCAACACATGAATGCATTGAAAATTCAGGTTATGACAAATAAGACTTCTTGACAAAATCTGACATTTCAAGTTAGTTTTCATTCATTTTTATTTCTTTCAGTATTATTAGGTTGATTTTACCTTTTTCTCATTCTTCTTTCTTAATGTCTTTTTCCTCCTCTCCCACCCCATTTTTTTCTGAACTTGGGGTGAAAAGTCTCAGGATGTGATTTCTTATCAATTTTAAAGATTTTTGCTTGTTTTTTTTTTTTTTTTTTTTTTTTTTTTTTTTTTTTTTTTTTTTTCTTTTGCATCTACTGCTCTCCAATCTGTTGCAATATTACTTTATTTTGAATTCATATAAAAACTGGTAGCATTTTACTCATCCTAAGTATTGCCCTACTGGTCAGTATTTGAATAATTTTGTAATTATAGAAAATAAAGTGTTTAATGAGTGAAGGCTTTGTGTTCCATCCTTCAACAAACATTTAAGACTTCCTAAATATACTTTTTAGGTAGTTTACTTATATATTGGCTATGATAGGGGAGGATATTTTTAAAACAAATACTGCTTTGCCTTTGGAAACAGAAGTGAAAAATTCAGTTCTTACTCAAAATACCCTAGAATTTTGGGCACTAATTTATCTGTTTACAAGGTATCCATCAAAGTAATCTGTTTTTCTGATGAAGTTACTAAATACTTCAGCCATTAATGGCACTATCAATAAACACTCTCTGTATGTCTTCCGACAGGAGTCTTTTGAGGGTAAAAGCTTTGATTTTGCCTTAATTTCTGTTTATTTGCTCTAAGATTTTGTGACAATTACAGAAAATTGAGGGAAATCTCTCATTACAGGATATTTTTTTAATAGGACACAGTCCACTGCATTTATAATTTCTTGGAACAACTGAGAAATCAGATGCTTCCCCTTCATTCTAGATGTTGATAAGTAAAATAAACACTGCTTCTACATTTAAATTAATCTAGAGATGTAGAGGAAATGAATCTTCATTCAGTATTAATTTATTAATGCAAATAACAGAAGAAAACAAATCTGAAAGGCAAAATAATGCTTTAGATAATTTTTTCCCTATTGTGTTCAGTCAACAATGCTTTGTTTAGTTCATCATTATCTGCTCCTGGAGTCTTCTTGTATTTGTTTCAGTATAGTTGCATTTTTGCCTTTAGAATGTTATGATCCTTGATTTTAAAAAATAAGTCAATATTTAATCAAAAAGATAAAATTATGGCATCTGCTGGAATTAAAAAAAAAATAATTCTAGCTCTCAAACCCAAGTTTTTCTTTCTTGTCAATAGAAGAGAACTTTGAGCACTGTTCTGTAGGGGTAGGATGGTGCGTGGAGAGTGTAGAAATTTGAAGTTTAACTGAAATGCCTGAGCCAGTGCATGAAAGCTTGACAAAAGCAAAAAAATATGTTTTGTGCTACCATATTGTTGTTCTCCCACTTTAACATTAGTTTATGCAGTGGCTTGTATCCTGGCAAATAAGGAATTTAGGCCATGTGTAGTTGCTCTTTTCGTATGTCTTTCCCAGTTTTTATCTTGTGTAACCAGGAAACAATGTCCCACCACTGTAGTTATTCTATGGACACCAAACCTCCCATTCTCACCCATTAGCTGCAAAGAGTTGCACAAGAGCCTGTTTTAGATCTTGCTTTTCCAGGAGACATTTCATATTACCTTAAATTAATGCTCAAATAGAACAGGTTTGATCTACCATGTTCCTGAGTTTAGCTGTTACATCAGGTAATAATCAGCTCATCCCAGAATTTTCCTTAATCCCATTACAGCATAGATCTTGTGCTGTGATTCTTTATCCATCCCCTTCTGCACATTGAACGGCATCATAGCTGCCAGCCAATAAGGAAACAACCTTATGTTGTGTGAGCTTTGATATTTTATCGTGTTAACCCTTCACATGTTATTGATTCTGAGATTATATACTTAGATCCTGCTTGATGCTATATTTGGATGTTTCCTGTTGCCTGCATTTATTTCTCAGTAATTCTTATATGACTGAAAACAGTTTGATGGCAGTTACCCTGTTATGCTTAACCTCAGTTACCCACCTACATTTTTGTGAATGTTGTTGATGTTATACATTCAGTTCAAGTTTATTCTTATCTTTCATATTACTCAATCTGCATGCATTTATTTTCCCCTGCTTCTATTTGACTGAAAAAGATGGGACTGTTATATATCTTGTCAGGACTAAACTGGACTCATCTGCCTGCCTGTCACTCTTAAATAAACTCTTCTGTATATCTCTCTTTTGACCTGCAAAACTTATCAGCTACACATGCTTTATAGCTGAGACAACTGGTCTATTCTGGCTTTTGAGTTGACTTATCACCCTAAATGGCAGCTTTAACTTTGTTAAAGCACTGTTTGATAAGTGTCTCCAAAGAACTACTAATTATGTAAACATATGGTTATCCACAGAGAAAATAGGAGACCTCCTTGCCCCCCGAAGCATCCCTGAAGCAAGAGATTTTGTGTAAGTTTTACTGATATTCATGTTAATTCTTAAGGGTTTATCGCAGTGTTTCAATCTTTTAACTTATAGAAGCTTTTTTTTTTTTTTTTTTTTTTTTTTTTTTTTTTCCAATTGAAGTGAACAGTTGTCTCATGAAAGCTATAAATTCTCCATGGATGATTAGTGAAATGCCAAAAACTCAATGAAGATACCTAGAATAGAGTGCCTATGGCAAAAATCTCTTGTGTGTGTGTCCACCCCAGGACTAGGCAATGAATGAGTGTGAGTTGTCACCTGTGATATTATTTTTGGAGATATTATTCAGTTTTTACCCTTCTCATTCAATTTTAAGTTCTATTTATTTTACTTCTAGAAATTGCAAGTATGAGTTTCTAAACAGAAGACATTACATCTTGGGTACTGCCTATTAAGAACACTAGATCCTTTTAAATATTCAGATTAAATGGTCAAGATGCTACAGAACACTACTTTTTTGCAGGAAAGATCCAGAAAGTAGATCCTGTAAGGTATTTACTAAGTGTCACGCAGAAAAGATCGAGGAGAAACAATGAATTTGGTTCCAGGTCAAGCCTGCACTCTAAAGGTGAAGGATCCTTATGTGATTTATGTATGGTAAGTCACATAAGACTACAACAACAATAAGCAGTACTGAAAACTGCCACCTCAGATAACACATTCTGTTGAATGCTCCTAGAATAATGAGACTGCTATGATTTTGTGTAAAATGTTTTCACTTGAACCCTGATTTCTAATTTGATCCCTGCTCAGAGTTTCTTCCATGCCAGAGCAGACAAAGCCACCTACTGAGGTTTAAAAACTGGGTATTACTCTATTTTCTATTTTCTGTGCTTGCACAAAATATTTTTAGAACACTGACCCAAGATGTAGGATTTCAGAGCTGCAAACAGTAGTGCAACTGAAGTGAATTAATGAGCTGAACTACTTATTAAATCAACAAGTAGAACTCCTTGTCTTTCCATTCCCACTTTTTATTCACTTGATACACTTGGTGAAACCACAGGCTATCACACTCACACTCTGCTTTAATATATATTTTATGCAAGTTAAAACAACTTCATCAGTGGGAATCAGAGAAACTTCATTGTTTTCATATAATCATTACCCAGTTGTTGAGCATGCTTCTGTGGGAGGTGAGGTAGAGTTTCAAATTCTCCTCAAATAAGCAAAATGCCAGCCTTTCATAATCTATGTCCATTGCAAGGTTTGATAGTCACAGAGAGCTCACTATCTTTTCTGAAATTACAGCTAGAAGGATAAATGAAGAAAACAGAATTCCAAAGAGTATTTTTCATTGAATACTGTGTCTAAATCTAAATGTTGAATCTGAGGGGCTATAGTTCTAGGGTCTAAATATTATTCAAGAATTGTAAGAGGAGAACATGAATATCTGTTTTTTGTAAGTTATCTTCTGAAACTTCTTTCTTGTAATGAAAAGATAAGGAAACTTCAAAAACTTTTTTTTTTTTTTTTTTTTTCCCCCAACCTACAAACTTTTTTTTTTCTGCATGTTCTTTCATCTGCCATCTTGTGGCATATTGGCCTAATCTCAAGTGTATAGAAATGCACATACATTATTTATTATGTTTTATAAGATTTCCCTACCTCACATTTGTAATTGCCAGAGTGATGCAATCAGATTTTACTTCTGTGAGCTAATGCATACAATAAATGAATTTTCATACACTATTTTCTTTTTAATGTAGGAAAAGTAAAGAAAGACTTGAAAAATCAGCCAATTGCAAAGTAATGCTTGTTGAATATATTTCTATTTATTAGAAATCATATATATTCAAAAGACTTTTTGACTTCATGTTTACTTGTCTCAAGAATTGAACACTTTTCAGTTCAATTAAAAACCCAAGAAAAATGTTCCTTGAAGTTTTAAAAACAGTTACTGATAAAACTAGTAGAAAGGTGTTGTGAAGATATGCAAGCTTAAAAGTAGATCCTTCTCTCTCCCTTAATAGTTTACAAGATCCAGGTGTGTTTATAGAGGACAATTTAGTCAAAAACATCAGTGCAGTGATTCTGATATGTTCATGTGTTCATTAATAGCTGTCAAAATAATTCTCCTATTTTTATTACCAGGAGCTTAATAGGAAAGGACAGGACAACTTGTACTAAAAAACTATTGATATCCATTGGTATTTAGCCTCTGATAAATTTTGATATATACTTATGTGAAGTATTTGTATTAAACACACAGGCATATTAAAGAACTTATTTCTTCATTTTACCAAACAGCAACGTAAGAATGTTTAAAATAGAAAGCAAAGGGCAAGATGTAAAAGTCCTTTTGAAAATTACCTAAGTTAAGAGTACTTTGATCCTGAAATTGGTTTCAGGCTGAATTCTGTTAATCAAATTAAAATTATATGATGTTTAAATCTTCTGCTTTGGATTTATCTAAACTATTCACCTAGCTCAACTTACAAGATCTAACTTTACAGTGAAGAGCTGCAACATTCCTTCCTGAATCTGTTATGTGTATTGGTATATAGGATACATAAAATACACAGAAAAAATACTTGTTAAAATCTAATTATACAGGTTTTATGCATTTTCTTATCTAGCCTTTTATATATACTTAAAAACATATAATTGTGATGTCTTTTTTCCATTTTTCCACTTTGGAAAGCTACTGAAAATCTAACATTTATTAAACAATTTGGTTAAATATAAAACATGATTGCAATGCAATTTCACGAATATTATCACTGACATTAAAAAATATATCTATATTTGTGAATATCCAGGGAAATTTATTTTTTCAGCCCAATCTGGACTGTTAACTCTCGTACTTTCTTGACAATGCAATACACACCACAAGATTAGCTATGTTTGGTTGGTCCCTGAAAAGCAGTTTGGCTCTAAATCTAAGCATAATTTTTTTCCCAAATGCAGTCAAGCCAGCAATGTAAAGCCAAATAGATTAAGCTAGAAAACCTCCATGCTTTAAAAATACATTATGAAGCATACAAAAATCTAAATTATTGATTCTTAATAAGGAGATGTGTGTTTTATTTCCAAAAAGAAGATAAAAAGGAATATTGTTTCCAACTTTGAATGAAGTTGGCAGTCCATTTCTGAGTATTGGACAAAGGACAATTCTGACACTAGTAACAGTAAGATTTAATACTGTGATACTGTGGCACAGATGGAGAATTCTAGATTTTGCCAGTTTTAATGTTCAGTTCAGTTTGCCTCCCAGGACCTCAGCCTTGTTAAACAATTACCTTTTTGTAAATATCAGAAAAACTCAGAATTGTTGAACTTTGAAAATAGTGACAAATTTTTTTTCCCCAAATACAAAACAGATCCATAAGACTTATTATTTTGATGTTCACATGTCACTATCCATGAATTGTTCCTCCCATGACCACCTCCATTATGTTATGAATGAGCAAGGATTTCTTGTCTGCGTTCTATCCTCTGTGGAAGAGGAATGAATTATTCATATGACCAGTTAAACATGATTTGCTGGCAATTTTTAATTTAAGGTCCTGTTACCCCTTTGCTACAATGAAAAGATAGAGCTATCCAATTTAGTAGTCTGGCCCAGGTGTAAGAAGTACTTCCTATTTCATAGGCAAGAGGATGAAAATTGTCATAGTAACTGTCATGATATTCAGGTGTCCCTGACTAAAATTAAAAAAACCCAGGTTGTAATGGCTCTGTAATTCATTCACTCTATTGTCTTAAATAATGTGTCTAGAGAAAGAAACCATTTTACAATGGAATAGACAAGGTATTTCTATTTGTAGATTTTGTGGTAGCTATATAAAAACATAAGTTAACAGAAGCTTAGGTGGGCCCAAAAAAAAGTATTGATATAGAAGTTTACCATAGTTTTTTTTATTATTATTTTGATAGAGTAAATTAATATAAAACACTTATGTAAAGTATATATTTGGGCAATTTATTATATTTCCCAATTAGAACAAATAAACTTATTCTTTAATACATTTTAGAATTCAGATTTGGTGATCCTGCTTTTACTGCTGCAAGTGATTTGCAATCATAAGTTAGCACTAATTGAATATTGTCAAAGAATTTTAGTATTGTGGTGTTCACTGATTTGGGCAAGAGGGGATAAGAGAAATAGGGTTTAGTCATTATGATAACTCAATTCCAGTGATATCAAATTTTTCCTTGATGTCTTTAAGAAGAGCATTGAATCTGCTAGATGAACTGTAAAATTACAAGGATTTGTAGACATGTATTTAGTTTTGTTTTCTGTGTCTCCTTCTATTCTTACAAAAATTCACATATAACCAACCACTTATGTGAAGTATTTTTATAGATTTTTTTTTTTTTTTTTTTTTTTTTACTGACAGAGCTTTTTTTAAAAAAAATTGCAAAAATTAAGCATAATCTCTTAAATGAAGTCATAGGCAAGATTTTTCTTCAACATACCTCAAATATTTGAAATCCCTGAGATAATGGAGTAATTTACCTCTTCTAAGGTTTGCACAGGGAAACAATAGAAAAGAGGCATTCTAGGAAAATTCTATCACAAGAAAATGAAAATCTGTAAGTCTTACAGTTTTGGTTTACTGAAGACACAAATATATTTGAGGAATTGCAACATAGTGTTAAATGTATCAAAGCATGTCCTCAGAAGGGAAAACAGATTACAAGCCTTATGACATCTAATACAACAAAACACAAAGGGGAAGAAAAATCTGTAAACAATCTGCACCAAAATGCCCAAACTATAGTAGTTCTACAATCAAGTTAACCTAAAAGAAAAATTCTAAGATGTGGTGAGACTTCTACATTTTGGGACCTATTTTTGTGTAGTTTGTCAGTATTTTACTAACATAAGTAAAGACTGCTTCACTGGATTGAATCTGAAGTAGAAGCTAAAACAGGCCAGACTTAATTGTTATATATTTGGCTAAAAAAAAAAAAAAAAAAAAAAAAAAAAACAAAACAAAACAAAACAAAAAAAAAAAAACAAACAAACAGAAAAACAACACAAAAACCCAAAACAAAAACAAACACAAAAACCCCACAAAAAAAAAAAAAAAAAACCTCTTCAATAATCTTTTCTTTGTTTTCATTTTGTTGAAAGTTCCATTTGAACTCTGACATTAAATGTTAAGGAACTTCTCTCAGTTATCTGATAAAACAATACTTGCAGCAGAGTTTCTATTAAATAAGTTCAAATATTTATTTCACAAAAAAAAGATAAATGTTTGGATTACCTTCTATTTCATTTTTATCCTTTACTGACTCTCAGTCATTTGATGCTCCTTAACTCAACATGAATTATCTGTTGTAGTTTCTTTAGGAGCTTGAAACTTTTACCTTTAGATTGAATTTATTTTATTTCCTGCTCAAAAATGCTAAATGAAAAGTAGGCCAGCTGAAAACCTTGAGACCCTAGGGAATTATTACTGTTCAGATATCAGCTTCTATCTAGGGTGGAGAAGTATTTTAAAGCCAAGAGAATTTGTGCCACTACCAAGTTAGAATAAAATACATTTACTTGCTATAATACTGAACAGATCATGTACACATATGTTGATTTGTTTTTATATTGAGATTTTCAGAGGAAGCCATGGATATCCTTAATAGCTGTTTTTCTTTCCACATTAAAATGTTATTTCTTTTTATTTTTTTTTTTTTTTAATGGAAGATGCTATAAAAATGTTTGTGATGTGGTAATATATTTCTGCATCATCTGTATCGACAGTATTGCTGTATGATGGTTTAATTAGGTCAGTCAAAACAATATCATTGAGGTTCAGAAAGATTTTGTGGAGTGATTTCTGACTCCCTGTTGGCTCTCTAAACTTGTGGAAAGATTGGAGCTTCGTTATGAATCTCCTGACGATAAGTAGCAATCATGTCACTGGCAGCTTTCCAAGGCAACATGGGGAACTTATGGACTTGTCACACTTCCAGGGTGTTGGAAGGTGCCAACTCAACTGTGATTCACTGCTGATTGCTTTTGCTGTCACAGAATCCTTTAAGGTTTCAAGCCTTTGGGGAAATCTCACGGAAGATGCTTGGCGAGATGCAAAGTGTCAGCTAAAGTGCCATGTAACAGGATAGATAATTTGGTAAAAGCCAAGCTGTTCAGGGTTCTTAGTGTTTATTCTGAACCACTACTTTTCAACTTTTTTTTTTTTAATTAAAGTAATTAAGAGGGTGGTTGTAATGAAACACCTTTAGTATGTTGTTTTCTGCTTATGAAACAATATGAGGAAAAAATCTAAATACTGACTAGTCCCTTCCCCCTTTTCCCTCTAAGAAATTGCTAATAGTTCATATTAATTGAGCTAGTTATCTACAAATCTGGGACTCTACTGGGGCCAGCATAATTAAAGAAAAATCTTTGGATAAGACAGCAAGATCTGGAGGGTTTTTTATTGGTTTATAAAAGCTTTGTGCTTAGAAGAAATGTTTTCTTACTTCTTATTCATGTATTGGAACTTATTTAGTCACACTGACAAAGATGGTGGTCCATAGTGTAGTTATATGGTTATTTAAATTACTTGGATAGATAGTTACATTGCTGAGAACATAATTTCCTGCTGTAAGAATATTGCAGGAGTTATAACAATGCACTAGATTTCTTCTGTTTATCAATTCCAGTTAACTATTTTCACTTTATTGTAGTCATTATGGAATATAGGTAGTCGTGGAATATTTTGCATGCAAGGATGTAACAAAGCAAACTACAAAGTTCTAAATATTTTGATAAATGATTGGTTAATCAGAAGAGACCTGAAATAATTTCAAGTATTTTAATCCATTTAGTATTTTACAAAGACAAATTTTTGCTGTTCTGTACTGACTACTCAGTTTCTGCATTAAGGAGTTATTAGATATTGGACAAGCCTTGGGAAACAAACCTTACAGAAGATCTGATATTGTTTCAATCTGTCTTCCTAAATGTCACATGTTCATATTTAAAACCCCCAAGTATGTACTCTTGGCACAAGACAGGTGATTTAGCATCACAAACTATGATAATATTTTAAATAATTTAAATAAATATCTAAAGGGAAAGATTAATTTGCCTGGGCATGAATGTAGTACCTCTATTTTGTAGATTCTAATTAAAAAAAAAAATATATATATATAAATACTGCAATCTGGAATTAAGGTCCTTTTTTTTTCCCCACAAAGTAAAAATTCCTACATAGACATTGATTTGATAATCATATGCTCATGATAAAGTGACTGGGAAACTGTTGGAAGACCTCCTACATTTCAAGGCATATGACCACAGCTGATAAAGTTTTAGGTTTGGCCTGAAAAATATCTAACAGTATTTGTTACATAAAATACCTCTTAGATGTTCTGATAAAAAGCAGGAAAGGAAGTAACCTGAGGAAATAGGTTAGTTGTCTGAATGACTGATTATTATCTCTGCCTTAAGGGATAAGACTAATACCCTGAATAGAAACCTGTTTAGTTGGGAAAGTCAAGTATTCTCTGAATTTGGTGTTCCTATGCCTTTTGGAAGGAATCAGCCACTGGGTATTCCTCAGGTCAAATGTGATTTTTTTAAGCCATCCTGTGCAGAAATAAGGAAACTTGAAAAATACAGGCTGTCTGCCAGCAGAAGATTGTGAACAAGTTAGTAAGAAGAAATGCATCTTAGTAAAAGTATTTTCATATAAATGCAAAAATGAACAGAAGTGAACAGAACAATATTTTATATTGTTTTCTATGGTGACTTTTTGTGATGAATCTATACAGAAATATCACAATTGGTCCCAAAGAAGCTAAAGTAAATGTCAATGATCTTGAGTTATAAAAAAAGTGTTGCTTTCCATCAAGGTGTTAAATTTACATCACGATCACTTGGCCTTTCATCTCTTTCTTTAGTGCTGTACATGGGCTAACAGCTCTTGCCCTAAAAATCCTCCTCTTTGGTCTTAAAAATATAATGTTGTGTTGAAAATAATGACATTTTTTCAGAGTAGAGAGAAAATGGTCATAAATGAGGGCATGGATGGTAAGTATTTTGTGTTTCCACGTTTTACTACTAATCTGATCTTGATCAGCAGTTTCAAGCTTCTATTTAAATTGTGGAAATATCATATGGATATGCATTTAGATCTGTTTTTGTGCTAAAATATTTCAAAGGTCTAAACCAGACAAAGGTCTACCTGAGTCATTCCACCAGACTTTGAGATTAACCTTTTACATTTCTGTTATGGTTTTGGCAGGAATGAAGTTAATATACTCAATGGTAGCTGGTATGGGGCTATGTTTTGGACCAACTTCATTCTGAATTAATTCAAATAACAATTATCACATTTACATCATGCTCAATATTAGAGGCTAATTTTATAGACCTAGTTGTGGTTATCTTTTACAAGGAATAAGATCTGCTTTGGTCAAGATATTTTGATTTTCTAAGGTATTTTACTTACATTTTTACATTATATTTATTTAAATTAATTGACCTGTTGATAAATGGAATCACCTGGCAATTGGAGAGTTTTGTTTCTGCAGCTTTACATGATTTCCAGTAATATTAATTTTAGTGGAAAAAATATTTATCATTTTTATAGCATTTTCCATCCCTAAGGAGCTAAACGACTTCACATATTTTATCTTATAAATAGCATGCCTTTTCTACTAATGAAATTCAGTCAGACAATATAGTATTAATAAGCATGGGGCTTTTACCCCTTTTCAGTTTCTATGCTACCAACCATACTTTTAACACTGAAATTTGTTTTTCTGCAGACGCATATGTCCCTGTGTAGCACGTCACTAATATTCATGGAAGTATGTGGCAGTTTAGCTAATCAGTGAGATATTGATTGACACAGAAGAATCTTAGACTGCAAAGCATACTAAGAATAATATAATTTTTTTTGTTCTTATTGATGAAAAAAACCAAACAAATAATAACAATAACAATAAAAAAAACAAAACCAAAACAAAAAAACCAACTCTGAAATAAGTTAGGAGAAGTACTGTGGCTTTATTTCAATTTTAATTTTTTATTTTTTTTTAGTTATTGTGTCCATCAAGAATTATTTCCATTGCTATTCTTTCCCTCTGGCCAATGTTTTTGAAAGTAAACAACTGAATTTAAATGTACTTGTTTAGGTACACAAAATAAAAGTTTCTGAATTGTGATTGATACATGCTTGGTGTCTATGTCCTACTCTTGTTCCAGCCTGTAATGAACATATCCCTGCAGATATAGAATTAGAAACTAAAAGCTCTTTCCCTGAGCAACTAAAGTTGCAGAAAACCCAAAATATCCCTGATATGTGAGTTTTATTATTTGAACATGTCCAGTTCTGAAGCAAAACTAAAGACCAATTTTTAGGGAATGTTTTAGGATAAGCATTCTATGATTTTGCAACAGAAGATATACTACACTAAAGCTAGGTTCTTCCCTTCTCCAGTAATACTTTATTTAATTTTTGCTTAGGTGAAATCCAATTATGATCTCATTGCTTTTCTATAATGAAGAGCATTTAAATATTTAATTTAAATGAATGATTGGTAATTTTCATGAATTGGAAAGATGACTTGCAACTTGGCTAATTTAAGCTGAACTATCAAGTTTTATTTCCCTATTGGAATACCCTTGTAGGAAATACAGTGGATATTTTGTTGTCTCCCTGTCATCATATTCAGTGTATTTTTTTTTCTTGTACGTCTTCTGCTGTAGTAGAAGAAACCATCAGGAATCAAAAGCTTCACAAAACTCTCTCTCTTTGCACAATGTGCATTTTTTAAAAGAAATAAATCCTAGTCATCTTGACAATGACTATGATAAAACATAGTAGAATGTCATTCCCTGCTAGGAGTATTAGCAGTTCAAAACATGTTAGCTCCTCTTCCTCAAACCTTTGAATTATAAAACTTACATCATCATTCTTTATTCTTTTCTCTTCTCAGACTATTTCTAGAAAATCAGAGATCAATGTATAATTATGGTGGTTAGAATATATAATGAAAGATGAATATCTCCCACCTATAGCTTGTTATGGGATACCTAAGCTAAATCAGTGATTTTTGCCAACATGTGTCTCTAAAATATTCATGTCTACATAAGTATTCAGAGTTGTAGATAAAAATCCTAGATGAAGCTATCAGGTGAGCTAAAACCTAATGAGTTCAACTCTTATTAAACTCACCCATAAAAGTCAGGAATGTTACTTCATATTGTCATGATCCTAATGCTAAATTCTTATTTTTGTGCTCACATGAATTTTGAAGGTGGCAGCTAATGCCTCCCTTATCAGCTTTATGTGTCTTTTTAATACTAACTGGTCAAGAGAATATCCAAATTTGCAATGTACCACTTAGTTATTTTCATATCAAATGTAATGTTATTGGAAATATAGACAATTCTTTTATGAGATGACAAAGTTGGCATTTCTCTCTTGGAGGAAAAAATATTGCAGATTCCTAGGCATAGTTTTAAACATCTATCATTAAAAGTTACTTTCATTATTGTGTTGAGATGATGGAATATATCCAGAGAAGGACAATAAGGCTGGTGAAGGGTTTGAAACAGAAGTCCTGTGAGGAGTAGCTGGAGAAGCTGGGGTGGTTTAGCCTGGAGAAAAAGAGGCTCAGGGGAGACCTCATCACTGTCAACAGCTGCCTGGAAGAAGGCTGCAGCAAGGTGGGGCTAGGTCTCTTCTCCCGGGTAACCAGTGACAAGATAAGAGGGCAGAGTCTTAAGCTGTGCCAAGGGATGTTTGGGTTGGACATTAGGAGGAAATTCTTCACAGAAAGGGTGACTGGGCATTGGAATGGGCTGCCCGGGAGGTGGTGCAGTCACTGTCCCTGAAGATGTTTAAGAAAGGACTGGATGTGGCTCTCAGTGCCATGGTCTAGTTGATAAGGTGATGTTACATCATCATTTAAACTTAATGATCTCAAACAACTTTCCCAACCTAGTTAGTTCTGTGTGGTTCTATGATCATTTATCTGCTTTATCTGCAGTGTGGCTGCTGCAGACGCATAACAAAATTTCCATCAGTGTACGTGCACAGAGTTTTTGTGGAGAGTTACAAACAAGACAAATAAAGCTGTGGAAGATTATTTTGTTGCCAAAGACAGTAATTTAGTCACTGATTGCATAAAGCATTTTGGGGAGATTGGGGGGAGGAGAAAGTTGCATGATTTTCAAATATGTACATGATAAACCCTCACAGGACAATGCACTTGAATTCTTAATACGAGATGAAGTCTTTATTTGGCCTTAGCTTGCACATGACTAGAATTTATATTTTCAAATTTGTTTATGTATATTATAATTTTGGTTTTAATGTCTTTATTTCATAAACAGATGCACGCCCTACATAACCTTTTGCCAATAAAACTTCTGGGACCTCTTTCTAATATTGGAGACTCCAGGAGACCTCTTCCTTTTCTTTGCCCTCCACAAATAGCTAAAATAATAAAAACAAAATAGTCATGCACCTTTTCCAAATCCACCTAAAACTTTCCTTCTCACTGTGAAGTTTTTAGGCCAGATTATTAATGTATGTATGATGAAATGCCAAACACATCCCTTTTTATTGTCTTGCTATCATAATTTACTACCTAATTACAAAATAAAAACCACTGTACCTTTAGAAACCATTGGAGATTTTTTTGTTGTTAGTTTGCTGGGGGTTTTTGAACTCTTCCAGAAAAGATGAGTTACTGACATCATTCTAATGGGTGATTGTGGATGAAAGAGGCATAATTTTGAGGGAAAATAGCTGCAGAGTGTGAAGGACACAGTGACTGCAGTACCAAATGCCCTTGTCAAATCTCCTTTGAACAGTGTTGATTGCCCATTTCAAAAAGGATGTCCATATGGCAGAAGAATCAGATAGCTATTCCTGTACTATGGAAGAGCCTCAAGAACTAAACAAGAGCCTTGACTGCTTTTTTTCCTTTTTCCAATTAATTTTTAGCTTCCTCTCATTAGAGTAGTTTCCATGAAATACTGAGACAGAATTGTGGCACTTACTGTTATGAATTATATTAAACTTAGCAGGACTGTCCATATTTACAACATCTTGAAAGTTCACCCTGATGAATGTTTGACTCCTAGAATTCAACTAAGAGAAAACCCAAAAATATATTTAAAATAAAAGGGATTTTTTCCTCAGATTCCCCAAGTAGGAATTGGATGACAGAATTGGACAGCAGCAGCACAATATGCAAGTCTGGGAGGGATTTTGAAACATAGTGTTCTGGCAGTGTCACAATATAATCTGATTGAATCAAGTTTTAGATCAAGAGGTGATGTAAAATGTAAACTTGTCTGGATCCTTGAAGCAGACCAGGTGGATCTGACATTTTTCATTTATATGTTGTTTTTTCTAGCTTTAGGCAGAGTTCATCAAATGTATGGCCTGTTATTTAAACACCTGTGCTATCCCATTGTTGCACTGAATCCACACATCAAAGGGATAAAAGCAAACATATGTCATCCAGAGGCAGTTTTCAGCCTCAGAGTTCTTTGGGAGTTCCTCGGGAGGGATTCCTTGGGAGTTTCCCATGTTTCCAGAAAGACATCATACAAAAGCTAATATAAAAAAAAGCAGAGAAGAGATGTTTGTAGCAGTTTTTTCAAGTATATTCATTAACAATCTTAGTACTTCAGTAAAATATATGATGCTCTGAACAGTTACCATTCTTCTGCAAACAAAATTTTGTGGTAGGTAGTAGCAACTTACTTCCCTGTAAGCTGTTCTCTGTTTTATCACCAAGATGTTGGGTTTCTGCTGGCTTTAGCTGGGATAGACTTTATTTTCTTAGCATGAGGCTAGATTTCAGATTTGTGCTGAGACAGTGTTGTTAACACAAAGCTGTTTTTGTAACTGCTGAGCAGTGCTTACACAGTGTCAAGGCTTTTTTCTGCTCCTCACCCTACCCCTCCAACAAAGAGACTAGGGATGCACAAAGAACAGGTAGAGGACATAGCCAAGACAGCTGACCCCACCTACCCAAAGAGGTGCTTCTTTCCTTTATCCTGAAAGTATTAGTACATCTATTCAACACTTCTAGCATGACTGAGCTCTTACCACCCTTTTTGCAGTTAAAAGTCATCTCAGGAGTTGTGATTGGTGTATTTGTGTTGCATTTACTATAGAGCAATTAGTATTCAAGTCTATCTTATTCAAGTAAAATACTACTGTGAATATCCTCATGGTTTTGTGTGGTTAGTTTGTTTTTGTTGTTTTTTTGTTTTGTTTTGTTTTGGTTTGGTTTGGTTTGGTTTGGTTTTGGTTTTGGTTTTGGTTTTGGTTTTGGTTTTTTTGGTTTTGGTTTTGGTTTTGGTTTTGGTTTTCGTTTTGTTTCTTTAGTTCCTGTATTACCATTATTATTTCAAAGTTCATAATTTTAAGAAAATAAATTGATGAGGAGAATTAAATCAGTAGAATAAACAGAAACAATGAAATTAGATAATTTTGGAATGAAATGTGCAGGATTTTTAATACATTTTTGTGGTTTTCAAGAGACTTAACATGCTGCAACATTGATACTACTTAGCAATTTAATTGTCTTCATTGGACCATACAGGTAATTTGTAACTAGGTGTGACCTCAGCATGAATTAAGGCGACAGTATTTGGAATGAGGATGATGTCTTAGTCTAATTGGTTTAGTTCTGATATTCTGGCTGGTTTTCTGCACATATAATTTCTTGTGTGCTGCCTGTCAAAGTGACTGTGTTAATGTCATTATTTTTTTCATCTTCCACGTGTCAGACAGAAAGACAATTTTAGTTTTGGGGAGAAATGACCAAATGTGTCTTTTTTTTTTTCCTACCCTTGACTTTCAAGGTCACCTTGTGTCCTTTAACAGCATTAAGTGCCAAGCAGAAGGGCACAGGCTGACCTAAGCACATGGATGGGTTTCTGCAGTGTGTGAGCCATGATCCTGTCATGCATATGAGGAAGTTGTTTATGTATTTATCTAGCTCTAGGTTGGCTGATACAGATAGCCAGCAGTGCACAAAGCTGAGACTTGATTATGAACTCAAACAACACTCCATGGTAGTTAGTAGTTGCATAAAAGCTACATAGGACCTATCAAGACTTGGCTTAAAATCTGACTGTGAACTACGTTAGGAAACCTATCTAAAGATTTGATCTTTATTTTAAATATATATATAGGATGAAGGGAGCATACATATAAAACAGGTACAGATGCATTTTGGTGAACTGAGGTATTCAGTCATTGAAGAGATCTGTGTAGTGCCAGATTGGGAATTCTGCTGGGTGAATTGCTTTCTGCAGATATTCTCTTGACTGATTTTAAACTCTTAAGCATATCAGTTAGATGCCTTAAATTAACTCAGACTCTTCAGGACAAATTAAGTTTTTTATTTTAAAAAACTCATTCATTTTTTGCTAGGGGGAAAAAACAGCTGAAAGCAAGGCAGAGGTAAACAAGGTAAACAGTGTGTGATGTCTTTATTATTATTAGTCTTACTAAATAAAAAATGATGGAAGACAAAAATTAGATAGATGAGAAATAAACAAATTATTTTTGGATTTGCCAGGAAGCTCTGCACAAAGTTAGAACTACTGAGGACAAACTGCCAGTCTTCAATGGGATCTATAACGAAGCATAAATATGCAGTCAATAATATTTCCATTAAGTTTTTTTTTTATGTTTTTTTAAAATGTTTTATAAATGGAATTTAGGAAAAAACCTAAAAACCTACTAAATTGGGTTCTTTTGTTTCTTTGGTTGGTTGGTTGCTTTTTTGGGTTTTATTTTTTGTTTGATTGTTTTGGGGGTTCTTTTGGTTTTGTTTCGTTTGGTTTCATTTGGGTTTTTTTTGTGTGGGAGCCATTTAGATACAGAAATACAAGCATGGCCTTCTTATGAGAGTTATTTGTCAGAAAAAAATAACAGCCTATTTTGAATTTCAGAGTTTATCAGAAATAAAATCATTGACATGATTTCATGCTAGTAGTAATGCATTATTAGAATCATAACGTTAATTTTATTACATTCATTGTTGAGGTTTTTTAACCTAGTGCATTTATTTATAGTGTAAGTTTAATTTAACTTTTGAAAAGTATTAATTTGTTTTGAAAGTCCTCAAAATATCCTTAAGTCCTTTCAGACCTGTTTCTTCCTTTCACAAGTATTACCACATTCACTTTTGAAAGTCAAAAATACCTTTAATAATTTTACAGGCCAGATGGTAATACCTTTGCCTTTGTACCTTACACTTTCACACAGCACCTTATTCCCATTGAAATGAGAAAGAATGGGACATCTTCACATGTGGTCATAGTGTGTTAGTAGAGCATATTAAAGGACAGGGATTATTCTCTCTCTGTGTTAGTTATATTCCTGTTTGTTTTATTGCCTGTGCCAACATATTGGGTTAACCATACAATGAGTAGATTCCATGCAATCATCTCTTCCCATTTCAAATAGTGGAGTAAGAGGAGCATGGAGAGGGTTCTGGATGAACTTTTATTTTTGTGCCACACTCAAATTGTAGTTTCAGAGTTATTTTATTTTTCAGAACTTAAGGTCATGCATTATTTGGACTAAGTCCAAATTATTAAACTATGTCTTAAGTTTTGAGACTTTTTCATATTCTTGTTCTTGTGGTAGAAGTTATATTTCCAAGTTGTATTAAAATGAAAAGCAAGTAACCTTTTAATGAAACTTATTTACTTACCTATTTTGCATATTTTAGCTACATTTGCTGTGAGGCATAGCTGTTACACCAATTTTAATTTTATCCAGCTTTCAGTTATTGAAGTTTAATAAATCCAGGAATGCAAAATTTACTATAGTAAAACTACCTCAGAAACACACAGATAAATAGCTTTTTTATTGTTGAAGTACAATTCATAGCTGATCCGAAAATTTCCAGTCTCCTTTTACAGCATTTTGGTATATATTTTAAATAGGCATTCAGTTTTGGTTTTTATTACAGATGAGAATTCCAGGAATCTACAAGACTGAAATATCTTAACAAAGACATGTTTTGCCATTTGCATTCCATATTTTGTAGGGTCTTTTTATCAAGCTCTTGAAACATCAGTCTAATTCTTCCACTTTCAGCTGCTGAGGCTCTTCATAAATCAATAGATGCACCTGGCATTTCTTGGAAATTAGCATTATTCCTGGCATGATTCAACCTCAGCACTGATCTTCCTTGTTCCCAGATGCCTTCACCTGGCTGCAAGTTCCAGGTGCTCTCTTTCTTAGCTGAGGGCACCCTGCAATTCTCTGTAATTCTCACCATGATCAGTGATTAAGAGAAAGAGAATTTGTGCAGTCGATAGAAGCAAAACTAGGTGACATCTTTGACTGTCACCCACACTGTTTGTGTCTAAGTACACGTTGACTGAAAAAAAGACAAACACTCCTCAGTAAGTTCTGTTCATTGTACAAGAACTTTTTAGAGATTCCTAACTTTGTCTGTGCTGCACAGCAGAGAATGAATAAGAATGCAGATTCCCATGTTTTTCTGAATAGGAAATTAAGGCTGAACCTGTTATGCTTTAAGGAAAAGCCTGAAACAAATCCAAGTCAAACTAGTCTCTAAAGTGAGTTCCCATTTGACATTGAATGTCGCTTTAGAAACCTCTGAATTCCACTTTGCCTCAAACTGTACTTGTTCATTTTACAATATCCATTTGCTCATTCAAACATTCATTTGTCTGTGATTTATTCTTTGTCTTGTTCTGTTTTCTCAATATTTACTCAAAAAGTAATGCTAGGGCTCCTTTTGGTCAATACAGTTCCTATCAGCATCATGTAAAAGTTCTAACTGCAGGTCGACAAACTGCAGTGAAGGATTTCTTACGTTAGTGGAGTCTACCTTATGCTGATATTTGTTATTATCTGTGCTGAGGTGAACTTGTAAAATTTATTCATACTAAATTAATTTTCAAAGAGTCTGAAAATACTGCAAAATTTATGAAAAATATTTTCAGATATTCTTGCCAAATTTTAACATTTCAAAAATGTTTACTTGTTGTAAACTTGTGTGACCATTTGCTCTGACATATTTTAAATGAATCTTGAGTTCCCACTAAAACTTAGAAACAAGTGGATTAATAAATGTTTTTTGCTATTTATGTTAGGTTATCCAATGTCCAAACATCCCAAGAGAGTTAACTTTTAGGGCCATGTACCCTGTGTAAAGCTTATACCTTCCTATGCTTAAATTCAAAACTGCTGTCTGACTCTGTGAAAGATTTGATTTAGCATTCCACAGTGAATAGAACATAACCTATGTTGGATTCATCTATAGCCATTTCTACTTTTATTCTAATTGTCCTCAAAGGTGTGTTTTTATGTCTAGACAAAATGTAGCTATAACAGGTTGCATATTCAGGGACTAGGAAACTGGTTTTTTCACTTTGAGTCTGATGCCAATGTAATAACAGACAACATTCTAAAAGTTCACTGTCTGATTAGCTGTCTGTCTAGGGCAACAATGTGCATACAAAACTTATGAAATTACTAATGCCTTTAATGTAATGTGCTTAAAAATATATCAAGTATGTTAGCATTTCTCTAAATGCTTCATTCTGTTCATTCTTTGGGTAATGAATTTAAATTTTAAAACTACAAAATATTCTACCAAATGGAATTTTTACTTTGCAAGTGAACACTAAGTTAAAGGTCAAAATTTATTGATACGTATGAAGTCTTGTTTTTTATGTCAATCAATTTTCTTTTAGGGGTGCTCATTATGCTGGCAATAATGGTTTATGTACAAGCTTGTGTGTGCCTATGTGAGCAAATACATTAATTGCAAACCTTTCTATTTTAGTTTTGTTCTTCCACAGCTGTTCCTACATATATTTCTGCTTCAGTAATGAAAGAGAAGTCTCTGCCAAGTCAGCCTGGATCTGCAACTGTAAATTAGGCCCCTAAGGATTCAAAGAATCACCACTTTAATTTTCAGATTATCTACAGAAAGATACGTAACAGGATTTCTAGATCATGTCCCAGTGCTTTGTGGACACACACAGTGATCAACTAGAGATAGCCATCCCATGAAATATAAAATCACTTCATCTTGTCTGACTTCCAAAGTGTTTAAAGTTGCCATTGAGAGAGAAATTATGAAAAAGAAATGTTTGTGGTTATGTTTGGGATCATGCTGGTTAGCCACCTGCTAACCAATCTATCCCTCTTTAGTTTAAATATTTTCTCCTCCAAAGAGTATGTGTTCAGCCTCAGGGCCCATCAAAGCCCCATATTTATGTTTGCTAGGTTATAGCTTTGCGATGCGCTGCACCCAGCTGCGGCAAGAAAAATTTCTACAGTGTTCTCTGTCTGCCCTTGTGGTAACTGGCTGGCTATGTAACAGCCATGTAGAGATTAGCAGCTACTCATATTTATTTTATAATAACATTTTATTCATGCTCTTTTCTTTGTTAAATCTGAAAATTTTAAAAAAATTAAGAAATATTTTTTTCCCTTTTTCGTGTCGGACCTGAACTAGTTTTTGTTCAGAGGCAGAGGTTAACTTAACCAGCCTTAGAAGTTTGATACTTTTCCAAGGCCATGAGGTTTAGTCTATCCTTCAAATTAAAACTATGGCATTAATTCTGTCAGCATAAAATACGTAAAACCTTCTGATGAGATATGCAATTATCTGTGAAAAAAACAAACCAACAAACCAAACTTGTAAGCCATTGTAATGTTACGGTACAATTGTTGGGGTTTTTGTCTTACATAAAATAATTTCTTTAATCTTGGAATAATAGTTTTGTTTCTGAGATATGTTAACCTTTTTTTCTCTTCAATATTAGATGAGGAGCTCATTTATAGAAATACTTAGATTTTCTTTCATCACAGCAAGGGTATAGTGAATACTTAATAAATATTTAAAAGTTCCATCTGCCAGAATAAACTAGCACAGGCAAAGCCTTCATGTTCTCTGGAGGTATTTAGCCCAACATATTTAATAACAAGTCACTGCTCTAGGAAGACATATACTGGCTTATATGAGAATAAATGTAGTTTTTCAAGGCAATAAGGTATGAATTACATGCTGCTTGGGCAATCAGGTCTTCATAATGAACAGCTTTTCTTGGTAGTATGAATAAAGTATAAAAGATGTCACAATTTTTTTTTTTTTCTGAATCTGTTGGAGTATAAAAATATTTCCTGTGTAGAATAGTAAGTAGAATAGATTGTGCTGGGGGGTTAATTCCATTCAGGAATGAAATCTAAGGTTTCTAGAGAGTGGCAACCATGTGAGGTTAATAACTCACGACAGCTTCTTGAGAAATCTTTTATTATTATATAGCTAGCTCTGACAAATGATGGCTATATTTGTCACTTTGCATTCTTGTTCAAGTGGTATCTTTTATTCTTCACTTTGTTCCTTGGGGGGATTTCTGGAGTGTTACTGTATTTGGAAGGATTAGACTATGCAAAGAGTAAAGTTATCATTCGTATGAATGACATTCTTCATAGACTATATAAAATGTGAAATATATCAGGTGATCCAGACTGAAAAGTATCAACAGAGATGCTTTTTCCAGCAGCCAAGAATGATTGTTTTGCTTTCCAGTATGCCAATGAGAGCATGAACAGTTGCTACTCTAGCAGATCTTCTTCAAAACTCTTTTAAAAACAGGGGAATGATGGGAGAAACTTTGTGGATTTTAAGTGTCATAAGAAAATGTGTTTGTCCAGATTCACAGTTTTGCACCTCACATTTGGCTTTGATATAGAAATAGTTAAGCTAAACTGTCAATAGTGTTATATTAAAACTGCAGTTCTATAATCAGCTGAACTAAATCTGAGCACCAGACTGACCTAGAGAAAGAAAGAAAAAAAGAAACTTGCCTCCAAGTCATTAAAGTTTAGTTTAAGATTTGATAGCATGGAACTTTTTTTCACTTGCATTTAATGCAGTACTTGAGATGGCCTGATTTGGATTAAAAGCTTATTGACCAGGCAATTGTCCATCTTTATGGTACTGCATTCAATCAGGTGTTTTGGTTTTGTTGGTTTTTTTTTTTTTTTGTTTTTGGTGTTTTTTTTTTTTTTTGTCTGTCCTTTCAATTTGAGCAGAAGTGATAAATGATAAATGAATAAATGGTGCCCACTTTCTTCCAATTAATGACCTGAAGAAAGAAATATGTGAATAATTTTGAGATATGTTGAAAACACTCATTTGTCTCTGGATTTGCCTGACTGAAAGCATGGAGTGAAATCTGAGTAAGAATACAATATATTATGCAAAATAATTTTTTTTGTTAAACATGGCTAGGATAAGATGGATTTTTCTGTAGAAACAAGCAGTGGTTTACAAGAGTCACGTTGAGTCTTACAAGTTTCATGAGAAGTCTTTTAAAGCAAATTCCACAACCTGTTCCAGCTGGCTTGTTGTACGTGATGGAAGTAGTGTGGCAATGCTCTGAAAATTACAAAAGAAACACTAAAAAATTATCTTGCAAGATATCTCACATTGTGCATACTTTTTCAAGTCAATCTTTAAGTCCCTTGCATTTATGTTTGCTTTGTAAATCGGGTCTTTCAGAGTGCAAGTAGACCAAGAAATCAAGACATTAGCAAATGTTGCCACTTAAAGATAGCAGGAGATAATGAATGCTTTTTCTGATGTATTACCCGTACTTGCAGCAGTTCATCCATGTATGGCTCCTTTGCAACATACAAAGGAAGACCAGAAATCTTGCACTTTCTAGTATTTTCCCTAACATTTGGTCATTTGAAATATTTATGGTACGGTTGGCAGAAAAATCTATATCTATCTTATCATAGAACAAAAAATAAAATTAAATTGGATTTCAAAGATGTATCCAATAAGCTAGTGGAGAAGGATGTAATAAACTAGGGGCACTGGGGAATCAGTCCAGGGTCCCTGATTCCTAAAACCTTCAGTAACGAAGAATGAGCATATTTATTTTTTTGACAGTCTGTATGCAAACCAGCTGAGAACAATTCAATCAATGTGTATTTTAAAGGCGTCTGGAGAGTCTCTGCTAATACCAAATGGATTCGAGAGATTATTTAAAAGAAAGCACAGTTTTACTTGATATGTCACGATGAATTATTTTAAATCATCTGTTGACTTCTCAATGATTCCAGAACTAGCTAAAGAGTCTGTGGCTGTTGGTTTTGGTTTTACTGAAGTGTTTGAACAGATACAGTCATAGCCTGATTCATTTATATCTATATACATCTACTTATCATAGGAATTTGATTTCTTTTCAGGTGTCAACAGCAGAAAAAATTCCATGCTAGTGATTTCAGTAATCAGGTAATCAAAAGGCATGATTTCTGGTCCACAGAAAGGTGTACGGGTAAAGTTACACTGGGCAAATTTATTTTTTTTGTCACTATTGATATTGGTTATGTTTAGAGGCTGAAGTAGGTGGTATTTTCTACTCTCCTGAAACAAAGTTTAGTATATAAACATATTTAGATCAGCAATAGGAGTGTCTCTGATGCAATATAGCAGTAAAATGTGTTCATGTCCGCGAGGACAGTTGCCCAGATGTGGCTGCCTTTCATTAGCGTGATCATAAGTCATTATTAGAGTAGGATAGCCAGCTCAGCTCCTCAGCAGGTGATGTTAATAACTTGGTAGCTGAGGCTATGAACCCACAAGCTGACTATAACCTGTTCTCCACTGCCATCTCTATGCAGCAAATATCTACCTTTTGCTCAAATCTGAGTGCAGGAACAACCTCTTTAGGTTAGAGATTTTAAATTTTTCCTTGCAGATCAAAAGACATGGACCGGTGGCTTGATATAACATTTTAAAATTAGTAAGATTACACTAGTTTTAAAATGAATTGTACTTTGCTTTGTTTGAACTTTGTACAGTTTAAAATGAATTGTGTTTTTTCTCTGACATGCAAATTCTTTGCACTTCTATAAGTTTCAGACATCAAGAATTCAGTACATGTGATACTATCTGTTAACAGTGTTATTTCACAGTATACATGAATTAAGGAATCCTTTCTAGCACTTGGACAATCCATCTAACTTCATGCTTTTAATATGCCTTTCAAAGCTCACATCAAGGGATCCTACATCTAAGGAATTTATTAATGCTACAAGCAAAAGTGAAAGCTTGTCTCACTCTTTAAATATCCAAGCATGAACACAAAGTTTTAGGCATTAGATTTGTGGTTTGAATGTTGTTTCTCATATACAGTATTAAAAATTTAGCTGCAGCCCTGCTCCAGGTCAAAATCTGTGTCAGTAGCTCATCTTTCTGAACAGCAATTGGAAATGCCAAGGAAAACCACTGAATAAAGAGTTAATGTGAGCATTGAATGTGTCTGACAAAAAATAGTTTATCAAGGGTATTCCTGAGCTATACCTTTCATGTGAGCTATTACTCTCAATATTCATTTTTTTAATCTGTTTTCTGACTTTACCTAATCCCTTGCTGATAGTTTTTGTCTTGATAGGTTTCACAAGAAATATGTGGAAGGACATGAACACACTTTATAATATCTTTTCACTGTGAAAACTGTCCCTTTATTATAATTTTTGCTTTCTATATTTAAATAAGTTTTAGTTTAGAAGTTGGTTTTATTTTATATCTCACAACACTTTAATTGCTTTGTATTTCTTGGGGAATAATCTTGTCAAAATTTTTCAGAAGACCAAGCACGTGATATCAACTCCATAACCCAGAAGAAAATGCTTGTTGTAACACTGGAAGAAATACACTATGAAGAGCCACATCCCTACATTACTTTCCCTAATATGACAGAACCCTGTTGGTTATTTAGAATACTGACTGCTATAACTTCTGTCAGATGGGTTGGTGTAGAAATTAGGTTTACTCTACTGTGTGTGCCAGTTTGACCTCTGAAACTATGCTTAAATACCAGTGTGGAGTTTGCCATCTTCCATTCTTTTAATGCCAAGTTTGCTTTACACGTAGGAATTGATATTTAACTAAGTGTTATGACTGAACACAGACATCAGATTGCTGCAGAACTGTCTGATCTTATTGACTGACTGTTGTTCAATGTATTGCTTTGTTTTGTGGTTTTTATTTGGTTTATTTTAAAATCTCCGAGCCTTTTCTCTGACAGTGGATTCCTATGCAGGCTTGGTCTGAGAACTGTCTTCCCACCAGTAAGAATGCAAACAGTTAGTTTAGCCTTTCTGCAATAACTTTATTGTTACTGATGGGTCCTTCTACCACTTGACTATGTGCTCTCCTGGCTTTCTGTTCTATAGGTTACATTAAGAGACACCTATTATTAACAGCATAAAAATTTGTAAACCTCTTGTGATATTAATTTAAACTGCTAGAGATTTTATTGTTGGTTATTTTAATTTCCTATATTTTCTTGAACATATTTTTGATATATTGTATCTTCTTCCACTTTTTAAAATTATTTTTTTTTCCTGGGGAATAGAAAAAGGAGACAAAGTGAAATGCAGTGGTGAAGAGGAAGCATGAGTCCATGTCTGTGTCTAGATCTTACGGTTTTAAATGATCTTCAGGTCATCTGCAGGCTTTTACATAGTCAAGTACTCCTTTTTAAGTTTATTTCTAAGTTGCATTTTTTGGTGTAGTTTCACTTTTAAGTGCTAAGGACTGAGTGACTGAAAGCTTTGTAAACTTTGTTATTTCACAAAGCAAGCAAGTCAGTCTCCATCCAGTTCCTGATGACACCTTTCATCTCTGTCTTCTTAATAACTGGATTCCCAGTTGTGTCTGTGTCTTGTCTTATTGGCTGGTACCCTTGTCTTTGGAGGAGTATGCCTGAAGGAAGAGGCTGTAGGATGTATCTCTATTCTGATATGAAAACTCCTTCTACCTTTTCAGATCTCATGTCAGCCTCAGTCAGGCTGAGATTAAGCTTAGTCAATGGTGAATGTTTCAAAATTAATATCTGTAATATTTAGTGTCTAGTATACATTGAACCTTTTTGTCTTCAAAGGTCATGCAGTTCACTCTGGTTTATCTGAGAAAAAGGTGAATGAACTTTGCAGAAAGAACAGAGGGATATTTTACTGACAATGTTTGACTGCATTTTGATTTCTAAAGGTATAAATACAGAATAAATGTCCTCATACATAGCTGCTACGTATGGCTGTACTTGAGCTATTAGCCATATTATTTATAATAATGTTTGTAATAAAGTCAAAATAAAAAGGGTTTATTGAACAATATCAGTTAGTCACAGCTTGTCTGGGCTAGAGTGTACATAAGTTGAAACACTGTTGATATAGAAATAAACAGGGTCAAAAAACTGCAATTAAAGTTGCAATATTTGATCATATGCTCTTAGCTGTATAGAAATTTTCAAAAGCCCTGAACCAGCAGATTTACAACTGCTTATGGTTGCTTTTTAAAATAAGTTTCATTGGCAATGGGCTCCACGATTTAACCACAATATGAGAAAGATACACTTCTATCAGTGAACAGGTTGTTATCTTTTCATGCAATTGAACATTTCTTTCTTTGAACAGGGAATGCAAGCATTTGCTTTAAGTAATTTTTCCATTTTTTATTTACTCTGTATATACAAAATAACCTCTTTCATCCTTTTCTTTAGCACAACAAATTATTACATGTTTCAATTTTTTTTCTCAGATTCTTGACCATTTCTATCACTTTTCACTGAATGTTTTATAGAGTTTTGCTTCCTTTTGAAGAGCTCTATAAACAGTGCATGGTTAAATCTCAAGAACCTACTGCAAGGTGAAAAAGCAAAAGATATCACCATGTGATAGGGATACCACAATAAAAAGGAGGAAAGAAATACATGATTAGAGAAACATTCAGGTACAAAAATATCTAACTCTGTGTGATACGCATCAGATATCCCTTTTTTTTGTGAGATTTAATTTAGATGCCTTGCTTAGTCACAAGCTCCTCTGTTGGAAGCTTGCCTTTTCCAGTGACTACATAAATTCATACACAGGGAACCTCACGTTTTTAAATAAAAGGCCTAAAATGAGATGACCTGAATATCTTTCCAGAGAGACTAGTAAAAGTTTTTAAGTTAACTCAAATCAGGAGTTGAACACCTTTAAAATTCTAGCTTTGATTTTCTTAAGATTAAATAGGACATCTGAAGCCAATTAGGAAATTGAATCCAGGTTGTCTTTGTTCAAAACTAGCACTGCAATAGTTATTCTACTTCTCCATCCTATAAAATATGCAAATTTGAGCATTCCAATTCTGGTTTTCATTTTTGCTGTAGTGTCTAATTATGTAGATGGAAATATAAACAATAGTGACTTTTCAGAAAAAGTGCTTTTAGTCACACAGTTACCAATGATGCCTACATTTCCTTTGTATTAATGCCCTATTCATTGAAAAGATTTTAAAATTATCATAAGAAATTAACATTTAGTAAATAATGACACCCACAGAGGAAGAAAAATAAACCGAACTAATTTTTATTTCTCTTAATATTCATGAAAGTTCAGTTTGCTTTACTTCTCAAATCTATTTTTGGGCCTAAGTGAAGTGGCCTCCTCCCCCTAAGCTATTGAATTCCCAACAGTATTTTTTTTTTTTTTTTTTTGTCCTAATGTGCCATTTCATTGACATGTTGGAATTAGTTCAGGGATCACAACTGCCAAAGCCCTCTGATCACACAGAGCTGGCCCTCCCACTACTGTTGCTGTTCAGAGCATCCACAGCTACAGCTGTTCAAAATGAGATCAGCCAGCTTATTCTCTGGGCTCTTTTCAAGATTGCTCCTGTGGCTGCTCTGCTTCCACCTGCTCTGCCCTGAGCAAAGTGTTTCTATTGCACAAATACTCAAGGACCAAAAGAGTTCCAAATGAGGTGCCCTGGCTCCTGCCTTCATTCCAGCTCTGGTGGGCAATTAAACACCCACTTGGCAGCATCATATTACTGTCAGGGTCTGAGTTTCCTTCCCATTGGAGAGCTGGGAACAAGGGGAAATCTTTCCACTACTGATTTATTGCTCCATATTTATCCAAAAAGATACTGCTTAATGTCCGTTATACTGCTCCTTTTTTCTGCCTAATATAATTAGAACATTTTTTCACTGACTCTAACTTAATAATAGCATACTCATAAATAAATGATTAATTGATGTCCTAAGCCTGTCTTGAACTTATATTGTGTCTATTTATGGAGTTGTTTTTCTTAGTGATGGTAATAAGTAAAAAATTAGATGCTTGCTGGTTTTGTTGATGAATAAGTATATGAAACCTATCTCTAGTTAACAAAACAATTAGTTATTGAAGAATTTATTATCTAAGAATATACCCTTACTGTAGGACCACATCCCTATACTAATTATTTAAGATTAGACAGGTGACCAGAAACTGCCTAGAAAGTTTTATTGTAAAATTCTGGGGTTTTTTTGTTTGTTTTTTGTTTGTTTGTTTGGTGGGTTGGTTGGTTGTTTTTTTTGGTTTTTTTTTTTTTGTTTGTTTGTTTTTTGTTTTTATTTATGGTGTGATATATATTTCATACATTCAAGATTTTTTTTTTTTTTTTTAATAAATGAATTCTTCGAAATTTCAACTTTTGCAACAATTCTAAAAGAAACAAACAGCAGAGAAGAATTTGGAGTTAAATTGTATGAAATATATTGCAGCACGTAGGTGTATTTGAAACATCTGTAGTACTAATGGTGCAGCTTCTTGTTGAGCAGTTACTCCCATCCCTGGATGCAGCCTATTATCATCCAATACTGATAATGACCTCACAACAGTTGTTCATTTATTTTATGCTTGTGCTTGTTAATTTGTTTGTTTTGATATGAATTTAGTGCTATGGGCTATGAACAATAGCAGGGGCCCAGTAGTGTTAGTATGCAATTTAGAAAAGCTCTTTAATCAAAAACTCACAGGAACTTCAAATTCCTGTATCTGCTTTTCTACCCTTCTCTCCTTCAAATATATATATTTACAAATAATCTAATTAATTCATAGGATTTGATGGGATGTTACCCACTAGAACAGGATAATCAAAGCCCAACCCAACCTGGCTTTGAACAGTATCAGGGATGGGGCACATACAGCATCTCTGTGGCACCTGTTCCAATGCCTCACTACCCTTTGAGTAAAGAATTTCTTCCTAAGATCTAATCTAAATCTTATCTCTCTTAGTTTGATTTCAACTCACATTTCAGTAATTAATTTTAGGTGTTTGAACTCATTCCCTCTAATTTCATTTCTAAAAAAAAAGTTTGAAGACTGCATCAAATATAGACTGAATCAAGTACAGACTCTTCAGTTATTTCCACAATCCAGTAACAGAAGATTTTCATCCTTGAGATACATATCACAGCAATTTTGCTGTTTTATCTTTTTTGCTGGCTCCTATTACACTCTCTGAAGGTGCACCAAAGCTTAGAGTGAGTACTCCATATTTAACTCATTTGTGAGGACACAAGCAAAAATGATTACCTTGTTAGATCAGTCCTTGATTTCTTTGTACAAGCTTTACCTCAGAGAAGTACCAAACCACCTGGCATGCTTCTATGTTAGTCAGAGAGAAGCTTTTTTGGCATAATTTATTTCAAAGAATAAAGAAAAAACTTGCATTTATTATTAGGATCAAGTTGTCAGAGTGAGACTATCTAAGAGATGGCCTTTTAGTATTCTTAAGTCTTCAAAAGAGCTGTTGTTTTAACAAGTTCATCTGAATGAATCAATGGGGAATGAAGTAAAAGATTTTATGGATAAATTGGCCAACTAATAGAATTGTGTGTATTAGATACATATTATACAAGTCACTGGAATTTTTCAGCGACACTTAATAACCCACCTTTGTATAATGTGTTTGTATCTTATCTTTTAAGAGAAAAAAATAGAAGCCCTTCAAAAAGAAAATCACAAATTCTTGTCTTATGTACGCAAGGACTTCAGCAGTGCATTTGAATTTGCATGATGCTATATTCTCTTTTGATTTCCATTATTAGGATTTTGATACACATTTTTTTGCTACTCTCCATATCTAAAGAATGTCACTATTTGATGAGAAAATTTCACTTCATTTCTTTGGTGCAACACTTGCAAAGAAGTTAAGGCATTGTAAGCTTATCAAAGTGATCAATCTTTAGTAAAGCACTAGAATCCCTCCAAAAAAAGGCATATATCAAAAACCACTTCCGTATTCCAGAACCGTTCTGCTGGTTTTGCTGCTATTTGACTGGTTGTGTGGGTTTTGGTGTTTTCCTTTGTGAGTGGTGACAAAGTAAGAGAAGAAAATCTTGTGAAAGTAGAGAATGAAAGCTGAAAATTGTTCAGGGGTGAATTTCTCACCTGACAGATTGCCTGCCAACTAATATTTGCAGCTGTCAATTTCCACTAGCATCTGTTGAAGATTGTGTCACAAGGGGGACTACTGTACCCTTAACATGGGCATCCAATGTTCCCATGCAGGAATTTCTTCCACAAAACAACATCTTCATTTGATGAAATGGAGGGATGGGTTACAAGCTCCCTCACATGTGAAGGAAGTGGCACCTCTATTTCTTGCAACAAACATTAGAAGAAATTAAAAGGGACTAAAGGACTGTGCTGGGAGATAATTTATTCTTAATGGGGAAGAGGAAGGAAGAGAAAAACACTGAAGAGATGGAAGGAAGGAAAGTTTTTTGCAGTGAAATAGGGACACCTTCACTTTGACTCAAAAGGGTGTCCATAAGAATATAATTATGTAAATGTCAAGAAGGCTAGAAGTGGTTTTAATGTTGTCCATTAAGACATATATTAATAATATGATGGAATGGGGGCAGAAAGCCTATACTAAATAGAATGAAAAACGTTCTGACAGGAAGATACATTAGGCTGTAGTAGGCTAGAATAGTTTTCCATAGGGAAGCCATCACTTAAGGGCTTTTTCATCCATCAGTACATTCCCAATTCTGTGAAGATTCATATTCAGATCTTCATGTCCAAATGGAAAATTAAACAAGAGAGATAATTTCAGCAAGTCCCGAAGTCCCTCAGTAATTTTAAGGAAATTCAGTTACATCCTCTTATCAAAATATCCCTTGCTGGGATTAAGAATAGACCCCACTATATATATTTTATCAAGCTATGTTTAAAAAAAAATTATTTAATTAAAAAGTGAAGATCTTTCTCTGAGTTTAGATGTCAAGGTTTTTTTGTGATAGGTCTGTCATATTTTGTCCTTATCGTAAGATTTTTGGGAGAATTGGCTATATCTGGACTACAGAAGCATGCACACAAAGTATTTTTTGAGTTTAAATATAATCTAAAGTGCCTGTTTCCTGGACTTTCAAAGTTCAGGATTCAAAGGAAAAGCTGCTTATTCCATTGAGGATGCACAGCTGCATTTTCGGGTTCAAAACATCAGTGATCAGTGTGAGGCAGAAGACAAACTGAGCCTGAAGTCTAAAATCAAATCTGAGCTCGAGTCCATGAGACAGAGAGTCTGTTTCTGTTATTATGATTAAAACAGTGGCCTTTGAAGTAATGGGGCATATCCAGAGGTATGGGAACTTCAGGGAAAAAGTAGGTCTTTGCCAGAAATTTAAAAGTTTCAAACACCAACTTACCCTGAAGTTTTTGTTCTGTTTGTGGGATTTTCTTTGTGTTTTTATTTTTGGTTTTGTATTTTTTTTTCCAGCCTCCTCCTTTCAAATGAATTATTTTCAACTATTGTTTCAGTTTTCAAATTAGGCATGTAAGATGTTTTATTATTATTATTATTCTTTTTAATATCACTTTCCTTAGGACTCTGGTTTTTGTTTGGGGCAAGACAACTTTTAAGATGTATTGTGTTTTACACTGCAACTGTGACAGAAAGGATTTTGTACTGCACTACCCATGGTCTAGAAAATCAGGATTTAATTTATTTCTCTGTCATAAATTATCTGTATGGGATTAGGCATCTTGAGATGCAAAAATATTTTTTTAGTAATATGCACAGGAATTGAAAGGTGCAAGACAGTACTTTGAGAAAGACCTTCTTAAGCACAAAGAGGAATGCAATACAATATACCTTTTTGGGTATTTGTCTCATTTTCTATGAAATCTTGATTAATTTACTCAAATCTCTATGTATATAATGATATTTCATTTAGCGAATAATGATATTTAAAATATTTTCAACCTACTTATGTGGTACTGTAAAACAATTGTATGTGCTACATAGCAACAAAAATATATACAAAAAAATTACCTATATTTTATCTTTAGTTAGACAATTGCAAAATTGCACATTTTGCCAAAGAATTTGTTTTTCATATTGTTAATGAATTTTGAGGGTTGGTAACCACATAATTTTTTTTACCCCAACAGAGATGGTTGGTGCTATGTATTTTATCATATTGATGCTATGGTTTTTGTTTTGTTTTGTTTGTTTTTTTTTTTTTTTAGCTTGTTGTGTAAAAATATGTCTCACGTTCTAAATTGTTTTAAATGCATTGGGTTCTCTGCTAAAATGATGCTTCTAGATAAATGATTGTGGTTATTAGTGTCTAAACTATTGATTAAACAGCACAACAAATCCTCACATTAAAACATTGTGTGTGTGTATATATATTTGTGTCTCCTTTAATTGCCTGGTTTAGCTTATTTTGTTTTGGCAATCCAGAAGACACTCTGAACATTCCTTTGTGCCCATATATAGTCTTCACTGCATATGGTGTGGTACGACTTAAGTGAACTGATAAATATTAAGTCAAACAAAGCAGTTTAAATTCTCTGAGTAACTGAATTGTATTGAACTGGAGACATTGTGAAAGTTTTAGCTGAACTTAGTCCCATCAATACGTCTGCAATCCTTTGCTAAGAAGCTTTGCCTGTGAAACCCTCTTGGGGTTTACTAAATGAATTTAAAGCAATACAGATACCTTCCAAATCCCATAACAGAACTCACAAGTAAGCCAAATAAGCTGGAAAAATCTGTAAGTAGGGAAAGGCAATTCTTGTTGAATTAATGAAATCTGAAAATACTTGAATTCTCTTGTTGTTTTTAGCCTGACTTGATAAAAAATCTCTGAACAAGTAACTTAGCAAAGACAATAGAAAGTGGGTTGGTCAGTTCTAAGATGTTTGCCAACTACAAATTAAGCAATAAATTTGCTAGTTGTTTTTTTTTTGGGTTTTTTTTTTTTTTTTTTTTTTTTTTTTTTTTTTTAAAAAAAAAAAAAAAAAATAGAGAGAGATAACTATCAATGTGCTCCAACCTGGAAGCAAACAGCATGGTCCAACAAAACCCAAGTATAATAAAAAGTCCCTGTTTAAGGTGTATATATGTCTGTGATTCTTTTACTGAAAACTAGAAAACTACTTCACCGCTTTCCTTACTGCAGCAGCATATACCTTAGTAAAGAAAAATGTGAACAAAACTTCAAAAATTCAGTTCTTTGAAATGTAGAGTTGGGACCCGGAATCGAAAGCTATTTAATTATACTGTTTAATGGTATATAAAAGCATAATAAAAATGTTTCATTGTTGAGTTCTGGACACCAAAAACCCTCAAAAATACTGAGGATGGTTCTATATTTGTGCTGCATCCAGGAAAAAAACAGGGTTTTTAATAAATAGTATTTTAAGGTCTGTGTTGAAAAAGATAACCAGTTGCATGAGTTTCTGTTTATTTCTTTAACTTACAGTGAATTTTCTGTCCATCTCTTGACTGCACCTAATTGTCCACTTTGACAATACCTTGGTTTCCCAAGGTATTGTAAAGGGTTTGAGAAATGGAATCCAGAGTTGAACAGAATCATTAGGAATAGAAACAAATAGGCACAATAATAATGGACAGCAGACACTGTGTTTGATGAGCTATCCCACGAGTATCAGAAACCAGTTACCCATGTAATGAATACATATATAAGATATCCTCTCCCATTTGCTTTTTGTGCATCTTATATTACAGAGTAAGAACATGGATTAATGAAAATTCATTTAAAAGGATGAATTCATTTAAATGTAAATATTATACATTTTAATATTTATTCTATCAATATTGATGGTAGATTTTCACCTGGCCCACTTTGGTTTGATTGCTTGTTTGTGATGTTTTTGCTGTGCTTAATGATATTAGTATGTTTTTATGCTGAGGACACAGCAAAAATGCAATGATCATTTTTACTATGTGTAATGGAGCTCATTTTTGCAGAGTAGGAGCTCCTCTCTCAAATGTGAGTCATAAATAAATGAAACTGAAAAAGGTTGTATTCATTGCTCACTTTAACCTTGTCCCTTTCTTTCAAACAAAAATATTATTTTAAACTGAAATTGTTGCTAAATACTAATCAAAAATGAACTTATAAAAGACCAAATAATATACAGTTATGTTACCAAAAATAACTCTTATTTGTGTATGTTTTAAATAAACTCTCTTTATACCTCCTTTGCCTCAATAATGTTCACAGGACAAGCTTTTACAGAATGATCAACATTTCTGTGGTCTTAACTATTATTATTATTATTATTATTATTATTATTATTATTATTATTATTATTATTATTAATTTATTGGATAAAATCTAATACCCTCCCCAAAACACTGTTTAAATTTTAGTCATATGAGAAGTAGCATTCATGAAAAATAATGCTTCCTGGCCTCATAAAACAGATTATATAACAAGAAGATAAAGTATTTGTGATTGCTGTTGGTCTGGAGTTACTTTGAAAGGTAAGACTTTGTTCAGAAGCACAACTATATCTTAATTTAAAATGGGTTCTTTAAGAAAATTAGTACAGTTGCCAACCCTGGACTAAGTTTCTATATTTATGTAGTTATTTAAAAGTTTTGACCTTCACAGATTAGATTATTAGTAATTTCTTGTTTTATTTCTCCTGTAAATGAAAATATATGACTGTTTAATTTCCAAAGTGTCTAGAATCATTATCCTCATATTTATTTCTTTATTAATATGTTTCATACTTTTTGCATTTTAAATGAGCATCCATGTTCAATATTTGTTTCCTATGTTCAAGTATGTCCAATTCTCTGAAAAACTTATCTTTTTGCCATTGATCCTGCCCAGAATTTTTCAATGGGTACATACTGTACCATGCACTTTACTACTAGTTTTTTGTTGGGTTTTGGTTTGGTTTGTTTTTCCCTCAAAAACTATGTCTTAATAGTAAATTTTTTTCTGTTTGTTTAATCTCTTTAATTATTTTAGAACATATTGTGATATTCTTATTTTGCTGATGCTGATGTATTTGCTTTGTCGTCTGCGGTATCAAAAAACCCCATGGAAAGTCTCATAGTCTTTTTTTTTTTTTTTTTTTTCCCCCAGAAGAAATTACTCTTAATAGTATTTCAGTATCATTTTGAACTATATAAAATTAATGGAAAAGATTTTTGGAGTCCCTAATTATAGGAACCTTATGAACTTGGCATTTTAATAAATATATCTGTGAATCACTGTTCTCCTGTCCTGTGATTACTTAGCTAACAACCACAGAGCAATGTATAAACAACTACTCTGTAAAATGCTTGGCATTTACATTTGAACTCATCTGGAGAAAAAAATAATTAGAATTTAAAAATATTTCAACAGCACTTTTTGCAGATAACACTGTATGTCTCCTTCAATTAGACAATCTTCAATGGACAAGCAAAATCCTAGGCAAGGCATTTATTTATACAGATTTCCTATAATTGTAGTGAACAAAAATATTGTGTAATATAAACACAGGTTGATTTTAATATGAATTAGCATTACTCTGAAAGGTAGGTGGAAACTGATAGGAAGAGCTGGCAAGTATAAAAGTAAGATAGATGAGCTGGAAAGATGTAATTTCCTAACAAATATTATCCCCAAGCTGTGTAAATATGCTTAAACAATACTTTTAAAAAATCAAAACAATAAATGAAATAGCAGATTTACCATTTCAGCACAAATGTAAATAACTGAAGTCCATGTGTTTACACCACCCAGCCTCACAGAAAGATAGCTCTGTCTGGCCTTGCTCTTGTCAGCACCAACCGCAGTCAACATATATTCTTTACCTCCTTTTATCTTTTATGAACAAAAAGATATCAAAGGAATATATAAAATAGAAGTTTAGACTTGCTTACTATCTCACTCTATGGTAATGTCTCCTTTTCTGGAGGTTAACTCTGATTTTGTGACTCTGAGCAAAAAAATATTCGCTCTGGTCCACTGCTGACAATATTGGTTGCAATGCAACCAATGTAGCAATGCATATGGAAGACACTTGTATTTTAATTCTTCATAGCAAAGTTTGTTTTTTATCATAGAATTAATGTTATATGTTATAAAATGATTGCTGCTTGACAGGCAACAAAAAATATACTAAGGGACAGTTTCCACATTGAGTCCCAGCACTGAATGGTGATTAAGTATTGCTAAGAGTTTAAAAATTGCCATAACTTTGCCCAGAAGAGCAAATTAACCTAAAATTGGCTATGTCTAGGATCAGTTAGAGAAATTCAGGCATGAATTACATTTGACTACAGGAGATAAATGTTGTTTAATCACTGTATTTGAAGTTTTTCAATAGATAATAAACCTTTTTGTTGGAAGGGAGCTCCTAACATCCCTGATTGTACTGTTCACCAGTTGCTGCCTATTGGAGAAATATCTCACCAAAGAGATATCTCACAAGAAATCTCTCTTGTGGTGTTTGGTGTACCTCAAGAAACCCCAGTACCCTTTTTGTGAGAGTATTTGTGTTAGAAAAGATGTTTGATATAATATCGAAGCTAGATATATATACTATATGGCAGTAAATAACATGAATGTTTATCTTTAGTTTTTCCGTTTGTTTCCTTCTTTCACATTACCTGGCCTTAGCTTTAGATGACATTTTTTTTCCAATACAGACTGATTTCTGCTAAGACAAAAAAGAATCAAATACAGAAAGTAGGAGAAAATTTGAATTTCAACTCTCTCCATGTTTGGGAGGTACCATAGACGTAACTGGGGCACAAATCATCAAAATGTGTTCTGTTGCCTAGCACTGTGTTCTGTTGCTTAGCACTGCAGCTGCTTTCTTATTTCTATCTCAATGAAATACTGACTCTCTTCTTGCTGTTATGCTGTAGATAGTTCCAAAATCCTTGTGAAATCCAGCATTCTTCAGTTTAATTAGTCACTGGTAGTAGACTAAGTTGACTGCCTTTGGTTGACAGCTAGAGGCTCTTGGTTTTTTATGATTGTATTCTCATGAGAGCCTGGGGTACAGGTATTAAATCACCTCACCTTAATAAATCTCACCTGTGATTATTGCTGGTGACAAATTGTTCAGCTCCTAAATGCTTCTTTGCATTGGCAACACTTTTTATCCCTTCCTTGTTTTCAGGACAGTGATTTCACTTTTCTTTTTTCTCCACCCTCAGTTAAACTTAATAATCAGGAGAATGAAATCTGCATTGAAAGTAAAATTATGAGCATGTATCAGATACAATCAATGTCTGGACATATTCTCATCCTATTGTTTTATAAATTAAAAAAAAAAAATCATGTATATTTTGTCCTACAGATAATTAGAGTCTGGTCATGTAATTTATCTGATCTGTTGAAACAGACAGTTAAAGATAAATCATATCTTTAAATAATCCTGGTTGTGATGCATTGAGAAGAACAAGTGGGTACGATCTTTTAGAGAAGTACATATAAAAGTTACTGCTAGAGGGCAAAATAATAAATCCTCTCTACCTGAAGCTTATGAAATGTGAGTCCCTTAGGTGAATCTCTTACCAGTATGGGTATCACACTGCAGTAGAGAAAACTTTTTAAGTGTATGGAATGTGGTTCATTCAACATAAATTTGAAACAGTATTTTTCAGATAAATTATTTAGTCATCTACAACATAAATGTTACGTATATTTTTAAAAGAAAACAGAAAGATTTACTCCAACAGTTTTAAAATTGTTAAATTAGCTTAATTTCAGTTGCTGTCAGTGACATGACTGTAAATTAAAAAAATTAACTTTTCAATCAATATGAGGCATCATTTTATCTCAAACAGATTTTGAGATGGGGTTATTTAGATCACCTGGCTGAAAGGTTTTCCACTCTGAGATGACAAGATGGGAGAAAAAATTACCCACATTTAATGGAAGACATGTCTGAAAAAGATTGGCATCAAGAGTTAAATTAAATATTTAAGTGCAAAAAATACACCCAAATGCTTAGTTTATATATCCAGTATCTTAGAAGACACAAATGCCTTCCTGTGTGTGTCTGCACATGTGCACATTGCAGACTTATCTTCGTAATAATGTATGAGTTAGAGGTTAATGTCTTTTCTACTGTATGCAAAGTTAAGAATGATGTCCACATTAAAAAAGAAACCTAAATGTAGCAAATGATTTTCTCTAGTAGAAATATATACAATTTACTCAAGTCAGAGGAAGTGTAAAAACAATTAGCCCACCAAGAGAGACTATCAAGTTAACAGTTCTTGATGTTTTCCAGGTAGAATAGTTAGGATCTCTTGGCTGGTAGTTTTTTTATTTGTGACAAAGAGGAAGAAGATGATGTCATGACACAGATAAGTAGTTTATTTGTTCATTTAGTTCTCTCTTTAAAAAACATTCCTCAAGAATATTTTTAAATCATATTTTTTTCCTTCTATCTTCATGGCAGAGCATTTCAAATTGTACCCTTACTTTTGTATCCTTAGTTATCCTTACTTTCTGGATTTAATTTTGTTCTGTTATCTGATTTCTGGGCTTGTTTTTTTTTTTTTTTCCTCAATCAAGGAAGTTCTAGTAAAATCCTTCACACAAATCCTTCTTTGTATGAATCACATCAGGCTAAATTTGGACCCAACTGAAATCAATGCACTTAAACTTTCCTAATTTTAATAGAGAATAAAGCTTCAGGGTAAGAGAAATATTTTATTTCCCTTCATGATTTGCAATCATTTAGATAGCACAGTGTTTTACTAACTAGATAGAGGAATTGACAGATATGATACTAAAGGGAAATTCTTTGTATTACTGAGATTTTTGGCAGATAGGTTAGAAAAAAAGTGGCTAGAACAACTTCTAGTTGGTATTTGGTAGTACATGTTCTACTCCTATGAATGCTCAGTTTTTTGCAAATACTGATTATGGATTCTGCTGAGATATAATAGTGCATTATAAAGTTTTGGCTTTCATCCTTGTGTGTTAGAGTAGTAAAATAAAACCAATATGAAATAAGTTGCTATAAGAAAGTATAGTTTTGAAAGAAATATGAGATACTTTAAATATTGCTCATTGTTATTCCAATGCCTATGGGTTTTGTAACATAAATTTCAGATTGTACCATGTCCTTTCGCAGGCAACTATGTAAAAGAGAATTTTATGTCTCAAGCAAAGAACACCTTCCAGTCCCTTCATTTTGACAGGCAAGGTATTCTAAAATAAATTGATAAAGTACTTGAATCATTCAGATCATTCTCAACTAAATTTAAAGTTCAAGTGATTAATCAATAATGTAGTAATAGAATTTTAGATGTAAGTTAGACTGATATGGATTTTGTAGCATTAATGTCATTTTATGTTAGAGTGAACATTCACCTTAACCTGTACATGAAAGCATTTTTCTTTTTAATACATGTATATCCCAGTAAGTCTTGTTACTTATGGAATCTTATCCATAGAGGAAGACAAATGCTCTAAAGCAATGAATGATTCGTGAGGGTTAGTTAATCTCTATAGCATGATTTATAATCTCATCTTGAGTAGTCAGAACAATATCCCTAGGTTCTGAGCAAGTAAGAAATGCAATGATATTTCACTGTTAGCTCTCTTCATTTCTGGAGTTGGCACAGAGTTTTCCTACAGCCTCATTTACATTTTCCTTTGCACGAATTGAAGTACAAATCAGTGGAACTCTTACAGTAGAACAGATTTTCAACAGCAAAAACAAGGTCACTTAATACTTGCTGAATGGTTTACACTCTCATTTCACAATTGCTTTGCAAGTGTTATTGTTCTCTTTGTAACTAGAAAATTTTGCTATTATTCTGAAATTGAATTAGTCAAGACCAAACAGTAGTTGGTTACTTGTCTGTTTCAGTGGAGGTCCCTAAGGTGAGTTGACCTGGGCTGACCAGACTCCCACTCAGCTCCTCTCCTCAACAGGACAGGGACACTCATGCATTGAGGTACAGACAGAGATACCCCTTACCAGTTACTGTCATGGCCAAAACACACTCAATCTAGGGAAAAATAATTTAATTTAGTAGCAATTAAACAGAGTAGGATGGTGAGATTGCTGTAGTCAAATGCTCTCTGAAGGTTCTGGTACACTGGATTTCTGATTTAGCAAAGTGACACAAAATATACTGAAAACACAACACTTTCAAGTTCCACTTCTCAAAATACAGCAATAGTAATACACAGTCCAAACTCAATATTAATGTATTTCCCATTGCCAGTCTTTGTTATACATTCACTCTCCTAACACTGGGTGTCCCTGCATGTTACTGTGTATGGGCTTATGGAGGGGCAAAAGGACACAGTAACCTGGCACTCTCTTGCATGGTGCACAAAAGAACAAGAAAGAGCAATTTATTGAAGGAAGCCATTACCTTAAATAAGGCACCTTGTGAAAAACAAAATACAGACATATCATTTGTCAGAGAAGGAGACACCTCTTGTCCCAGGCTTCTCATGGATTCAGCAGGTGTTTATCTTCTGTTATGATTCTTTCTCTTATGTTTACAGTAGAGAATGAGGCTCTAGCCTGGGAAAAATCCTGGCTGGGTCTAAGAAAGCCAGACTGGAAAAATCCTTAAAGATTCTCCCTGTAATGGCCACACCTGCACGCCAGGAGGGAATATGTGGGCTGAAACCAGCTCAAGCCTATTGCTTTCTTCAAAATTATTTTGCTGATTGTCTGGGTTATGTCCTTTGTATTGGCTGAAGTGTTGTTCACTCTCCCTGCAGTGGCCTGATTAGCTGACAGAGGCACTGCCATCTCCAGCTGATCCATGCAGCTCTGGAGAGATGTTATCTATAACAAAGACTGCTCTCTGCTCCCATTGTGCTGAGCTGGAGTCAGCTTCTTTGCCTCATCCTCTGAGCTTCCTGGGCACTTCACCCTTGCTCTCTCATGTCTGAAGGGCTCAGCTGTACCCTCCAGTGAGGCCACTGGAGCTAGCTGGGATCATCTGTGTCTGGTGGGACAAACCCAGCCACTTTACACAGGGGCTGCATGACAATGTGAAATGTTCATTCTCCTTAGTTACATCACACACCATGGAATAGTATGAGTAGGTAATTACTTTGATAAGGAAGATGCATGCTAATGTCTTTAGAAACAGTTCTATGGGTTAGGGGATGGGTGTTAACATCTCTGAAACAGGTCTTAATGCCTCTCCTGACTTCAAGCTGCAGGTTTGCTACCGAGCCCAGACAGCTTGAGACAGACAAGCTGGTGAGCACCAGCCTGAACTTCTGAACTTTGGGATAAAAGAGTAGGTTCACGGGGGGATATGTGGTAAATGTTTTGGGAAGGCTGTACCTTGCTTGTACCTCAGCTGATGGGGAAAGGAACAGGGCATCATGCAGCCGGGAGTTTAGGATAAACGGAGGCTGTGACCTCCAAAACCCCGAGAGAGAGAACCCTGCGGGCGTGTGCCCCTGTAGGCTCTCCCCTTATTCGAATAAACTTGCAGGACTCCTCTGTCTCCATTATGGCTTTTCATTGTGTGATTTTCCATACAGTTTCTTCACTTTAACCTTTTTACTATAGGTTATTAGCACTTAAAGAGCCAACTAATTGTGTTTGGTTTCTTTCAGACAACTGTGTATAAAATGTACCACTCTCTGTGTTGGACCTTACTCTGCACGTTCACATCCCCACCTTGTGCAAGGTGTCTGGTATTTTTAAACCAAATTGTACAGGTGTAAGGATCTTGTGAAAGACTCTTCTCCTTAATGAAGTACTCACTCAACTGTCTGGCAGAAGCTGATTTGACAGTTATGTAAATATGACTTGTTAATCTGTGTTTTGCTCCTTGTGCCTAATGGTCTTATCCATTTATTTTCCTCTCAAGCAGTCAGTCTCTCTATACCATAATTGAGATGTGCCAAACAGTTGTTTGTCTGATGTTGTAACTTTATACTAAAATAGAAATGTTGAATACAAACTGTATTCATAATTAACACCAAGTAAAATTAAAAGACTTAAGGGAGAATAGCTCCTTTCCAGTGCACTCAACACTTTCCCTAACAATGCAGCAGGTGGGCAGAGTACTTCTGTGCACATCATCAATAAACTGTGACTCCAGCTTGGTTTTAAACATCTGCATCACCGTAGAATGGTGAAATAGTTTTCAGCTGTCTCCCATAAAGCTATGTATGGCAACTTTGTTCAGTCAGAGAGCTGGGTGTGTTCTCCCTCAAGCCTCTTCAGGAGCTGGAGAACAAGGTGCAGTGAACCTGATTCTATCACTGCGCTAACTGTGGTGAAAGCCATCACAGCTGTGTCAAAGAAGGCATGTACTGGAATTTCAAATTCTATTGCCTTCTATGACTCAAATGCTCTGTGGACCAGCTACGGCCTTCCCATTAAGTGCACATAAGTACTAACACAGACACAATAAACACTGCTCTGCTTTTGTCAAGGATGAGTGCTTAATTCACGTCAGTATTTGTTAAAGCACCACTTTCCATTGCTTGGCAAGTACCTGTTTGTTATGAGGGATTTATTACTAGGTATCTTGTGTAAGATAATGCAATTCCTGTTTATGGCCTCAGTTGATTCTGGATGTCTAAAAAGTTGCATTAACTTTAGGTGGAGAGGTATCAGGAATGGGGTGGTGTATTTGTGTTTCCACTTGAGACAGAAACAAAAGTCTGGGAAGTTTCCATACCAACTATACCAGTGTATGTTGTTTGCCCTCCATAACCATCATTTACTCCAGGCATCTATGGAAATTAAACATCAAAACAAATATTTAGTCATAGGTAATTAAAACTATTCTCATATTCTTTCATTTTTCTGATATGCCATGTTTATATAATTGTATGAATTTTATGTTCAACTGTGTTATTAAATATTCATAGGGTAATGAGGTAATGCATGTGGGTGAAAAGTTTGCCTAGCTAGCCTTCACTAGTTTACAAATATCAATTTATCTCTTTGTATGGATGACTCATATTGTAGTTTTAGAAAACAGATTATTTTACATAACCCACTAAACTTGAAATAAAGAGACATCCAAGTATATGATATGTTGTTGCTATTATTATTTTCTCTACTATTGTTGTTGCTCTTGAGGTTAATATTTTCCAGTTGGATGTGGAAGGTTAAGGTTTCAGTATATTACAAAATTTATCTTTTAACAATTTCTTTTTTTGAGGCTTCTCAATGTTGCCAATACTTATAATTGAAGACAAAACAAGGAAAAAGTAAAAGCCTCTCAGACTTGCATAATTGTGATACCTCACATGAGTGAAGAGTATGCTGTTGTCAAGGTCTTGATGAGATATGAACGTGCAAAGCTTTTTTTTTCCTTGGTTTTCTTTGATCACTGTTGTTTTGTTTTAAAGCAACTGCAAAAATAAGGTAGTTTACATAAATAGGGAAATTTAGGTCGGTTGTTACAAAAAAGTTTGATGGGAAGAGTGATAAAGTACTGGAATTGTCTACCCAGGGTGGTGATGGAGTCACCATCCCTGAATGTGTTTAAAAAAAGATTGATGTGGCACTCAGTGCCATGGTTTAGTTGCGGTGTTAGGGCATGGGTGAACTCGATGATCTTAAAGTTCTCTTCCTGATTCTGTGTGTGATTCAGTGGGGGTGTGTCTGATGTGGTCCCCTAAATTTAAAAATCATAGGGTATGGTTTACTCTGAAGATTAATTTATATTAATGTAACACATATATGATAGGTAGATTGCTTTGGGGACTTGCTTTTAATAGTTGATTTTATGTTTAGAAATGAAGCAAACTTTGGCCTCCTGTTAATAAATAACTGCAATGAAGTGAATATCTGACAATAGTAAATTACATCAGTAAAAAGAACTGCTATTAGTCTCTGACTCTCAGAAGTCAAATTAATTCCCTCAGGCTAAGCCTGAACCTTGTACTGAGTAGTGTAATCAGAATTATTTTGGTAGCTTGAGCTTCCACTATGAATCATTGCCTAAGTGAAATTCTAGTCACTAATCACTGAACCATTCACTGTGCAGGTTGCATATGACTTTGTTAGCAATTACATTTATTTTAAATTGAAAGAATTACTTGGAAACACTGTTCACTGAAGATTCAAACAGACCAGAGCAATTAAGCATTAGTTGCCAAAGGCCTTGTGTTACAATTATGGGATGATACTTTCACTATAAATGTTCATGTACCTGGTCCTGATCACTGGAGATTCCTGACTGATTTCTCATAAAAGTTCACAGTTTTTCACTAAAACCAGTATGAGTGTTTAAAAATTGAAAACAAGCAAACAAGCATAAAAAGAGGAAGAAAAGTCTAAGTTAAGAAAGCCAATGAAGGGTGTTTAGGAGTGGTTTCTTCCAGGCACTAGTAGTAGAAAACCCCGTGATCTCATTCTATTTCCATCTGATGGAGTCCCTAAGCAAGGTCAAGCTGCTTTAGTGTCTGCCATTATTAACTGTGACACCCTCAGTATAAGACAACTGTTGTAACTGTAAGTTATTGCTTTTCCAAATTTACTGAATCAGTCCTAATATATTTATAACAGACATATAATGGACTTAGAGATCCCTTGAGTCTCTGGGTGTACCATTAAAACAGCTTCTTTTCAAAACCATGAAAAAAAGAAGGCAGGCTGAATTTATTAGATGGGAAAGGAGATAATGGAATATTTAAGCAATTGTTTTCATCAATAACAGCCAATACAACTTCCACTGTTAAACTCACAGTTTAAGTATTTCAGTCCAAAAATTATTCATTTGCAGCCATGTGTGCTGGTTTAGACTGGGTTAGAGTTTAATTTCCTTGGCAGTGGCTGGTATGAGACTGTGTCTTGGATTTGTGCTGAACCCAGGGTTGATAATACAGAGATGTGTGTGTAATCCTGAGCAGAACCTGCACAGAACCAAGGCCTTTTCTGCTTTTCAAACTGACATGCAGGTGAGGAGACTAGGAGTGCTTGGGAGTTTGGGAGGACATGCAGCCTGGACAGGTGACCCAAAGTGACTGAAGGGATATTCCAGACTGTATGACATCATGGACATCAGTATATAATGTGGGGGAAGAAAGAGGAAGGAGGGACATTAAAATTGAGGCATTTGTCTTCTCAAGTCACTGTTACACGTGGGGGGCCCTGCTCTCCTCGGGATGGCTGAACACCTGCCTGCCATGGCAAGTGGTGAATGGATGCATTGCTTTGCTTTGGTGTGTGTGCAGTTTTTCTCTCTCTGTTAAACTGTCCTTATCTTAACTCAAGTGTTTTCTACCTTCTTGTCTTCTAGTCTTCCAGCTCTCTCCCTGATCCCACTGGTGGAGTGAGTGGCTGCGTGGGGCTTGGCTGCTAGCTGGGGTTAAATCACCATGACACATCAGTTGGGCTTTTATGGTTTTGCTTCCAGTAATTCTCTAAGTGGAATAGAGCCACAGACTGAAGATGTGAGATGCTCATCTTTGACTAGAAATGATTAAGAACTAGCACTATTGTATTTGTAAAATATGCCAGATTCACTGTAGCAACTTTTAACTACTAATTTCTATTCTAACGAATATTGAAGCAGTTTAAGTTCTATTTAAAAATTCCTCTGTAGTTATGGAATTTAAAATATGGATATAATTTCATTTTATAAATTTAATCAGCTATAAGTCCTTAAATATAAATATATGCAGCCCATGCATTGCTTTTATTTACAGCTATAGAATGAAGAAAAGCTTGAGATATATACTTCCAGAGGAAATACATAAAATAGCAAGCCATCTATTTAGAAGTTGTTGGCCAAAAGTACATTAGTAATGTATTGAATAGCATTCAGGGACATTATGAATTCAGTAATTGAAGCACAAATTATGAATGCTTATTATTTATGAAATTTTAAGTACTGCTTAAATACATCAGAAAATGTAAATGGCATTTTAAAACAATTAATTATTCAGAATGGCAAAAATGGAAAAGCTAGCAAAGCATTTTACCATTCCTGAATTGAAACTAAATAAATGGAGAAGACTGATTTCTTATGCTGTTTAGGCTTAATGTAGAAGCCTAAGTTCTTTGGGTGCAAAACTAGTTCTAATTCTGGAGTATGTGAAGTATGTCATAATGTCTGTACTTTTTTATGATAAAGAATTCTTAAAATGTATTTGGATTGGATCACCAAGGCATTTTACCCTTTTGCCTCCTCTTAGAAGAAGAGACTTTTTTAAACAAACTGTGTTATAAAACTGGGAAGGGGGAAGATGGGGGTGTCAAAAGGAAATATCACTGGCTTTAAAGAAAATTATCATTATATCTTTTCTTCTTCTTCTTCCACTCCTGAGACCAAGATACTAAAGAGGATGTGAAATTAGAGGAATACTTGACACCTTTTGATAACATTACCTTAAAATAGCTGTTAAGACCAACATAGTGAGGAGGGAAATTCAGGCCCAATATATTAACTTCTCTAGGAATATACCACATCGTTGTTATTTAAAATTATTTTCTTAACATTTTAGAACTAATAATTCTAAATAGTTTTAGAGATACTTTGCCTTGAATCTATACTATTGTATTTTTTATATTTTTTTTCCTCAGGGCATGTAAAATATCTATGGAGTTCAGGAAAGTCAGAGAAATGATCTTAGTAAGTCATCAGAGGATTTAATGTAATATCTCATAGACAGTGACATGAGGATAGTCCAAGAGTTAATCAGATTTATAAATGGGGAAATTAGGAGGATAATGAACTGATAAATCAGTAATAAACCTATTCTAAAGAGTAAGACATTTTTGGCTCTCTTCATTAAGATTTGTATCTCCTAAAGGAAAAGAGATTCCTTAATGCTAAGCCTTCTAGAAGTCACTGTGACCTATTTCTGAGAATAAAATTAAAAAGATAAACTTTCCTTTTAAATTCATAGGTAGGACAAAGAAGTCACAAAGGGAATGTAAACTTATTTTCCGCAGATAGCTCTCATTCTCTTTTAAAAAAAGGTAAATGGACTAGGGCTTCCACTGTTCAAATGTCAAATTTCACTATAATGGTGTTCTTAAAGTTTCTGTGATCCAGCAAAAGATTAATTCTAAAGAAAAAAATTAAACTTGTAGATGGATACATCACATTATCAACATATATGCTAACATGAGCACGTTGCCTAATTTTTGGGCTCAAAACATATATCAATATTTGCATCCTATTACTTTCCTCATAGAAACTCTCAAAGATATATTGAAACATTATTAAAAAGCATGAGTAAAATTTTGCAAGTTTTCTGAATGGCGAGAGTGTGCTTTGTCCTCGTATAATTTAGAATATGGCCTGGATCCCTCTGCAGGAAGTGAAAAATTCATGAAGACTTGTATAGGCAGGATTCATTTGAAATTATTAGCCTTCATATTTGCAAGTCTAACTTAAGGACTATTTTTCTTCCTCACTCCAAACTATTTGTAATGTATATGTGATAATCAGTTTTATTTGTTGAGTAGGTCTGCCAATAATAATGGAACTGTGGATTTAATGATCCAGGAAATCACCTGCAGTTCTGTCTTCCTCATCTTCCTGTAACCACCTGCTGATCTAAGTACCCAAGGTACTGGTAATTTTAAACTGACTGGGAAAAAAAGTATAGAAATTTATGTAATCATCTCAGAAAATTTGTGTTCAAAAGAGAAAAAAAACTAGCTGTCAGATTTCCACTGAGTTTAGAAACAAGTATATTGTATGTATTCAAAACAAAAAATGAAATTAGAATTATTGATATAATACAATATATAATGAATTAAAATTAATTGTGAAATTTTGATAGACTGATTAACTAATTTTTCAGGTTGGCATTCAGACAATTTAGGGGGTTTGAACATTAACCTGCTGATTGAAACCAATATTAGCAGCATGTAACTAGGATTCAGTATGAAAATCCAAACAGAAAATCTTCTGAAATAAAAAAAACCTATAATTTTCTAAAACAGTAGTATAGAATAAGTATATATATATTTTTTTTTTTTTTGTGAAATGAAAAAAACAAAATGTAAGTCTTCTTAATGTCAAAGATGTATTTTTCAGCTAAACAAAATTCTTGCAAGACAGGTTTTATTGTGACCCTGGATTGACATCTTTAATTTGGATCTGGAGTTAAAGAACAAAACATTTTCTCTGTGACCATAGAATTACACTGATATCTGAATGCAAAACAAATGTCATTCTTGATCCAGTTTTTCATAAGTGTTTATTTTAAATAATAAAAAAGGGAAATATCATGGCTTGATCATTCATCACTTCTTGATTATTTTTTCCACCATCATTATTTTGTATTTACTAGTTTAGCTTTTCCTAACAGTTAAAATAAATACTCTTCTTAGTTCTGAAAACTTTATGCTGTATTGTTCTCTGCACTTTAGAATAAAATGTTTATTTTATCTCAAATATTCTCTTTTCTTCGTAATACTGTCCTCTGTTCCCCTTTGCCTACAAGTTTATTCTCCCTCACCCAGATTCCTCAAGTGAAGAAATTGTGTAACTGGAGGTAAAAACTTCCACCATTGGAAAAAAATTGTTTATCCCTTTTCAAACTCTTAACAGAGGTTTATGAGATATGCAGATAAATGATGTAGACAAAAAAATGGATAAATACACTTGGAAAACACAGATTTTTCTGGGAAGTTAATTTGAATGTTGATGGTTTATTGAGAAAGATGTCTGAAGTTATTTCAAAAATTCCTATTATTTGGTCACCCTGCATTGCCCTTTAATGACTCAGTACTAGAACCTAAGTGATCCATCCCACAGGCAGCTTTCAGCAGAGCTGAACAGTGAGAATCATGCAGGAAAAACACAGTAATGTGGATGCAGATGCACACTCAACCCCATAAAATGCCAGAGGGGGAAATTATTTGGCTCCCCCTGTCCTTTTAGTTCTGCTCCTCCTCTTTTTCCATGAACATGGCACTATTTAACGAGTGGGTTTACAAAGCAGTTAAGTAGGGAATCATGAAGCAATCCAACAGAAAGGAAAAGGAATGTAAGAGTCTTTTCTTGTCACACATCTAGTTCCACTCTCCAAACTGTACATGTACCATGCAGGATTGATGGCCTGTGTGATAAAAAAGACAACTCCTTCTGAGTCAGCTTACCTGGTTTCCAGCCTGCAAAATTACCTGAAAAAAATTATATAAATTGCATATTACTTTATTGTTGTAATTTGATAAACTTAGGTAAAAGGAAGGATTCACATACCCTGACATATCTTCCAGCTCATCCCAGAGTTCCTACCCTTCTTCCTGTCCCTTGACCTTCCCTGATGACCTTGGAGCACATTAAATTCTGTATCCTGATCCCCACTCCCCTGTGTCCCTATCCCATTGGCTGGCAGCCAAAACCACTCCCCATTCCCCTTCCCCTGAATACCTGATTCCCAGAGGGGATCGTTCTCTTTCCAGCATGTCACCGCAACGGAATAAACTGAACTGAAGGAGCCTCTTTTGTATCACTTTTTCATCCATGCTAAAATACTTTGTCTGATCTTAGGTTAATTAGGAAAAAGACACAGTATCTTTTAGCACTTTATATCCAGGAAGTCAATATTATTGGTGTTGGAAAAGTAGCAGAAGGATTAATTCACAGTGTCAACACTGAATGATGAAAGGTGCCTGGTAAAAACCTTGAGGCATCATACCACATCATTATTTCCATGTGAATACATTATAGTAGTCCACATCTGGCTGTTTTTTCACAGTCTGCAATAAAAGAGTGTGTTTTGTCATTCTAATTCCGTGTGGTATCTGAGGCAAAAACACCTTTGTTTCACTTTTTTCCTGGCTAAGAAGTTAAAAAACCACACCCTATCTAACTTTTGGGGAGATTTGGGTGCAGACCTATTGGAAGAGCCCAAGTCTTTTATGTTGTAAAACATGTAAGCAGAGTTTCAGGAAGCTGGGGGAAGGATTCGCTAAATTTTCCTCTTGCCAGGATCACATGGATGTGGCTGGATATTCTCAGCCAGTCTCAACTACTCTTCCTTTCTTTCATTTCCAAAATCAACATTCAGGCCAGGAACTAACAGAAGTCATTACAGTTTGTGCATGGATGCCTGTCAGGACAACATAGCATCGTGTAACCAACAACCGACAACTGTGGTTTTCTGTTTTTCTACTGGGAGCACATGAGCTGTGTGTGAAAATATTTGGACAGAGTGGAAATAGAAAATTTGAGGGGGATTTTATTTGAGAAAAGAGATGGAAGAACAGCATTGGTGAAAGTATGTGGGATCAGTAAGATTTTTATCATGCAGTGTTGTTTTACTGACTACCTACAGTGGTAATTCTGGTTATTCTGTCTACAGAGGGCTCTCTCTATTTTCACTAGGAGTGAATAATTTGGCATCTTAAAGAGCAGAAATATGTGGTAACAAAAGCTTGTCCTCAGCTGCAGGTGACATTGTGAATGTCAAAAGCTGTGGGTCTCATTTCCTCAGCTAATAAAGGGATAATGTTCATCTCCTCAATACCGCTGTTGGTGTTTACTCTGTTAATTAAATAAAGCTTCTGCATAGTCTCTAACAGAAGCTGTTCTTGAAATGAGTGCACTTAGAGCTATGGATGCAGGGGAAGCATAGGGATTTGGGAACTCAAATTGCTTCTAAACAGTACTAGACCTCAGTTTTGGTCACATTTTTTGTGTTATTACACATGTACTTCAAGACTAAGGTAAAATTCCTGACTCTAGTTCTAATGAAATTCATTCACTGCTGAAACGTGTGAACATCAACACATCCCTCATTCCCCGGGGTTTGAGCCACATTAGAAGATTTTGAAAGGAACTGTTCACTTTGTGGTTCTTGCAAAATTAAATCCACAGGAACAAATCCATGGAGTGAGATGTTAAATCTATGTGCTTCTTTCAAATTAGAGTTTCTGGTAAGGAGGCTGCAGTGCCAGCTTATACTTTTGTTTTATCATCTAAAATATGAACTGGAATTTATCAATGTTTTCTCTCTATCTGAACAGACAGGGTCATCTGATCTGCAAATAATTAGAAAGCACGTGTTGCTTTTTCTGCAGCATAAAACGGTTGCACTACAGGAAGGATGTTAATCTTTTTTGCAATGTATTAAACAAATTAAGGATTTTAAACCTAAAGAACTTTGTTGCTTATCCCAAACAGAATTTTCTTTTTTCCACATAGACCTTAGTAAGAATCTCATGATACTTTTTTTAATTGAATGAATCCATAAGGATTATAGTATATATCTCATCGTCTGCTAAGTACTTCAGTTTTTCAGCCAGGGAATTCACAGGGATTCTGCATTCCTAAACTTATTACACCTGGGGCTGGAAAGACTGTTGGGTACATGGAAAAGCCCAGCTTATAAAAATGCATGCCAACCTTATACATAGAGTTTGTTCAGCTGAAGTTCATCAAGGTCTCTACAGTGAAAGAGTTCAATACTCTGCAAGTGAGGGATAGATTTGAACCAGAGTGAGAGAGAGAGCAAGAAATACTAAATATTCCCACTTTCAGTAGGAAACTGTCATTGAAAATTCCTACTTGCCTCAAAAGTTAGGCTGGAATCAGCTAGCTTAGGTTTTCATACAGGACATGATTGAACAAAATTGAAATACTCCTGGCTGCAAAAAACTTCTACACCCTATTGGCAACACAGCCATATTTATTAAGAAGAGAATTGTGCCCTAGGTTTTCACATTTCCATTTCATAGAGTTAATGCACTTCCTCAAGAAACATTTTATTGTGATTACAAACTGAAAATAACTGAAAGGAAAATTTGAAAAATATAATGAAAATTATCCTTACTCAGAGGAAATCTAAAATACATGTACTGTATAATCTCATTGTATTTGTTGTTTCAAATTATGTAAATACTCTATTGTCTGACTTCAGATATATTTATGTGTTTAAATTGCTCGTTTTTCACTGTTCACCTTGGGGGAATCAGAAGTTGCAATTGAGGAAGTAGGAAGCAAAATACACACACAAAAATATAAACAATTCTTAGCTTAAATCTAAAGTAAAGACTTTGGAAATACAAACATCCCAGTCATATAAATTGCTAAAAAAACCTGATCAGCTTTTTAGTAGTTCTTCAAAAAGTGTTCTCTTTTCCAGTAGAAATCTGGTTTTTTTAAAGTAATAGGAATAGTTACTAGTCTTTTTGATCCTTAACAGTGAGAATAATGTGATTTTGCTTGTGAAATTCTCTGGAACAAGATGAAAAATTTTTATGAGGATATTGTTAGAAATATTATTTTTTTGTCAATCAAGTTAGTTGTCAATATGTGAAATATTGCTAAATGCAGGAAGAAATAAGTTATTTTACTACAGACATGTACATTTATTAAAAAAAATTAAACAAACAAACAAACAAACAAAAAAATCCTAAACCCACAACTACCTCAAATATATGTTAATAAAATATCAAGGTTAAGAACTATGATCAGAAGGCAGGAAGAGGAACATTAATTAATCTTAAATATTATAACCAGTACTTCATGGTTTGGGGAGCCCTACTAGTAAGTTCATGTGCTTTCAGACAGCAAAGAATCTTTTTTCTGGAATTTGCAATATAAAACTTATCAGTAAATGGTAATTCATTGATTAGGAGGATAAAGAGTGGTGCATTTCCAGGCTCTTTTGGGGCTTAGCTGCTCACATGGTTATCTAAATACTCCACAGCAAAAATTGTAAGTTACTGTAAACTAAATTCATCTTCTCCTGAAGACAACACACATCAGTTGCCCAAAAGGATAAATGGAAGAGTTTGTGCCATTCTTCTTGTGTGCCAGATTGGGGTGGTACAAGTAGTTGAAGCTCAGTCATTTTTTTGACAGGCAGGAACTCAGGCCCAGTACGAAGCACTCTGAAGAAAACATTCACCTCAGGATCCTGGCAGACCATGCAAGTTTAATCTGAACTGCATAGTGTTGTTTCCAGCAAAGAGCTGAGAGAAAAAACTTCTTGAGTGTGGCATCATCATTTGCCATGGGTGTTTTCTAGAACTCCAGCTTTAACTGTTACTTTATTTTGAGAAAATAACACCAACAGTTTCAGTATTCTACCTTTGTGTTTTTCAAGCTTCATAACTTACCCAACTTAAAATATCTTTTAAATTATCTTTTTTTTTTTTTTTTTTTTTTAATTATTTTCCTTTTATTTTTAAAGCAAATTAGCTTAAGAACACTGAAAGTCTAGTATTTTAGAAACATGGTAGAAATTTGGAAATAAAGTTAACATTTGAAAGGCTGAGTAGAAGAGTTGGAATACCATCTGATTTTTTTTTTTTAATTTGAGGCCAATATTTGCTATTAGCAATTGGGATAGTTGCAACTGCATAATAGGCCTTATTTCTGACACTAGAGATACACTTAGTGTGGGGAGTCACATGCTTCCTAACTGATATATGGTGATTTTCCTTTCAAAGTTTACTAGAATTTCTTATTTTGGGGTACCTAGAAATGAATAAAATGGTAGGGGCAGAAAATGAAGAGAAATATGTATGAATGAGTGAATATGATGATGTGAGGGTAAATTCTTACTTAAACAAAGCTTTAAACTAATCTTATTTTTTTTCCTCATCAGTACATCTCCAGTTATTACTGACAAGAAATAAAATAATGGTCTAAATTATCACATATTGGAGTTATTTTAAGTATCCATCTTTGTTATTTAGAAATCTTCTATTTCAAAATAGCATTTTTCCAAGGACAGTACATAAAAAGAGCTTTATGTTCTTAATTAACTGCCTTGTGAGAGATTTATCAAAACTTGACTATATAAGAAAGCACATCCCAGGAATCTGAGTTGTTTCATTCAATAAACTCACCCATAGTACCCATATGAAGAAGAGTTTAAAAACTGCTTTAATGGACTTCATCCTTTCCCATGTAGTGTAATGGAAATAAAATAAATTCTTTACAGACAAAGTAAATTTTCAGTGCAACAAAATGTAAAAATTGAAAGTTATTGCTTCACTGTAGAAACAGAGTTCTTTGTATTCAGTACAACAAATATATTAAATAAAAAAAAATTAAAATCAACTAATATCAGTGTTAACAGAATGATTCCTAGAAGTTTTTTATCATAGAATCAGTAAGATGGAAAATTCCTCCAAGATCATCAAGTCCAGCCTTTGACTGAATAGGCCCATGCTCATTAAACCAGAGCACTAAGCGCTAGGACCAGTCATTTTTTGAACACTTCTAAGTAGAGTGACTCCACTGGGAAACCTTCTCCAATGCTCAATCCTTCCTTCAGAGAAGAAATTTTTCTCATATTCAAAGTTTATTCTCATTTCTTTTTTATTATCACAAAAATATAGGGTGTCTCCCCTCTCCCCATAATTTCTATGGTAATTATCTCTCCAGTTACCTGTCAGTATATAAATACCTGCATTTATTTGTAAGTCTGTCTTTCACATCTAGTTATTAATATTTTATTGATGTGCTATCTGCCTGTATTATTTATTAAAAATTATGGAACTTCAATATAATTTTTGTGCACGAAGATCTTCATAAGACAATGTAACGGAATGTTCCTAGGTAAGGATGTAATTTAACATGTGCTTTCTGCATGGTGTTTATGAAAAAACACTTTGTTCCCTTAATGGTTTTTAAGAATATATATAGTAACATTTTGAAATATGCTGTCATATGTTTGGGAAGGATAAAACAGTCTTTGCATTATTCAAAGCATATGAAATTACTTGTATTATGATTACGTATCATGGAGAAGGGGACAAAACTTAGAGCAGGGAGGGAAATTTGGTGATTCTTGGGGCAATGTGTTGGTGCAAGATTTCATTCTGCTGAATCCACATAATTTTATTTGCAAAGTGGGAGAATCAGTAGTCTGTACACTAAATTCTGCTTAAACCAATTATGTCATCCTAACTCAACAACTGAAACTTTTTGACAGCAAATAAACAGATTTATTCACTGGTTTTTAATGCAAAATTTTCTATGATTAAGTACATGCTACCCAAGAAGAAAGCAAGAAGAAATTATTTTTGGAATGGGAAAGTATAAGCTGAAGTTCACTCAAACTTTAATTGGAATCAAAATATTTGGAGGCCATGTTCATAGGACATCCCAGCATAACATCCCTGGGCAAATCTTTTCAGAACTACATCTGTGAGATGTGTTTCAGGGTCCACGGCTTTTAAGTTGATCCTGGAATTTGTAGTTGGATTTGACACAGAAACTTACTTCTCATGTCAGCTTACATGGGTCTCTGTCTCACGTAAAGGAGGAAATGCAGCAGTGGAAGCTTGGAGATAGTGTTCAGGATAAGGCTTTGGAAGTATTTGGGGGTCTAAATCAACTATTTCCTGTGCATGTCTACAATACTGTATAAATTTTTCATAGTATCAAAGTAATACCTCAGGCAAGCCTAGATTTATTTTTTTTTTCTAAGCAGGATTTCAACATCAGATTTTTACATCTGAAATTTTAAACTGTGCCAAAACATCCACATCATTCACTGTGATCTGCTAGAAGTTAACTCTCTCACGTATCTACTCAAGTGGTTTTTTAATTAAAGCCCTCATTTATCCCACAGGCTACATTCAGAGGTAGCATGGTACAGTTTGATATTATACACTTACAGAAAGCTGTTTCATGTTAGTCTAACCTCCAATTAACCTAAATATTTCAGCTTACAGTGTGTATTGTGGAATATATTTCCTATTTCTATTTGCCTCTGGACACAAGGTTATAAAGAGGAAATCAGAAGAGGAGAAACTTTAACAATATTAAAACTAGTGCCATTTGCCCTGACTTATCACATTTGTCAGTCATGGGTGTCCCTATACATGTGTCCATTCCAATTAATCCTGCCAGACTTTATCTCAAACTATCTCAGTCATGTCTCAAAGGCTTCATCTTCAGGTATCTGATGAAGGTTTTGGTTTTTTTCTTAATTTAAGGGGAGGAGAAATTCTTGTATGTAGGTATAGAGAACTTTGCATGATTTTACCAAGTGAACTCCAACAGAACTCTTATATACAAATACAAGAGGTCATCTAGAGTCAGGGATGTTATGGGGAAGTTTCTGCACAGTTTTGCAGGGCCATGTGAATCTCATTTGTTGCTGAATTTTAAGCCATAGAGTCCAAAGCACTTACAAGCTAAAAAGGGTTTGCTATTTCCACTTTGCAGTGAAGAAAGTATCATAAAAGGCATGTAAAAATTGGAGTAAGTGACAGTCATGGAGATTTGTAAAATTTTTAACGAATTAAAATAATCACATTTTCATAGTAATTCCCCAGATGTTAAACAGGACAGGAAGCAAGAATAAATTCCTTCATTTAGCATCCAAATAACATTTTATAAAGAAGAAAAAAGGGGCCTGAATAATTAATTATGCATGCAAACTTAGTTTCAGCAAAAGTAGCTGGTCAGGTAGTGCTAATGTGAGTGATGCTTGACCTAGAGATGTTCTAATCTTTCAGTCAAACTGAAAACAATGGTTTGGTTTGTTTTTTTTTCCCCACTTTACTTTTTCAACTAATAAGATCTTCATCTGAAACAACTAAGAAGAAAAAAAAAGACACAATTTTGTACATGAAACAGAACTGTGGACTGTCAGCAAGTCAGAAAGGTTAGTTTTTCAGCCAACTGAAACATTGATTTTCATTTAAATCTTAATCTCAGCAGTATTTTGCTATGTCATTGGCATTTGTGTTCTACACTAGGGGATTAATGACCACAGAATAGAAAAGGCAGTTAAGATATATTTTGTGTCAGAAAATGTTAAATAATGCAAAGCACCAGATTAGAATACAGATATTTTTGATAATTGATATATTGCCTTCGTCATCTTGCTAAGTGATAATTCTTCTGGTGGAGTATTCATCAGCATGCAGAACTGTAGTCTACATGTAGTACTGACTTCTCTTAGTAGTTAAACATAATGAATTTCTTCTAGCTTCTTATCCTTGTAATTTAAAGTTCTGGATAAGAAATTAAAAGTATTCCTTTTAGCTTAAATTTCATAAAACCAAGAGGAATTTTTTGTGACTTCGAGCAGAAAAATATTCAAATATCTTTTTCAACTACTACATGGGAAACGATTAGTAGTAATGAGGACTGTTTTTCTGAATACTGGGAAGACTGACTTGATAGTGTTTTCTGTATAACGGATGTTAAGATCTGATTTTCCTTGTCTTCTTTTTTAAAGAAGACATTTAGGGAGAGGTGGACAAAAGGAGTCTGGAAAAGTGTGGCAAAAAGACAGCATAATTACAAATTAAAAAAAAAAAAAAGTTTTCCAGAAAACAGAACCAGAGGGATACAGATCATTTACATTGCTTGTTTTTTGAATAAATACTACGTTTTATAGAACAGCATGCAGCTGTGAATGTCACTAGTTTTAAACCTAAGGAATTATTGAGCACAACTTAAGGCAACAAAAGCATCCAGTGATATTCCTAAGAGTAGCATCCCCTGTATAGACTGGACAATGCTTTTGAAATCTGTTTTTAAAAAAATTTAAAAATACAAAAAATTTTAGATTGATTCACAGTGAAGATATCCTTTTCTAACTGGGTCCATGCACAGCTAGCAATGTAGCCTTTACAAAAAATTTAAAGCAAACATCCAAAGGTCAAACTGTAAAAGATGAAATACAGACTTAAAGGAATCTGGGTAGTCTGGTATGTTTTCTGTCCTTTCATACAATAATTCCTTCAAAATGATTACAGCCTTTACACTTCTACCTTTGTACTTCTTCCTTTACAAGCCAATACAAGAATGTACAACACACAATTATCTTGTATAAATGCACCTAATCTCTGCCTAAACAGAGATTTACACCTCCATAGAAACTTACTAATTTTGTTGTAGTTGGAAAGACAGAGTTGCAGAATTTCACAAAATATGTAGTAAGGTTTATAAAGAAATAATACTTGTATAAAAACAGAAGACACACTCCATCCCACTTCTCAAAAAACAAGCCAAACTAACCAACCAACCAACCAACAAAACAAACAAACAAAACCCAAAACAAAATCATTAAAAGCCATGTACTGAGAAAACTTATTAGATAAAATAATAAGAAAGATGGACATATGTAGTCTGGTGGCGAATACATTGTACCACTAGTTTGTATAAAGAATACATATCAGTTCTGCAGTATAGTATTAAAAGTTTTAGGAGATTGAGTGGGTATATTTATCATACATGTCAATATTTTTAACATTTTGAAATAGATAATTTATCATTTTAGCTCCATTTCCACAAGCTACACGTATAAGCTGCTAATTCCTGATTGTAGTAATAAAAAGAAACCTGACCACATGGAGAGAATTCTCTTTGTGTTCTATCTGGTAATAAATTTCAAGTCACACGTAGAGTTTTTGGCATTTATATGTTCATTAATATTACTTTCTATGCTCATATGTATAGTTCTGTATGCTGTGTCTGAAGTATCACTCTAAGTATCTGCAAGAGCTCATAACAGTTGGATAATATGTAAGAATTTGGTAGAGAATAAAAGTCTCATTTTCAGAAATAGATCAATGTGCAGCATATTTCTCTTCTCTGGCTGAACATATGGGAGCTTATGAGTGGGATTTTTATCCACTTGCTATTAAAAGAACAAACAAAACAGACTGTATAAGATAATAGCCTGTGCCCTGTAGCTGCCACATCTCTTTTGATCAATGTACTGGCAGCAAGCTTCCTCAGTTCCAACTTGTGCCACTTCCATAGTTGCCTGCTTTTTTACTGTCTTTGTCTAAGAAGTCTCAAATTATCTTTCACCTTGGGTAGCTTGGGATTAAATTTTTATTTTATTTATATTGTTTTTATCTCTTTCTGGCAATGACAATGAAAGAATTGTGCTGTTTAAAAAACTAAAAAATTTTTGGCTATGCAGTTAACCACAATGAGCAAGGAGTTAACTGTTAGAAGGTCTGTAATTTCATTTTTTTCTCTTCTCTTGACATTTTTGATTTCCTATATTTTAATAAAAATTTCTTCATGTTTTAAAATTCTTCTTGTGGTATCTGGAAGTAGGGCAAGATCATAAATTGACTTTATATCTTCAAACATAGCTACTTTTCCATGTTACAGAGGTTAGAGATGCAGAACATTCATCACTTCTTTCTCCTATGTCCTCCTTTTAGACTTGAACCACTGCCCACCTGGGTTTTATTATTTTTTTAGAATTTTGAAACTTTATGGCCTTGATATTTTTTATCTTTATTAAGACTTCAAATTAAACCATTGCAATAGAGCTGTATGGTCATATTATAGTTACTGTGAGTTGAAGACTAATTAACTTAATACCTAAAGATCTAATGAGGTGATATTGTTTTCATTTGCATTCCTTTTGATAACCTTTATTGCTAGGGATTGCTACTTTGGCAAATTCAGAACAGAGTTTAAAAGGCTAAGGCTTTTTCGTTTAAGTTAAGCCAAGAAACTCTCACTCAGATCAGCAGGGCTTGATACTGAGACTGTTTAGTTCTAACCCTCCTCATAATTTTATTCAGCAGTTGACACTGTGGAAGAAAATCAAAATACAGCAATAGAGCCAGATCCTCAGGTGGCAAATCTCTTCAAACAGTACTGATTGAATGTCTGCTACAAAGGTTATGAATGTTATCAGATTGGTAAAATGACATTTTCAGCTGCTTGGGGCTTAGCACTTTCAGTAAGGTAAATCTTACTAGAATTAGTAATTTCAAATCCTTAGTAGGAAAATAGAATCTTATGAGATGTGTTTATTGATTATCTAATTGGAGCTAGTAGTAGTAAGATTATTAGTTCCAAAGAAAAGAGAAACAAATGGCTATGCATTTCTACAGAGATTTAGTGTTTACCTCTAGCAGTGTTTACAGAGGGTGGGATGATAATGTGTGGTGGCTGACATCCAGCTGATGTCATGTACCTTCTGCAGCCTAACTGGGTGCAACTGAGGCCAGAGTTTTGATACAGCAGTGCCTGGTACTGTGATGGAGGTTATCATTTGTTTGCATTACAAAGTTTCCTAGCTTTTCTAGCCTGGAGATTACTTCCCCACTGTGCTAAGCAGTCTGCAAACTGTCTAAAATATTATCCTTACCACGAGACATTTTGAAAGTCAGACACAGACAAGCACAAGAAATGAAAAAGAGAATATTTGTGTAACCATCTGAAGCCACCCATCACCTGTTTAGCCATTGCTAAGATCTTTATCAGCTTTACATCAAGAAAAGTTTTCATGGAGAGGTTTGAAGAAGGACTAGGAAATGCCTTTATGGAAATATGAGGATCAGAGCACATATAAAGATAGAAAATCACATATTAGAAAAATGTAGTGAACAGATAATGAGGGCTAAAAATGTTGGCTGATTGGAAATGGAAATCGTTGTTATGAGGCATTATCTTAGCACTTAGCTCTCACAGCACCTAACATTTTTAATACAATGCTGTTATTCATCTGCCCTATACTTTTATAATCATCATCCAGCTCTGGGAATAATATGGGGTGTTAGATTATACCTTCTCACCTTCTTTCTATTTGACACTTACTACTTCTTTTACCTTCACTCTTGATAATCTGTCAGTAAAGCTGCTTGGGTAAAATTCCTTTGGGACACTGAAAAGGATTAATCTCTGATATTAATAATATCTGCAATATTTCATATATTGTAGGGTGGTGGTTGGCACTTGCCTATTGTTCTCAGGCAGAGAACTTATTTTCCTTTAAAGAGGAGAGTCTGGGTCAGCTGAAAGCTTGGTGAGATGTAGAGGCTGCTTACTCTTCTGGGAGTAGCTGAGCTTATCCAGGCAGAAACTGTTTCAGCCTGAGTGTGTTGGTAAGAGGTGGGAAGAGCCAATAGTGATGAACTAACTCTGCAACTAAGTCTGTTGATTAGCACCACAGATGGTAACAGAGATTCATAGAATAGTTTAGGTTGGAAGGGACCTTTAAAGGTAATCTAGTCCAATTTCCCCTGCACTGAGCAGGAACATCAGCTGGAACAAATGTGAATCTACATTTTCTTAATGTAAAACCACACCACTCATCCTATTGCAGAAGGCACAACTGAAAAATCCATCTCATCATTCGCATAGGCCTTCTTTAAGTACTAAAAGGCTGTAAAAAATTATTCTTTGAGCCTTTTCCTCCCCAGGCTGAACAACCCAAACTCTCTCGGTCTGTCTGCATAGGAGTGTTTCTCCCGCCCACTCACCATCTTTGTGGCCTTTCTCTGGACTTTCTCAAACAGGTCCACCTCCTTGGGTCCCTGGAGCTGGAAGCAATACTCCAGGTGGGATCTCACCAGAGCAGAGCAGAGGGAGAGAATCACATCCCACATGCCTTGGCCACGCTGCTCTTGATGCAGCTCAGGATACAGTCAGCTTTCTGGGATTCCAGCACATATTGCTGACCTGTGTCTAGACTTTTATTCATCAGAAACACCAAGTCTTCCCCAGCTCCTTCACCCCACAGCCTGTATTGATACTGAGGAATGTGAAGGATCTTGCTTTTGGCCCTGTTAAACCTCACAAAGTTCCCATAGGCTACTCTTCACTCAAGAGCTTATCCAAGTCTCTCCGGAGGGCATCCCATTCCATCAGGCATGTCAGCCACACCATTCAGCTTGATGTCATCTGCAAACTTGCTGAGAATACCCTCCATCCCTCAGTCATTGATGAGGATGTTAATCAGTGCCAGCCCCAATCCCAGCTTCTGAGGAATGCCCCCATCACTGGTCTGCACTTGGGCACCAAGCCATTGACCACAATTCTGTGAGAAAGATCAACCATTCTATTCCTTATCCACTGAGTAGCCCATAAATCAAATCCATATATCTCCAATTTAGAGAGAAGGCTTTTGTGAGGAACAAAGACCTTACAGAAGTCCAGAGAGATGAAATCTGTAGTTCTTTTGGATTCAATAATCTCGAAGGTCTTTAGCAACTTAAATGATTCTATGATTCCTTTGTCACCTGATGCAAACATTCCACCATAGAAGGCCACTAGATTTGCAGGATTTGCCTTTGGTGTAACTGTGCCAGCTCTCTCAAATCACCTCCCTGTTCTCCATGTGCCTTAGCATGGTTCTGTTCCATGATCTTCGCAGGCACAGAGAAGAGGCTGGTAGTTCCTGGGGTCCTCCTTTCTACTTTTTTAACAAACGGGTGCAATGTTTCCCTTTTTACAGTCATTGGGACTTCATCTGTTTTCTGTGTCCTTTCAAATATTAGCAAGAGTGGTTTGGCAACTACACCAGCTAATTCCCTTAAGGTTCACATTGTATTATATTGGCTTCTGTAATCTTAAAGGTATTGAGGTTTCTGAGGTGGCTTCAAACCTCATGTGTCCTTACAGTCAGAGGGTCTTCAGTGTCTGTCTTGAAGTCCAAACACCTGAGAGGTGTGGGAAAAAAGATTTCCAGTGAAGACAGAGGAAAAAGGTTGTTGACTATCTCAGCCTTCTTGTCCTCCGTTGTCACAGGTGTGATAAACCTGTTCATCAGGGAAGAAGCATTCTGTCTTCTACCTTCCTTTTCTGGCTGCCATACCTATAGGAACCATTATTATCATTCTCTGCATCCCTTGCAAAGCGTAGCTTCAGCTTCCCTTCAGCCTTCCTGTTCCCATTTGTACACAAGTGGGTAGCATACCTACATTATTCATAGGATACAAGTTTCTGCCTCAGCTGTTGGTGCATCTCCCTCCCACCCTTAGTTTGCCTCAATTTAGCCATGCTAATCTTTTGTCTTCCTTTCTTGACTTCTTTTATGTGAAGATTAAGAACTCTTCCACATGATAGAAAGTATCTTTAAAGGTTTGCCAGCTCTTTTCTTCTCCCTTTCCCTGAGGGTCTTATTGACTAACTCCTCAAACAGCTGGAATTTTGCTTTCTTAAAATTCAGTTCCTGACTACTTTTCACCTGACCCATATCCTTCAAGACTGTGAACTCCACCAATGCATGACAGCTGCAATGCAAGCCACCCCTAGTCTTGATGTCACCCATTATCTCACTTATGTTGGGGACCACGACATCCCAGATCGCATCCCCTCTGGTAGGATTGTCTATTCCTGGCTTAGGAAATCATCCTACTTGTAGTCTGGGAGTCTTTCAGATTGCCTAGAGAGTCTCAGAGATTGTAGAGAGGAACAGAATTTAAGAGGGCAGGGAGAGAACATTATAAGAAAAAAGCAAAAACTGAACAGAGTTTGCCAAAATCAAGTGCATTGTGTTCTGCTCTGTGTCTTGAATCTTTTTTACTGTGTGTTTCACTGTCTTGTACAGTGTGGCACACCGGTATTTGCGACATTAGAAGCCACTTCAAAATAGTGGAGATCAATGGCAGCATGTCCACGTAGTGCAATAAACTCTGTGGTTTTGATCCAAAGCAATATTAATGCGGTCACAGTGCCCTGTGCTGCAGCTAGGCTAGATGGACTTTAGCTGGCTGGCTGGTAAGCAACTCACTCGGGTGTCTCTGCATGTATTCTTCACTACTTCTTCCTCAATAGCATCAGTCATACAAGTAAACCAAGACATTTTATGTGTTTGTCTTTCTTGTCCTGGATTGTAAATTAATTCCCTATCAGGTACCGTAACTCCAGTACTTCCATCTATTTGGACTATAACCTGCTGCTGCCTCTAGATCCCTTTTAGCCAAGTTTTCTGTCATAGCTCTCTGTTTTTAAAAGCTGGAAGAATAGCATGGTCCTGTGCCAAGAGCTAATATAGTACTTTTTAATGAATCAGAACACAGTATTATATAGGTATGCAGTAGAATACAGAAATTATTTTTCTTAAAATTCATTCAAGCGAGAATGTAATTAGAGGGTCATACAAATCCTATGAAGAGGAATACTCTAATATAACCTTAACTGTTCCTAATTATGTGCCACATTATTAAGCCTGACCTACTAAGCCTGCCTCCTGAATACAGCTTGTTAAAAATGTCTAAGTGACACTAGAGACTGCTAGAGACATTGTGAGGTAGAGTGCATTCCTGCCTATATATGCTTCATTTCCCATCCAACAGAGTCCCTTTCTAGCCCCAATCCTTATTGCCAGCAGAAGAAGCTGGTTATCCTGAGTACAAAGGAGAATACGACGCAGTGTTTTTCTAGGCTTGCCAGGAAAGTGTTCAAGGATGTTCTTAGAAAGTGGAATTTGCCCTGTGTTTGTTTTCCAGAGAAAATTTTGTGTTATTAACCACTTTAACTTTGGACTTTGGACACAAAGTGGCAAGGTGATGAGATCTAGGAGGAGCAATGACATTCCTCTTTGAAAGACACTAAGATATCTTCTCCACCCTATTCAAGATGTCAGACTCAGCCTGACATCACAGCATTCGTTTCTCATCTCAGTGATGCATTTATAAGTTCATTGAAGAAGAAAGGGGTGGGAGGGAGAGCAATACATCCAGGTGGTGACAGCCTTTTCAAATATATGACCACAAGGGGGGAGAAAAGGCAGAGCTTTCATGTCTGAAATGTGAAGTCTTTTGGAGCAAGATACTTTGAAAAGACTTCAGAATGAGCCCTGAATAAATTTTGCTGCAAATGAGTAACAGTTTAAGATTTTTCTCTTGATGCTGGTGTGAAAGGCTCATGACTGTAGATATGTAAGGAGGCTTTGAATGTTCCCTACATACAAAGCAAAAGATTCAAACATCCTACTCCTTTCTATCTTCTGCTTTCAAATCCTACATTTTTCTTCTAGGGGTCTTTATGAACTGTGAGGCAGCAATCCTCCACAGAAAATTTCCTAATTCTTTAGTCTCTGAAGGTCAATACAGTGTTTCACAAATGAGGGACAGGTTGCTCAGTTGTTTAGAGCAGTAGCCCTTAACTGTAAGTAGAGCTAGATTTTATGGGTTTTTTTGGTGTTGATTTTTACCCTCTTCCTTATTGTATAATGTTACTCATTATGAATGGAAAAAGGCCTGTGTAAAAAAACTCATTGGTGTCTCCTACAATTCTGGGAGCCTAATGCATTCCCCTTTACTATTTGAAAGTATTCTGGAAGTGACAAGCAATTATCAAATGACATTCTTCTATTTCCTCTTGACTCTGCACGTTTTTCTCTCAATCTCAAGAGTTTAATACTGCTACTGCTGTGCAGGGCCTTTTAAGAGTAAGCGATTACTTTTTAAGGAGATGTTGATATTCTTGGCAGGATGGAGAGGAATGGAACTCTGATGATCTCTCTTTCCATGTCCCACTTTCCTTGCATTTGAATTATGCCATCCATGAGAGAAATCTGTATGTAGTCTTTTCCATAAAAGCTTTAAACTTTAATTTCTGCAGCTGAATACTTTTAATTTACTTTTATTTTTTCTTTCTTGCCTTTTTTTCTGAAAAGGGTGAGTCCCATTGCTAAAGAACACCTTTTAATTGTGCTGCATATTAGGAACGAAGATCATTAATCCTCTAGGAATCTTATTCTCATACATTTGTAGTGCATGTCTCATGATCTTTAAATAGAGCAGTTTTCTCATTACTACTAATGACAACGGTGTTAGAATGATATTATAATTACTGTGGATTCAAGAAACATGAATTGAGTTAAGAGTCAGTAGTTGGTTTCTTCTGGTTTTTTAATCTGCCCTGTTTTTCTGTCACATATTTTAATTTTGCTCAGTATTGAGTGGGATATTTTTATTGGTGAAAGTCCTCACCCAAATATCATGCAATGGAATTTTTGCAAATAAACATTTAAGGCAGAAGGAAGAAAGCGCTGAGAAAAAAATTAACCCAAAGTCTTCCTAATCTTCATCTTTTCCTCTTTTCCGGTATGTTCTGTTATTCTGCTTTCACTAGATTTTGATACATCTGAGAATGCTGTGGGGTAAATTGGGAGGAAGCATATTGTAGAATGGATGTGCACTGCTTGCTCTGGAACAATTGCAGGAGAGATTATTAGTGGGTTAACACTTATTAGGAAATGTGAACAAGCATCCCACGCACCCTGAGGGTACATCTCACTGTGCAGCAGAGCACAGCCCAACGAGTGCCCAGCTAGCTCGGAGCAGGCTGCAGACCCAGCATGGCACAGCACAGCAGCACAGGAAAATGGCTGGGCTGGCAGGGCACTCCTCATCTAGACAAGTTTTTTCACTCACAATTTTATATATATATATTTATATTTAATATATACATATAATGAATATGTATATTTAATGCAGAGTGATAAATATCAAGTGATGCAAACTTTATTCACTGCAAAGCCTGATCTTGAAAGCAAAGTAATTAAAGCATTAAAGAAGAGAGAAGCTCCTTCCCTTCTATTAATGCAGCACAAGTACATGTGATTGCAAGCAGGCACAACTTTGTTCCACACAGCGGTTTCTGTTGCAACATATAATGGCTCTGTGACTTGTTCTCTGCAAGACTCCAGGAGCTGCTGGTGATACATTAGCAGTTGTTTATTGCTGTTATGCATTGATTTATATTTTGGTGGTTTGGACCTTTTCAGTGTCCCTGAGTGATGACTCTGATCTGGAGCACATACATCAAGGTCTCTGAAGCTCATGCTAACTGTTCACCATTTGTAGCTCCAGCTGCACTCTGTGCACATTACATCAGCCTGCTGAGTTTAGCAGAGGTGTTCACCATTCCCTGTGTCTTAGCACTCTTGTACAGAACAGGGTGAAACTTAAGGATGTTTTGGGAGAAGGAAGAGTTACCTGAATTGTGAATTGTGAGTTCTCTGAGATGAGCCTCAGAGAAAAACTAAGGGGAAAAAAGGTCTAGGAAAGATTTTTGTATTAATGCAATGTGCACCAAATAAATGTTCCTCACAGGAGCAAGTGCAATATTCAAGCATCCAAGCTAAAAAGAAAAAAAAAAAAAAAAAAAAGACATCTAAAAATAGTGATGTTTAAATACCTATTCATACACATTTGGGAATGTTTTCACATAATTTTTAGTTAATGCCTGTAGTGGATTTATCTTAGCTGGCTGCCAGATGCTCATCCAGCTGCTCTGTCTTCCTCTGCCCACCCCCAAGAGCTATGAGGGGGAAATAACATGGAAAAGCTTGTGGGTCAAGATAAATATAGTGAGATCTTTTGCCACTCACCATCAGTGGGAGGAAAGACTTGACTCTGGGAAAATTTAATTTATGGACATATAAAATGGAATTCAATATTGAGAAACCAAGACAAGGAAAACACCTTTCCTCAGCTATCTCCTTTTCCCATATCCACTTGGGAAGTATGAGCTAACTTAGGAAGTTAGCTTTCTACTGAAAACTAACATGCAATGAAAATATGTTCAGGCTTTCACGTAGTGATAAAGACTGATAACATTTTTTTTTTTTTTTGCCTGCTTTAAAATCAAATTCCCTAAAATTTCTCAAGGAAAGGAGTTACTGATGAGGAGACAGAAGAGAAACTGAGGTGAGACACAGAAAATGCACAAAATCACAGCTCTGATTCTCAGGTTTATCCTGCCACAGACTGGCATTCCTGTTTTCTTAAGAAGGACATGCATGACACAACTGCTGGCAGGCCTCATTAGTGTCTGAATCTGGCATTTTACCATGTACTAATCCCATCTCTGGCGCTGCATTTGGATGCAGCATTCCAGCGTGCAATGCTGGCTAGCAGTTAAAAGGAATAATGATGCACCATGGCACATGACCAGTTTCATGTTCTGCTCAAAGTGAAAAAGGCTGCTTGGAAGCACTGATGCTAATTGCCTGCTTTCCAGGTAAGCAGTGTTTTGTTGTGCCCCCTTGTATCTGCCTGATGTGGGTACACAGATTCAGTCATCTCTAGGATTTTGCACAAAGGTAAATTATCACATCCTTGATAGATTCCTTAGCTGTTCTCCTCAAGCTCTTGCCCGTCGTTACATTTCTTTAACTTAGTATTCTGCATGCAAAGCTGACACCTCCATAATCAATTGATAAATACCTTACTTGTTCCGGAGGGCTGGAACTGTAGCAACCAGTTTGTGTTAACGTTGATGGATGCAGCCTTGCTCTCTCTAAATAAGACATTAAGAAAAGGAGATTGTGTGGGGGGTGGGGGGGGGGAGAGAAGTGATGAGATGGGGTAAATCAGCATTATTAAAATATCTTGTTATAGAAGATTGTGAAAGGCTCAGGTTGGGATTTTTAGAAATCATTAATTTCACAATAGTTATGCTGTTTTTTTTTTCCATTCATGTTTTCTGTTCATATTTTCATTGTGACAGTTGTATTGTTCAAAAGTATTTCAGTAAAAAGAAAAGGTGTTAGTAGGTAAAAATAAATGTACAAGGTCTAAAACCCCTAGCTAAAATATTGAAGAGTAAAATGAAGCCTTACAGAGAAACACTAATTGTTTCTGTACAGCTACTTTTAACTTATGACTTCAGTTTTAATTTTCTGAAATGGCAGAAATTCAGTGCAGTCTGACAAATCATTTCAAAATGAATGTATTAATCAGAGATTCTTGTGAATCACTGTTTCTTCACTCTTTCTTCTGCTGAAATTATCACAGATTTTATTATGTTTAGTGATGTAAGTATTATCTGCCATTACATTTTCCTTACTTCATCCTCTTTTGGTTAAGCTTTGCATATAACTCCATAAAGCCTCACTGCTCAAAAGAATTTTTTCCCAGATAGTTTCTGGTGTATAATCAATCTACTGGCTCTTGCTACTGGCTACTCACCACTTCTGGCAAAGTTAGTGTTGAAAAAATGCTGAAAAAGTCTGCTGTTCCTTCAATCTCATAATTTTATCATGATATGTTAAACCAAAAAGACAAGTTTTGTCCAATGATTTCCTTTGGGGTCTAGACTGTAACATGCAAATGAGAAAAAATAAGATCTGCACAGGCAGTCAGAATATTCATAAAGCCATACACAAAGGTGGAAGGTTTTTTGTTTTCATTTTAGATGATCAATTTTGTCCCAGCTAGAGCCATAACATACAGTTTTATTCTGGTTTGGGAACAGTTTGCTCATATTTTTCTCTTGTTCCGCACACACTGAGATAATTCACATTCTAGATGCCTATATTTCTGTTAATTGTAAACAAAATGCTTTTAAATATGTATATATACATGCATTAAATATACAAGTTTCTTTTTATTGCCTTATCCTTTTGGATGCAAAGTCACAGATTTTCATTTCACTGATAGATCAATTTAATCTTAACCTTTATTTCAAAGATGATCATAATGCAAATTCTTGTTGTCATGATGGGTTACTGGATCTTGATTATGAAAGAAAAGGTTAGTTATACAACTAATGTTCAAATAACATTAGTGGAACTTTGTCATCTTAGTATTATGTTATGTCATTTTGTGCAGAACCAGATGGGAAGGGAAATGAAAAAACTCCCTTGGTACAAATACCATCTGATGAGAAGAAATAAAACCACCTGCTATGCTATGTAAAGACAGAGAGTTAAGGCTTCTTAAGTTAGATAAAGTTTTTTACTCTTGTTTTTTTCTTTCTGGCCCGTGTAGACCTGCTATTTCTTCCTCTTCACTTTACTGAAATTGTTAATTGCAATAGCCCATAGCCCAAAATACACAGTTTATCCAGCGGTGAAATCTCACCTCTTTTTGAGTAATTAACAGTTCTTGCACCTCTTTTATACTCTCCTTCCATCCCTATACATACTCATTATCATGGTTTGTCAATTATCTTCCAAACTGTATTAAAAAAAGATAACTCTCTAACATTAGCAATTGCTCAGAAGTTGCTAATAGCTCTCCTGAGAGCACTTGTCTCACCCCATATCTCCCACCTTATCAAAAGGTCACATTAATTATAGGACCCTTGCTGGGAATAAATCAATGTGTCAATCAGAGACCCACAATTGTGCTGCAGTTGGAAAGAAAAAATTCCAGAACAAGGTTATATTTAGGGCCTTTATTTTTCAATATTATATTTGTGAGTTAACCCAAGAACAAAGAATAATAGGAGTGTATGTTGGATTAAGGTTTCTGTATATTTTTAAAATAAATACTTTTATTTGTGCCTTATTATCAACTATTCATTCTTAGAATAAAAATATACTTTTCTTCCTTGTAAGATGTCCGAAAACATTGCCTTCAGTTAAAAAGGGAATTAAGAAAAGGAAACAATGAATTTCAAAGTTATTCTTTCTCTGACAACATCTCTGTATTTCTTTATTTCTGTATTTAGTTATGAATATTTTAATGCTAGATCATAAAACAATCACAGTTGCAATAACAAAGACTTCCTCATTTAGTCTCTTTATGTTCATTCACAGTCTGCAAGGATGCTTAAGATACTCAAATATGTAGAATGTTTGTTTAGTTGTTTTGTAAAGCAAAGAATTTCTAACTGAAACGCAGTAGATTAAAAACCGCATGAATAAATATGAAGGTAAAAATGTTTCATTTATCCAGCGTCTAACTCATTTTTTCTTTTGATCTGGTTTTACTATATTGAGCTGGTTTCCAGTGGTGATAAGCTGCATACAAACTCATTCACAGACTGCTGTTAAATCCCAAGATTTGGATCAAATTTTCATATGTTGTTATTACCACCAGTCTAATTCTTCAAGATCTTAATTGTGAGCTAACTGCTCAAGCAAGTTAACATAAAATTGAATTTGTGCCCATCAACTTGAGGCTATAGAAGTGTCTAATAAATGTGATTTATAAACTTCTCATTTTGCTGGCCATGAAATAAAAAATAATTTATGTGTGCATATGTTAATATAGGAAACAGTCTAATAACTTTCTAAATACAGTTGAATTGGTTGTTACATTTATTTAACATGGTGTCTAAATCAATGCTTTAGATCCAGACAACTTCAAGTCTGATTCCAGTAATGTTGAAAGGCAAAAGTGGAAAATTTCCAGCTCTAAATCACCCAGGTGGAGAGCCCAGGTAAAAAGAAAAATGAAAAAAAAAAAATAATAGAAGATGAAGTCAAATGGAGGAGATAGATCCTTCCTTCCTTCCTTCCTTCCTTCCTTCCTTCCTTCCTTCCTTCCTTCCTTCCTTCCTTCCTTCCTTCCTGCCTTCCTGTCTCCCTCCCTCCCTTCCTTGAAACAAAATTTTAGTTGCAGACCAAGTCAATTATTTCCACCTCTTTCTTATTTCTGAAAGAGAAGCAAATGTTATGCCTGGGAAGAAAATGAGTACCTGAAATGTTATTAGTAATACATTGCATCTCTGTTTGAGGCTTATAAAAATATATGATCTGCCAATACTTGCAATGCTGATATAGTATAATGATGCAGAAATTAGAAGGATAGTAACGGATTTAAAGAAAGGTAAAACAGGCTATGTTGTGTAATTTATTATGACAAGAGATCCTGGATAAGATGGAAACTAGGTTTTAAGTGCAGGATGTTTTGGCCTTGACTCCAAACCCTGTGGAGGATGCCCTTCTTGTCATTTGCTGCTGAAATCTGTGAAAAATTCTGCACCATCCCATAAGTCTGATAGCAGGTAATGTTGTTTTACTTACCCAGTGCTTTACTTTCATTGAAGCTGGTGTGGGAGCTGGAAGAAAACCCCAACATTAAAATCTTTCATTTCATGTTGAAAAATTGGTGTCAGTGGAAAAGTGGACATAGGGTAGTTACCATTACAGGTTGAAACATCCTTGCTAATCTTTCCAAAGATTGGTTAATCTTTCCAAAGTTAATTGGTTTATGATCTGAAGTATGTTTATTTTCTAAAGTGCTTGCAGCAAACAAAAATCTTAAATTCCTCCATGCTATACCACATAGATAGATAAATTATTTCTCTCTATATGTGCCAAGGAGAAATCAAGTTTCATAGTCTCTGTGTAAAAGCCCAACAAATGTTGACATCTCTGAATCTCATACTAGCCTCTGAATCAGTTAATTCTATTTTATTCTCTGTAAACTAGAATGCTCAAGCCCATTTAATAACTGTATATTTTTATGTGAAACTTGCTGAGGATGAAAGTACTAGTGTGCTTCAGATAGACTTGATGCAAATTTGTCTGTGCTTAGAAGGCTCTGGACTTTTTAAAAAAAAATTCGTTTAAAAGTGTTTAGAATACAATAACAAAATGCTGCATGTATATGTTCCAAAATGACTTAACATGTAGATAAAAGCAGGTATTAGAAATGAAATGAAGTTTTGGAAAAAAAAAAAAAAAACAAAACAGTTTTGAATAAAATCCAATTGGTCCATTATTGATGCTATTTCTGAAACTTGTTGCTCTGAAGGAAGTATCAAATTTTCCCTTGTAGTACTGAACATGGGAAGCATTCTTACTTTAATTTTGAAATTTATGTGAAGTTCCATTGCAATCAATGACAAATCTCTCATACAAGTTATGTGTCCCAAAGGCTGATTTAATCAAAATGATGCCTCTAGACATAGAAGTAAAATTTAAATTTCAGTTTCTGGATTATTTGTGACTTGCTAGTTCATTGACTAGTGTGCAATGAGCAGAAGGTAGAGAAGAGAAGAATCACTTGCAATACTGGACCTGCTTTATTTATTTATTTGTTTGTTTGTTTGTTTTTAAATATTGGGAGTGATCTACATTGGATAATATTTCAGAACTAGCATGCTTCATAAACTGCCCCCCAGTTCTCATCACAGGTGGACACTGTTGCTAGCAGTGTCCTTTCCTGCATTTACTAATTTTTTCTTTAGTACATTTCACAAAATCAAGAGAGTAATAAGTAACCAGAATACAAAAGCTGGACACTGCAATTCATAAATGGTTATGCCATTAGTCTCTCCATAGAAGTGCCTGCTAGAAAGTGTGACTGTAGCTGGTACTGCTAATTAGCAGTATGCCATTACAATTTCCAAAATATATGTTGTAATATTTATTACCCAGATTATGGGGCATACCCAGTGCTGTATGAAAGAAGTAGTAATTCTCATGAATAATTGCTACTGCATTTAATGATTTCTACTATCAGAGTTCACATTAAGTGCATGTGTGCCTTGATTTCAATTAGGCAAGGGTACCACGTTTGCTGTGAGGTCAAAAGAAAAATGCTCTCAGGGGTGTGTCCTGATGTAGATGACCACTGGATTAGTGGTCACCCTTGGTGAATCCATGCTGGCTTTTGATAGATTGCACTGAATCTGCAGTTATATGTATTTAGACTTTCCCCAAAAATGTCTTCTTTCTTGGTCAGAACTATTCAATAAAATAATGAGATTTCTGCATAAACTACGTCACTGTAAAGTACATGGAAAATGCATACAGGATTCATTGAGGATATTATTCATAGGCAAAATATCATGTGAAGTGCTGCAAAGCATGCTCCTATGGAAGGTATAATAAATTGATAAGGCTCATAGGTTATCACAGAAAATATGGTGTTTTCCAAATGCACTTGATTGAGTCAGCATGCACAGAGAATGCATTATTAATTCAGTGTCAGGCTTACTATTTCAGTTAGGCAAATCTTAGGTAGAAATATGTCTACTTTGTTCAGATCTGAAAAAAGTTTAATAATTTGTTAATTTCTATGTAATGATCATACACAGTGATAACAAGCTGAATATTAATTAAAAATCTTTGAATCAACAACATAGTGCTTATTCTCAGGCCAGAAGTTGATTTTTTTTATTAAATCAGCAGTTAAAAATTTGATCATGAACAAGAAGGTCAGATGTCCTTTGACATGCTGAAATATTATGCTAGATAAGGCATCAGAACTATTCTGATCTCATTTTCTTTCTCTATTTCTTTAATTCCTATTATCATAGTAACAGAGGCACAAAAGGAAGATATTCAATTTAACCACATTGCAATTTGAAAACTATGCTTTTTAGTCTTGTAAAATTCAAAATATTCTGGTTTCCGTTCCCTAAGGGCCTCTAGCATCTCTTTGAATCTGAGTACAGTACACAATAAACTTCTGCTTCTTAATAACATTGTTTGCATGTTTGAAAAGGAAGATAGGTTTATGTGCTTTGCTGAACATACGATTGTCACTCAGCTTTCTGTTGGTAAAAAGTAGTGTAAGACTTCGCAGGCAGTACTTCAGCATGATTTGCAAAGGATGGTGGGTTGTGTTTCACTGCAACCCGAGGAGTAGCCTGCTATAGTACCTCTGACTGATTCTAAAAACAAAGCAAAAGCCATTCTGCAGAAACATGGGCAAAAATGCAAAAGCTGCTGCTACATTTCCTAAAGAATGTATTCATTTGCTAAAGATCTGAACAAATCGTTCTGGTATGCAAATGGCTGCAAATCTACTTGAAATGCTTTAGCAAAATATTATTAACCCTTATTATCAGAGGCATTATAATCACATATCAAGCGAGAACTGGCCTGCATTGTAACACTTTTATATCATTGCTCAATTACAAGTTCAGTAAAAAGGTCACCACCCCCAATAAATTTTTCAAGCAATCTTTTCCTTATCTGCTTGTCATTGAGATGATGGAGGAAACAAAAGTATAGTTTTCAGTGTAAATATTATTCCGTGCTTTTTAAGCACGTTAAGGTACAATGATGATAAGTCATTCCACACAAAATCTTATCAATTATTTTCAAGCAGTATTTAAAACACTTTTCATTTGTGTTCTGGATACATTTATTCACATTTTAATTTTTTTACAGTAATTGTTCATAAAATAGAAACCTTTGTCAATAACACATTAATAGCCATGCTTTTTCCCCCTGCTATTAAGGAACAAAGGACAGCCAAAAAAAAAAAAATCCTTTCTTCATAATTTTTCGCTTTGCAGATTTGTTTGATTGACTGGCTTTACTCATTAACCGGAAAACTCATTTACATATGAACAGTATATTCCTTTCTTAGGAAATTATAATAATTTTAAAAGAATACCTCATTAACTGCATTGATTTTTTTTTTTTTTTACTATAACTTATCTTGAATCAACTACAAATAGAAAAATAATACCTTAATATTTTGAAGGTTGTATTAATTTCACCCATCTCCCCTTTCAAATGCAAATCTTTAAATGTTTCAGGTAGTTAAGGGTAAGATGTCTGTATAGATTGTTTGGCAATACTATAGATTTTAGAAAAGGCTTCTTTCTGCTTTACATTGATGGTTCCCTTTCCTGTTTTCCCAACTGGAGCCGTCATCCGGCTAAAGGAGAAAGTCAAAAGTCACAGACCCCTACACTGTCTGCTTTTGGCTGTTCATAAAATTCTGCTTTTTCCTGTTTGTCTGAATTAGCTTAATGGAAGATGCTGCAGGTCACTGGGAAAAATGTTGTTAATCGTATTTCTAGATTTAGCAGATTTGGACTGTATGAGCAAGTCATGATTTTCTATGTTGTTGATAATAACTTCAGTTAACGCAGAAAGGAAATTTTAGCCTTAACACTTTTTAGACATTTCTAAGGCTGCTTTGCATGCCTATTTTTAAACATAACTTTACATATATACATTTAAGTCTTTCATCTAAATAAAGGCACAAATAGAACTTTTTTACAGAATTATTGCAGGAAGTATAAGCTCTTAATTTTTATGCCAGATTGTTTTGTGAGGTAAAAGACAGGGACCATTAAAGTAGTTTCATGTTCTGTTAAGGTATTTCTAATGCAAGTAAAATGAAAAAAAAAAAGACTATCATAAAATAGAAGTGCCTATCAAAGCTTCATGAGAATATTTGACAGGCAATTTAGCTGTCTAGCAGCAGAGTATTTACTACAGGCAGAGAGGACATGTGTCTTTAAAATTTTTGGATTCCTCTTGTGTGAAGCTATACACTATAATTAAATGTAACTATGTTATCATATTGTAATATATTTGTAGTGAATGAAATATAGAGGCAACTTAAAAATTTCCTCAATATAGTATTTAAAATTATTTCAGTGCTCCTGAAATAAAGTAGCATTACTTTATCAGTAGTTTTAACATAGGTATATTAATCACATTTAATAGCATCAGAACTGAACTTAATTTGCACCTTTAATAACAAAGGATTGGGGATTTTTTTAAAAAGTAAGATTTTAAAAAGCTGGAACATTTTTGTCATAATCTCTCAGTTTTATATCTCTGTATCTTCCATGTTCCTTCCAGAAGCCATCATGAAAGGCTACTGTTACTGTACGCTTGGCCCAGCTCTGAAAGATCTAAGTTTCTGTGAACATGTAATTCTTGCCAATATGCAATTACTGACTGTTGGACATGTTTTGCAGAGAAAGTTTAATTACTAAAATATCAGAACTATCAGAAGAAACCGTTCTGCTAATATTTTCTTGATGTGTCCCATCTCAGAACATTGATTTTTAAGCCAAAATTTTATTAATAGTTAACTAAGCAGATGTTTAGGTAATTTAAGCTAAGAATACCTGCATATGCTCAAAGTATCGTATACATGTCTTAAAATTGTATACCTGTGTCACTACAGAAAAATCACTGGTTTTATGGATTAACAAATTATTTCTACTGATTATCTTTTTAAGGATTTTTTTTTCCTGCAATGCAAAACTTTTAAAGGTTTGCATCACTTTAGGGGGTCTAAGGCTGGCTGTGGTGACTTGCTCAAAGAGCAATTTCTTGTTCGTTAGGAAATAAACTAAATTCCTTCAAATGTTCTTGAGAACATCCCTGAAATTCCTCCTTTCCTGTCTGATGGCTCTCCTCAGTTCTGGATCAGTCAGTGGATGGAGAGCTCTGGGTGAAATGAGCACAGAGGCGAGCAGCGATGGGAGGCCAAGTATGTCTTTGATACACAAGAAAGTAGAGATGTGGAAACTCTTCTACTCTTGAACCAGAAATTAGGATTCTAGGTAGGATGCTGTAGCTACAGGAAGGAAAAATGCAGCCTGAATCTGGAGGATATGAAGCAAGCAGTAGCTGCTTTCAGGACCTTAACAGAAAGCAATGTGTATATTTATTACAGTGTTCACTAATAGAGATCAATGAGAGGCTATCTTTAAAACAGACAGACCTAGGTCACAGCTGCTGTACAGTGCTGAATTGAATGAATTAGTCCATTAGTCAAGTTTTAGCCTGTCTTGCAGTGGCTTCCTATGCACACACTTATGTATATATAAAGCACCATATACCACAGCTCACAATAAATGGTTGGTTACAATTTATTGTATTTATCATTAAATACATCACAACTTCATATTTTACTTACAAATATGTTTCAAATAATATAATTACTGACAGATGCAATGTTATACATTTAATAAACAAAACAGGGATACACAACTGTGCTACATAAAAGCTACATATTAAAAAAAGAAAGCGTTAAAATGTAGTTCATGTCAGGGTCAAAAGAATGTTTAATTCTCCTGGTTCTAGAAATGATTTTTCATCTAATATGGGTAATTCAAAAATAATTAAATCCCTTTTAGATTGCCTGCAGGCAATTTTATTATTTAACTTTATTATTTTTGTAACTGCATGGATTCTAAGTCAGCGTGATAGATCTGTAATTGTTTTCATTTCTTTATCTGCTATGTTTAGTTTTTTGCCTCTCCTCTCTCTACAGCAGTCATTGTCTTAATTTTGTTTTTTGCTCCAAGCATGCTGTTGGTACACAACAAACAATAAACACTAATTACAATCATCAGCCACATTCTACAATCCTTAGGGCTTGATGTAAAACCTGCCAGAGCTGAGAGGTATCCCTCACGAAGAGAATGATAGTTAAAGCTCCACAGCTGGAGTTAGGATGTTGTGATTCTTACCATAGTCCTAGGGCAGACCTAATGCATGAATCTGTGCAGGTCTCTTTATGTGTTTCAGGCAAAATGTAGAACATGTACAGTTTTGCTTACTGATATGGGAAGCTCTCCAAGGCAAATGCCAGAATTCAGACTAAGTTAGTCAAGTCTAAAGCACAGCTGTGAGAAAGGTGTTTGGTGACAATATGCCTTAGTAGGATGTTATTGTGACCTTGTGGAGATATAGCTTTAAGAAGTAGTGCCTGTTCCTTAATCTGCTGGTGCTGAATCAGAGAGGCTTTGTGATGGCAAAGCCTTATGTTATTAGCAATCAATAATGCATACAGTCATTGTATGATTATAGATTTTTACATGCTCAGTCCTAAAAAATTCAGGACTGGCCACAATGGTATTCCCACCTAATGAATTTAGGCAGGCTGCAGTATCATTCTATCTTAGTAATAAAGATAAATAGTTTTACTCTATGAAAGTTTTAATGATTTTTCTAGATGTAGTTTTCACTTGTTTTGATATCTTAAAATATTTAAATTAGGTTTTATCATTCTATTTTAAGCAGCTTTTAACCAAAAATACATTATATTAGAAATGTTTTACTAAGCTACATATCTATTTCAGGGTCATTTTGTTCCATTGATACCTAGATTGATACCTCTTCTCTTGAGAAACCTCCTCCTTAGGAAGCTTTTTTTTTTTTTTTTTTTTTTTTTCCAGCTGTCCTCCTATTAAAAATCTATGTCCAGGTTTTATAATTTTTTTAATTCAAATCAAACATTGTTGTTCCTCAGTTAAAGATAAGAAATGAATATGAAATAATCTGATACAAGCCACTTTCTGCCTCACATTTATAGCCTATTTTTCCTATTTCTCTCTGGTTTTAGGAAAAAAAAAAATCATTCTGAAAGGCAGGAAGTTGGTATCATCAGGAAGCTGGTATTGGAAACCAGCCTGTTATTTAATAACTTTTCACCCAATGCAAGTGGATAATTTTGTACCTCAAAAATATTGGTTATAATCATGGTATAGCACATCTTGAATTAAGAAAACCAGCATGCTAACAGAAAACCTACACTATATGTGGAAATATGCATTTAGCTTAATTATTGGTTTAGAATGATACTGCACCTTGCCTAGCGTTAGCATTTGGGGATAGAGATATCTTTTTGTGTTCTTCTTTAGGTAAAGTCTTGCTCCAAGCACTGTGTTTACTCAATACTTGAGATGGTGATGTGCAGAAAGCAGTGCTATTGCTGCAATTAAAAGAGGCACAATGTGACCTTTTTAAAAACTCATGTATGTAGAAGTTTTACAGGAAGAGTGACAAAGCTGTGGAAATTCAAGGAAGTGTGTAGAGAGCTTTCTTTAATTTGGAAGCTTTATTTCCATTGTTAGCATCTCTCTCAGAATACTCTAACTGAAATAGATTTCTCATCTTAATACACAAATCATAGGTAAAAACAGTTTATGTTCCTGTATGATGTTGGGATAAGTACTGGCTCAGGAAACACCAACTCAGAACTTTTTTCTCATCCAAATCCCAGAAAGTTTTTCAGACTGCTGGAAGCTTTCTGGGGAAGTGCCCCTACATTCTTTCTGCATTGCCTGGATCCAGTGCTTCCAGCTGCCAGCTCTGCAGCTGACGTAGTAGCCCTATATTTGAGTAGCTGCAATATTGGATAAGTTGACTTACAGACTGAAAGGACACCCAGGCTTCTGGCAGAATTGCCAGGTGGCCTCACAGGAGGTGGGCACAAGATTTCAGCTCTGCAACTCAGGAATTGTTCATTTCACCAGAGCAACAACTCTTCATTTGCTGCAATTGCTTTGCTTTTAATGAAGGTTTGGCTCCTGTCAACAGCCAGCATAGAAGCCCTGAGGTCACATCTGGACACTTTCCCAGGTAGCACTCATCTGAAACTGAAATCAGCCTGTGATTTGAAATAGTGCAATTATGCTCCAGTTTGGGGCAATGTAGCAATGTATATATATATTTAATCTAGAAACATATTTTTCTACTGCCTTTTTTCAAAAACCTTCAAAATTGGCTTTGTTAATGTAAGGCTAGGAAAAAGAACCAAACCTGGAGAAATTATATGATTTGCATAGAGCAATATGCCAGTTTGTTTGGATATCTGTTAGGCAAATTCTCCTATTGAGACTCAGGGAAGCGTCCTAACCAGGTTGGTTATGGAGTCCAGTTTAGCTCCCAGAGATATTTGAAATGAGAGAAAATAGTTATTTTTTCAATATTACTGCATATTCTTAACACCATTTCTGAAGTAGGCTTGTGACACAATGTGCTAGCTACTTGAAGCATAGTCAGTTTCATTTCTTCTTACATCTGATTTACTAATTTGGGCTGCTTACAGTTTGAATCATCCAAGTTGGTAGTTGAGTCAAGAAATCACACCTAAAATAGAAAGAGCTGTAGTTCTGAAACATGAAATTGCATGGTGTACAAAATGTATCACAAAAAAAGTTACACAGTCAATATTGTGAGGAAATCAGCAGAAAACAAATAAATATTGCTTTGTCAGAAAAAAATTATTTTAAATTTTTGGCACTTCCTCTCAAAATCTTTTGAAAATTATTACAAAATACACTTTTCTGTGGGATCCTTTTCCTAATTATTGCCCCTCTGTCTTATTTTGGGTATGGTTTGCCCAACAAAGTTTTCCATAAGTTGCATATAAGATTGGAGTTTTGTGTGTGAGAAAATTTTACAATGAAGCGCACCAAAGGAGAGTTTATTTTAATTTTCTAGAGATCTGAGTTTAGATGGATTATTTATCAATTCTGAGACCAAATATATTAAAGCTGGCTTTTTTTTTTTTTTTTTTTTTTTTTTACTCTGGCAAACAGTTAAATACTTGTTCCTTTAAAAAAAAAAAAATAAAAAATTTTGGGCATTAAAAAAGAGTGGCACGTGGAAGAGAATTTCCAAGCCAAACATTTCAACAGGAAAATTAGTAGTTTTAATTTCAAGAAAGAGTGGAGAAGTAGCATGCATAGATGATTGTAGGTTTATTCAGGTATTAATAGTGTTTAATGCTGCTACTTATTATTTTGCTCCAGAATCATAGAATGGTTTTAGAATGGATTTTTTAAATGGATTTAGAAGGGTTCTTTGAAGACCATCTAGTTCCAATCCTGGCCATGGGCAGGGATATCTTTCACTAAAGCAGGTTGCTCAAAGCCCCTTCCAACCTGGCCTTGAACATTTCCAGGAATGGGGCATCCACAACTTCCCTGGGCAGCCATGCCAGACCCTCACAGTGAAAAACATCTAGTATCTATTCCAGACTTTTCCCCATTCAGTATAAAGCCATTTCTCTTGTGCTATCAATGCTTCCCTCTGGAAAAAAGCCGCCTTCAGGTGCTGGAAGGAACTATAAGGCCTCCCCAAAGTCTTCTCTTCTCCAGGCTGAACAATGTTTACTCTCTGAGCCTGTCTTCATAGAATAGGTGATCCAGACCACTGATCATCTTTGTGGCTCTCCTCTGGACTTACTCCGAGAGGTCCATGTATTTCTTATATTGCAGGTCCCAGATCTGGATGCAGTACTTAGGTGGAGTCTCACCAGAGCAGGAGTGCAGAATTGCCTCCCTTGCCCTGGCGGTCACTGCTTTGGATACAGCCTGGGATACAACTGGCTTTCTGGGCTGCAAATGCATATTGCTGGGTCATGTATGTCGAGTTTCTCATCCACCAGCATTCCCAAGACATTGCCCTAAAGGATGTTCTCAATCCTTCATCCCCTAGCCTGTATTTATGCTCAGTATTGCCCCAAAATAAGTGCAGGACCTTATGCCTGGCCTTATTGAACCTCACAAGTTTTGTATGGGGCCACCTTTCCAGCCAGTCCAGGCCCCTCTGGATGCCATCGTTGATGGCCCCTTGCAGCTCGGTGTCATCAGTGAACTTGCTGAGAGTGCCCTCAATCCCACTGTCCATGTCACCAACAGGATGCTGAACAGCAGGGATCTGCACAACTGACCTCCAAGGAATGCCACTCGTCACTGGGCAGCACTTGGACATGAGATGTTGACCTCAGTTCTCAGTGCAAGCATCCAGACAATTTCTTATCCCCTGAGTTGCCCACCCATTAAAACCATCTCTCTTCAGCACAGGGACAGGGATGCTGTTCGGGGTGGTGTCAAATGGTTTGTACTAGTCAACACAAATGACACCTCTTCTCTTATCCACCAATGTTGTAAGCCTGTTGTAGAAGCCCTCTAGATTTGCCAGGTGTGATTTGCCTTTTAGTGAAGCCATGTTGGCTTTCACAAATCACCTCCTTATTTTCCACATATTTAGTTGTTTCAGGAAGGAAACAACTCCATGATATTGCTGGTCCAAGGTCATATCATATAGAAATATGGCTGGACATATCATACCCTGGTATCACAGGAATGTTTGTTGGCAAAATGGGGATACATGCAGTAGTAGAAAATGAAATATTAAGTCATCTTTGGAAAGTTTGGGACTTATTTTTGATAACAACTTTTATATTTTTCCACTCATATGATGGCTGGACTACCAGGAAATGCAAAAATAGTCTTATGGTACATTTTGTTTGCTTTATTTCATCTAGTAGATAGTACCAGCTATTTCACTTGTTAAAACAGAAACAATAACCAGTCTTCACTGCTCACAAAATCCTTTTCTAAAGTCCTTAAGGGTGTTGTGCAAAAAACAGAGAATATTGGTTTGAAAGGCCTAGAAAAAGTGGATTGGTGTGAAGGGGAAGTAGAATGGAGTATTCCTGGGACTTCTTATTTTTAATATTGTGCTTGAAAAATATTTATCCCTACATAATAAAATTAATCAAAACAGTGCTTGAAGTCTGATAAAATTTTCACACGTCTTCAAAATCCTTTATTTTGTCTGTCCTCCTTTGACAGGCTGTTACTAGTTGATAAATTGAAAGAAGAATACATTACAAAGTGTTTCTTTGTAGACTATCATGCAGAAATTATTTTCTACTTCTGATCATTATCCATTCTTCAGTTTTCAGAAATACTATTTTCACAAACTGGAATACAACTAGTTTTATATACAGGTTTCCTTGAAAAAAATATAGTATACACAGTTTTTAGATGTCCAAACTAGGCTCACTGAGCTCAGTCTCTCTATTTAGAAGAGAAACTCCTCCTATATATATAGAAGGGAGAATATGTATATATATATTTATGTATATGTGTGTGTATATATATATATATATATATATGGGAAAAATAAATGCAGCAAATACTAGTGTATCTGTAAAGATCAACATTAGAGTCTTATTGATGCATTCTTTGTTTTCACAAATCATGGATACTTTGCTGTTTTGGAGGGTTGTGTTTGGTTGTGGGTTTTTGTCTGTTTTGCTCATGATTTTTGTTTGCTTTTAGAATTGTTTGAGGTTTTTTGAGTGGGACTTTGGATAAGGCCTAAAAAAATGCTTAGAGCCTTGGAAATGATAGTAAATCATATAAGTCAGGATTCTGAAAGTAATTGAGACTTCTTAAAACAAACTTTATATTTGTACTTTCATATAATACAGACTGAAATAAAGATATAATTGATATGCCTATGATTGGCTTTTTACCTGGGGAAATATATGAAATAAGAATATTTATTCTCTCCAAAATTTCATCCTTAATTTCAGCGAGTTTAAGAAGGCTTCTTGATATACTTGAAATAATGAAATTGTTAAAAAATTAAATGAAAATTGAGAAAATCGAAAATATTATATATTTTGTTTTATCTTTTTCAAAAAAAAAGAGCAGATAGAAGCAAATTTGCTCCCACAAATCCACAACATCATATTTACAGGAATGAAAATATAAATATATTATTTGCTTCAGAGAGGGAATAAATGAATAGGCAGTTGAGCATTACATTATATACCCAAGGGAAGACTACATAAGGAGGAGGAAGAAGCTTTCTCATAATATGCTTGTCACAGCCTACTGACAGAATATAAAATATTCGTTTCCTGAAGCTTGTAATTTATGCAATTCTGAACAAATTACATATGTACCTTTTTTTTTAAAACTCATTGTGTTATATCTGTCCTTCCCCCAACCTCTGTTGTCCCCCAACCTGTTTTGTTTTTGTTTTTTTTAAGTCCAAGGGCAAAACTCCTCTCTTTCACTTAAAAATTCCAGGCAGTTGCTGTCAAGATAGGCTTGCACTGGAGGGATATGACAAGTTCATTTGTTTATTGAAGAATATGAACTTAAATAATTTTAGAGTCCAACTGAGGCAGTTCAAATTTAATTTGATTAAATTCATTGAGCACTGGGTTAGTTCCACAACTTTACTGCTTTTTTAATGCTGACACTTATGTATAGGCTTTCAAACAGAAAGAAACTTCCTGTTCATAGGTCTCCTGGCCATGGTTAAGTGTAAGACTGTTCTTGTACTGAGCAATATCCGTTCTTGCATCCTACTCTTTTATTCTGCTGTACATAAAGGATAAGCAATTTAAGTTTTGCATATTGGATGCTTTTTTCATGTGATTTTATTCACAGTCAAGGGGAATGTTTCATTTCTACAAATGAAATACTTTCTATTTGAGGTCACACCAAGCCTCTTCCCCAGTTAGGTTGTCAATTGTTCCATACAAATAATTTTCAGAGAACTTCTCTTCAACTCTGAAATTTGCTGGATTATCCAGTTCTGCATGGGTTCCTCCTTTAAGAATAAGGGTTATTTCTTGGCAATGTTTGTTATAATGAGCTCTGACTATCGGAGCTTAAAAGCAGTCAGGACCCCTCACACACTGTGCTGTTCCTTTTGAGGATATTTTGCAAAGCAGAACCTCCTGATCAATTTAGGGAATATAAACTTTGAACAAGATAATAATGCTTCTCTGAACAAAAATATAAACATAACCCCCCTCCCTCCATATATACTGTTTTCCTTCATATCAGATTAGTACTTTTTTATCAAATTAGAGTGAAAATTATCAAACTAGAGTGAAAAGTATACTCAGAGGTCTGTGATGGTTATTGATTCTAATGGGGCAGAATCCAGGAATACAAAACTGAGAAGCAACTTTGAAGATTTCAGTTCAGATTTTGAGAAGATAATGTGAGGACATGGATGCTTGTTATTCAATCTCTTTTGACTGGAAGATGCAGTTTTGTCCTCATCCTCATTCCATCCATTTGACCTGCATTTTTTTGGCAGGTGAAAAAACTCCCAGAACTGGATTTCCGCTTGCACTGTAGACCTTCAGTGTGTGCAGAGACTAAATGACACTGCACTGTTTTCCTCCTGCAGCAGCAACACCACAAGATCATGAAATGAACTCCCTGGAACTCTTTTCAAATAGCTGACAAATCTGACTTTTTGATTATTAATTTATTCAATGTTTATTACTTTTTCTTTCAGTAAATATTACCATCATTTCCATTTCATTGGGAATTGAATTATAGTTGTATCCATTATTTTATATAATAGTGATATCTTCATATATTAATCCAGAATTGTTAAAAAAAAAAATTAAAGGTATTGGAGTTTTTATCTTCCAAATAGTATTGCTTTTCAATAGAAATACTCCTGAAAACATATAAAAATGTGATTGCTTTACTGTGGGTTGCTTACTTGTATTCTGCATTACCTCTGCCTCCCTACGCTTCCTATTATTTTGTTAAACTGGTACTGTGACACTGAAAGACATTTTTTTGCTTTTCTCTTCCCTTAATAAAAGTATATTTTCTAGAATCAACTTCTCAAACATATTGGTTGTACTTTTATGATATAGTGTTCCACTTCAAGAACACTTCAGTTGCTCTGCAGTATCAAAGAGCATCCAATTAAATTAAGTTGGCATCAAGAAATATGTTGTGCTCCTGCAAAAGGAAACACTCACAACTTATGGAGAAATCTTAATGTCAATGATCACTTTGCTTACGTATTTATCCTAATTATAAAACATTTCCTTTTTTTTAAGTGAATCTTACGTAATACTCAAAAGGCTATTTTACATATCAAATTGAAAGCTTCTCTTCAATGTAGATTTAAAACTCTAATATGCAAAAACATAAAAGAAATATACTTATGGAATTAAAAACATTTAAAGATATTTTTAATTACATCTTGGTTCCTTTAAACATTTGACTTTATTATATATATTAAGTCAGAGTCTCTCTCCTGATTGCAACTTCTAATGTTCTTTCTTTATTGCTCTCTTGGCTTCTGCAGTAATTTACAAGGAGACTAAAGTTTAAGACATTATTGTAAGAAGAGTTTAGAGAGATGTGCTGAAAAAAGATGTAATAATTGATGGGCAAGATAAACTTGTACAGAGAATTATTGTGAAGGAATGGGCAAAATTACCTAGTGGTGTGAATACTATTTAAGAGAAAAGCTGAATGATAAAATATAAAGCAATTGTTTTTTCACTTGTCTGACTAGAAAATTTTAATTTAAGATTTAAAAATGTAAAAAAATGTAAATAGAAACAACAATTTTATAAATTATGTTCCATCTCTCTAGAATTAGGCTTTATTCATTAGAATCTGTATTAAGATAATGCCTTTCTTAATTCTGCTTTGTTTTGCAAGTTGCAGATTAAATTTTCTGAATCCCACAAGAAAACACTGATTCTGAAGTTCTAAAGATCATGATCATCTGAATCATTTATTCTATTAGTGTGAAAGCCTGGATAATTGCATAGCTAAAAGCAGAAAGCCTTGGAAAAGGCAGTGACTCTGTAGGGATCAGGCTAAGTGTGTTCTAGTAAATCAAACACGAGAAGGTCTCAGTCAGGAAAAACAGCTGGCAGAGAATGGCTCATGTCAGCTCACTACACCTCTTCCTACCGTTCAGAGAAGAAAGACTGGGTCTAGAACACCTACCAAGCATCATTCCTTTGTGTCCTTCAGAATTGTTTTGGAAAATGCAAAAAAATTGTATTGGCCAAACTATGAAAGCTATACTAACAATTTAACTGTGTAGGAAACTAAGTTTTACATCCTAAAAGTGGTCCGTGGAAATATTTATTTTACTAGTGCAAATATAAGTGTGGGCTGCTTTGAATAAGTTGCTGTTATTTATCCTAAGGAGGAGTCCATCCATCTCCCTTCCTACTTTCCTCCCATTGCCTAACTGTTTTTCAAATAAGTACAAATATTTCACTGTTTTGATGTAAACAGTTGGTGAAGTTTCTATGGTGACTAAGACAAATATGATGAGAGGTATTGGGAACAAATTTTACTTAGGAATCTTTGGATGAAACATGCAGAAACTATTCTATTGTTAAAGATTAGAATGTCAAAATAGATTGCTGAAGGAGATCCTAGAGACACAAACCTTGGAATTCTTAGAGTGTTCTTAGGATAATCATAGAAATGTTCCTTTAAAAATGGCATTGGTATGGGTCCTAGGAACAAAGGACGGAGATTAAATGAGCTTTGTTGTCTTGTTTATCTGTGATAGCTTTGAAATAATTGCAGATAGCTGAATATATTTATGAAAAATCTTCATATCTTACACTTGTCTATATTCTATTATAAAGAGAAATCATTTTCCTCTATTTTTCATGCTTGTTCATTTGTGATTAAAATTTATTTTTAATGAAGCCATATCTGCTTTTGCACATACAGAAAAATAATTATTCTCTGTTTTTTTCCAGTTACTTGTTAGCTGACTATTTATTCGGACATAATAATACAGCAATTCTTACTTAGTTTCATACATCATAGGCATTTTTTCATCTGTTTTCATATATTGCTGTCTAGGAATTTTTATATGGGCTGTGTTTACTAGCCCTGTCCTGGTGTACAGTTGTTCTTTATTTAGTATTAAAACAATTTCATTGAAGTCAGGCTTCTTGCTACTCCAAAATGCAAAAATATGTGCATAGGTTAGGTGTGCTATCTTCCTGTATGTTTTTGTTCAAATCTGGCTGTGAAAAAGGAAAAAAATAAGTTGACCTCATATAATCCTCACTGCTCTTAATAAAACTATTAAATTATGAGAATAGGTCCCCGTACTGATCTCTGTGGTATTCTACTCAATGTTGTACTTTTCTTCACATCAAGGTCAAAATCACAATTATAACATAATTTAAAAACCTTTCTTATGAAATGTGAGACAACTATGTTGACTTAAAAGCTTGCTCATGGTGTATTCACCTTCTTCACTGCAAAGCTGGTCTAAAATCCGGCTTCTTCTGAAAACCATTCATTTCAATAACAGGTTATACAGATTCTGTGAATTTCCACTTATCAAGGGCTGTGAGAATCAGACTGTACTTTACCTTAAACTGTGGCCAAGTATCTCAGATAGTTTTCAACTTCTATGATTTAAATGTAACAATTTAACAAATATTTTAAAATAAGTTTTAAAATAATTAATATTTACCCCAAATTCCATCTGTATATTCATGTGGTTACTATTGTGTTCATTACATTTTTATGTAATATTGGAATACAAATTTTACTGGTTTCATGAATTATTTGTTGCTTTATTGCAAGGATTCTTTTCTTTAGAAAAAAATCATACTCAGCATAGACCATGGAAAACTCATTTATTATTTTAACTTTTTTTTTCCAAGTTTTTTTATATTTTATGTATTTGTAAATATATATTTTTGTATTTTTTTCTACTACTTCTAACAAATGAGTCTCTATACTTCTTTTATATAAGGCAAAATATTGTATTTGCATTAGGAATAATAATTTTTTAAGTGTTTTCTGAGCTTCAATTCCTTTTGAATTGATGTATTACTAGGCTTGTAAATATTGAAACTTTTAGCTTCTGCTTACCAAGAATTACTTATAGATGAATTTTGCATTCTAAGATATTTAATTCCCTTTTGTCAAGTCAAGAAAAATTTGAGAAAATCAAGCTGAAATTATATCATAGTTCCCCTATGATCATGTTTTCTCCATTATTTTAAATTTTAAAGAACATGTTTGGCTCCTCTATATCTTGCTATGACATAAATATTCTAATGACTTAAGTTTATAGTATGCTATATCTAAATCAAAACTTTTACTTTTAAAAATCAGTATATATAGTTATCAGACATTCAAACAGATGTATTAATAAAGTGGAAAAAATGGAATACACAAGCTGGTTTTACTCTAGTAGAAAAACCCCTTGTATTATATTTTATTATGGCATTATTCATGTTAATTGGGTGATAATTTAATTTTTATTTTATTTACTTATTATTTCACTTCAGTCATTTTCTAGCTTTCATTCTGGCAGCCTTCCAGGTTTTCAGTTTAGTCATTTTTTTTCCTCCCAATTACTCATGAATCATAATAATCAGATATTCCACTGGGATTTGTACTTACATACTTTTTAAATGGCAGCTTTCTAAGTTAAATATAATGCAGCAGAATACCACCTGGTGGCCCCACCTGAAAGCTCAGCATTGGTGGATCTGGTACTATCTTTCCTTCTAAGCTATCTGTATTACTGGAGCTGGAATTCAAGGACATAGACATAATATGGATGTTTGTAATAGTTCAACACAACTTTGGAAAATATAGTGGAGCAGACAGGGCGTGTGGTATATGGAAAGGAAGAAAAACACAAGATATCACCTTTCAACCAATGAAATACTTTCAGTTTTAGAGATAGAAATTTTGAAGAACTATTACAATTTGAGGAATTTTGTGTTTAACTTCAGATGAACATCTCTAGCAAATTCAAATTGTAGTATTCTACGTATTTTTAATATGCTCTGATTGAGTACTATGAGCTATATATGCTTAGATATGATAGAAAGATATTTTCGGAATTTAAAAGCCAAAGAGGTAATAAATAAGTTTATTTTGTAATTTTACTATTCATTTCTAACTGATTTTTCTGAATATGAGATATTTTTTTTTACAGTTTGCGTATGTTATATGCCAGGAAAAAAAAATCAGCTGTGTAGGCAGAAAGCCAAAGAACAGCCTTTTATAAATATGTGTGTTTCTGTGAGTAAACAGCAATGTAAAACAAAATTTGGCATATTATGTTTTAAAGACACAACATTTTGCATGCAAGGAAAATATCAACAGAACATGAAAGAAGGTTGATGGGGAGCACTCAAGGCACAGTTAATTACCTGGGAAGTGATATTTAGCACCATGATTTTCTGTGTCCTGTTATTTTGTTTAAACAGCACTGCAGAATCCCCTCCATCCATTCAAGTGGAATTTATGCTGGCTGTTGCAAACATGAATGATAATTAACCCGGTGTGATTCTGAAAGCAGATAGAAAGCAAGTTAGACTTCTGAGCCAGAGTAAATGCACCCTTTTTGAAGGGAAATCTTGTCAGAAAAAAATGCAGGGGGGTGGGAGTTTAACAATTCTTAGTATAATTTCATATGCAATTCAGAGTGCAATAAATCTATCTTTTTAATTAGCACTCCTGATAATACAACCTGTGAGCACAAGGATTTCTGAAGTCCATGGAAAATCATTGAGAGCCATGCAGCACAGGAAAGAACCTTCTCCAAAGAGAGCCAGGTAAGAAAGATTAGTGATTTAAAATAAATTAGAAAAGTTCAGGAGCAGTTCTGAGTTTGTTAATATCCATGTAATCTTAATGCAGCCCCTGAGTGCCTCTATCCTGCAACCTCAACAAAGTGGAGCTCAGTTTCTTATATCAGAGAGGGAGCTGGGATGAGTAAATGTATGTGCAAGTAGGAAGGTGCTGATGGCACACAGGGATGGTGCAGTTTGAATATCATCCTTCAGGAGCTCTAGGTGGCCAAGTTAATGATCACTGATGAAATGACACCTGCTTATTTGACTGCAATCTAAGTAGCAAACTGTGGTTTATAGTTATAGAACTATTTTTCTATTCATATATTTAAAAATATATAATTAGTTATTTTTCTATCTTTAAATATATTTATTTAGCTCCTCTTGATGGATTTCCCAGAAAAATCTATTTTCTCTCCTGAAGCATTTTTTCCTTACCAAATGAAGTCCTGCCCTGAACTGTGTAAGTTTGAATTTTAAGTATGAATGAATTTAAATAATGTTCTAATAACTTTTATCCTAAATTACATGATATCACATATGATTTTGAACTAACTAAAAGTCTTTAAAAGCCTATATCCATCAAATAATTTAATGCAATTTTGGTAGTATTAATCCTGTGGAAAGAGCAGTCACTAGGAGAATGATGATGGAAATCCAAGCTGTTCTCCAAATTATGATACAGTTGTATTAAAATAGGAAAATTACCAGAAGCAAGCTGAGAATCATATTAAAATTGCTTTGAAATGCACTTTGCTCTCACTTTGTCAGGTGTTACCAGGCAGTAGTTCAAGGCTCATATCATCAGCTTGAATTTTTAAAGGTACATGTCAAAGGTCCTAATAGGTGTTTCATAATTTTTCAAATATTATTTAGCCTTTTTATAATAGAGAAAATTATGATTTCCTTTTCCTGCAGAGAAGTAATCCAAGGGTTTTTTTGGTAGTGCTATTACTGATTTTATTATTTTTAGTAAAGGTGTATCTAATTATTACCCACAGATACTGTTTTTAGGTATAAAACTCTCTGGGAGATCTGCACACATATCTTCTATATGTATGTATGATAACAAATTGATCTTGCTGAAAATTATGTTCAGCTTTGTAAAAACATAAATATTCAAGAAAGGAACAATCAGAAGCTTTCTCCTCAAGTGGGAGAGCTTTTGAGAAAGAGCTAAATGATGCCTTTCATTTTCCCCATATTCCCTGCCAGTCATTTCACCACAAACCCCCACCCCTCAGATATACACTTGAAATGACACCTTATCTATAAATAATGAGTTGCTGTTGTGATATCTCCTAATGCTGTCCTCACAGATGCAAAAATGTGCCAAGATTTAAATATTCTCACTTCCTGGAAGTGATTAACATAAGTCAACTGATTTACTTCCATCTGTCAGGTGGCAAAAGATTAACCAGCAGAGCTAAAGCAAGCAATTTGTGGTGGTTCACTATCATGAGAGACAAACAAGTCTCTTAATTGGAAATTGACAGCTCTGGCACTCATTTGAGCTAAGCGTTTGCTTGCACTGCCTCTTGAGTCACTTTGCTCAATCTATAGCTTGTCATTAAAGCACCATGAAATTCTCTCTACAGGTACATAAAGCCAGATTTTTGCCTGTGGCAAACTTAATTAGGTAACAGCTGGATATTCAATCTTCACATAAAAAGCAGAAAATGCAAGTGATGCAAATGCTTCTCAAAGCATCATGAAAGTAAAGGTTTGCACGAGCAGTGAATGATCTTGTCATGATGATATTATCATATAAATAGTAAAAAGAAAAAAATGCTGCAGAGGGGGGAAAGTTGTTTATGACAGACATCACCTCAAACAATGACTGAACTATAACAACACATGTAAACTGATTACACTATATGGGTAAATGGCTTCTTTTCAAAACTAGACATCTGCAGGCCTGAAGTGTTAGGATGTGATTGTGAATTTAAATGAACTAAATATTTTTGTAATGTAATTTTTTCTAGGAAATATTTATTTATGGAAGTTTTTCTCTGGGAACAGAGATGCACAGAACAAAATTACAGCTTGCAAAAGATCCACTGTGTATGTGTGGTGTATATCCTACAATTTTTATTGTAATACTTTTAGAAGACTATGTGAATAGGTAATTAGGACACATTCCTTGAAGTGGTAAAAGCTGAAAGGTATAGAAAATTTCTGTTTTTATTGTACTTATTAGTTCTTATGCAATAATTTATTATAGCCGTTTTTGTTCTAGGGGCTTTAAACAAATACCACTAGTAGTTTACATAGGGGATTGATCTTGCAATTATGTATCATATACCTTTTAATTAAATAATCAAATTCTGTTTCTGAAGTTATAGGGTTTTTGTCTATTTTTACTTCTTACAGGAAAGCTTTTGAAGAATCCTGTGTTTCCACTGACTTTAAGCTTCCTTTTATTTTCAGCCTAAACAGAAGATTGAAAGAGAGAACTGAAAGTTTTGTTCATGGGTTTAATCTACTTTGCTCCTATTCAGTTGGACCTGGAATGTTGTATTGAATTTTGATAATCTTGATATCAGTATTTTCTTTTGCAAATTGCAGGAGGTCAGAAATATGCAGAGAGTTTTTTATGAACTTATAAAAAGATGAGTCACTTCACTTAATTAGTTACTTAAACATACCACCAAAGGTGAAAAAGCAACCACTAAAACCTTGACAGCAGTGTGAGCTGTCAGTTTAGGGATGATTCATGCTGAAGCAGTGTTGTATACATGGATCACTTGTAGATTCCCATAAGGATTCATCTTTCAAAAATGACAGTCACAGTAGGCTGAAAAATTGCGACACCTTTAAAAAGTCCCAAATATTTAAAAAGCAATAAATGTAGGTTCTTAGTGTTACAATAGCTGCATCTCTGATGTAACCACAATGAAGTTAATAAAGCTACAATAGCAAGAAAGCTGTTGCAATCTCTGTCAGTCTTAAGCACACATTTTTCAAGTCCATTACATCAGCTTCTCTCTGATCTTTACTTTGGCATCTCACATCTTTACATGTTGTAATCTTTTATTGCACCCTATTCAGTGTCATAAGGGGAACTTCTTTCATCCTTATTAGGCTTCCTTATTCAGGATTTTCACAGCAAATCTTCTACTTCCACGAAAAGAGTGGGAAAATTGTGAAAAAATATCCAGGTGGAAGTATGGGGAGTGAGGTACATGAAGTGTGTAGGTGCTACAGCTAGACATTAGTGAAGTAAGTAGACAGGCGTTGTAAGGGTACTGATATTTAAGTTAATGAGACCAAACAAAACAAAAACAAAAAAAAAAACAAAACCAAAACAAAAACAAAAACCCAGTTAATAAGATGGATGCAAGGAAATACTAAGAGAAAATTCTATTTACAGGTGTGCAGCTTGGAAGAACAAATATTATGACTTCCTCAGAAAGCCATTGACTTAGAAAGATACGGAATAGAAGGAACAAAATTTCTCAGTTTTAGTTGGCTAGAAGCGCACAGCCTAAAGTTTTATTTTCTCTTTCCTATGACATAAATTTCAGCTAAATTTTAGTGTTTGGCTAGTTAATATTTCAAATATTTCAAAACTCCTTTCTATCTTCTTCAAAAAATTTTCAAAAATATGTTTTTCATGAAGACATAAAAAAATATAAAATTATGATACAGAGATATTGGCTTCCTGAGAAATCTGAATGAGCTGTGAGATATGACAATCAGCTTGCTTCCTTCTGGAAGAACTGAAGGCCAGGTGAGTTATCCCGAAATCATGCTAGACACCTGAATTCAGGAAACAGAATTTCACACAACCTTGTTTCCTTCTTATTAAAAAAAAAAGAAAAAAGAAAAAAGAAAAACTATATTTCTTCTTGCAAGTACAGTTGCTTTCAATTTAAGGTGAATATTTTTGTTTACTTTAGGATGTATTAAAAAACCACTGGAGTGCTAGTGTTCAGGCAATGGAATCCCACTAATGTTATCTCAAGCTAGAATGCCACCTTTAGGAGGTGATGAAAATGCTCTTAAATTATTTGTGATGTCTGAGGTTTTGCTGGTGTTTTTCTTAGGAATAAAAGCTCATACAAGTTTCCATAATGATTAACAATAAAAATGTATGTCTGTTTTTCAGGCTCTTGTGTCAAACTGCATGGTATCTGAAGCCACAGAAGGAGGAGCGAGAGAGTTTATTTAGGATGGCACTGGAACTTGGATGTTGGCTCTCACCTTGAAATATGAGTGACATCTAATGTATTTTTATAGGAGATTTTATTACCACTGGAAATTGTTTTTAATTTTCATGAGCAACAGGCCCTTCAGAACTATAAATCCACAAAATGGTTTCGTTTTGCAAGGACTATAAAGAGTGTCATTACCAAAACAGTTGTTGAAAAATCTTATGCATGACCTTCTTTATTAAAGCAAAATTTGCTCTCTTCCTTTTGTTAATAAGGCCATAGTTCATTTTTATTAAAGCACAGCATATACCACATGAGTGCTGTTCTGTGAAAAGAGAGGATGGAGGAAGACAAACAACTTCAGAAGAAATAATCCTTTTTCCTATTCTAATTTCAGAAGTGTCTAACATATTCAACCCATGTGATATATCTTTAATGGAACCTTTTTCATTGTACTGGTAAAAACTTCAGAATACATTAGGTACATAGAACTCTTGGGTCAAATTCCTTACGTATTCACCAAATACATTTACTTAAAAATATTAATATTATGTGGAAACAGAGGATGGCTGATGGAAACTATTGCTGAGATATCTATTTTAGTTTAGAAGAACTTTCAGATATTTTGTCTTTTTTTTTTTTTTAATTCATTTGTAGCTTATGATTTATTTCAGGTTATATTTTTTACTTGTTCTTCTCAGTATGTTCTGCATCAACACATGAACTTTTGGACAAATAAATTGCAAAAAAAAGAGGCCCTATTGTGTCTGTAATTGCTTCTTTACCTGCAGCCTGCTCAATAAGCCTAAAATGAGAGTATTACCTGTCTTGCAGATTGCTTCCTAATGTATGAGGTTTTTTTCATTAAACAGAATAACATGAATATAACATGAGACAGTCTTGTTTCTCATTATGTTAGTTGGGATTGCTAAAGTTTCAACATTGTGTCAAGCTTCATCCATGCTAAACGAGGACTGGAAACCATCAGCTACCAGCTCCCTAGTGATTCAACCATCTCATTTAATAAATGTGTTTTTTTTAGTTTATTTGTCCTGGTCTTTAAATAGATTTCTAAATGATAGGGTCATTTACATTGTTGCTCATGAGTAAATGGCTTTTAGATGTCCAAGGTCAAAAGTTATATGAATTTTGTATTTATAAATACAACAATCAAAATAAATCAGTGATTGATTCTTGTTAGCAAAAGAATAGTGACACAATTTGACATTGTTTTTTCATATTCAAATCATATGCTCTGAGATGATAGCACTGAAATGGGGACAAAAATTGTGAGGAAGATGGCTTTGTTTGGACTAGTAGAAAAGAAAAGCAATACTGATGCCAATTAATGGGAGCAAGAAAAAAAACAATTTTAATTTGCTTGGAATTGTGTTTGACACCTGAAATGGTCACCAGACAGCAAAAATGACTGCCGAACCCTAGTCCATCTGCCGTATGTGTGGCCAGGGAATACTGCTTAGCAGGTCCTTAGGAATATGCATTTGCAAATTTGTTCTTAAAGGCTGATGAGGATGAGATTTGTCTCAGGTTCTCAGGGTCATTACCTGACACTAGGATTCTCAGGGAAATTAAAAGACACCACTGACATTGTAGAGAGTCCTTTTGGACAAGATTTAGTGAATATTCTGACAGGGTGATCTAGGCCACATGTTTCTGTTGGGTTGAATGGTACAGATTTATTCTGTTACAAGTTGTGGTCTATTTATTAGAATAGTGCATTAAGTGCAGTATAGTAAGCAAATATATTATTGAGAGCAGAGAAGGAAAAAAACTGAATGCAGTATGACTTATACAAGACTTTAGAAAGCACTTCAGGAAGGAGATTTGGGCTTCATAGTACAAATACTTCACATTTTGATAAAAGCTGAGAATAGCTTCGCTATTGGTAAATGAAAAAAAAAAAAATGTAATTTTCAACAACATCAACAACAGATGCAGAGCTTAACTTTGTCCATGAAAACAATTTTTATCTGGGCACTTTATGGATGTACAAGTTGTAATATTATTTCTTTCCTTGCCTTCTCTGAAACCTCTGGGCTGGAACAATGCTTTGCTGTTATGTACCTGGACTTTTTTGGTCAGAAATATAGCTACCTTTTTCTTGAATTTCAGCTGATAAACTCAGTGTCTACTGTACCTCTATGAAATGCTGATTATTTGATCATTAATATAACTGGTGAAAGCTCACCAGTTTTTCAGGAAGCATCCGGGAATTTCCATGTAGCTTTGAGCTTATGAAGTAAAGTAACATTCTGGTATTTGTAGAACCTACTCCCAGTGAAATAGTATAATGATTTTTATTAATATCAATGTGCTTGGAACCAGATAAAGGAACATGAGGGACAGAAGTGCTAAAAGCTACCTTATTTCCAGGTAACTTGTAGTAATTTCAGATGAAGTTTTATGTGTGAATAAAGGAAATATTCTTTCTCTTTTGCCTTAATTTATTTAATAACATGGTATTTTTAGTCTGTTCAGCTATCAAGTGATAATTTAACTGGAATAAGTAGTAAACCTGGATCATAGGACATATTCTTAATAGCTATGATTTACTTTTGCAACTAAATAATAGAAAGTGAACTAGTGTACTCATGAAACCATGACTTACTCAAAATAAAAGAGATGAATGAGTATATTAGAGTAATATACATACAATATTAATAATGTATCTATAGCTAATTTATATACTATATGCTTATTGTATGTATACTACACTGGTAAGTTTTATATGATGACAGTTCAAAACTATGAAATACAACTCAAAAGTAAAATACTGATTTTTTTTTTTTTTTTTTTTTTTTAACCAGAGAGCCAAATCTTCTTATAAGGTTTTTGGATAGAAAGACAAAATAAAATTTAAAATATCTTTTGCCTTCTTTTCCCAGTAGTCCTTCTTACAAGCAGTGAATTTTTAAAAATAGTGATTAATTATTCTAATATTTTTCAAAAAGGTGATTCATAAAGCAGAAGATTAGTAGAAGATACAAAATTATTGTTTGTTTGTTTTCTTCTTGAAAACTGGCATCGTTATTATCCCTCCTTCCAAGTTCCTATATTGTAAACTGCTTAAAAGATATTATTGTTTCAGGAGTGTTCTTATTATCTTTGTCAGGTGCTGAAATTCTGTTTCATTCTCACTGTCTTCACTCTGTATGAATTTCTTGACACATGAGAAAGAAGCATTTTCATTGAAACTTGCCAACACACCTCTAAGCACCAGCTCCTGGACAATTGCAAGATGCCAATATACAGAGATTAGCTACATTTCCTCAGTGCATGTATAAAAGCAGTAAAAGTGACTCATAAAGAAAGTTTGCTATTCAGGGAGACCACTGATTTGATTATTATATTGAGGTTGTGGAGCCATGTTAATGGGTATTAAGGACTTTTCTAGCAGTATGGTATTTGGAGGTCTAATAGACACTTTCATTGGAGGCAGCTGCTGGACCAATAAGTCATTTAACTTACTTGTTCTTGGCTTATTTTCCTTCTTCCTTGTCCCTAATCACTTTTCCCCCTCTGACCAATTTGAACAAGTTTGCTCTTTTTTTTTTCTTCTTTAATAATATGACTGACTAGCTGATCAGAGGCCTTTTGGAGCTTTCTTCCGGCCAATATCTTTTGCTGAGATACTTGGAGAATATATGGAAACTCTTTGTTCCTAATTTTACATCTTAAAAGTCAAAGGCATTTATTACAGAGTTTCAATTACTCTTGTTTTCTAGAAAAATGTCAGTTTCTTTTCCTGAATATTTTCCTGCTCTGAATCTTCTTCTTCGACATTGTGCCTTTTTCATCACTCAAACTATTACCCCATGAAGGACAATGTGTATGCCTGAATGTAGGTATGTATTTCAATGTTTTAAAAAATATAACAAGATTGCTTTATTCTAATTATTATGCTTCTTAGTGGCTTGGATGACTTGGAAAACAATCTCCTTAGAGACCTTTCTGTGTCCCCTATTTTCTGCTTCTCCTCCTAAAGGCATTAAGCACACAGACTGGTCTTGTAATTCTATAAAAAATAATTCAGGTGCAACGTAGTCTCCTTGGAAAGAATCTGTAGAGTTTTTTTATTTAATATTGTCTCTTCTTTCCATCTGTTTTATTTTTGTTTTTCCCTCTTTTATTGTAATTGTTCTTGAATTTTGTCCTATTGCAACAATCTCAGAAGAAATGCAAAGAAGTCAGCTGTGAATGTTTACCCTGTTTTGATCTATAACCCTTGCTCTGCTTAATCTTCTGTAGTGTGTAGACAATAGGCTTCAATATTTATGATATACTACTTCTATGTTTTGGTGTGTCACAATTGGCAGTAGGATATTATTCTCCCACTTATTATTAATGTGGCTTTAGGAGGAAAATATTTTCTGTTATACATTAATATTTCAAGTTTCATTCAGATATGTATCAACTTACATTAAATATGATCAGTTTGAGGAATGGACCTCAAACATATTTATTTCAACATAGGGCATACTATGTGCTGAGGCAGAGTAGAGACCCACTAGATAATTCTTCTGTACAAAAGCTGTAATTGTTCTAAAGGATGCCAAATAATTTGATAACTGTACAGCAAATCATATCCAATGTCTCTCTCCACTTTAATAAATATGTTTTTTTCAAAGTTGCTATATTTCTGAAGTATTTTAGTAATCCTTCATAATCAAAGATATTTTTATACAGTACAAGTAATTTTTTGTTAGTTTAAAGAAACAACTAATTCTTGTGTGAGTTTTTTATCTTTTATATTGGCATATAGGAATATTCAGTGTCACTCTTAACTGTTTTTCTTGTCGTTTTAAGTAGGGCCTTTAATCTTATTTAAATGTCTAGTTTGTTTTGCCTCCATTTCTGATCTTTAATAAAATTTATAGATATGTCCTGATGTTGCTCTTGAGTAAGGTAAAACATTGACATTTTTGAATGCTATAGGCAAATAATATTTTTTTCTCCATGGAAGAGATAGTGATTGATGACATTGCCAGGTATGCTTAGAACAATTTCTCTATTATGGAACAAAAATGTTTCATCTCTGCTTAACTGTTTCATTTTCTAATTAGTATGCTAACATCAGTGTGTCCCTTGTGTGTTTTTCTCTTTGAACTATTCAATCTAGGTCAGACTTTCTGCACCTTTCTGCATGGCACAGTAAAAATTAGACAAGGTTACAATTAGATATAGGTTAAAATACCTAGAAATAATTTTAATAGGTATTGAGCTTAAATCTATGAATAGCCTACAAGGATTTAAATTTGTATTCAGGCTCAGTTCTACAGCATATTAACTCATTTGCAACCCTTAGTACTTCATGACAATATTTCTATCCTGGGCTTGCTTACACTACATTAGATAATGTTTATATATATGAATGATTGTGAGCTGTTGGAGTGGATTTTCTCCACTTATTCACAAATACAAGCAATGAAAAGAATGGAAAAGAAGAAAAATTAGTGTGCAGATTATTTAAAAGGTCATCAGTTTGAAACAAAACTTAAGTAATCTTTCATTTGAGTTTCTCTTTGTTTCCCTATCATTAAAATATTTATTTCAGATTTCAGAGCCTTAATAAACCAACTTGGACACTGCCTAAACTATACACAGATAAAAATAAGAGCAAATTTTGCTACAGGAAAATATCCCTCTGCAAATATGCCACAGACAAAAAGGTGAGTTAACAAAGAATTCTGATAATTGAATTGAACAATTACTACATTGAGGGCAGATTTCTACAGCAGTACTTATGTGCTTAATCCCCAATGATTTCAGTGAAGAGGTGGGGGGGAGGAGGGCACTATGCACCAAGACTTTTATGACAGCTGTCTCCATAGAGAGAGCTGAACACTTTCCTATTTTAAACATCCAGGGCCAGCATCGTTCAGGAAAGGGAGAATGAAGATGTTGCTTACTTTGAAAAAGAGCCAGAGGGAGGATGTTATAAAATACAGTCAAAACTCATTAAGAAAAATAAAAGAATAATTGCACCAACAGCTTTTTGGAAAAAAGGTTATAGGTTTAAACTGCAGTGAGAAAGCTTGAAGTTAGGTACAAGGAATATGACAGTTTCCTTACAATAATAATTGTAAGGTACTGGTCAAATAAGGCTTAAGATTAAGCAACAGTGTTTCTGACAGTCAGTGTGATACTGGGTACAGTTGATGCTGCCTTTAGTTTCTGGTCTAGATAACTCCTGAAGTTTCTTGAAGCTGTGGTAGTTTAGCAACTACTGAAACATAAAAGTAAAAGCACCATCACAAAGTGTGAGGTTCCATAACCTCCGGTGCTCTTAGGAACCAACTTTGAACTCTTAGGCTCCTACTCAGAGCCCTTGGCTCCTACTTAAAGAGTTATCTTAAATAAGCTAAGCAACTAATGGTTAAAAAGGTTATTTGTTACAAAACACCTCTTATTACAAAGCACATCAGTCTCAAAAGCACACAGGCAAGCAATGGAAAAAGCAGTAGCAAAGCAAAAGCAAATGGCAAGAGCAAATAGCTAAAAGCCCTGGCAAAAGCCAAAAGCTAAAATCCAAATGGTTAAAAGCAACAATAGCTAAAAGCACCATCTCTCCCCAATACATACTCTTATATAGGATTTTTCCAACAAGCTAAGACACAAGCTCAGATCACCACTCCTTAACCTATTAGAATTCTAATTTCTTAACACGCCAGGTTATGTATACAACTACTCATACAACCTATCTCATTCTATCTGAAAAATGTAAGCAATATTCTTACTGTAGCTCTGTCTATGTCCTGTCTACCACCATAGTCCTGGAGCCTCTCCTGAAAATATCATTATGTTTGCTAACCTTCACTAGAACTCTCACTGTTACTCTGGCATTTGAACTCTTTCAATTACTAAAAGCATTAGAGTACACCGTAAAACTTACTAACTACTTAAATGTCTACTTTATGTGTGAATGGCTTAGTATACTTCAATCCATCCAAAGGCTTTAATTCAATCCCTGCACTTTGATTTCTCTCTGAAGAATTCAGAGAGACCCCTGACTCACTGACTCCAACAAAAAAGAACTTAGGTAACCTGAATGATAGTAAATGTTGCCTTTTGTAGCATCACAGAGAATTTTAAGCTGGAAGAAACATCTGGACATCGTGTAATCTTCCTTTGAAAGCAGGACCCTAAATTAGGTTACCCAGGGCTCTGTCAAGCCAACTCTTTGGTATTTCTATCAGGGAAGATTGCATCCCATCTCTGGGTTACCTTCTCAGTATTTAACTGTTCTCATGGTGAACAATTATTTTTTTGTTATATGCAAATAGAATTTTCCCTGAATCAACTTACTCTCACTGCCTCTTTTCCTGTCACTGTCCACTCTTGTGGAAGAGGAATTCCTATGTTCTGTAAAAATACTTTTCATGTTTTGTAAGTGGATTGATAGATAAGATTACTGATGTTGCCAGCAATATGCATTTCTATTGAAGGAATATCAAAGATTTGATACGTGTCTGACTTTTCCCTGACAACTCTTTCTTTGCCTTAATCTCAAAACAAAACTCAGAAATCCAGAAAACCATGCCCACTTTGGGGCATCTGTTCTCAAGTTTCTCAGTAGAGTCAGTCTTAAATCAAGGTTTCCTTCTCAGCAGAATGCTTCTGACAATATATATCCTTTTGTTTAAGCACTTCCTAGGATCCTATTACTGATGAGAGAAAGGTATGATAGCCTGCAGTGAGGACTCCCAGCCAGTTTTCACAGGAGTGTGGCAGAGAAAAAGCTTCTAAGAGATTCATCTACTTTTAATATTTAAGTAGAAGTTTTCAAGTGTGGCATTTTTATATTAGAAGAATAGTGATGTACTTAGATACTCATGTTTGTTCTGCTCTATATTTGTTTTTATGAATACAAGAAAACAAGAAGCCAGAGAAAAAATTCCTTACCCCTGATTATTCTTCACAGATCAAACACAGTACAGTAGAGTTACCCTGAAGTAAGTTACCTCTAAGATTTTTGGCATGATTGTAGTTCTAAGCTGGTTTTACAATAATGTAGTGATAATTTCAATTTAATTACTTGAAACTTATGCCACTATCAGAGATACTTATGTAAAAAAATTGTTGGGAACAGGATTCATTTGTATCATGGTTTCTATAAGAATTTGAAAAACGTAATAGGCAATATTTATCACATTATTTAAAACATCCCAAATTAGTTTACTGTTTCTGATATTTTTTGCTGTAATATATCACTTATGTAGTTAAGAACTGAATATCTCTCATCTCTAATGTTCTTGGTATACAATCTGATATGTTCAAGAATAGCTCCTAGTCTTCAGTACTGAGGACACAGTGAACCCAAATGACTGGAAATATATTTCCATAAATGGTTGTAATTATAACTGCTTGAAGGTACACTAAACTGTAACTAGACGTTAGGAATTAACTAAAATCCATTCTATAGCTGGAAAGCCAAACTTACCTCCACCTGGGTTTAACTCTAGCTGAACTGCCACAACCCTTGACATTTCAAATGCATTGAATATTTTATCATTCCATTCCTATGGATCTGTTTTGTTGAGACATAATCCAAAATAACAGATCCAGAAATAGAAGAGTTTTATTTTAAGGTTGACTTGCTGTGTCACACCTCATTTGTCATGCCATTCTGCATCTTGTAACAACCAAATACAATGATATGCTCCATAAAATACGAGTTATGTCTTCAAGATTTTATCCAGGTAGTTTCCATTTCTGGAAATACATGTACATATCCTTTCTATGCAGATGATGGATCTTTGCTCATTGTTTCTTGAAAAAGTAAATAGTGAATGGCAAATAATCTTTGTGACATTCATTCTGTCTTTTGCAGAAATATATAATAATTTACCCACCTAAGTTCATATTTTATTGCTTTGGTTTTGGTTTGATTGTTTGGGTTTTTTTGGTGATCAAACCACCAATACTTTTAAACCTACCATGATTTTCAGAAGGTGGATACCTAGTACTTCTAAAAGAGCAGATACCTCTGTCACAAACACTTTACTCATATTTGCCTCTTATTCATGATAATCTTGGCCACTTTTACAGAATACAAAACTCTGGCAAGAGAGCCATCATTCAGCACACTGGTCACTTGAGAAAAAAATTTATCTTTGCAAACAAGCAGATGATCTACAACACAAGTCCTTCTGTTCATGCAATCTGCTTTCAGTTGCGTCAGAAATTAGCATAATATCATGGTTTGAGAAATGCTGTCAGCTGCTTAGTCTTTATGCTTACAGTATACAGAATTGGAATCTGTGAAGGAAATAACTTATTGCTTTGAAAAAGAAAAATGTGCTTTCTTAGGTACCAGAGCAGACAAAACAAGTAAACAGTCTGAACCTAACTCAGTTCGTTGACATCAACAAATTTCTTTGACTTGACTTCTATAACTTCTAAACAAAGTCGTTAGGTAAAAGAGTCATAAATGTATTGGCATTAGTGCTAATCCATCTTAAATAATATAGATTACATTATTGTCTGACATTCAAGCCATAATTACATAAGTCTGCTCCATGTATTTGCTGTCAATTTTATAGATGTTTCATTCACTTAGAAAACAAACAAACACACAATGTTCTGTTTGCTTTAGTATGCAAGAGATCTGAGTGCTTAAGAAGTTTGTTTATATTCATTGTTGCCTGTAAAGATGCCATTTGTGTGCAAACTCGGTGAGACGTATGATACAGCCAACTTCAGTTTATCAGGTGCTAAGAAAATATCATTCCTAAATCTGTTTCATAAGGTAATTAAAAAAAAAAAAAAAAAAAAAAAAAAAAGATAAAAAATAAATAAAAGAAGATACTAGACTCAAGATCCCCAGAGGCAAAGTAATACGTGGGTTTAGCAAAGCCATAGGGAAGATAATTCCAATCAGACAGTTATAATGAGATAAGCCAGATGGATAGGTTCAAAACCAGTTTTGGCTTTAGGAAATTAAAGAGAAAAAAGAAAATTAGGAAGGTGTTGGAAGTATATAATTTAAAGCCGTTATAATGATAAAGCTAAAAGCTAGAAACAGACATAAGATTTGGAGGGTTAAGGGGAAGCAGTGTTGTCTGCACCTTTATTTTAGCAGATTATTTGACTCAAACTTTTTTTTTTTTTTTTTTTTTTTTTAAGCTGTCTTTTTATTTAAAAGGAAGCTACAAGTAATCTAGAAAACACAGCATTTAATCAGTCTAGGAATTCAGTGTGCTTTAGATTAATCTCTTTCCTTTTCTGAGCTCTTCATATGACAATTCTGGCCTGTGATGAAAAACGCATGTCTTTTTAAGGGTCAGGTAGAAAGGGGTGGAGAGAGAGAGATATATTATCTTCTTTTCCTCTGATTCAAACTGAAAATGCAGGTAAATAGTAAATAGCATTTTTGTGATGACTGAGGGGTGTTTGCTTTGGATGAGCTACTGTGATCCTCATTATGCATTTCAAATGTACAACAGGTTGAAGATCCTATTTAGCATCTCTGAGTATACCTCAGTCAAGGCAAATCATAAAGTCATAAAAGTGAAGTCCTTGAAACTGCAAGTTTTTAGACTTTAGGCCACTTCCCTTATTTCAAAACCAGAAACACTGAAGACAAAGCATAAAGGTATGTAACATGAAAGTTCAGAAGAAATCTCCTTGCTCCCAAAACTCATGTTTGTTCCCTAGCATTTTTGACTAGGAAGGAGCAGTACAACAGTCTGGCTGAAGTTAAAGCTTCAGAAATCTTTTTAAACAAACAAACAAACAAATGAACAAACAAATCTAAAGAGGTGTAGATAGACCTGAGATAACAAATTTATGTAACTTCACCAAACTCCATCATCCCTCCCTTGGGTATCAGGGCCATCTGAAGGCAGCAAGGTGCCTGCATTTGATCCTCCTCATCCAGGTAAAGGAATTTAGGGACTTGAACTAGGAGGGCTGTGTGAAGGAGGCAGTTTTTCAATGTCTGAATGCCGTGGAAAATTTAAGCATTTTCTGTCAGCTTTTCCTGAAGTGTAGGAAATATAGTGCCCACTGAACAATGTGGACTTCCTAAAATAAGCATGGGTTTTGCAGTGAATACTTCTTTCTCCAATATCTAAGGGAACATGAATGTTGAATCCTTCAGTTCTGCAGTACAGATTTGTAGAGTTTTGTTCTTTTCCAATATGTAGTGTGACTGGCACTTTGGTTTCTCCTTCGCTGTTTATAAGGAAGGGGATTTTGCAATCTTTTTTTCTGGCTTTTGGAAGTATATGTACTTTGAGAGACCTCCCTATGTGCTTTGTGGGTTGTCAGGGGTTTTGTATCTTTTTGCAGGGTGTTGCCTAGGGAAATCTCCTGCTTCTTAGAAATTGTCCTGGTAGATCTTGTAACAGAGCATAGACTTCAATGCACTATTTAAGTGGTTTGGCAATATTTATATTTCATTTCTGGTCAAAAAGTTATGACACAGAATGCTACTCACTGCTTAACAATGGATCATTTATTTTAGTATTTCATTTATAAATTCAAAAACTACAGCATGAATTTATCCTCTACTCTTGTAGTTCAGAAGTCTTTGGGATTAACTGTGCAAATTAAAAGTGAAAATGGACTTCTTCCCCTTTTTCCCCACTTGAAGTTCACACAAAGAAGAGATCTGTATAAAAGGTGTATATGAATATGGATTGAAATAGTGAATTTTATTAAACTTGTCTCCAAATTATCTGTGTGCAATATTTAAAAAATACATGAACAAATAATTTAGCCATGGGTAAAGATTTATTCTAAACACAGGGTTATCCTCTTATTTTAATGGTTACATTTAACTTCTGAGGGGAAAAGGAAGTTTGGTAAAGCATAATAATCTGTCAGTATGACTGGGCTGTATGCAAAATTAGCTGGACAAAATTCAGGACCTAAGCATGGATATAATTGCAAGTTAAATCTACAATTACTTTGCTGAAAGAAGACCACCAGTATTTTCTCATTTAGTTGCTCTCTTAAGGTCTTGGTTTAATCTTCATGGGAACAGAAGTGAGCCTTGAAAATGCTAAACTACAGTGATTCTCTAGCAGCAGTTGTAATAGAGCTGTGTCCTTTGGATAGGCAAACGGTGTTAAATTGCTGATCAGGAGGAGCAAGTGTCAGTGACCCTCCCCAGCACAAATGCATGCACATTATTTCTATCCCTACCAGCATCTGCTACACCAAGTTTAGGTCTGCAAGCTGCAACCAGAAAAGCTTTTGACAAATTGAACTTTGCTAAAAATGGTTGGAAGAAGCTAAGATAGCTAAGATAGCTAGAATTTTTTTATAATAAAGACTCATTTTACTGTTTTTAAAAATGTCCCTCATCCCTAATCTACTGCATGGCTAGCCCATCTTATAAAAACTTTCTCAGATGTCTACAAAAACCTGTGAAGTAACTTACACTATTAGAAGAAGCATCCAAAGATTGCTGGCCATTATTTCTCTACTGTTTCAATATCTGTTGCTGTCATTTCATATTCTCATAATATCTCTTGCCTCGTGTTCAAATTGCAAATTGTCTGGGAGATGGATCTGCCATTTCATGTAGGTACATAACAGTGAACAGCCCCTCTCCAATACAAAGGGGTCTGTGAAACTTGTCAGCAGTAGTGGAGGTGTATTTCTAATGCAGGTATATGGAAAAGAACGATTGAAATAGAGCATTTATGTATAGCATAACCTTCTCAAGTATTTTCAGAAGAACTAAATATAAGCTATTTATGTCATTAAACAGAGATTAGAGTTGTTACATATTTATGTCTAACTAGGAAAATCACTCTAATTGATTCAATCTTAGTTCAGAGCTTGAACAAAATATATATGAAACAGAGCTTCTCTCATGTTTATGAAAGCATTAGAAAAATGATACACTGAGACTAGCTGCTGCTTTAGTCACAGAAATTTTAAAAATATAAGGATACTGGGGTGAGAATTAGAGTGAAAAATTATCTCTGTAGACTTAGAAATCCATTTGGAGGAAAGGAAAAGAAAGGTATAATTCCTGTGTAAAAATACAGTTGATGTTAAATCAATTGTCAATTTTTTTATTTAATTATGGGAATAGAAGATTCAGTTTATTAAAAATCTTAAAACAACCCTTGTTTACATGTATAGTGCAACTGAATTTGATAGACTCAAATTAGGACTTATAATGTTAAAAATATGATAATATTTTAGCAACTGTTAGGGGTCAAATTCCTGCAGCTATTTTGTTTGAATAGAGCTTAACCTTCCCATATGTAGTAAACATTTTCACTTGTAATGAGAAAAAAATAAAACTGCTTTGTCATTCCAAAAAATAAAATTTCCTCTTTAGTTGTATATAAAGCCATCTAGTGAAAATCTTGACATTAAATAGTTCAATCTCATTGCTAACAATGTTGTAAACTTGCTAAAATCTGTCAATATTGTGGAATTACAGAATTCGTAGGGTTGGAAGTGGCTTCTGGAGACTATAGAGCTCAACCCCACTGCCAAGTGAGGATCACCTAGGGCAGGTTATACAGGAGCACATCCAGGTGGGTTGTAAATGTCTCCAGAGAAGGAGACTCCATGACCTCCTTGGGCAGCCTGTTCCAGTGCTCTGCCACCCTCAATGTAAGGAAACTTTTCCTCATGTTGAGGTGAAACTTCTTGTGTTTATTTTAGGCCATTGTTCCTCATCCTGCCTCTGGGCACCATTGGAAAGAGCCTGGCATCATCTTCTTGACAAATGCCTGTGAGATATTTATACACTTTAAGGAGATTACCTCTCAGTCTTCTCCAGCCAGCTCCTGCAGTGTCTCCTCATAAGACAGATGCTCCAGAACCCATGTGTGTCATTAATACACAAGCTAAAGAGCTGAGCTATTTCACAGAATGGTTGAGGTTGGAGCAGTCCTTTGGAGATCATGTAGTTCAACCCCTCTAATGAAGCAGGTTCAGCAGGTTGCACAGGATCATGTCCAGGTAGGTTTTTAAATACATCCAGAGAAGGGTACTCAAAAACCTCCCTGGAAAGCCTGCTCCACTATTCTGTCACTCACAAAGTAAAGAAGCTTTCCTTGTATTTAGATGGAACTTGCTGTCTTTCATTTTATGCCTGTTGTCTCTTTTCCTGCTGCAGGGCATCACTGAGCAGAGCCTGGTCCCATCCTCTTGCCCCCTGCCTTGAAGATATTCATATACATTGATAAGATCCCCTCTCATTCTTCTCTACTCCAGGCTAAGCCACTCTGTCAGCCACATAAGAGAGATGCTCCAGATCTCTAATCATCTTCAGAGCCTTTCACTGGACCCTCTCGAGGAGCCCCATGTGTCTCCAGGAGCCCAGAACTGGACACAGAAGTCCAGATTTGGCCTCAACAGGGCTGAGTAAAAGGGCAGGATCCCCTCCCTTTGCCTGCTGGCAATGCTTTTCCTAATGCACCCCAGGATACCACTGACCTTCTTGGCCACAGGGGCACAGTGCTGGCACTAGGGCAGCTTCTTTGTCCATCAGAATCCCCAGGTCCTTCCCCATGAGCTGCTTTCCTGCAGGCCAAAGCTACCTCTCCTGAAGTCCAGGGTTAAATCCATGTCTGAGTCTTGTAAAGGAAAGAATTTCTTAAGAACTAAGTATACCAGTATGAAATGAACAAGACATCAATTTACAAGTGGAATTAAGAAAAAAAAAGAAATAATTTTTGAAGATTGCTTAAATATATCGCCTGACATCTACCACTTCTGGTAAATGATAAAAGGAACACTGGGAAGAAAACATGAATATGAGAGCCTAGTGTTAAAGGCTGTATATAGAGTAGTGTCATGGAGAGAAAAAATTCCCGACAAACCCAAACTTTGTTTTAGAAAAATACAGCCAGCATTTCTACAGATCTGTTTCTAACTCCTTGTGCAAAAATCTGTCTCTAGTGTGAGAAACCCTTCTTGCAAAAACATACTGAGACTTCACTATCACTCTGAAATATCTGAAAAGGAATGGTAAAATGCATTAGAGGAGAAAAGGTAATTTCAGCAAAATTTTAAGAAGGTGGAATTAGAAGCCTTTGGACAGGATAACAGTGCTTAAATGACATAGTCGTTATGATGCAAATTATCTGATGTGAATGCATATTTTGTCACTTGGGATTATTTTTAAGGTATAGAAATGTCATTTCTGCACAGGTTATCTGAGGGGAACAAACTTCCTGCTATAGTTTAAATTTTTTGTTTGCGGTTGCTAACCTGCTTGAGGACATAGAAAAGAATGTAAGGCAGAAATTTTTGAGATGAGTCTCAAAGTATGCTATGTTATTGAAAATACCACTGCTGGGAAGTTCAACACACCTTTCTAAAATGACAAAGTTACACAAATGTAGTTTGTTTGAAAATATTGTTTTTCACCAGTTCCAGATTTGCCCTTATGTACTTCCTTGTCTGTCCATACTCTGGACCCATTCTTGCAGCATGAAAAAACCCTGCTTTTTTAACATTCTTTCCAAAATTATTAATTAAAATAGTATCTTTCATAGTATGTCAAACTATATTTTAACTAAAAAATAGTATATCCTTGTTGAAAGGATCTCTAACCATGTTTGAACACTCTATGTGCTTATTTATCATTTTGCAATACAGTTGCAAAACAATTTGTTATCCATTTTTCTGGAGGATTTCTCCTGACAATGCTCTTTGTATTTTCCTTTCTGTCTTCCAAGTTATGTACTTTTGGGAAGATGATCAATGTTTTGTAGTAGAGTCATTAGGAAAGCTCACTGCTTGAAGACATTCTTAGGAAGGGTCAGTGTTTGAAGATGTTCTTTTGTCCAAAATCAAGCCCAACAGATAAAATATTCACAAAATAGAAACAGTAATAAAAAATTCAATTAAGATGTGTAAAAAGGTCAGTGTTAGTAAGTTAATATTTTACAGGATAGCTACACATTTTATTGATGAGAAAATATCTAATAATCCAATTTAATAAAATCATTAACATAAAGTATTTTATTCACCTAAATGTTTGACCTGAAAGTGAAGTCAAAATCAGTGGAGCTACAAAGATAAAAGAAATATTTTCTTTAGATCTTGAAACACTGGAAAAAAAGTGATGTTTCCACCAAAGAATTTATTCCTTATACCACTGTTTGTTTTGATGAAAAGATGATGATTATGATCATCCTTTAGTTACGCCTTGTTGTGAGCTTATTTGGTAAATAAGAGATGCAAACAGATGTTGCTAGCAGCCACCGTGGTTTGCACAGCAGCTTGGGAACTCTGCTTCCAGATCTTCTGGGCACTGCTGGGAGCCTCTGGTCCTGGTGTGTGCTGGTGCAGTGCTACATAGCTCCCAGAGGCTTTTGCTTCTATTAGCAAAGATCCTGTTTCTGGCAGTGTCCATCAGATACTGTGGCCAAAGGATACTTTACCCTTGTCTTCAGCTGATTCCTGAAGAGTCAGTGATTATCCCCATTCAGCTGGTGCTAAGGAGACACCTGCACTGCCTGCCAGCCCAGATTCCAGCTCCCAGCAGTTCCCAACAAATGAGTCAGTTGATGCAGAAGCATGGATGGGGAGAGGGCAGAAGCTGCTCATTCCTCATATAAGTGGTGAAGGACCACAGCAGAGTACAATCCTGGGCCCAGAGAAGGTCTGGAGTGGGGATGTAGCTCTTAGTGCCTGTGTGGGCAGAGGGAGAACACACAAAGACAGAGGAAATGTGATAGAATCATAGAATCGTTTAGGCTGAAAAGACTTCTAAGATCATTGAGTCCAACTGATAACCTAACACTGCCTAGTAAGTCCACTACTAAAAGAGACAGGAAGAAGAAGAGCTGGTAAAATGACTAGCTCAGAAGCCTAGAGCACTTCTATGGAACAGATGATGGTCTGGTGAACCTTTGTGGATCAGAATCTAAGAGATAAGAAAGGATAAGAATGTGGGGGTAGATTGTTACAGCCTACTGGGTCAACATAAAAATGTGAAAAGCTATATAGTTCTAGGAAGTCTTGGGATCATGGATGCTGGTGCTCACTGAAGACTCAAGACTCCCTGACTTCAGCTAGAGGGGCAGTGTGATGAGATGTGAAAAGCTAAAGAGATTTCTGGAAGGTTACAAAGATAGCTTCATTATACAGATGCTGGCTGTCACAATCAAGAGTGACAAAGATGGATTTACTGTTCACTGGGAAAGAGGCACTGGGATGTGGCAGTTAATGCCAGTCTGGGCTGTAGCTGCCATGGAACAGTGGATCTGAGAAGATGTGTGACGAGTTTGTGCAGTCTCTAGTCCTTAACACACCCGAGATCAGACTTGTTAAAGTCCTGAGATATTAGTCTGATCTGAGGTCCATTTAAACTTGAATTACCCTTTGAACTTCCCAGTTGCTATCCATCATCAGCTGAATGGCCTTTTTAAAGGGGAAAGATGGAAGTTGTAGGCTGTATACAGACAAAGATTTCAAAAGTGTCTGCATGAGAAATACTTCCTTTTCTGGGCCCTGAGATTTAGTTTAGCCACTTGCAAAATTAAGATATTTTAGTGCTTATTTCCTTGTTTTCTGCTACTGATTTTGTTTTCCATTAATAACAGTGGGGAATTTGAGGTCAGAGAACTTTTTATGAGATTTAAACCATAACTTCTCATCTGCCTCCTGAAGATGCCTGTTATCTGAAACTATTATTCAACACTACACTAAATCTTCATAAAAACCTCAGAGTTCTGAGTTAAAAAAATATGAGGCCACATGGTCTGTATGCTAATTCCATATGAAAAGGTCTATCTGTTTTAAGAATTTTAAAAAAATATTCATGGGTGGCTTTCTCACAAACAGGTTCCTTCTGGCACTGTCAGTTTTCTTGCAGCATCAGGACAACATCACAAGCTCTTTATTCCACCTTCAAGTTATCCAACAGAAATAGCACAAATGCTGAAAATCCAGCAGAAATAATTTTGTACAGAAAATGTAGCAGCAATAATAATGGCACCATGACCTGATTATACAACAGTAAAGAAGGATAGCAGATTTTTTTTTTTTTTTTTTTTTTTTTTTTTATTATATGCAGGTGGATGCAATTTCTACAGAAATTTTGAAAGAGAAGACACTATAGATTTCTGACATAACAGTAACGTATGACAGAATAATTTAAATAATAATCAAAGTTAACCTTATTAAACAATCATTTAGTCTATTTATATTTACGTGTGAACGTGAGAATGAATCAGTGTCTGAAGGTAAGAAGTGATTTGTACCTTTTGTACCAGAAACTTAACACAGAATTTCCTATCTGTTTCATTATATTCATCTAGGAATTAAATTTGTCAGCCTTGAATCCAAATTAATTTGATTTATTTTTTCTCTTTTAGAAGTCTTTTAGGAAAATCTTCCTTTTGTTTTGGATGTAAAATTACTAGCAACACAATGAAGACGTTCACAGCTTAAGACCTTGTGTTTAATTCACTCAATTGGGAATTTTTAAATTTATCTTCATGCAAGAGATTGAGTTGAAAATTTCTTTTTGTCCTCTCTTAGGTCTTGTCTATCATTAGTTTCTGTGGAGAATTTTATTTCCAAATCATCTTTTGCTTGCAGCCATTAGTAACCTAGCAGAGAACAATACTGAAACTGATTTGTTTTTTCCAAGTAGAGATTCAACTAATACTTTGTATTAGAGTTGAATCTCACCTCATATGTGTATATCAACAGATTGGCACCTCTGTCTTTCACACAATCCATGCAGGTGGGAATTTGTTCTACTTTGACATTCCAAGGTTGCTGTTAAAGCTGCGATAGGGAGCTTGGAAGTTTGAGAATCTATTGCTTTTTGGAATGGAATGCAGGTTTTCTCTATTATTGCCAGACTTAGACTCTGATTCCTACATCCAGTGTTATACCCAGTTTCTTCTCTAGTGTAAACCATGTCCTGTTTTTCTGTGTTGTACCAGAGTTGCTCTACCACCAGCATCAACTGGCAGGAGTTGTAGCCAAGCCCTGATATAAAATTAGCTTAGACCAGAAGAAAACCTTTCAGATGAATGACAAAAAGGCAGGACTGTAAAGGATCACTGTATTTTTTTTTTTTAATAGCAGTTTTTGTAACCTCTTTTTCAATAGAAACATATTTATTTTAATAGCAACCTTTGCAGATATATGTTTATATGTATATATGTATAAGATATAAATATATACATATGTGTGTGTGTATGTACATAAATATATATATATATATATATGTATTTTTCAGAACCTTTTCTTTTTAACACTATACATTAAAAGTTCTGGAATATAAGTGCCTCTTTGTGGAAAGGGGCAGCTTTTCAATAAAGCATAGAGGGGTTTTTAAAGTGAACAAAAAACACTTATTTTTCACCAAGTTTCTTTCCCGAGAAATTAAATTAAGTTGAAGTCTTACTAAAGTAGTAAAAATTTAACATATTTTCCTGAAAGGCTGCACATATGTGATAATTTTAAGTGTTTCTGAATTTTAAGATTTAACAAATTATTGCACCTAACACCTTAAGACAAAACTAAAAAGAACTTTCAGTGACACAAAGTTAAATGATCACTCATATCAGCTCAAGGAAGTGAATTTTTACTGCATTTTTCAATAATATTAAGGCATTAGATAAAAGTAGAAGAGACTGTGTGCATTTTTTACCTCTGTCACATATTCTGAAATCCACTGTTATGCAGTAATGATTTACACTGCATTTGTACAGGGGTCAAAATTTGCAAAGAGGTTAAGTAACAGAGCTATTGGCAAAGCATATATGTATGTATGTGTAATATTTGGTATAAACTATTAATGCAAAGGACAATCTTTGTTTTCAGAGGAACTTCAAAAGTATATTATAAATACTTTGATAAAGCCAGTAGTTGAATGGTACGCTATAGAAAAATAATGTCATTGTAGCACAATCCATTAACTTTCAGCAGTCTTACTGACTATGCCAATGCTATTTTTTAACAGTAGTAAAACATACTATATTTTCTGCTGGAGATAAAAATAGAGTTGCTAAGGTAAGTCTTCTGCCAATACTGCGAAACAGAAAAAATGGATGAAAAAATTCTCCCTAAGAATGTTTGAGAAGCTAGTGAGTTGGTGAGTTGTAAATCAGATGTTAGTTGATATACTCAGTGATCATTGAAAAAAAAAAAGAAAAAAGGTAAAGTACAGCAGCATTTATGTTTATTTAGTGAGTAAACAAAAAGGAACAAACAAGATATTCAACATATGCATAGAACATTGTCCTGAGACATCTGGATTTTTTTTTTTTTTAACATGTAATTGTATAAAGATTTCAAATATAAGTAAAGGTCATCTTTTATTGTTCATTAGATAGAATCAGATAAGACCAAATTATTCACTAAAACAACTTACATGACACTTTGTCTTTTTTTTTTTTTTTTTCTATTTTCTGTATTTTTATTAAATTCTCTGTCAGTTGAAGTAGCAAGAATGTGGTGAACAAATGCTATAATCTCAATAGTTTATTTCAGACATTTAATTTTGAGTGATTCCGTTATGTTTCTCTTTTGAAAAGTATTGTCTATACCTGGCTTACTGAATAGGAATCTCTATTTAAAAAAAGAATATGTAATGTAATAATGACTGAGGAAGAGCTTTCAATACATTACTTTTTTTTGGTCATGAGACAATGTGAATATCTTGTGTTTTGAGCAGCATTTAACTTAAAACATCAATTTTTTTATTTAAATGATAAGCCTCAAGTGAGATGTGATAATCAACAAGGTGGGATTCCAAATGCCCCCAAAATTAGGCAGTTTAAGAAAATACATTTGACATTGAATCTGAGATAGGTAAAAAATAACTTCTGAACAGTTTCTGTGTTTTACTGTGAGGGTTTTTAGATGCAGCAGCACTGATTAAGGCAAAAGCAAGTCACATAGGCCAAGGGCAATAATTTGTCGTAGGGCTGCATTTAACATAATCTTACTTGCCTTGCTATTGATAAAAAAGATTATTTTTTCGTGGGTGTGCATGACTCCTTGGTTAGAAAATACCAGTTTTTCCTCCTGTAAAGCAGAAAGAAAAAATAATAGTTTGGAAATTCTACCTACTTTATCTCAGTTCTTTCAAGAACTGGCATCATTTCACAGAAAAGGTTCAGTTAAACTTTTGAAGACTTCTTGAAAATCCAACAAGGCAATTACATCAAAGTATCATACAATTTGCATTTGATTTGTGTGCTGAAGCTACCTGCACAAAGGTCCCAAATTCAGAATATTGTCTGATGCACTGCCTCACCAGGTAGGTGCAGAGGGCTACTGCTGTTGTAGAGTATGGAGAAGAGACTAAAGAAACAATGACATAGAGTAATTTTAATCCACAGAATGTTCTCTCTTCAGCTTGAATATACCAAAAGTACCTTTCTTATTTCAAAACTCCAATTTTAATTTACAAATTTCCTTCATTAATAGCACAGTATAGATTGAAATCTTCTCTCAGAGAACATATCTGTTTTATCTGTGAAACTGCATGAGAATGGTTTTAAAAGAGTTTGGGTTAGATTTAACCTGGAAACTCACAATAAATCTGCTTCCCAGGATCCTCTCATTCTCTTACCCCTGAGTGACTGATCTCTATTTTCTTCATCAAGGAACCTTTTGGAGCATGGCTACTCCATAAGTTATTGTTTAAATATTTTTAATGATAAATACATTTTCTTATAATCTCATTAATCAGATACATTTCAAATGATGACTGAAAGTTTATCTACTTAGTGCTGTCTTAAAAAAATACTAATTTAAATTGCATATACCTTTTGAAAAATAAAGTTATGACAATGTATAAGATAGTTATTGATGCTTAGTTGGAATATAAAAGTACATTATGGATTACAAGATAAAGAATGAAAATAAGAAATGTCTTCATAAGAAATAGAGGGTTCAAGAGAGGGAATTAATAAAATCATAAAAACATTTAAATTTGGAATGGCACATTTTCATAAAAGCTATGTCAAGAAACATCACCCATTCCTCATGCTTCTGAAGTTTGGTATCTTAGACACCTACCTATCTGGTGCCCTAGATCTTGCTCTTAGGAGATTCAGAAGTGTGAAGGAGGCCCTTATAAATGTGTGTCTCACCAAGGTTGTTCTCCTTCTTATTACTGTATTTCATAATCAATGAATCAAACTGCAGGTAGAAGACAAAGTAGCCATCTTATGCTGTATGTTTTGTTGGAGTTTTTTCTTCTCTAGAACAAACACATCAATTAATTTTTTTTAAAAAAATCACTATTTTCTCATTGTAAGAAGTGGAAGTACTAAACATCTTTTGTTCATATAGTGGGATGTGATCTTAAGCAGGAGTAATAAGGAAATTCATTTGAGAGTGATGCTGAAAAATTGGTTATATTCAGCCCTTGTATTCTAAGTATGTTTTAAACAGAACAGAATAAATACCAATTTGTAAATATCTGTCCCATTGGATTTAAAACTTAACTTTAATAAAGTTAAGATGAGGGCATTTTCCACAAACAATGCATACTAGATATGTACAAGGCAGCTAAAACTCAACTTAATGTGGTGTCTTTCCTTTATTTGCAGTTGCAAGCATACAAAATATGGAGAAGAAGGAGGTTTGATGTATAATTTTCTTTTAATAACTGCCAGCGAATTATTCATAATCGTATTTATAGTAGTTACGAAGACTTGTTTTGTTTGTGTTTTTTCTTATGTTTAGTTGAATTTTGGAGTGCAGCTCAAAGCATTTGTGCTCAGACGGGCTCCCAGCTGAATATTTGATGTCTGTGCTAGCTGATACAGCCAGCAATTCAAAGCAATGGTTTCTGAATTACTTTATTTGGGAAACAAGAGAAAGGGGAATGTGTTTTGTTTAATTGCATGTTTTGAATTCACAAGACATAACATGTTCTTTCATGAGAAATGTCAAACAGAATAGGTTTTTCCTTAATTATGCTCCAAGGCCCTACATTTATTCTCTTGGACAGCTTCTTAGGAAACTTCTGCCTTCTGGCTCCTGGAGTTCCCAGTATTCAGAGAGAGTACAAGCATTGCAATATCCTTTGTTACCTCAGAGACTGTTGGTTTTGTCTCATTCTTCTGTAAAGCTGTGTGAGACTGGCATTCATAGTGCACACAAAGATCACAGTAGTGACTTTAATACAGTTTAATCTTAATTTATTTATTTAATATGGAGTTTGTTGGTTAGTTTTTTTTTTTTTTTTTTTTTTTTTTTTACAGTTTCATTGCCAGGCCTGAATTTTTTTTTTTTTTTTTTTTTTTCCCATGTCAAGGAAAGCCCCACATCTAGTCCTAAATCTGGATTTTTTTTTAGAAACTAAAACCACAGAAAGTGGTGTTTTCATAAATGCATTCACTCTGTGTGGTTGCATTTGGCAACACTGAGGGATTTCTGGCCCCAAATTATCAGGCTATTTGAATCTGGTCTCACACATCTCATACACAGTGAATGAGGATTGCTGGTGTGTACCCAGTTCCTGAGCAGCAGAAATTAGCTCTGAACAGTATTCTTGGCATTGCTTACCCAGAGATAACACTCAAGGTATTAAGAGGGGCTAAGATGAGTAGGACAATGGTTTGAATCCTTGCAAGGAGTACAAATTACCTTTTTTTTAAAATGCATGAAAAAGGAAGGTGTGATACTCTTTAAAACTGCTTATTTACATAATCCCACGTTTGAGTGACCTAGACATTCACCAAGTATACTGTAATTCAGGAGCAGCTTCAAGTTATTTGACATATCTGGGCACATCTCAGCTTGGTGAGGCACTTTTGCCCTCAGCAGAGTGCCTCCCCTTAGGCTGGAGCTGGTGGGGGGAAAGGAGCACCACTGCTGGTCTGCACTGGATGGAGGATCACACACTTCTTGCTGCTACTCCTGCTTTTTCACAGAGAGGCAAAGAGAAGCTTGTGGAGGACAGTGGAACCCCAATGAGAAGCTGTGAGATGTGTGACTGACTACATTCTGCTCTCTGCCCTCCTAAGGGCTTATATTGGGAACTTGAAAAGGGGGGTTTTTCTGTTTTTGGTAATGTGAGAAGGTTTTTGTTTCATATGCTCTTTTCTGCCATCCTCAACTGGTTTCTGTCACATACATAAAGCCAGCCTAAACTTGAGAGCTGGTGGTATGAATTGATTCATGTAATTAAGTACAACTTTTAAAGTACTCTAAAAACATCCCCTGACAAGTCATCTCTTGGCTATTTTCCTTTGTTAAAAACAGATACCCCTTGCTACCCAGATTGCATGCAAATTTGAAATGATGTTTTTAAACTGCTACTGACCAATCCAGCCTTCCATCCTCTGCCACTGTGGCTTGTTTTGTACTGCACAGGGTTAAGTTCATTGCCTTACTGACAACAGCACAGTGAAATGCACATAATCTTCTTTCAACCATCAGAAGACGTTTAGTCAACAACTAAATGCTAAATGAAGCTTTTCATGACAGATGTATTTCTAGCTCATTATGACAATAAAAGGAGTAATATTCGTAACTTAGCCTATTAAAAATCTACATTGTGCAGCTTTGTGTGCATGAAATTTTAACTGGTACATTTCAGAGTATGAGAATTACTTACACAGAAAGATATGGATATGAGTTGACAGATGTGTCCATGAATGTTTAGAAATTCACAGTAACTGATTGAATCTTACTGTTTAATTACTTAATGCCTTACTCTGATGGAATATGCACATCATGTGTGCATAATTCAAACACAGATATGGTAAGATACCACTGTCTTATGTTATGAATACTTTTTCCACAGGATTTATTCTTGCTATTTGAAAAGCTCATAAGAATCTGAAGATTCATGTTCAATGAAGCAAAGGGATGTCTCAGTGTTTGTGGGGAACTTTTCCAGTGGTAGAGCTGTAATTGTTTATCGGTATTCTATTTAGAAATACTGTCAAACCTGTCCTCTGAGCCTGACATTACTCAGTCTTTCACTCTTTTATTTGGAAACATCCCTTAAATTAGCCTTCTGTGCCAGAGTGTCTGGTGACATTTTTCAACAGTTATTTTGGAACACAGATATTTCCCTCATTTCATAGAAGCTAACCTCATCTGCAAAAAGTCAGTGAAGATTTATCTCTGCAGTCTGAATTCCCAAAAGTGTTGGAAGTCTTTGATTCAGTTCATGCCAATGGCATCTACCAGAGATAATGAAAGAATCTGTGGGAATAGATTGAGCACAATGATGATGCATACACCACTGCCACAATTTTATGACAAATTTCTGATTTATATATGTTTGTTGAAATGATAATGCTTATAGAATGCTTTTTTTTCCTGGAATTCACTTATTGCTTGAAACTGATCACAAATTAAGTTTGTTAAGATGAGAGAAAGATATTTTCATGGAAAAATTAAAAAAATATATAGAGCCCTTACTTAAGTGTCAGAGATCTAAACAAAGAATTGATGAAATTTGTTTAATACTGAATCAAGCTTTATCTTTGATATCTCATTTCTGGCACTGCTCTGTGGACATCTAATCCATAATTGTATATTCCCAAAAATGACATCTTGATATAACTTCATGGTGCTGAAAAAGCCCATTAGGTACAGCTTGATACAAAACATCTCAGTGATGCTGTTTTAGTACAGCCGTGTACAGCTCAGTGGGCAAGAGATATGAAAGGTTTTGGTTTTGGGTGGTTTTTTTTGATGCCTTGAGAGGCTGACCTAGAACAGAGGGTAGACAGTGTTAAAGGAATAAAGTAGGTATTTATTAAAAGGTCTTTAAAGGATACACCTTAGGAAGTACAAGAGCCTGGCCATGGCTACACCCAAGATGGAGTCAAGATGCACCTAACATGGATGGCTTTTCAAGAGTTTTCATACTTTTCAAATTTTTGAGTTATTTAAATTTTGGGGTTAATTGTCCAATTACGACTTCAGGTTATGAAGTCCCATCCTCCCAAATTGCTCTCCTCAATTCTCTGTTGTTTACACTTTTTGGGCCTGAAGCTGTAATATGTCCTTGGTTCTTAGGCTGGAAAAGGATTATTTTGTCCAACTAAATTGTGAAAAGAACTTAGTAACACTTCAAATGAAGTTCAGAGTCACACACAGTGTAGTACAGAATTAAAAAATATAAAAGCTAAAACTTAAGGCATCATTTTTAATTATTATTCTGTAGGGAATGTGCTTTCACACCTTAATTTCTGCTGGCAGAGTACAGCACTACATCAGATGCATCAAGTACAAGAATATATCGCAAAAGGATAAATTTTCTGTGTTAATGGATTCATACTCATGGACATATCTTCTGCAGCCCTGAAAGACCAGGATCATGGACTTGTCACTTCAGAAACAAATTAGTGTCTTTTGCTGGCTGCAGAATCCCTCGTCTTGTAGAATTGGAGCAAAGCTAAAAGTGAATGAGTAATGCATATAGGCTCACACATCAAAAACTAAGCAGAAAGAGCTAATGAGAATGCCATAAACCAGTCTCTATCACTCATTATTTTACCCTGATGGTACATCAGAGGCTGCAAAATATCAACATTTTAGTAAACAGGCATCCAGGGCAGGGAACGTATTTTTCACATTAATTTCTTAGGTTATTTAATCATCACAATCAAGTTCAGAATTAGAAAGAGGAAGAAGAAAGTAGTGACTGAAAACTAAATAACCATTCTTACAGTTTTTATGCACATCAGCTCTAGACATTTAAACTGAGACACATTAAACTGGTTAATGTGCAGAATGATAACTATACATCTGACCACCTGGTTGATTAGCATTTAGAAAGAAATTGTACAGTTGAGAAATAGAAACCAATTACAGAACTTAAGAAAGAATACGAAAGTCACACATCTTGTAAATATGAAACTGAAAAGCTTAATAAAAATAATTTTTGCCAGCTGTTTCCAGGTTTGCTAAATCAAAGTAAATGGATTTTAAAAGCCATTTAGCAGATGGAAGGAAAATGTTCACATTTCCTAAAGTGTAATGAAATTTAGTTATAGCAAAATTAGAAGAAACAAAAAATAGAAACTAGGGTTACGTGAAAGCAGCAGCTGTCACAGTAAGATACTGAAATGTAAAAAAAAATACCCAAAACAAATAACGAGAGGTTACTTTTCCTCTTTTCTTAATAAAAGAGTAGCAAAAGGAAAAGAAAAAAAGCAAAAATGTTTTTCTTTTGAATCTTGCTAATGAGTGTCATTTTTTATTAGTCTGTGGTTAGAATGCAGCACAGCTAGCTCATAAATACACTACTACTGAGACTGGTAATGATTCAAATGATAGTCATAAATCCATTCAAATTGATACTTAGGGCATTGATAAAGAAGACCAACAGCCTGAAACATTTTAAGTCTTCATTTCAAAAGTTTTGGCACAAAGAACTTTATTTCCCTACAGGGATCATCATGCAGCTCTTAGAAACTTTATGTATTTACCTGTAAGATTCAGAAATGAGGCAAAGAGAGCATTACTGAAGCCCAGTAGCAGAATGTAAGGGATAGTAGAGCTATTTATTAAGAGGCTAAAGATTATTCTCATCTTTATCCACAGAAACAAATATCCTAAAGATAAAAGTGTTTTACTGTGCTAGGCACAGTGGAATATTGAAAGGCATCTGCATTGGCACAATAAACAGTTTCCACTTTTGCTACCAATCAGAAAAAAAAAATAGCTACAGCATTAAATTAATCTGAAATGAAGCCTATACTTCCTATAAGATAATAACTGTTCTAAATAGTTATATTTTAGATTATTGGGGTTTTTAATATGACATGAAGTAAATAGAAAAGACCTTTGATAATTTTATCATTTTGTCTTGTTTTGTTTGATCAGCAGGTGTGCAACACATGAATTTCTTATTTCTGTTTTCTGGTTGTCTTCTTTCTGGATCCTTTACCTTCCTTTCTGATTTTCTACTTCAAAACCACTGACCTGCACATTATTCTATGAGTCCTTTTGACCTCCCGTGCACATATTTCTTGTGATGTCACCAAATCTACCCAGCAAAGAGCAATTACTGTCCCCTGAGAATACTCACCATTACCTTAACCTATATTCTTAGTGAAAAGTGCAAGGATGAAATACAAGTAAGAAAATATAAAATGGTTGTTTTAAAGCACTGGAAACATTGGAAAAATAAAAAATTACAGAACTCTAATTTCAATACAAAGATATACAGTAAGCCTCCTCTGCAATTTCCTCATTGCATCTTCTGCTAAATACTGACTGTCAATTCTTTGAATTGGAATATTGCTCCCATATAACTTGCAATGTGCCATACATTTTTTTGAATCGTGAGTAAAGCTTGAAAATTTCTAGAAAAAGCTAGCATAGCTGTCTCTTTTTTCTTTTTTGTTTACAAAAAAAACTTTTTCCCATATAAAAAATATTTCACAGAAAAATATTAATTTTAAATAAAACTATAATTATAATCTTCAAAGTGCATTGTTTGATTTGTTTCAATATTGCTGAAATTTACCATTTTAATGAAAAATATTTGAGTTTTACTTTAGTTTCCGTTCTATGGTCTTTTAACATAAGTAAAATTGAATTGAACTGCAGTCTGTCTAAACTGTTGTTCTACACATATTAATATAAATATTTAAGTTTGACCTTTTTTCTTTGAAATCATAATGGAAGCTTGTTTTGAAATAGTAGAATTTCCTTTTGAATGAAAACTTGTTTCTGATTTATTTTGTTAAGATGTTAACAACATGATAGTTCAAGGAAAGTTTATCATTATTTGGGAAGTATGCATTGGGAATTATCAACAAAATGTGTTACTTGTTGGTAGAAAAACTTGATTTTGAGGAAACTGTCTTCATGACATTTTCTTAGGATAGCAGTATTCTCAATAGCATACTGGATAGTGTATCAATTTGAAATGTAAGCTTAATATCTAAAAGCTTAAACTTGGCCCTCTGTCCCTTCAAACGTGTTGCAAACACCTGTGTGTAAGCTTCTGGTATGTTTTTCTCTTTTCTGCTGAAAAAAGCTTTGTAAGGTTCTAGTTACATCATATGGAGAAAAACAGAATAGCTTTTGAAAGTACACACACTTCTGCCAGATGGATATTAAAACTTTTTGACCAGTTCCAGTTCTAAAGTGTCTACTAAAGTGTTATCTGTTATTGCCACCTTAAATTAACTTGTATCATGAAGGCATCCTTAAATTTGTATTGTTCTTTTTGTGTTATTTTTGAATTTTGAGATGTCAAGATAATATTTAAATAATAATGAGGCTTATCATTTATTTATTTAAATTTCTATTTCAATTCACTGATGCTAAGAAAAAGCAGTAATGGATTAGTATATAAACATGAAATGGCACTTCATTCATCTGAATATTATATGGTTTCCCCATAAGTTTATGGAGTTTGAACAATTTCCCAGGAATGAATATCAACTACAATATTGCTGCACCAGAACAGACCCTGAAGCATTAATAAAAAGTGTTATTTCTTGTGTACATGTTGGTAGCCACACCACTGAAAGACTCAACCATTTTAGGACAATTTGCAATTTCTACTCCATCGGATATACACACAAGTTTTGAAAAATAAGGTATTTTATGACAGGAGTTGAAATAACTTTAGCAGAATCACTGATTCATGTCATCCAGAGAGAGAGTTTACCTTTATTATCAATTCATATTTGAATGAAATAACCTATGCTTCTATTACTATTGACCTTTTTAATTCTGCCTTACTGTCAAAGTGTCCAAAATGGTAAGATAATAAATGCTGCAGTACCTCATGCACACTTCCTACTGTTCTACAATTATATTTGGAACACTCTTCTTTCAGCAGGCTTGCAGAAATTGTTGGATTCTCTTAAGCCTTAAGTTAGAATTACGTAAAAATTTTGGTGCTTACAATGTTTTAAGACCCCTGTACCGACCTCCTCTCAACCCCCGTATCCCTACTTTCCTGAATAACATTTTTTAAAAAACATTAACATTTTCTCTTAAGCTATGTTAGAATTAGATTAAAACAAGTGGTAATTAGTTCTGAGAAAATTAATAATAAGTTAGGGAACTCCTGAGTCTTGTACTATGCACTGATACTGTGAAGCTATAATGTAAACATTAGCTTTCAAGGCCATTTCTTTGGTGTTAAAGGCTTAAGAGTATTTTATCCATTCCAATCTAGATCCAGGAAAGTTAATGAAATCAGTTCATTCTGATGCATTTAGTGCCATATAATGACAGGTATGTAGTGTGAGCATAATGTATGAGGCTCTGGGGCAAGATTACTGCATTTACGACTCTCATGAAGCAATTTCATGTTGAGTACTTGTCAGTCAGCCAGGAAAGAGTTTTCCTTCACAGAAGGCTTCAGAACTGGACAGTGCCTGGGGGAAAGAGTTGAGCAATATTTTGATTACAGCATTTTGCAGCTATTTATGTACTTCAATTTAATAAACCCCAAAAACTATTACGTAAATATTTAGGTCTCTGTAGGTCAGGGCAGACTGGAGAAAGCTCACTTAAAAATGTGCATGAAGTACTTTGTAACAAAATCTGTAATACACTTCCATTTCAGCAGATGATGAATAAAGTATACCTGGATGTGTGCTGGGTAGGATGGGAAGTATTGTACCTAATGCTGAAGCCTTTAAATGGAGCTGGGAGTAAGTAGTTGTGTACCCACTATTGTATTATTTTACCAATGACTGTGTTTCACTCAAAAAGCCAAAATCACACACAAAAAAAAAAAAAAAAAAACTAAAAATCCTGAGAGGCTATTTATTCTGGTGAGATACAAATTATTTATTATTTTCTTCTTCCAGTCTTTTAGGCCAGCTGCAATAACATATTTTTGTTGTTCTTATAGTCCTGATGCCACCTTATTTCAAGCACTTTAAGGATGCCCTTATTCTGCCCTTCAAGTTGAATGACCTCAAAAATGAAGTCAATGGAGGCATGTATTGCAGATCAGTACTGCCTTTGTTGATGCATAATGAAGTACCTTAAAATTTCTGTGCTGGAGAGGAGAGGAGAGGAGAGGAGAGGAGAGGAGAGGAGAGGAGAGGAGAGGAGAGGAGAGGAGAGGAGAGGAGAGGAGAGGAGAGGAGAGGAGAGGAGAGGAGAGGAGAGGAGAGGAGAGGGAGAGGAGGAGAGGAGAGGAGAGGAGAGGAGAGGAGAGGAGAGGAGAGGAGAGGAGAGGAAGAAAAAGAGACAGCAAGTCTATTCCCTGGATATATGAGGTCATGAAATATGCTGAATTGAATACACTACCAAGTTAAGTGAAGAACAATACTGTAAATGAGAAATGAAATATTTCCAAGATAAAGCTAGCCTATTCTAATGTGTCTTTTGAAATTAGAACAAATGATGGGGGAAAAAAATGCAAAATATGCTCCTTCTCTTCCAGAGAAATTTAAATTTATGGTGTAGCTTTCTTTTCTAGTCTTCAGAAATGTATCACTATTAGACCCACAGATGATCAGAAATAATTTGGTCATTATAAAATAATCTTTGACTCTCTGTTTGTGTTGATGCTGTCAGTGAAATACAGGAAATATCTTTGATTCTTCTGATGTGTTCACTTTGTAAAAGTTGACTTTTGCAAAATTTTTAGAAGACTATTTGACTTACATGACATGCAATACCACCATCTTATTCAGTGTGCATGGATATTCTTTGGCCATGTAAAAAAAATCATCATATACATTTAAAGAAAAAAAAATATAATAAAATATGCTCAGTACTCATATTCTCAGTTGCAATTAAGTTCCAGAAAGCTTGCATGTAACCTCTATCAGTTTTCATTCTTTCAAAAATAATTACAAAAAAGATCCTGGTGACTATCTTACTTATTTTCCAGATTTTATGTTTTAGTAAAATGGTTAAATGATTGTAAAAACTACAGCCATGTGGGTTTTCAATAGACTTAACCTGTAGATTAAACTAGTACTTGACTGCCAAGTAGGTGCATCTAGAATCTTTTCCTTTCTTTTTCTGAAAGAACTATGGAGATGTCATTTCTGCAATGAGTATTTTCTATTAATTCCTATTTCTATTAATATTCATTCCTGCTCCAGGTTGGACATCAGCATGGAATAAACTAACTTGGATTTAGTTTGCTTTGTGCAAAAGGAGACCCAAGAAGAGCCAGCACAACTAACCCCTTTTTTTCTTTTGTGCTTTTATATTTGAATGATACTATGAATTATCTTATATTCAGAAATAATTGAAAGGTAAAAGGTGAAAGCTCTAGATGAACTTTAGAAACAAAAGAGAATAATGTAAAGATTTTGCTGCATTTATTGGAATTTTTTGGTGCTTATAGTTTATTCCATTCACACTGTTTCCATCTGCAGCACCAGCTTGCTTTTCTTCCCTTAGGACTGCAGGGTGTTTTAATAATAGGTCTTCAAGACCCCCATAGCAACAAGAAGTCTGATAAAATAAAGAGAAAAAGGAGCTGAAGTGATCCCTAGAGAAGGAAAACATATTTTCCACTTTTCATTTCTATTTCGCAACAGAATGATGGGCTGAACTAATAAAAGCCCATTGGCATTCCAGCAAACCGAAACAGAGTTTGCCTGTTGGGTAGTAATTATACATGCCAAGTATTCACATACATAATTAAGTAGTGTTCTGTTTCTTTAAATAAACATAATCGCACAGAAGCCAAAATTGTCAGATGGTTGCCTCATTATTTGAACTAGAGAATAATAAGAAAAGTTTTCTGGTAAATTTTTATTTCCCTGCCTGCTTTCATTGGTAGGCTCAGTTGACTTACAGAAATTAATTCAGTTGACATGAGAAATTCTCAGATATTATTAATTTCTGAAACACAATGTTATCATTTGGCCAGAGATGCAAAGCACATCAGTCCCTACTAGCAGCTAATAACCTAATCCTAGCCAGCTCTCTGAGTTTGTTTCTAATTAGTTTAAGTTTTGCTTGCCTTTCAGTACGTACATGTTAAATTGCCAGATGTGCTGCTGTGGATCAATAAGGAATGTCCTGCCTGACTATCTGCTACCTGTACCAGTATTTTCAAACATTTTCCCTTTCTGGGCAATGTTGCTTTGCCAGACAGCCCTGTGTGGCCCTTTTAGGTTGCCTGCATGGTGCATTTTCCATGACAACGTGTGAGATGTGCAGAAGAACCTGCAGGTCTCTAGCTCGACTGATCCTGGCGGTGAGCGACACGGCAGCAGCATCACTCCCTCCGACAGGGAGGGAAGACAGAAATCACTCCGTAAAACATCCTGGAATGCGTGAGAGCAAGTTTCTTAATTCCACAAAATTAGCCAATAAACGTTATGTATTTGTGCCATTAACACTGTCATTTCAGGGAGGAGATAAAAGATCACTTTATTGACAAAGTGAGGATAAGAGGGTCGTGGCTGAAAGCACACTGGGAAGTGTCAGGATGTCTCAGGCACTGCTAATACTTAGCTGTATTGGAATGGCAACTCTGGCTTCTGATCCTACAGGTTCCATGCCATGGCATATGCTATTTGCATATATGATTATCCTCTTCTTGTCCTCCTTCTGGCTTATTACCTCAAATATTTATTAATGCAGATAAAACATACTGAAGAATAGCATAGGTGAAATAATTTTCCCCCACTTCAATAATTCTGTATTCTAATAAGTACTTTGGCTTGGTTTGGTTTGGTTTGGTTTGGTTTGGTTTGGTTTGGTTTGGTTTGTGCAAAAAGGCAAATGTGGATTTACCAGCACATAGCAGAAGTGCTTTCTGGCATTAGGAAAACACTGCTGGATATAGAAAGTGCCTTCTTAGGACATGACGAGTTAAAAGAACTAGCTTGGATACTAAATGGGATACATTTTCACTCACATATTTATAGCCTTGGTTACATATGCACAGGGCTAATTGTATTTTTCAAATATGAAAAGGACAATACCTTAGCTGAGACATGTTATCACCATAACCTCTGAAGGATTCCTCCATGGTGGATAGGCAGAAGAGAGATATCAGATCTCTGAGTTTTATGTAGTTTCTGCACCTCTGCAGAGGTATGACTTCACTCATGTTAATGAGATGGGACTGGCTTGGAATTTAAAGAGCCATTCAGATGAACCCAAGGCAGCACAAGAAAATCCCATTAGTGATATAAAAGAAAAAATAATTTGATATCAGTGTTTCTGAGTGAATCCAGAGACCTATATGCTAGCTTTTGGTTTCTGAAGAAATCCTATAATTAATACCCATTCAAAAGCAACACCAGGCCATGTTTTTAGCTAAGGAATTATCATCAGACAAAACTTTTAATAAGCCATAATTGTTACTCTGTGTACCTTAAGAACTTTAAATATGACTATATTTCAGAAAAGGTATTATTTGTGAGCTGTTTCATGATGATATTAGGATTTCAGAATGACTTTAAAGTTTTAGTTAATCGCCTGGGATTGGTCACCAAGACAATATAGTACTGTGTCTTCTCTTCCTTTGAACAGGAAAGGGTAAAACTAAAAAATTCAAGATATTCAATCGGAAAGCTGCATGTCTTTGTGCAGACCTATTTTTCTTAGCCCCAAGGGCTTTGGTTTCAGTTCTGAAAACATTTTCATAAAAGCAAAATTCCTGTAAACAAGTTTTTGCTAATAAAAACAGCCTTGAAATATACTTTTGAAAATAAAAGGGTTTTTGTTTTTTTTGTTTTTTTTTTTTTAATCTGATTTGATCAAGTGTTTAAATACACTGCTCACACTTCTCATGGACTTCTCTTCTATTGGCCCCTAAATCCACAGCATTCCAGAAAATTTATAATTAACCCAAAAGTAATAAATATACTCCTCCCTCCTGTTTTCTTCTTTAAAGACACAGCCCTTATTAAGTCCATTTTGATCAGGGGAGAGTCAGTAGATGCTCTTTCAGAGATCAAAATTTGATTCAGATTTACTTTTTTTTTGTGTTTCCTTTTTTCACAGTTTCAAATATAATATAGATAACATGGAAAAAGGGGAAGTTGGTTGATGTAATTTAAGGATTCTTAATCTCTGCAGGGGGGATGGGGATTAGGGTTTGTGGGAAATTAAACTTGTACATTTAAAAAAAAACTCAGACAAACTTGTCTATAAGCATTTCATGACAGTTGCATTAAACATGATTTGCCTGAGAGACTATAAAGTCCTATAAGTAACACAGTTTCCTGTTTTACATCAATTATGTTGTTAGACATTTTTTCCTGTAGATTCTTTTAGCACCAATCTTTTCATTTTTCATTATTGGTTTTTTTTTTTTTTTTTTTTTAATGCCAGGAGTAATTCCAACTAAGAGCTCTGGCAAGAACACTGCTAAGTTAATGAAGAAATTAGTGTCAGAAAATCTCTGTTGCATGGACTGACTTCAAGAACCAGTGATAAGTTAATAATTTTAATTTATTGGGACCATATATTTGAAAGGGGACATAAAACCAAAATTCAGAAACACTGCTCTTGGTGCCTTTATGAAAGGAGAGTGTTAATATTAGACCTTGGACAAATTCCAAGATATTTGATTACTTGTTACCTATCCAGAAATTGTGGAAAATTATATTAGGTATATTATACCAATTGTTACAGCTCAACAGTTATGCTGTTCCTGAAGAACTTAAATGCAGTTATTTGTAGAGCTTTGGAAAGCAAAGGATTAAGAAGCAACATTTTTTGAAGAGGTGAAATAAATTATTATGAATATTTATGTTCCAATTATAAATTAGTGGAGAAAGCTGATACTTCAACATTAAGCCTTGCAAAAGTTATTAACTTTGGGATTGATTCCATGTGAAACCTTTATGAATTTCCATGGCTAGACCAGAGACTTAGTCTCTAGACCTCAGACCAGCAACTAAGAATGGATAAAACCAACAGCCTTTACAAGACAATAAATAGCAGTATTATGATTTCTTTTTCTTTATTAAAAAGGGATATATATATAGTTATTTTCATATATCTTCAGTTTTTATTCTAAAGCAGAAATATTAATCATTCTTACTCATTCAAATCTTATTTTTCAGGACAAGGAAATGAAATAAAATTATCTAAGCTAATGGATGATTACCTAAAGTGTCACTGCATCACATTATGCACTATTATTACATAAAAAGCACAGAGTCCTTTCGAGGTGGGTTCAGAGGAGGGCCACAAAGCTGGCTAGAAGGATGGAGCACTTCTGTGAGGGAAGGCTGAGAGAATTGGGGTGGTTCAGTCAGTGGGAGTCTCTGAGGACATGTGGTTGCAGCCCTTCAATACTCTAAGAGGGACCTATGAAAGAGGATGAAAAAATTTTTATCATGCTGTGATGCAACAGGATGAGGGGTAATGGTTTTAAACCCAAAGAGGACACAATTTAGATTCAATATAAGGAAATTTGTAAGGTTTTTTTTTATAATGAGAGTGTTGATGAAATGCTATGACAGGTTGCACAAGATGTCATAGATATTTCATCCCAGGAATATTCAAGGTCAAGTTGGATGGGACTCTGAGGAACCTGCTCCTGTTGAAGATGTCCCTGGTCAGTGCAGGGGAATTGCTCTGGATGACCTTTAAAGGTTCCTTCCAACCCAACCCATTCACTGATTGCAGGATTCAATGTGTAAGTGCTCAGGCTTCAAGGCAGAGGGAGTCCTGTACCTCCCTAGACATACAGAGATTTAATGAGCAATTTAATAGGAATTCTTGGTTTTAATTTCTTTCTGTACACAAAGCTGCATATGAACACTGAAGTGGAATAAATGAAGTTGTATAAATTAAGGAATAAATTACTCATTCAATTCCTTGAATAGACCAGTGGTTAGAGCACAAAGCTGTAAGTTAAGAGACTTTGCTACTCCTTCATTTTGTGGAATGTAATTGCTCATGAAAGATGCACTTTTCTGTTTCAGTTTTCTCATTGTCAGTCAGGCTATTGAATTAAGCTTTCCTGTCAGATATCCTATGAAACTTAAAAACAGCTACATGCACTGTAAAAAAGCCTTGGTACAACTAAAAGGTGTGATTTTAAGATGCTTTTGGTTTATAATTTTGTACCTATGTTGCTACTGTTTTGTCATTACTCTGATTTCTCTTTCAGTGCTTTTGAGAATATATGAAGATGCTAACAATCTGCTGAGCTGTTATGACATTGCTTGTTGCTTCATTCTAAAGATCGTCCCACTCTTACTTGGCTCTGTAATGTGTAGAGGGGCAAACACCTCATGCTGGCTGAGCTGGAGCATTTAAACTGATATCCAGAAGGAGCATACACAACCAGACAGCTGTTGCTAAAATATCTATCTGCTGCTGCAGTTGGCACTTCTTCTGCACTCGCTGCTCCCAATCTGTGGCCCCCAAGGTCTGAGCAACACTGGGTTTGCCTACGCCAGGAAAATGGAGCCAATTTTTGTAATGAGAAAATTGAAGTGCTATTGCAGAGGATTAGTATCCTCCTGCTGCTTACTGCAGAATGATGGGACCTTGGTGAAGGAAAGATTGGTACAATGACACAGTATCAGTAAACGCAGCAGCTTATGACTGCAAACAAAAACAATATTTTGGTATTTTGTCTAAGTGACACCAGAATGCTTTCAATATCTAATTAGATTACAGCTCAAATGCACCCATATTGATTGTGTGATGATATTAATCCAACATGAGAAAACATAAGCAATAGTCACCAGATGTTGCACTTTGAGAGATTAAACTTTTTTTTCTCCTTCCTAATAAAATGTCCTGCTGTCTTTGTGATTTTTCTGGCTGAAATGTGACATGCTCCAATAACTTGTTGTGTAAGAGCAGGGACCATAATCTGCATTTCCACTGTCTCAAGAGAGACGTATGTCCATCAGGCTTAAGAATCACATTATTTCTTGTTCTTGCTTTGTCACTCTTTCCCTCCAAATGTCTAAATAATCCAGTGAATATGGATCAACTTCATAGCAAAAGTTAAATTACTTTGTGTGATCTTTTTTTCCCAATCAGTAGCAATTGCACTTGATTTAGTAGCTTTCTTAAAAGGACAGAGATTGAGATTTAAATCCTCTTTCCAGGAAATGGAAAATGTGAGTTCTAGGTCTTCATGTCCTGGTGGAGTATTATAATTATGCAACTACTAAATACAGGGGGACATCTAGTCACACTTTACTCTATTTTAGATATGTTTTGGAATTTTAAAAAAGGGTCTTCCTAACTTTTACAGCAGAAAACCTAGTTTAATTTGATGAGACGATCCAAAATATATACAGTAAAAGTAGGAGGCACTCCTCTGCAGCCCTGGTAAGTTGCTTGAGATAAGGAAAGAATAAGATTAACTTCTTTCAGGTCACATGCATGTGTGAGATGTTTCCCGTCTCCTGCTTTATCGACCTTCTATATCCAGAAGTTGGGATGTTGTGCCTCCCGACTCTGAAGCCACTAATTTTTTTGTGACTCTGACAGAACCTCTGCATTCCAGTGGAAACTCTGGAGCTTGATGTGGTTCAAAAACTCACCAGTGAGGTGACTGAGTTTTAAGGCATAGATACATACTCACTTATGTTAAAAGTTGTTCTGGTTTTGTCTGAGGTAGAGTTAACCATGTGAGAGGGCCCTGCTCTCCTGGAGATGGCTGAACACCTGCCTGCCCTTGGAAAGCAGTGAATTGATTCCTTGTTTTGCTTTGCTTGTGTGTGTGGCTTCTGCTTTCCCTATTAAACTGTCTTCATCTTAATCCACAAGTTGTCTATCATTTACCTTTCTGATTCTCTCCCTGATCCTGCTGGTGTGGGAGTGAATAAGAAGCTATGTAGGGCTTGGCTGCTGGCTGGGGTTAAACCATGACAGCACAACAGCTGTAATCTCTGTCTTTAGCTGGTGGTTTAAACAGTGCTCTTGGAGTGTCTGTTTTCTTTTTCTGACAGTAACAGCATCCTTCAGTTACAGAGCCCTGCAGTCAGCAGCCCAAAATTAAGTGGGATTGAACACGGACCTTTGTTGCTATACAAGCCCTCTTAGGAAGTTTGTAGCTCTACTGGAATGCAGCCTCTTGTGCCACAGCAATTTTCTGTTTCCTGGTGGCTGAATTCTGATTCTGATTCCATGTACAAACTGTGGACAGTTCATACCTTCCTGAAGAGGATTATGAAAATACATCAAAATGTGGAAATATGTTGGAGGGGTAGCAGTATTGCAGTCAGGTGTTCAGAAATACCCTCATGCTCTTGAGTGCCTGGCTTTACCTGTACCTGCAGCATGCACACATGATTTTTTTGGCACTAAACTACGTGTGGAAAGCACAGGCTGTTGTAGCAAGGTTTATTTAATGTGTAAATCCTTTGTAGTTGCTTTTACTCTTATTCCCTTTCCACCCTGTTTAAGCTTTAAGAGTAACACCCTGGCTTCTGACAATGCTACTCAATCTGTCAAAGTCCTATTTTCCCCTGTGTTTGGTATAGTTAAGAGCAGAAACAAAGAAAATCAGCTAGGCAAAGATGAGGAGACAGTATAAAAGAAGAGCTATGGTAAATCCTTTTTAGTGGTTGTCTAGGTTCTGGTGACATAAAGGGGTCCATTCCACCTTACCAGCGTCTGTATACCCTCTGCAAAGTTAAAAAATAAATTTAAAAATCTCTAGCAAGTATGCACTCAGACAGAGAATGGCTTCCATGTCTGTCACATGGGTGGAAAATTCTCACATATTTTAAAGGATCTTAGAGTACTATTTGATAGAAAATAATATATAATTTGAAATACCAACTGCTGAGCATAGATTTCTTATCAGTAGAAAATTATCAAAGCCCAATTTTTAAAGGCATTAACTTACAGTTTTATCTTTCAACCACATTTTCAGCAGGAAAGTTGTTTGTTTTGTAAATCACCTCTGGAATGATACTAAGAGAGATGTCTAAGGTGTGTACAGTATTTCCAAAATGTACAAAGCATTGAAATCCAAATCAGATTCTGCATTTCACACACTTGGGGATTTGAGTGTCCACCGAATGTTTGTCTATATGATGAAATGCTTTTAATTTGGCGTTGAGTAGGTGAAAAAATTTTCTCACAGAAAAGATTCATTCAACATGAAAATTAAGTCAAATAACTGCCCACATTTGATATACCTACAAATATAATTCAACCTCTGTAAAAGCTGGAATTGGGAAAAAAAAAAAAAAACAACAAACAAAGAAAAAGAAAAAATAAAAAGGTGTCTGGTAGTGCATGAAGACAGAATTCTTTTGCTTTTTTTTACTCCACACATTTTAAATTTTATATTCATTTAACAAAGGGACAGAGACTTTCCATCATTCTGCCTTCTTACTCAATGCATGTGTTGCATTTCCCCTTTAACCTTTTCCTTCAGAAAGAAGATTAGTAATCTGTCATTTTCCATTTTAAGAAAGTAGGCACTTAATTATTTGTCATTTTTAATGTATTGTATCCTTTGCATTTTATTTCCTTTTCTACAGTGGAGATCTTGACCCAATTAAAGACAGGGGATAGAACTTTGCCTTTCTATTTTGTAACGATTTGAAAAATATGAATGGTCTCACTTCAATGCAGCACATATCCATGTTGACATATGCACATGTTCATGATTTGCTAAAACAGTAAACAAAACAAAGGAGCTGTATATTTTTATTCTAAAATAAAATTAAGTCACAAATAAGAAAATTAAGACCCAAATTACCTCCATAATTCACAATGTATTTCTTTATTTATATAGCAGGTTTCAAAATCATTACAGTGTTAGAGCAGGTTTGCTTCTGGTGTGCATAAACTGAGATTATATCCTCAGAGGATAGCTTTGTATCTAGTATTTAATAGAAGGCACTTTTATTGTATTTACATTCTGGAAGTATCACATATGACAAAACTTTTGGACTATGTGCAGAAGCCTAAAAAAGGTTTGACTCCATGTGAAAATTGTCAGATCTGCAATATCTGTTTTGGGGGGTGGAGGTGGGGTGGGGTGGGATGGGGTGTGCAAAGCACTTCATCTGCTCAAGTTATATAATACTTTTTCTTTAATACAAATATTATTATTTTTGCACTATAAACTGACCAGATTTGCCTTCTTTGACTACCCTTTCTCTTTTTTTCTCTTTTACTGTCAAAAGCAGAAGCATTAACATCTGCAAAGCAGAGATTAGAGTCATACATCATATTGATTTTTTTTTTTTTTGAATGCTGTTATTTCTTCGAAAATCTCTCCCTTGTGATACATTGCATGGAGCAACTGACAAGTTTGCAGGCAGCAAACAACCTTGAAGCACTTTCACTGTTGTTCAGAACTAATTAATGATAATGTCTCAGTGCTCACCCTACATGTCCACAGATACATATTCTTGCTCTCATACAGTGGAGACATGGAATACTTGCTCTAGAGAGATAGTCATCCAGAAGGACATGAAGAATGTCAGTTTGGGTCTGCTTCTTAAAACAGTACAGTACTGAATACTTCATGGTTGTTTTATTATTATGATTGAGATTTATATTCCCATGGGTTCAGTCCTAAACTAGAAAGAAAGGAATCTCTTCTGTGTCATTAAGACAGCGATTACAAAACTGACTTTTTCAGAAATTAGAAGTTTTTCAGTGTCATTAAACTGAAGAATAAGAGTCACATATAATATGGATTTGATAAAAAATGGTATGATTTCTTTTCAAAGGGCTTTTGGACAAGAACTTTAAGGAGTTTTTTTTCACATGAATGTTGACAATGAATGAGATAATCAGCCTACTCAGCTATTGGCCAACTCCAAAGTGAATATGGCCACATTAAACACTATTGATTTAATAATAACATTTTTTTGGATGAATGGAAAGTGGAAAAATGTCAAAAAAAGAGCTATAATAGGGGTATTAGGATGTGTGGCCATAAGAAGGGCTGGGAAGGGCTGGGCTCACTACCAGCACTGATTAAAAAAAATAAAAAAAGGGTTTCTGGATCATGGGGGAAAGAGCAGACATGGCTGTCTGCTTTAAGTATTTGGTTTTATCCTACAGAACTATTAGACACAACCTATGCTTTACTTTTCTAAGGAAAGTGCATGAAAACAACATTCCTTTGGAAGAATTGGATATTGCTTTTTTAGTTGCCAAAAATCCCTATATACCAAACAAATCCATTTAATTGGGGATTTGATAACTACCGAAAATAAGGATAAATCATCTGTTTTCTTCTAAACTTGCTGGTAAGGCAAATGATGATTAACAGGATGCATTTACTCCTCACTAGACATCTACTATCACCAGCTGCTTTGAAAAATTTCATAGCTTATAGTACTTGCACAAACTCCCTTGGTCATATAAGAACTTCTGAAAATAGCTTAAGAAAAAAACAGCTTTCATCAGTAGAACTTAACTGCCTGCCCAGTTTGTATGTACAGTATCCCTCAAGTGAAAACTAACCTTTCCCTCTACATAGAGAGGAAGTACATCAAAGTACTTGGTGGAAATCTTGGGAAAGATAATGTGAAAACTAAGAACAAAGAATCATCATCAAGGAAAAGTGGATTAGACACTCAATGAAGTAGCCGTATGTTTTTGGTGATGATCCAGACCATATCAATTCACAAGGGTAAATCACTTTGTATATTTTATTAATTTAGAGTGAATGACACTTAGAAATATCTAATGGATATTTGGAGCTGAAGGTCAAGTGATATATTATTGCAAAGGCATGTTCCTTGAGATTTGCATTGAAGTTTGATGTATGGCCTTGATTCTGTTTTAATATACCTGTTTTTATAATGACTACCTGCATTAATTTGTTTTATGAATGGAAGAAATATACTCTAAGTGTTTTTGATGTGCTAATACTTAATCTTGCTAAACTACCTTCATCCTTGGTCTATATTAAATGTGTGAGGTTTTTGCTCAGTGATGCCAAGAAATTCTTGGATGTAAAACAGGCAAGGTCTGATGCAGAAAAAGGTGAAAGAGTACTTATCAAGAGATGATGCTATAAAAACCATACTTTTGTTGCCAGGTCTCTAATTAAATTATTTTTATTACCTTTTTTGGATTTATTTCTCTTCTTTAAAGCTTTATCTTGCCTCATAAGCAAGATTTAAGATGTAAGGTTAGCTGTCCTTCAACTGTTCTCCAGCTAAACATTTCCTGCAATCACCAGCCTATTAAAGTTTGGAAAAATAAAACGGTGCTTAAATAGAACACAGAGTAGCCATGAAATAAAATGAATGACACAGTAGATTAGGATTTTCAAATTAAGAGCTTCCAGAAGTTAAAATTACCTCAAAAATCGGATTTTGGGATAGATACAGTCTCTTGATATTTAAAGTCATACTTACATGCATGTGCTCAAGTGACACAGAATACTAGTTCAAAACCTGGCTCTCAGCTTAGTCTTCAGGGCATCCATACATCAATGCTTTAATCCTTTAAATTCTCTAGGTATTTATAATTCTTGTGGAGTGCATGTCCAGGTTGCTTGATCTGAGAAACAGAGTGTCTGACACAGCAGCTTGTATGTAATAATATACTTGTTACGTTTCTCTCCCAGCTGCAATATCTGTGAAGCTCAATCTGTTTTATGTTCACACCACATTTTATACAACCCATCAACAATCAGATTAAGAGAGGACATAGTTGCCATTATCACTTTCATTTAAAAATGTGAGGCGATATCAGTCATACTTTTTATCATAACCCACTAAATATATCCAGCAACTTTCAGTTGAGCAAGAAACTTTAATTCAAAAGCATTTATCATTCTATGAGGCTTCTGTATCCTACATCCAACCTACTGGGGCCTGCTGCATGAACAAATTCAAATGCATACTCAGTGAAAATATGGAAAACCAGCGATATTAATTGATCTGGAGAGAAATAAGTAACTTACAGAACATTTGCAAAAAATACAAGGGAGAATTTTCATATTAAAATGTTGAATCTTTTACACAGAACTGATGTACAGCAGCTGGAAATGTCTGACAGTGATGGTTTTTTAAAGAGAATATTGCCAGCATTATTGGAGGATGGTTTTAAATACTGCATAACATAATGAGGAAAGCATTTCAAATTCTGTAGAAATAGAGAGTAATAGCTGAGAAGCAGCAGGAGAATGCTGAAACTTAGCATGTTTTCTATTGGTTTAACAGAGAAGTTCATTTTACTTCATTTGTTTCAGCAGAATCCTGCACACCACCAGGATTCTACCATGATTGATGTTTTAATAATGCAAAGGTGGCACCTAGTGTAGGCCATCCAATGAGGAACTCTATTATCTGTTTGGATCTGCTCTAATCACGGAGTGCCGTGTGGGAGGTTGCCAGTATGGACAGCACTGTCAGTCTTGTGTCATGTCAAGGAAAGAAGAAATTTAGAAATATACCACATTCGTGGAAAGAACATTACTGAGGATAAAAGCAAGGAGAGGAAACATTTTGTCAGCTCAGGTTGACCAGTTGCAGACTAAAGAAAATGCTTTGGATGAAGCTTCAGAAGAAGAAACAGGTGCCATGTAAATGTGGATATTTCAAGATGATAATTTTCATATTTTCCTCTCTTTTCTATAAACTAGGGGACAGATTTAAAGTTGAACTAAACACTGAATATCTGGTTTCTACACATACTGTTACCACACTTTCCAGTGGTCAGAAAGAGGGTGTTTACAACTTATCACAGGTGTGTTGTTGAGATATATACTAAGATATTCCCATGTTGCCTTAATTGTTGCACTGTGCCAGCTTTTGGGTGTCATTAAACCATAAGACTTTTAAAGTAAAAATCAGTACAGGAAATACTAATGCCTTAATTTAATTTAAAAAATATATATAACTTAATTTGGGTCATTAGAGTTGCAAGCAGTACTTTGTGCCATGCAAGCAAGAGCTAGATGTGGACTAATTAATACTTTTGGGGATAGTCAGACTCATTTTGGAAGACTGAGCATTATGGTAAAGAAGGAAAATGCCTCTTAAAATTACATTAATTTCTTCTTTTGGTTTAAAATACACAGAGACCCAGTAAGCATGAGCCTTCACAATAAAATATCATAATACAGCAAAGAGTAGTTAAGTACCATGACACCTGGCTTATTAGCTTTAAAACATAAATTAATCTGTTGGAAAATTAGAAATGTATTATGGGACATATGAGGGATTGCAAAACCCAGAAGTTCCAAATACAAATCTAAAACCGTTCAGCCTGGTGTGTTCCTTGCCTCACTAAATCAAGGAAAATTAGTTTTATAACAATCCACCAGATGGGAAAATGTTCAAATACCACAAAATGTTGATCAGATTTATTTGAAAAGCAAGATGTAACCATATGCATATGCAAGGAAGCAAAATGGATTTTCAAATATGCAGTCACTGCTGTCAAGCTTGCAGCTCTATGAATTTAATGCTATATTGCTGTTTCTCTGTAGATTGTCTTGATTTCACTTACCTATTTGCCAGCTAGTATGATTAATATTGATTCAGTATTACAAGCAATTAAATTGGAAGACATAAACAATCTTTTTGCTGGCTTTTCACCAGACAGTACCACATATCTGATTTTTTTGACAAGAGAGGTCTCTGAGACATATTAATATTGCAGCATCTAAAATATTTGTGCACAAACAGATTGCACAGATACCATGGCATGTTTACAACTCTGGGATGTTTCATTTAGAAACCTTCTCAGATTACAATAATTTATATTTATTCTACTACAGTGACATCAGTTAATCTACTGGAGTTAGAATATATAAATAGTTCTCTGCTTGATAATGAGTAAACTTTCTGTATCAGTGTTCTTAGCATTTTATTTGTTCATTAGACTAGAAATCTAATCTAAAGATAAAAGGGATTTAAATATACAGTTCACTCCTATGGAAAACAATGAAATGATTCCTACATTTTTGTTTCATAGATTTATTTTTTTAATATCAAATGATGAGATGCAATGTAATTTTTATTGTTTAGTTTATTTATTCAATTTTTACTTGTAAACTTTTTAATTGTAAATTTTTAGAAATACCAGGTTAGGTAATTAGGCATTCCTTTTCATAATGTACTTTTAAATGGTAGAAGTCTCAAAAAATCAAGTGATTTTAAAAAATGTCCAATTAGGACCAAAACGAGCAGCAACTGAGGAAAACCTGAATATCAAAAAACATTTGTGCTCATGCAAGGAAAGCCATTTGAATTCTCTTACAGCTTTGTCTGCTCTCTTTGTCTGAGAGACGAAAGGTGCAGTGAATACAAGGCCTAAAATCATTCTTCTGAACTGTTAGAATATTAGGTTTGCAAGTACTTATCAAGTTGCTGTTATTTTGTTGGCAGTCATTGACAGTCAGTACCAATGTTTTGGGTTTTTTAAATTTTTGCCTTTCAGGACATTTATTACACTTCTGGTAGTTTCTTAATTCCCTGACTTTGTTGAATCACAGTTGTATTGTTACACTATGTGGAACTGGGTTTTCAAACACCAGCAGCCTCTATCTAGCGGCTTGGAAATAACAACATTACTTCTAGTATGGGTCTTCCATGTTGGATCTGCATTGGTTCTGTCCCAGATTGCAATGCTGACCTCATGCAGCATCTTGACTTCTTCATTCAAAAGCTCAGTCCTCAGGCACATTGGGACTGTTGGCAGCTCCTTTGTGTTATGGGAGATGAGTGGTGCCTGATCATGGTTCCTATAGACTTCTCCTCTGCCATCCATCTCAAAATGTCCAAGATATAGTCCAACAACTTAATTCCTCTTCTGGCCTACCAGTAGGGAAGTAGTTTTGATTAATGATTTGAAATAAACACAGAGGAAAAAGAAACATAAAAAGACCAAGTAGAATTTTACGGTTTTATTTTTTTCTCCTTCTCTTTCTCTTTCTCTTTCTCTTTCTCTTTCTCTTTCTCTTTCTCTTTCTCTTTCTCTTCTCTTTCTCTTTCTCTTTCTCTTTCTCTTTCTCTTTCTCTTTCTCTTTCTCTTTCTCTTTCTCTTTCTCTTTCTCTTTCTCTTTCTCTTTCTCTCTTACTAATTTTAGGTTTTTCTTTTTTTAAAATATTTTAATTTTTTATTTCATTTACTTCTATAATTCTCTTTAGATGCAAGTTCACTGGAAAAACAACCAATGATAGATAGTGTGCACCATCTAGCTGAGGGTGACATTTCAATTGGCTGGAATATTTTGGAACTGTCAAAATAAATTTTAAATACCACCAGTCTAGGTGGAAGAAATCCTCATGTCTTACCCACTGGGCTTTGAACTCAAATTTTCAAATGGTGGCTGGATGTAGCATTATTCCGTTTTAAGATGAAAAATGCATAGAGTTTAATCAACCCAAGAAAAAAAAAAAAAAAAAAGTTGAAGGAAAAAGTGTCAGGTATGTCAAAAGTATTTCTATGATATGAAAAAAAAAAAAAAAAAAAAGTTAGGTATTCTAGTAAAATGTAGGGTATGAACAATTTTACTTTGCCTTAAAAGAGATCAGGTGTGAACCAGAGATTTTTGAAATGAGTGGCTGTACTATGTGCCAAGATAACATTAAGCTAAATTTCTTATTTTCAGTTATAAGACCTAATTATTCAAATTTATCCTTCCCATGATTGAGAAACCTCACTTTTCTCTTGCCTTCTAAAATCTTCACCTTTACACAGGAGAGTGCTGGGGGAGGTTTTCCTCCTCTCTTCCAGTTACAGAAAGAAAGGCTGCTCCCAATTCCCTGTCTCCTCCCAACAGACCAGAGATCTACACCAGTGTGCAGAAACACAGACTTGAAATCTAAGATGAGACGATTTCTCCATCTTTCTTGACCCATGCGTCAGTCTTGCCAAACACCTCTACAGCAAGAGAGCTGTACATTTCTACCAATATACAAATTCCTCACATTTTCACTAATTCACAGCACTCTCTGTACAGCCCTTGCTGCAACTGCCATTCTGTTGATGAACATAAGCAAACTCTCCATTCACGTTTAAGGAGAATTTGCTTTAAAGAACAACAAAAACTGTGTTGTAAAACTAGAAGAGGTTCAAGTTGATTACTTCTTTGTTTAAAGAAGTCCCTGCTGATTTCAGATGTATTCTTCTGAGTTATCACAGAGAACCTCAGGTTCTTGGGAAAGCTATGTTTTACTTTGTAACAGTTTCTCACTGAGTGTTCATAAGTAGGAGGCATTGTGGCACTGTTCTGCTCAGATTCCTCTAAAAGAATTGACTTCTAAAAGTAGAATTCATTTCAGAACAGGCAAATCATAGGTGTAATAACATGCACTTTGAATTTTCAGAGCAGAGATAGATGATTTACTTTATCGTGACTGACTCTTAGAATTTTATCCCAAGGATTAGCATACAGAATCACAGAATCATTAATATTGGACAAGACCTCCAAGTTGATCAAGTCCAACCTTTGACCAAATGCAATCATGACAACTAAACCACAGCACTAAGTGCCATGTCTGGTTGTTTCTGGAACACTTCCAGGGATATTAACGTATTTTCTATGAATTTCAAAATTCCTAAATAATATTTGCAAGACGGAATATTTTTTAGAATTACCTCTAAGTTAAAATATGTTAATCAAAAAGAAGTGGTTGAAAAGTCTACTATGAACTTTCAGATTCTGAGACAAAGGCCTTTCCTTCTCCACATTTTTAATATCTTCTCTTTAAAGTCTTTTTAAATATCTCAGAATATTCACTATATTCTCTCTCAGAACGAAAAAGAAAAAGAAAAAGAAAAAGAAAAAGAAAAAGAAAAAGAAAAAGAAAAAGAAAAAGAAAAAGAAAAAGAAAAAGAAAAAAGAAAAAAAAAAAAAAAAAAAAAAAAAAAAAAAAAAAAAAGAAAAAGAAAAAAAAGAAAAAAAAAAAAAGAAAAAGAAAAAGAAAAAGAAAAAAGAGAAAGAAAAAGAAAAAGAAAAAGAAAAAGAAAAAGAAAAAGAAAAAGAAAAAGAAAAAAAAAAAGAAAAAAAAAGAAAAAGAAAAAGAAAAAGAAAAAGAAAAAGAAAAAGAAAAAGAAAAAGAAAAAGAAAAGGAAATGCATCTTTTTCTGTGGATTTTATTACATGTTTCAATGTCATGATATGTGCACTAATTCATCCAACAAAATCATGCTGTTAGTTTTATATCCATGGACCCATTACAGAGGGATGATAGTGAAAGTTTTAAAGGAAAATTATTACATACTGGGAAGATCAGCAGTGGAAGCAAGTGTTTATTTTAAATTATAGTGGGTAGGACAAATTTTAATATATCTCTATGTTTGCATTCCCTGCCAGATTAAATCCAGATTTTCATACTGTTACCTACTTGGCTTCAAGAATTTGTACAAGAACCTCTTCGGTTTTAAGGAGGTCACAAATACTAAGATAATTGTAAAATATGAGCCCCTGAGCATGACATCAGTGTCTCCTATTCAGTTTCTCAAGTTTGATTCTATTTTACATGAGGCATTTGGGGCATAGCACAGAAAGCAAATTTGTTACATCATATGTGAAACAGAAGAAGGGAGAAGTGTGAGGAGCCAGAACTCCAGATTATACTCTGACTGCTTTTTCTGTCACAATTAAATAAAAAAGAGTGACATACTGTCATTCTCCAGGTAGAAATTAATACAGCCTGTGACATGGGCTTAATGCTATCAAGGTGTTTGTGGAACCTTGATGGGATTTTTTGGAAGGACAAAGGCCCACGATGCTCTGGTCATACTGCCAGAAGCCAGAGATATTGAGACACACTTTTTTTTTTTTTTTTTTTCCTCCTTGTAAGGTCAATCCCCTTGAGATTACTCTTCCATCTGGTCGTACGTCTGCCTCATTCCCTGGCTCTGCACTAAGGCAGCTGTTGGCAGCTCTAATGTGACAAAAACCCCCTTAAGTCATCAAAGTCCCAAACTTGCCTTCTGGAACACATAAAAAAGCAAAGATTAGTGGCACACCAGCTTCTGTTTTCCAAAGAGGAAAGTAGGTTGACAACAAGGCTCATTCATATCTGCCTTTAAAGGTTTGGCTTTTCTTTGCCTTATTAAGTAATCAACATTTCAAGCCTCTGAAGTCCCAAGCTGAAAGACTGATTAGATATTAACCTGACTGCACAGTTTGCTCTAATTTAGATTTATGACTATGTCAGTTTAAGGAATGAATCTCTCATATCAGACACGGAAGTATTCATTTCGTTGTTCCTATGGAATACAATGTTTCATTCACTGGCAAAATTCCCAGACCTTCAATATGATGGGAATAAATTATGTACATTTACATGGCACATTTGTGAATTCTTAATTAGAGAATCATAACCAAGCAATGAAAAGATGCATTTTATGCAGGGAAAAAAAGAATAATTCATTAGCACCTATAAATACAACATTTAGCAGGACTGATAGATTTGTACTTGCTTTTAATTTTCTTTCATTGTGTTAGAAAGCCCTTTAACCTTTGAGAATTGATTAGGAGCAAAGACTGAATAAGTTCTGTTTCCTTTAGAAACAAACTTTTCATTTTGAGAATGTTACTCCAGCTTATCTAAATGTCGTAAAAGAAAAAACCTAAGCCACAAACAAACAAAAATCCCAACAAAAAAGCAATATAAAGTAAATGTTCCAGTCAAAGCTAAGGTTAAATATTTTTGACTTCTCAGGATTCCTGTTATGCTACACAAACAATTAATTTAGTGAACTCTTCTTATAGCTGTCATGACTGTTATTTCTGACATTTCAGAAAGAGAAAAAAAATATTTCACCATATTTTTCTATGAAGTGGTACAGAGTACCATTTAATTATCTTTAAATTTCTGTTTTATTTAACACCATCAAAAGAAAAATATTCTTCACAGTTTCAGCTCAGTGAAAGAATCTGAAACTTACGTATGGGAGAATTTAAATACCTACTGACAGTTGTAATTTTAATGCATCTTAGGTTGAGCATATTTTGGCAGTGGAGGTTTGTGGATTCGTGTGTATAAATGCTCTTATAATATAAAGAAGATATAAAAGAATATAAAAAGAAAACCTAAACATAAAAGAAGAATTGAAGTTGTTTATTATCAGGATACTGCCAACAAAATTAATTCTAGTCATTGTACACTAGAAAAATGGGGGGAAAGGCTGCATCCTTTTAAAGGGCCTTTTTGCTGTCACCTTCTTGCTCCTTTTCAGGGTCAGCCCATGCTAGAACATGACTAATCTGAGAACTTGAGCACCTCAAGCAAAATCTGAGTTGAGAGTTGCCATACAGGTGCATGAATGGACAAGATGCCTGCTATGTCTTTAAGTGTGAGTAAAAAATATGTAAGTGGAAAGTTGTACACGGAGCACCAAGCTGTAACCTGCACCTCTCTCTAACAGTTACTGCCATTTGATTGTGCAGCTGCTGTGTGTCACCTTTAGGACAGAGCCACAAAGGAAGACAGGGATGAAGTGACCAAATTTCTGATGATCAATCCCTTGATCCCCAAGGCAAGAGCCATACCTTCAGCCCAGACACAAGCATCAAGACTTAGATTGCTTTGGAAATCTCATCCCAGCCTGTTCCTGCCATAACTCCAGATTGTCCAACTCAGCCTTGGCCATAAAGCTTGGCTGAGCCACAGGCCAGGGTACCCACTTTCTCCAGAGATAAATTATTCCTCAGAAGATAATCTAAATATCAGTCCTGGCTGCCCTGGGAAAATGTTTCCCAGACCCCTATGACAGCAGCTCTAAAATTTTGTTTCTCTCAGCCTTAACTCAAATATAACTTTCAGTCAAGGAACACATCTCTTCACCACTAGAAATCCTCAGCACATAGAATTTTTATACCTCTTCATTTCCCTTGAGAGTCTGTTTACAGCTCTACTCCAGTTTTGCCCTGGGCTTGTTTGTCTCTCAAATCTAATTCTAGTCAAATTCATGTACAGAGAACTATTTAGTGTTAAAATTTGGAAAAAACAGGCAAAGTGGTCACTACGTCTTAGAGGAATTCATAGTTGTTATCTTCCCCTTTCCATCCTCATTCCAGGTAACATCACGTTTTCTTTTTTTTTTGTAAGACTGAGATTATTCAGTGAAAATGGACTGCAGGCTTCTCTGCATGCTACAAGTAAACCACAAATAAACAGTTTGTCTAAGTGTTTGAAGAAAAATATATGTACATGGAAATATGCTACTGTTGCACTCCACTTTTTCGCAAATGTAGGTCATGGTATGCCTTTATTAAGGTCGAACAAAAAGAAAGTATTTTCAAAATGTAAATGGTGGTGATGAAGCCCGCTGTCTCTGGAGTAAGAGAAAGTTTTGTTGTTTGATATTACAAAGTCCAAATGTGCTGGACTGTTGCTTAATTTGGAGACTGAGAAGTCTGATGTATAGAGAAAATATTTACAGCTGTGCATACAAAAATTTGCTTTGCCTTTTAAATTTCAGTTTATACTTCAGAATAGCAGCTATTACCCTAATATTAATAGAGAAAATGTGGCTGACCAGCAAAGTACAGGGAGATAAATATGTACAATTCAATACTATTCATGTAAATTACAGGGAAATTAAAGAGCACAAAAAAATTATTGACGTGTTTTAAGGACAGACAAATGAAGAATTACCAAGAAAAAATGTATTTAAATCTTCACAAAATGGTGATTTAGACTGAGATATTGTAAGTGTTTATGTAATAGGAAAGTGTAAATATCAAATGAAAGCATGGATTTGTGTTAAGAATCATAAAAGAGGATAATTAAGAGCTAGAACAGAAGTCATATAAGTAAAGAATGAAGAGATGGAACAGAAGTAAAATTAGGATAAATATTCAATTAAAACCTATAAAGCACAGTGCTCTGAAAGATGCAGCGAAACTTGTTCAAAGTGAAACTTTGGAATAAGAGGCAAGTTTGGAAATTAAATTGTAGGGAATTCTGCTGCAGAGGATTGGTCTAGACTGTGATTACTGTCCTTCAAGAATTTTTGAGCTAGCAATTCTTTTAGGTAATCAAAAGCAAAATAAAATCAGGAATTAAAGAGAAATTGTAAAAGGGATAAGAAAATATTCATTTGCAAACCTCCATGTGTTCAACAGAGTGGCATGTAGCAGAAAATGCACAGAAAACAAAAAAAAAAGCTTTCAGCTATACTGAGGAAATAGATAACGCATACTGTATTAAAACACAAGTTTAATTTGTTGGAGCAGTGGATAGTGGATGGGATAAATTCACGCTGGACTTGCTGTTAGCTCTGCACTGAGATGTTTCAGCTTGCACAGAGCTTGGTTCATGCAATGCCGCAACCTCTGCTAGAGCTTCTCTCACTTGGAAAATATAATGCCTATTCCCTCCCCTTCCAAATTTTCCATGTAATAATCGATCTGTATAATAAAAATCCACCTTCTCAAACCTGGTACATTTGCACAAAGACATGGCCACTGGCTCGCCTTTTAGACATGCTAGCAACTTCTTATTGTTGTGTCCTTTTCTTCCCAATCCCAAACAATTTATTTTTAAAATATAAAAAATACTATAAAATTCTCTTTCTTATGTTTTGAATTTTAGCAAAAGGGCACAAGAGTGAACACTACTTAGCAAACATCTAGATGGGAGTTTGCAAAGATAGCCAAGTTCAGAAGTTGCATAACTAAAATGCCACAGTGGTATATCAGAACACATCAGGATGGTTGGTATTTATGAGCTTACTGACTTGTGCAGTAAGTACCAGGAAAAAAACAAAACAACAACTTTCATAATATGAAGATCTTTTCCACCCCCCTTGTTTTTTAAGAGTATGATAAATATTCAAAGTAAGAATGAAGAACTGTATAAAATGTTTTCCTTTCGGAAATTTTGGCTCATGTGTTCCAAACTCTCAGAGACATTAATTTAGCTTTCTTTTGGATCACAGAGCTCACCTGCGGATGCTGCTTCTACAAACAGAAGTGGGGCAGAGCGGGGAACCGCAAATTAATGTCACATGTGACCTTCTGTTGAAGGCCCCGGGCACAACTTACACTCATGGATGATGAGTTAGGTCTCATAGCTTATAATTCTTTGTTCTCTGTGCATAATTTGTTCTCTGTGCATGCATAAGTGCAGTGGTGCAGTTGTTTTGTGCGATGTTCTAAGTAAGAACTGTTCCAGTTTTGAGGAGTTGCCTGTGGTTTTTTGGGCTCTTTCAAGCTGTGAAATAGGTCATGGATCCAGTGGGAACACTGTGTAAGGTGACAATGGTCAGAAACCAAGATATGATGGAGACAGTGAAAAATAGTCTAATGCGTTAAAAACCTAAAAACATATGCAGAAACATTTTACCTCAGTAATTCTGACATCAAGCTGTGTGAAAATAACTGGGCTGAGCAATCTGCTGATTCTTTTGAATGCTACAATATTGTGATTAATTTCTGGAACATGTTCAATTATTCGACATTGATGTAAACTCCATTTTTAAAAGTGACTAATCATTGAGAAACAAAGTGATACTGACTGAATTAAACTTGAAAAATAATTTAGCTACCCTTGAAAAATTAACAAAAGTTATATAATGGTTAAACATCAGGTATTCTTTTTTTTTTTCTTTCTACTATTTCATGTCTAGTACTTTATCTAATGATACAAAAGCATATTCTTCATTCTTCTACTTCATTCTTGTTTTGCTTCATAAAACTACCAAGTTCTCTTTCCCTTGAACCCTTCAAAATTATATCATCAACCTCAAGGAGGCCTGAATTATTAAGTGCATGGAAAAATATTACATAATTGAAGAGAAGCAAGCACAATGGAAGGTATAAAAATTGCCTTCTTATGTATAGAATAAAAAATTTAGTGAGGTTTTAGTTACAAATGTTTTAAGCTTGCTATCAATGGAATGATATAAAGAATTCCTGCACAAATGGTTCAAAAGTGTTTCAACAACCCTTTTAGGCTTCCTTTTTTAAAAAAATAATAAAATCTAAAATGTTGAAGTTCATCATTGATCTATTTAATGCACGATTTTAATTATATTTCATTACTTAGCATTCATTCTCCATACTTTTTCTGCAGCAGAAAATTTGCCAGGTAGAAATGCAAAACCTCAGATGATGGAATACCACAAATGTCTTCAAAGATATCTGCTAAAACTTGACATACTGTAGGGTTTGTAGTACTGCAGGACTCAGCACCTTGTATCCCTGCAGCAGTCATTAGGAATGGGCAGCCTCATTTCATTGATTGCTCTGTGAGAAGGCTGTTCAGGTTCAGATGGAGCAGAAAGGTTAGTGGGATACCTGTTAAATGCTTCAGTGATCTGTGGCAAATCTCCAGTCATGCTCTTATCACAGCTGGTGAATTTAATTTTTAAAAGGTGCTAAAAATTAGTACATCCTTCTACTTTTTAAAGGCTGTGGATGTAATTGAATATATACAAAATGATAATTTAGATAATAGTGATCTCTTTGTTTTTATATGGAAATTATTGTCATGTAGAATCAGCCAGGTAAGAATTCCCTGCCCTACCTAAAGCTTTATGGTCACAATATTTTTATTTGGTTTTAATGTATGAAACTCTGGCAAAAAGCGTTGCTGAGTCTATTCTGTGTTGTAGTAGGTAGACAAGTCACATTCTATAAGTGGGTGTCATAAAATGACAAATTTGTGTATGAAAATAAGTAACCAGCTGTGAAGCTATGGACAGGAATGCCCAGTCATTTTTACTTAAATATTCATGTTGTAGTCTAAAATTATCTTTTGCCCATGTAAGAGCATTATTATTTTCACTGGATTTCAGGAAATAGATTGGCATTTTCCATTATCAGTTTTACTCATTTTAGCCCTATGCAGGTCTTTTGCTCTCCAGCTTCTGGTTCCAATTAGAAAATCTTTTAGAATACTTCTTTTGGTTTGTCAGAAATTACATATGAAAAAAAAAAAATGAACCAAAAGGTGATAAATACCTACATTATTTTATTTTACTTGAACATTGAAACTATTTTATAGACTGTAGTTGCTGCCTGCCAGAGATCATTGTTTACTGCCTTCAGTCAGACTTGGGACAAGTCATGCCTTTAAACTGAGAACTGGGCAAGAAATATGATTTCTGATTTGTTAGCAGTTAACATATCTCAGGAAAGAGATAATTTAAAAATCATTTTAGGTTGTATGCAAACAAAATGCATTAAACATTTATATCACTTGTGTTTTAAAGTTGAAATGATTTGATGAAATATTAAATAGCTAGGTTGTCACATTTTAATTAAAAGATACATCAATACTTGTTTAGTGACCAGCTAAACAAGAAAACAAGATTTTTCTGGTATATTGAATTGAGCCAATTCACTTTTGAGATTCACTTTTATTTGATTGACTTATCAACATTAACAAAACATTGCATGTAAAGAAATTTTAAAAATCCGTAATGGTTTGAAAAGGATATACCTAGTGGATTTGTCTGCATTTGTTAAATATTTTTACCCAGATCTAGTTCTGGCTGTAAGTTTCATCTCCACAGGGACGAATTTTCAAAATCCTTAAATATTCAGCTAGAATATGTGTTCTAAAGTGGATTTACATATAGCAGTGAAGACAGAGTTTAAGTACAATGTAAATCACAAAAGTACTTCACTATTACCATTGCACCTCTGGAAGGAAATCCAAAGAACATTTTGAGCTTTATGAAGTGTTTTGTGTTTGTTTAAATGTTAGTGATAAGTAGGTGATTACAGTAGGATTCTTCCAGCTTTAAGGCCATCTCAAAGTGTGGTGCATAATTACAAAAGATAGAAAAATCCATAAAGTTGCTGTATGATTAATCTCAATCAATGAAGGAGCATTTATCTTTAGCATCCTACCAATAAAGTGCAAATTTCCCAAAGATTTGAGCCCTCCTCTGGAATCAATGGGACCAAACATCAAGGGAGTTTTGGAGCTGATATACAACGCCTTTAACATCTATTAATATCAATGAAACTAAGACAAATACCAAAGAAACTAGTGACCTCCCTGGCTGGCTTAAAGACATGCACCTAAATTCTTACCTGAGTGGGAATTAAAATAGAAAATGAAGACTGACTATCCATCCAAAGTATTCTTTTCTTGTTTACCCTCTCACTGCTTTCAATGATATCCAGCCTTAGTCATGTGCTCAGAAGTGTGGGTAAAATTTAACATCAGTATTCCTATGTATATCCCTACATATTAGAATATGATGCAAACAAAACTCTGATGACTGATCCAAGAAAGGAAAAACAAGTGCTTGGTTGCAATGTTTCCTTCTATGTAATATTAGTCATTACTAATATGTTAAAAGTTCTCTAACTTCTAATTATCTTGATAAAAGTGCATTTTTTAAATTGCAGAAAACTTTTAATTTTGGAGGATCGCATTTAACACTGACATAAAAAAGAAAACAGGATGGGAAGATTAGTTAGTTTGTTTTGTGCAGCATTGAGTTCTAAGAGGCATGATCAGCTATCATGAAGCCTTCGGAATGGATTTTAGAATGTGTTATGGATGGCAAATCAATAAAACCCCAAAACGTTCAGTTGACTAAGCAACTGACATTTTACAAGGGTTCAAACATAGATTTGTTACAACCATCATTCATCTTCTATGACACTAAGATGTTCAAGTTTAAGAATAAACTAGAACCAAACAAAACTTCATAGCACACTTCATAAGAAGACATAAATCAAAATTTCAAAGAGAAACATGGGGAGTTTTGTGATTATACAACATTAGAAAATGTAAGATCTGGAGAGATAATGTGACCATGGAACCAACAGGGAAAAAATATTAGATGTAAATCAATTCAGTAAAAATCTCAGTAATGCAAGAAAATAGGCCTTTAGTTTTGATGACTTGGCTCTTGGACCAGGTAAGATGAAAAAGACGCTGAAACCATCAATTGGGCACAATTCCATAACATGTTAAGAAGTACTTTGAGTGAAATTAATGGTGTTTTATAGAAAAAATCTTTACCAAGGAATGAAAATTTAGTTGAATCAAAGCACATTCTAAGCAGCTTAATGTAACAGATATACTACTAAATGAGAGGGATAACATCATTAGAGTAGTCTGGTTTGTTGGACATTTGCCTGAGAAGAGAAGAATCTGTATTCCTCTTCCTGATTTAAATTTAATTAGGAAAGCAGTGATTAAGTGTCAAAACACTCTAGTTCTTTCACTTCCATGAAATTATTAATTTGATCCCAAAGTTTGACTGCACTCAGCTGTAATTGTTCAGTTGTTTGGCATTTTTTTAATTTCCGCCAAATGTTTAGTAAATTATTTTAGCAGTAAACTTTATTTCTTCACAAACCCCTTAATTTCTTTTTAATATATGCTAATGATGATTAAAGCACAAAGTTGGCCTGTAAAAAATAAGCAAGGCCTCCAAGTAAAATTTCAAACTTGACCTTAAAACTGTGGATTTAATAGATAAAGGAATATTGTCTATACTAATAAAAAGAGTTTAGAAAACTAACAAAAAATGATTGGAATGTATATCAAGTAAAAACTAAACACATAGAGTCTGACATGATGGTAAGGTAATGCTTATTACTGTAAAGTCAATCTGTCATGAGGGTAGTTGATTAGCCATGTTTGTTTTTTTTTTTTCACTAGTCAAATATTATCTGAAAAAATTAAATTAATTTGTAGTTAGATTCATGCAGGTTTTCAGGAAGCTGAGTTTAAATAGTCAAAATATTTTTTTACTAAAATAAGAATAGAGGGAAAATGACTTAACAATTTGATGTTCTGTTCACAAGCAATGTCTGATCAAGAGAAAAAGTCTTAAAAAGAAAAGCTAATTTTTTGAAAATTAAACAAAAACTCCTCAAACATTTTCTTTCTTATTCTTAGGGAACACAAATAATATCATGGAACCAATGCACTTATCAATGAACTATGATTTTATTTTTAAATTTCTGCTCAGAATTCCACAATACCATCAAGCACAAAATCATTACGGGGTAAAAAAGGTGAATTCTGTAGTCTTAATTTTCTAACCTACTCAGACAAATTTTGCTTATTCAAACACAAGTGAAGACCTATATCTGTCTCAGTCTATAAAAATGATTGGTTGCATTCTGACTTTGTCTTTCCTGTCAATCTCCTAAGTTCCTTCATAAGTGTTCAGCATAGATGTGATCAAAATTATCTTTGTCTGCTGTGAGCAATTAATGTAAATTTGATAATTAATGTCTATATTCATTTGAATTTGTTTGTTTGTTTGTTGATAACACTAAAGCTGGAAAAAAAAAAAATTAAATCCCTCATAGGATCCAAACTTATTTTTCTGTAAAAGATGATAGAAAATATTTTTTAATTCCAAAATATCAAGTCATTAAAGGTGTAATTTTAATTTTTTTTTCAATTGAACACTAGGCATGGATATTCAATCATATCTTTCTCCTATATAAGAACAAACTGTGTGCCACATACACCCATTTCCAAATTTCAAAGATTGCAGAAGTAATATTGTAAATACCTAAATGGTCAAATTCCTCTTTATGTAGAAAATGCACACCTATAACTCATCAGTAACATTTTAAAAGTTATTAACATTAGATAACAACATGAAGCAGGCTAGCATGCAAAGGTATTTTTGAAAGATTCTGTTTTGGATAGGTGCATTGAACAGCCCACCTGATATCTAACCTTCTGTGTTAGATCATGGAATCACAGAATGATTTAGGTTCAATGGGACCTTAGAGATCATTTTGTTTCAACTCCTCTGCCATGGGCAGAGGAATCTTCCACTAGACCAGCTTTCTCAAAGGCCCACCCAGACTGGCCTGAGGCAACCACAGCTTCTTTGACCAGCCTGTTCCAGTGCCTCATTACACTCATACAGTAAATTTCTTCCTAAGATCTAATCTAATGATACTCTCTTTTCATTTAAACTATCATCCTTTGTCCATCATTACACACTCTCGTGAAAGGTCCCCCTTCAGCTCTCTTGTAGATTCACCTTTAGATAGGAAGGTTGCTGTAAATTCTCCCTGGACTCTTCCTTTCTCATGGCAGAACAACCCCAACTCTCTCAATCTGTCCTCATAGGAAAGGTACTCCAGCCCTCTGATCATCTTCATGGTCCTGCTCAGGAGGACTTGCTCCTACAAATCTTTTTAGAGCTGGGAACCCCCACGCTGGATGCAGTGTTCCAAGTGGAGTCTCACCAGAGCAGAGCAGAGCAGAATCCTCTCCCTCACCCTGCTGGTCACACTGCCTTGGACACAGCCCAGGACACATACAATTGCCTTCAGCAAGATCATGTTGCTGTCTCGTGTTGAGCTTCCCATCAATCAACACCCCTATTATATTAATTAGCAATATAATACAACAGTTAATATCTTTCACATTTCAAAGTTCACATGTCAGGAATGTGCATGTTTAAATTGAGCTGACTTTAACAAAGTACTTGCTGTCCTAGAGCTTTTCTGCATATATGAGAATGGCACTTTATCAGTGAATAGAATGGTATCACTGCATATGCCATATTCAATTCAGCAAGTATTTTCCTGGCTAAAGCTTTTGACATACATAACCTACATGTTATGCAAAGACTCTTAGACCTCTGAACTACAGGCAGGGGTTGCAAAGAAATCTTAGGAAAAAATATAGAAAGTCATTCTGTCTTTCTGGGGAGTATTTGCACTGTTAACTTATATTTACCACTAAATCAGCTTCTGTAATGCTTGTTCCAATGACTCAATGTATCATTTGGACAGAGCTCCCAGTAGCATGCTAAATATACCCAGCTCTTGAATAGGACCTTCTTCTAAAATTTACTGTTCACCAAGCCAGGGCTGAAATGCATTGCCAGAAGTGAGAACAGCATGTGTTACTGGAAGGTTAACTAGTCTTTGACTTCAGCTCTGATCTATGGATGATATTGGCAAAGTGTGTTAAGGTCAAATCAGTCTCCCAAAACCATATTTGAAAACGTTTGTAGTGGCACAGGTCTTTAAAGAACAGCTATACATCTGTGCTTTTAGAGACAGGCAACATGTTAGCAAGACAGGAATTGAAGTGGCAAAATAAGTGCTGCAGCATAAATGGTTGTTAAAATAAGGATGGAAAGTCTTTTCTGTTCACTGTTTTGTTTTTTTTTTTTTTAATAAATCTGGTGTGACATTGATATCTTTCTTTTGAATGAGTTTGACTTAATCTTTCAAGTGTGTAAATGTTTTTTTTTAATTTAGGAAGAAATGAGGAGTACTATTCTTGTTAATCACTTTTTCTGTTTTTAAAGGAAGCAGATTAATTTGTAACTAGCACCATTACAGAATATTTCTGAAGCAGGAACTACAGGAACTTAGTCTCATGAAAGTCTGGGACAATATGCCAAGGTGAAACTACCCAAGACAGTGATCATTTGAAGTGTCTGAATCTCTCCACTTACAGGCATAGTTGGGCACTTGTGACTTCTAGTGTTGGTAATGTTTTGGGTTTTTTCCTTATATGCAATGTCTCAGCCAGGGAAGGCTTACTGACCACACTTTGCTATACCTCCATTTTTTGGGGGGGTGGGGGGAGTGGGGTGGTTCTGGGTTTTGGTTTTTTTTGTTTGTTTGTTTGTTTGTTTGTTTGTTTTTTTGTTTTGTTTGTTTGTTTGGTTTTTTTTGTTTGGTTTGTTGTTGTTGTTGTTGCTGATGAATTTTACATCTTTGTCTGCCCATAAATTAAATTAGCTTTTACTTTTCTTCTTGAAAAAAAAAATGAGAATTTGATCAGTCATTTCTGATCCAACACTAACTAAAGTAAAAGTTCTTCATACTTAACAAAGAAAAGAATCAAGCCAATACTGTTTGAGAAGCATGTTTCATTAAAAGAAAAAGAAACAATACTAATGCATTAAATAGTATATGCTATATCACTTGAGGATTTTTTATTGTCAAAATTCTGAATTTATTACAATCCCTTCAAAGATAATTTTAGCATACATTGTAAATGCTACAGGAGAAATATTGATCAGTCTGTTCAGATCACAAGCAAGTACCTCCAAATACCTTGTTTCTGTTAGAGACTGTAAGATACGAGCTCTCATTTGTGAAATACTGTACAAAAGTATATCCCAGATAAACAAAATGCTGCAACATCTGTGGGAAAACTATAAGTAACTGGGATATGTTCTTCTAAGCACACTTGAGAGAATAAAAAAAGCACGTTCCTCTCTTTTCTCCATGTAGAATAACTGTACCTCAGTAAAACATTAAGCACATATATGTGTGCAACAGCTTACCATGAAACGTGGTTATACTGTCAGAGACAGACCCAGCCCCCTCAGAGGGGCTGAATGTATCTGATCCTTTGAATTGAACCTCCTGTTGAGCAAGTTTAATTTGTTTATTAGCTTAATTTGTTTCCAGTACAGAGCTGATAGTTGTCATGCTAGAGGAAACTCTTCGTCTAGAAGGATAAATACTGGCTTGTCAATTTTGTTCTTTATAATCAGGAAAACATTTGGTCTGTCCATATTCCAAGCTGACTGAAATGTACGTGGTGGGCTGCTGTCAGCTGTGTACAATCACCATTTAGGTGACTAGACTTCTGTGGGTTAATCTGGTCTAAATCAGCTGAGAGATCATTGCAGAATCCAGCTGACATAATAAAGTGTAAGAAAACTTAATTTCCAGAGGACAAAATTCAATCTGCCTGTATTGATTTGCATGTATATGATAGTTTATATTTTGAAATATTTGAAAAGTCATGGAGAAGTAGAAAGCATTTAGGTTAGACTAGTGAACATAGAGAAACAGTGTGACAACAGCATTTCTCTTTAGGGGCAGGCCAGAGGCTTTTGCAAGGTGTTGGTAAGATGCCTTGAAACAATTGAAAACTTTTATATCAGATGAAGTAGAATTGCTGACAGAATCTGGTACAAAGTGTGTCTATACCATATTCTACAAAATGTAACATTTTACAACTTTGCATTGTGTCTTTACATAATGTTGATTTAGCTGTTGGTCTTTGACCTTTGTTTTTAACCATGTGAAAACCATAAGGATTTATTTTATTTTATTGCAGAAAAAAATACCCAGGACACATGACAACTTTCTGATAAGTAATTGTGAATCTGCAAGTAATGTATTCATTGGGAAACCACCATTTCCTTATCTTCTTCTGTCAACCTTGCAGTATATCAACCATCAATTTTTTTTTTTTTTTTTTTTTGTGACCTTTTCCTAGAATTTAAGTGTTTTGCAGGTTCTTATTCTGTAAATTCTCCATCATTCTTTCACCAACTTCCAGAAGGTTAGGATTTTATTTGGAAGTCTCCTTTTCAAGTAGTAGTTAGGCCCTGCCTATTCTTTATTAAAAAAGCCAGCATTATCAGAGCCTAAGGTGGTGTGATTGCAGGCAGAAGCTGTTTAATACTGAAGTCTGAAAGCAAAGATGTCTTTAGATCTTACAGTGCCTCAAATGTGACCACGGATAAGGTATTTTTTAGTAGGGATTTGCATTAATAAAAATTAAAGCTTTAGGATTTCACTTCAAAGGGAAATGTCAATGAAAGCATATCCTCTCTTAGTTGCTTTGGTAGCAGAATATTAACATCTCTAATGTAAAAGTTTATATAGCTAGAGGCTGCAGTCTCTGTCTCTCAGTAGAGAAAAAATAATTCTTCATCCTCATCAGAAGTGTGCAGTACTTAAAATACAAAAAAAGAAATTAGTGTCTTTTTCTCAGGAGCAGTAAGCATACAGAGTACACTTATTTTCAAATTGATATATCTATTATTTAAAAAGTTTAATTTTTAATGTATTAATTCCAGAAAGCTATTGACATAGAAATAAATATATTGGTCATTATGTGCTAGCTTTTTCAAGCTTTCCTGGTGCTAAGTTTTATTTTGTGCTACATATAGTCATTGATTTCAGAATAACACTTCTACAGTATGAGTCACTGCTTAAAGAAGAGAAAAATCTGTGTGAAGTATAACTTATAAAATGCAATTACATAGCAAAATGAAATATTTCATTGATACTAGTCCATAAGAATATCCAATTTGCAAATGTTTAGTGATGAGATTTTTGAATGCAAGAAGTCCTTTTAGTTAAAAGCAGGAAAAATGGATTGTCAGGTTTTTTTTAATAAAGCATAGTGAGAAGATACGTGTATTTGTGTTTTCACTGTCCCAAATAATTGAGGGGTTTTAGTTCCTTTGTTGTAGGAAATAAAAGTAAATAAAACTATCATTCACTTACTAAATGGGAGCTCAGTAACATTAATTGTCAGTGAGGCGTTGCTCAAACATTCAAAGCATTCATTAGTCTTTTGAAATCTCAAAAATTGCTATTAGAAAGTCTGATGTTTTTAAGAGTATCATCTGGGGATTTTGTATACATGTTCAGCAGGATATGTTATTCTTTTTCAATATTAGATGGTTTTCTGTGCCTAGGTGGAATTGCCTGTGATTAAGGGTTACATGAAGAATATATAACACTAAATGAGATGGAAACTGCAAATTGGCAGGTAAACCCACTGGCCTGCAGAAAGCACCATTTTCCAAAAGCTGTTATATGTGAGGCTTTCCTGCCTTTTCTAAGTTGTTTTAAAGAATTATTTCTACAGTTTTATTTAAATGAACTAGAAGATGCTGCTGCCTGATTGCATCACTTTCTTTTACAAGGTTTAATGGAGAAGCCCCCAAAAAACCCAGAGAAAACTAAGTAGGTTTTTTTATAACAATTCTCTTACTTGTGCCCATAATTAGGATATAAAAAGGACTTTGCCCAACAACCACTGAGAAAGAATGCTTAGTTTCATACATTTCATTTTCATCACCAAATTTTCTCAGGTTTCCATGGTCATCCTCCAGAATAGTTTTTTATTGAGTATTACCTCATGCCTAAAATACGTCAGTATTTAAATATTCCTGCAAGCAAATCCAGAAAGAAGACAATGGTACATTTGGGATTTTCCTTCCTCTTCTGTACAGTGATTTAATTGCTCACTCAGCTATTAGGAAAATCGGACTCTGTCCCTTTTCTCCCCTGAGAGGATTTGGTCTAGTAATTACAGAATAAGTGCAATGCATGTGTCGGAATGAGAAGAGTGACTGGCAGCCAAGGCTAACCTTTTCCAGGAATGCTTCCTAAGTAGCATGACAGAGATTCAGAGCCCCTTTTTTCAGAGCCCTTTTCAGTACTAGATTTTTTTTTTTTTTTTTTTTTAATCATTTGACACAACTTCAGCAGGAGAAATCCTGACTTCTATGTAAATCGTTTACTTTTTGAACCTATTATAAGATTAATAAAAGTTCTCTGACTTATAAATTAAGAATAAAATTTAATTCAGTTTTCATTCTATAGAAAATAGGTGAGGGATTTGAATCTTGCTTCTTTGTGTGTATTATTCAATACTTAGTCTAATAACTAGGTATAACATACATGGGTGTTAATATGATGGCATAGCAACTGCTGCTTGTTGTTAACCCACCCTAAGGAGAGTTCTCCATCTGTAGCCCTGATCAATGGAGACTGTAACTTAGGCTTTCCATGTACCTCATTTTTAGTGGCAAGTTGAAGGAATAAATAAATTCAGAAGTACTCTAGAGTTTGAATGCACTGGTTCCACAGGTAAAATACAGTAAATGTCATGTATCCAATTGTGGATGTGGAATGATTTTATTGATCCAACAGCTTGCATTCCTCTTAATTCCAATTCTTTTTAGAGTTATATGAAGAGAGGATTTGACACTGTATGTTTGAATTACTGTACTGTTGTTCTGATGGAGAAATTGGGATTGAAAAATTCTGAGATGCAATTTTCTCAATTACACATAAAGGTATTGTTACCATATTTCAGGCCAATGCACAAAGGCTGAAGTAAAACTAATTTAAAGAAGAAGTGAGATTTATTTTTGCTACTCCATTAAAGGAAAAAGTGTTTTATCAAAACTGAACTTTCTAATCCCAGTTAGAATTTCTTTGTCATCCCTTTGCTACTGCCTTGAATGTTTTTCATGCTCTAAATTTGTATTTCTCAACCTTTTTAGCTCAATTCTTTCAAAAATTATTTTATGTATTTTTTTATTATTCAGAAAGAAATATAATTTAAAGATTACAAATTCTTTCCAAATGTGTCATTCCATGCAACTTTGCTTAAGGTAATGCACCAAAGAACAAGGATATATTGATAAAATCTCAATGTAAAGCAGCCAGACCTTAGTTATACTTCAAGCAATTTGGGTGACAATTCCCAGATTACAGGTAAATTACAAATATCTTTGCTGGTTTGGTGCCTGTGAAAGGATGCACAGCAATGTTTTTGTTCCTCAGCTTCATTACATTACTTTTAACTATGGAACAATAACAGAATGTGAATAAAAACTCATGGCACTTTAAAAATTGCTGATATTTTAATGAATACAAGCAGCTGTTGAAATATTCCTAATTACAAATATTACTTATCAAGAGTAGCATATTGAAGCCAAGTGGTTTGTATGCAAGCACATTTACAAGACTGCTATGTTCTCTTTTTTCTCTTCACTCTTGAGATAGGTTTACTTTTTCTTAATACGCATAATACTGGATTTGAAATTGTTTAAACTGAAATTAATACTCAATACTCCAATATAACACATTTTTATTCAGAAGATTCAGAAGAGCAAAGAAGCTGTAAAATTAAACTTTTGCCTTACTGAATTAGATATATTGTCTGTCACAGTAGGTATGTCATGTATTACGTGCGAGATACTGGATTAAATAAATTACTTAGTACATCAAATAAATCATCTGGTAAAACATACTGTATTAATATTAAATCAAATACGTTTTAGAATTCTGAAGCCTACAGGTAGTTAGAAATATATTTTCACTCTTTATTTAAATTCAAATCACTAAACATGCAAGGTGTGCACCATCTGGTAAAAGGAAAAAATATTCCTTTGATAGCTTTCTTTTTCTTTTTTATATTAGACTGCTTTATCAACTCTGGTACTGAAATAGTAGAATGGTAGTAAATTCAGAACAAATAAGCCTTCTTATACTTTTTAATTGTGAATGAAAAGTCTTTGCTAATGAGGAATGTTATGAGACAAGCATTTATATGATGACAATGGTGTGGCTCATTGCCACGCTTGTTTATTACAGTTCTCAATGAAAGGCAGCTTCCTATTACATATGCATGGAAGTCTGCTTTTTTACTGTCATGGCAATTTTTTTACTTTAAGCTGCATAGTATCTACTTAACATTTATGATATTACATAGACACAATGTCCAAATTTTAGCAGTCACAGTCTTTTGCTGTGGTGTGTTTTCCTTTTTCTAATTTGCTTATTAATTTACAAACAGAATTTTGTACTTTTTTTCTTGTTTTCTTTAACCTTTGGAGAAGCTATTATCTTTCTTGGACATTGATCTTCAAATAAACCTCATATTATGTATATGGAACTCTTTTAGTTAATATAGAGCCATTTAGCAATAGATCATGTTGGGAATTCCAGTCCAAACAGGAAATAGTTCACAGTGCTTTCTCTATTTATATTAAAGGAGCAAGACATCTGCTGCATTATGCAGTACACCTGATATGACTCAGTTTGGTATTCAAGAAGAGTAGTTGCATATCCAGATATGGTCCCTGTTGTTTCTGTTTATAATTTTTAAATACCTCATAGTTTAGGAAAAAATTGTTTAACTTCTGTTATTTTTTATTTTAGGAAAAAAAAAAAAAAAAAAGTTTAGCTTCTGTTATTTACTCATTTGTCCTTTGCCACCACATGCTGAGATCAGAACTGTTGTGGTGGTGGCTCATAAACATGTAGTTAAAGGGAATTGATGTGTATGCAGCAAAACAATATTCAAACAGGAAATGCTTCTAGCTGTCTATCACATTTATCAACTTCATCTTGCTAAAAAGAGACATAAAAGTATATTAAGATAAATTCTAATGAGTTTGGTAGATTTTTCCCTTGAATATCCTTTGATGGGAATGAAAATTTTATACTTCAGACTGTGGAGAATTCTGTGAAATTGTAATTTTTTTCTACAATTATAAGAATTTTGTATTTATAGTGGGTTAGTTTACTCTTGACATTTCTCAGTGGGCTTAATATTTTCTTTCTACATGCATTAGTGTCTGAAAAAGAACCTGTCTTGACACTGAAGTCAGTGACACTTCAGTAGGACTTGCACCCCTTTGGTGAGAGAGGAGCCCAGAATATCCTCACTGTCAAGCTGAGAGAGGTAAGCAGAGAAATTAGTAGCTCCACTTACATGTGATTTTTCCATGGTATATCAAGGAAGATCATTTAACTGGGAGCTGTAATCATCTCAAGCAATGAGGAAGGAGAACAGCCCCTTTAAAAGGGCAGTTCAACATAGTATGGCAGCAAACAATAGAAGTTACTGCTGTTGGCAGAGTAAATAGCAGCAGATGCCAGAGGGAAGTACGGCCTTCAACAGCATTGTCAACATCTGTATGTACAAGACTGCTGCTGCCCAATTTATGGAAGAAGATTTGGCTTACCGGTGACATTTTCAGGTTATTTAATACCAGTGTAAGACAGTACAGGTCACTGAAAAGTTTTCAAGGTCAGTTCTGCATTAGGCAGGATGCCTTCATCATCTATCTTCAACATCTGCACTGCTTTGTCTTTCAGATGATGCCTTCAGCTGTTTCCCTTTGAACATGATGTACCTCCTCTTATAGAGCATTAACAAATAGTTTCAACACAACACACCGATCTGTAAAGCACAAGTGTTTGCTTTGTCCCTTTCTAGGCTGTGTCTCACAAAGCATCCAAGCAACATATTCAAACCCCAAAATATGATCCATCTCATGTCAGACAGCAGAACTGACTACCCTAACATACAGCAAGCAGGCTGTACTTCAACAGCCATTGCAAGGGAGTGTCTGACAGATATCACAGCAAGACAACCTCACAAAAACAGGATCGATGCTCTGCTCATAAGCCTAGAAAGTTAAATAAAGAATAGCAAAAGTAAAAATACATATTTTTAAATAACCTTGTACATTTTCTTCTCTTGTGAGCAATTTCATTTGCTTGTTTGTTTAGAGTTGGTTGGTTCATTTTAGATTAAAATATTTTACAAGTTCTGAGAGATGACATAAAAAACAAAAGATGTATCATTTTATTACCTCTTCTGTAAAATGTAAAGCATACTTCTCCATAAGAAACAATTCAGATGAATAATTTTTTCTAGAGATATACTGCTAATGGCATGTAAGGATATTTCTTCTGTGTCTTAAATAAATTCAAGTGTCAGCAAGCTGGTTTTTCATTCCCTTACTCAGCCAGACACAGAGAAAAATCAGTATCACTCAAATTTATTTTCATTTAAACAGGAGAGAGTGTGGAAAGAAAGGCTTGATCTCTTAAGACCAACAAATTCAAAAGCAATATTGTCTTCGTGAAATAGCACAACACCATGAAGAGCAAGGATTAATCTGAAAGTAGGATTTTACATAAACTATGTAAATCAGACTGTAGGTCGGGCCGGTACAAAGATGCTTTCTGTGCTGGCTCAGTGCTAGGCAGGTGTTCACAGAATCACAGAGTCAATTAAGTTGAGGAAAAGACCTCTGAGGTCATCGAGTCTAATCTGTGACCAGAAACCACCACGTCACCTGGACCATGGCTCTAAGTGCTACATCCAGTCTTTTCTTAAATGCATCCAGGATCAGTGACTCCATCACCTCCATGGGCAGCACAGTCCAATGCTCAATCACCCTTCTGTGAAGAAATTCCTCCTGATGTCCAATTTGAACCTCCTCTGGCATGGTGTAAGACTATGTTCTCTTGTCCTTATTGGCAGGAAATCCTTGTAATCTGAGACAAGACCATTGTAATAAGTCACTGTTTTAATTGTTTCAAATGTAACCAATGGCAGACATAATTAATATATTTCCCATATTTATTAAGGGTGCCTCCCTAAAATTGCATTTCAATACTTTTATATTTTAAAACAGTGGTGGTTATGTCTAATGGCTAACATTCATGCTATTTAATAGAAAATCAGAAATTATCATAATCAAAAGACATCTGCTTTTTAAACATACCTCTCCTAGACAACTAACAAACTCTGTAAATATTTTTTGTTCAAAACTTAGAACATTTCTCTACAGTTTTGATTCTTAAGTGCAGTTTTCAGAAAGCAGTAGCATACAAAAATGTTCAGATAAGATCACATAATAATTTAGGTTGGAAAAAACCCTTAAGATCATTGAGCCCAACCATTAACCTAATACCCCCAAGGCTATCACTAAATCATGTCCCTGACTAAGAACCAGATCTACATGTCTTTTAAATATCTCCAGGAATGGTAACGCAACACTGGGAAGCCTTTTCCAACATCTGACTACCCTTTCCATGAAGAGATTTTTCTTAATATCCAATCTAAACCTCTCCTGTAATAACTTGAGGCCATTTCCTTTTGTTTTATCACGTACTACTTAGGAGAAGAAGCCAACTCCCCCACCGCTACCTACAACCCCCTTTCAGGTAAAGAGCAATAAGGTGTCCCCTCAGCCTCCTTTTCTGCAGCTCCCTCAGGTGCTGCTCATCAGACTTGTGCTCCTCACCCTACCCCAGCTCTGTTGCCCTTCTCTGGACACCCTCCAGTACCTCACCAGTGCTGAGTACAGAGGCACATCACTGCCCTGGTCCTGCTGGGAACACTATTGCTGATACACACCAGGATGACACGCTGGGTCATGTTCAAACAGTTGTTAAACATCATCCACAGATCCTTTTCTTCTGGACCACTTTCCAGTCTCTCTTCTAGCCTGTAGGGCTCCATGGTGTGGTTGTGACCCAAATGGAGTCCTTCACCTTGTTTAACCTCATACAGCTGGGCTTGGTCCATAGACCTAACCTGCCCATATCCCTTTGCAGAGCCCTTATATCCTCCAGCAGATCAAGACTCCTGCCCAACATGGTGTTGACTGCAAGCTCCCTGAGGGTGTTCTTGATCTCCTTGGTAAGTTAATTTGTAAAGATATTACAACTGGCCCCAACACTGAGCCCTGGGGAAACCTGCAAGTGATTGGCCACCAGCTGTCTTTCAGCCCATTCACCACCACACTCTGGGCTTTTTCATCCAGTTACACCCATTGAAGCCTTTAGCACCTAGCTTCTTCAGGAGAAAATATTGTCAAAAGCTTTATTAAAGTCTAGGTCAACAACATGCACCAACTGGATGCAAGCAGGACATGCCTTTCATAAATCCACACTGGCTGGGCCTGAGCTCCTATTTGTCCTGTGCATGCTGTGTCGTAGCACTCCAGGTGATCTGCTCCATGACATTACCGAGAGCCAAGACCTGTAGTTTTCCAAAACTTCCCTCCAGCCCTTCTTCTAGATGAGAATAACATTTGCCAGCCTCCAGTCAACTGAGACTTCTCCAGTTAGACAGAACTTCTGATAAATTATGGAAAACAGCTCATTGAGCACTTTTTCCAGTTCTCTGAGCACCCATGTGTGTATTCCATTTGGTCCCTAGATTTATGTGTGTCAAACTTGTGTAGTATGTTGCTGACCATTTTCCCTTGGAATGTGGGATTTTTGTTCCACACCCTTTCCCTCTTCTCTAGGACAACTGGCAGCTCAAGCAGCTGGGTACATTGACAACAACTTACTCTTGAAGACTGAGTCAAAGTTATTAAGTAGTTCTACCTTTTCCTCATCCTTTGTCACTGTGTTTTCCTCTATATCAAACAAAAGATGAAAATTCATCATGATGATAACTGTCCTTCCAAAGGACAAAACTGTCCTTCTCCTGCAATTCTCTCTGTTCAGACAGACCAGTCTTCTTCCCCACTGGCTTGTTTTGCTGCCCAGGAGGATGGGCTGTTTATGTATCAAATGTAGTGGTTCATGCAGTCTGGAAAATTATTTGATTTGTTGAGTGTAAAGTAAGTAGTCACCAGTTCCTGTTTTCTACAAAACTGTCATAGTCACCATCCCAGCTTAAAGCCTAAATAGATGCAAGAAATAAGCACTAGGTGCTAAACACATATTTAGTCCTACACACTTCTCAGTTTTCCACAAAGATGTGATGCAGAGAAATATTTTTCCTCCACTTTCTGTGAAAAGAGATTTTATAGATTTCACAATAATTCAAAATTTTTGAAATTAAAAATAATGCAGACTCTTCAGAATTCTAGCCCAGAGTCCAAACTATAGAAACCCACCTGGTAGCTGAAAGTAAGAAGATGTTTCAGAAATTTATTTTCCTGTCTTTAAATTAAACGCAAGAGAAATTAGACACTTTGATATTGATATTCAAATTGTACATACCTCCTGAAGTACTAAAAGTAAAAGGAGGCAAATAATATTTTCACAATCATAGTTTATACATTTTATTCTCTGATAAAGAAACATAACAAAAAAATAGGGTCAAAATTTTCAAGGCATCCAAAATACTAATTCTCATTTTTATTTTGTGGGTGGATTTTTGGGGTTTCTTTTGCATATTTTTAAAATTTAGCTAGCCAAGCTGCAATTCTAGCTTTTGGGTGGTTATGTATTTGTGAGGTGAATACCATCCTAACTAACATACTGTTTCCAAAGATAAATTTGAGAGCCACTTAAACAGGTTTTTAAAAGCCTTACTACTTCAGAAAGTTCCAGTTCTGAAAAGCGGCTCATATGAAGAAAGCATTGCAATGCTATAAATTTGACATTTGAAATATTCTCTAGCAAATAAAACAATTTGATATGTCAAAGATAGACATGGATCAGATTTTCAATGGTTATGTTGTAGCTGCTTCACTTTCAGTAGCATTATAGAAATTAATATCTGCTGTGCAATTAATCTATAATTTTTCCAATAAATACTCTCTTTCAGTATGGGTGATAGGTGCTGCAATTCCATGGTACTAACATAAAATGTGTTGAAAAGTATATTTTGCATAATGGACATTATTTTATTAATGACTTCAAATAAAAATTCCTAAATCTGTCAGACCATGACACTCCAGTGTGCTGGAATTATTATTATGTGTGTAAATTAATTTACAGGCATTTTCGGTCCTAAGGATTTAGCACTACAGAATAGTTTTATCTGTTATCTTCATATTGTATTCAAAGAACTAAATGAAACATCTTTGATGTTAAAATATACTCCAGGATTGTGGCACTCAGTATTTTTACTTTAATCAATCCCAGCAGACATATCTTGCTATACTAGATCAAACAAATTTAGCTTTTGATTTAGTTTGAATCTAGTGAGGCTGAATAAACTACATTTATTCCACCTTACTTTATGGTTGATAATGGGCAAACAGATAACCAGATGACATAATTTTTTGCAAAATTTTCAAGACACATCCTGCAGCATAAAAAAATTTCATAAAGTTTCCTATCCTCTAGATTGTGTGTCAACTCATTCAAGCAAAAATTGGCACAGAAACCACTGTTTTTCTACATAGCTATTGATTTTTTAAATGTATAAATGTCGAATCTCAGAATAAGAAAAGACACATTTTATGTATAAATGCATTTAATGCTGTCTCTCTTTTTTAAAATTATTTCTAATTATTTTGTAACAGAAGATTCTGGAGAAGGCATAACGAAAATCAAACTCCTTAAGATGCATAAATTTACAAATGGACTTTGTTTACTTCAGACAGAATAAATTAATTATAAATAGCATATATTCTAAATTACACTTCTTTCATCAAAAAATTGAAACTTCCACAGTAAGCCAGTAAGGCATCTGAATTATTGAAATGCTCCTTAAGGAAAAGCAGTAATAAGCCTCCAGCAAAGCCCTGTCTATACAGGTGAAATTTTAATTTTAGTTATATATATATATGTGTGTGTGTGTGTGTGTGTGTGTGTATATACATATATATATATATATACATATATATACATATACATATATATATACATATATATATATACATATATATATATATATATATATATATATACACATATACACATAATATATACATACCTATATGGTAAACTACACGTAGAACTACATAGAGGGATGTCTGGGATAGGAAGATTTTCCACCCAGGCTGGTAATTGAAGTATACAATGAAATACCCATGTACTACCTAGCAGTGAGTGATAGAGAATCCCTGGAACTCTCTGAAATTTCCACCAGGAAATTTGGAGATTCTCCAAAATTTTGCTGGCAGTTCAATCAGCTACTCAAGGCATTAATGACCAACAATTCTTCACATGATCAAAGACTCTACCTAAATTAAACATCCAATAAGAATTACATGTACTCATTGTACCCAGAAGCCCAGGAAAGGACAGGTCTCAGGACATTTTAAGACATTTGCAATTTCTGTTCAGCTTATGGTGGTATTATAAAATAGCAGAGGACAGTGAAGTGAAAATACTCATTTTCCTTGAATTTCTCCTTGATTTTCAGCTGGTGGCCTGTTCCAAAGCTAGTTTCTCACATCAGCCAAAGCCCCATTGTCAGATAATGCTACAAATATCAACACCTGCAGTTAGCAGAGACATATCTCTTTCTCTGCTTCAGCATCAGCTGAGCAGTAGGCTCTAGGAACCAGAACCAAGCAACAGGGACAAAATGAGCTATTTTATAAGCCAGAGCTTTCCATAAGCATCTGAAAATCCTCTCTCACTCTGAGCCACGCTGCAGGATTACATCTGCAGGAGAAGCAGAGCAGCAAGCACACTGAATCTGTTATGTCATCTCTGTCAATAAAGTCGTGTATGTATGCTGAATTTCTCCATAGCAAGTTTGGAGTAGCTCATTACGATCATGTTTCAATAGGAAGCAGACAGACCCTTTTCTTTCCTCATTTGAAGGCAGGTGGGAAACAGTCAGTGCCACTGTGCATTTCCTGCCCTTTATCAGGGCCTGTGCCTGCAAACACAATTATGTTTCTACACTGGGGTTTGACTGATCCAGGGAGGAATCTGGAGGAAAATATGTCAATCTTCAGTTTGCCTCGTACACAAACACTGAGTGCACTTAAATGGTGGTATTCAGCTCCTCAATAGCACACTTAACTCCTAAGTGTAGAAAACAAAGCATCCATGACAGGCACTGGGGATTCAGTCAGTAGTATGTGAGGGGCTCGGGAAGATATTAAGCTCATCTCAAAGATATTTTTCAAGCCATATCTACCAAAAACACCAAAAAAAAAAAAAAAAACAAACAAAAAAAAAACCTCCATTTATTTAGGTGGTTTTCTTCTCAGTGTTCCCTAGAAAAAATTTAGATATTTGACCAATAATAAAAGAGGATAATTCTGTATTGCTTCCTTTACCAACCAGGTTTTTTATTTTTCTCAATTAGAGAAAAAGTATTATAAAAATAATTTACCTTCTTTTTCAGTTGCTGCTGTACTACATTTTTTTTAATCCAGCAGAGAAAGGGAAAAGAAAATGTTAATAACTCCTCACAGTCATTTTCCATTTAAACAGTATGCTTTCCATTAAAAAAAAAAAAAAAAAAAAAAAAAAAAAACAAAAACCTTTTCTGTTACTGAAAAATCAGCACAATTAAGGAATTATGAACTATAAAGTTCCAGGTGTATGTAAAGGCTAAAAAAATATTTTAAGTTTTTCTTAAATTAACAATAATTGTTCTTTAGTTTTTGAATCAGTTTTGTACATGTCTGATACTTCAAGTCTCTGTGAAAACTTCTTTATCAGTCAGCATTGTGAAAAATGAGAAAGTGGCTTGGTCACGTTTATGGAAACTGGAAATCCAGAAGGATGCTCAAAGTTTCTTGGAAGTAATGCTCCAAACAGGATCACAGTCTCAGTGTGCAAAAAACATACAACATTTTTGAACTACAACAAATTTAGTTGGAGCAAGTTTTAAGACAATTTAAATTATACTAAACTAGGTCTCTATTTACCTTTGCTATCTGTATTTTTACACTTTTTGGTAGATTTTCTCTGACCTGAACCATTGCTAATGAACAGTGAAGCTCCTTGCACCCCAAAGATGACTTGTTGAGAATGTAATTACCAAAACTATTTGGTAATATAGACTGGGAAAACAGAAGACACAAGATTTTTAATTTTTTTTTTTTTTTGCCTGTGCCTACACAAATAGTTATTTTCAGACCTGTCTAACCTCAGCACTACGTACAATTCACATATCTGTGCTTCTGTCATATTGTTGAGCTTCAAGATTTGCAGGTAATGCTTTTCCAGTTCAGTTACAATTCCTCTTCTATTCCAGACAAAGAATGTGGCCCTACTGAGAACTTTTATGTTATGCATGAAAGGGAAGCAGTGTGTGGCAGCTAGCAGGGAATGTAGTCTCCAGAGAGAACCTTGGCTCGTGCCATGTCATGATTCATGTTTCCTACCACATTCCCTGTTCTGCAGGGACCTCCCTGTACCATTCAGTCTGACCTGTAAATTCCTTGTCATATGATCTGACATGCAGTGTTGCTTGTACTGGACTGGAATGTTAAATTGATTGATTCACTCTACCATTATCTTCAACTTAGCCTAAATTCAATTTTCTAGACTGCCTTGAAGAATAAAGGGTACAAAAATTTTCTGGACCTCTGATAATATTTTGTCTTTTCACTGTAGCTGATTGATCTCTCAGACGTCGAGAACTTTGATTTACCAGAAAGCAAAAGTGCAATATAATCTTTAAATATGACTTTCACTTATCTGCACCTGGTATTGCCAAAACCCAAATTCCTTATCTGATAAAACCAGACACAATTTAAAAGACTAGCAATTATAATATTGTAAATATTTTTATTTCTTATTTGATGTTCACACTCTTTCCTTGGTAGTCTAATTTACTTTCAAGCACAAAAAATTGAGACCATCAAAAGCAGACAAATTTCTTCATGAATCAGGTAATGCCTACAACTAATTCCTCATACTTATAGGATGCAATTTAACATTTACCTTTCTATTTGAAGAACAATGTAAATTCTAATTTTCCAACTTCTTATGTTAGCATGATCTTTTGTCTCTCTTGGCTCCTTCTTAAATATTCTATACTTTTAAAATGGCACAGTTTTGAATACCTAACTTGTTTAGACATCTTGCAGTGAAATGTAGATGTAATGACAATATGTTGTTTTAGTTGATTGCCATCACATGTATTTCCAAAGATTCATGTCAGTGTAGATATTCATGACAGCATCCTCAGTAATCTATTTGTTATGCCAAAGCTCTGTGGATGTTCATTAGATTGAATCTCTTGAATCCCACAACATCCCACCTGTGAGAGACATCTGCATATATTTCAGGACTGGTTTTGTCCTATGTGGCCAAATATGTATCCTACAAGGAGAAAATGTTTGTCTTATTCCATCAAGACAAATCAAACCTTGTTGCCTAAGCAGTTTGTTTGACTTTATTTTTGGTTTATGCCTCACATTGCTTCCCTTAAAATAGGAAGCTGGTCACTGGGAATATACAAACAACATACAGAAATGAAAGCAGATATCCATGCTCTTTTAAAGTCTTTGTATGGCCAAAATGTCACCTTTGGCATAGCTCAAATATATAGAGTAATAAATGCCATGAACATTTTCTTGCTTCACTGCTCTTCCTGCTTCACAGGATCCTCTTGGCTCAGGCAGATTTCCCTAGGAGCCCAGAGCCCTAGGTCTCCATACAGGAATGATTTGCTGGGATGTCTCCTTCTGTGCCTCTGCAAACAACTTCCTCCTATTTTTCTGCATCAGTGCCCCCTTAGCCTTTAGCAAAATCCCCACAGTTCACCACAAAGCTTCTGTTTGGTTTTATCTTATGATTCATCACTTATAGGAGTGGAACCAGTAACCAGGTGATGTCTACACATCAAATCATCCCCAGTAGGAATTTTCTTCCTTGATCCATGCAGAAAATGTACAGACTTTTCTGACACTAAAATCTGATTTAAGATATCCCTGCCATTCTGGGTAATTCATCTTTGCTCTTATCACTTTTATATTTTTATTCTACCTTATTGTATTTCACACCTTATGAAAATTGAACTAGTAGGAGCATGGTAAAGTTTCATGGTAAACTACACTTCTTTAAAAATTAAAGCAATGCAGTGGGGTAGCAGATTTCAAATTTTATTTTAACTTGCTATAGTTTGAGAAAATCAGATTGAACTATGCATTTATTTGAGGTCTTGTTTAGTAAAATCTAAGCAGTTATCACTAATTTTTGATTGTCTGTGTTACACATCAGTATAACATATGCACTTATGTGTGTTATACATCAGTATAATACATGCTACACTGCTTGTCTATTCCACACTGAAAAAATATCTTTTCAGAAGAAGAGGAAATAAATCATTAAACTTTATTAAAAAGATAAAGAAATCTTAAGATTAAACAGAAGTAATGTAGTAGTTTCCTACTGTCCAGTTGATGTCTCCTGACTGCTCAAAGCTATCTGAGCAACTAACACTACTTTTGTTTGTGTGTTCTTAATGTATTTGATGGCATAAATGCTAAATTAATTTTGAATTAATAAACTTCTAACATTAACATATAATTTCCTAAACAATAACTTTGATATCAGTACATCACGGCTGAATTTATTTTCCCATTTCTACAAACAGCATTTCAGGTCTATTCTCCATATGCCATTCATTGAGTGTTACTAATTTCCTGTCAAAGACAAGAATTACTCAACTATAGTAGCAGTAACAGTATTTTACAGTATTTGATAATTAGTTAAAACCATTGTGTCTTCTCTGCACAATTATGCTATTGTTATCCTTTACTTTTAAATGTGATCATATTTCTCTGCTAAGACTTGAAATATTTTTGTTGAAAGGAAACCAGTGAGGCAGCTCGAGTTGAACAAAATTGTATTGTCTCCTTTTTCCTTTACACAGACCTAAATGGGCTTTAGTTAAATATTTGAGTATTGAGCAGTCACTAGCATTTGATTAGGTAAGCATTCAGAATATAAAGGTGTTATAGGTGTCCTGTATTTGGACAATTGTATTATTTGGATAAATTGTACTAGATTGCCTCAGTTCTACTCGCTCCTTCACAATAAAAGTTTTACCTACCTTATCAGCTCGTATTGATCCCTTTGGTTACATGCATCCAAAGAATGATCATAGCTGTAGTCTGAAGATTTTATTCTGACCAGGAAAGAGTTCTGCCTCCTCAATATAACAATATAGTGCACAGATCAAATCAGACCTTTAAATATTCATCAACAGTTTTCACATGATGGAACTCTGGTTCATGCCTGTAAATTCATAGCACTAACTGTTATCAGATGCAGGGGATCAGTTTTGGACAAAAGTTGATCAATTATATGCAAGTACGTATTTACTGAACTACTTTTATTGGTACACTAAACAGTTATTTTTCAAGGCATGTCTTTTTAAGAAGATATTTATTAGAAAACCTCCATAATTGCAAGGCAGTCCTTATATACTAAGAATGTCCATAAATATATGATGGCTGAGATTTTTAAAACTGTTAGTCAATTCAAAGAAAGAAATCCAATCTGATTTTTCCCCCTACAGTAGTAATAATATTTTCAGTAGTACTTAAAATATAATTATCAAGTATGTTATAACTAAGCAGTACTTACACAACAACTTGAAATAAAATGCACAGATTTAACAGTGTTTACATATTGATGCTCATGACCTTGAGTTTGAATATTAAATACTAATCTGACTTTGACCTTCTTGATTTCTTGGAGATAAAGTTTTAAGTCAGTAATTTCATTCTCTAGGCTTCTTCTCTTTACTGCAGTTTAAATTTTGTATTATGAGACATCACATCTTTGTGGATATTAAATATCTATGACAATTGATTTGTAGACACTAATAGCAGAATTGTTAGAACCTTACACAATGGACTGCTAAATATTTAACCTAAGTTGAGAAAGTGACTGCAAGAACAATAATTAGCACCTTACTGAAAAGCTATACTGATGAGCAAGTTGTGCATTTCCTATCATCCCTGGGAAATCTCTTATTCTACATCAGAGTGCAATACTATGTTTATTCAGTATTAGCAAATATATTCTTACTACAAAAAAAAAAAAAAAAAAAAAAAAATCACTTCTAGACTAACCAGACATAATTTTTTATACAACTGAGAGTATTTCTGGATTTTGTAATACTATGGAGCAACTTTAAGGCTGGAAGTTTCTTGTTTAGAGTTCTGTTCCACATTTATTTCTTTCTTACCTTCTCTTACACAACCTAACAATTTGATAAATTTTGGAGCATTGAGTTTCTGACTAAACTGAATGGAGTAGGTCTTTTGCTTTATCTAAGATGTTTCATAAAGCCATATAGATTCAGTTTAGCTTTGAAAATCCCACTGCAAGGAAAAGGTGCTTTTTGACAACATAATATGTGCTGCACTGGTTAATTTCCAGTACTGGGAACTGAGGCCGGATCTGCATTGCATTTGTTGGCTATTTGTCTGTTATTCAGGGACCACAGAATGACAAAATCAAGAGGTCAAGATTGGATGAGAGTTACATTTGCATCCCTTCAATCAGTAGCATCAGCAGTGGTCCAGCTACAGACTGATGATGGCACCCATATGACAAATTTTCCATTTACCACCTCTCCATCAAAACCAATGTATAATGGTAAAATTGTGGTATCCTTATGAGGTGTTTCTTGCAAAATTCAAATAATCACCTGTCTTGCAGTCTCCTGGAGAAGTCTGTGTCATTTCTCTATTTTTAATTCTGATGTCTGTATTTTATCAGTCCCACTTCAGTAAAGGACTATTTCATACTCTGTTCCCCTTTGAATTAAGCTAAATAAAAAAACTTCTTTTAGCTTAAAGCAAAATCACTTTAGCTTTAATCTAGGTAGCTTAGGTGTCAGGAGCAGCCAAGATGTGGCTTACAGATTCCTGCATGAAGTTTTCAAAACCATTGATCTGTACTCAAAGACATGGACAAACCAAACATTTCTGTTCGTACTGTTACTTAAGCAGATCATATACTTGCTACAGCTTTCATAGAGAGATCTTTCAAGTTAAATCAGCAGGACATGAGCAGATGCTGATTGTCAAATATACACCTAACCATTTTGGTAGTCTAGGGTGTGGAAATCAGGATACAGAGCTGATCTGTGTCAGAATAATCTCCATATCTCAGAACAACTGCTGAGGAAAGCAGCTGTTACAGGCATAATTTGTCATTATGTTCCAGTATTAGCATATTACAACAAGTCTTAAACTTCAAAACCATTAAAAGTCCTCCTCAAAACTCCACTGACATATATTAAATATACTAATGGGTTGTTCTTTAGGGTCTATAAATGCTAAATTTCATTCAGCAAGAACTACCACTACATTTCTGTATGAGCTGGGGCCTCTGGAGCTGCTGGATGTGGCTATACATTATTCACCAAAAAACTAATAAAAAAATTTTACACATATTTTACAGGTCTTCTTTAAATGTAACAACACCTGAATGCTGCCCAAGTTAAATTGAAAACACATAATACAAAATATGCACAGAACATATTTGCCCAGCTAGCTAAATTCAAATCCATGCCTGTAAATGCAGAAATAATCATCATCTTTAGAATAGAGGCTTTATGCTGTTTTCAGACTCTCTAGACATTCTGAATTAGGTTGGCAAGACCTCATCTTCCTTTGCTATTCTGCGTCTTGTCACATGAGGGATCATAAACAGGGTACTGTTACTGAAAACACCATCAATGTGATAAAGCACACCAAAACAAGTATTTCAAATTACATTTCTGCAGATAAGTGCAGGTCCCTTTTCACAAAGGTCTAATACTTACTGGCTCACTGACTTCTGTGAAGGTGATAGTTTGGACTTTCCTTGGATATTTTCTGTTTTCTTTACATAGGTTGCTTCTAAATCACTGCTCACATAGCCATGGTTTTAAGAGTCTGTAGAGACATTATTAAGTCTTTCTATTCCATATAGTACTCTGTGGGGGTTTGTTACCTCTTATTCAGAGTTTGTTGATTGCTGGGATGGAAGAGTCAAAAGTCTTGACTGCTGATGGATGGGCTTCCATAGCAGCCTACATATACACAAAATTTATAAGTCACACTGGAACTGCTGCTCTCCTCATTATCGCAATGACCATTGTTATAAAAATAAAACAAACCCTCTACTGTGCAAGACACTGGAAGCTGATCATAATGTATAGAAAGGAGTAAGACCTTGCACTACCTCCAATAGGTAGCTAGTTATTTTTGTGTAAAACCCTTTGAAACACTGTCATTTCCCAGGTTTTACTATGATGAAAATAAGATTTACTATTCATGAATAATAATATTAAAATTTTTAAAATTAAAAAAAAATATTTTCTTGGAAGAACCCTGGACTATATACCTACTTCATTCGAAGGACAGTTATGCTAATTTTTAATACTGTAGTGAAAATGTGATAGTTTGCAGGCTACTACAACCCCTCATGCTAAAACTTAGAAATACTGAAAAATATTTTAAAACATACTTAGTTATAGACATTTTGGTAAAATATTTATTGAAAATAATTAAAAGTACAAAAGATTGCATTTTAATGCACAAAAAGCATGGCTACTTTATGTATTTAATCCACCAAAGTTTTTTAAATCTTACACTATATTTTAAAATGCTATAAATAATTTGATTGTCAGACATCAATAAAATACATAATATTAATACACACAGTGATTAAACATGTTTTATGTGCATGAATTAGAGGTTTTTTTTCCTATAGCCAGAGTTACCTAGTGATAATGTAACATCTACAGATCTCGTAAAAAATATTGCTGTCACTCCAAGCTGCATCTCAATGACTGGTTTGCAGTTTTAGTGTATTCAATAAGTATGAGAAAGGTGATATGACTTCACTAAAGGCTTTTGTCTTCACACATGTAACTAAAATTTTTGTTCATACTGTTCCTTCTGATTGTGTCTTGTTTTTTTACAATGTTCCTTACAGTCACAGCAAATAAAAGTTTTTCCATGCTTGTTCACTCAGAATGTTGTTGCAAACATTTTTTTTTTCTTGATATTTTACTCTGGGTATGTTAAAACTTTTACTGGGACCATTCACTGGTATATCACCTATAATCAGTTAAACTTTGACTTAATTCTTCGTTGCTTAATGTCTTTTTTTAACCATCTTTCAGTCCCCTTTCAGCCATAGAAAGGAATCCTCATTCCAGTATGCCTATACTTCAACCACAAAAATTCTTTCCTTTTATCATGCATGCCACCCTCCACTTTCAAGTCGCTGGTCCATCTATGCATTTTTTGTATTATTTTCTTTAATTTTTTTTCTCATAACTTCTAAAATCACACATAGAAGTATATAGTTTGCAATGTTTCAAGGTGCTCTATGTGCAGGGATCAGGCTGTATTCTGGTGAAAAATTGTTCTCTATTTTTCCTTCTATTTCCCCATCTATCTTTACTGATATTTTCTTCTCTTAAACCAGTCCTTCAGCTTTGAACTTTTCATATGCCCTGACGAGCACAATATCCACAACTGGAGCTCACATACATTATCTTAACATGATGTAATAATGATAAATAATGTTCTGTTGCTCATCCATAGGAACACTATAAGGAGGACTTTGAGTGGAACATAGACATGGAGAAGGGTGTGCCACAATGAAAGGCATTAGGATCCAGGTTGTGTTTTCCAAGTAGAAGAGGATGCATCCTGCACATCAATATCTGTCTGACATTGGAAGCTATGCAACTGGATCATACTGGGAAACTTCTAGCAAAATGGAGCGAGAAGATCTTCAGAAAGTAATCTGCTTACGTGCTGAATTCCTCCCTTCAATTTATGGTTGGAGTCATATCTCAAATATCAGTGCAGAAAACATACAGCATGGGAAGTAAAGAGAAAATAGGTGTTGGTGCTGAGCCATACAGCTACAATCTGAGAAATCTGGTTGCAAAACTCATGTCATCTGAAATGCTGTACTGGGTCTGATTGATATGTTGATAACCTGCCAATGTTTTACCTGTTTCTAAACAGCAGTTTCACAACACCAAGGCTTTTCCCCACTCTTCCCCAATGGATTGTCTGGGAATGCACAAGAATTTTGCCTCAAGGTATAGACATCAGAAATGACCTGAACTGTGTAAAAGGATATTCCATACCATGTGATGTCAGGCTCAGCAGCAGCTCAAGGAATGGAGAAGGAAAGTCAGACATTTATGGTTATCTTGTTGGTCTTCCCAGCTAGGAAATATCTGTACATCTGTCTGCCAATAGGAAGTAGTGAATGAATCCCTTGTTATGTTTTTCTTGCATGTGCAGCTTTGCCTTTTATCTCAACCCAGCAGTTTTTTTTGCTTTTACCCTTTTGATGCTCTTTCCTATCCTACCAACTGTGAGCAAGTGAGTGACTTTGTGGGGACTCACCTGCTGGCCAGAGTCAACCCAACAACAGGAATGGGCAACAGATAATTTGGGAGCTTGTGTAATGTGATCAGAATGGGCGCCAAAAGCAGGTAATGGCTGTGAACATTTGCAACAGCCTGCCACTTGAGAACAGGGGAACAAAGCCTCCTTTAAAATAGCCTCACAACAACATATCCTGGATCTCATGGAGGACTTAACCTGACATTTGCTGAAAGGAAAACTTGGAGAGGATAAGATTCCTGGAGTCTGTAAGGATCAAATTTTGGTATAGGTTTTGGATGTCCAAACAAGAGAAAGTGCCCTTCTTCATCTACTGTTCATGCAAAAGAAAAGTGGTCATAGATTTTAAGATTGATGACAGCCTTTGCTGCTATAAAAATGCCATTGGACAATTTTAAATTTTGAGGTACACAGAAAAGGCAAATAGGAGAAAAAGATCTTTCAGGGCAGCCAACTTGGGAACTGGCCAGCAGCTTCCTCTGAGTGGTTTGTTCTCACAGGGATTTCATTCTTAAGGGCATTATAGCCCATGACAGCTTTCTGATCTTCAAGGACCATGTCCTCAAAGCATAAAAGTGATCTACCCTCATATTCAGGAGTTTGCAGAAACACAGAGTGAAAGGAGCTTGGAGCTTTGTCAAGGCTAGGTGAATAAACTGCACACTAGAAGCACCTTTATTGGAGATATGTGAGGATACAGGCAGCTATTAGTTGGAATAATGTTACACTGGCACAAGATAATGTTCAGGAGAAGAAAAAAGATGCAGACAGTGATAAATTTAATCACTACGTAGGAAGACCTGAAGGAGGATAAATATAATTTTACTAGTTACTACGATAAATCTATGAATTCACCTATACTAGAAGTGAGCATGCTATATTATAAATAAATTATTATTGAATTTCAATTAAATTTTTAAAAAATAATTATTTTGATAAAGTAATGGATTAAGATAATTTGAGAAAGGTGCCAAAAACTTGTGAGCTAACCTGAAGAATTATATAAACCATGCAGGGAGAAAAGATTGCATGAGCACCTCAGAAGATTAATAATATAAAACACTTGACCCTGATGAAATGCCAAAAACCCAAATTTAAATAATGGAAAATGAAGGAATAAAATAGTTTGCCAGGCTACTTAGTAATACTCTTTGGCCATAAATTGTATTATTAACATAAAAGGTTTATTGTTCTTATTTTAAATATAAAGGAAATTTTAAAACTTTTATCAGTTGTTATAGTGTTACACTAACTTAATCCAGAATTTGGATGACAAAATGACCACAAAATTTAAGAATAAATGAGTCTATAATACTAATATAATGACAAATATTAAGCTGTATCTGGAATTAGACTTGAATCCATTTATATCTGCAAATGTTACCTATGTGGTGAGCAATAATAGATGAAAGGAAACACCTTGAAACATGAGGGAGGAGAGGAGAGGAGAGGAGAGGAGAGGAGAGAGGAGAGGGAGAGGAGAGGAGAGGAGAGGAGAGGAGAGGGAGAGGAGAGGAGAGAGGAGAGGAGAGGAGAGGAGAGGAGAGGAGAGGAGAGGAGAGGAGAGGAGAGGAGAGGAGAGGAGAGGAGAGGAGAGGAGAGGAGAGGAGAGGAGAGGATTTTGGTGGTACTCTAAAGACCTCTGGTGACATTTTGTAGAACCATTAGATATGAAGGATAGATAGATAGATAGATAGATAGATAGATAGATAGATAGATAGATAGATAGATAGATAATTTATCAGGACAGGAGTACCAGGACAAGAATGGTCATGTGATACATAAATGCAATGTTTAGGAACTCCAAAGAAATAGCATATATAATGTGGGGCTTAAAGCAGCAGGCTATGGTTTGAATGGCACATAGGAAAATAAAAGGAAAAAAAACAAACAAAAAAAACCTTTGGAAGGAGGTTTTCTTTTGTAAAGCTTTTACTGTTCATGGCTATTATTCCTTTTTTTCCCAAAAAAAGTGTTTCAGGGTGGGCGCTCTGCTTATGCAATACATACCTATTTATATAATAAATATCAATTAACCTTTTGGCAAAGAACAAGTATGCAAAAAGGAAAAAAAGAACTGACAAGATTAAAAGCAGAGTTAGATGTAGGATTCACCATCTTGACAAAACTAACATGCTTTTCAACATCTTTTATAGTTAGAATATAAATTTAAACATGAACCAAGTGTCATATTCATCTTATAACTGGATGGCATGAACAAGCCAAAGGTACTTTTGGCATCATTGAATATTTAAGCAATAAAAAGGGTTTACAATGGTCTTTGAATACTTTATTAAGTCTGTGGAAGGATGAGACTTTAAAAGGATAAGTGGTACTAAATACCCACTAAATTGTGTCAATCTTAAATATGTGAAGACTTGCTGTACTCTTTTTTAAGTGTCTTTCCTGCTCTAATAAAGCAGTTGTATGTTGAGTTATATGTTCAGCTATATTTTTCCCTACATGTGAAAAAAGTGTCACAAGAAGTGTTTAAAATTATTGTAATTTAGATAATAATTTCTGTTTAAATTATTAGTGTTAAAAGCTGACACAAAAATAATTCACCAACATTCTGAAGCTCTCTGTAAATGTAACATATAAATTAATATGAAGGATTAAAAAAAAAAAAAAAAAAAAACAAACTCTCAAGCCAGCTAGGTAATTGCAAACCTTCCAAATTAACCCAAGGACAAATATAATCTGGCCACACTGTAAGCCTGCCCTCTAAGCTAACCAGCAAATGAAAAAAAATAGAATAAGACTAAATTATGTTGTATTTCCTGAATTACTCATTGTAGTTTCTCATTCTCAAACATATGGCCTGCTCCTTCTAAAATTTATAAGTATGCCTAATTTAATACAGCAAAAATTCCTCTGTCCCTAAATGTATGCAGACTTCCTGGCAGAAAAGTATTATTTCACAATTGGTACTGCATAGGTAAAGTGTCATTCTGATATTTTTTCTAGCATAGTGTTGTAGTTAAGCTGTAAGTGATCTTAAAAGTGGGAGGAAAAAGCTTGTGTTTTCTCATTCCTCTTGAAATTACTTTCTTTTACTTTACAAATGCAGCTCTAATGACTGAGAAGAAAAATTTAACCATGTTAAAAAAAAATTGTTTTGTATACTCTGTACAAATTCAGGTAATGACCCTTGCTGAACACTTCATGGGAAAATCAAGTGCCTTATTTGTATGTCCTTGAAGAAAAGAAGGAAGCCTCTGTATTGGCTTTTAAAACCTGGGGCTTTGTTTAGGAGAGAGAGAGAGAATGTTTCAGTTTATTTCTTCCATGGAACACTGAGTATGAGGGGGGTTGGGGGGTGTATTATCTCTTTCCTATTTTCCCTTTGACATCCAGGGACATCACTACTGTGCAGTGCTCACTATTCACACCAATTGACATGTTAATAATCTAGTTTGTGATAATATATTAGATGAACCTGCTTTTCAACCCAAATGTCACTACTCCCATTTATTTTCATGTAAAGGATTTAGACCATAGATCTATAATATTGTATAATATTATTTTATGCAAAATTCTTCTATGGCTTTATTGGAACACCTAGTAAGACAGCAAATACAGCAAGATAAATAACCTAAGATTTTGGCCATAGAAGATGTAAATAAGTTTTTCAGGATTCAGATGTGGCTAAAATCCAGATTAAGGCCTACCTCAACTGAAAGTTTCAACTGAAAGAATATGAAAATTTAGAATAACCATCCTTATAAAACCTTTTCTTATCCTTTAAATATATACATTTTATCACCATGCATAGATTATTTATGCAAATAGATTAAGCTGGAATTAATTTTCTCATTTCAAGCATTACTTCAGTTCTAAGATTGCAGAAACATTCTATGTAAACTTGGTTTATTTGTGTGAAAAGGAAAACTCCAGTACCTCCCTGCATTTAAGCTATTTTTCCTGTATTTAAACTATTATTTTAATAACATATTTATATAGGTATATTAGCCTTAGAGCTACACGAACTTTGCGTTTAAAATAATGCTATACAGGTTTTATGGTATTTTACTCAAAACAGTATCTTTTGAATATTTGAGGATTATTCTAAGAATTATAAAGTACCTAAAATTAAGATACTGTCCATTGTACTTGTGTCTTATGGAGAGTGGATAATCTGTGCTGGGTTAGTTTTAGCAAGAAGGCTGAGTGCCTACATAAAGCAGGTGGAGACAGTGTGTTCAGTCTCTACATCATAAATTCTACAGTCAAAAAAACCTTGCAAATTATTACTAGGCTGTTGATTTTAGACCAAGTATGGATGCAACATCCATTAGCACATTCTGAGCATGCAATAAGTTATCAGAGGATGGAAAATACTCAATGATTTAGAGTAAGCATTTTGGTATTGGTAGCACAATGGATAAAGCAGCAGTTATTCTTAAAAAAATCTTATTCCAGAACCTAGGTGAAATAATCTGGGACAGCATTGTCCCCTTGCCATCCTCATTAGTTCAGGAGGCCACCTGAGATGCCAGGCCAGCAGAAACATGACAGAAAAGCAGTTGTCAAGAGCAGGCAGCAACAGAATTGAGGAGTTGAACCTGGAAATGCAGGCTCTGAGTTGAGTTATGGAAACCCAGACTGAGGGTTAAATTACTGGTGTTAAACAATTAGGTGATGCAAAGTTGATAATATCTGTTTTGAAAATTATGTGTATCTGGGCTGTATTTGTGGTCTGAAACGATGCCAAGTGTCTGAAGAGCCATCCAAGGCCCTGGGGAACACTGATGCTGTAGATATTCAGTGAGTTGTTAGGGTAATTAGTCCAAGCATCACAGAAATAAATGCATTTGATCAAGTGATTCCTGCTTTAATCCTGGTAGTTCTGAATTAAAATATGATTTGGTGGTAAACAATAATTAATTCCTGCCTAAATTATGACAAAGAAGCTTTATATCATCAGGTGAATTCCGTTAATTTCTTAACTTCTTTTTATTAACTCCAGCCTAAAATATATTTGAGGGTAGATTTAAGGAACAGTCTGTGAGCAACAACCAGTTACAACTGTAAAACTACTGCTGCATATCAATACAGAAATATTTTTTGAATTTATTTTACTTAATGGATTGTATAGTCTGTACTTGAGCGATCCCTTTACGACCATCAATTTTTTATTTATTGAATTGTTATTTTCTTGTGATTTTGCTTACCTTCCCATCCCTAAACTCTAGTTTCTTACAACTCCTTTATAGTTTTATTAATTTTGACCAATTCTGACCACTAAGCTTCCATTCTGTATGCACTTTACATTGATTTATGTGCTTTTACTGATGACTACAATATCTAAGAACATGACTTCAACACCCTTATTTAAAGCTATGTGATACTCAGGAATGAATAATAAAGCTGGGAAGGTAGGATCATATTGTTGGTTAATAAAATGATAAATTGTAAAGAAATAAAATCAGACAGCATGGACAAAGCAAAACTTATTTTTATCTAAGCTACTTCAGGGAAAGGTAAGAGAAGTTGTTTTATTTTGTTGGTCTTTTGAGAGTTCTCCATGAGCCTCAAGGGTTGAAGATTAATACAGACGTCTGTATTTTACTAGAGAGATTAATGTTACTAGAAATTGCAACAATATTGGTAATTATTTCTCCAATGTATATAGCTGACAAAAAAGTGCTAGAAAGAGTGGCCTCTGAATATTCTTGGTCATCAAAATGAATTCAGCTCTTTGTGAAAACAACAACTTTACAAACAGATCAAGTAGGAGAATAAGTGGGCTGTAACTTTTTTTTTTTTTGTAAATAAGATAACCATTTATAGCATTCCTACTCTATCCTACAGATTAAAGTTTACCCTGGTGGAATTATATGTGTATAGCTATCATGAAATCATCTTGACTAGATACTAACAACTTAACTGTAAAAGATGCCTGAATTTCTCCTAATCAGAACTACTAAAGCTCAGAGGAATTTATGTTTCAAGGGAAGGGAAAACATCTGACACAGCTGTTGAGTGAACTAGCTAGGGAAGGTGACCTAGCAGACAGGTGGTTTGTGAACAGGAAAAGACTTGTGGGTGATGTGATGGTGGGAGTCTGTCTTGAGCATAGTGATCATGAAATGATAGTTTTTTGGTTCTTTGAGAAGGACAGGAATCAGCAGAACTGCCACCTTGGATTTCACGAGGGCAGACTTTGGCCTGTTAAGAAGCCCAGTTGACAGAGTTCCCTGGAAAGCAGTCCTGAAGGGTGAAGGAATTCACCCAGGCTGGATGTTCTTCAAGAAGCAAATCTTAAAGATAAATGTGCAAGAAAAAGAGCTGGTGGCAAAGAAGACTTGTTGGGCTAGCAGAGAGCTTTGTCTTGAATTCAAGAAAGAGAGGAAGGTTAGTTTATGACTTTTGGAGGAAGAGGTGGCTCATTGAGAAGGACTATTCATAAGGATCTTGTGAGGTTATGTAAAGAGAAAATTAGAAGGGTGAAAGCTCAACTAGGACCTAATCAGGCTACTGTTATGATGGATAAAATTTTTCCTGCAAATACATTGGCAACCAAAGGAGGACCATGGCAAATTTTCATCCTTTATTGGATGGAGGGGGGAAACAGTGACAAAGGATGAGGAAAAGGTGGAGGTACTTAGTGCCTTGTCTCAGTCCTTAACAGTCAGACAATTTTTTCTCAGGTTATCCAGCCCACTGAGCTAGAAGGCAGAGACAGGGAGTACAATGAAGCCTCTGTAATCCAACTGGAAAAGGTCAGCAACCTGCTGCACCATGTAGCCATGGACAAGTTTAAGGGGATGAATAGGATTCATCCAAGAGAGCTGAAAGAAGTGATCACTGAACCACTTACCAGAATTTACTTGCAGCCCTGCCTAACTGGGGAGACTCCAGTTGACTGAAAGTGGACAAATGTGGTGCCCATCTAGAATTATGTCAGCCTGACCTTGAAGATTATGGAGCAGTTCATCTTAAGCGTCATCTTAGTCAGCAGAACAGAGCCACTGTGTGCCCAGGTGGCCAAGGCCAATGGCATATTGGCTTGGATCAGAAACAGTGCAGCCTGCAAGACAAAGGCAGTTATCATCCCCATTTTTGGCACTGCTGAGGCCATACTCGAATCCTGTCCTGGGGTCTGGGGCTCTCACTGTGAGAGGGACGTTGAGGTGCTGGAGCATGCCCAGAGAAGGCAGTGGAGTTGGTGAAGGATCTTGAGCTCAAGTCCTATGAGGAGCAGCTGAGGGAGTTGGGGGTGTTCAGCCTGCAGAAAGCACTTTAGTGCTCTCTACATTTGTGTAGATTGTAGACAGGTGAGGGTTGGCCTTTTCTCCCATATAGCAAATGGAAAAACAAAATGAAACAGCCTCATGTTCCTCCAGGAGAAGTTTAGTCTAGATATAAGGAAAAATTGCTTTCATAGAAAGGATGATCAGACATTGGAACCAGATGCCCAGGGAAGTGCTGGAGTCATCAACCCCGGAGGTATTAAAAGAAGTGTAGAAATGGCATGTAGGAACACAGTTTAGCAGCAGACATGGCAGTGACTTGGTTAATGACTTAGCTCAATGATCTTAGAGGTATTTTTCAAACTAAATTATTCTATTCTATTCTATTCTATTCTATTCTATTCTATTCTATTCTATTCTATTCTATTCTATTCATCTTCTAGAGAGTAGTGTTATTTGGTTTGGTTTGGTTTGGTTTGGTTTGGTTTGGTTTGGTTTGGTTTGGTTTGTTTAGACAAGCCAGTATGAAATAAATAAAGGTATGAAGAAAACAAAAAAGATTATCGGTATTCAGTAGTCATATTGCTTGAGTGGGAATGAAAGAAAATTACTCAGGCAGCTACAGGACTTTCTAAATTACCTCGGCTATTCAATTAAAATAAATCTTAAAGGAAATAATTATTATAGGAATTGAATCAAATGAAAGAACCTTGACGTGTATGATAGGCATTAACAAAATATTATTAGATTGACCTTATATCTTTCCTAGAGAAGATGCACTGTTTCACAGTCATCTTCTCTGTTAGAATTTACATAAAGCCTTCAGGAGGAGGATGAATAAAAAGTTATTTTTAAACAAGGACAAGGATAGGCAAATCTTATAAAGTAGACAGAAAAAAAGATTGCAACATGTTTTACTGAATGTAAGCATCAACTCAGAGTGAAGCTGTTAACAGAGAATCTCAAGGAGGTAAATAATAGAAAAGAGATCAAATTCAACTGTATGAATGAAACATACATTTATATGTTAGTATATATTCAACTGTATAAATTCAACATACATTTATATTTTAATGTACTTAAAAACTAGGGAACAAGGATTCTATTAAGAGATAGTTATTCTCAATTAGTGTGTATATATTAATTCCTCATGGGGTGGTTATACAAAAATGCAATTACAATGTAAGATATTATTCAAGAAAATCTAAGTGTAGTTGTTCCTTTAGAACAAGAAGAAATATTTCTACTTCGCAAGTCACTAAGCTGATTTAGTTTATATTTTGTGTGATTCTTGTCCCATGTGCATTTCTACAGGTTGCACTTTAGAAATCCACGTGGGACAGAGAGATATACTTAGGCTAGTCTCAGGATCCCACAGAGAGGACAGGCTACCCAGCAGGTTTTCAAGGAGCAGGCTTTAGTATGACCCAGTATGAATAGAATGGCTCTGACTGCTCTTAATTAAAAGAGCTTATTTTCCTACTTCATGCTTATCATTTCATCTTATTTAGCAGAATACAATGTTGGGCAAGAGATCAAATGGGTAAAAAATGGCTTTGATCCAAGCAAGGATCAGAAAAATAAGAAAAATTCTAACAAAAAGATCTGTGATGGTTTTCAGCGAAATAGCAATAGCAAGACCAAGAAGCCTAAGTACTTTTAAAATTATTTAAGTTTATGAATGGGATTATATGACATGGTTGTCTGTGATGGCAGGTGGTGCATCCAGGCAGTTCATCATAGGAACAAAAAAACAGGATTAGGAGGAAATTATTACAATAATCTTGTCTGCAATTCTCAGATATGTGTCCTGTGGTTTGGAGGTTGGAGCAGTGACAATCTTCTCAGTCTAGGAGCAAGAAGAAACTAGTCGGAGTCAGCTGTATTCTGTTTGTTATAATCCACAGTCTGCTGATTGGATTTGATGATTTGTTTGGATTTTGTTTGCCTTTAAGGATGGGGTTGGCAAAACAGTTATTCAGAGAGTATTTAAGGAAAATATCAATAGATTAGCAAATAAAGAATGCTAGGGGTCAATATAACTGCAGCAGAAATTGTGTGGTGCTGATGATGTTTGCCTGAAGGTAGAAAAAAGGACAGTGTGAGAGAAACTAAAATCTAAGAAAGTAACTCTTCAGAGGTCTCATGTGTCCTTAGGTTTAAAACTGAATTTTCCATGACTTGAAGAAGAAATAGTCTCTGTTATCCCATGCTGTCAGACTGTTATGTTTGAGTACTGCTACTGTTGATGTATACCCTTTGCTCTAGTGTTTAAAAGATGCTTCTGGGCTGCAGAATATCAATCTGCAGTATTCTTTAGAAATGTCAATAGCTGGCATATTAGCACTTCAAATATATACCCCTTAAAAATGGGGACTACTTGACATTCATTCTGTACCACACAGCAATACTTAAATGGTGACACTATAGAGGAGAGTGGAGAGAGAACAAATATAAACTTGAATTTTAGAAGGACTTCTGGAGTTGATAGTTTTCAAAAGGAATGGGCAAACAACGCATGAACAAAGTTCTGGACCCACTGAAATCTGGGGTGGTGGAAGGGGGCTTTGCTACTGAATTCAAAGGAATATGGGTTTCATAATAAACACAGATTTAAGAAAGTGCTTGTCTTAGATTATGTACTTAAGGAATAGGAATTTTCCTGTAGCCTTAGTATTTAAAGTAGAAATGTGTCACAACATATAAGGAAAACATTTTTTTCTTAACTAGTTAGGCTAAATTCTTTGGATTAAAGGTCTGTTATTGTATTTGTACTCTGAAAAAACAGATTCTATCTTCTATTAGTTGTATTAGTGTTATGGCATGCTTTAAACTCTTGACTCAGAGTGTTAGTGATACCAGTAATTACAGACTAGTTACTTATAATTAGTATCACACGTATATTAGTCAACCCAGTGTGTGTCCAACCTAGTAATAACACTGCTATTAGTATAACAAAGCACAGTTTCTTGCCTCAAACCAAGTAAATTGCTTAAAACATAATATTCCCTGGCCTCTGTCCATCACAGCAATATAACTTTTTGGCAACTTAATATCCAACATGCACTTCACATCTTCTACCTATAACAAAGCTATACGATGAGACAACATTCTTAAAAGAAAACCCATCAAAATATTAATAAAGTTTGGAGTGAAAACAAACAAATAAACAAACAAACAAAAAACAAACAAACAAACAAACAAAAACTTCACAATTTCCTTAACAAAAATTTCTATGGTAGTGGGATTGTGAGAGTAACTTTGCAAACTTAAAACTTCTGCTACTACTGTCACCACTGAATAAATAAGGGTATGTCCACAGTCTGTGGACAATCTGTGTGGAAATAACAAAGCTACATTTATGCTAGCGAGATAATATACTGATTAGTTTGCCCATGTCAGTATCCTGATAGTGTTAGAAGTTCTGTTGGGTTAGTTCATTAAGTTCATTAAGTAGCACCTCAAGTAGGATATACTTGATAAGTAGTGCAGTGTCATTCCCAAGAGCTGTGACCTCTGTGCTCAGCTCATGAAGTTAGGGTGCCTTCTGCTCCTAAGGCTCACCTATATGGAAAGAAGGAGACATTTCTTGGAAACTCTGCTGCCATCCCAAATTCCAGTCTCTCTGGTTCAGTTCGGTGTGACTGCACTGGATATCATTATGGTTAACTGCACCATTTTTAGACAATTTATGCAATGTCTTTGTGCTCCATTCTAAGCTGAGATAAAGAGGTATTTTGATTGGTATCCAAGCTACCTGAAGGCAATTTTCACAATGTCTTCACAAAGTAGAGGCCAGAATGCAGCAAGCTGAAAACCAGTTATTAGATTATCTGAGCACAGTGGACTAACACAAGAATTTTAAACCAATGGACTTAAAGCAATATCACTGCTTAAATTAACCTTTCATGTCGACTTTTATCTCACTCTGATTTCTTCAGCAGCTTTTATAATCAGTTTTGATTTGCCTATATTACATATTTTCACCTATTTGACATCCTTGCAAGATATTTGAATGAACTGCATTTTAATGAACCGTGCTGGAAAATCCATTTGTCTTCAGTTCTGCCATTTTTGTTCACATCAAATATCAGCTAATATAATTAAAGAGACTAGCCCAAGAATGAAGTGCTGCTTTACATAATGGTTGTTCTGATGGTCCCTAGGGGACGAAGCCAAAACTAACACAGCAATTCCACAACATGGGCATGACCAGAGTTCAGGCAACCTGACTCTCCATCTGATTCAAACAAACAGACTTGGCTATAGGACAAGCTGTAATGGATGGATTCACCAATGATTTCACTGTTTCATCGATGAAAATAAAGAGCTTACTTTTGATATTTTGTTAAAGGATTTGGATACAGACATCATTGCTAAAGCATCATTATCAATTTGGCAGATCTCCTCATAACCTTGTTTATAGTTTCTATTCTCAAACGTTGCCCTTTAATCTACAAGGAAAAAAATGGTAATGTGAAGCTCCTTAATGTGTTTTTAAGTTTTTCTAAACTCTGCTTATCAGCTTTACACACAGCTCATGCAAAATATGAAATGAAGATTGACAGAAGGACAAAAAGAGCAGCAAATATGGGGAGACACTCAGACAGTCTAAGGATAAAAAACCCAAAATGTTAACAGAATGAAACTCGGTAGGTCATGCAAGTAGATCAAGAATAATTATCTATGAAATGCTGCAAGGAACACAGTGGACTCATGAGGATAGAATTTCATGTCAGTAAGATGAAATTTTGAGGATTAATTCCTGTGACTGTTGGTGGAATTATATACTAATTTTCTCACAACATGAACTACTGTAGATCATTTCAAAGCAAAATTTCAGCTAGATATTGCTAGTACCTTGAAGGAGAGAGGGCTGTTAATTCAGAAACAGAGCGTCCTTCTAATAAAGCATGGCTGATATTTAAACTTATTAAGATACTATATTTTAAACATTTAGTTTAGGGTTGATGAGTCAGACAAATTAAATATGCGTATTTAAAAAGGCCAAATTCACTACATCAACATTAATTACAAATTATATATTCATAATTTTGTTTTAGTGGTGTGATTTCTTCTTCTGGGTTTCACTAATAAAAGTGCATTGGTGGATTGTAGTTTCTCAGTGATATTTCATCTGTCTGGCATGGTGTGTTGTTTTAAACAACCTGCTGTCTTAGCTTTGCTGGAGGGCTGAAACCAGTATCTCAAATTATCAAAACTTCTTTACTTTCCTGAGTATATTTTCATTTTGCACTCTTCAAGTGGAAAGGATCACAGGGTCCTCTTGAATTTCTTCTGTAGTATAGCAGTTTTCATGGATTCCCAATAAAGGTACTGGCTGCCACCAGTTCCAGCTGTGGTGTCTGAGTTTGAAGCTCTTTAAACCATTCCCTGGTGGCTAGGCAGAAATTCAGTCAGCCAGCATATCAAAATCAGATTAAGGTATCTTCTGTCATAGGGCATGGTGATGTGTCTGGTCTACAGCTAAATAGTGAAAGAAAATGTTCAAATGATGAGGTTTCTGCGTTGGGCTCAGACCTGGAGGTAGAGAAGGAGCTTAACAAGAATCTACAGACATCACAAACACAAATATATTATATCTATATTGTCAACTGGGAAAAACAGAAATTGGATCCTGCTATTAAACATATCCTAAATTTCATTTTGGAAGTTCTACCAATTAAATACTGTCAAGGGCATAGCCTGTTTAGAAGACTAGAAACACCTTTGAATCCTGCCTAAGGTGAGATACATTGTTCTGCTTTCTTAATCATGCTATCATATAAGCATTTATGTTGGAAAAGTCTACCAAGGTAATTGAGTACAACCATTAATCCAGTACTGCCAAGTCTGACACTAAACTGTGGCCTTAGGTGCCACATTTACAACTTTTAAATACCTTCAGAGAATGTAACTTAACCAGTTCTACAGGCAGCCTCTTCTAATGCTTGACAAGCCTTTAAACACTGAACCAAAATGCTTCCATTGTTGAAAGTGTATTTATTCCAGTATTTCTCTGAACTTTACTTTAAAAATTGTCCTAGATAAACAATGCAGAGTTAACTCATGTCCAAGTAAAAAAGCCTTCTCCTGCTTTTTAAACATCTCTATTGCATACATCAACACATCACATTAGCTACAGTCAATAACCAGCCCATCTCCTTGGATTTTTCCAAGAAGTGTTAGGAGGAAGGAACAGCAGATAGGGGCTGCTATGGACTGACCTTAAGTCTCCCTTCTCCATCCTTCTGTTCCAGTTCTCTCAGGAAAATATGTAGAGGAATCAGGGATGGAAGTGTGAAGTTGAACTTGTGAAGAAGAAGGTTATGGGGAGGTTAGGGGGAGAAAGGTGTTTTAGATTTAGTCATTCTTTTCTCATCATCCTATTCTATTTTATTTGGCAATATGTCAAAACTAATTTTCCTCGTGTTAAGTCTGTTTTGCCCATGACAGTACTTGACAAGTGCCCTTGTCTTTATCCTGACCCATGAGTTTTTCCATATAATTTTCTCCCTTTGTCTTGTTGAGGAGTAGGAGTGAGAGAGTGGCTGGGGAGGCATCTGGCAGCCAGCCAAGATCAAACGATCATAAGGAATTATTTTATCTGACCTCATTGCATCATGCAAGTTTCAAGCTACTGGAACATTTTTTTATCTGTAAAGTTTTTGTGTTCATTTTTCCACAACAGACCCTTTATTTCTCCTTGTTCCCTTCCTCTCAGATCAGCACTGTTTAAATTGACACATTAGTCACAATTGAAACATGTGACTTAACGTGCATGTTTGATGTTACACTAGTGTCATGAAGTAAAGTACAGGTTTTCCATGCAAAAGAAGTAGCTATAGGAGGCACTTGTTATTGTGTGCTGCCAGGTTGAAAGACAGTTTTCTTCAGACAGATTTACAGTCTACCTGCATGAATGGATACTTCATCACAGAATCATAGATCAGCTAGAATTGGAAGGGAGCTTTGGGGACAAGCTAGTCCAATCTCCATGTCAAGGAAGGGTCAGCTTGAGCAGATTACACAGGAATGTGTCCAGGTGGTCGTTTGTGTGTGTCTCCAGAAAGGGAGACTCCATGACTTTCCTGAGCAGCCTGTTCCAGTGGTCTGCCACCTTCAATGTAAATAAGTTCTTCCTCATGTTGGGGCGGAATTTCTTGTGTTTTACTTTATGGCCATTGTTCCTCATCCTGTCACTGGGCACTACTGAAAAGAGACTGATACCATACTCTCAATAAATGCCTTTGAGATACTTATACTCATTGATGAGATCCCCTCCCATCCTTCTCTTCTCCAGATTAAACAGACTCAGCTCTTGCAGTCTGTCCTCATAGAGAAAGGCTCCACACCCCAACAGAGTTGTTTGCTTAAATTGTTGTGATCTGCTAGCTATGACCTTGCAAAAAAACCGCTGGGCTAGCCTTGGACAAAGAAGACAAAAATTTGAGGACCTTGAATATTTAACCTCTCTTCAATGATGCCAGGCATCTTTCAAACAATAAAAATATCCAAATTGGTTTTGTGAATTAGTGTCATTTTTTAAAGGCAACCTAAAAAGTGAATCTGTAAAGCTATGCCAAAACTAAACTTAATTGACCTTAGACATTGCACTGCCTTTCCTGAGAGGCAAGTTCTGTGATCCAGCAACTAATTTGCTACTGAGCTGAAAGGAGCTTTACTGAGCAGGTACTTAAGCACTCTATAAGGACAGGGTAATAAACCGTGCTGCTGGAATTAATTGAAGGTGGGCATCTGGATATGCACACATTTGTGAAAAAGGTTTCTGATTTTATCTGTCAGGAATTACCCAGCTCATCTCAGAGCAGAATAACAATTTCCTCTTGGCTAGTGAATAAATACCCTATAAAATGACTAATGGACTATTTAATTGTCATATCGAAAAGAGCATGGTTGTGACTAATGTGCAAAATAAACCAACTTTGGAAACCTCATACAGTACTTACCAGTCTTAAAGTAATGAAGCATAATGATGAGATCTATACTTGATCCTAACTACTCTGTCATTCATGTCAAAGATTTCTTCTCAAGAAATTAAATGCTCTTGCAGGAGTGCTCAGAACATGAATGAGCTTGACTCTGGCATTATAAATCACCAAATTTTCCCTGAATCATTAAGTTATTTGTTTGAGTCTTAGATACTATCTTGTCCTAATGTGTCATCTGTGAGGGAAATATAGTTGCAGAATGACATTTAATTCCGGCATTGTAAAGCCTTAAGTAAACAATAATTCTTTGTTTGTGTTTCAATGGGGCATAAAATTGCAGCATTCGAATATTTTTAGCTTTCTTTTCTTGTACATGTATCTGTTAAAATCAGCCCTAGCTAATGGAGAAATATACAGCACAGCTGTCAGTTCAAATCCAGCCTATTGATTCAAGACTAATACCCAACTGTAAGCACCTTGCAGCAGTCTTGTGAGAGTACAGAACCAGGCTACAGGGCAAGAGAAACTGAAAATTATTGTTGGATAATCTGTCTGGCATTCTTCAAGAGTGTGAATTATGAAGCAGTTTTCAGGGACTACATTGCCAAAATTAACACTACTTTCTGATTTTATTAACAGACTTAATAGTAAGACAAAATTATTTTATGAATATAACAAACAAATTTAACAAAACTTTAAAGAATATGTTTAAATTCTATCCAAGATAATTTATAATTGAGTAAGATGTTGACATTTAGTTAACTACTTATTGTTTTTTACTTTATCTGCTGAATTTAGAAACAGGACCTGCAGTACAGGGAAGACATAGGATGCTGAATTCCATGGTTTTGGTTCTGTAAGCAAAGGTTTATGTGCAGAATTTTAGAGTTCTTCTGGAGCCTGATTTGCCCATGGCAGAAGAATTGGAACTAGATAAACTTTAAGGCCCCTTCCTACCAAAAGCATTCTATGATTCTTTAAATTCTAATGAAACACTTGAAGGGCAAAGAAAAAAAATCAGGAAGAAAGATATATAGTCAGTGAACATAATGTTTACATGTTTACCTCACAAATATCTTAAAGTACATTTTTACTTACCAGAAAACAACAAATCAAAACAATTTTTAATTAAACATCTTAGTGAACTATTTTTGAACACATATTTAAATTGAGATATTGTGACTAATTGCCGTGTCCTCTAATAATCAGCAAACAGAAAAATAGGCAGACAGTGCTTCTAATAAAATTGTTGTTGTCCTTTTTATCAGGTATTGTATTCTTAATACACCTCCCAACATACTCTTCAGGTATCAAAGGGTTTAAGCAATTTGGATGCTATCTTATCACCCTTAATGAATGTGGTTAAAGTTCACAGCTATGGCAGCTGACAGGCACATATCTGTTATGTGCAATGATAGCAGATTTATAGTCCTGATGACATAAATCTGTCATTTTTCAATGGCATGAAACTGACTGAAAACAATTTTCAAAATAGCAGCAACTAAAAATAAGTTTTATTTAAACAAATTTCAAATATTTTAAGGTTTATCTTGCTATGCATTTCCATCAATGTCACTACCACTTGCAGAATATCTATCACTCCCCTTCATATGAGTAATAGAGTTCAGAATATTTTGCTCATGGTTTGTAGTGTCTGAAGAAAAAACTAAATTATAAAGGAGAACAAATCATGACTTTCATGGAAGGGCTCCAGTAATCCAATTCAGTTTAGGTAATCGTATATCATTTCTTGCTTTCTGGTTTGGATACTTTAGGCTTCTGACATTGGTTCCAGAAATTTTATTTCTTTTCTGCCTAACTCTTCTATGATATAAAGAAGCCTTCATTCAAACAGGGGACATACACTTTTCAATTTCTTTCCTTCCCACCTCCACCTACCTGCAGCCATCATCCCCATTAGATTTACAAGTCAAACCTTTAAACTTTCATGTGACACTTGTACTGACAGTACTGACAGCCTTGTGTAAATGCTCACAGAATATCAGCATCCAGGCACAGCAGAGATCCAATGCAAACATCATACAAGAGTCTCTTTCTTGTCACTGCTAGCAAAAGTCATGATTTGACAGTGGAGATCATAAGTCTCATAAGTATGGCCACATATCTCCCTTCAGACCACAAAAAGCACATCACACTTCAGAGATTTTGTCCAAGATCTTGTCATCAAAGAGATGAGAACAGGTGAGATCCCAAAAGATTTGGGGACTATACAGGGAAGAGTTTAGAGATGCTTTGCTTAGTAAGGTAGGGTACATATCGGATTAATGGCCATAGGAAAATCTCTGCAGAAGGAATATCTCATATCTGTCCTATTTCTTTTTGCTAGATGAATTTCCTCAAGGCTTCCAAATGCATTACAGTTGCACAGAAAGCTTGACCAATGCATTCATCATCATTGATCAAGCTGACTTTAGGGGTGTCCTTCAGGTGCTTCTAATAGTGATTTGAAACATGTGCCACTTCCTGGCTGTCCTGTGTTTTTTATGGGTCCTAGTGAAAACCAATAATATGAATTTGATTTTAATTCTTCTGTAAGGGATCTTATTTATAGAGCAATTTCTCGTGCAGTGTCTTGTCTCTATGAAATGATTGCCAACTCAGGCAGCAGTTAAAGTTTACTGCTTAGGCCTTCCTTCAAGGTACCATATGGATATTACTTTCTAAAAGTAATTTAGACTTCAAAGTGCTAAGAACATATTAACTCTTTGCAAGCCGCCCATCCCCTACTTGGAATATTGACTGATTTTATGAATTGATATAACTTAATTAAACAAGGCAAAATATTTTCCATTCTTTTTCATTTGCAAATGCTTCTGACAATTTACTCTGATCATTAAAAAAGTGTCAGGCATTTTTAGCATTAACATTTTTGTGATAAACTAGGATGCATTGTTTTGCTAGTATGTTATTCTTTATGTGTATTTGAGCAATGACCAGCTTTTTAAGTGCTTCCATCTCCCAAGTAAGATATCAGTAAATAAAGAAGAAAGCTATCAAAGAAACACAATTTTTGAAACTTCAGGAGCAATCCAAAGAAAGAATCATGTAGGAAGTAGGTTATAATACTGGATATTTCAGTAAAGAAAAGGAAGAATTATACTGAAACATAGTATCTTGATCAATCTATTTTTGTATTTTGTGGTAGAAGTTAGGGGGTTTGGGTTTTTGGTTCTGTTTTTTTTTGTTTGTTTTTTTTTTTTTGTTTGTTTGTTTTTTTTTTTTGAGGAAGGGTTATTTTTGTTTTTGTTGATTTTTGGGGTTGATGTTGCGGGTTTTTTTATTTGTTTGGTTGGGTTTTTTTTTTGTTTTTTGTTTTGTTTTGTTTTGTTTTTAATCCCAAAGCTACAAGTCAGCTGTATGTTCATGTAAAAAGTTATGGGTCTTTGTTGTGCTTTATCCCCAGCCAGCCACCAAGACCCACTCAGCAGCTCCTTCATTCTCCCACCAGTGGGATCAGGGAGAGAATCAGAAGGGCAAAAAGTAGAGCACTCATAGATTGAGGTAAGGACAGTGCATCATGGAATTGTACTTTTCTCATTATCCTTGTGTTTCCTGATACCCTGTGAAAGTGAAATGTTATGGTTCATGGCTTAAACATTGTTATGAAGGACTTTTTGCCCATTATGGCAAAATTATCTAAAGAATCAGTGACCACCTACACCCATCCCTTATATTCAGGCGAATATGCATCCTAACTAGAACTTTGGATTGTGAGTTAAGTCAACTTGAGAAAAGTTAAAGGTGATGCTCTTGTCCAATTATTTTACATCTAGGGAAAAGTAAACAAGGCTAAGGGAGAAAAATGTATCCACAAGAAAGCCAAACCCAGAAGCTGTTGTGAAAGTCATCCCTGGCTGTGTTTGGGCTAGGGGAGCTCAAGCCCATAGACTCCTCCGATGAGGCCAGGTTTGCATGCACTCCCCCACAAACCGAGCGGCGAGGAGGAGATTTTGGGTGTGTGGCCTCTGGTCAGAGGCAGTGCACACCCATCCTTCTTTACACAAGCCAACTAAGCTCTTGAATCCCCAATCCTGGGAGGGCCACATCCATGGGACATGCATGTGAAGGGCAGCAGAGGAAGTGTCATAATCCATCAAAGACCCACCAAAGTACTCCCCAGAGCTCCTGGGGCACAAGAGCACTGTATGTGATGCAAAATGACACAACAGATCCAGAGTCTGTTGCAAGAGACAGTGCTAAACTTGCCCCACACACCTCCAGGGGAAGTATCTGGGCATTCCTACCAGGCTTGAACGTATATTAATCCAATAGACTCTATGTTTTTGAGGAACCCTCACTACCAAGAACACTGGAAGAAGAGGATCAACAGGATGCTTCAGGATCCACAGAGCAGTGACATTTTCTACTTAATCTGTCTCTCTGTTACTTTCTCTCCCTCCCTTTTTTTCTATTTCTTTCTATCTCTCTCTGCCTCAAATTTACTGTTAAATAAAATAAATACTCTTGACTTTGGCATATGGTCTCATTTGCACCTTAACTGGGGCAGAGGCATCTCTCTAATAATTTTAATAACCAGATCATAACATACCTTTAGGTGTGATTTGAAAAAAATCTGATGGGTAATGGATACCGATCCTGAGGTTTCATGAATCTTGAATAGTGGCTTATGAGCTGTCTTGTATCTGCTATAGACCTGCAGGTAAATTACTTTCATTTTAAATCCCCTCTGTGTTGCCAGTGTGGGAAAAGGAAGATGTGTAAACAGCTTCTTGAAAAACTAACATGCTGGAGGGAAACTTCTGATCAACTGTGTAAAATAGTTTTCAAAAAATGAAGGTGTCTCAAAGTCAGCAGGGGTTTTTTGAGTCACAAATAGTTCTAAAGACACAATGTCAAATTCAGTCCCCAGATAAACTCACAGAAATCTGTAATGTTCTGTTAATTTATTTCCTTTTACCTTTAAATATTAAAAAAATTTAAAATCAAAAATCCCATCCTTGTTTTGTTGCAGTGTAAATAAATCAGTCAATTAAATTAAAAAGATATGTAAAGGATTTTAGATATATTATATTCAGTATCTAGTATCAAGAAAATGCACTTAGAAAATATCTAACACGTTCCATGGTGACTCTCTTGCCATGGAATAGATCAGTTACCTTTACATTTCTTATTGCTATTGTTCTGGGTAAAAGCCAAGACTATAGAAAAGTTACTATTACTATTACTATTACTATTACTATTACTATTACTATTACTTATTACTATTACTATTATTATTATTATTATTATTTCAATTCTCAAGGTGCTTTTTTGCAGTTGATACCATTCCACCATTTTGTGCCTTTCTTCTCTGCTATAGACTGAAAAATTAAATTTTCTTGGTTTTTACTTTGCATACAAACAAGTGGTTTACATATTTTTACATATATTTTTTCTGTGAAAGATTACATGAAGGCATAAATTATTTCCTAAATATTGCTTTTTCATAATTAATAATTAATAAATAATAAATAATTTTCATAATTAAAAATAAGAAAAAAACACAGAAAAAACCCCCTACAAAATAACATAAACAGGCTAGGAAGGGCACTGATTATTTCAAGTACTCCAGGTTCAGCAAGGCAAAGCTAAGATATTGTAATGGAGTTTTCTGCAGAACATCAAAATGTTAACCTTGTCTAGTCTTGTTTTCACTGAAAGCTCTTAAAAGCTCTTATTTTCACTGAAAAAGGACCAGATTTTTTCACCTTCATCTTGGAAAGAACATTACTCTGAATAAAGTTGTTGAAACTGCCCATACATAAAATGCTGCTAAATGCAAATTCCAAAATTAGAAAAAGTTGTTTATGTCGATATAGATTAATAATGTTTAAACACCAGTCACAGAGATAAGCAAACAAAAACTTCATATCATTTGCGTATTTAATTTAGCAGGGCTTAAATCAAGTTAGGAATAGACCTATACAAGTTATTTTTTGTTGAGAATCTAATACATTATTTCTGGTTGGGGCACCTTCAGAGTACCTTGGGCAGGCTTTATAACAGTAGAGATGAAACCACAGTGTAGCATTTTTCCTCACCCTGCCACCAAAAAAACCTGAGATGCATTTTTCTGCAAGAAATTTAGTGGGAGTTTTGCCATTTGCTGCTTTCTTTTTGCAAGTTAAGCTTTACTATAAAAGAAGACCTATGGCCTTCAATAGATCAATGAGTTCAGTTGTCAGGTTATCCAGAAATATACATTTGCCCAAAAACATACTCAAAATGCTTCTCCTGAAATTGCTTACTTAACTATTGACTAGAATAACAATAGAATAATGACAGCTTGTGTAAGGTTCTAGGATAATATGAGAGATCTCTTCATTAAAGAAGAATTATTGATTAAAACCCCTAAATTAGGCAATGATTTAATTCACAAGAATATAATTTCTGCCACATATTATTAATTGCCATGACACCACGTGTGTGCTCTTTTCTCCCCTTGTCTAGGCAGGACTAATTTTTCTGGCTGTTGTCTACCATAGCAAATATTTCCTGTGAAACAGTTTTTTATTTTAGTTTGTTTTGTGTTTTTCCTCATATCGTCACTTACCAGCAAAGCACTATTTTAATCTCATTTGTCATAACAATCAAACAAATATTGAACAAATATCAAGCGGTGTTTCAGTCATGTTTTATGCCTCTAGCCTTCAAACTTCAGTCTCATTCCTTTGGCTGCTTTTATCTTTACCTAGTTCTTATTAAAACAGGTATCTGGGAACATTCTGGCCAACAGTATTGCAATTGACACCCTAAAGGTATAAGTTGAGTTTATCTCCACTGCAATAAAACCCTAAAACTAGACACCACTATAAACCTTTCCAAAACTCACTGCCATGTTGTTGTTCTCAACTCTTTGTGCCTTGTCTATTCCTCACTAACTCTTTGAAAACCCATAAAATAGTATATTTTTTTTTCCTGTGGCATGACTTACTGAATTGGAAAATACTTTCTTTCCAAAATATACTAGAATGTATTTTCTCACTGAATGAATGTTTTTTATACACATACAAAAACTTCTTCATTTGTGAAATTATATAATATATTGAATATTCAGGTTTTTTTACATTTCTGAATTCTACCTGTTAGACCAAAATAATATGCAGGTATTTCACACAGGGCCTGAAATATAAGTAATGAACACTACTGACTTTATTTTAATTCAAAAGGAGAAAAGTTGCAATTTTTAATGTAAAACTTCCTGTAATCCATGTTGAATGAAAACCTGCTTTTATTGATGTTTTAATGAACATTTAAAATATCTGAACTTTTGTTTTTATTAGATTCTGTTCCTATTTTAAATTAGTCTCTAAAATTTTTTAAACTAACATCTTTCCTTAATATTTAGTCTGAATTGTGTAAGACAAACTCCAATTTTTATTTAGGCAGGTGAAAGCCACTGTGTTGACCAGCTGTAACATGTTTCAATTCCCAGTGAATACACAGACCCTAATGTCTGTGAATATCATATCTTTAACTGCCTAGTTCTAATCCTACTTAGCAAATTATTGGCATAAAAACAATTGACTATTTTTTCTGTGGAGTACATGCTTTAACATGAAGCCTAGAATATATTTCAGACTACACAGACTAAGGAGCTAAAACGGTGGGAGTTAAACTTTATAAGGCTTACTAAAAGCCCTGAGTTATCTCTGGTGAGTTCCTTCTTAACAAAAGAAAATTGTCATCAGTTCAAAAGAAGTCTTGCAAAATCCTTAGCAGTGACCTCCCTTCACTTCCATTGCCTGTCTCTGCACATGGTGCTCAGCGTCTCCACTATGTCCAGGGTTTATAGCTCAGCAGAATTTCAGTCTGCAACTGCTGCTCTGAATGTACAACCCATTTTCTCCATGAGCCCCAGTTGCTTGCTTATATTGAAGTCAATATAAACAAAAGAATTTCATTACCACAGCTTTATCTCTTTGGGGCTTGTCATACAGCCCATTTATGCACACAACTCACCTCTCCTAACATGAAAAGCTGTGTGCTGGAGGGATCTCACAAGATCTGTTCTGTCTTGTGCTCTCTTTTACCTTGCTCCCTTTTCTTTGTCCCTTCAGTTTGATAGGCAATAACTTCCTCTCTGTGGGCTAAGACCCTACATTTAGTTACTCCAAGCTGTTTTTCTCTGTGTATCTCCAAGTCACACTTTCTGCACAGATTTAGTTGATCCTTATTATCCTAGGCATTCTCTCTGTATTAAATTCACATCTAAAGGATTTTACAGCCTCTCAGTGGCAAGAGGATTTTTTTTTTGTAAGTAGTTTTATTTACCAGTTGCATTATGTAAACATACAGAAACATAACTTAGAAGTCTAAATTGTGCTGAGACTGAGTCCTCCCCCACAGGCAAAATTTATTATGAGTAAGAAGTGAATGGATTTCTCCTGTATGCAGAGGTGATTTACTATAAGATGGAGAAAGACTGACCTGCAGTGTAAAGAAAATATATAATTCCCAAGCAGAAATTATGAAACTCTTTAATAAATATCACTTTTGTACCACTGTCAAACAGGTACCTGTTGCCAGATGAGAAGTCTTAGGAGACTGACATGGCAGCAGAGAGATAATTTTCATTTATTAATGGATATTTCTTTCTTACAAGAAGGAATGAGGGCTTATATCATTACAACACTAAGAGGCTCCATCCACCAGCTGAGCAGGCTGGAAGCTAAAATGCATAAATAAAGAAGCTGGTAATATTGAAGGATGAAGCAAAGAAGAAAGACAGACTTCTTAACCTTTAAAGTTAGCCTCAGTTATCCTTGTTTTAAAGGATCAGTTTTTTGTATCTCTAAAATCTCCACCACTATGAATTGCAGAAGGTAAGGACTACATTAGCTCCATTTCTCAGTTGGAGACAGTTCTTTATACATTAAACATTCAGTGAAACACTATGAAGGCTCAACTTCACAAGTTCATCCAAGGTGAATATTCACTTGGTCTATCCTCCTCTAAAATACTTTCAAATTTCTCTGAAAATTTTAAGCATCATTTGAAGAAATGTGAGTTGAATTCTAAGCATCCTTTCAAAATGGGCCCTCCATTGAGCTTGTTTCTAAGGTGGAGATGTAAAAAAACACCAAAGAAGAAAAGAAGGAGGAAGAAATCATACTTTTAGCTTATGCACTAATTTGTTAGATTGATATACCAGGTTTACAAGAGGTACTTCTTCTAAAATGGGAAATAAATAATGGCAATAAAAATAACTTCTAAATCTGCAGATTCTGAAATTCTACATAAGATTTTTTGAGGAAGTTGCAAGGTTGTCATATACTTTACAATTCCGTTTCACAAATGTGAAGAGAATAAAAATGAAGGCTCTTGACAGTCTGGAGAAAAATATTACTGTCTGATTACTGGATGCAGCACTTCAAGGTCTTTCATTTCAGTGTGTTTATACAATAAATTTTGGTCATTTCAAGTTGCAGCTCTGAAAATTTTCTAGGGAGAAGCATAGGTTTGGATAAAGAAATGAAACATAAAAAGTTATATCACAAAGGTAATTTGGCAATGGTATAGTGGGAAACTTATGTTGAAATTCTTCCCCAGGTAGAGAATCATAAATGCCAGAGCTGTCAGATAAATTACTTGAAAATCTAGCAAATAAATGCCTAGAAAAAATAATCTGACCAAAATAAACAGTTCTAGCAAGCATTTTAATGTAAAATTTATAGGTAGGTGAACTGAAAATTATGATAATGAAGGTCAGAAGGTCTCTCTATCATAGTGTCACCATTTCAATGATCCTTCATTAGCACTGTAATTAGAAAATTCATAGCATGACTAGCTTTCTGTATTTTCTCTCATGCTTCCTCTCTATACTACAGATTCCCTTCAACTTTTCTTCTGAAAATATGGAACTTACAAATAAATAAGCACAAGTTATACACTTAGATCATAAAGACCAGAAAATATTGTAATAATTTTACAAAATTAGGTATTCCTAAATGATGAAAATGGAATTACCCTATTTGAATAACCTCTGTAGTTCACTGTTGTACTAGAAGTGGGAACATGGAGGTATTCATTTATTATAACTCGGCTTTTGGGTTTTTTTTTTTTTTTTTTTTTCCTGAAGCAGTACAATGAACATTTTTCTCTTCACTTCCATTGTATTCTGCACTAATTAAAATGTTTTGCATAGTTTCTTTTAGTAGTGGCATTTAGAAAATTGGACAAAGGGCACCGTGTCTGATAGTGAATAATGTCTTTGCAACCATCAAGGTGAGACAAAAGCAATATCAATGATAAATCACTATAATGAAATAAATTAACATGGAGAGATAATGTTGTGTTGAAACAACTGCTACCTCCTAACCAAGGAGCTTATTCTGACCCTGAAGCAGGCTCAGTCTTCAGAGCTATGCTGTAATCCATTTTATGTTGATAGAAACACAGAATATGAGTTTTAATCTGATCATACAGTCTTTCTTCTCTTAGGATCAGACTAAAATCTTTCTCTGACATTACTGTCCATAATGCCATTGACAATTATATGCGAAATGATACCATTTTTAATGTGAATTGCAGCTCCTCCCAGAAGTAGAACCAGTTTATTAGTGCCATAATAGTACTGAACAAAAGCACAAATAGGAAACAACCCATTATGTGACTGTCCTATGACCATCTTGTTTGCCTGTTTTCTCATTCTTGTGGAAATAGACATGACTCTGCATTGAGTAACAAACCTGACAACGTTAGGCTGCAGTGTGGGATATTTTTTTGCTAGACTGGACTACAAGAGATGTATTTTTCTGCACAAAATCAAATTTCTCTTTTTTTTTTTTTTTCCTTTCAAAATGCAAGCTCTTAAATACTCATGAAAGGGAAGAAACAAAATCCAAATATAATGGGAATGTGTTTCAGTATGCATAAAAAATGAGAAATGCAATTCTCCTTTTTTGCTGTTTGTGCATCAAGCATGCCTGGGGTTTGAAAATAAAGAAAATTATATGTAACAAAATATAAAATGTTTAATCATCTCCAACTCCAAATCAGAATACAGAATCTAGAGCAAACCTTTACTTTTATTTGTTCTATAACAAAAAAAAAAAAAAAAAAAAAAAAAAAAAAAAAACACTTTAGGTGTAATAAAATATGTTTGTACTCATTAACTTTAGGAAGGTATTTGTGCCTAACAAGTAATAAAAACATTCAGTCTTAGAGACTCATATGCATTCACATCAAAAGACTGTGCATTTTTACAGCACGTTTCTGATTCATAATAAAAAGATGAAATATTTATTAGAGATTACAAAAAGAGATTATAACAAACTGATTCTACTCCACTTTGCAAGAAGACTTCCAAAGGCTGTAGTTCTTTGTGAGGGAGAATTAATCACGCTGTATCTCTCTTTCCCAGGAGCCAGAGTTTCTCACAATCTCTGGAAACGCAGACAGCTGAGAAACTGCTAGGCAAGAAGGAAAGGCAGACAACTGAGGCTTCAGGCTCCCAAGTCAATGGCCTCCCGAGTAGTTCACAGCAGAACCAGCAAGCCAGGACCTTGCACAGCCACACTGAAAGGCAGCCATGCAGAAGCCCAAGCAACCTATTTTATCATGGTCTGTTTTCCAGCAGACAGCTGCTAAGGGATCTGTGACCCCACAGAAGACTCTCATTTTCACAGATTAGAAAATTCAGGAAAAGAACGGTTTCATATAATATATTCCTTTCTTCTTAGTTTCTGGTCTGTCCAGTATCTTGGCATACATATGTGCATACTTACACCTTCAGATAATTTCCACTAAATCTAGAAATTGCAGTTCAACTTTGAAATAGTAATGCAGCTTTGGGCACTAGAACAGAGTCCCCAGGGAAGTGGTCACCAAGTCTGACAGAGTTCAAGAACTGCTTGGGCTATACCCTCTGGTATGTGGTGTGATTCTTGGAGATGGTGCAATGCTGGGCAGGAGTTGGACTCCGTGATCCTGATAGGTCCCTTCCAACTCAGCTCTCTGTGGTTCTGCAATTATAATAAACTCTGGTTTTAATTCTACATCATAAAAATCTACTAAGAAAGCTCAGAGATTTAATAGTTTGATTTCAAATTGTGCAACACACCAGGATTTGGCCTTGTGTTGTTTAAATATTCTTGAAATATCAAAGGACATTAAGTCATTAAGCCTTTTCTAGCATTTAAGTACTACAAATACTGCTTTGAGTCCTTAATGTTGCTATAAGCTTTTCTGTGGTTTCAATCATAACATGAATTCAAGTCTTGAGCTGAAATCCTCCTGTCTGCTCTGCTGTCTTGCATGCTGGGAAAAAGTAGTCTATTAAAGCTTGTAAAATGTGAAAATAATATTCTTATTTTGTCTTCAAGAGAAAGGAGAGAGCTTGGGAAGCAGTTAGCTTTCTCATGGTAAGCGTAGAGGGAATTACCTCTGCTGCAGGTGGGTGGGTCATGCCCTTGCCTTCCTACACTAAAGATCTTGGATCAAAATTTGAGTTGCAGTTGACTTGCAGTTCTGGAGAGAAGGTCAATGTGCAACTCACATGGCAGAAATGGGCTAACCTGACATTCTGCAGGACTGTTATCCCAGATTCCCATTCCACATTTGCAACTGGTGTCAATGCCATAATAATCCTGCAGAATTGCAAATAAGAAGCAAATTCCACATGGTGTGAATAAGAAAAAAGATCAGTTCATGAAGGTTTGTCCTTTATAATGTGGTCCACCACCTCAAATGTCATAGATTTTTTATGCAGAATTTTTTTATAAAGCAAGTTATATTGTTAAGATGTTTTACTGAGTTCTTACGGCAAAAGATTTCTGCTTGAAATAACTTTACCTGAGTTCTAGCTTTTCAAAGAAGTTTGGAAAGGCCAGTAAGCAGAACATTGATCTCAGAAGTATGTCAAAGGCAGGTGCTTAAATTAATGTACAATTCATTTTACTGCATATCTAATTTCTCACAAATCATGAAAAATTTCCTTCTCTATGTAGGCATTTATACAGACTATTAGATCTAGTTCTAAATCATTAACCCCTCCAAGCTGTAGTTATTCATAACGTATAATGTAACTTCCTCCTACATTTCCCTTTCTTGGTGAGTTCATAAATGTTCGTTTTAGTTCTTAAAAACTCAGTAAAATAAAACAGAAGTTATTAATACACACAAAACCTGAGTTCATTCATTTATACAGGCAGGGAAACTCGTCACTTAGTTTTTCTGCAATGGTTTTTTTCAGAGGACTTTCAATGAAATCTGAAAGAAATAAATTCTCAATTGCTTTCTGTAGGTAAACCAGTGCCCTTCCGCAGAGCATGTCAATTCCTGCAGTCAGGAATTTTCCTATAGATGTATTTACTCCATTATAGAGAAACTCCAACTTGTATTTTACCTGAAAGGTAAAAGTAAAAAGGTATTTTGTGCTGTTGCCACCAGCTCTGAAGCATTATGCAGCACAGGGTTGAAAAAAACATATCCTGCATATATTTTGTGCATGTGTATTTACATGTAGTCAATATTTGTCATATGACCTGCCATGTCCATCTAATTATTTTTATTTTTTTTAAGTGTAGAAGAACCTCATTCTTCTGACTTCTTTAAGGAAGGTGATCACTGAAGCACATCCTACAAACTCTCCCTCCACAAAATGCAGCTAGTATGCTCTCCTGTTGCAAGCCAATCCATCAATTCCACAGCCCTTTAACAAAAATCTCCTGCATCTTCCCTGATGAGAGGCATTCCCCCATTTTGAGAAATTCATAAGTGCAAAAGCTTTGTAGCATGACTGCAGTATGACTGCAGTCTTGAGTACAACCCTAAGGATAAAGCATATTGGAGCACTACATCTGGGAAAACCCTGTCACTTATTTGTTTCAGATCTTTGTGATAAAGAGCAGGTTAAAGTATGATCTTCAAGCTTAGCTCTTCACTGTTTTTCTTGTTTAATCCTTTACTGAGTTAGGGAAAAAAAAAAAATTCAGAAATCCAACTGTGATTCTGGAGTGAGTCAGGCATATCATCACGGTGTGACTGGGGTTTGCCAATTTTAATACATTTAATTTCTTTTATAGATAGGATTTAGGAGCAGAGGCAAGGCAGGCTTAAAACTTGAAAACATGTAAGAGGAAATTTATTAATAACACAAAACAATTCATTGTAAGATTTCTAGATTATTCCCTCCTCCCCCTTTCTTCATACTAGCAACATACAGAAAAACACTTCAGTCAGTCTTCTACTTATATAATCATTTCAGTTCATTCTAGAGAGAAAAGTCCTTTTTAAGTTTAGGCTCAGGGAGTGTCTCACTCATCATAACTTGCATCCGCCCAGAAACTAGAAATTATGATTTTTTTCCTCCCATTCTCACAGTCCTTCCAGAGCTGTGTTATGGGTTGCTGAAATACATGGGGTACCATTTTAAAGGCAGGCTGCTGAGAACACAAAGTCTCTTTATCTCATTCTTCATCAAATGTCTCTGTTCAATATTCCAGTCCCAAACCAGAGAGAGAGCTTCATTTCCCTGAGGCAAAAAGTCTTCATTTCAAGCACCTAACCTCCCCAAGTGAATTTGACATTTTAAAGAAATTTCAGTGAAGTCACAGTCCCCTAGAGCCCACAAAAAAAAGGTTTTCAGCTACTTATCAGTGGTGTCTTTTCATATCTCCATCAGGAACCTTGTCTTCATTCCGCTGACTTCTCTAATTCTTCTTGCTTTATTCCTTTCGTTCCGGGAAGCTCAGGAAAAAATCTAGAGTCTCATCCAGGCACTAACAGTTAAACTTTTATCCAAAAGTAAGGAGCCAGGCTGAAGCCATGCTGGGAAAAACGTGGCCATGGAAGGGACCACGTGTAGACGGCTGGACCTCCTTTTGCCACGTGCTTGGCTGGAGCCTCTCTTCTCAGAACAGGGGAAAGGAGAGCCTTGGTAGCTCTCCCATCCCCTGCTCGGCCATGCTGCATGGAAAAGGAAAAGCCGGGCCAAGCAGGGACTGGGGAGCCGAGCCGCAGCCCCGCCGAGCCAGGGCCGGGGGTGCCGGGCCGAGCTGCCCGTGCGGGGCTCCCCCACCGGGGCCAGGGCTGGGCCAGACCAGGCCGAGCTGGGTCCACCTCAGGGCCACCCGGGAGGAGGATGAGGAGCTTTTGAGTTGCATTTTACAGACAAGAAGTTTGTAGTAATTTGCTTCTTTCACCAAAATGGAGTGGTGTGAGAGAATAAAACTGAAAGATTCATTTTGTTCAAAGGACAAAAATATGAGAATGATGTCATTATTACATCAAACCTCCAAACAATGAGAAACCTTGGATCCATGTTATATCTGTAGCCTACATTTTTAAAATTATTTTGGATTTAATGTTCTTTAGTGTACTGCCTGAAACACAAATTTTCTTAGGAATTCATTGTTTTCTTTCTCAGTAACATTATTCATAAACCTTGTTTTTTCTCTCATTTTTCTCTCTTTGCAGATTTGTTGAATGTAGTCCCTATTTTCATTATTTCCCTCTACCTCTCCTTCATTGACACTGGCTGAAATTTCAGAACAGACCCTTATAAACATCCTGAAATCTTTTCATAGAAAAGAGATTTTTCTGAGTACATAGCAGGCCTCATTAGCCAGGGACTGTCCCAGTGCCCCAGCCAGGAGCAGGGCAGCCAGGGGTCACCAAGGCAGACACCAAGGCATCACACCTGGGGACAGGTGCAGCCAGGCTGGGACACACCCTGTGGGAGGGTGTCAGACACGGTCTGCTGTTAGAGCATGGCATTCAGAGACAGCCCCATGGCCCACTGAGGGGATGGATCTTCCTTGGTGGGATGAGGAACAGTTAGTAGGTGAAGCACAGTCAGCATCGTAACTTTTAAGCCTGAGGTGGCTGTGTGATCCTCTTTGGTTACCACCAAACTGCAAGTTTGGCTTAACTATAAATAACATGGAATGGCACCCTCAGGCTGCAGTTCCTCACTATAGGTTCAGGGAAATTAGGGCTGCATGCCCCAGTGCCCACCTTCAGCAGCAGTGTTCAGCAACTACAGCTTTCACTAACCCTTTCAGCAAGAAAGCCTTTTGTGAGCAGGGAGAGAGCTACTTGCCTTCTCTCTCAAGTTACATTGCTCATTTAACCATAGGACAAGGTCTCAGCCTACTGTGAAAGGCCACCGGGTTTTTGAATTGCAGGAATATTATAACCATGCTTGAGTGAAGTCTCATTCCTAAAGAAACTGGAAAGCAGTGCAACATTCCCTCTACAACAAAGCAGTGTATTCATACACCTTTCAGGACAAGAGAATAACTATCATAAGGACTCGGTGACGTGTGCATTCTTTGAATGTTTAAAGGGTGAAAGACTCTGGCCTCTTGCTATCTGTATAAAGCAAGCAACGACTTCTGCCTCTGAGTGATTCTGGCTTTTCTTCTGGCTTTTGTTACTTAACTGAGCTATAGTTGAATGCTTTAGGAAAAAAATAGAATAGGGTTTTTTTAGGGCTGAGAGTTAATGCAATCTCTTTAAAGCACACTAAATTGTTCACTGAAGTAGGACTGTAGAATCTCAAATATTGTTTTTATTTACTTTCTCTGTGATCTTAGAAATTTCTCTTAAGAATGGATGGATTGAAAGTAAAACAATTTGAGTAGACAACAGATAAGGGTGCTTATTGAAACCCTATGAAACTTTGAATTTAATTTTGAGTACAGATATATACACAAAACCAATGGCATTGTAGGATCTATGATTCAGATTATTAAGCCTATTTGACAACAGTGAAAATTACCAGAGTTTCAAAGTCCAGATACTGTCTGAACAAACCTGGAACCTATCAGATGAATCAAACCACAATGGGAATTGTGTCTCAAGGTAAATAACATGTAGATCTTAAATAAGCTGTAATTGACTAATTAAATAATTTGAAAAACATTGCAGAGGCTAGGGTTACGTTATTTAATTTTAACTACTGAATCTAAAGTCTCCCTGCAGTATCAAATAATGTCATATTCTAATTAAATTACCTCCCTGAACTAATAGAAATCCTTAAAAATTATGACGATAAAAGCAGCTAATTAGAACTAGCAAATATGATTCAAAAATTTAATAAAATAAAAATGCCTCTGGTTAATATTAACAATGGCATCTTTCTTTGATACTTAAACTAAAATGTCCTGCTCAAAATACATAAATAAAAAAGGTTCCATTATCAGCTTTCTTGAGTAGAATATTAAAATAATTGACTCCATGCAGATGATTTCTGCATAACAATCCTAACTTCGAATCCATGCAGAGAGTCAGATGAATGCTTATCATTCTGTCCTAGGGTGACATTATTCAAATGCTCAATGGACAGTCAAAGAAGCAGACACTGACATTTTGTGTGTGGAGAAGGGTGTGAGGCTCCTGGTGACCAAGGAAAAATAACAAAAATAAAAGACCATCGAGAGCATATTTGAGTCACTGATAAATTCACTGCTTTGCAATAAGGAAGGGCTTCTATCATTTTCTGCCTCCTTCTTTTCAAAATTAGACTCTTTTACATTCTCTGTGTGGAGGAAGGGATCCTCACAAAACAGAGATGATACAAACATAAATCCTTCATGCTCTATTGAATCTCTAGCTGGAGTCTTCAAAAGCAGTGCAGCACAGGTTGTTTTACACAAGGCACAAGCCAAGACACAGTGTGAAAACCAGAGACAAAATACTTTTTTTGCTGACAAATAAATGAAAACTTTCCTAATAACAATGTATAAGACTGATAAAGAACTGTCAAATCCAAGTATGTGACCTATTTCTTCCTCTCAGCTGAAACAATTATTCTAGACTCAAAAGAGCCAAGCATAGTCTCTCCTTTTGCTCCTCCCCTGTTTCGAGTAGGGGTTAAGACTGTATATAGTCAAATCTGTCCCAAGATGTGTTTTTCATTAAAAGCAAATTGAATTGTCACTACCACAACTATGAAGGATGCAAACTTGGTTGTTCTGATATGAGATAGAGGGAGAAACAACAGGGGACAAAAGTGAGTCAGGGAGAATTTTTAAGAAATAGATCTCTCTGAAACCATCATAGCATCTGCTGCTTCTGGCTGACAGCAAGTTTTCTTCTCTCAAAAATCAGATTTTTCTGCCTTTTTCCTGCATGCTCTTTAGTTTCTGTCTGTGTGTAAAAGTAGGTCTGGCTTTATATACATACAAACCAGAAAGCAGGACCATAGCTACCAGGTCACTTGGTTCAATCTACTGCTTGGAAATCTTAAATGGAAAAGCTCATCCTTCCCCCCTGGATATTTCATACAATGTGACAGCTACTCTGCCAGAACTGACCTGAAAATGGTTCTGCCTGTTTGTAATCTGTGACCCAGGAAGTTCAAGTAAAACTTGTGTCTGTGTGCTTGAGTAAGTATTTAGTCCAAACTACATGTTGATTGGTACCATATCTTGGTTGATTACCTTGAAAGCAGGAAATGGCTTTTGCTAATACCTTTTGGTAGACTGAATAGCTTTGATGAACTCACAGATACAGATTTTATTTTTGGCCTGCATATAATATAGAATCAATGAGCATACATTTTTAGCATATTTTGTGTTGTACCTTTATTTGATCTGCATGCATCCCTCAGTTTCAATTTTTATTATATCAGCATATTTCAGTGTTATATGATTAAAAAAAAATTAGTTTTGAGCAGGAAGTGCCTCTGTTTATTGAATCCATATATGCAGCTTTTCATCCAGATGTTAAATACCTGTAGCCATGAATTTAAAATATGAGAATGTCAGAACGTAACAGGTCACTGAAACAATTTAAACAATGAAAGATGTGAAAATAATTATTTAGGATATTTTAGGAGTGTTTGTTTTAGCTGAGGGGATGGGGGGCACAGGTGACTTTGTTTTGTTTTGTTTTTAGTTTGAAAGGCCAATACATAAGACTATTAACAACAACAACAAAAAAATTACAGGTCAATGTTGGAAAGTTTTGATGAACCAAGCTTAGAATGTTACTGGAAGCTAAGATTGTTTTAAAATGGAAAAATATTTTCTCAACTGGTTATATTTTTTTTCACGTTATGCACCATCACAATGTTAGTTGCGAATCCAACTTTTCTATTAACCATGTAGCTTTAAAATTGCCATCTTCTACTGTACTGTTTCTAAATCTACATGATAGGACTGATGAATCTAGCAAACAATTTTTATCCTCTACCACATAAAACATAACCTTAGGTGGAAAGTGAATTGTGTTCACTGTGCAATGATGAGAAATAAAATACAGCTAAAAGACCTGCACATAACTCCACACGCACAAAAGGAATACATGTGTTTTGAGCAAGAAGTAATTTTCCACAGAAGACTTATCCTCTATAAGATAAGAAATAATTTTAAGTGATTATATAAAGCAATTTTTCACAAACAATAGAATTCCAAGGCAAAGTATCATGGAGAAACTCCATGATGATAACATTTTTTGGACATGACAAGACAAATGTTTTGTACAATAATAAAAATATGATTGCTCAATTCCAGGGTCTGGATTTAGTAATTTAGCATTTTAAAGGTGATTTTCGTAAAGGGATATGTATTTTTTCACAATTAGTAAAATTATTTAGCAGTTTGTCTACATCAGTTCAAAGTAACATCATCAAAAAAATCCTGTACTGGAAGCAAATTCTGAAACATATATTCATCCTTTATCAGAGTTTATTTATTGCAGTTTATGTGAGTTGAGCAAGAACACAAGTCAGTCAAAAGCCTAATAACTATTTTATTATTAGTTTCATAATAAAAATCGGAATATTATTTTTAATTTTTAACAGACTAAAATCAGATTAGAAATAAACAAACAAAAAGAATAAAAAATTTTTGTTTAATGACCACCATAAAAAACTATTATCAGAAATAAAAATATAAGTCAAAAATTATTAGAATGGCTTAAGACTCCAAGACACAAATAGCCAGTGGAGGTAATGGATTTATGCCCATTTGGAGGACTTGGTGTTCTGCTAAAAGGTTATTTAATTCAGTTGCCGCTACAAGTTATCCCTGAAAATTTTGCAAAACACTACAATTCAAAACTGTGGATTTGCCTTGCTTACTGTTATAATTTCTCTTTTCAGTTTAGAAGAAATTCTTTCTCTTCCTGTTTTCTTCCCAGAATAATTGAAATAATGATTTTTTTTTTTTTTCAATAAAATTCTTAGTAGGGAGAACATTTTAAAGCAAAGTTAGCTTTAAACTACTAAACTAATAAACACTATCATAATCTATCTAGCTGTGTCACCTGGTCATTAAAGGAGATCAGGATGGTCAAATGGGAGCCAATTTTTCTAGATCCATGAGAGCTGATCCCCTGGTTGTCCTGAACTTACCACATGATCATACCAAAGATAATCTGTTCATAGCCTTTATGGGCAGCAAGATCAAGCTTTCAGGCCAGTAGTTCTTCAGATTCCTCTTCCAACCCTTCCTGTAGGAGGAGATCACATTGGCCAACCTCCAGTCTTCTATGTCCTCCCTGGTTAGCCAGGACTGATGATAAATGATGGAGAGTGGCATGATGTGCTCTTTCATCAGCTCCATCACTATGATGAGATGAACTGCATCCAATCCCACAGACTTGGGAGTGTCAGAGGGGCTCAGCAGATCACCAACTACTTCCTCCTGGATTACAGGCGTTCAATTCTGATTCCTATCCCTGTCTACCAGTTCAGGGGGCTGGTTGCCTGGAGGAAAACTGGGATTTCTGTTGAAGAGTGAGGTAAATAAGTCATTAAGCACCTCAGCCTTTTCCTCATCCTTGGTGGCAAGGTTTCCCTCATCATCCTATAAAGGATGGAGATTTTTCTTGACCGTCCTTTTGTTGTTGATGTTTTTATGATGCCACTTATGCTTATCTTTCACAGCAGTGGCCAGATTGAGTTCTAGCTGAATTTTAAACTTGTTGATCTTCCTCTCTACATGACCTAAAGACATCCTTGTAATCTTCTGCAGCTGCCTATCACTTTTTCCAAAGGCCATAAACTTTCTTTTTTTCTTTTTCTTCTGAGTCCCAACAAAAGTTCCCTGTTTTCAGCTAGGTCAGTTTTTTTTTCCCTGCAGGCTCATCTTTTGGCACACAGGGAAAGCCTGTTCCTGCACCTTTAAGATTTACCTTTTAATGTCTGTTTACCCTTGCTAGACCCTCTATTACTAGAAATTATTTCCCAAGGGACTTTCTGAATTAGTGCACTGCAAAGGCCAAAGTTTATCCTCCAGAAGTCCAAGGCAGAGGTTTTGTTAAACTCCTTCCTTATTTCACTAAGGATTGAAAACTCAATAATTTTGTGGTTGCTATGCCATTCAACTACCACATCTCCCACCAGCCCTCCTCTGTTTTCAACCAGCAGGTCTAGCAGAGCACCGCCCCTGGCAAGATCACTTACCAGCTGTGTAGAACTGCGACATCTGAACCGTGTTGAGTTTCCAATTGATCTCCAGCACGTTAAATTCTCTCACAAGAGCAAGGGCTGGCAACCGTGAAACTGCAGCCAAGCATCCCGAGAATACTTCATGTTCCTTTTCACCCTGTTTAGGTGGTCTATGACAGACTACTACCAGGATGCTAACTCCATGGCCTTCCCTCTGATTCTTATGCTTCAGCACTCAACCTTATTGTAACTACACTTGAGACCCCTCAAACCACTCCGCAATGTACAGAGAGACCCTATCACCTCTCCTTCCTTGTCTGTGTCTTCTGAAGGGCCTATAGCCATCCATTGGAGCATCCAGTCACATGAGTCATTCCACCACATTTCCGTGGTGGTGTCTATGCTATATTTTTCCTGTTGCACCATGGCTTCCAGCTCCTCTTGTTTGTTATCCATGCTGTATGCACTGGTGTAGATGCACTTCAGCTGGGCTGCCAATTTCACCCCCAACACTGAAATGCCACCCATTTCTAGTGAGCCTGGACTTATCTCCTTCCTGCTTCAAACCTAGTTTAAAGTCTGTGCTGGTGACATGTGGAGAACGGAGGGGGAGGGGAGCCCAGCCCCCAGGGGAGCCTCTTGAAGAGCAGGAGGGCCTGAAACAAGAGAACAGTCCCCTCTCTGGGAGCCTCCCCTGAAGCTGTGGGGACCAATCAGAGACCCGGATTGGTGATTGACAGCCCAGAAAGCCAATTGGAAGATTGTTTCGCTTTCACAAATCACAGGGAAGAAGATTAGCTCTGGTGTTTTGCCTTCCGGTCGGGGAGGTGAGCAGGAGCCTGCAGGGCTCTGGGCCACCAGCGTGGGGCCTGGCCCGGCCTTCCTCCGGTGCGGCCCAGGCCCCAGGGTGGCCCGAGCACCGGGTGGCCCCGGGGTGGACCCGGCCCGGCCCGAGGCGGCCCCACGTGGCTCGGCTCGGCGGAACCCGGCCCAGCCCCGGCTTGGCTCCCCGGTTCCTGCTCGGCCTATTTTTTCCCTCTCCACGCAGCATTGCCAACCGGCAGATGGGAGAGTTACCAAGACTCTCCTTTGCTCCTGTTCTGAGAAGAAAGGCTCCAGCCAAGCACGCGGCAGAAGGAGGTCCAGTCATCTACATGGGTCCCCTTTGTGGCCACGTTTTTTCAGCCTGGCTCCTTACTTTCTGGATACACGTTTAACTCTCAGTGCCTGGATGAGACTCTAGATTTTTTCCTGAGCTCCCCAAAACGAAAGGAATAAAGCAAGAAAAATTACAAAAGTCAGTGGAATGAAGACAAAAGTTTGCTGATGGAGAGATGAAAAGATGCCACTGATAAGTAGCTGAAAACCTTTTTTTTGTGAGCTCTAGGGGATTGCGACTTCACTGAAATTCCTTTAAACTGTAGAATATACTTGGGGAGGTTAGGTGCTTGAAATGAAGACTTTTTTTGCCTCGGGAAATGAAGCTCTCTGTTTTTGGGACTGGAATATTGAACAGAGACATTTGATGAAGAATGCGATAAAGAGACTTTGTGTTCTCAGCAGCCTGCCTTTAAAATGGTACCCCATGTGTTTCAGCAACCCATAACACAGCTCTGGAAGGACTGTGAGAATGGGAGGAAAAATCATAATTTCTAGTTTCTGGGCGGATGCAAGTTATGATGAGTGAGACACTCTCTAAGCCTAAACTAAAAAAAAAAGGACTTTTCTCTCTAGAGTGAACTGAAATGATTATTTAAGTAGAAGACTGACTGAAGTGTTTTTCTGTAAGTTGCTGTTATGAGGAAAGGGGGAGGAGGGAACAATCTAGAAACCTCATTCTGAATTGTTTTGTGTTATTAATAAATTTCTTCGTATACCCTTTTAAGTTTTAAGCCTGCTTTGTCTTTACTCCTAAATTCTATCCCCAAAAGAAATTAAATATATTAAAATTGGCAAACCCCAGTCACACCGTGACAAAGCCCTATCAGTCAGCCCTGTAAATCCATGGATTAGAATCCTTTTCCCTCTTTTAGACAGGTGAGCCCCATCTGTTTATACAGCAGGCCTGGTGCTATACAAACCACTCCATGATTAAAAAAGGCCAAATGCTATTGATGATACTTGTCTTTAAGCCACATATTCCTTAGGTGGGTTCTTCTGTTTCTTTCATAATTCTTCCCTGCTACTGAGGGGATGGAGGTGTGGACACTGCTGCAGGCCTAGGCAGATTTCAGCCAGGCCTTTCTCACAGGGTCTGAGTCTTTTTCTCAGGCCGTGAAACTTTCTCAGGCTTAGCTGGGACCTTTTCCCAAGCTAGGGCCTCTGTCTCTACTTTAAACATGAGAGAAAGAATCATAACAATAGATAAACACCTGCTGGATCCGTGAGAAAGCCTGGGACAAGAGGAGTCTCCCTGCCCAGTGAATTGTCTGTATTTTGTTTTGCACGAACTGTATTATAAAAAGCAATAGCTTTCTTCAATAAACCGCGCTCTTCCTTGCTTTCCTGCACCAAGCAAGGGAGTTGCCTTTGTTGCTGTGTTCCTTTCGCCGCTCCGTAACCCTTTATGCAGCAACATTGAGGAAACACACCACCTGTGCTTCTGTCCCTTCAGCAACTTGTCACAGACAGTGCCCTGAAGTTCTTTTAAATTGTCCAAGGAATTGTCAACATTGTCACTGCTGGGCAACCTGCACTGACCTGGGCAACCAATAGTGGGTGATAATCAGAGAGCCAAATCAGTCCAGGAATATTTCTTACTTCCTTGTGGGACCTGGTTGGCATACAGGGCCTTCAGCTCCCCTCAAAAGAGAGTCACCTACAACTTTAAAGCTTTTGCCTTATTTCTTAATAACTTTTAAACTTGATTTAGAAGTGAAAAGTTTCTCAGTGTTCCTTCTCCTAAACCTGCAGAATAATATTATGTGTAGATAATTCATCATTATTACTGTCTTTCTCCTTGACACATTAAGTTAATTTACAGTCAAACATTACATATTTTGGGTCTTTTTTGTTATTTTATGTAAATCCTTCAACAGTTTTGGCCAGCGTACTTGGCTGGCAATGATAACGTGTTCTCTTGAAAGGGGAAATTCCGCTTCTCTACAAACATGACATTTTTCTCAATTGATTGTTGCAGACTTGATTGCAATTCAATTCCTTTGTCAAATCTTTATTTTGTAATTAATTGAATTGTAATCTGTTTGCAATTATGATTGTTTTTGTAGTGATGCGATGGTCTTTTTAAGATACTATGTCGGCACTCCAGAGGCCTTGGTTCTGTAACTGACATCCTGTGTGGCTTTGGAAAAACAATTTTAGTCAGTGTTTCAAAGGTATCTACATTCTTTCTCCAAAGCCAGTGGAAATTCAGACTCCTAAAAGACCTATATAATTTTGTGCCAATTACTATGATAATTTTATACATTATGTATTCCTCGTTCTTAGAATAAAATACAAAAAAATAGAAAGTTTCTTTCAGAAATTTCAGGATGTTTAAGTTGGCTGGAAAAAATGCTGCAGTAGCCCTCATAAAATGAAAGCAATTTTAATAACATTTGTATGCTTTTGTGAAGTATTTGAAGTTGGAGAATTATTGTCATTATATTCTGATTTTGGAAAGTTCTTTTTCTTTATTGTACCGCACCATTCATTTCTTTTGGGGTTATCAGGTAATTTACATGGTTGGTAGTACTGTGGATTACCATATGTGGTAGTACTAATTGTAGTGAACTTTACAAGACAAGGATAGATAAAAGTAATTTAATTGGATCCTCAGAAATAAACTCAAATATAAACCTGGCATGTTCTATATTAAGAGGATCAAAAGGATGTGAAAATCTCTCTGACATCCCTGTACAAATCGACAAGTTTGCTAGATCCTGCTTTCTTTCACGCACCTTGTGCTTATTTTCAGCAGATAACCATATGACAATGAATTAAGTGCATGCCTCCTGTGGCAATAGGGAATGTGCCCCACTAACCTCTTTCCCAGAGAGATTTTAATTTGAAAGCAAGTTGGCAGGTAGAAGACTTACCGTTCCTTGTCCTCACAGAACAGCAATGTGACACATTGCCATGTCCCTCCAAACAAATATTTTACCTTGTAGACATTCAGGTATTGTGGAAACAGCTGCTAGTTGAGATAATGAAACATGCATGGTCATAAAACATATAAATGTTTACAAATATGAACTCTAACTTGTTTATTCTAAAGCACCATTTAATTTTATGTTAAAAAAAAAAATAGGTGGAAAAATAGTGAAATTTAGAGTTCCTTGTACTGCAGCAAGAAGTAATAATGCAGGCAGTGTGCAATGCCTCAAGAGGAGCATGCATTCCAAATTTCTTTGTTAAAAGCAGGATTTTAGTTCTCAGGCAAGGACAGATCAGTGTTGCAGATTATATTTAAGTGTAAAAAAATGTTAGGTAGTACAGGTCTGTATGCATTAGCTTCTAGTGGCTACTGAGACAGAAGGAAGAAAATTGCCATAGAAGCAATGTGTGAAATCCTAGGCTGAGACAGTGCAAATCTGTCTATGCTTTTGTAATGGTTTTAATCTGTGATGTAATCAAACAGAGTTTGCCTGCATGTTATACACAAGGAGGTGAGTTTACACATTATTCATTAAGGTAGCTCTGGTTTTATGGTTTTACTCTATGAAAGACTCCAAATATTCTAAATATTTTAACCCCCTTTTCTCTCAGGGTGTTGCAGTGTAAATTTTCATCATGTAGTATAGTCATTGCTGTAAAAAGTTCATTAGGGAAATAGGGAAATAAAGGATTTTTTTTCTCCTTTATCATTCCTAGTGCCATAAGGCCTTGATTCTTTACTCTTATTATAAGATTGATCAATTGATAATAAAAATTATCAACATCTAAAACCACTATAGATTTAAGAAATATCAGTGTATCTGATCTGCAATTCTAACAACCTGATAGAAGCAAAATACACAATTTGAAATGAGAATGACTTTTAAAACCAGAACAGCTGTAACTAAGATCCTGCTCCTAGAAATGTGTCCTGATCATTGGTTATTTTGTGTGCCTAAAGAGTGGAGCTGTTGGGCCAATGCCATAAAAATAATTTAGCCTTTTATTGTCAGTAGGAGGGCATGAGAGAAGATGGGGTCACAGCTGAACTCTGCCTCTAAGAGAGACAGCCCAGTCAATGTGTCCTGCATATATTCACAGGCTACCCGGTCGACTGTATGGGGTTTTACACTCAGCAAAGACACCCGACCTTAAAAAGTAAGAACGTTTCTAGCTTTAATTGCAATACAATTCTCCTTATTTCTTTGAGTTATAATAAAATTCCGCAGCTCTGACAGGTTGGAAGTGCAGTTCTGTTCTGTTATGTTCTTGTGACATAGCACCTAAAATTGCTAATTATGAGAAATCACAGTTTGGGCCTAGAAATATAAATAATTGTGGATAGAAAAATCTGTATTTTATTGGATGTAATCTATAGCTTTCAATGCCCAAATCTTGTTTTCCAGATCTAAACATTGTTATTTGAAATTTCTGCACACTCTCCTCCTGATATCACTTTTATTTTCTTTTATAAATAGTGGTGGGGATGGAGAGACAGTCTGTTCTCTGGGATCTCTGGTGATTCGTTTATATTCATACATCAGTCAAAAAAAATCAGGGAAACTGTCTGGCCACACTAAGGTACCTTTTCACCTCAGGAACACAGAAGCTGAATATCTATTGAACAGCTGTGACCTGAAGTGTACAAGAATAATAATTTACATACAAACACATTAATTGTCCTGTGACAACTGGCAATGAAGATGCTCTCCAAAACACACACATTTCTCCTGTCATTCTGCAAAGTATTTTTATATTTTTATGTTAAACATTGTGATCTGCTTTAGCCAAAATATAAATTAGGCATAGTATAGAAACTGTCAGAAAGAAGCATAAAAATTACACTAGATGATCATATTGGTTTTCTATATATGTTTTCTAAGCAGGTATTTAGATAACTCTACAAAAAAGAAAATACTTCTAGAATTTTTTGTATGAAGCATTATCTATAGCTGTGTTATAAACATAAACTATATGCCTTTTATTATATTTGTGTTTTATAAGTACTAAGTTCCTGGCCCAAAGTTACTGGAACAATTAGGATGTGCTATAATTAATGCCATTATTGAGAACAGAGCAATGAACTGATTTTCTTAATGGAACTCTTGGGAATTAGAAACTTATAGCTGTTTTTCTTTTCTTTAAAGGCAGAAGCTTATATTTCTCTATTTCTTAAACTGTCTTTTATTAAGAATTAACACATTATTTTTTAATGAATAAATTCTTCTTGTGTGTTTATTTCTTTACAGTTCTTTCCTTAGGCTGAGGCAACTACTTAGGTATGGTTATGGGAATAGTAGGGTTACAGTGCCGTGGTAGTATTACAAGGCTTTGCATGCTGCGCTTTCTGCTTGAGTGGATTTCAAGATAATATTTACACAACAGTAAAATTGCAAACACATCAGAAACCAGAGAGGAATGAATGCAGAACTGAAGAAGACCCTAATATCCCAAAGAGCAATGGACTGTCTTGGTATAAGGGAAAAAGAGATTGCACTGTCAAAGACATCACGAAAAGAATATCAAATGTGTTTTCGTGGCTTGGCAAGTGCTCATCAGGTGATTAAATTGTCTGAGTCAAATGAGTTTACAAAAATGTGCAGATAACCTTAAGTTTTAGGCAGGGTTTCTATAGTTCCCAGAGAAAAAAAAAACAATATTCTAAATGCTCTATTTGTTTTCTACCCTGTAATTTCTGCTCTGGACATCTTAGGTTGAACGGTCTCTTGTCACTGCCAGACAGATAAAAAATAATTTCGTGTGTTTCATATGAAACACCAGCTGAAGCCTGAGCAAAAAGCTTTGTGGAAACAGAAGGCAAAGTGGGTATCACTGATATGACATGGTGTTTTCGATCTTATGTTGCAGCTGACAGAAATATGTTCTCAAAGGAAAATCAGAATCTGCTTTTTCCTTTTCTTCCTTTAGTAAGTGTATTATTTAAGTCAGTTCAAAGATATTAAGCTCTAAGCCCTCACAGTTTTTCTAGAAGCATCATGATATTCTACACTTACCTTAAATTCCAAAGTACTGTGATGTGGAACAATCTTAACCTTTTTTCACTTTGTTTTTTCTTTAATTGGTAATGAAACCTTTTTGGCCTTACATCCACAGAGCAAAGTTCAGCCCTTATGAATACTGACAATAAAAAACCACCAGGTAAAAGAAGAAGAGAAAAAAAAAGAAGAAAAATAAAAGTTATATTACTGCATTAGAATCAAATGGCTTGGAAGATGATAAAGCTACTTTTGAGGTGAGTATCAGTAATGGTGTTTGAATAGCAGAGTCTTACTTCTTGAAATTTCAGCTTAATTTAATGTATGCAATGTTTTGGATTTAAGAGGCAAACATGGATCTTGCATGAGTCCTGCTGTCATTTCATAATTCCTGCAATGAAAATGGTCAGCTTTTCACATGCTATGCCTTATCATGTGAGTTCATAAGTATTCTGCTCCACACTGTATTTCTGTTTGAGCACAGAAATTGCATTTGCATATTGATTGCAAGCAGGAGTATTGTTGATCCTAATGAATCTATTGTTTTTGTTTTTGGCTGCATCCGTTTGTTCTTCAAGCAGGGATATTTTCCCCACAACTTTGTTTTATTTACAGATATTGTGATGAGCTTCTTTATTGATTTCTTCTTTCATGTGGTCTCTTCATTGCCTTTGTTGTTCTACAGAAAAAATACTATAATTTAATGAAATAAGAGTAATAAATAATAAATAAATTATTACCTTTAAAATCAATAAGAATTAAATATAGCTTTGCAAGTCTGAATGCAGAAAATTTGTTTGTCCAAGATGTTTCTTCTTCTGAGAATCTGTATATAGGTATATTTTGTCTACCCATTTACAAAAATATGTGCCTATTGCAGAACAGGACAATAAATATGTCTTTATTTCATGCTTTTGCACTTGTAGGGGCAGAGGTGCTTCGGTGGTGGCAGCAGCCCTGGGGCTGTGCAGGGGAAAGCCTGGGCAAGGGAGGGCAAAACCCTGCCTGGCAGACAGGCAACAACCCATCCCTTGAATGTCAACTGGTGAGACATCAATCTCCTCCTAGAGGAGAGGTGAATTTGTGAAGAAAGCATTACAAATCCTTTCCCTTGCTCTATATTCAAATAACCACTATGTCCTTTCTTAATTTGTTTCTTAATTAGCTGGGCATGAACTGGGTCTGTTTTGAGGACTCATTTCAATAGAAAGTAACAGAGGATTCCTTAATTAAAAAGAAGAAGAAAAAAAAAAAACAAAACGCACTACGAAACACCTTTCTGATTACTTACAGGAAATCATTATAATAAACAATACTCTCATGGTATCACAAAAACTAAAATCAAAGCTTCTAAAGGAAAATTATCATGATTGATTCTTTTTTGTTTGTTTTAATATAAATGATGCTGAAATTTTCCTGTCAATTATTTCTACTTAACCATCTCAGGCTGACTTTTCTGGTCTTTTGGTTTGGGGTTTACTGTTTATGTTTTCTTACATTCTTTAATCTAAGAAAAAGGAGTATAAAAATTTTCTTAGTCCTGTAGGCAGAAATTACCATTGTGGGGCAGTTGTTGCCAGAAATTTAAGTCAGGTTGCTGTTTAAGCCACTTACTAACTTTTCACAGTAAAAATGGAAATTCTGTTGAACACTAACATTCTCTATTCCTTAAGTCTTTTAACAGTGAGAAATTTGCTGCATAGATTTTTTGTGCAAATCTTGCTCCTTTTTTCTATCATGTGATCTACTTCTAAAGGAAAACAATGTTCTTCCTATCTTCTTTGTTGACATATTAATACAAAACAAATTATCACATGTTGAGGAGCAATGTCCTACAGCTGCAGGAACATTTCCTCTTTAACTAGAGTTTTAAAAATTAAATATGAAAAATTATAACTTTTGCCTTTTGATGACAACTTGTTACTCTTGGAATTGTTAATCACTGTAGTAGCAATCTGAAGAAATTAAAAACAGTCATCAACTTTCTGTACCCATTTTCTTTTATATAGGTTGTCATGAACATCACAAGACAGTTCTGAAAGACAGTTCTTTGACCAACACTGAAAGATAAAGTTACTTTTTGTCCCAGTACCGTTCACAAAATCTCGGGTTCATCTAAGTCAGAGAATAAAATTCTGACTCTTTTCTTGACTAGTAATATTTTTTATCTGGACAATCACAAATTAAAAATCTACTACATGGTTGAATTTTAATGACTATAGGGAAAAAATCAGCAACGTATCTTTTGGAATTATAAAAACAATAACAGGAAGTCCAAAAATAAGAGTGAAAGGATTTCTAATGAAACTGTATGATCTACATCATAAGTTATACATAGACTCTCTTTAATATTATACCCACAGGAATTTACATAGGAATACTGAAGAGAGTTTCTTTAAGATTGGACAAGATGTCTTATATTAACTGCATTTCTCCATCACATGTGTATTATCACACAGTATTATAGATATGAACAATCAATTTTCATCATTTTCCTAATCTCTTAGCAAATCTACACTTACTATTTAAAAAAAAAAAAAAAAAAAAAAGATGTTGTGGCTGATTATGTTGTTTAGGGTCTCTACAGCCAAACATCCTTTCTGATTTATAGCTGGATTGTATTGAAGATATTATATTTGTTAGTTTTGACATAAAATTCCAAGCTATAATTACCAGAAAGCGTCATTATTAGGTTTCTGTATCAATCAAAGTTGTTTCCCTTTAATGGTACCTACTGAGTATATTGGCTTTGGAGAGGCATCTAAAGGGAACCTCTACTCTACTATTAATCATTGTGGAATAGCTTCAAAATCAAAGTTTGTACTGTATCCATCTTTATTATCCTTTTCTGTTACCATTGTTTCACGAGTAGCTGTTCCTAGTCTGCTCTGATATGCTTGAGGAAAAATGGGTCAATTATTTCATGTAGGTTTTTATTTATTTAAAGAGGTACCTAATAAGACAGGGATAGTCATGCTTATTTTTATTTCTAGCGGTAAGGTGATCTTCATCTGCACTCTACAAACACAAATGAACTAGGACAATCCTTGACTTGTACACAACTATAAAAATGGCAGGTGCTAAGAAACTGCACTAAAAGATGTGGAGAGAGGCCAGTTGTTTTAAAAATGTGTATGTAGATAGGAAGAAGTCAACATGAAAAAAATATGCAAGCTGTATTCCAGTGATAAAGGTTTTTTTGCTAACACTCTGGATTCCTTCTTTATTTGTACTACTTGAGCTGCTTAGTAGACTTTTAACCAGCTAGCGGATGGAGAGAAACCAACAGTGTCATACAATGTCTCCGCATAAAAAGAGTTTGCTGATTCACAGGCTCAATTGATATCATCTCAGTCAGGTGCAAGAACAGCTGAAATGCTTTTATTGCAAAAAGTTTCCATCTTGCATCATTTTATCTGTATTTTTTTTTTTCTGGATATATGACTTTTTGGTTTTCAAACTAGACCTGCTGACAGATAATGGTGTTCACAGAACTTTATGGAGAAAAAAAATTAAAGAACCCCAAAGCTCTCCACCCCTTTTAATCCGTGTAATCTGACTATCTAAAGCAATTGTGATAAAATCAAGAGAATAAAAAAGCAAACAAACAAATAAAACAGACTGTCTCATGTTTTCTCTGTATGTAGGTACTCTTAGGCTTTTAAGAATCAAAGTAAGAACCTACTGCTTGAGTTTAGCAAGTCTGCCATTTACTCAGGTAATTTTTCCTGACAGGACTTTTAGCCTGCATCCCTCATCATCTGGAAATAGAAGTGTTTGCTTTGTCTATTATAAAACTTCAATCCATCAATAATGCAATTTCATTTCTAACAGGAATTAATACTGGGTAATCCTGAAGGCTTCTTCTCTCTTGGTCAATATGCTTTTCTGTAAATCAATGTATGAATTAATAACCTAAAATATTTATTTGAGTAGAGCTAGGGGTGAAGTCTAACCTTACTCTTGAATGTGTAATATTGAATTACATCTGGAAATGGGCAGTCTTTGTCTTTTCAGAATGACAATTTTAAACCAATAAGAAAACCTTTATTGAGGTTGAAACTCAAATGAGCATGTTGTCTATTTTAGTATGAATTTTAGCATAGAAACCAATCAGGTAACAAACTATCTGTCAAAAGTATGTCTGGTCATCCCTCTTCACTAAAACACAGACAAAAAATAATGCTTTACAATGGGTAGCAGAATGGAAAAGTGCTCTGTGTCCCATAGTGGGCTGGCTGGTCTTGGGAAATGGAAACACATCAAGCCTAAGTGAGCACAGTTCAGGCTCACGGCCACAGCCTGTCAGGCTGTGGCTTACAAATGCAAGAGACAGGAAAGGTTCTTAGTCCTGCAGTGCTCTGAAAATGGTAGGTATTCATGGCTTGGTAATGAGGAAGAGAAGACAGGACCATTTTAGCCCTTGAAAGTGTTTTATTTATAGGGTAAATGGAAAGCACAAGTTAAAACTGCCTCTCAACTTGGCTGTAAAGTGCACATTAGAGCTTACTAGCAGAGATGTCTGCTGAGCAGCCAGCAGCAGTGGTGGCTTTTAATGAAACCGTAAAGCAATTCAAGTTACTGGCATCTGAAAATAAGTGACATTTCCACATAAAAGTGTTCCCTAAGACAACATACAGGAATGAATAATGGCAATAATAAATCTGCTTCTGAGGAGAGGGGAAGGCAGAGGCAGTTATTTCTGGCAAAGTAAGCAGCACTTAATTTTCTTTCCGATACAAAACATCTTCCATTCATATGTATGACCAACCCTCTATTCTTAGTGATACATTTTTGAAAATTATTAATTCAGAGAAATATTTCTTAAACAGAAGGAAATGTCTTGCTATGAGACAGAAATGATTGCAAAGTGTTTGGAATTTGCTAGTATCAAAACAATTGATTTTTCTGTGTATAATTTATTTTGAATCAGCTTATCATAAATAAATGCTACTGTAAAATTTATGCCAAACCCCATTTTTTTAGTGTTTGTTCAGTCACAATCTATGCAAATGTTGTCTTAGAAAACTAGAAAATAAAAATATAAAAGTCATTTTTCTTCCTCTGTTTGTTTTCAAAGCACCAGACTAGATTGCTCCTAACTTTTCCACCAAACTGACTTTGTTAGAATGTTCTTCGTCATGTGAATTCATTGTGTCCTGTGAAAAAGAAACAGGCAATTATTTTCCTAGAGGCATTGGCTGAGGAAGAGGTTAGGATTAGCTGCAAGTCAAAATAAAAACAATATTTCATATAAAGAAAGATTTAATTTTTTGGTTGTAATCTTATTTATTTTCTGGGAGAAGGTAACAAGCATTTTTAAAGTTATACTTAGATTGGACAAAATCTATAAGAAATATGTAACCATAGCTAGCACTATGGTTTTTTGGAGACACAGAGAAGTTAGGTGATGTTTTAGTCCCCCCCATACTATTATCTATGGTTTTAAGAACCTAGAATTTAGTTTCAAGGGCTACCTGAAGTACTGTGGAACTTTCTCCATTATTTTTGAAATACATTGTTTCCTCCAAATACTGAAAAAGTCTATTTAAATAATCTAAAACACTGAATCTTGGAGGGAAATAGCTGCAGCAATTAAAACTACTCTGGTAGAATGGGGTGTGCTTTCTAAATAAAGTCTTTCCTGAGGATAGATTTTCCAACACTTTGCCCAATCTTGTTTTAATGACTAATGTTAATGAGAATACCAAAGGGAAATAGCAAACTTGACGGGAAAGATTCATTACACAGAGTACAGAAAGAACGACAAGAGCTTACAGGAAAAACATTCTTGGTATATCACCATTAAGCATGCAGTTAAAAATTTTTGGGTGAGTTTTCAACACAGCGAGGAGATAAAGTACTTCCAAATTTCCTTTCCCGAGAGTAACATTTATAGGTAAATAGTTGGTGCTTTCTAAAGGTTGTTTTTTTTTTCTTTACATTACCATGAAGCTTCATCTTGTATACATAAGAAGATTCAGGATCTGTGATTTGCAAGTTTCTTGGTTTCTTTTTTAGAAAATAAAAAGAACAAACCAAGGTGTGGCATCCATCAAAAGAGAGACTCAGGAATGTGAGGTTCAAATAATTTAATAATTTAATAAATACTTTTATTAAATGAAGAGGTTTTAACTGTGCCCATAATATGGCAATGCATGAAATAAAATGGTATCATCTGAGAAAATTAAATCTTGTAAGTCTAGTTTTGTGTGCATTTTTGTTTGACTGAAAAGCTGAGGCCACGTTTTCTAAGAGGAACTTAATAATTTCATGCTAATAAGTCACACTTCTGAGTCCTTATGTTTGTAATTGAAGCCAATAGTTTAATGGCCATATGTTGGCTTACATATCAAAAGTGGTTGTTGCACAGTGTAATGGTGGTGCTGGGATACAGCAGAAAGCTGAAGCAGAAATTGGTGCTAAGCAGCCAACATTTCCCTAGATAGGAGACCAAATGGCAGGGTGATGCAGTGGTAATTATAATAAATAGGCCCTACTCATACAAAGTTTCTTTGATCAGGGAGTGCAAGTTATGTCCTTTATCTACTTTTGCAGTTATTGAAGGGGAGATAAAGAAAGAAAAATTAGCAACCTGGAATGAAAACATAATGTAAAGCCTACTACTGAATTCTGGCATCCTACTCCAGCTTCTCAAGTCCCCATGTACTTATTCAGCAGTCTGAGAACAATGAATACCTCTTGAGCTTTTGACCTCAAATAACCTCCAAAATTAGCATTTTGGCTCCTACACGTCCTGGGTTGCCTTGATCGTGCCAGTATCATATAGCTTTCTACCTATTTTATTCCTAGGCAATAACAAGGTCCAAAAAAACGTATTCTGCAAACTATCTCCCTTGAAGTATTTGATATGGGACTTTTAAAAACATATTAAGATATCTCATATACATCTCAGTGCACTTGTCCCAAGTATCTGTGCAAAATAAAGTTTCAGACACTTGATCAGTTTAATTGGAGATGGAATTTTCATGTAAATTTTCATGTAGCTGAGGAATAAGACTATGCTTCTGTGGATATTCCTGGTTCAACTACATGCCTGCTTTTTAGCTTGTGTACTGCCTTTCTGCCTTTTAAGAGTCCAGGTAGATGATACAGTTGTTGAGATCCTATTTCTTATGTATTGTTTCCTCACCATAAACACACCCAGTCACCTGAGAGAAAGCATAAGAAAATACAGGAAATGTGAATGTTTTATTTGTCCTTTCTTACCATTTCTATGCCCTCTGAATACCATTCAATCAATATATTCCATTATTATTGTAATAAACAACACAAAAACCTATTTGACTAGAGTAAAATGTTCCAATGAGAAAAAAAAAAAAAAATCAATGATTTTGAAATTATCATTTGATCTTATTGGTTTGTATAGAAACCTATGGCTGTAAATTGGCAAAAAGAACCCAAGCTAAACCCCAAAAAACTCCACTGAAGCATCTTTTCAGGACAGTCCTTAATGCATTTCCAGTATATATGAAACAGTGTAGTGCAGGCTTCTGTCTCTGCATTCACTTTATGCTCTGTTCCCCCTGTCTTCTGAAATCTTTTGGTTCTGAAGCAGATATTTCATACACACAAGGCTTTGTTTCAAGGAAATAGCCTCTCTCAATAGTACTATTTCCCTCCTAGTCTCCTTTGCCCACCCCATCTTTGCTACTTAATGGGTCTAGGAGAGAACAAGGAAAAGCAGAGCTACAAGAAATTTTCTCTCTTCAATGACAATTTTAGGTTTTGTATAAAAATACCTCAGTCTGCACATGGCCCAGTTTTTTGTGCAAGAACCCAGGATCTCATTTTTATCCAGATGAGTTGCTATGTGAAATTTATATTCTGGCTGCATTTTCTATTGCTCAAGTGCATGACTACTGAAGTACAGGAAATCCTGACACAAATGTTTGTCATGAGTAATGTCTTGTAATTGATACTGAGGTTATTGTTATGTTTAATGTTACCTCCTCTATCTTTTGTTGTTAACAGAAGCAGCTCCATGACAGAGCTGTCTAAGAATTGTTTGACAGCATCACTGAAACTTTTTTCCCTTTTTAAGGTGTTTCAGCATAAGATCATCAAAAGACTGAATTATTCCTTGTCTGGTGGACTAAAATTATATCTGCCATCTTAAAATTGTTTCACATCACCTAATGTGATGGATGGGTGAAAGAAGAAATTTGATAACTTTGTGAGCAAAGAATAATATTTTACTCAAGTCTTTAGAGACTCATTTATATTAATCAAATTGTTTTGTTATAGCCTTGTCCTTATGCTCCCCTCTGTGAATGCTTCAAAATATAATCTCATTGTCTGGAAACCCAAAATCAATATAAAAGGAAGCGAAGCAGCTAAGATGTGAAAGGAAGAATTTTTCAAGTTAGAAATTAGCATGTCATCTTTCCATTTGCTCTATTAGGACTAAATGATTTTTATGTAAAATGTATTTACCAACTCTTTAATGCATTAATATCCATTTAATAATAAATAAAAGTCATATTCATTGCAACAGTTCAGTAGGACTTTTTAATCTTTACTACCTGAGGGGCTTTTAATAATGTAACATTAAGAATGATATGCAGATTATACCTACAAATGTCTTTAAGTTATTTATATTTTAATATTCGACTTATCTTCACAAAGAGACAAAAGACTAGTCTGCTATCTTCTTGACCAAAGTGCTTCCAGTATTAGGGAATGCAATACAAGAAATCTCACAGTGGACTGCTGGCATGTAATCTGTTCCTAAAGGACATGATGAAAGCTGTTATTTTTGCTTGTAAAGAAGATTTACATTTCATGAGTTGGGATGTTGGAGTGCCTGCCTCAGATTTACTAAATCTGCATTATACTCTTGCTGTGACAAAGATTTATGAACTTTACACCAAAGAGACAGGTAAAAGGATACTGAACATAAAGTATAATTTCCTCTGTTGATTAAGTGAATACAGCTACAGGACAGGTTGCAGGCAGGATGATGTGCTTTGTACAGGGTGGTACACAGGCTGCTGGAATGCCTCACTGATGTGTTCTTATTCACTGTACCTTACTCAGACTCCAGGGCCCTCATCCCACACAGGTCCTGAAATCTGTCAAGTAGGGGCATATGCACATTGCTTTTCTCACAAAATACGCCTTATCCTTCTGCATTTTGGTCCCTTCAATAGCTGAGCTTCTAATGGCCTTTGAGGTAGATAAGGGAGCTGTTTTTTCTCTGCCTGAATAATTTGGTCATTAATCCATCTGAAGAATACATCGCTGTGATGTCCACAGTGCTCCCCATCGCTTTAGCAGGAGGCGGATCCACTACCACTTTGTCTGTGTCTTTATATTGTCTACCAGGCCAGGAAAAAAAAAAAAAAAAAAAAAAAGGTGGCTAAATCACATGTTCTCACATGTTCTTTATCCTACATCCATGTGTCAACACTGCTAGCTATAAGATGACTGCAGCTGAGGAGAAACATTCATTCTGTTTTCTAAGGACAGTTGTATTCAGCAAGTACTGACGCAGAACAATTACAGCATTTGGCATCTCACTCTCTGTGGCAGAGCTGCCTGCTCAGTTTTTGAATGTTTAACACTATTGGCATCCTGACAGATGCTTCTGGGTGTACCTTGATCAAGTTGGTGGTTAGGAGTGGAAATCCTTGGGATATTTGGTATTGTGGCTCTTCTCAAGGGTCCTCACCTCCAGAATGGGTGGTAAAAGCTCTGACCTGCCCTGTGAGCTGTTGTATGGATAAACCTGATGCTCCAGCTCCACACTAACAGTGACATTTAACCTATGTAAAACTAGCACCATAAAACTTTAAACATCTTAAGACACACCCCCGCTTTACTGCAAATCTAGATACACAAACCAGACAGAATATCTAATGGTTTTAAGGACTGTGGTCTCTTTCAATGGCAAGTCATTTGCCTTTAAATTTTTCTTTATATAATAACTCTAAGAAATCAAATTGTTTGTGGTTTTTCTCTTCAGTCTACTACATATACTTTTATTTTCTTGCCAAAAGAGAAGGGATGTAGTATAACTCAGACTGGTTTGTCTGCATCCCTGACTTCTTTTTCTAACTGTATAATTTCTTGCTTGCAGTAATGAAAGTCCTAAATCTACATTTTTAAATAAAAATTTATTAATACACCTAATTATTAATGTTGCTTTACCACACACATTTTTTATGACAGCCTTCTGACACAGTGGCTTAGTAACTGTTTTATTACAAATTAGGAAAGAACAATTTAATACTAGAAAAAGGCTTCTTTATTGTCCGAGGGAGACAACAGGTTTTTTAAGCATGAGAAAGAGGGGGAGTTTGCTTCCTTCTATTGATACACAGCTATATCAGCCTTAACTTATTACCAGCAACACTTTACAGCTGGCAAGTTTAAGTATATGCTTCAAAATTCATGGCAGGAGACTAAACATAATCTTTCAACCCCTGTTTGTAAAAGTATTAATTTATACTTGTTAGAAATTACTAATTTGTATTACCTTTAAGGGTTTTTTTCATCACCCTAGGAATTTTAAAGACAAATATGTTTAAATTTCTGTATACTCAAAGGCATTTTTATTGTGTTAGTGAGGCTGTAAAGTGGTCTAGTGTAAACTCACATGGGAAAATCTTGATTCCAGTCAGAAACAAAATTCACACTGATTTTAATGGAACTACATTTTACTCAACTTTTAGGACTGGAAGAGGCCATAATAATCAACCAGTTAGAACTATAGCATAATACAAGACAGAATTCCTTCAAGTGCTTCCTGCATAAGTCTATAATTTCTGCTTGAGCTATTACATATCTTTCTGGAATGTACAATTTTCATTTAAAGTTCTCAGTGATAACAAACCAAGTGCTTTCCTAGGTAAATAGTCCAAATAGTTGATTAGAGTCACTGATAAAAATATGCACCTAGTCTAATATCAATCATCTAGTTTCCATCTTCAAATATTGGATCTCGTTATGCTTCATTTGTTAAATTAAAGGGCTATTTGCAATCAGAAATCTTCTCATTGTAAGTAATTGTAGGCTGTAATCAAGTCACCTCTTACCCTTTCCCTGGATATGCCAGAAACTCTGCAAAACACCTTTTTCAAACATCAGGTTGTTCAAGTTGTGTTTTTTTTTTTTACTGTAGTTTTCTGTTTGTCTTTAGCTTTTTAAAATTGCAGACACCAAAAAACCACGATCTTTAATATCAGAATATTAGTGGGGAGAATGGAAGGGAAGTCTCTATAGGTATGTATTTTATATGAATCCCACTGCCAGGAGTTAAACCAAGTGTTATTGTTCAGAGATAATGAACAAACAACATTAAATACATTATGTATGGAGCAAACATCTGCAAACCAGTCAAGAGTGTTTATGCCCGTAAAAGAGAAAATAGTTATATACAGCTTGGGATATTTTACATGTGGCTAATTATTTCCAAAGCTAAGTCTAGATTCCAAGAGGACTTAAGTGTTACAAAGTTTGGTTGGGAAACATGACGTGCTGTCAGAACAGTGTGCATGAATCACAGAGTGAGCAGGAGACCCCAGGTCTTCAGCCATTCAGCCATTAGTCTCATTTCTGAAAGGAAACTTAGCTATAGCTGAGTTATATAACAAAGGTAAAAAACCATGTAACTGGGATGCTGTGTTGTGCTGCATATGCAGAATGTAGTGATCTGTGTTCCCTCTTTGAATTTAAAGCCAGTATCCAATATGCATTTTCTGCATCACTTAAATCAGCTGTTTTTACAGATACTTGTGGTACAAGGATGCATATGCACCACGCAAGGTAGATTCTGCTGTTTTGCCACAGGTGGTCAAAAAGAGAATTTTCTGAGACACTACTTCTTGGAGTAGCCATAAGGGCAGGAAAGGAGCTCTGTGACACACACGCAGCCAAAACACTCTCAAGACCCATAAAATGTGTCCTATATATTTATCAATTGTGACCTTTGTGAAAAACCTAGTCCTCATTTTCATCGAATATTTCCTCCTCTATACACCTCTGTGATTTCACAGCATTCCTTATTACCATAGCATTATGCTGCACCAGCAGCTCATCTTAACTCAAACATATATGCCAGTCTTCCAAAGGCCTTTTCATACTTACTGCTTTCCAAACTACAGGCTGGCCTAGCTGGTGAGTGTCATTTTCATTCTCAGTTTTCAAAAATGCTTTTAGATTTACCTGCATACATAAGATCAGCTGAGGCTGCATTACCAAGTACAACACATTCTCTTCAAGTTTTGTAAGACTGATTAGCATTATTTACCATAAATCTGAAAAATTTAATGGTGTTGATGTTCCACATAATTTATCCAGATATTAGTTTGCTACAATGATGCAATATTCTTCTGTTCAATATTGCAGCTAACAATTCCTTTCTTTTTTTTTTTTTTTTTTTTTTTTTAAATTACAGAGTATTGTAAACATCCTGATAGTTCCTTGCTCAATGGTAAAACTATATCCTCAATGTCAGATAAAATAAAAGACAGTATTGTTATTCTCATGACTGCACCTGAACAGTGAGGTCATTCTGTAGTTAGCCACATTAGCTTCCATTTTGGTGGTCTTCATACGGAAACATCAACTCTGTTAGTCTGAATCACCCCTTTAAAGAGAGAAAGATCATAAGCTTCTCATTTATCTGCAGAATCATGGTCAGTTGAATCTACAGGAACCTTCTGTGAGGGCCTCCTCTGAGAGAAACGCAGCGATGTGAGTAAGCTTTACACTACAGAATGGAGAAAATAACAAAAACAAAAACAAAAAAAAAAAACCAACAAACAAAAAAAAAAACAGAAAAAAAAACCAAAACAAAAAAAACTAAAAAAAAAAAAAAAAAAAAAAAAACAAAAAAAAAAAAACAAACAAACAAACAAAAAAAAAACAGAAGGAAAAAGCAACCTAAAAATATCAACTATTTATGAAGTAGATAGTTTGCCTTTGTCTGAAGTTCTTCCAACTGGAATTAAACTCATATATTGAGAATTTATGCCACCTTCTGAACACATAATAATGAAACTGTGCATATGACCTGAAATGTTATACACATTTTATAGGTAGAACTTTGATATGCTCAGCAGGTGCTCTCACCTAAAGGGGTCCCTAACACCTCTGAAGTTCTTTGTAATGATGTATAAAAGATCAAGTCTCATGTTGGATCCTGTTCTTCACACAGTTAGCTCTCTCCAAAACATAATTTCAAGTCAAATTAATAAGTTCTTTCACAATTTTTCAAACAGGATCTACTTTAATATTCATGCTCTAACTTAGCTGCATGATCTCCATCACCTCTTGCATCCAGCCTGTTATACTTTTCAAAGCATGAGTGACTTTAATGTTTCTTCCAGGACTGAGCAAGAAAAAATATAAACATCAAGCCCAAATTTGTACCTGTGTGTCCAAGCCTAAATTTGTACGTGTTTGTGTTGGTGCTGAGGCAGGAAAGACTCGAACAGAATTGTGGAAAGCTGGCACTGCTGTAAGATCAGAGCTAATGCTGAGTTACCATGCTTTTTCTAAAATAGCTTGTTCTGTTTGCAAGAGTATACGATCTGGGTTTAGAAAACATAATGTCACAAAGTGTTAACCTATTGCAGAGCATTTTTAGGGCATATTAGGTTTATATTGAGTCTAACTACCACACATAGTTTGTATGTATACAAAATAACATTTTAAGTATGTACAATAATATATGTAGTTATTGTAAATGTATGTAATTAATTTACTTATGTGTAGTTAAGAGATTTAAATTTATATCATATGAACATTTCAAGAAAAATATTTTATAAGAAGCACAGTTGTAAAATTGTTCTCTGTTATTCTCTAGATTATTGACTTAATGATGCCAGAACATAGACTGATCATTTAAATTATAACCTCCATTCCTGAGTGAAAAAAATACAAGCCTGCATATGGAAGTTTTATGTCTCTGTCTTTTAGTTTTCTGTGTCAGAGAGCAGAGATTTATTCAGACTGAGAAGGGATTTTGTGAGACTGTCACTTTGTCTTCTGCTCAATGCTGCATCAACATTGATTTCAGTCCATATTGTTCAGGGTTTTATCCTGTTGGATCTTGTCAACCTTCAAGAATGGAAACTGTACAGTCATTTTGGGCAGCCTGTTCCACTGCTGGATTGGTATATATGGTGATTGTTTTATCTTTTACCTATCAGGACCTGTATATATTTCCAAACACATATTTCTACTTAATATATTTTTCTGGAAACATGGCAGTCCAAGTACTGTTTCTGCATGCTTGAAACACTCCTTATGCTTCTCTGTATCCAGATATAATGGACTAGATTTCAGTTCAGATTTAAAAAAATGTTGTGTGGGTTTGGTTTTCAAAGGGGGCTGGGGTAATTATTTTTTGGTTTGTTTGTTTGTTTGTTTGTTTATATTGGTTGGTTGTTTTTGTTGCTTTTGTTTCATTTTGCTTTGTTTTTTGTTTTTTCCCCAAATGCTTATTCTGTGGGGAAATGAACACTCTAGAATGTTTGCTCTGGAAAAGACAAAATATCAGTTTGTGAAGAGTCTGGGGTTTAGCCAATACTGATTCTCAATTTGTATTTTCTATTACTGGTTTGACATCTTTGAGAGAAAATGAGGGTTTTGCCATGACTATTTTCCAAATATTTCACATATAAACATGGCTTCCTAGGAGGCAGTAAAAATGTGACATAGCTAGGGAGATGGAGTAGATTTCTTTCAGCAGGTGCTTGAAGAAGAAGAAATATTTATATGGGTGTGATGTGCCAAAAATGTTGCTAGAAAATAAAAACATAAGATATTGTCATAAAAGAAAGATCTTACATCTTGAGCATGACTGCTGGATTATCATGTGTCATTCAAGACAATGTTAATAACATCATCACATTCAGCTACACCATTCCCTTAATGTCACACATATCCCAACTAGCAAAGGTGCTTGCATGTAGAAATGAAAGAAAAAGGAAAGTGCGCTACAGCTAGCCAGCTCAACATGAAATTTCAGACTCATTAATGTCTTGGGGATTATTCCCATACTCACAATGCAGCATGTGCAAGTAATTGGTAAAAGCATGACAGACTTTTATGTAGACCACTCTCAATATTTTTGAATGAAATTTAAAAATTTCTTCATTCCACCTAACTACAACAGTAGCATCTATACAGGTATGAGTAAGGAGGTGTTTAAAATCAAAGTCAAGTTGTAGTTATCCACTAACAGGGATTGTTGCCAACACATAAAAGTGAATACACTTCTATATTTGTTCTGTCATACTGGATTATACTCAAATTCCCGTAAGTCCTTTAGTTGAATTACAAATTATGTCTTTATTTTGGAAACAAATATGCCCACAAATGCATTGTGTATCTTCTCATGTGCAGTGTGTAGTGTTAGTGGCTTCAGAGAGAGAACTAACTACTTTGGGCATTTTTGCTGCCAAACAAATAATTGTATGTGATCATTTCAAAACAGTTACCATTGGCAAACAATGAAATCCATTTTAGTTAGTCATAAAGGAATTGAAATCAAATTCCTTCCGGGAGAAGAAAAAAACGGGTTTGTGTATGTGTGTATAATATATCTTATGTGTTTTACATAGAGTATTCAAATATTTCCAGTCCATACTACAATATATTTTTGCAAACTGATAAATAATTCACAGCGTGAGATTACTTCTTATAATCCTTAGTACTTTGGAACTCAGGCAAGGGTTGTAAACAAATGCCTTTTTTCACACATTGTCTATTTTAAAATTTGCACTAGAAGACAAAGATAATTAGTTTTTTGGGTTTTTTTTTGGTTTTGTTTTTTTTTTTTTATTTAAAGTATGTTTTCATCTTTGAAGTTAGGTAAAAAGTAATAGCCAACTGATGTACATTTCGTTATGACTATAGGTACGTTCTAATTTTCATGCCACTAAATAGTTTCTTAAAAGAGCTTCGATATGGGAAAAGTATGGTTGGCCTGATAGATCTTCATGTGGTACTAACTAGGCCATAATAAATAACTATCATGACTGGGAGGTCTGTATAGTAGGTCTGGGAAAAGGGTGCAAAAATATGCCACATTCATGCTGAGTATCTTGTATGCACATCACTGACATTGCGGAGATATTGTCATTAGAAAGCCAAGTAATTGATTTGTTCTGATTTGTACTGATTTGATCTTTGCTATTCATTTGCTGACTAGTTATGTTTTCTGGTTTTTAATGACATTTCATAAAAATGCTAGATGGGAGTTCACTGTTTCATCAAGCATTCCTATCTGAATATATTCAGAAAGAGAAATGTAATGAAACAGAAAGTAAATTTCCATTAGATAATAATCTTATTTGATCAACATTTTTGTCTAGCTCTATGCACTAACTTAATAAACTTCTTCCAACTCCCTCCCATTCTTCTCATTATAAAATTGAAGGGAAAAATCTTTCCTTAAAGTAATAAATTTTTGTCTTCATTTCAAAAACTTACAATTAAGATTAGGCCTTACAATATATCACTGTAAACTCTACATTTGAGAACATGAATAGTGAATATCTGTTTTTTGAGACTAAGAAGCCAAGTGGATACATTAGGCAGAAAAAGCGCGAACAGCACAAGCTTCCTTTTGGCAGCTGAGATTTCCTTCAAGTCTTCAGCAGCAAACTATTTCTTCTAAATGGAAATTAATTATTGCAGCATTCTGCCTTTAAATCATTCTCCTGTGAGTTCATATTGCATCAAGCACAACATGCCAGCTTGTACTTCTCTCAGCCCTCAGAAACACTTCTGACTCATTACTCTTCCTCTTGCTAAAAAAAAATATTCTGCAATGTAATCGCTTGCAAGCAATCACTCGCTAACTTGATATGCTTGGCAGATTTCCTATTTAGAGCTGTCAGGTATAGGCACAGCAGGAATCTGCCATATCCTACTGCTAGTTCATGTGCAGGGTCACTAGCCAGGACATGGTTAAGTGGCTGATGATGTATGTGCTCACTGAAATTATTTCAGAGACAATATCAGGTCTTGCTGGCTGTGTGTCCATAAGATAATTACAGCAAATGGTTCCAGATAAGCTAGATCACAGAGGAAAATGCTCTATCCAGTCCTAGTGTGTCTAACATCTACTGAGATCAGTCATTAAAAACCCACAAACTGCCTAGTGTATTTAAATTGCTTGTGTCACAACTGAAATAAAGGAACTGCTCTGATGTCTGTAATTTTGACCTGTTGTCTGATGATTTACTGACAGGTGACATAAATTCAGCAAATTAGATACACATCTTTTTCCTCTTTTCATAACAGTAGTAGTATTCTAGAAGTGTTGAAAGAGCTCAACCAAGATCAATTTCATCTTGTAATAGTCTGTGCTTCTGCACCTTCCCCACAAAAGGAGTAACAGAAAAGGTTTTATGAGTCCAGTATCCTTATGATATTTTCTCACTGTCTTAATTGATGATCTCTAAATAAATACTTCCATGGTTATAGACTTTTGTTGCTGCTATTAGCATTATTGTTATTATGATTATTTTAAAAGACTAAACAAAGCAAAAGAAAGAAAACCAAGTGATATAAAATCAATTCTTCACAAGCAGCTGTTGAATAGCCAGTCACTTGCATTGTCAATCCCTAATAAACACCAGCTCTGGTTTTATTGCTGGACTAATCCTTTGGTTAATTTACGTCAATTGTCCCAGTTCTGTTCCCTCTCAGAATTTTATCTTCACCAACCTACTACACTGTTGGGGGAAGAGTGGGAAATTGAGAAAGCCTTGATTCTGTATAAGCACTGTTCAGCAATAGCTAAAACACTGGCATGTTATGAACAGTGTTTTGGTCACAAACCTGAAATTTAGGGCTGCTACAGAGAAAATTAACTCTATTCCAGTCAAAACCACTACATGACATAAACATGTTTGGTGTCATTTGGAAGCTTTTCCAGATATCCAAATGCCTTCTGCTCTGCATGGGAAATGGGAAAAAGCAAACCAAAACCTAATTGAATTCTTATATATCCAAACAGTGTTTTAGAGAATACAACACAGGATTTTATTAAAACAGTTAGAACAGTCTCCTCCTAAGATATGGCTAACTCTTTTTTTCACATAAGTAGCTCATCAGATTCTAGGGTCCTTGATGTAAGTTTTAGGTGAGCAAAGAATTTACTCAAGTCACTTTATTTTGCCTCCTGCAGGGTTTTTCAATTCCTTGTATCTGTACATAGATTCCCACCACTTCACTTGAAGAAAACTCTTGGCTACTTCTGCGATGTCAGTCATATTAGAAAATAATCACTGGCTTGGTATAAAAGCTAGTAATTTCTCAGAAGGCTTCTCAGGAATTAGGCCCATTTTCACTGTGAAAAGTAAACTAAATTCCCACCTAATTATTTTCTATTAATTTGCATAATATACATTAATTTCCAAAATCAATTCTCTAATTTTGTACTGATTTTCTTTTCTACTTATTTTCCTAAGAAATACAAATAAAAAGTCAGAAAAACAGGAAAGATTCACACATTAAAGAGCCTTCTTCCACAAATAAACATGATGCTGTTATCCAGCAATTAAAGAGGCAGACCTCTTACTAGTATAAAAGATACAGATTTAGATGTTATATTTTTGATGAGACACAAATTATATTAAATCTACTAATTACCATTTTATTACATGCATTTGTTTTTCCTAACTAGATAAGTAGAACTCTTTGTTTACACTTATATAAATTTGTTTGGAGGGTAAACTGCAGCTAATGTACAAACCTTTCTGTCATCCTTCAAGTCCTAGTCCCCTGAAAGGATCACATTTTTCTCCCCTTTCTCTATCTCATACATGCAAGAACCCTATAAAACCATTAAATTGCTACATTTGAAGAGAAATAGATAGGCTCCAATTTCCCTTAAAATGGATTCATTTGTTAACTTCTAAACTTTCCCTTAGTACTTTTCAGACATAATGTATAGTGCCAGTCTCTCAGCATTTCCAGTACTCAATGTTTCTCTCACTTGAGGCAGTTGTTAATGTGTTCACTCCATAGTTGCTTAGAGTATTGCAGATTTTGTTTAAATTACTGTTCCAGCTATCTCTGTTGCTTACACTTACTGCTGTATCTTATATTTCAAAGAAAATTTTATTATCTAGTCCTAACCCTACATGCTGAGGGAACAATTAGAATACACATTTTTATACTTATTTATTTTTGGGAACTGTGTACAAACACATGCCTGAGTTGAATTTTAGCAAGGATAGATTTTAGTCATAAAAATACAGAAACAGGAGTCCAAATTTTGAAAGTTATGCTACACATATTTGCCATTTAATATTGAATTCTTTCTTGTAACTGGACAAGCAATGTAATAAAGGTATTTCTTTCTGAAAAGATATATATATATATTTTTTTTTTTAACATTGCAAATTTATATTCAAACATTTTTTTGGCTTCTCTTGGCTTAATATTGGAGCACTAAGATTTAAATTAGTCATACTGTTTTGTTCCTGCAATTTAGAGAAGTATTATAACGTTTTACAAATAGTGCATGATTTGTCTTGCCTGCACTGTATTATGGGAAATCTGGGTGTTTTAATTTAAATCAGGTCTGTGGGATGTCTCCAAAGCTAATGCAGATAGTCCTGGATCATACAGACAACAAATACTCAAGTTGTATTTAATTTCTATATTTTAATTTCATTTCTATTGAATTTGAAATATATGGTAGGTCATATTTAACCATCTATTACAACAGTTTGCTGTTGATATGAATTATTAGTATTAGCAGAATCTATATAAATGTTTAAGCATGCTGTAATATATGTTATGATGTAATTCGTGTTAGTTTGTAAATTAATGTAGAATAAATAATGTTTGTATAAAATAATAAAAACCCAGAGACCAAAAACCATGGAAGGAGGGACAGAGTTTGCTTCATCGCAACACTACGACCACCAACAAAAGCTGAGGAGCTCAGATTAACAAGTACATAGACGCAGCCCCAACAGAGATGGCTCTCCAGGAAACTGTCCAGGGAACACCCAAGGGATGAGCACCCAAGTACTGATGATTAAGATAACCAGAGCCATTGGGAAAGATACATCTCAATACTGGCTTCCTAAACCAAAACCTGCCCTCATCAGAATTCATCGCTTCCCAGACATGGTTTTGTCCAGCCCAACACAGAGAAAGAAAACTACATGTGTATGCAGAACAATGAAAGGAAACAAATACCTCTGCTCCAGGCTAGGAAAAACTGTATAAAAACTGGACTGACCAAGGTGGTTTTGTGAGCATTGGGGGATCCAAAGTGATAGAGTTCGGATCACAGCGTGTTCACCCAGCGCCGATCCTGGGCTCGGAGTTGTCCTTTGCAATTGTGGCTGTCGTGGACTGTATCCCGGTCGTGAAATAAATTATCGCTTATTTTGATTATATTTAATTTGGCTGAATCTCTTTATTATCTATAACAATGCTGTAACATAAAATCTGCCCAATATATACAGAATTGCAAATCTGATCAACAGTGTCAAATTAAATGCTAAGTACATTTGTTGGTTAGCATTTTATGCCAGAATGCAAAATGTGGAGAGTGCTATGTGACATCAAATGTAGGGAGCTTTACACATTCTCCATTTGCCCAGCACTAAATTACATTGAAGCAATTCCAATGCTTTGAGGAGTTACAGGCCATGCCACCTGGTGAAAACCAAAATTATATTTGTACTGTTCTTAGAAAAAGGTCTTGTAGCACAATAGACAGAAAGAAAATTATCAGATTAAAGAGTGAAAGATATAAACTCGTAGTTATCATTTTGGATATAAACCTTACAGCTGCTTCCTTATCAATTTTCCAAGTAATAAAAGTTATAAAAGGGGCACAATTTTTGGAGTTTGTGAAAATAGAAACTGTCACACAGACTGATAAAAAAGTGAGATATCATAGGGTTCTTCATTTATGCTTTTCTCAAAGATCTTTTTTAATTCAAGAGAGCTTGTTTTTCACTACCTCTTGTTTCTTATTGCAACTCCAAAGGATATCATAGTTTAGAACTTATCAGATCACAAGGACAAAACATCTGCCATTTCTGTGATGGTGTCCAGAACATTTAGACAATAAATGGTGTATTTCAAGATTTTTCAGATCTCTATTTTCATAGCCTTTCATAACAAACTCTTATTGATCTTTAGCTTTTTCTTTTTTTTTCTTTATATCTTATCCTTTATTGATCTTCTTCAATGCTGAGGTCACTTACTCCATGCCCCATTTTCACTGAATGTATTTACATAATTACTTTCCACATCTGCACATGTGGAAATGATCAAATCTGTGTTAAAAAAAAAATCAACAGAAAAGCTTAACTTTCTAAAATAAAAACTTGAACAAAAGAAAAAATATTGGATCACACTAATGATGTTGCTAATTCTTTTTCTCTAATGTTTCCTATTCTTTAGGGGTGGAATTGCTGTGAAGTGTTCCTTTCTAATTTTCAAAGTTGATGTTTCTTGTTGACAGATTTTTTCCTGTAAGTGTTTGCTCCAGAAAGTCAAAAACCCTATTGATCTGGTGTATCAAATTCACCCACTAATAGAGCAACTGGTTATGGATGTGAAAGGCCACTTTCTTTAGACTATAGAAAATAAGAAGATGCAAGATTTTCATTAAAAGGCATCATGCCTTTAGCAGCTTGAGGATATTGGTAAGTAGGAAGCTGCTATTTATTGGTCTATATTGGTGTTATGTGGTTTTGCCTGGTGCTTACCCCAAATAGCTGCTGTGACATCTCCTTATCATGGATGACATTGTCAGAGCATGCCTCAGGAAAGGCATAGCAACAGCTTTAGTTTTGGATCTCTATATCATGGTATCTAACAGCTATCAGCATTAAAGCCTGTCATTGTCCTGTACAGTGTGGCTAGTTGATCCAGTCTTGGAACATACATACATGCACAACAGAGAAAACTGCAGCTTGCATTTTAATAACCTTTTACACTGGTGTTGGATAGAGCAACCACAAATTTATTACAAAAATTTATTGGCTGTCTCTATCCCTGTAACTTATCTTCCATGCAACTTTTTGGGGAGGTCTTAAATATGCATAGAAATAAATGATATAGAAAAAAATTCTGGAGCCAGACTGGATAATGTAATATGCACTATAGTGGTGTACATTTTCCATTAAAATTCCTGTTATCAATAACCTTCTTCATCTCCTGCAACTTCCCTAAATATTCAAATGTCTGAAAACCCTTTTTCTTTCTGAGGCAGGGCTCCTGAGAACTATTAACCACTGCTAAGAATGTAGACAAATAAAAAAACCAGCCAGTTTTGTTCTTTATATTCTCTATGGGTTAATTTTGATCTCTTCCGTGACCTAATGAGACTTTGCTCCTGTTTGAATAATTTGACAATATCAGAACATAAACAGAAATAATTGTAGAGAAGGTGATAAAAATAGGACTAAGTTTGCTTATGTTAAGCATTTTATCTGAACTTTAACACATGATGTTCTGTTTATTCATAATATATTTTTTTTATTATTTTCTTAATTATTTTCCAGTGAAACAATACAAATTTAGTTTTTTTGTTTTTGTTTTTGCTTTTTTTTTTTTTTCAAGTATGATATCAGGAAAAGAAAATAGAAAGAAGAATTTGAGAAAAATTGCTAAAATTGTGTAATCTATGACTTTAAAGGCTTCGGTTTCCATATATTATAATTTCTTTTTCAAGTACACAGTGTATCTGGAAATGTATACATTTCAAAACTAAAATGGGCTGTATGAACCTCTGCATAAGGCAGTGCAAATTGTCTCAATTTCATAGATTCTAAGCTATAGAAAGGCATTTCATCTTGATCTAGTACCTTTGAATCATAAAAAAAAATATTATTTGTTCTTATGAAAATCTGTCTTTTCCTTTTTTCTTTTTTTTTTTTCCCTAGTCTGACTATGTTCAGCCTTCAGCTATTGTGCTTCATTGTATTTTCTTTTCCTGCATCCAAACTAAAGAGTCACCTGCTTTCAGAAATAAGTTCCCCAGGTTGGTACCTCAAGGCTAAGATAAAAAAACCTCTTAACCTTCTCATGGGTAAGCTATGAAAGTAGAAGTTGCCAATTTTATTCTCTAGAAGGCAATTTTTTTCTCTCTCATATTACTTTTTTACATTTCTGCCATTTTTTAATAAATTCCGGTTATCCAGGCCCCTCTTTTATGATTAATGTCAAACCTGAAATAGTTTGATCAGTAGATTTCTGTGTTTGTCACAGAATTTCCACAGGAAGCAGCTCCACTTTCAGATGTGACTATTTGGACATTGTGTTCACCTGTTAAGCCGAGGTGTAACACCATCAACCTGTTTTGAAAATATTTTCATTGATGCTGTCATGCTGTTTTTCACCTTTACGTATTGGAGTGGGATTTTCTTCCTAGATATCTGAGCTCACATTTTGGCAGTATTAAAAAATTATTATTATTCTACAATTTTTTACTTAAACTGTAGACAAAAATAACATGAAGCCAGGAGTAGATTCCCGTGGAGATCTATTAACATTATCCTTGTTTCTCATTAGAATTGCCACTGAGATCTAGCATTAAAGTACACTTAAAATTATTATTAAGCTTTCCACTGATACTATATGATGCTAATTTAATTCAGCCTGTTATGCAGGATTAGGAAAAATGTCCCATAGAAGCCTACTATACAGACCAGTTACTTTTATAAATTAACCTTGTAAAACAATTAAACCTAATATGAGTTTGATTTTTTCAAATGTTCCCAGAAACTATGCTGAATGGTGTACAGTTATGCTCTACCCCTCTGCCAGATGCATCTCCACTCAATCTGTCTGTACAATGGCCTAAGAAATATGTACAAGTAATTGACTCTTGACTACCTGTCTTGTTAAATATTAGAAAATAACGACCAAGAAATGTTCTCCTGTCAGACCTGAAGGCACTGATATTAGTGGCAGGTGAGTTGCTGATTGTGATTTCCAGCCCCTTGAAGATAGCAAATATGTCACCAATTTTTGAAAACATTCTGGGGCAGATGCCAACATCTTCCACCTGCATACCACAAAAATGGTGCTCACTCTTGCTTCTTCTGCTAAAACTGGTAAGATTATAAAAAATAGAACTGGCGTCTTCTTTAGAGACAGAACTCACAAATCTATGGGAGTTCTTTGAAGGAAGCAATGAGTCTGTGCACAAAGGTTGATATGGCATGCTTTGATTCCAAAGGCAATCAACACAATCCCTCAGCAAAGGCTCTTAAAGAAACTAAGCTGCCACAAGATAAGAGAACCAGTCTCCAAATGGATAAATAACTTATTAAAAGATAAGAAACAAAGCACTGAAAGAAATGATGGGTTTTTTTTAAGTGAAGACGACAGGAGTATGCCCTGGAGGTTCTTTGCTCAATATCAAAGAAATAGTCAGATGACGAAGCTTGTTGTTGCCAGCAGGTACTACAGAGTGCTAAAGGTGAAGGCCAGTTGCACAACCTCAGCGGTAGAGCTGCAGATGCAGCTTAATGTAGAAAAATGTAAGCCATGGATATGGAAATATACAATCTTCAATATGCTTGGATGGGCTCTTCACTCTACACTCAGGACTCAAACTTTGGGTTTATGATAGATTATTCTTCTAAAGGTTGGTTCATTTTTCATGAACACCAGGACAACAAAAGTGAGTTTTCAGAATTAAGAAAGGAAAATAGTTATTTTTCTTGTCTGAATGATGTGTGAACAGGTTAAAAATAGTAGATTTTAATCCAGTGTCTTTCTGTTTTAGTAGCTAGGCGTGATCTTGAGGTGAGATAAACATGTTTCTGCATCACACTCCTTGCATATAAAACTTTGCTTTTGATCTTTCAGGGGGATAATGAAGCCAGAGAAATAGCTAGCAAAAGGAGAGCATACAGATATACATTAAAAAAAAAATATCAGCTCCAGGTGATGCATACAAAGAAGATACACCTTTAGCCAGAATAAATAATGACAAAACAAGTAGTGTATTAAAAAAAACACCTTCTCTTGTGATCTGGTATTTGTAGGAAGAGTTGAAGAAGAAATGCAGTGGGGAAAAAAGCATGGAGACAACATAAGAAACTAACAAAATGAAACATTTAGTTGTAGTATCTGTGCCACTCCCCAGAACAGAGTAATTGGAAATTACTTGGAAATAGAAAACTACTTAATGCACCAGGGAATACAGTATTAGAAAAGCAATATTCCAGATGTAGAAGACAGATGAAACATTCTAAGAGTAAAAATATTTATATCTTCTTATTCTAGAACACTTTCCACTGTATCCATTAACATCAGATAATGTATTTCCAAGGACATTAAGAATTCTCAATAAATGATTTTTTAAAAAATTAATATTTGTCATGGGTACACTCCACTACTCTAATTCCTTTTTCCTATGCATTTTCCTAGTTATCACAAATATTGTGGATAAACTATAACAATGACATATCATTAGGTGTGTTTCTGTTTAGTTAATTAAGATCTATAAAAATGATTAAAATGAAAGGTACCTGTGTGAACCTATGTGTGACACACGTAAGAAAAAGACTAGGTTTTTATTTTATTGTATCTCAGTAGTATCTAATAGGTTCCTGCATATCCTATGTAAGCCCTGAGAAAATCTTTGAGTAGCCTAATTTCACTGGCACAGCTAAAAAGAAAAAAACCAAAAAGAAAACCAACCAACCAAATAAATTATTGATTTATACCTTAGAGGGTCAATTTATTTTTTAAAACATGTCAATATTAAATTAATAAATAAAATATCAGAATGATAGATCATTATGATGCATTTTACTACATAAACACTTATGAATAGTTATGATCTGCTTTTGAGTAGAAACCATCCTGTGGATGTGCAATTTAGGGAACCCTTTTACACTGTTTGGAATATTTGGACAATCATTTTCAAAACAAGCAAGCAAACAAGAAATTTATTTTCCTTCAAATTATTATCCACTCAGAAAAGGATGAAACTGAGAAGCTGAGCTGTAAGTGTGTGAAACACAACTTCTTGTTGTACAGAATGACAAGACTCCATCAAGGCTCTTGCAAGGCATCTCTCTAGCCAAGCCAATTAATGTTGCTAACATGCACTTTTCTTCCTTCAAGTAATGATTTAGTTTTAATGTCTCTAACCAGAAAAGCTGTCTAGGTATACAGCTCCAGTGTGTTGTTTCTGCATTAATTCCATATCTTGTGTGTTACCAGCTGTGGTCCTGATCTTTGTAGGTAAAACAGCTCTGAGGTTAATCACTGTTGTGTTCTCTGACACAGCAAACCCGGGACTGTGCTCATGATCTGGCATGTCTTCTGGCTCTGTGTCTCCTCTGCAGGCTGCCAGCATAGAGCTTAACTCAGGCCATCTACAAATCCCATCTGCTCTGCTAGCAGATGATCTATCATGGTGCTGGTGGGAAGGGTGTGGACCTGACCCAGTGCCCCTCTGCAAGGCCAGATAGGATTGCCTGTATCTGACAGCAGAGACAAGAACCCCTTAATTAACATCTGCTTGTACGTGATCCAAGGTGCACTGCAGAAAAACACATTCACAAATAGGAGAGGAGATAAATTAAACATGCAGGCAGCAAATATAAATGCAAGCTGGTCTTTGAGGCTGTTCCTGTGTTCTCTGTAGTGACAGTCTGTGACTTTGTGTAAATACATCCACGATGGGGCTTAAGACCACTTGGCTTACAGAACGTCTCGGACACTTTTGGGATAGAAGGTTGTGGTTCACAGGGGAAGCTGGTTTCCTTGTGACATGTTTTTTCAGTGCTGACAAGCCTCAGAAATGCTCTCTGTTACTCAACTTTAAGCACATTAAACAAAATTATAATATTTTTCTTAAGTTTAATTAAAACAAGAGGGTGGAAGGTAAGATGTACTTTGCAACCTGGAGCCAGGGATCACAACCTAATATGTAATGGCAGCAATTAATGAGCATTCTGTGAGTAGTTTAGTTATGAATAAACATAAGAGTTTGGCTATGGTTATAGATTTGCTTTCACCTTTGCATAGAGTGGAGGTCAGGAAATATTTGATTGATAGGTTTTCTCTGCAAGACAAGCACTGAAACTTAAGCTTTTAAAAAACAGAAAGTTTTTACCATTCTGTTAGTGGATTATTGCTGTAAATACTGCCCACTCTCTAGAGGAGCTTGGGCTATTGCAGATCCCAGGAATCTATCTTCTTCTGTACCTTCAATAGGACTTTCAAATAAATTCCAAGTATTTAAATTTAAATTCAAAGATGGGTCATGAAAAAGACTTTTTTATGCAAACTTTTTGAGGGGGAGGATGATTGGTTTTTTTGTTTATTTGTTTGTTTTTAATAAAAATGAATGCACTTTCACAGGGTTGCCTATAATTATCAATTTTTTTTATATTGAAGAACCATGAAACCATAGAATGGTTTGGGTTGAAAGGGATCATAAAAACTACCTAGTTCTAATTGCCACGCCATAGGTACAGGGGGACACCTTCCACTAGACCAAGTTGCTCAAAGTTCTATTCAACCTGGCTTTGAACACTTCAGGGATGTTTTTGTGGGCAGCCTGTTTCAGTGCCTCACCACCCACACAATAAAGAATTTCCTCCTAATACCTGTGCTGAACATACCCTCATTCAGTTGGAAACCATAACCCCTTTCACTGCATGCTCCTGTAGAAAGCCCCTCTCTTATCTTTCTTGTAGGCCCTGTTAGGTGTGGGAAAATGCTCTAAGATCCCCTCAGAGCCTTATCTTTTCAAGACCTAAAAACCCCAACTCTCTCAGCCTGGAGAGTTTTTTCCAGCCTGCCCTTCAGTTATTTCATTTGTTCCTTTCCTCCAGTTTCAACGACCTCTTGAGGACAGTTTGACCTCATCAGCACAGTTAACAAATCCATTTATGAATAACTTCTACTCCAGTAATGCAGGCTGAATATTTGACACATGCAGATAAGAAGCACAGCTGGTAACTTCAGAAGAAAGCAAGCACTGAGGGTCAGCACTAAAGATTTGTGTTAGACCAAGCTACTAAAGGGCAGCAACTAAGCTTCAGATATGAGTGATAACATTTCATGGAAGAATTAATAAACTGAATTCTAAGTAGTTGAATGAATTGTGGACAAACCCTCTGAAAATTTTCAGTCAGCTTTTGGAAGAGTTATTCCAAACTATATAGATGAATAAATATAAACATACATGTGCATTTTTTTAAATTAAACAGAGAAAATTTTACTGTCTTTCATTCATATAATGTATAAGAAATTATTCCAGAGTAAAACTGGGGGACCCTGGAGGATTTTTGAAGTGTCACAGTTTAATTTGGATCTTTGACATAAAAAAAAATAACTCCCTAGAGCTTTCAAAAATCAGAGATCCCTTAAATAACCAGAAATAATTTTAGGGGCCATTGGCCATTGGATTTGCAGTACCAATGGTCTATCAAATAATAAAGATCTTCAATTTCTTTTCTTTACAGCCATAAAGGGTAGTGGTTTTGTTGCTTGTGTTATTTAATTGTTTTTTTTTTTTTTTTTTTCCATTACTGACAAATAAATATTAGAAGGAAAGCTGCATATGCATTGTTCTGTAGTCTTTTTTACTTTTTTTTTTTTTTTTTTTTTTTTTTTTGTAGCTCATCCTCACTGTGCTTATCTTAGGTGATAAATCTAAGTTACTTTTTTGCCAACCTGATTTTTTTAATAGGACAAAATTCAAGATGATATGCTAATAATAGCTTTTAATTTTTTTCATCCCTTAGTAAAAGACATTGTGTCCTCTACTGCTTCACAGGAGCTAGTCAAATAGTGGCACAGTTCTACAGATAGGAAATAAAACAGTTAAGGAGTTGTAGGCCAGTGACTTTTATAGGATTCAAAATGCAATTAAAACTTTTAATTATAATGCACAATGAGGGTCCATCATATCGTGCCCTTTCTCCCAGATAATTATTCATTGGTCAACTGTGGTAAATTTTGCCAACATCACCTTCACTCTCATTTATGGTACATAATTCCCAATCAAACCAATTTTATAAAATGCACAGGTTCTTCTCTATACTTATTTTGAGTGAAACTCCTATTGGAAAACATTGGGGGGAAAGTGCATTTATGCTCTTGAATTTTGGAGTAGAGATGATTTCACATCAAACCTGCCCTTTCCCCTAAAATTAGCCCTCCTTCCCAAAAAAAAAGCCAATAAAAGACGCCCAATAAAATTTTGAAATGCAACAGTTCTTGTGCTTTTTACAAAGAAGGTAAAAAAGCTACTAGCTGGCTTCCCCTTGAGTCCATTGCAAATTTTCACTTTGCAGGTTACCTTCTGGTTTGTCCAGGATATCAAGATCCACCGACATTTAGAGTATGCTGAAAGATATATTTATTCAGACTTATTCTGAAAAGGGTAAAGATGGTAGAATTGGCTCTTTAGTGGTCCACTCACTGCTTTTCAGTTAGTGTTGTCCCTCTCTAGGTAATTATACTTTTATTATATGAGTAAAGTGCTTCAACCATGACTCTGTTGTACCCTGAACCATACAGATGATCAATATAAGGAAACCCAGCTGTTATCACTTTGAGTCTCAGACAAGCCTTGGACTCCCTGCACAGTCCATTTGGGTTGTGCTTGGGGCCCATTACTTTCCCTGGGTTTTCACTATGTGGTAAAAACCTTCCCAGGACACATGGCAGGAAGCTCAGTAGTACATCAGAGTCCAGCCATATCATACACAGTCAAGCAGGAATACATTTTCCCATCTGAACGTGCCCTTACCATTCCTCACAGAGCAGAATATTTGACTTGTGAACACCCATACAAATCAGACTGGGGAACTTCCTGTGACTTTTTAGTTGATTTACAGACTCTGCTTTGGTCAGGGTCATGGGTGATGGGAATGCCATAGGAAACCACCATCTCTAACTTTTTCGTAAGACCCATTGCATCAGACATTGGGTTAGACACCTATATTTGGGATAACCCTAATGGGTACACGTCCCAGATAAACATTCTTAGCTCTGAGATGTACCAGGTTTTTCTTTTTAAGTTCAGCTGCTCCTCTAGTTCAATTTATTATATGGGAAAACTTAAAAGGACAGTTTCTACTTTATCTCTATGGATCCTCATTTTCCAGCACACTGTCTCTCCATTAGGTAGCTTCAGCTGGTGGTTCTTACAGTACAATTTCTCCACTTCCCATTCTACTATGCCCCTTGTAAAGACAAGGATTTGTTCCACTGTCCAGGCCCACTCATAATTTATTTGGTGAATTTGGCATGGAAGTCCTGCGTTATGGGGGATTTGTGTACACTCCCAGGCTAAATTTGGTTGAGATAAAACTGTATATCCCTATAATAAAAGTAAAAGCTTTTCCCATATAATTTTCTTTCCCAGTAAAAAGACAAAAAAAATTTGGCAAAAATCAAACTAATGCTGTAAAATGATTTGACTAATATTTGTTCTTCCAACAAGTCACATACAATGAAAATATAACCAAATAACAAATGTTAATAAAATGATAATGCAGGCAATTTCATGGCAATTGAAAGTTTCAATAGTTCCACACAGCTCCATCTCCTCTGTTGACAGGTTCCTATAAAGGGAAAAGTGAAAGTCTGGCCCACTACAGACCAATTATTAAAAGGAAGAAAAAAATCCATCAAGTGTTGATTTGAGGGTCCTGTGTCTACCACAAAGGTAAAAGGGCCTAAGGGAAAATTTACTATCATAGCTTTTCTGTTTGTGAGCTTTCTCATGTAAATAAGCCACAAACTGTTTCAGCCTCTCACAAATATATGTAACACAACCTTACTGTCTTGCTTAGATAGTAAATGGGGGTCTAAGGTGGAACTGCATATCAATAAATAAAGATTAAGGTCTACAACTGTCTAGTAAATTTAGACAAATGAGCTCAAGTGAAACCTAGATTAAGGAAGAAGACAGCTTCAACATTGTGCTTCAATTGTGTTAGCAAAGGGCTTTAGAAAACAGAAACCAATCCAGCTTTTGATTTTCCAGTTGTCAACATGTCAACACCTGAGAACATCACAAATTATATGCAGCAACTCTCAGCACAGTATATACCTATATATCAGATGCCATCCAGAAGTAAAAAAAAAAAAATTTAGAAGTTCTCATGACCAAATAATTTCATTTAAAGAAATGGGTAGGTGTGTACTGTAACCCAGGTTGCTTCCATGACTCCTCTTTGCTGTAGCATTCTGTTACCACATTTTAATAAACATTGCAAATCCATATATTTGGTAATATTATTACACTAAAATTGAACCATTGTTGCAAAAAAGGGCATTGCAGAAAGGAACACTGCAAAATATTCTTTTTACATGCAGATGGTGTCACTTTCTGATAGGACATGCTATGGCTTTGGCTTTCCTTCTCTGATCAGTACAGACCAACATGAGTCTCACTCTCCACCAGGCTAGTTTTCAACTGTGTTAGTCAGCTTTTTATCTCTCACATTTCTTGCAGCCTGATTTTTTTTTTAATCACTTTGAAATACATCATTGATTCTAATGAGTCTTAGATGAATTTTCTTTCTTTAAAAAAATTAAAAAACAAAAATACAATACTCCAACAAAAAACAAACAAACAAACAAAAACCCAAGAAAACCCCCCAAAAAAAACAAAACATAAAAAATGCCAACCAAATTTAGAAAAAAAACCACAAAGCAATGCAACTTAAAACAAATCAAAAAAAAAAAACACTACTTTTGTGACCTTAAAAATAATTTCTTGAATCTTCTTTTTTCCACTTTGGTAGGAAAAAAGGTTAGTGGTTTTGCCTCCCTTTCTCCTCAGAAAAGAAAATGTTCCTTTCCCTCCTTGATTATCTGTGTAGAATGTTCTGGAATAATGTAAAAGTGACTCAGAAATGAAGTGGAAATTACCAGCCTTCCAAGTTGCTATTCATTTAGGCCATCTAATCTTGGCTCATTAAAGACTGGTAGTCACATCACGTGTAGAACCATTACAGATCTTTCTCATCATGCTCAGAGTAATGTTCTTGCTTACCCTGCTTACAGATTTAACTCAGAAATAAAACAGATGAAAAAATTGTCACTTTAACTAATACGCTCCGTATGTCTTTAGTGTCTAAATGGATATAGAAGGTAACTATTCAGAGTTTCTTACACAGTGAAAGAAACTAAAAAGCTCCATCTGAGATACACACCTGAGAGAAAATAAATTTTTATCATGAGGTGAAAGGATTTAGAAATATATCCTATGACCGTTGAGAGATTTCTTCAAAGAAATAATATTAATATTTTACTTAACTATATATATACTTCTTTACTTTATCCTATCCTCTGTCTGAAAAAGCAAAAATGAACCCAACAAAACAGAAGTACCTTGTTTTAATGAGTACATCAGTAGATTTTCAGCATTTAAGAACTGATGTCTTGTTTTGAGACAATACCAATAATGGCAATGATAAACTGTGGTCATGATTTGACTAACAAGAATGAAGGAGTGTCATCTTAGATTAAAAGAAATGCAGTATATGAAGAGCAGAAATACCATACCTTTTCTAGAATATAATATGAGCTTGAGGAAGAGAAGAATAAGAAGCAGCATAAAAGTAAAAAATTATCTTAATCGTCATGATCTTGTTTGAATGATCATGGCAGACATAGGAGGTGGCTGGAGGTGGGATGGCAGTGAGAAGTGGAATGCATTTCAAGAGCATCTATTTATTCATGTGGAGACTCAAGAGCTTTTTGGTTTTTTTTCTTCCCACCTGTTCCAAAACCTTTTCATTTCCATATGCTGGTACCCTCTTTCAGAAAGGAGTCAGCAGCTGAGCTCTTACTAATGTTGCTGAACCCAGCATGGATGGTAAATTATTTCACTGCAAAGGGGAAATATTTTACAATGTTAAAATATTTTCAGGTATCCTAAATTATAAAAATTTGCCCCAGTTTTAGAACATGAAATATGCCGTAACAACACATAATAATTGGACAATGAACTGAAACCTAAAGTTCTATTAAAATCAAAACCAACAGTTTTAAACTAACAGTTCTGAAACCAAACTGAAACCAGTAACTGAATCCAAAGTTCTCATAAGTACCTTCTGTTTGCATATTTAAACATAAGTGCAACTCTGTTTGTAAATGTTGCAACCAGGGAAGGCTCTTGCCATAAAAATGATGGGGTTCAGATTCACCAGAACTCTAATCCCCAGAAAAATCTTATTTCCCTCACATACTATGCAATGATGGATCCCAGTTCCACAAAATACCAGTACAAAGCACTGGTATTTTGTACAGAGCAGAAGTATACTGTGCTTGTGGATATGCCCCACCAGCTAGAAAGCCTTCGAGGTGAAAATGATTACAGCACGTACACAATTTTGTGTATTTCAAAAAATTTAGTTCCTACACTTGAAGAATAACAGGTGCTTAATGTTTTTTTTTTTTTTTCAAAAGTAAATGTGATAGCCTAAAGCTGAAAAACAGAGGGAATCTTCACCTTTGATGTAAGAAAGGGTCGTTCTAGGACAACTACAAACAGCTGAAATTATTTTTCATACTTCAAATTAATATTATTTCTGCAATTGTGACCAAGACTAGCACAATTTGTGTTCTGAAAAGATGCAATAACAGATATGGAAATTGATCTTAGCTATTTTGTGTTCTATTAGTCAATCTTCCAATTCATTATGTGCAAACAAGAATGGAAATATATCTGATTGGTTCAGCCTCCAGTCACTCTGAACTGCATGTCAGACATTCTTATGATATAAGGTATTTTTCAATTACATTTTTTTTTCTGCTTTGTGTCTTTTCCACCAGGTTAATATGTGTTTCTTTTAAAATGGACTCAGTTGGTAGGCCAGAACTTTGAGTAACACTGTCTTTTGCATGTCATCCTTTAACACTTGCATAATTTCCCTCTGAGCTGTCTTTTCATTCCTCTTATCACCTTAGCAAATGCAAATGAAGTAATTATCTAGTTAAATTCTGAACAGGCATTATTCATTTGAGAAATCGTTACTTTGTAGTGCTAAGGAAGCATTTTTTCCCCCCACCTTTGGCACTTTACAATAAACTCATTCTGATCTAAATTGATTGCTCTGGGATTATCTTGGAGTCATTAAAATAATTCTGTATTGACTTTCACTAATGTCTTTAATTGGCAATTTAAAATTTCAACATTTTGAATTAAATATGCACAGGTATAGCTCATTCTAGCTGTATATAATTTTGATATGACTTTGATTCAAATCTTATTCTGAATATCACATAATTGGTCAGAACCAATTATGGTTTAGGTGGAGTAAAGGAGATGGCAACAAGGAGGAGGGGAGCACTCCATAGCTGTTGAGATAGGAAAACAAAGAGAAGAGCAGTAAGTGACCAGGCTTCCAGAAGTGACTTACCTACAAATGTATTGTGAATTACAACTCCAAAAGATTCACTGAACTCTGTCTTACACCACAGATTTCAGGATGATTTTCCATCCATTTTTTATCAGTACACATAGCAAGGCAAGAACATCCTTTTCATATGCAAGAAAATCTGATATTTTAAGTGAAGACCTTGTACAACTGTACTTGAGGGGCTGATTCGGCTACAGTTAGCAATAAAATTGGTGTGTGTGATTTCAGATCTAGGAAATATATTTATTGTTTGATCTATGGAATATATTTATGATTTGAATCTTTGTTTTATTAACCTAGCAGATAAGAAATATCATAGAATCTTTTGTGAAGACTTTCTCTAAAATTAAATCTTAAATTTGCAGAGAGGGTTAACCCTATTAGACACAGATTTTCTCTTCCTCATCTCTTTCTATAGCACTTTAAGTATTTAATCTTTGTGTGAGAACATAAACTATGCCACAAAACCATCACATTAGTCTATGATTTCTTTCCATCTTTGGTAACACCCTCATTTCTTAGGTTCTTCTTCTGCTACATATGAAACTAGAAATGTTCTAGTTTCTTTCTAGGCTTCTGTTGCTGTCTGGACATGGTCCTGGACATGGACAACCAGCTCTTGGTGGCCCTGCTTGAGCAGGAAAGTTGAAACAGATTATCTCCAGAGGTCCCTTCCAACCTCAACCATTCTGTGATTGGTAAACTCACTAGTGTTTGAGGAAAGATTTGAAGGTGTCCAGGTTGCTGGTATGTATAATTAACATAGTTTTAATTACTGTTGAGTTATTTAGTTTGTTTGCTTGTTATAGGAATGTATCATACAATGAAAAATGAATAACCAACAAAATTACAGCACTAGTTGTTTTGAGAACTTTTCTTATGGAAGTGTTTTGGCCATATGACAATGAGTAGCAGTTGTCTGCTTTCTTAGGGCAGTAGCAGCATAAGCTCCAGCTAGTAAAAATTGCATTTGCCTAGTGAAAAACACTTAACCAGATGTTCAATGTTTGTGAAAACGTATGCTTTGGATTTTTAGAGTGTGTCTGATGGGTAAAGACCAAAGAGCACTGAGGATACAAGATGTAGTCAGGTTTTATTTAGTCCCAGTGGCCTCTGTGAAAGGTAGTTGAGGTAGTATCTGTTGCTGTTAACCCAAAATCATTCAAATAGTTCTGACTCAAAAACTTTGGTGGCAACTTTGAATCTTTACAGTTTTATGATCAAGGAAATATATATATATTTTTTTTTTTAAGTTGTGTGACTACTGAAAAAATAAGGATGAAAATTCAAAGACTCCCATATTTCATACAAATTGTCATTAGTTTAGAAAATTAAAATAATATTTTAAAAAAAGGCATTTTCCTCAGAATATTGCTATTCTTAAATGTAAAGATTTGTAAGATCCATAGAACAAGAAAACATGTCCCTACGCACTCCCTTTTTGGACTGACTTAATGGCTTTAATAGTCTACTTATGCATATATATTCTACCAAAAAGTGGTTTGTAAGTAGGCTTGTTTGAGTAGTTAGAGATCCAGTACCATGTGTATTAGAATAAGCTACAATTTTAAATTTCATATTTTCTGATTTTTTTTTAATACCAACAGGAAATTGAATATGTTAGTTTAATATTCTGAATAAATCAACTGGTAATCTTTAACTTGGGTTGGAGATAGCTTGTTAGTGCTACTGCACTTTCAATTAATGTAGGAGTAAAGATGTGTATCTGTTAATCATAAGCATTTAAGTAATTTTTCTACATGCATTTGTGTAGTTCAATAGCATGACAGATGTTGACACAAAACGTGGGAAGTCAAGATGTATTCTTCCCCTCACATTATATTAAAAGTTTTAATGACTAATAGTTCACAACTGGCTTTTAAAAGCCATTAATGGCTTTCCATGACCTCGTTATAGACTGTACGTGGAGAGACATCAGATTAAGGAAGGTTAGCATTGAAATGAGAAAAAAGACATTTCACTTCTGCTGTGAATTTCCAAAACATTGGAAATGATTGGTATTTGAATGTCCACTCAAGCTGGGAAAATCATGGAGTAGAAGAGCTCTGATAAAAGGGAAGTTCAGTTTTCTACTGTGTGTGGTCTTATGAAAACTGTTTACTTGTTTTCAAAAAGGGGAAAAGAAAAACTTTTCTTTCATAACTTTTTCCAACTTTCTGCCTTTACTCCCTTCAATTGCTGGCACTGCGTTATGGAGTGGAAAATAAATGGAGTAGTGGAGGTAACAGTTTCATCAGATATGTTTTCCGTAAGTAACAAATTTAAATTCCAGGGCAAGGAAGTGAGGCTCTTTTGCTTTTTCTATTGTGTTCAGAAATGTTTATAAATCTCAGAGGAAAAGTCTTAAAGTGATTATGGGAATGTGAAACATGGCTTTAACACAACTTGTACTGTTGAACATTTGTTGATGCTAAGAATCTGACCAATGGTACCAAAAAGGTGTTTAGAATTTCAATTTTCAAAATTGCATTAATTAGAATTTTGAATTTACAGATAGAACTGCATTCACAAAAAAGATTTTCCATCCTCTGAAATTATTTTTCTGAAATTTCAAGTACCCTAACCTTAGGGAGCATACAAATCAACATACTGAAATTCATTATGATTTTATCTGAAATATCAGTTACGAGAAAATAAATGTCATTAAAATAATTTTTTTAAAAATCTCTTTAGGAGGTGTTTTGAATTACTGGGTTATACTTAAAAAAATTACTTAATATTTTAAACATTTTTAATATGGAGAACTCAAAGCAATTTTTTTTTTTTTTTACCTTATTGAGCTATTTAAAGTTTGTTTTTTTTTTTTTAATGTAGACATGGGATTTAAGTTACTTTTTTCAATGGATTGATATTTTCTGACAGAGTACATTATTTGGGCAAACAGAAAAGATCCAGTTTCCATTCTTTTAAATTTACAGTGGTAGCACCAAAAAAACCTAGACAGAACAAATGTTTCTTAAAGTTGTTGATAATGCTCTCTATTGTTCATATTAACAAAATAACAAAGAATTCCAGTTCTGGATCAATAACTCAGTGGATTGTTACTGTAGATTTATGCCGTAATCATCAAACACAATCAGTGTTACCTTCAAGAATTCAGTTGTATTCATAAAAGAGGGAATTGACAGAACAGTTTTTAGGGGGCGGTTTTATTTTGTTTGTTTTTTCATTTATTTGCTTGGCTTTTAAAATAATACATTCTGAGAACATTAATGCATTGGAAAACTGCATTAGACTGTCCATCTTTGACATCAAAAAAGATATGATTTTGTTGTAGGTGGTTAGGAATATTTACATAAATTAAAACTATTACCACAACTTGAAAGGAAGTAGGTGCTATTGACTCAAGGGGCATAAAAATTTTACCCAAGTCCAGGATTCCTGACATTCTTATTACATTTTATAATACAATCTTTGTTTTTTATAGAAGTCAAAGGATGATGTAAAAGCTAAGCTCAACAATGACTTTTCAAACAGTGTCTTTAAGAGCCCAGCAGTCTGTTCCATTCTGCTTTGCCCACTCATTCTCTGATTTCTAAGGGAATGGTTACTTATTTAGGTTGAGATTCTCACTGTTAGTTGCTAGCAATTGAGATTAATCAATACCAATTTTTATAACTATGTTTTTAAATTAAATACAAGATCCATTTATTTCAATCAAAAAGTAATCAACTCTCAAATAGAAATTGGATTTGGAAAACTAACACCACGTTAAAATAGTATTTTATGAATAATCTGTATTTCTTCCAGTCATCCTAAAAGTCTAAATATATGAACGTGCATTAATGAACACTGTTTTCAAAGATATATTCAATTGATAGTCAGATTCTGATATCTAAATCACATTGTACATTTTTGATTCTTTACATATCAAAAAAATAAGGAACTCTACAGTTTTACTCACAGGTAACAGGTAGAACTGTTCACTGTGTGAGCTCAGAAGAAACTTGACATTGTTCAGTCATTGTTCATTGGAATGGAACAGAAGACAGAAACACTCCATCAGCCCCAAAGTCTTAATTAAAAAAAAAAAAAAAAAAAAAGCATCCATAACTCAATATTTTAGGTGCTGCAAAAAAAGATTATTTCTCTGTTCCACTAGAGAACAGAGGGAAACTCACTAGAGGGAAACTCTTTCCCCCTCCCTGCAATCATATCAACTTGACATAACCATTTATATTTCCAGAAAACATTGTCTGTTTTTTATAATAGAAACATAATATGTCTATTTTATATATATATATATATGTATGTGTGTATATATATATATGTGTGTGTATATATATATATATGTATATATATAAAATATCTATTATACTTATAATATAAAAATTAAATATAGCTGTGAGACAGTGATTCACTGACACCTTAGAATCAGTCTGCAAAATAACAGTTCCCAAATGTGATTTTTGCAAGAATATGGCATCTAATCTTAATCAGTCACCATTTATTGTTAGTGAGGCACTGGATGTCACCAAGTAAACAGAAGCAACTAATTTCAAAATATCTGATATCAATGACATCTATGAATTATGATCTCAACAGTTCATTGAATTCTGATTTCTCCATGTCCTACCAATCACTTTTCTCTTTTAATGAATTTATTGAGTTTAAGAAAATGTAAATATAGAAACAATTTTAAATCTATACATTAAAATATAACATTTTCTGATACTTACATGATTAATAAAATTTTTTTATTTGAGCACTTCTCTGGTTTCCAATTCCACAGAAGAAGCAGGAGCACTTATCATCCTGACGTCACATCCATACTTTTTTCTTCCATGAATCTGAATTACTGGAAATAGTTGAAAAATGTGTTATAAATCATCATTGCACTGCTATCTAATTTGTATTTTAAGTTTCTCAGCATTCTGTAGACATCAATGCTTCTCAGGAATGACCAAAAGGTAAATGACAAGGTGTTACTGTGGCATTAAGATAGAAAAAATCCTTGGTTTAAGAAGGGGAGAAAAAACAAACAAGGATGTTCTGGGTATGTGTGTGATTACCAAAGGTCACTTTCTGGGTGGTTTTACTTATGTTAGCTATTATGTTGAAGCTGGAAAAGCTTGAGTGCATTTCAAATTTATCTATTTGGCCTGCGTTATTTTCTTTCATTTTGTTGCTGATCTCACATTGATTTTTTCATAAAAAGAAATTATTGTTCTCACTAACAGGTAGATTCTACTTCTACTTCTACTTCTAGAGATCCACTACAGGGGTTTGGTGTTGATACCCAGTTTTTACAGGAAATCAGGATAGAGCATATTATATTAAAATGCAATTTCTCTTCCTTTTCTCTGCTTTTTTTTTAATCAATAAGAAAATTTAGTAGTTTTTCCATCCTTCCCCTCCGGAATGATTTGCACTTCAGGATGAATTCTACACACAGCTTGTCAAATAATCATTTTGGTTGGCTGTGGTTCATCCATATAAATTGAATACTTCAAAGATTTTTCTCACTTTGACCTGCATCTCAAAATCCCTGCAGGGAACTGCATCATACAAAAAACGCCAGTGTGATCAGAGTGAATAATCTTGGACCATACAGAAGGGCTCAGAACTAATGTCTCTTTGCTATTTGCTTATCTACGCCTGCTAGCTCACCTGTGGGCCCAGAAGAAGCAGCTTCCTGACAGCTTTAATGAAATATGCAACCTTTAAAATCCTTCAAACTGAAACTTTAAGATGAAATTGATGTTGTATATGCCACCTTCATCAGAATCTCTTCGTTAGAAATATACCTCCTAAAAAGCAGACTGGCACTTACAGGGGGATGTGTGCACGTTTGTGGTGGGTGTGAGGAAGTTGCTGCTTAACGCAAAATGACACAGCTCTACAGAAATCTGTGATTCTGCTTAATGTATAAGACAATTCCCATATGGAAAATAGAATACTGAAAGAACTTTTCCAAGCTTTTGTGTAGAACCAGTGATGTTTGAAACACGTGTTTATAAAAGTCTCATGGAAAATTCTAATTTGACTAAAAATTTTCAAGAACCTGTTTCACCTAAGATCCTTCTGTAAAATTACTGGAATAACATCTGTGCAGTAGCACTTAGAGTTATAAGGGCAAAAAGTAAAATATTTCCATTAGCTTGTAAAGGAATGTGTTACAAATATTTTGTGTAGCACAAAAATTTGGTTTCATTTCCATTCAACACGAAAATAAATATAAGACAATATGGTCTTGCAAGGATAGAATTAATTTTTTTTTCAATATTTAATTTGTACCTGGCTAAAATCTTATTTTTCTGAACATTAAATGAGAAGGATTATATGTAAAAGATGAAATTACTAGAATCCCCTAACCATAGCAATTTATAAAAATTATGCCACTATAATTATTAATGTACATAAAATGGCATTTAAGACACCATTGGAATTTGCTCCTAAGCAGTATACATTTCTAACTTATCTGATACTGATTCTGTCCTGAAGCATAATTCATGGAATTAGCAGAAAATTTTCTTTTATTACATCTTCTAAATAATATAACTTCTGGTCTGTGCTTCAAGGCTAAGGTTTAAGCAAAATGTGTGCTTTAATTATTTCAAGAGGGATATTTTTTAAGCAGAAAATGAGAGACACACAGAAAAATAATATTCTACAGTAAGTTTCATTTGAGAATTTTCATAGTAGCTTATTCATTTCCATACAATGAAAAGCAGTTCCAGTGTCAATTGACTTGATTTGAAGCACTGCTTCTTTAAACTCACTGTGATTTCACTGCCACTTATTGTTGTATGTATCACACTTTCATTAGCACAGAAATGATGGTATAGAGTTTTGGATCAATAATCTTCAGTGAAAAAATGGTGATTTTTATTGACACAGCTTTAATGAAGTGGCTTTGAAAAATATCATGTTCAGTCACCTGTCAACATTTTTCTGAGTCCTTTGCTTACTCATAAAAATCAGTATAACTTTCTAGGAGTATGTGCTACAAAAGAAAAACTGCCTTTCAGAGTTCTGCCATCCTGAGTTCATGCTTTGATTTTTTTTTTTTTTTTTTATATTAAGAGAAACCCTGAAACCATCCAAAATATTCCAAAGCGATATCTTAACTATTCAATTTTAGTTTTTAGAAAGATTATTTTAAATGTGTTTTGGTAAAAATTGCTGTTTGACCATCAATTTGCCTATATATCTATTTAATCACCACAGTGTATAATAATATACATAAATATAATTGGAAAATGACCAGAGTCCTGTATTTTCTCCTGCTAAGGAGAGTTCTATCAGAGGCTAGAGGAAGGAGCAGGACTAAATATTTTGCTTCATTTGTTGCCTTTTTTTAAAAATTGTCTTTGTTTCTTAACTGTTTTGATGGAAGAAAGAACAATGGAGGGGGAAATACAAGTTAGTGAGTGATTTGAAGGTCATTCCCATTGAATGGTCAAACCCCACTGAAATCATACATTCTGGATTTCCTTAATAAACTCTAGAAAGACACTGTATAGCTAGATCTCTGCCTTCCCACTGAGATTTCTTTTTCCCAGCTGTAAAGTTCTTCTTCCTGTGCTTTATAATCTTTGTGTCCTAAAGGACTACAACAGTCTTCTTGGTTCAAAGACTTCTATGTTATCTTTAATGTAGTCAGAGCATAATGATAATTATTTCATCTGAAATTTTAGCTTTTCCTCTTCTGTGTATGAAAATTAATGTATTTCAATGTGATGTAAATGCAAATCCTATTGTATAATTCTGGAGTTGTTCTCAAAAGCAATGGGATGATTGTATGTGGTTGGGTAAATGTTGATAATTCTTGGCACTTTACTCAGTGACATCTTTAGAGGAACAAGTGTATTTCTTAAATAAATTGTGTTCTTTTAAACGTTATTTAAATTTTTTAATATTTTAATCTAAATTTGTTTCACACAAGAAGGAGTAAAAATCCTAATTTTCCTTTCTTTTTTTACTTTTTTTTTTTTTTTTTTTTTTTAAGTATTTAAAACAAACTATTTACATGAATATATTTGGAGTGTGGTTGAAGTTTACACAGTTGTGCCAGAGACTAATTTGTCAATTTTGAATTTTATAGTTCTATACTTCGGAAAAGCTGTTACATTAGGTTCTGTCAGGAACTGATCATAGTTGTCATAGCACAACTAGGTGAAAATCCACTGATTTTAATGAACCATATTTATCATCTTAAAACTGCTAAAAGACAATGAGATTAAAAAAATCATTTATATAGCAGCAAAAAAAACCAGAGTAATGTGTAACATTTTCTCTTTACCATTCTTTCTCTCACTCCCTTTCCTGTTTCCTTCACACAAAGTCAGGCATTTGCTCGAGGTAGTGAGTTTTCTGGCGAGGGAACAGATTTTTGGTCTGTGTTTGCATAGTGCCTTCAATAATGTTTAGACCGTGATGAGGACAACCAAATACCAGTAAGATACAACCAGAAAAGTAATTCCATCTGAGGAGAACTTGGGAAGCTTGATTCATTTAATATTCATGTCATGTAGTTAGATTCATGTTTGTGCATACAAGAGTGAACTTATATTAAAATTTTCCTGTGGTTTGGGCATTTATAATAGCTTTCTCCTATGCTGATCTCCAAGGTTTAAAAATATTTGAGTCTGCTTAATATAGGAGACAATTCCTGTATGGAAAATAGGGTACAGAAAGAGTTTGTTGAGAGTTTGTTTATAGAGAAGCAGTGATGCTTGAAATATGTGTTTTAAAAAGGTCCCTCAGAAATGGCTGGTTTTACTCATCTTTCTTACCTTCATTGAAGGCTTTATTAAAAGTCTTTCTATATACACTTTTCTACTTTTATGATGCTTACCAAATCATATCACCTACATCTCTGTTAGATGTGATCAAAATTGACCAAAAAGTTCTAAAGATTTCAGGAAGAAACTGGGAGAACTGTTTTCTTAGGAAACCGGGCTACAGACCTATTATAATAATGATATACCAATTATCTTGCTTCCTTTCTTTGCAAGGCAGAGGGATAGACTTTGTTTTTGTCTTTGTCACTAGGAAAATAAAATATTTTAAGTAAGGAATTACAATATTCATCTAGATCCCACTTCAGTGGAATGTAGCCACTGAATTATTTAAGAGTAAACAACAAGTAAACAGTCTTGAAGCAGAGAAAGTCTATCTTTTTGTAAACAGGAGTTACTATCATGAACTTGTGTGGATCCTATACTGCCAAAAAAAAGTGGATGCTGGAAGCCATGGACCTAGAAGGAATATAGTGTGGTAGGTATATTGGTTTCTCCCCTTGGCTGGCCTTTGTTCAGCCCTGCCAATTCCATTTGAGCTCAGTAATAGTTGCTCCCTTCAGGGACTAGGCAGACCTCCCTCTATGCTCACTATCAATTAACATAAATGTTCAGTTTGCCTATCATAGTGATGCAGCACTGATCACTAAAATTTTTCATGGCTCATATTTTTTCCCTGTTTCACAGTTTATGAACTCAGGCTGAGGGAGACTAAAGTCTAGCAGAATAATTTCAAAGGAAAATTCAAAATTTCAAAGGAAATTATTCAATGGATATTTTTGAGATTCTGGGTTTACATGTCTAATTTAAGCCACAGCAAACTATCCTTGCTATCATTAGGCAGGCTTTAAGTAAGTAAAAGGGAATATTGTGTTGCAAATTTATTTCAGTTCACTTTATTTAGAAAATAGACTGCCAAGCAAATCTTACCCTTGCTTTTGCCTCCTTTATTTCTCTTCTCTGCACCCCCTCTGTTATTATTCCCTTTAGTCTGCACAGTCATTGGGGCTGTGCTTCTTCCCTTCTCTTGTACAATATGTTATCCACAGCCTGTAATTGTTTATCATGCCATTACATACACCACAAGCTTTTACACAGAGTGAAATGGTTGTTCTGGGTATAAAAGGAATTGTAAAAAGAAGTGTAAAACTTGTGATGTATAGCAGCAGACTGAGTGAAAGGCATATGGATTTTAAGTCTCTAAGTGCTTATGAAAGGATGGAAGGACAGTGTCGGACTCCTTTCTAGATCTTAATTGGTAGAATGGTTAAGAAACTACCATCTGAAGCATGCAATTTGAACAACACAGAGCAAAAGTCCACATTCAGTAAAGTAACTTATACATTTTTTGAAATTATATGAATGAGGATGAAGGCAAAACTTGGCCTGTAGCATCAAAGGATTCAATATCTCTGTGATGATTCCTCATTTGTAGGAAAATTGTGACACAAAACACTTGAGTCAGATTTTATTGACCACCAAAGTTGAGTAATTACTTAGCAACCTGAGATTCCAGTGAAAGACAATCGCAGCTAGTTTCAAACTAGTTGTGCACCACCTCTCAGAAAGACAGAAGAAATCTTGAAGCCAAATGGCCGTGTGCCACAGGATGGGAGGTTCCTCAGGGTTGGAGCTAAGGGGGTTATCCCAGGCTGTGCCCACTGGAGGCTGCAGACATTCCTTGGGTGACCCGAGCCCTTCCCGCAGCCGCTGCTGCCCGCTCCCCTCTGCTACCCCTTCCTTGTGGTGCTGAGACTGAGCAGCTCCCTGCTGCTGCTCTCAGGGGCAGCTCTGTGCCCGTTTTGGTCTGGTGGCCACTGCTGCTCCTGGGCCCTCACACATCTCCTGTTCAGCAGTGGGGACTCTGTGCCTCCTTGTCTCAGGGATGATGCAGCTGCACAGCAGGGGCAGCGCATCCTCCACACCCAAATGGAGCAGAACACATACTCTGGCTCAGCAAGGGGCCACCTGAGTCCTACCCAGGCATGATTTTAGAGAAATTGCATTTTATCCTTTCTCCTGAATAAAAGAAAGGTTCCCTTTCCAAACTCATATATATCTCAGGTAATCCACAAGAGCCTTTTCTTATCAGTCTCACTAAATCCTTTGTTACACTGTCTATCAAGACTGGTAAGAAAAATCAAGTGTTTATCCACACAGAGTTGTGAAGTTGCCAGTTTTATTATTTTTTTGTTTGCATAAAGGGTCTGTGTTCCATTTTTGACTGGCATATTTTCCAATGTTTTTGAATGTATGCTACTAATATTTTTGGGGTTTCTCAAAACAGCTCAGCAAGCAAAAAAAAAAAAAAAAAAAACTTTCATGTCTCACTCCTTCACTCTTACCCCTCCTCACCCCTGCCCCAATAACTGTAACTGAATATTGTCATGTATTTCTTCCCTTGAGTCCAGTTGCTGATATTAAAAAGGAGAAATTACATCACTGTGGGACTTTTGAACATATTGCAAGAGTTGGCAATGTGCAACACAGAGAGGATAACATTTTAGAGAGTGCATTAAGGATGACATCTCCAAGAAATTATTTAGTCAATGGAAAAGCTCTCATAGGGAAGTCAGATAGGATTTTGTCCTATTTATGCAATGTGCATCAATGAGAATTGATTTCTACTAATTATTCAGTCTTTGGCATTCATAAATCAGCTGTTGAATAATCATTGAGATTTTCTATTGATACAAATACTAGTAAATCTGCCAACATTCATCTCATCTCTTGCATTGTTTTTATTTTGAACTTCAATCAAAAGAATGCATATCAAATTGCAAGGAATTGTGCTCTATGCATACCTGTTCAAGGTACTCTTTTCTTTTTCTGCCTCTTAAGAAGACAGAGGGAAGCAATCATTTTAAGAAATAAGCATTTGTCCTGCTTCTATCATTGGGATTGGGTCATAAGAAGAAATGAAGTTTATTGAGCAGGACTGTTTCCTCATTAACCTGTTCTGGCTACAGTGGTTCAATGACTACACTGTTCTTCAGTATCATCCAGAAAAATATTCTCGGTGATTTTTTCAGTTGCTGAAGTGAATCTGACAGGCCTGGAGTTACCAGGATCAAACCTCTTGCCCCTCTTTAAAATTGGGACATATACCAGTTTCCAGTCACTGGAACCTCTTCAAATCCCTCAGACCACTGAAAAATCATTGAGAGAACTCTTCCAACGACTTGAACCAGGTTTTTGAGTACTCTGGGATGACTCTCATTAGGTCTCATAAACTTAGACTGGAGCAGAAAATCACACAGAAGTTCAGGTCTGACTGAGAATTTATCATTCTTGCTGTCATCATCTTCCAGCTTAGGGCTCCAGGGTCCTATAGGCTATCACTATTATTGAAGACCGAGGTGAAGAAAGCATAAAACATCTCTGCTTTGTCTATGTTCCTGTTTGTGAGGTGGCAGTCCTTGTCAAATAACAGAATGGGGCCAATCATCAATGTTATTTCTGGTCTGCCTTTTGCTATTACGACATTTTTAAAAGCCCTTTTTGTTGTCTTCCTTGGTACTGGGCCAGCTTCAAATCTAACTGAGCTTTGGCCACACATAATTGCTCCCCACAATGTTGAACAGCATCTCCATAGTCCTCTCAAATTGCCCAACCTTGATTCCACTGGTCATACACTTTTTTTCTTTTTTTTATTCCTTTATCTACAGAAGAAGACCAATCTTACAGAAGAAAGCAAATAAGTGATTTTGGATTGACTCAGTTGCAATTATTTCGGCATATGCACAGGCATAAGAAGATATACTTAAATTTAGTTTTGTTTTTGACCCTATCCTTTATAATTATTGAGTGTTCTGTATTTGATCATAGGACCATGTCGTTCTTAACATTCGTGTTTGAAGTGTTGTTTAATATTTTCAAGTGTATGTAAAATCAAGAAGGTGAAGGGGAATGATTGATTTTATTTTTTTATTTCCATCTGGTTTAAAAAAGGTAAAATACCAGAAGATACCTCTGTTCTGTTAATGGAATTTTGAATTGAGGATTTGTGCTATTTCATCCTTTATTTCATAGATACAACACAAAAATAAAAGATTTATATCCATTCATACCTGAAGAAAGTGATGGTCTACAATCTTTGTACAAAATATAAAGCCATTTTGTTCAACTTCTGAAGATAAGTGGAGTTGTGTGTGTTCAGTCTAATCACCCTCATTGTAAAGAAGGACATGAGGGATAGCAGTCAATCAGCATTGTAGGAGAAACTACTAACCTTGTGGTTACAGTTAGAAACCTGACATCCTGGCTAAGAAGTGCAGATCCTCAGTAAGGTACATAAGAGATAAATACAGACTTATCATCAGTCAAAGTATGAAATCAAAAGGACTCTGGATACTTTGATACATGCTAATTAGAGAAAAAATACAGAGTGTAATCTTGTCATCAAGTGCTGTAATTCTGTCAGATCTTAGAAGTGAAGCATAATTGGGCCATGATAGCACTGGTTGATCTGCATGAAGAGGAAAATTAAGGTCAGGGGGAATGGTTTTGTTAGTGACAGTCTTTTTTTTGGTATAAGGTTAATACTTCGCCACTCTTTCACTTGGGAAGGTGAAAATATTTTAGTTTTAAAGGCCTAACAAGTCATAAAGAACAGTCAGTTGTCTCCTTCCTAGATAAATAAATTTGTTTTTCAAAGACATATATGAAAATACTTATATACTTGTAAAGCAAAAACCACACTCCTTTGGGAGTTTTGGGGTTTATAGGTTTGCTGTTCACTGCCCTGAAGCTTGTGAGAGAGCTTTTGGAGTTACCCTTACAGTGAAAGACATTTCATCCCTTTAGCCCAGCAGTAACATTTCTCTTCAAGTTCATGAAGTTCCCAAAATAGTATACAGAGAAAAGAAGCAGAGGATGGTCAAAATGTCAGAGTACCCTGCTTTTCGACTCTCATGCTGATGGGAGGGAATGATTATACTCCATATATACATAGAATGCATGGATACACCTGTATAAGAATATGAATGCACATGATATCTGTATATAAAACACAACAGTCTGTTCTATGTATAGACATTTATTTGATAAAGTATGGATGAGTAAAAAAAAGGAAAGCAAATCTTGCTCTGCTTATATTAAAATAAGTAACTCTTCTGCTACTTAGATGATTCACTTTAGAATTTTCCCTGCCCAGATGGTCAGGGTCTTCAGCTTCATTGGCTCCACTCTTCAAATAATGTCTTGTAGATAGTTTTTGCATTCCATCTCTTCCTTGGAGTTCCCCAAGATTTATTTTTTTGTTGTTTTTTTGTTGTTGTTTTTATGTGTTGTTGTTGTTTCTGTTTTTGTTTTTTACTTCAGTCTTTCTCCATCAAATCTTCTCTATGAAAATGTCTCTTTGAAAACACGCTTGCCATCACTCCTTCTTGATTGGCTTAATAGCACCTCCCTGATTAAGTGAAGGATAGGAACCAACAGCCCTAGTGAATCACTGCCTATATCTCAAAGAGAATCTGTAGATATATCACAACAAAAACATTCTTGATGATTGAGTAAGATTGATGAATAAAGACCATTACCATGAGACAAGACACAAACAAGTTAATTTGACACCATTTTAAATGCTTTGAGCACTCAGATAACATTGTGAGAAATACACAAGAAACCCATAAATATAGATGATATACATACAGATGAAATAGAGATAGATGATATAGACATACAGAGATACAGAGATATAGAAATAGACCGATAGATAGATAGTAAAAGTTTTTGAAATCTTTCTGAGTAATAAGAACTTAAGGCTTTTCAGTATTATATTTGCTTCAAATTCAGTAAGTATAAGTAACATAGATAAGTAATGGCTATTTTCGTAGAAAACTTACAGGCTTATGCTTATAGAGGTAAAATACCTCTAGCTGAGTTCCTCGTGATGCAGCACAAGACTAAATGCTGACCAATGTAATATTTTTACATGAAAATGGTTAATTTTGTGTATGTTCCAGAACATTTTAAAAAATAATTACTACCTATATAAAGTTCCATATGAAAAGGATATTGTACAAAATAATCTTTTTTTTTTTTTTTTTTTTTTTTTTTTTTTTTTTATTCTGGCTAAAGATACAGATTTTTACTTATTATTATTTTTTACTTCTTTCATGACTAATGACACATTTCACTTGAGAGGAATAGGATTCTTTAAGTTTTCATAAGCTTTTAGATTCAAGTGCAAAATATACCAGATTAATGCTGTTTTATTAATTTTTTTCTTAACATTATTCAGTAGCCTTCTATACAGCGTGGGTTTTTTGCTGTCACTTCATCTTCAAACCTTGAAAGATTTTACATTATATTCTTAAAGTACACAGTGTTGTGAAAAATACTCTTCTGTGATACATGTGGAGTAGATTTGGAAGAATCTGAAGATACTTGGTATTTCATGAGCTGCATTTTAATAAAAATAAGCTCCCTGATTAACTTTAGTTTTATCAAAACAATTTAGTCAACTTTACAAGTATCATGTTTCTCTATTTCTGATGGGAGTACAGCAACTGGTAAAGCAAATCTTATGACTAAAGTTCAGTTTACAATTTTTATGATAACCATTATAGAATAAGATTAAATTTCTCTTTTCTGTTCTAACTTTTCAGTGCTAAAGAAAGTAAAAAGCAGTAAAAGCTTATTTTTGTCATTAAAATGAGTAGATATAATCCCAGAAGTAGTGCACTGAATAAGAAGGTATAATTTTTAAACAGTAAGTTTTATGATTATCACATTTCTCATTATTACTATCTTTAAAGCTAAGAGCAGATTAAAAGACTGAACACAGGAGAAAGCACTGAACACTGTAACATTTTTATGCAATTTAATATGATCTAATCTCTACCTTTGGTCTTTAGAAATAAAAAGCATGATATCTTTAAAATCATGCTCTTGTAATCTGCATTTTAACTAAATTATGTTTTTGGTTCACAAGACATTCTCTATTTTATCCTGAAAACAGATTATTTTCATTTTAATTAGGTTCTCAGTGCATTTACTATGGAAAAAGAAACCGAGTTTTTATAATCCTTTCAATATAATTAAAGCAGACCTTCATTCCTTGCTTCAGACAATATGCCCCAATTAGAAGACCAGAGATGTGACTGTAACTGAAAAGCCAAATTTAAGGCCCCCCAAAAGACAGGAAGAATTTATGAATCATGGTTGGACCAAGGTAGTTTCTGCAGTTTGTAAAGATTTTTAGTGCTTAAATTGAGATTGAGACATGATTCAAGTACTTGATATTCAAACTATGACCCCACAAACTCTTTATTCCAATACAATTTTATACTATCTTGTTTGTCATAGTTAAGTTCTTTTTTCAGAGAACATCTAGGAGTGCTTCAGAAACATGCTCAGAACAGCCACAGGCTGAACAATACTAAAATGTTTGACATTCACATCAGTGTTATACATCACTGAGATACAAAAATACAATTCCATTAATTTTTTCCTCTGTTTTGGGGCTCAGTCTGTATTAGGTGATAATAAATCACTTCTAACATAAACTGACATGATTGATCTCCTCATAAGAATGTTTCAAATCTGTCCTAATTTTTAGGCACTCTTAGAGAAGTGTGTGATGCTTAACTTTTATAAAACAGCATAGTTGTTAGGGAATCTTTCTAGGAAATAAGAGAAACATTTAAATGTCCATGTCTCCAAGTGTATTCTAACTACGTCCTTTAAAGTCCAGGACAGGTCCAAAAACATAAGGGTGTCGTTGTGAAAGAAGAGAAGTGTCCAGGAAACATGAATGTTTCCTTCTACTGAGGAAAGAGATAGATCAAAACACAAATTAAAAATCTGTATGTAAACCAGAAAAATTAAAAATTCTAAAACTCTCCTGAATGAAATATCAATTTGGTAATTGCCATTAACTACAGAAATAAAAACGTAATTTTCCATGACGTGAGAAGAACAAGTTTTTTGTTTTTTTGTTTTGTTTTTTTTTTGTTTTGTTTTGTTTTGTTTGTTTTCATGCTTCCTAAGAAACACCCTTTCTTTATAAACTAAGTGGAAATATAAAATTTCCTTTGTCAAAAGAAAACCTCGCTAACCAGTGGCTTGATACAAATCCAGGTGAAATTGTTCCCAACTCAATAGGTGTCTGGAAGATGCCATATATAGATGATCCTAATTCACTTAAGCACATGAGTTGTCTCATATAAATCAAGGTGATTTCAGTGATTTCCTAACAGTATATATTTTAAAAGGCAGGTTTCTCTTCCACTGAAAAGAGGATAAAATTATGAACACTTTAGCAAACAGATGAGATTTATTGTAGTAAGGTCATGTTCAGCTACATATTTCAGATAATATAAAGAAAGACTAATTTTCTACCAATAATCTTATTCTTCTATGAAATTCTGAAGGACAGTCCTAGAGAATGGACAAGCGAAAATAAAAATATCTATATAGATTTGTAAAAGAAACATATTTGCTCTCATAACTATATTACTGTTAGCAAACAATTTGAAGTGTACTAAGCCCAGAGTCCCAAGGAATTCTCTTCATGAATGTAAAGAAAATGCTTTAAAAGCACAGTTACTCACAGCAGCTAGTTACTTATTAAAATTTATGCCAGACACTCAGCTTAGAAGATGTGCTTGCAAATATATTAGCAGTAATATAGACCACCTTAGTGCACATTGATCTCTGTATTGGGGCTTTAAATGTTCCAAGGTTATATTTTTCATTTTAGGAGAAGGTTTTCCAAGAGTATCTTCTGTTTTGGAGTTGGAGTTTATTTTGGAGGGGGATGAATTTTACTGTAATATTTTTACTATAGTATCAGCCCTTCAGAGTAGAACTCTGAAGAATTTTTTAGTACTTCACATATGCATCCTTTACGTGCTTGAGAATCTTGTTGAATGTTCTTGCCATGGTTTAACCCCTAATTTAGTACCACATAACTGCTTGTTCAGACTCCTTTGGTGGGACAGGGGAAAGAATAGAAAGGGTAAAAGTGAGAGAACACATAGGCTGAGATACAAACAATTTAATAGGGAAAGCAAAGCAAACTAGGGAATTCATTCACCACTTCCCATGGGCAGGCAGGTGTGCAGCCATCGCCAGGAAAGTCAGGCTCCATCATGCATCATGGTTACTTTGGAAGATAAATGGAATCAGTTAGAACATCCCCCTCTCCCTCCCCCCCTTCCTTCTTCTTTCCCCTTTTTTGTATACTGAGCATGACGCCATACAGTGTGGGATATCCCTTTGGGGTCATTGGGGTCAGCTGTCCCAGCTGCAGCTCCTCACAACTGTGAAGAAAATTAACTCTGTCCCAGGAAAACTCAGAACAGGTTATTTGCTCCCTCTTTTGGAACATAAATGCTGAGACCAAACTTTTGCCAAATCAGTGCAAGTAAGAAGTAATTTGAAATCAAGAGTTAAAAAGTACAGAAGTCGCTTTAGAAAAGACTATAGAAGTTGTGATTATAAGCAAGCAGATCAGAAAAGGAACTCAGAAAAAATGTAAAATTATGTTAAATTTCAAATAAGGGAAAAGGATGAGTGAGACGGGTAGTTTATGGGATGGCAAAAATTTTCTTACAGAAATACTGTAAATTCAGGCTTTTATGTCCTGAGATAAACAAAGTGATTCTGCCTAAAATTAGGCTGAATAACAACAATCTTATGCATTGTCTCCATGTCTCTAGCAACTTATGGGAGCTTTACAGCATTCTCTGAGATGTAATAAGCTTTTTTGTTTAGGTAATATTCTCTCTTCACTTGGGTCTAGCTCTGTTTATAAACATTTGGAACTCCTTCATCAACATAATTTCTAATACTTCCAGAAAAAAATATTTTAGAACTGGTTAGAAATCATGAAAATACATCCAAAGGCCTGGTGCACAAGTGCTTATCCCAAATGGTGAACAAAAGACTTGTTCTGGTAGCTCATGCAAACTGTTAGGGGAAAAAAAAAAATTAAAAAATAAAAAAAAATTAGGAATGTTCCGAAAAAGACAACTCATTTTTATTTTAAGTTCTGACCATGTGCATTCTTCCTGCACTAGAAGCTTATTGTGGAAGCTTTTTGACCACTGTCAGTTGTGAAGACCTGTTTGATTGTTTAAAAGTATGCAGTAAAGGAGCAATGAAATTTCTCTTGGAAGCTGGGCTTTATCAGCAGTAGGTAATGAATCTTGACAGTTAATCATGTGGGGTTTTTTGTTGCTGAATATGTCTCCGTCCTTATCTATTTATACACAGAGAGGGAATATACTGCCTATTATATGGTAATAATACAGTACATAGTGCTGCCTACAACTAAAGTGTTTAGATAAAAGATAAATTAAAAGATAAAATATTTTTAAAGTTATAAGAATTTTAAATATAATTATTTATTGAGCACTGAAAATTTAAATACTGGCAAATACTGTCTCTGTCCATGGTACTTTAGAAAATTTTCTGATAGGGAAAAATATGTCCTCTACTTCACTGCATAGGCATAATGCTCATATTCATGAAGAAAATAAGTAAGTCATCTTTGAGCCATTACCTCAAAATATAATTATGAACATTTTCTAGAGAATCTGTTGAAAATTAGGTGGCCTGAGATACTCGGGTTTAACAACTTTCACCTGAAAAATCAGGGCACAGCCAATAGCTCATAAAAATGCTGTGGCCAGAGAGAAAGCTTCCTTGCATAGAGTTTCTCACTTTTTCTTCCCCCCTCTTTTTTTTTTTTTTTTCTTTTTAATTTTGTTTTTCTTACAAGGATAATCGTATCTGAGATAGAAATAAATTATTCTTAGTCACACTATGCTTTTGGTTTTGTTGATCTAAGTGAAAGTAAGTTTAGAAAAGTGCTGAGAGGTGTTCACTCTACAGTTGGAGTGTGAGTTTATGGAGGTGATTGAGCACTCTTCATTTCTACAGTAATGTGCTAAGATGCAATTTAAGTGTGAGTGTAGCTCTTCAAAAATAAGTCTTTGAAGCAGTGCAGGCTGGGCAGATTTTGATTTGGTGCATTGTGTATGTGCATGGGCTAAAAAACGGATACCAGTGACGAATTAATAAATTCTGTTATTTTGGACATATCCTGCTTTTCTTTTGTGCCAAATAGTATGAAAGAAAAAAGTAAATATCATAAGTTGTCTTTATTTTATCCCACAGAGAAGTCCACTCTAACAATAGAAATCCACAGTTCTGAACGTGTATGGCCTACAGAACTGAACAATTGAAAGAAATCTTACTGTTGTGAAATCAAAAACAATGAAAACAATGTTTGGATGAGCAATGCAGAACTCTCATTAGAAATCCTACAAGATTTTAAAACATTTCAACTTTTTTACCCAATGAAGAACCGTACAAAATACAGTGCAACTTTATAACCTATTATGGAGAAAGACCATATGAACAGCAATGTACTTTCCAAAGCAGACAGTTGTCCTTTCGTTTATTTTTTTTTTCTGGAAATTTGATGTATGCTGCAATTTTCCAAATGTATCTGCAAATATATATGGGTTTTTTCCCATATCTGAAATTTCTTTTAAACCATATTGCCTTTCATTTCAGCCTTTCCTTTTAGTCTCAGTATTTTCTTCCCAGGATTTGAAAAGGTTATTGAAGAAGATATTATTCAATTTACTTACTATTATATGCTAACAAGTTATTAGAATAAATTATTAAAGGCAACAACAAAAGTAAAATCTAATACAAAACCACTTTAGAGCTGGGCACTGGACAACTGTCCATGAAAATACCTCATTTTGGCCTGACTTTATTTTGCCACTTTTTTTTTCTATTTAGTAAACAACCATGTAGCCTCTCTTTTCATCAAAATAAAGTCACCGGTTATATTTCTTATTTTTAGGCTTGTTTATTATTCAAAACATTGCAAATGAAACTGTAAAACTGGAGATGCTTTTGTTTCTACAAAGGTAATCAGTCCAAAAAACCATTTTGGATGTCCGCAGTCAATTTGGAAATCTCAGAAGCAAGTCTGATATCAGCATTAAAGGTTCTATTTGATATCTGGCAGCTAGAGTAGGGAAAGAAATCTGCCTTAAATCTTAGCTTCTACTTTCTGCTACAAGCAGACATTTGAAAGTGAGACTTTGAAAAAGCCAATACCAGTACAGAAGCTCTAGCTTGCTTCTGCCCAGTGTTGATATGAAGCTATAACCAAAAGCAAGCACTTAAATGCTGATTAAAATCAACAGTCTCTTTGTTCTTTCCCTAAGGATGAGTCCATATGTTACCAGTAATAATGAAATAGAAAAAAAACACTTCCATTTTTCAATTATTAAATGATGGGTGAATATGTATCACTTAGAAAATAATTCAGCTTACTTGACATGGTTACCCCAACAGGATACCTATCATTTGTATCTAGCTGTGTTAGAGTTGGTTGAGTTTGGGTTTTATCTCTTTGGTTTTGGCTTGGTTTATTTGTGGGTTTGTGGTTTTTTTCTTTTCAAACATATTTATCTTCATTTCACATGTCTGTGTCTGTATATATTCTGTACCAGTGGTTTGGAAGGTAGAATTGTGTTAAAAGCATAGGTGGGTGAACAAGGCCTTCCTGCTTGGCTGGCTGTCCCAAAATGTTACTATGGAAACCATCAAATTCTGTCTTTCTAAATAACCATATAAGCACATTTAAGAAGAAAAAAGATACAAACCCCCCCAAAACTACTAAAAAAATCCCTAACAGTGTTTGCTAGTCTGTTTTCATGTCTGTAAAAAGATTTTATAACAGAAAATCTTTTCACTTGGTATAAAAGAAATTCAATCAACAGTTCACAGTAACCACTGCTAGATAAAGATGGTCAATGGATAAGTTACAGTTGCTAAAAACAATTGTCCTCTGTTCAGTCTCACATATTTGAGCCAATAGATTGCTTCATAATAGAGGAAGTGAGCTTTGAAAGCAAGAGAAGATTTTGCATGACTTCTCAGGGACTAGGAAATGTTAAACTCTGGACCTAGAGGACAGGAAAAAACCCCACAAAAACCTTTTAAACTTCAAAAAATATTATTTTAATTCAATCATTTTTTTAAAATATATTTATATTTCTAAATGGCTCTTTTTAAACTTCTTTCAAAAAATTAATGTGCTCCCAACTTTTTAAGAAGTATCTTTACAAGGTGTATATTATATGTCTCCTACCTCCATTTTAAAGCACTCACTAGGTATTTACCAGCTATTTTTATATTATGGCCTGTTTCAGATTTCCTTTACTAAAAGCAAGAAGTGTAAATGAATCTTCTTTTTCTTTAGTGAGATGACTCATCTAGGACACAAGTTTTATTGAAGTATTGAAAGACTTCAGGCTATTTTGTTTTTCTGCAGCTACCCATATTTTAAGTCCACAATTTCTGCTGGTGGGGAGTATCCCCAAACTAGATATGCTCTTCAGATGCTTTAGGGTAAACTTTGTTATCCTTCTGTTATCTGCCTCTGCTAGAAGATTAGACTAAGACATCATTTCAGTTCTGAGGTTAAGCTGTAGATTGACTTTCATATATGTATTCTTTGCTGAAAAATTCTTTGGTGAATAAAGATGACCATTTCAAGCAAAGTTGTGCTAAAGAATTTTGGGCTGGTATTTCTTAACTTTCAGAACACAAGTTGCTGATCTGATTTGTTAAGTGATGAAAGTGAAATAGTAAGATTCACTCCTCTGTTATCTCAAATGATGCTAGTTCTTCCCATGGGCAGGGAGGTGCTCAGCCATCTCCAGGAGAACAGAGCCCTACCTGTAACAGTAACTTGGGAAGACAAATGCCATCACTCTAAACACCCTTGCCTCCCTCATTCTTTCCCTCACTTTATTCACAGAGCATGGTGCCATATGGTCTGAAATATCCCTTTGGTCAGTTTGGGTCACCTCCCAGTGCTGTGTCTCCCCTCAGTCTCCCAAGCACTCCTAGTCTCCTCACCAGCCTGTCAGTGTGAAAACAGAAAAAGTCTGGGCTCTGTGTGAGTCCTGCTCAGCAATAACATAAACAACTCTGTATTATCAACCCAGTGTTCAGCACAAATCCAAGACGCAGCCTCATACCAGCCACTGTGAAAAAAATTAACTCTACCCCAGCCAAACCTACCTATCTCACAGTTTTATTCAAGATGTAATTTTTATGTTTGTTGTGGCTTGATATTGGCTGGTAGCCAGACACCGAGATAGCGGCTATGTCATTCCATCTCAGGAGAAATTAATACCGAAAAAGTAGGGCCAAAATAAAAACAGGGAGATTATTTAGCATTTACTATCATGGACAAAAACCCCCCAGGCTTATGGTTATTAATTTTACTTACTGTCAGTTAAAAATAAAGTTGAATGGTGAAAACCAGACGTGAACTAAAATGCTTTTCCCTATATTCCCCATCAGTTTTTCCAGGCTCACCTTCACTCCTTCATCCCTGACTTCTCTCCCCTCCTTGGGCCTCAGCAAGGCAGAGCAGAGGGATGGGGGATGGAGGGCTGCGGTCAGTCCATAGCAGCTCCTCTCTGCTATTTCTTGTCCCAGTGCCAGCACTTTAAGTAACTAACAGTATTAAAAATCTAAATTCCATAAGAAAAAAAGGCACTGTGATGGTTTTTTTTTGTGCTGTCTGTATAGTATGATAAGCTGTGGAAAGAGAAAAGAAGCCTTCATCTGATTTGTTCTGTTATAATGCCATTTTTGGGACTCTAGACATGTCTGGGATCAAGACCAGTGCTAGAGTCCAAATGGCAATTATTTCATAAAACATTTTGCCCTTTCTTCATTTGGTACTCTTTTTAAATTGCTAAAACATATCTGTTGTCCCAGAGAGTTTAGATGCTGAAGTAGAGAGATTGTATGCAGTATAAAATACGCAAATAAAATTAACTATTTCAATGATATTTTGGTTCACGAATTTGGACACAAATCACCAAAGCTGAGTTCAAACTATATCTGATCTTTGCAAGTTCACAGAATCACGGAAGGTTGGGGTTGGAAGGCTTCACAGGAGATCTCCTGTTGCAGTTGTCCTGGGCAAAGCAGGGTGATCTAGAGCAGGTTGATCTTGTTGGGTTTTTTAATATCTCCAAGGGCAGAGAGCTGGCCTCTGGGCAGCCTGTTTCAGTGCCTGACATTGTTCCTGCTAAGATATTCGTACACATTGATGTGGTCCCCTCAAGTCTTCCAACTAAAAGGTTCCAGCCTTTTCAGTCACTTCTCAAATGACAGGTGTTCCAAACCGTTTTCATCCTCAAGGACTTTGCCTGGACTCACTTAGGTATGAACATGCCTTTCTTGCATGGAGGAACCCAGAAGTGGACACACTGTTGGTCTGATCAGTGCTGGGTAGACAACAAAGATCACCTCCCTGCACCTTCTTGTGACTTTCATCTTCCTAATGAAGTTCAGGATGTTGTTGGCCTTCTTTTATGTACTTCTATTAAGTGGTCCATGGTGACCCCAAGCCCTTTTAAGAGCTGCTTTCCAGCCACAGATTTATTCATCCATGGTGTAGGACTTTGTTCTTTACTTTGTTGAACTTGATAAGGCTCCCATCTGTTCATTTCTTCAGCCTGACCATGTCCTTCTGAGCAACAGCATAACCATGTGGCATCATCAATCACTCCTCTCAGTTTTGTGCTCTCTGCAGATTTTCTGAGTACTTGCTATCCTGATATTCTGGTTGCTAATGAAGATTTAGGCAGCCCTTGCCCCAGTATCAACCCCTGAAATCCATCCCTAGTGACCAGCCCCCAGCTGGACTTTGTGCCACTGCTCACAAACATTGAGTTTGTCAGTTGAGCTAGATTTTGTTCCACCTCATTTTCCAGTCATCTAGTCTGTTCTTTATCAGGTTTTTAATGAGGATGTTATGGCTTTACAATACTGTTCCAAAGTTATTAATCTAGCACCTTTGTTATTTTTTTCCTCTGCAAAACCAAAATTAATTCAACTGGTAGTTACATCAGTTAAATAAAAGTTATTATGCTGATTTTACATAAAAAGAACCTCCTCATTGCAAAGCTTAAGGGACTGTAGCAGTGCATAAAAACCATAGCTAAAGCAGAATAAATGTGTAATTTAAAAAATCTGCTTCATTTAAATGTCAACAGTTTAGTCACATTTATATATATATTGAATATAAGTAGCATGCAGTATTTCATATATATTTCATTATATAAATGTATACAGCTTTGAGATACTATATATATTTCATATATATATATATTTAAAAACCCTTCAGTGTAAATATCAATGTGAAAACTGGTGAAAAGTAAATACAAAGTCACAAACAAAATCACAGTGGCTTGGGCCTGTCACCCATATAACGTATTCAATCAATTACAGGATTGCTTTCTACTTCTGTTCTGAGGTGCTTTCACCTGCACTGCCACTGAATAACTCGAAATTGCATGAGTAAATCTGACAGTGTGATATATAGTCCACAGCAGAGCATCCTCAGCAGGATGAGCACACTAGGGGCCCAATCCAAAACCCAGTGCAATCAGCAGAGGGATCCCTGAAACTTTTGAATTGAACTCTTTTGAAGTATTTGGTCTGTAATATGTGATGTCATGTTTTGGTGACAGAGGAGAAATTAGTTTTTCCTTTGAATATTTCCTACTTTCACTGTAGGTGGTACCATAGAGCATTTTTCATTTGGGGCAGGGATTAACTTCAGCAGTTTTACTTTTACAGTGTACACAATTTTCCATAGAACACCAATATCTTTACAATAGAAGAAAATTACACAACTGCTTAGAGCTATTTTGAACTTAACACTTTCTATCCAGACAATAGCTCTAAATCTTGTATCTAGTTAAATACACAACCATGAGATTTTCTTAGTATTTTAAGTTCCTGGTTTAATGTAAATAAATAAATTAATTAAAAAATAGATAAAACCTAAATCCAAACAAAGATCTGTGGAATTTCCCATTATTTTCTTATACATACACACACACACACACACGCATAATTTCTTAAACTGAAATTCAGTGCTTTAGGCATATTGTTAGATAAATTTAACCCACATTTGAGATTAGTTTTACTGCTGGGTTTGTCCTACCACTGACAGTAGAACACACTGCCTTAGCATTTCTAATTTTCCAAGATAAAGAAACTTTACAGGCATTACTGGTAATAAAGCAGATCAAACTGAGAATTTTCTCTAGTACAAGATAAAAAACTATGCTCACCAAGTGCTAACCTAGGAAATTAAATACTTGTAAAACTCATGTCATGGAAAAAACCAATTTACTTCTAATCATATTTGATAAAACAAATTGCTCTTTCCTGCTGATTCTTCTAGATATTCTGCAATTTCTTTTTAAGAGTATGGAATGTAAATATTTTAATATCAGGTTTTTTTGGAAGATCTCTTACCTTTATTTTTCCCAAAATCTCTACTTTGCTTCTATCAAATGGATGTCACCACTAACATTTCAAAAACATTTTTAGTGTCATTACTGTGCATATTGATCCATTTAATTTTTTTGTTAACCGCAATAATAATGGATTAAGTAAAGTATTTTATGCTTTTATGGTCCAAACCCAACTTGTTTTCTGTGCATGTTCTGGCAGGAGTAGAGACATTAGATGTGGCATCTGCCAAGGTGTTAATAAGATTTGAACTCCATTTTGATGTGGTTTTAATGAGTTGATGCCTCAATACTTATAGGGGTGTCTTGTAAAATGAAAGTGTTTACTAATTTACTTTGAAGCCTCATTAGATTCACTGATTCAGTGCCATGATCTGCAGGAATTTATTCAGGTGTTAAGTTCATTTTGGCTCATGTCTTTTTCAGTTGCATAGTCAAACTACATTTAAGGGATGGACTATCTGAACAAACAAAAAAATCCCAAAATTAGATAGAAATCAACATAAGTAGCAAGACTAATAAGAATTTTTGTGCTCATAAACATGGTTCAGCATTTCCATGGTATTTCAAATTAAAATGTGTGAAAATGAAAAAAAATCCAACAAGTTAGAGCTGAATGTTAAAAAGAAAAAGTCATTAAAATAATGAATTCATAAAAATATTTGATTCATTTCTGAAAAGAAAAAAAAAAGTTTTACCTGAACAGTTACTCTAAAATAAACTGTGGAAAATTGATTTGAAGCTTGAAATGAGACCATATTTCTAAAAAAGATACAAGTCTCCTTCCTAAACCAGATTCACTGAGATGCTTAATCCCTTGCATCATTTTCAGCTCATGATTAGTTCTGCTGTAGTTTAATGATTGCAGAATTATATGGCTGAAGTTTAAACACAGAATTATGTGTATTTTTGATGAATAAAAATCCATCTTTCTGGGGTTTATTTTTAAATAATACCCAAGTAAGAGTTTAGAACTGATGACTTTAATCTTATTCTTCTTTTATATCAAATTAGGAAGTTTTTAATAAGTTTTTTTACCTAGAATTTCAGCAGACAAATTTAGGGCCCCTAAAATATATTCTATTTTCTCATGAACTACCAAATCCATCTGTCTTGCTGGCACTGTGATATAATATTTTATTCTCTAATATAAAATCAATAAGGGAACAGAGTCTACGAACACACAAAATAATTAGTAGGTTTAGTAGAAAACTAAATTTCATAAATGAAAGTGTATTTCAAATTAATTTTCCTAACCCATTCTAAATAAATAACTAAAAGAAACATGACAATTAGGAAATATTTTTCCACAAAATAGTCCATGGTAAGAAGAAAAATCTTTCACCATACTTTCTTTATCTATTTTTATTTTCAAATATCTTGATAGTTTACTACATAATCTTTCTTATTTTTAAACAGGTAGCTATAAAGTGAATAGTGAAATTCTTGACGTTTCTTTAAATTTCAGAGTACAACTTAGAAATTAAATGCAGACTGTTTTTTTGTTGTTGTTGTTTTCTTTTTTTTTTTTTTTTTTTTTTTTTTTAAAGTAGAAACCCTGATTCTTCATGCTCTATTTTAATAAAATTCTCCCATTACTACCTGGATTCCTGGATTGTGTTTTTGTTTTTCATTTTCAATCACTTTATCTCACAACAGAGATTTCTTATCTGTTGTTGTGCTTATACAAACTAATAAACTTGTTCATTTGTAGCCTTTAGACTGACTTCTTTTTCTGCTGATTTTTTATAAAGGAAGGGACTTTACAGGTATGGGTTAGACAGACACAGATGAAAATTTTTTAGCCTTGGCTGTTTGCATTTTCTAAGCAAAGCTACTAAAGCTGCGCAAGTGAAAAAAAAAAAAAAAAAAGATAAGAAATTTCCTTTAAAATTTACAAACGACACCACAAGAAATGACAGTGGCTTTATTTTTAAAAGGCACATAATGATAAAAAGTGAGACAAATAAGACAAACTATAATGTTGCCATTATAGTTTATAAATTTCACATGAAACAACCAAAAAAAAGAAGCCATTGGGAAAGTAGTTATGTGATTTTCACTTTTTTAGCAGAAGTTAAATTTGAAAATAGGAAATAAGGCTTTAAACCTTCTTAGGCTGAAAGCAGGCTAGATCTCGTATTTCCAGCTTCTTGAGGGTGTTCAAAACCTCTGAACTATTATATAAAATGTAGGTGTCATGAACATTGACAGAATGGTTCTTTGAGCAGCCATATATTGGAACAAATTAAAAAAATAATTCAAGCTATGTTCCATTACTTGAAATCCTAATTTGAAAATATTATGTCTGTGCAATCCTGATTTAGGCATCTAAGTCTAAGAGAATTTCCTGTTTACTGTCTGGCTGCTTTCTTCAGTGTTTCTGAGATTGTACTGCATAGTCCAAATTCTTTACACACACTGTACAGTAAACCCATGAATGTAGCTTCAGGTTTTGTATTATTCTTCATGGACTGAGCAGGTAGTGAGACACCTGCCTAAGTCTTTATTTAGGCCTGATTGCTGAGGGCCTTTTGAAGATGTCATTTTGTAGCAAAAAAAAAGTGTTTGACTGTGTCCCTTGGACAGGGAAGTTTTCTCCAAAATTCCAGTCTTTTTCAGTCTTTCATGGAAATATTTTTTCTATTAGATAAAAGGCTTGTGTCATTTAGTGAGATGCTGTTGCTTTATTACCACCCTGTCAATCCACCACACCCCAGCATGATGCATCATCTATTGTAAAATCTTCCTGAGGTTAAAGCTTAGAACCATAGGAGTCACTAGTACTCTTTCTTTCAAATAATCAAATAATCAAATAATCAAATAATCAAATAATTTTCCTCTGCCTTGAAAACAATATACAAACACAAAATCCCTTTAATGACATCATCTGAAAGCATCTCAAGCAGCAGATAATTGAAAAATGTCCTGTAAGCAGCTTCTCTTTGCTTAGTGAGGGGCTAGCAAGAGCACTACCCAGAGATGCCATTAAGGACTCCATGGAATTAATTAATATTAGACACCCTTTAAAGATGATGACAATGCTCAACATTAACACAAAGACCAGGCCAATATTTTTGTTTGTTGTCCCAAACTGGGGAATTTGTAATGGCAGGATCACTGTGATGCCTGGTGCTTGGATTAATGAAATGCTTATGACTAAGAGCCTAAATAACCAAAGTGCTTTCTGTTCTATCTGCTAATGTTATGGGAATATAGATAGAAAGCCAGACTGAGAGAATTGCTCAGCTAGTCAGTGACTCAGACACACTAACTGTGGTCGGCCACAAGCCATGGCAACAGAAAGCAAAATCTTGAAGGAGGAAGCAAATATGTGCTTGGTAAGATAAATCATGCAAAATTGTACATGCCTGTGCAGGTCTGTGCAGGGTTCTGATTCAGTAATGTTACATAGAAACACCAATTGTGTGACTGTTGCTATTTTTGGCTATAGCTGGAAAAATAAATAAAACTGATTTGTAGAATCCATAAATTGGCTTTTTGCATCCATGCAATGAGCCCCGTCTTGTCAATTGCCCGACAGTGTTACTCTTCTGTTGTTAGAAGATTAGTTCATCCTTTCTGCTGTACAGCTATGCCTCGAGTTTCAAACTTATGTTTTTCAAAACTTACATTTGTAGGAAGTGGGACTAGGATCACAAACCAAAAATACCTATTATTCATTTATTTACTACACATTTTCTTCAAAAGATATTGAGTTCATTATAGAAGAAAAAAAAAAGAAAAAAGGCATTTCTTCAGGTAAGGTACGCCTACACAGATGTTAGAACATAGCTGATGGGAGACAAACCTGGACAATTTCAAATCCTGCTAGCAGCAAGATTAGGAGAATGTATAGTGTGGACTAGCAAGTTAAACAGCTCTTAATGAGTTCTCTGTTATGTCCTTACTGCTATAAAGCATTTTAGCTAACTAGCTGAATTATAACCTGTTTTCATCAACACAACTCCATTGCCACAACAAGGGAACAATCTGATTTATTCTGTAGGGATGTTTCCATTTTGAGACCTATGAAGCTGTCAAAATGGAAACATCCTCACAGAATAAATCAGCTTTAATGTTGATGTGTTAATTAGCCACCTACTAATAACTTCTGTGACTTCTAATTCCTACTTTCTAATAGGCACTATTATTCCAGTACTATAGAAATCTAGATGAATATTATAAAATTAAATACAAATTTTAAAGAGACACTAATCAGATTCTCATTTTAGTCTGATTTTTGGGGCTAATGTTACTTAATTGGCTCATTCTCAAGGGATGTTATTACAAATAGTACAAGGTGGTCCCAAAAGAAAAAAATAACTTGAAAAAAAGGCCAGATTTAAGAAACACTGCAGACCCTGGCTAAATGTGAGACCCCAATGGTGTAAACTTTCTGTGCAGGCAGTTGCTAGCTTCCAGAATAGTTGCAATGAATCATCAAGGGTTTATAGCATATGGATTCTTTTGTAGAGTAAATATCTACAGAAAAATCTTATAATTCCTGATAATTTCACTCATGCTGATTTTGAAAGATGTGTTAATCCAAACAGAAACAGTCCATGTAACCTCTGAGTCCAACTAGAAGCATAAAACAGACTAAATAGTAAACACTAAACACAAATCGTAGTAGGTGACCATCCTTTTAAAGCACTGCATCAGAGAAAATTTCTTAGGAATTGATAGACAATGGATATATCTTCCCAGTTGTAGGAAATAAAGTGCAAGCCAAGAACATTTACCACGTTAAAAGAAAAATGCAGTGTTTGCTACTTTCATTGTTCTGAGCATGTAGTCCAAGTTGATTTCTGAACATTTTAGTGCAAGTAGAATTTCAGTAGATGTTGAATGTTAAGCTACTTAATATAGAAATAGACATTTATTACATGCATATTCAGTTGCTAGTGGAATGTGGCCATCTGTAAAAGTGTCTTGGCCAAAGTCAGTAGATTTTATCTGTGATTTTATGGGCTTGAGAGGCTAAAGGCATGAAGGAAATAAGAAGGATGAAAAAAGAACAAGAGGTACTAGAACTGAAAACACAAAAATGCAAATGATATTAAAATGCAAACAAAAAGTTTTAAAATTGATGTTACTATTATTTTAAGCAGTTTTAATTATGAGCACCTATTGAGGCATTTCACTTTATTTTTAACAGTTAAATATTATTTGATTTTCAGACTGAGATTTTTAAAAGAACCACTGACAGTTATCTAATTCCCATTCTATTCAGTAAAGTTTGATGGATTCATTTCAAGGAATGTAGATTACCCTGGTAATCCATGGCCTGTGCAATACAAGGTAAAATAACCTCCTGATGTTTCCTGATGTTCCAATCCAGTGGTTCTTGCTGGGCATAATGGGTATAAAACATCCTTTTCTCAAACCTCACTTCTGTCTTTTTCATGCATAATTTCTGTGACAGGCACATCACGCTATGAAGTAAACACTCCTAAGCCATAATTTAAGCTTTTTTTTTTTCCCTTCAAAACCATTGCAAACAGAGGAGCAACAACAACAAAAGGTACAAAAAATGAATTCTGATTTTGTTGGTGCCTTTTTAAACTTGTGTTCTTGTTGATATAATGGACTTCTGAGCCTCTATTGGAATCTGATTGCATTATTAAGTGGATTGTGAAAAACAGAAATGCCAAAAACATTTAGGTACTTCTTTGCTCATAAGCATTGCCCAGAACTGATCTCTGAAAACCATTGCACACAACACCTGGCAGGTGTATTCTAGTATTTTTATAGGGAATAATGAAGATTTGTTTCACCTGCATGAAACAGTGTTAGATGGGCTTTTGAGAAGGGATGAAAGTTTAAAGTAAACTTCTGGAGAAAATAGGAAATAGAATAACAAATTGTTCTCAGGTTTATTTTGAGATTTATTTTCTTTTTCCTATTGGACAGCTATTTACTCTACTAAATATTTTGCATTTTCCTCTTTCTCTTTTTTAAGTTGTGAGCTTTTCTTAAGGTGCTTAGGGGTTTTTTTGTGTTTGTTTTTTTTTCCCTCTTATCTTTGTTTTTTCTGGTTTTGTTTGTTTGTTTGCTATTTTTTTTTTTTTAAGGTCTTCTTTAATTCCTACACTTTTCAATTTATTTCCCAGCAATTTTTTCTCTTGGTTACCGCTGTTATTTTCTAATTATTCCTAATATGCTTAATGGATGACTCTTTCTTCTCTTCCTTCAAGTTTCTGCATTCATATAGTCTAGTATTTGAAATCTTTTCAAATTTTCTCTTGAACCATTTTACTCTTTTTCATTTTTTAGTATTTTTAGTCTTTTAAGATGTTTTGCCAGTGTTTTCTTCTTGATATACTTTTATTCAAGATGCTGTTAAAATGTATTTGTTTTATGTGTGGTTGGGACAAATTTTAACCTTTCTACTAATTGATGTATCTAATTATTCAGAAAAGGAAGATAACTAAGAAGACCTAGATATGATGGAAGGAGGCAGGAAATTCACTTTCTGTGAAATGTAGTTTCTGTAAGGATTAATCATCTTCCTGTAACAAATGTTATAAGAATATGCTTACAGTTGCTAATTTTTAATTGTGACTTGAATTTTCTTATTTCTCCTCACCCTCCTGTTTTTAATTTATGAATTTTATTAAATTTTTTCAACAAATTTCCCTATGACAGTTATTACTTTCTACAATTTTTAGAGCAGTTTACCCCTTAGAAGGCATTTTGACAAGCTATTCTTTAAAATTACTTCTAGATTCCTACTATGTCCACACATTGTATATAGTGTTGGCTTTTTAACCTGAGAATTTTGAAGAATGAATCTTTTTTTGGACATGGCAAGATCTAAGGGACACTTTGTGTTTAATGACAGGTGTTACAACAAAGGAAAACCTTCTTGAATTACGAGAGGTTTATATTCTACTGACAGAATGTAATTAAATCATAGCACAGTAAGCTGCCTCTTACTAATTCATTAACCCTCCTCTTTGCTTAAATTTTCACCTGGGAAGATCTTAACTTTCAACTTGCTGGGTTTGTGGAACTAAAAATCGGAGCTCCACCACGCTCTTCTATAAAAACTTTATAAAGAATCTCATCAGCTACAGCCAAACAGTCTTCCTCAGGAACTTAGGCTCATGGCATTACAACTGTATATCTGTTGTACACGGAATACTGTTATTTACACAAAATACTCAGATTTTTACAAGGAGAATAATGATTTATCAAAAATAAAGGTCAAGGGTCTATGTTTTGATCCTTTGGCTTAACTTTGTAAAGTGCAAGATGTCTAGTAATTAATTTAGTTATTACTCAGGTCCAAATTACTTCCAGAATTTAATTGGGAATTAATTTTCCAAGATAATAATTTTTGAAAGTCTGGGGAGGTGATTATATTAATATTTTGGCATCTAAATATCTTCTCAAGGGCAGTGTTCAAACACAGGTTTAGAAGTTATGCTCAAATTTCTTTATTTCTTTGGTGATTAAAGTGTATTTAAATGCTTTGCTGAATATTGATTTTAGCTGTACTAAACTGCTTGGTTGAACTGGGGTCAACTTGAAGCGTTTTAGCTATATGCTAAATTGAGTGGGCTTATTCATTTAGCTCTGCACTTAAAAAGGTGACAAATTTCAGCTGCTGCCTATATGCAGGTGCAGAGAAATGTCATTTGCATTACTAATGATGTCTGTAAATAATTTTTTTAAATCTATAATTTTATACATAGAGTATTTTACACTGATTTCCCCATGAACACACTTCAGAATGAAGTATCCTAACCCACAGTAGGACCATTTAGGAGAAACATTGGAAAATATTGTGTTGGAAGTAAAACATTGTCCTCTCAGTGAAACTTCCTTTCTTAGTATATAAAACATGTGAATTAACTGACATTCAAGTGGTCTATCTGCATTGGCATACATTGATGTGAGTTTGACTGTAAATATTGACTGTTTAACATTCTTGGTTGGTTTGGCGGGGGGGGGAGGGGGTTCAGTTCAGCAGTTTCTTTCCTTGGCATAGTCCATGATATATATATTTTTGTGTACTTATTGAATAACACTTTTTAAATTATTAGTTTTAAGTTTTTTAAATTACTTTTACTATGAAAGATGTCTTTATTATTAAGCATTAACATTGTGAGTAGCAGAAAGTTGGCAATATTGCACATCAGTTGTGTCCCAGAATCATAATTATGGTGTGATGTACAAAGCTTGCCACTTAGAAGGTCAGGCAATAAAGGTACTTTTGTCTGTAATACAAAAGCTTAATTCTGATTGTATTTAAAAGAAAAATTATTCAGAAGTTTTGTGGTTTTACTGGCTTTTCTGAATAGATGTTAGTCATACTGTTCTTTAGGGCAGCTAATTATTTTCTCAAATAGGTGGTATCTGTATTTTTTTCATCAATAATAAATAACAGATAATAAACACATTGTTTGGTATCTTTTCAGTGCTATATATACATGCAATTGAGGTTTTTAATAAACAATGGAATAAAAAAAAAAGACCTCAAGCATCTCAAACAAGACATAATAGGAGTAATAATGTTGCTCTTTATGTGGCTTTTATTTTTAAATATTTCCAAACCACTGTGTGAACTTTGTCTATAACATCAGAACAAGGATTGGAACAATCATATCTGGTTTGCTGGAATCTAAGTATGCAAGTGGATATCGTCACTAATATTAATTTACTCTTTATGTAGCACAACAGTGATGGGTTAGGTGGGGTTTTTTTGTGGAAGGATTTGAAAAACATTTCAAATATTTTTCTTTTTCCGAGTTCAAATTCTATTTCTTCCCACTAAGAAAGCTACTAACATTTGTCACTACCAGGAACTCTAACCTGAAGTCAGAGCTGGTAAGTTTATCTTTGAGAATGAACTGGTGAGTTCGTCTTACTGTGAAGTTTATTTAAAGTGCTGTATAAATTTGGCCTACACTCACATTATAAATAAACTGTGAAATCAGTCCATGTTTGTTACAGAAAACCACGTCAGATTTAGGAAAAATACTGTGTTTCTGTATATTCCTAGTACACCTCCACACTTCTGCTCTGCTGCTGGCCTGTTCACTTCTGCGAATGTTCATGTTGCTTCCTTCCTCCCCAAAGCCCTGAGATAATGAAATCATGCAGAAACAGCTAGCTTAAAATCTCTGTCGCCTGAGGACACAGAGAGCTTTTCCCAATGACCAGGCTCAGGTATGTTTTCTGGCCATATCATGGATTTTGAGTAAAGCAGAGGAAAATACCAGAATCCTCCTACTTCTTGTTTTCCATGGCTTCTTTGAGGAGTAAATTCAAATGTACATGTTAGCAGGTGGTATCACTTCCATCCAAATGGAGTCTTCTGCATCACCGGGACTGGGAGAACAAACTCAATCTCTGGTTTTCAGTAAGTAGAAAGACTGAAAAATTATCATTTCTAAAATTCTAATCCCAAAACATTATCCTCTAGTACATAATTTTGTTACCCATTAGGAATATCTCCATGTGATTTATTTGAAGAATACAATAGATAGATAATTAGTATTTTTTATATCAATGTTTAATTAAAATCATGGTCTTCTCTTTCTGTCCTAATATATTTTGTTTGCACTACCCGGGTTTTGGTAGCAGGGGGCCACAGACATGGCTCCTGTGAGAAGCTGCTGGAAGCTTGCACCATGTCCAAGAGTTGCCTCTGTGATGACAAATTTAAGAAGAAAATCAAAACAAAGTGCACACAGTTTTTTTCTAACTAGAGAAGAGGAGGAAAAGAGACCATGTGAGGGAAAACACCATGGAGACACCAAGGTCAGGGCAGAAGGAGGAGCAGGAGCTGCTCCAGATGCCAGAGCTGAGATTCCTCTGCAGGCTGTGGGGAGACTATGGTGAAGCAGCTGTGCCCCTGCAGCCCATGGGGATCCATGGGGATGCAGAGATCCACCCACAGCCCATGGGGATCCATGGGGATGCAGAGATCCACCCACAGCCCATGGGGATCCATGGGGATGCAGAGATCCACCCACAGCCCATGGGGATCCAGGGGGATGCAGAGATCCACCCACAGCCCATGGGGATCCATGGGGATGCAGAGATCCACCCACAGCCCATGGGGATCCATGGGGATGCAGAGATCCACCCACAGCCCATGGGATCCATGGGGATGCAGAGATCCACCCACAGCCCATGGGGATCCATGGGGATGCAGAGATCCACCCACAGCATGTGGGGATCCAGAGCAGGGGGGTGCAGAGAGGAGGCCCACAGCCCATGGGGACCCAGTGGGGAGAGGATCCACCCCAGGCTGGGCATCCTGGGATGCAAAGAACCCACAGCCCATGGGGATCCAGGGATGCAGAGATCCACACACAGTTTTGGGAGCACTCTGTGCCTGCAGGATGGACTCACAGCCCATGGGATCCATGGGAGAGCATGGTGTGTTTTTGGCTGCTGCTCGTGAGTGGAGCCAGGCTGGAGAAGTTCACAGAACTGTCTCCCGTGGGAGGGACCCCACAGTGTAGCAGGGGAAGGACTCCTCTCCCTGAGCAGCAGAAGAAAACTCCGGGTGAACTGACCAAAACCCCCACGCCCTGTCTCCCTGCACTGTCAGTGGGAAGGAGGGAGGGGGTAGGGGGAAAAGGAGTTTTAAGTGCTTATTTTTCTTGTCATTATTTTCCTCTGATTTGCAACCTTAAGTTGAGCTTGTTTTGCTCACGGTCCTTATCTCAACTCATGAACTTTTTATTAATCTTTTTTTTTATTTTTTCCTCTATACCCAGCTGTGGCAGGGGAGGATAATGAGTGACTCTTGTGGGTGTCTGATGTTGGTCCAGTGTCAAACCACGACAGCTTTTGAGGCAGGAGTATTTATAAGGGAAGGATTCCAGTTTTGCTATGATTAACTCACCCATTAATTTTCATGAAAATATGCTGTTTACATAAAACCACTTGGAGAAGTCACAAATACTGAAATTTCAGATATTGGCTTAACCTCATCTCAAAATTATTTTGCCCTGCACAGGGTGGTCTTGCATCCTGTCTCCTTGATGTCCACCTCTCTTCCTTTCTCTGTTGATCATGAGTACTGCTGCTTGTTTGCATATGCAATCCAACTGCTGACTGCTTTTGGGTCCAAAAGTCTGCAGCATCTGTCTTTAGCAGAAAGGATCAGCCTTCCAGACCCTTCAGCACATGCAGTTCCTTGCTGGTGGTGCCAGTGTTCTGTTATTATTACAATTTTTGCACTAAGGGCTATTTTCTGTTCATTAGTTTACAGCTGAAGTTTGAGAGCTCCACTGCAGCCTTTACTTGCCCCCATTCACAAAAAACTGCTAGTGTTTAAGTTCCTTAAATCTTAACTATGTGTGGTATCCACAGAGTAAAGCTGAAAATTTTTAGACAATAGTGCCTTAACCTTTAGATGATTGTTATTGCAGTTAACACCAGTTCATGGCAGAACAAATACAGATAAGTCACAATATGCTGCACTGACAAGTTAAAATAAGGCCCATGGAATTTTAATAGTCATAGTAGTGGTGGTAGTAGTATTGCTAGTAAGAACAAAAATTCTTATTTATTTCAGATACAGAGTAGATGTTGAAAAGACACCTTAAATCTAAGCTAATATTAGAGATACCCTTAGGGGAAAGTAGAATTTATTCTGAAATGCACACATTTGCAGAACATAATAGATACTAATTAATCAGGAAAAATAGAGCAGTTCATCCTGTCACAGCTAACTGATAATGTTGCTTTAAATGCAATTAATGCATTAAAAAATAGCCATTTTGAAAGCACAACATAATAAATAATAATAAGTAATAAAAATAATAAAAAATAATAAAAAATAATAATAAATAATAATAAAAATACAAAATAAAAAATTGGATAACCTAGTAGACACACTAAATAGAACAAATTTTTTTTTAAGAAATAAGGGTTTTGAAGACACTGCAGGTGTTACTAGAAGTAAGAGAAAATTTTATATCCTTTATCTCTTGTTGTTATTAAAGTTATTTATTTTTATTTTAATCAAGAAAATTCCTTGCAATCTTTTACTCTGTAGAAGCTTATGTTGGCCTCTGCACCTAGTCTCAGAGAAACACAGTGTAGATTCTGTCGAGAGAAGTTTTTGCAGGACTTATCTTTTACCAAGGAGCCAATATTATTTTTTTATGATCAAAGAATTTTGTGTGCATATACATAACACTACTATGCCAGAAAACCAAGGGAACACTTTTCATCTCATGCACAAGTAACTTTTGAGGTCATCAACATCCATGAGCTTCATTGTGAGCCTAGTGCTGAAACAGACAGAATTGCTTGTTCCTACATTTTATAATTCCCTCTAGCAATTGTGGAAAGAAAATGGTCTGAGTTAGGTGACCACGGGGAGAATAAAATAAAAGTGTACAGGACTGAAATTACTAAGCCTTATAGTTGTCACAGTCTTTGTTTATTAGAGTCCATAGCCACAATATTTATTGTTTGCTTGTATGTAGGATTTATGCACTATTCGTGCTTACATTGGTAGACAACAAAAACAAATGTCTAAAGAGTTTCATTGTTTACCTGACAGCTTTTTAAGAGTATTGATCTTCAGGCTGATAGCTGAAGTCATTGTTCATTATCTATTTATCTAGCTAGAGAAACACATGCACTAAGTATTCTGGCAAATATCCAGATGAAATAAACCAAAAATCTAATACTCTACAATAAATTTTAATTTCTTAAAAATGCCTTATTTTGGATAAAGCAAACCTTCCAATTTCTAGTAAGTGGGATTGAATAAAGTTTGAGGGTGTGGTGAGGGGGTCGTGAGAAAAGTTTAGCACAAACATTTCATTTGCAGTCACTTCTAAAAGATCTTTTGTCATGAATGTTTTCAACTTCTCTGCATTAATAAAATCTACTCATTTAAGATCTATCTCTCCTGAATATGATCTCTACAGACAAAGATTTATGGCATTTAATATATTTTGAAGCTATTCCATAAAAAGCAATCCATCTTTCTTAAAACATGTTTATGTAAAAACTAAAGCTAGAGAAATAATTTCCCACACTTGCAAGACAGAGTCATCTCTGCCTCATTTTACAAAAGCAATTTATTTTTATTGACCAGACCAAACAACCCCAGGGGATTCTCCCAAGTCTATTTCTAATGAAATTATTAGTGAAAGAGAAAAAAATTCAGACAGTAATCAAGGAACAACTACATACTTGTCAACAGAATATTGATGTAAATGAAACCTTTGCTTATGTAGGATCTTTAAAATCTACTAAAAATTTTATAAAACGTGGATATTTATGAGGCATAAGCTTCTCATCAGCTTGTCACCTGCATTTCTCTGACCCAGAAATGCAAATAATTTTTATGGGCTTTAAATACAGGCTTTAAGTGAGGAAGAATGGGTTATATAATGAAACAAAGTGCAGACTTCCCAAGATCTCTGCCTAGTATATTAATATTAATAAAGTTAATGCAGTCAGAGAGGCATCATGACATGCAAAGGGATCTCCTCAGTGTTGAGCAACCAGGGGCTGGAGAGATAATCCCTTCATGTATCTGCAGTCTCTGGGCAGAATCCACATTCCAGAAACTCATTGGAGCATCAATTTGACTTCTTCTACCATCATATTCAATATTTGGCCATGTAGCTCATAATAACTTGGGTGTTATTTTCTGTAATTTGTGATCCTCTTTGACCCTAGAAGTTAATTTGTCCCTGTTTACCTTGGAAATTAGCCATCCTTCCATAAATTAGGAAACCATCACAACTGCTGGGCAGCAGGAGGTAACAAATGCCTGCAGAGACAGAGCTGTGCTGCCAAACTGGGTGACCCCAGCCAAGGCTGTCTCAGCAGAGCTTTCCCTGAGGCCCCTCTTTAAACTCAGCATAGGTTTTGACTGTGCCATAGTGTAATACCACTTTTGCAGGTCTTTCCACTTTGTAATAGTGAGGGAACCTAGCAGTAGGAAGGTATAAAGATGTTTTCAGGTGTTAAATGTTCCTTTCATCATGCAAAGGTTGTTTTCCAAAATCTCCCTTTCCTTTGTAGAAGCAGTGGTGGCATCCTTAGGAAAAGGTTTTAAATCTGTCCTGTCAAAGCCCTTAGGAAAGGACAGAGATACTTTAGACAAGCAGATATACCATATATTTAGATGCTTCCTCCTACTTTGGAGGGCTCTCACATTTTATTTGTCTTTTATTTTTTTGTCTTGTCTCCACATTTTCCTGTTTCTTCCTGAATCTGTCCTCCATCCTTTCTTCTCCATCTCTAAGAGGATGAAACAGAAGAAGCTGGAAGCAACTGCCTATTAATTACTGTCTAAAGTTCCCTGTCACAGTGGGTTGCCTGCATGTTCTCCCTTCATTATCAGAAGCTGCAGTGTGAGAGTGCAGAAATCTGCTGGACTTTTACTTGTCTGTGCAGCAGTGGAACAAGACCAATAGGTTTTTAATTTTTTTGGCATGGAATTTAATGACACAGGTTAAACCTAAGATAGGACAATTAATGGGCATATACAAGACAAATTTTATGCAGTCTCTATTTCACTAATCCTGCTCTTAGCCTCTAGATAAAATAAGCTAACGAGATACAGTACAAGGTAAAGCAATATGACTATATGCAACCATTCAAAGCCATTCTTCAACCTGTTGTTTCTCTTGGAAATTCTTTCTAGATGATGCAACTATAAAAGCATCTCGTTTTCTCCATGGAATAAATAAAAAACACCTAGAAAGTACTTGCCTAACAATATACTTGAAAAAAAAACCTGAGTTCTAATCTTGATTTCTTAGCTGACAGGGTCATTGATTACCTGTTATCTCCATTCCCCAGATTTTTCCTGGCTTAGAAGTGGCTTTAAATTAAGGGTTTTAACTGAAAACATGTGCTGCTCATTAGCTCTGCTACTGCCACACCTGTGCTGTTCTGTTTTTAACAGCCTTTTGCTTTGTCCAGGCTCCTAGATATCGTTTTATTTGTTATTGCTGCAGTGGCTTGAGTATTTATCTACTGTTATTGGCATTTCTATCCTATGTTTCAAGGACAATAGAGAGGACTGACTTGACAAAGAGAAGCAAACAGGTTTTAACATAAAAGATGGGTTAAATGAATAGTTTGTGACTAGGTTAATGCTCAAGAACGCTGTTCTTTAAAGTGGGCATCTCCTGCTAAAGATTTTTGAAAATTTGACTAGGAGTAGTACATTTTTTCCTGAAGTTGGATGGGTTGAAGAGGGCTGTTTGTTTTGTAGTGCTGAATATGCTGGTGTCCTTTTGCTAGGCTTTTTTGCCTGGAAATATAGATGCTGATAATTTAGACTTGGCTATGGTGTGATTGCTCATGCTTTGAAAGTAAACTGGCACAGTCATCTTTTCTGTCTTCAGAGCTTGGAGTGTGAAGCCTAGCTATAAAGGCTTTGTAGTCAGTGAATATAGAGTTCTAGATGTTGACTTATCCTGTCCTGAATAAGGTGTTTTAGTCTGATAGTGTACAAACAATTGAAGTGAGATACCTTATTTACAGACAATGAATCTATGAATTTGGTGTAAGGCATCTATGTACTTACTGCAACTGAAGAACTACAAACAGCCTTTGGCTACTCTGTTTTGGGAGTAAAAGGAATCCTTTGGTGAGTTTGATAAATGGTGAGTTGATGCTGCCTGCCTTTCAGCAGTAATGCTTAGTGCTTTTGAGCTCTTGTTGTGCTATACTTAGCTTCCATCTTTTATGGCTTTTCTTTAGGGGACTGAAAGAGTAGGATGAAAACCTCAAACTAATAAAGTTGTTTAAGTTGGTTTTTTTTTTTTTTTTTTTTTTTTTTTTTTTGTCAAGGTACTTCTTGAATTTTGCAAATTGTTTTTTTGCTAGAACACTCAGGAAAAACTTGCCATTAAGATGGATCTTTTAGTGCTTACAGAGACTTTGGAGACAGGTGACTGGTACAGTTTAGGGTGGGAATCATAAACCAGTGCTTCCGGTGAGAGGTTATGCCAAAAGGTCAGATTCTAATTAATCAAAACCTTACAGAGAAAATAACCATAATAATCAGACATGATCAGGTGCAATTATTTTGTTGTACAGGAAGTCTGTTGAAATAATAAAGCCAATCTTTATGTAATTATAACATTGTTGCAAAGGCTGGAGATAAAACTGTTCAAAGTGACTGAATGGAGAGGCAAAGTGCATGGTTTTATGAAGATATGCACACCTGCCTGAATTCACTTAGTCTGAAATACCACACATCTTACTTCTTTTGTCCTCAGTTACAGGTCTGTAAAATGCGACAGATTGTTTTCATCTCATGAGATTTTGTCACCATTGCTCTTTTTTTGTTTTTGTTGTTTTATTTGTTTGGAATTTTGTTTTTTTATTGTTGTCTTGGGGTTTTTTGTTTGTTTGTTTTTTGTTGCTGATTTTTTTGTTTGTTTTTTTTTTCTTTTTTTCCTTTGGATGTTTTTGTTTTTGTGAAGTACTTGGATGTCAGAATATGAGAGCTATAGTAAAATCTATTAAGGGAATTAATAATTCTGTCTTCATGGCAGGGCCCAAACAGCAGGCAGTTAATAAAATTTGAGGTCACAAAATTACAGGTGAATAGGAAGGAAAACATTGACTAGTCAACTAGAAAACATTTACTGTCCTTTCTGAGTTTGATTTAAATAGGAATCTTGTGGAAAATAAGTTGTTTGTAATTAAACATTGAATCATAATGTGTATGTTGAAGGGAAGTAAGGATTAAATAAAGAATAAAAGATATATTGTTGAAGTTCTGAACACTTCTCTTTGTGATTCTGTGTCCGTTATGGAGAGTGTGTGGAATTGGAATAATTTGCTTCTGCATTTCAGCAATGTGCTGAAGCAGGAAAATAAAATTAAAAGTTAAATCCTCTGGGAAGAGGAAGACGGATGCTGCATATGACTTGAATTACAGATCTGTTTGCATCAAGAAAGTAATTTTTGCAAAGAATATCCCCATCACTGCAGTTCCATATTGCCCTGCTGCATAGATCTTGGATCTGAAAGCAGTCAGGAAAGCACAGTTTGACAGAGTGGAACAATGCTGTGACAACAAGACCAGGTGCCTTTGTTCAAACTCATGGAAAGTGACTGACTGATGGGTAACATGAGTAATCTGCTGCTAGGAATTCACTCATGTCTGTCTGTGGCAACAAAAGCACAGCTGTTCAGCTCGAGCTGGGTACCTTGGCAAGGCTTCTTTGTATAGCCTTGTAACAGCCTTTGAAATACTTGAGGTGAATTTGTGTACATGTGCACTGCAATGCAGACTTAATGGTCTATTTCTCTTGTCAAATGCTCCCATAAATAAACACACTGAGTCATTTACTTGGTTGCTGTAATTGACCTTATAATAGGAAAAGCATGGAGCTGAAATCTAACTTGCAGATATTATAGATATAGGCATACTGCTAGAGGCTCGTTAAAATTCAGGCTCTGTCCTGCATCCTGGCATTCAAAAGTGTTCCTGGCCTTAGTTTTCAGTGATGAGTTTTCAAATATTACTTCAGATCAAATGTGTTATTTTTCTGCATTATCTACACATTTGAAAATGTTACCAAGTTCACAAAATAAATATGAGAGCAGTAGGGAGATAAAGAGACCTGTTTTAGGTCAATTAATCATTTAATTAGGTATTTTTCTAGATATGTATTTTTATCAGGGAAAACTAGATTTATTTAAGTACTTAGAGTGTTATTTTCCATTTTATTCTTTGAGCAGATAAATTAATTTGACCAACTAACTTGTTCTTAATCTCTTGCTTCTGCTTCCTGAAGTACTACTCAGTTATCATCTTCCCTTCCAAAAATGCATCTGATCTCGCTTTAACCATTATTCTACCCCCTGCTGCTTTCTGAGATGGAAAAACATATTTTCTGGTTAATCTTCATGTAAGCCACCCACAAAGGTGAGGGCACATCATACCTGAGAAACATATCCAGATTTATAATGAGTCTTTCTGGGTCTTCCACTGCTCCAACTCACTGCATTCTAAATTTCAAAACTGTGCCGACATTAATGCTGTAACAAAGACTGAATGCTATCGTGTACAGCCAAGCTTTTTCAAAATAACAGGCTAATTACAAAGCTTAACCTGAGACATCTTAAGACACCCGATTTTTCAAAGCAGACTTCTTGTGTATACAGTGAAAATTCACACATTTTCAACTAAACACTTCAAATTGCTAATTTGTTTTTCAATAGCTTCAATAAAACTATTAAAACAAAAGTTAAATCTTAAACTTGTAAGATCTACAAATTATGAGCTTCCAAGTTTCCAAAATTGGTTCTATGAATATAGCATAAAGTAATTTACATGATTTTCAGTCCAATAAACTATATGGAAGAGGAAAACAATGGGGTACTATGGATTTTTTTGTTTTGTTTTACTTGTTTGTTTTAAGGACTTGAGATCAAGAGGCAGAAAACTGTATACCTCCCTGAGGAGGAAAACATTGGTGTGGGGCTCTAGTGAGTCCACTAATTGTGCTTGTTTGTACTCTTATGTAGAGAATTGGAACTTTGAGAATATGCAAATAAATTAATTTACTGAGATTCATCCTGTAAATAAATTGGAAATTCACCCTGTTCATTTTCTTCCACAGTTTCAAGTCCAAACCAAAACCCTATCACTTTTGTGTTGGGGTAATTACTAGGAAAAAAAAAAAAAAAATCAGTAGGCTCCAAACCATAAATTTGTCAAGCCAAGCAATAAAAGGCCAGAAAACTCTAAAAAGTGATGTTGTGTTATGCAAATAATAATAATTCTCTCTCGTTATGTGTATATATTATGATACAGTCTATGACAATATCACAGCTAGTGTTGTTGGACTGTATTTTTCCATTGATGAGATTTTTATAGTCTGCACAGATGTGCAGAGATGTTAAGGGCTATAAACTGCACACTTCAACAGACTTGACTTTCTAAATGAGAAAAATAGTGGCACCCATTTTCATTGTTAGACATGACTGATTGATTTTTGTCTTAAGCTTCCTGAAATACCTTACCTGAAGAATATTACCAGTATTGAAAATTTCACCAGAAGTTTCACCAGAAAAGCAATTGAAAATGGGATACCAATATTGTCTAGTGAACCTCATTAAGAGGACAGATAGCACAGATGCTAGCTGTGTGTATTGGAAACAGAAATGGAGATATAGCCACTGTAATGAAACTAACTGCAGGAGACACAGGTAGTGCAATAACTAGTTTTTATCCGGATTAAACCAACCATGAATAATAAGCAGATTGTTTCAGTGAAGATTTTTAACTGATGCTACCTCTCCAGTTTCATTTAGTCATTACTACATGCAAAATACACATTGCTCTAGGATGGATACGTAGAAAATAGCTGGTTCCTTCTTCAGAAGCTGCACTCCTTTCTATTCATTCTGTGAGGTTTCCTAAGCATAAATTCAAATAAGTTTAACTGTCCTTCCTGGACATCTTAACAAGACTTGCAAAGCAACATATTTTGTGTGAAGAGAACCAAGCAATTGAAATGTAGAGCTGAAGTAGGGAGATGCCAGAAAATACTATATTAAAGAAATAACCTTTCATTGTAGGCTGAATAATAGTCAATCCCTTGGTTCTATACCACCCAAAATATTTTATAGGCTCATAAGCAAGGAAGAAAAGAATCTGAATCTGGATGCACAGTTTGATTTTAAATAGCATATAATCCATCATTGTTTGTTACTTGTTTGTATGAAAGAAAGAGGAGAGCTTAGAAGAAATAATGTCAGATGTTGCTTGCTGGATAGCAAAGCAGGATATTTTTCCTTGCCAAGACCTATCTCTTTCCTGGAGCAGAGAAGATATCCTTGTTTCATTGCAAAATCTACTCCCTTACCAGCAATTTGAATATTGTCAGTATCAATGTAACTATAAATTTTTTTGAGCAGCTTTGGAATAATATGTTTTTAAGCCAGCCTCTACTAATTTTGAATAGTTCTTAAGTCTGATAATTTTGTTTCCTTTTATGCACTCAGTCAGATTTCTATTTCCAAAAGAACAGTGTTTTTTTTTTTTTTTTTTTTTTTTTTTTGTAAGTATTCTGTGGGCTATGATGATCACTCTAAGGGGAGATTCCTTCCTTCCTTCCTTCCTTCCTTCCTTCCTTCCTTCCTTCCTTCCTTCCTTCCTTCCTTCCTTCCTTCCTTCCTTCCTTCCTTCCTTCCTTCCTTCCTTCCTTCCTTCCTTCCTTCCTTCCTTCCTTCCTTCCTTCCTTCCTTCCTTCCTTCCTTCCTTCCTTCCTTCCTTCCTTCCTTCCTTCCTTCCTTCCCCTAATAAAATCTCAACTTTTAGATACTTGTTATGTCAGATTCTAAAAAAAAGCTGCAGGAGACTTGAGCTATCTAGGAATCATTGAGGAAGCTGATTGAATCAGCTGAAGTGCATTTACATTCCTCTGTTTGACAGTTTTGCAGGATTCTTCAGTTTTCTTAAGAGATTTAACAGCCTGAGTCTGGGCTGAAGATGGTCTTTAAAGGATGAAAATTAAAATAATCAGAATTCATGTTTATGGAAGTTTCTTTGGTATTAGGATGTTACCTATGCTTCAGCAACAGAAGAGATTAGACATGACTATCATTTTGGATATGCTATATAGATTGGATTTTTTTTTTTTTTTTTTTTAAGTCTTCTAATTTTTATAATTTTTTTCCCCAGTCCCAGAACAATGTGGTGTCTGGGATTTAGGTAGGCAGTCACTACCACTTCAGTGGAGATTGAGCTGGCACACAGGAATACCCTCTCCTGCTGCTTTATTTTCCTATTGGTTACCTATTATTAAAGTTAACTAGGCAAGAATAGAAACCCCATAGGAAAGCCCAGCTAGAAGTTGATTTTTCTTTGTCAGCTCAAATTCCTCTGGTTAGAGAATCAGGCAGCAATTGCATATCCCATACCTGCTGCTACTTTTCCTTTGCCTGCTAATGAATCCCTGCAAAGAGACAGTAGCAAATTAATTGATTTCCTGTGTGTGTCCCAGCTTTGTTATTGAGTTTAAAAGGAAACTATATAAAAAGGGGTAGGCAGGAGGTTGGCTTGTTGCTTTTCTGATTGTTGTTTCATGTTTTTTGTTAATATTTGATTTGTTAAAGTTTTAATGACTCCCATTAGATATTTCAGTTATAAATAATCACAGTGCAGTTTATGAAACCCAAGAGAAGAGGACGAATTGGAGGAGGGTTGATGTTTTTTAAATATTACAAAATGTTCAGGGATGGGTCAATTTATAGCTGATAATGAAATTTTAATCATAGCAGTACTTAAGATTAAGATAAAATAAGCGCTAACATGAAATGCATTGAGGCTTTTTACATAATTATATCTTTGCAAGAATTTAATTAGGACATAGTATTCTCTTGAAACAAACATGCTGTGTTAGGTTAGATTTGTTTGCAAGCATGATCAAAATGGGAGCAATACTGTCTTTTGCTGTTTTGTATCACTAGATTTTGTGGCTTTGAGCACTGGAATGCATTATGTGAATGAACAGGAGTGTCTGCTGGCCAGAAAGGGAACAAGGAGCCTTGAAATAGGAGAATTTTGGCTTCTAGCTGTGTCACTGATACAAGTCCACCACTCTGCCTAAAAAAAAAAAAAAAAATCAACAAAATTAATGGAAAAACCCAAACAAACAAAACAACAAAAGAATGAATGAATAAAACCCCAACAGAGCAACCTGGCTCTAGACCCTAGAGTGACACTACTCAATATTTTTACCCCATAACATATACTTTAGTCTGCTTCCCTGTTCCAAGCCCAGACTAAGCATTCAATTTTAGGAAGAACTTTAAATTAGTTATCCCCCGAAAGGAACCTGTTTATCACTGGCAAATTCCATACATTTTAATGGCATCCTCTACCTGTCTAGAGGAAACTGCATTCCTAGTGTCTCTAAAAGCCTGCAGAGAGCAACAAGCTTGAAAATCTGAAGGTAAAATATTGAAGACTTAGAGCAGTTATTGTTTTGTTCTCTTTCAAAATTGTTTCAAATCTCATCTGTTTCAGAAATATCTTGAAGGAGAAACTTTGTCTGCAACCTGTTCTGATCTTTTTTTTTTTTTTAATCCTGAAAAATATTTTAATGTTACAGGGCAATATTTATAGGGATGCTTAAAGAAAAAAAAAAAAATCCTAATTCTTTAGATTAGAAAACATCTGTGATATTTCTTCATGCTCCTTACAAAGAAGACAAAAAACCCCAGAAGTGTGTTAATTATCCTGTAACTCAAAGAATTCATAAAGGAACCAGAGGAATATGTGAACTTATAACAGAGATGTCACCAATAGCATTGCATTTTCAACAACCACACTAACATTTTTCTGTTTCTATTTATGAAACTTAAATAAAGTAAAAGATGGCATCTCTGGTTTGATGTCCTTAATACACATATCATAGCAACTGTTTGATACTGCAGCTTTTCTTTTCCAGTGGAAAAACTATGGGAGACAGCAGCTATTCTAGAAATGAAAGGCATAGCAGAGAAATAGGCACAGGAGAGGTAAAATAGAAATTGTAGCAAGTTGCGACAGCTTTTCATGGGGAAGAAAAGTTAACAAGCGTGAACTGGAGGAAAGATAAAAAGGTGGGTGTAGTGTAATTTCTGGATCCTGACAGCTAGTAAAATCAAGTAAATGAATGGGTTAGTATATTTTTGAGGTAAGCAGTGCTCAGAAAACCAAGCTACAATGGATGGGGCAAGGACTAGGACTGTGATACTGTGGAAGAAGAGGGGCTTTCACTTTACGTCTGTTGCCTCCCTGGCTTTGTTAATAGCCTAAAAGTGTGAATAAACATTGGGAATGGGTACCAAATAGAGAGACAGTAATGAGAAAATAATCAGGAACATGAAAAGAAGATCAGATTATTTGTGTGTGTTTGAAACTTATACAGAAGACTGCTGGTTTGAATACCTTGCTGTAGTGCTCAATTCTTAGTGCTACAAAGCTGTCTTTCAAGGACTTTTGAATGCAAGTGCTGTATAGGTTATTACTGATATTCTGCAATTGTGTTTCCCATAGTTACTCCAAGTCCTGATTTTGTCTCTGCAAAATGACCTGGTTAATAAAGCAAAACTTTGCATCCATTCTTTTTAAGTCGAGATACACAGTAACTAGTCAGATCTCCTAGAACAAAACAGAAAAGAAAGTATATGAATAGTTGTTAAATTTATTTTTACTTTCGGTACAAACTGTAGGGCATTCAGGCTGTTCAAAAATTATAACCTATATATGTTCCAGTGATGTCTACTAATGAAAGATACACATCATGAAACTGAACCTATAAAAGAGAGGATGCTTATAAGTGTCTGTGTACTACTTGGCTATTTGAAAATACCGGGTAGATATTGGCCCTTTTTTATTGATTACATTGCAGACAGGTTTCTCATCTTCTGGTAAGTAGTGGCAAAACTACAATGATCATCACTTTATTGCTTTTTTGTTAAAACAGAGCTCTTTTCAAAGGTAGTGTTCTCAAAAAATACCTTTCAATTTTATTTTATTAAAAGATTTTGGGTAGGTTGGTAGAAGAGTTATAAATCTGTTTGTCTGGATAAAACCTTCTTACTACTGAAGACAGGCTTTTTAAGAAGAATTATGTTAACAAAGTTAGTTCAGAAAATGTTAATAAAAATGTGGTGGCTTTTCTTTTCCTTTTTTTTTTTTTTTTTTTAAGTAACCAAAGCAATCAAATAATATGGAGACTAAAAGAAACAGCAGAGTGAAAAGTAGATTTCCTTCAAGTTCATTAATTGACTTTGAAATCTTAATTATTCCCTTTCTTTTCCACTGTATTTCTTTTTAGCCAACTCATTCACAAACCCTATGGAGAATCATAGAATGGTTTGTATTGGAGAAGATCCTGAAGATCATATAGCTCCAACCCCTCTGCAATGACCAGGGATACTTTTCACTAGACAGGTTGCTCAGTGACCCATCCTGCCTAGCCTTGGAAACTTGCATGAGTGGAGCAGCCTAAACTTCTCTAGGCAGCTTGTTCCTGTGCCTCACCACATTCACAGTAAAGACTTTTCCCTACTACCTAACCTAAACCTACTCTGCCAGTCTGAATCGCTTCTCCCTTGTCCTGTCACTACCTGCCCTTGCAAAAGTCCCTTTCCCTCTTGTTGGCGTCCTTCAATTACTGGAAGGCCACATCTCTTCTCAAGGCTTAACAATCTGAATTCTCTCAGCCTTTCCTCATAGGAAAGGTGCTCCATATCTGTAATCATCTTTGTGTCCCTCCTCCAGACTCACCCCAACAGGTCCATGTCGTTCCTGTGCTGGGAGCCCCAGAGCTGGATACAGCACTCCAGGTGTGGTTTCACAAGAGCAGAGGAGAATCAGGATGCACACCTCGTATCTGCCCCACATTTTATCCTTCTGAAGAAGTCTAATTGCACTACCTTTGGGAAGTAACAGGGCAACTTAATCAGTGGAATTCTGGAAGTTAAATCTATATGCCTTTTTCTCGAAAGAAAGCTAGAGGGACTGACATGTACTAATTATTGAATCTTTTATGTGCATGTCAGTATGGTTGAATCATTGCCTAGCTATACTGCTAAGCCAGCAAGCCTAGGCTGTATTAAATTTCATTCTTTGGAAACCTTAAAACATGAGAAATCTGTCCCACCTAATGTGCTTGATGTCTAATTCAGCATGGTGTGACATGTAAAACACTGGATTGTGAGGCAGAAATGGATTTCTGAGTGCAATAAGAAACATTTGAGCAAAAGTACTGTCTTGAATAGTCTCTCTGCTGCTCCTTTTCCATAAAAACTACTGTTACAAATGCTTTCATTGAATTGTAAGTAAAGGGCTGCTGGAGTAGACAAGTGTTCACCCAGTCAGATACAACTAATGGATGACTGAACAAGCTGTTTCTTATTGCTACTGTGTTGTCATTTTCCATCTCCAGCTGTGGTTACTGTTCACAGATGCTTAGTAATTTGCACACTAGAGCAGTAGGTAGGGATGCTTATGGGTTAAAGCTCTGAATCAGGCCCAGGACCAAAGTGTTGGAGGCACACTCTGTGTGATCTGATTACTGACATAGCTAAACCTGCTTCAGTATGCTGTGTGTATGTGTATATTTGAGTTGATATGAATTAGTAACCAGGGCACTTGAGTTGACTTATTTGTTTTTCTCTAGTACCTACAAATACAGAAAATCTATGTGAACATCACAAATGCAGGATGTTGTGGCTGTTTTGGTCAGCAGCTTCCTCATAAATATTCAATAGAGGGCACAGGTTACCGCTCAATTCTTAATGTGAAACTTGTTATGTTGAAATACCCAGCTAAGGTTAGTTAAAGTCCATAAAGCCAATCTCCCAAAATGTAAGGAAGAGTCTACAGTTTTTTTTTTAGCATCTATCCATGTTGGATAGGAAAGAAATGTAGTTGATGACTTCCTTGAACTTTTTGTTCTCTTGTATATCTCTCACTTCTTGGTGGTTATCCCAAGAAAGAAACAATAATCAACCCATAAAAGGAGAAAAGGAAAGCTGAAAGTATTAGTCCACAAAGATTAAAAAAAAAAAAAAAAAAAAAAAAAAATTACAAATGCAACAAGATACTCTCAGTGGAGCAGGTTCCAAAATGCAGCATATATAATGACTGATCTAAGGTGCAGATTTTGTTTTTGTCAACACAATGAAAGGATCCACCAACACCAAGTGAACAGGCATGTGCTCTTTAGTTTGGGACTGCTGAATTAAGCAAATTAGGGAAATCTATTTTTTTCATGTGGCTGACAGAAAAACATTATGATAGTCTCACCTCTGTCACTGCGTTCCCAATGCTACAGAAGAGCACCAAGTTTTAAAGATGGAGAATACTACTAACAAGAAGGTTTTTGAACAAGATTTGCTTTCCAGCTGAGGTTAATGTCCTCTTGTGCTCAAGGCCACAAGCAGGAGTAAGCAAATGAGAGTAAGTGGAAATTCAGTGATGCATGGAAACATGGGGCTTTTTTGGACATCCAGTAGAATGTTAATGGGAAATTTTATGCCAGACAAAAATAGCAATGAGCATTGAGGAGATGTCTATTCAGGAATTCAGATGTCAGTGTTGGAAACTGCAACAAAGTAATCACAAAGATGTAAGAAAGGTGTTTAAGAGAATAACCAGGATCCAGGACCTCTCTAGGTTCATCTGTGTTTTTTTATCTCAAGTGCCAGATAAAGATTTGAAGTCTCAATGTGTGGATGAGATATAAATGATAATGATAAATTATAATGGCATAAAGATGAGTAGATGATGTAAAGATGAGATTTACTTATATTTGGAACTGAGGAAACTGTATAGGAAGGATGAGCTGTACCTTTATCACACTGCAGTCAAGTTGATGATAACTGAATGAGAAGGGTTACAGAGGAATATTGAAACTTAGAAATTGAGGGAAAGCTTGAAAATCACATACGATCACCTGGTTTATATTGATGATTGATGTGAAGAATGTCCAGTGCAGTCCCGAACAGTTTGAAAGAAATAAATGGCATACAAAAATTAAAGGAGGCAAAAATTAAATTAGCTCACCTATAAGGCCAGTTGATTCATATACGCAGCTCTAAGTGATGGACTGAGTACAAAACTTTGAAGTATTTTTATATCAACCTAATTTATGAGGGGGAGGAATAAAAAATGAAGCTACATGGCATTAAGTGATTCTTGCAAGCAGCCATTTCAGAAGCAGGAAATTCAATGGGACCTAATTTTACCAGGCTACCAGCTTCACAGGAATTAAATTATTTTCACTGATGGGAGAGTGAAAGGCATGATAGGTTTTAAAGGAAAAGGGAAGTACTATGGAACCTTTGTGGCCAGAATTTTCAGATTGTAAAAGTAAGATTTTATTAATTATATTGTTTATACCATAGTTAGGAAAAATAATGAACAGACTGTTAAACAAAATCAGTCAAATTGCAAATTTATGGCAGGTAGAAGAGTGGGCAATTAAAGCTACTGTGTACAGATCAATTCCATTTCTAGATGCAATAATTGGCTGCTTCTGAGACAAACTATGTGTAACAACAGGAAAATATGCCTTTCTGGTGGTTTACACTGAGTGCTGATCAACACCATACAGCTCTGTAGTAGCTACCATAGTACAATTAGGTTTAATGTTTGGCAGGAGCCAATAGGCAAAACAAATCCAGTGCATGCATATTCAATTTTAAGAGTTGGAAGTGTATGAAAACGAGAGAATTTTTCAAAGCTAAACACCTCCTTAAAGCAGCAGTGCAAGAAAATGGAAGCAATCTGGAGTCAGTTAAAAATCCACTTACTAGGTGACCAAATAAGTTGAGATGCAAACAGAAAACAAACAAGACTGAAAGGTCAGCCTTAAAAAAAAAAAAAAAAATTAAAAATTGCAAAGTTGGTAGGAGTGAAAGCAAGAAGAACAGAAAAGTCCACAAAATATGGCAGGTTCCATGCTTGAGCTCACATGAAGAAGCTCTTTAAATAGTTCAAAACTGAGGAACCAGGTTAGTGCTTTTGCTTGTTGACAAAAGAGCCAAGGAAGCAGCAGAGAAATAAAGTGAGTTCTTAACATTGGCCATTGCTGCTGTAGGTATTGGAGAGATTCCCAGTGACCCATGCTTTTTAAGAGACAGAACAGAAACACTAGCTCAATTTTCAGTAAATGTGTGGGTTATATTGGATCTGATAGACAAGTTGCATCTGATAAAGCTAGGATGATATTCACCAGAGAACTCTGAAGGAATTCAGATGTGAAATTAGGATCTTGGTCTGCATCCCAACATTACAAATAGGAGTTATACAGGAAGAGTGGAATATTGCTGCTGCAATCCTACCTGCAAAAGGGCTCTGGAGGACATCCTGTCAGCTGCAGAGCAATGAAGCTGGTGTACACCTCTGATAAGACAGCAGAAACTGTAAAAACAAATATAAGCACATGACTCTCTGGGAGTCAGCAAGGTTTCTGTAGAAGGGGACTTGCCTCACTAAAGATCTGTGTAAGACTTCTATGAATGGGGTATCATGCATAAAGTAAATCCAGTGGAGATAAAAGAAAGTAAATTACCATGATGTGACTGACTAAAACTGTAGGGGTGTAATGTAACCCAATGAATGAACCCTTGTGATAGAAGAATAATCTGCAACTGTGATGTCCTCATGAAGCCCAGAATATGCCCAGATGCAATGAAAGTGACTTCTGCCTTCACTCAAAAGGGACCAGAGAGTAGGTTTTGTTTTAAATGGGCAGCAGTTGAGTGGCTTAACTGGAGGTGTACACATCTCCTTAAGTTAGTCAGACCAGAATGAGGGGAGGGAATTCATGGCTCAGCCCAATATAGAGCATAAAAACTAGCAACGGTACTTTGAAGAGAGAACCAATGCTGAGATGCTTTCAACCCACGCATTGTTTCCTGGTAAGGTGGGATGCCCAGTGTTGTCACAGGCAGCAGGTCTTAGAGACAGGACTGGTAATGGGATCAAACTGTATATTGCAATTGCTATATTTCACGAAGTAAAATTTACTTGTGTTTTCAATACATTATGTATCACTCTGCTAAATAAGAAACACTGTGTGGCATCAAACGTCTCCAAATAAATAAATTTTACATTAAACATTATCCATTCCATTTACAGAATATCTAAAAGAACTTGCTCAGAGAATGTTAACACTGATGTGGCTTTAGGGGAAGGCTTTTCTTGTATTGAAAGTTAGAGCAGGGGAAGGAAGGATAGGGCTTGGAAATCGTTTTTTTGGGGTAAAGGAGGAGGAGTGAGATACCAGTCCTGTAGGATTGATGATGATATTGACTTTATTTAACATCAGAGGTGTCCTAGAAAATACAATGAAGAGGGAACCTTCCAAGCTTGCAGATGATAAACATTTACCCTTGAAGTAAGCTTAATGTGCTTCCTTACCTTGATGGTAAAGTAGTCTAAAACCACTTTATAAAACAGAGAAAAAAAAAAAAAAAAGCTGAGTGTGTGATGAATATAGACAACTTAATTCCTGAGAGACCAAACTAAAGTAAATTGTGCCAAATGCAAAACCAGAAGCTCCAACATAGCAAGGACAGGTTGGATTGACAGTTCTGTGAAATATTTGGTTTGATGTGCTGTTTACCATTCCTGGAACAATTTTCAATACCAGGGTGGCTTGAGGGAATAGATGGGATGACAGAAAGTGCCTAGGCCTAAATGTTCTTTCTAAATAGTATATGTTCTGAAGACAGAAGCTGAGCTTAGCTAGGATGTGCCTGTGCATATCATGTCTTTGATTGCACTCAGATAGAGAGCACTAGTTGCTGGTAGTCTCTCTTTGCAGTGCCAAAGTCTAGAGAGTGCAAGAGTGTTCCTTCATGTCTTTGATGAACATGGTTGCTATAGCAGAACTAAAAGCCCTGCAGATAATATGACATTTTCAGGTTTAGAAACACCAGCACAAAATGTGAGCAATTGGCACTTGTTTTATCACTGTGTAAAATGAGTTCCCATTTGTTATCTGAGGCATAATGATTAGCCAAATGTTTCTAGTCAATTCTGAATGTACTAATTTAAATCTGAAAAAAAAGATCATTTGTACACCTCCTTGGGCAAAGAGCATGCATATTTTCCAGTTACTGCAGTTGACTTAATGAGTGGCTACTCGCTTGTGTACTAAGCCCTCAGTATCAAGCTGCTTCTCTGGATTAATAATCTTTGTGATATTACATTAATATTCATTGTTAATTAACACTTATGGAACAGAGAAGGAAATGTGCAGTATAGCATGGGTTATTTTCATCATTTCAACTTCATTAATTCAGCATCATGTTTTTTCATCTATTTTTCATAATATACCCTGCCTAAGACGAACAATACTTGGCAGAATTAATCTTATAGTCGATAAACAGCCTGATAAAAGCAAAAGTTTTTTCAAAGCATCCTAAACAACTATTCATATCCTCTCCGTAGAGACAAATAGTCAAGGGTTTCCCTGCCTGCTATTCTGCTAAGCTGTTGCAAAACAACAACACATCTTTTCTTGCATTTATGTCATTAACGTTGCTGCTTTTCTCAAGGTCTAGGATCTACTGTGGCAAAGAGAAGAGAAGAGTTTTATCTTCTGTTGGACCAGTTAATATAACTTGGAGGGGAAAAAAAAACAAACCAGACCTTTTATGTATAGCAGTTCTTCCTGCCATTAGAAATCATATTAGATTTACAACACTGTTCCCTCAAAGTTTTTTTTCTATACTTATGTGAAATAGTCAGTAAAGGATGGAGAAAACAAACAAAACACAACACACCATACTCCTTCAAATCCACAAGATTATCAGTGCAAAACATTTTGTTCCCTCCAAAACTATTTCTACCTCATACAAATATTAATTAAAAACAAACAAACAAACAAACAAACAAACAAAAAAAACAGACAAAAACAAACAAAAAACCTAAGAGCATATCTAGTTCTTGATAAGGGATAAATTATAAAGTTTTCTGAAAAGAAAGAAAATAAAGAGGAATGAATATTGAAAAATTTCCCTGAATTACAAGACTGTATCTATCTTCATATCTGTGATGAAGACAAATCCATTAATTTCAGTAATAAAGAAAAAAATCAGAACTAAACCTTTTAGAAAAATCAGTCTTTGGATTTTTTTAATCTTTAAAATACTGAAGAAAATACACTCTTCTGTGAAAAGGCAAAATTAGCATAAGTTTTGTTTGCAAGTTGAAATCTGGATCAAAATGTTGCAAGGCTTATACACAGCATTTCTATTGCACAAAAGGTCAGCTGTTGTTTTGGCTGACATTCTTAATATAGTAATATTTCACAGCTGGTAATTTGCAGCCAGTAATAGCCAGATGGTGCATTTTCTAAGGTGAATTTAGAGCATTTTGAGCAGTTGTAAATGTGGGCTTCATAACAGCACAGCAACACAGAGTATTCTAGAACTCTATCTTTCTGGATTCAATAGCATGCTTAATCACAGCCAAGACCAGATATGCTCTACATTGTAGACTATAATAAGGGGACCTCTGATAATCAGGTATAACAAAATTGCTATATTTTTGACCTCTGACAGACTTAAATTTCAACTCACAGAGCTCACTGCTCCCTTGATAACGCTTATTTTGAGATTTTCTGCAGTTTTTGTACCTGTTTTGGCAGACTTTATTTTAAATCACTGCCTTATTATGCCAGGTGTCCCTGGTGCCTGTGTAAAACATTTTATGTTAGCAGACACTAATTTTATGAGGTTTTGGAGAGCTGAAACAGGAGATAAAGGTCTGTATCTGAAAACATATATATCTGCAATAAAATTATTCAAAAAAACAAAAGTGGAGGAATAAATGTTTGCCATAGTCATGCAGCAAGACTATGTAATCCTTGTTTTTTAGGAAACCTGCTTAGAAAAATTTTGTTACCGTATTAAGTTCCAAGCCTGAAGAGTTTATAGTGGGCAAGGGAATGGTAAATGATGAGCTTCACAGATTTCTTGCCAGTTGATAATATTTTCTGAAAGTTATTTAAGGTAATGGCTCAACATGATAATCTGCTCCCAGACTATATTAGAGTTAGATCCATTGTCAAGTAAAGGACATCAGGAACCAAGAAACTCTTCATCTCCTTCTCCCTTAGGAACTTTTCGAAGCAGTATACATATATTTTTAAGATACAATGTTGAAAAGAGTCCTGTGAAATAATGTCTTGAATTTCAAGGCAAAAATCCTTGTCCTGGTGATATATACTAGTCTTTAGGGTTTTTGTTTTGTCCAGTGAGCAACAAATTTACCAATATTCATTTGTAAGCTTCCCTTGCAGTTGAGCTAATGGTATGTGAAGTAACAAGAAGACAGAACATTGGACTACAGGGATCTGAATGGTTATAGAGTCTAATCTCTCCCAGCTGCAGGCAGTGAGCCACATGTATGCTCTCATTTAGTGGGAGAATACAAATCCAAAGGAGAAAAAGTACCACCATTTCTTCCCAAACAGGGCAGAAGTGAAAAATCAAGCAAAATATCTAAACAAAGGATTATGAAAATATTTTTTAAGAAGCTAAAACTGCAATGGAATTAATATTTCATGAGGATTGGTAGGAATTAAGTTCTCTAAACCTGAAACTGTATAGTACTGTTCTTGTTTAACTAAAAGATACATTTTATAGCTGAATAAAGATAATTTTTCCTCTTTAAATTGATTTGTGAATATCCATATATCTGCACATCTGTACCTTACTTTTATAAAGGTACAGATATATCAAGAACTCTTGAATTGAACTTTTAGCCAAAGGACTGAAGGCTGTCAGCTACTGAGGGATACTATCTGCTTGGGGAGACCACAACTTCTGTCTGTTGTCATCCCAAAGACCCGAGGTTGGCATATTTGATTTGGTGTCCTATTACACCAGCAGGCAGCACAGCTCTTTAAAGTGGTGAGAGTGCTGCAGCTAGCAACCCTTTCTATGCACCTTTCCTAGACTGTATAGTGAAAAGCAATAGTAGGGGCTCAGTGCTTCATGAAGGTGTTTCATTTATGGTGCCTGCATCCTTCCCTGGGAAACAGGTCAGCCTAAGTGGCATAAGCTGTGCAGCTGCTTTCTTCTTTCAATAGTTTGCAGAGGGAGAGGTAAGTGCAATGGGCAGTGAATATTTGGAAACGTCTAACAAGAATGTTTCATGACTATCATAAAACTGCTGTTGTTTTGGGTCTTTTTGGTTTGTTTGTTTTTTGGGGGGGTTTTGGGGTTTTTTTTGTTTTGTTTTGTTTTGTTTTGCTTTGTTGGTTGTTTTTCTTTTTTTTTTTTTTTTTTTTTTTTTTTTTTTTTTTTTTTTTTTTTTTTTTTTCTTTTTCTTTTTCTTTTTGTTTTGGCTTTTTTTTAGTAGCAGAAGTCTTCTGTTTGGAGACAGAGAGCTCAGTGATGCAGCCAAACATTTGAAATCTCTATTGATAAATTTCTACATTTTTGCAGAGCCACAAAGGGAGGTCATTTTGTGATTAGGATCTACAGGGTTTCTTTTTCCCTGCCAGTTGGATCAGTGGCAAACTAGAGGCACTTTTAGAGTGTACTAAAATGAGTCATGATATATTCCAGCATTCTGAGCTTCTTCTGAGAACTTAAGTTCCTGGTTTTTGGTAATGTATATCTGTGGGAATCTTAGCCACAGAAAATAATTTTGTGATGAGTTATCAAATGATGAATAAGTATTTTACTCCTTAAACTGAATAGCATAATGAGGTATTATGTTTCTCTGTTTTAGCATCTGATAAAATTATTCTGTGTAATTTTTTGTTTGACAAGTAGTTCATCATGAATTAGTAATGTGCACTTTCATCCCAGAAAGCCAACTGCCTCCTGGGTGACATCAGAAGAAGAGTGGTAAGCAGGGCAAGGGAGAGAATTCTCCTCTGCTGTCTTGAGACTCCCTTTGGAGTGCTGTGTCCAGCTCTAGGGCACCCAAAATGAGAGGGACATGGACCAGGTGGAGTGAGTCCACAGGAGGGACAGGAAGATGACCAGAGGGCTGGAGTACCTCTGTTTTACAGAAAGGCTGAGAGAGATGTGGCTGCTCAGCCTGGAGAGGAGAAGGTTCTGGGGAGTTCTTATAGCACATTCCAGTGCATAAAGGGGCCTACAAGAGATCTGGAGAGGGACTTCTAACAAGGGTGTGTAGTGACAGAACATGGGGAAATGGCTTTAAACTGAAAGAGGGTAGATAAATTAGACATTAGGAAGAAACTCTTTACTGCAGATGTGGTGAGGCACTGGCACAGGTTGCCCAGAGTATTGGTGAATGTTCCATCCCTGGCAGTATTCAAGACCAGGGTAGATGGGGCTCTGAGCAACTGGTCTCATGGTAGGTTTCCCTCTAAATGGTGGGGGTATTGCAACTAGCTGATATTTAATTTTTTTTCCAAGCTAAACTATTCTATGAATCTATTCCTTTTCTAACTGATTACTTGAGAAAGATCCCACTGAACCAGGTCATGTCATCCCTTCCCCACTTGGATACTGTAAGAGAGGAGGGGAGATAGCAAAGTTAACAATGATGTGATATTTCTCAGAGGAATGTAGAATTATGTTGTTTTGTGTGGCACGTAATTTTTTTCCCCATTTATGTTTAGAAAGAGCTGAATGACTGCTTTCTGCAATACAGAGCTGGGAGGAGCAAATGCAGGGCTGGAGGACAAAGATTTATAAGCCAAAAACTGCAGGGAACTTAGTGGTGCTGTAAGTAAATGTCTAGCCCAGTGACACCCCAGCGAGGGTCAGACCTTTGAGGTGAAGTAGCCATCAGAATGAAGTGAGTTGTTCTCTGGGATATGTAGGACAGAGAGAGATTACCAGCAGGAAAGGAATTAAATCTATTTGTGCCTCCAGGACACTTTGTTATAAATTTGATCCATTTATGCTTCTAAAAGGTTGTTTAAAACCCTAATTAGCAACAGGAAACCTGAAGGACTTGAACTGCAATCCATTGTTTTGTTTAATGTGGAATGTGGTGAATCTTGCCCAAAGCACCAGAGACAGGAATAGGAAAGCTGCTTGTTCTGTGTATAACAAAGTGCAATGTGCATTGCCCTTAACCTTAGCTTTTCCCCCTAGTCTTTAACTTAAAGAACTAATTTGAACAAGACAGAATTCATTAATTTTGCCTAACTATAGCCTAGGAGGAAGTTGAGCAAAATTGCTAATAACTGTGTCTCTAAATGTGGAGTTGCTATTTGTACAAAGACTGTCTGAGCAGAACCTCTTAAAACTGCATCCTGCGTGACTTACATTTCTTAACTCGAGAGGGCAAAATGCAGTGAGTGAATAGCACAAGTTAACATAAGCTTTCATCTTAAAAAAAAGTAATAGTGTTACATGGAGGTAAAAATTAACTGTGACTAATCAGCAGACATCAGAGGATTTTCATATACTGATTTTTCACAAAAGCTTACTTAACAAGGGAGTAAGGAGGAAGCAAAGTAAAAGTTGTTGACATGGAATATATAAAATCTTATTACTGCTCTACTGAACTGACCAACTATCGAATCCTACTAAATTCTTTTTGTATGATGAACAGAAACCTTATCATTCTGATATAAACCAAGAAATAGAGAGGTGGATCTGCTTTGTAAGGTTTGAAGTTTTAAACGCTGTCATAGGTTAAATTTATTTTAACCTTTGCAAATCTTGTGCATGTTATTTGCATTATTTAAATATTTCTTTTGTTCCCTACAATTGCTTTGTGCTGCTGTAATCTCAGATATAGCAGTACTGCAATGTGAGAACACGATACAAAACTGTCCTTTTTTCCTTGGCACAGTCCACATGTTAAATTTCATTGTCCAACCTTCTTACGAAATCAAAATGAAAATGGCTGGTTGAGAGAGATTATGCATACACTTTCTAAAAGGAGAAGATTTTTAAAAATTTATATTTAAACAGGAAAGGGTAATATTTTTAAGTATTAATTAAAGATACTGGAGTACACACTAAGTGGACTTCAAGTCAGGGATTCATGCTTTTACATCATGTAATATCTCTGGTGAAGATCTAAATTCTGGCACAAATAAGGCTATTATATCTGGTTTTTAGTGTTCTTTCTGAATTTATTTTTCTAATTTAATATAAATGCTGACATTAGAGGTAACAGGAAGCCAGGATTACTTTGGGTTTTCCTAGAATTTTCCTATGGAGTTATTTCTGCCGAAGTTATTGTCTTAGCTTGAATTAATTTTTTTCTTCCTCCTGTCTCTTCAGCTTTGTACTTGTTTCTGATACACTGGCAGTCAAAGGATCATGCTCCTATCAGAGAAAACATGTTTGTTTTCTCAAAGCTGTCTGTCATCTCTAACTTACTTGCCAATGAACCTCTGATCCATCAGCATATGCTTGCAACAGGATGTTATTTTCAGCTGTCCAAAGCAAAGCAAAGTGTTACTGTAATTGCACAGAATCAGCTTTTTCACCTCTCGGTTGCCATTCCTCTTTGAAGCAGCCTTTAAAGCTAAACTACATACTTCTATCGATAATCAGAATGGTCTGGGAATTAATGGAAAACTGATAAACAACAAATTTGTTCAATTTGGGAATAGGTCAAAATAAACTGAACATTCAGAAATTCTGTAGGTGGCATATCAAGATGTGCCAGAGGAAAAAAAACCAACACAGGACTCAAAAACTTGATTATTCAAAACCTAGGAATAATGCTTAGGGTTATTTTACCCAGCAATCTTTACTACTGCCACCCCAGTCCACGTATTTAGTTCCATCCACTCACCTTTTCAAAAATAAGACATGAACAATAAAATAGTGCATAATATTCCTTGAACCAAAAGCATTCTCTGTGCATTTGTCCTGTGGAATCCATCAATTTATGATGAACTAGAGGAAACATTTCTTTGCTGATGTTTATGGGTATTTTACCTTATGTATCTGACAAGTCCTTACTCAGGAAAATATGAAAGGCTAAATGCATAAATATATTTATTTTATTTTATTTTATTTTATTTTATTTTATTTTATTTTATTTTATTTTGAAAGTTTGACTATGTGTTACATATGGTAGACAGGCAGAGGGTAGTCTGAATGTCCTCCACTCTTCCCTACCTACCCCTAAAGATACTTTTGAATACCTAAAGTAAAGCTCATTTTTGTGGAAGAAGAAAATATTTTAATAATTCAAATATATCATAGAATAGGTTACTAGACACATTGTTGAGGTGTTTTCTGACAGTTTGTGTGGAAAAATTTTTTTCCTTCCTCAAGTACATTTTGTCACATTGCAGTTGGATTAGTTTAAACCAACTACATTATACTTTTGACGGTAAATAGTTCAGTGTTCATCTCATTTGCATATTAGCTGTTTGAGAAACTGATGTTGGAGTTTACCTTTTAAAAATTAAGTCATTTTCTATCACAGTTTGAGATATCACCTTGAGATGCCATAGCATATGTGGACAGCTAAATGCTTGAGCCACTTATCCATCAACACCACTCTTCAGTTAAAAGTGGAGTAACTGATACTTCCTACTGATATATATTTCCAAATGATAAAATAGGGATGATTAAGAACTTTAATATAGTATAGGGTAAATTCTTTACCTACTTTTTTGATTTTCCAGGTTTTAAAGAGGAAATATCCCTGAGTATAGCAGCGCCTAAAAATACCCTAGGAAAGAACACTTTAACAAATATCTGCAGAAAAGATTCTCTGTAAAATAGTGTTAATTACAGTGTTGACTGAAAAGCTTTTGGAGTGCCTATTCAATAGCAGGGGATTTGAAAAGGTACAGGGAGCCAGAGGACCTGATCCAACCTTTTAAATTATTTGAAATTATCCACTCCTTGTCCCATCCTCTAGTTTTATCTGTAGATATGCTGAGCAGTGGAAGATGCTTCTTAAATTTGTTCTTTTGTTTGTATTTCTGTTTTATAGCTGTTTACATTTATTTTCCTGCTTTAGAAAGTACTACATAGGTTTCTAAATAAGAAAACATATTTTCATCAGTGAAAACTTAGTAGTGCCATCCATACATGCTTGTGTACATAATTGTGTCCAGAAATAAAAGTAGAGAAATTAATTTGTGTAATCCAAGTGCTGAGACACTGAACAGTTAGTAATTTTTGGTAACTTCTAGGCTTTGTAAATTTTTTCAATGCAGAAATAATCAGAGCTAGGTCTTTGAATATGGGTAGGATTTATAGCAGTGGCTATTATTAATGTGGGAAGGCATCAGTTCCAATTTTAATATTGCTGATTTTGACACACTTCTTTTGAAAATTCAACAAGCAATTTTGCTAGCCATGATTTCTAATGTGCACATGAGTGCCCCATAACTCTCTTCAGACTTCAGAGTTTCTAATGCTGAGGCATTGTGTACGCATGTATAGTTTACAAATTCAGAATTATTCAATGTTAAATAAATGCTGAGATTTCTGGAATTCACCATCTCATCCATGGCTTTAAATTATGTCTGTCATGTCCTGCTTACAGGACAAAATGAAAGACATCATTAACTTGGAGCACACTTGGCTGTGTTGCAAAATGTACTTAACACTGAAAGACTAGAACAGTGGTAATCTTCCAGTATTTCCTTTCTGAAGTGGCATTTATAAAGCTGATTTTTTTTTCAGGAGAAAATAATTGCAAAGAGTAGTTTTTAAGTGCTTTCAAAAAACTTTGACACATGCTATCTGAGGTAGTAAACCTTTGATGTCTAAACCTGAACCAAATTTCAAAAAAATAGTTTTCAGTAATAGACAAGAAATATTGAAGGCTTCTTTGAAAACGAAAGCCTTAAACACAGAAAGGGCTAAGTGAACAAATGGTACTTAAATTGCTGGGTTACTTTTATGTAAGAAATGAGGTTACACTTGAATGGCATGTTTTTGCAACAATCACCAAACCCTGTTCCTAGATGTAAATATATAATTGACAGCATCCCTTGATGTAAGCCTTTTACACTTCATGTATCTTTTGAATGTGAAGAATTAAGTAGAAAGCACAAGAACTGGGGGGAGAAAATGGGAGAAGGGTAGTGGCAGTGGGAAGAGGGGAGAAGTCAGACTGGAGGATTATGACTGATGAAATTTAAGAAGAGGGATTGGTGCTGTTTAAAGCAAATAACCAAGAAATCTGCAAAGCCTGAATGCATTGGCATTTCACAGACAAGAGTGAAGAAGGGGAACAACTCTATAAACATTAAGGTCTGAGAATGACTGGGAGGAAACCCATTTCCTCCCTGTCCTGTGTTGCAACACCACACTCAGTTTTAATGCCATTCTCTTGCTAAGTAGTGGGAAAAAATAAATAGACAAAAAGTAAAATTTGCATCCTTATGGTAGTTGATGAAACATAGTTAGGTCCAGGGCAAATTGCCCAGGGGCCCACAACAACTACGACAGTAAACTATACAATCTAGGTATAAAATCCAGATGCACTGGGAGGCTTAGATAATATTATTTCATGCATAATTTCCTATTTCCTGCTGTTTTATTTTCACACTTTCTTGAGACTAGCTATTAAGTTTATTATGAGTTATCAGTTTAATATCTACTGTGTACTTAATAGAAAAGTAAAAAAAAGGTCTGCTACTTTCTTTTTTTTTTTTAAATCTTTGCTATAGCAAAGGGATAGGTTTTTATGGAAATTCTTTTTTATCATGATATTGCAGTATTTGAAGTTATTTATTTTTTTTCCCTCAATTTTTATTTGTAAACAAGGATCTTGCTCAGAGCCAGAATAATATTCTTATTGTCATAAACTTTCCTTTTCAAATTTTTGCTGAAATCTGTGAAGGAAAATTCCATTTTCTCTGTGGTTCTGTTAAAGGAACTATTCCCTTTCCGACTTTAGCCAGGATGTTGTATTATAATTACTTAAGAAATAAAGGCAGCATAGAAGGGTTTCTTGAATATACCAAATTTGATATGCACTATAAACTGCTGTTAAAAATAAAAACCTCTTTAGAGTAGTTTAGCCAGATCCCTCTCAAAAAATTTTTCCACCCACAAGTATTGAAATCCTACATGCACCTCTAAAAGGGTAAAAATGGGCAATCCTTGTTACTTTTCTTGCCTAATGTTCAGGTATTTCAGAAACATGCCTGAATTAAAGCATTTGATTAAGGAACTATTAACATGATGAAAGTCTCTGAAGTTATAGCTGAAGGAGTCCCTTCTCATTGCAGTGATTGTATAGTTTATTCCCTTCAAAACAACTTTTAATGGGATACTGCTCCCTGACTTTTGAAAAACTTTCTGAGTAAAAGCAGAGCATCTCCAGAATGAAGGAGTGGAGGTATGTAGTGAGGCAATGCACTGCATCTTTAGAAATAATTTTTTCAAGCTTCAGGAGTTAAATGGGACTGACTTCCCAAGTAACTTTTTTCTTTTACACTACAGTGATGTCCTACTTTCACTATTGTCCTATTTGTACCCTTCTCACTCTAAAAGTCAAGCAATTAATATAATCATTATTAACATATTAAAAAAAGAATCTCTGTTTTGATACATTTGTAAAGTTTTTTTTTCTTTATACCTAATTAAGATAATTTTATTTGAGAAGAGACTATGGCATCTTTGATCTGTTGCAGGTCTTCAATTTCTCTTCTGTTCCTTCAGCCTGTTACACTGCCTCCTTCCTCTTGTGCTTTTGAGTTGGGATCCATCATGTTGCCCCCAGATGACTCATTCTTGCTATTCAACACTTCACATTCTCTGCCCACAACTTTCCTGACTTTATCACCATGAGTTCTGTCACAAAAGCAAAGGCCCATTAAAAGAGCTTCTACTTCTTTGACCTTCTGTCTTTCATTGCACTCAGTTGTAGATTGTGGATCTCCTTTAAATCCCCAAGATAGATACAATTCATAGAGCTGCACTCCTTATCACCTCTTCTACCGTTGTTTTTATTTTATCTTAGTGTTTCATACATTTCAGTGGGGTTATTTTGAGAAGAGACCCTCTTACTCTGTTCTAAATATACTGTTTCTTGTAGTTTTGCGCTGGTGCAAATGAATGGTGAAAAAATTGTACTCTTTAGAAGGCTATTTAAAAGCTTTAGGATCCATTGGGGCCTGGAACAAGGAAGGGCTGAATATGTTCAAGTGTCTTAACTGTGCAGAAATGTAAGAAGTAAAAAACTTAGGCAGCTTGCATGGCATAAACAAATTGCATTGTTGACAACACAGAAAACTAAATGTGCAAGGTTATACTGACCTTGTTCAGAAATTAAATTACAGGTGGGACATTTGTGTTAATGCAGAGTCATAAGCTACAATTACTTTTTGTTTGTAATAAAGAGTAAGGTTAAGACAGATTGATAACAATAAATGTTATAACAAGTAATAGAATGTTCTGATGCAATTCTAACAAAGTGATTTGAGACCAATAGAATCATACCTGCTATGGTCATGCATATGCTTAAGTGATGCTTTGCAATCAATATGTGCAATTGATAAAAAAATCATAAAGAATCAATAAAAAATGTTTTAAAAAGGGACTCCCCTGAGTTACATTTCTGGATATCATGCAATCCTCTTTCTGCCATTCATAATTCAAATGCACTTCTGTTTTAATTTGGACAAAGAATGGATGAAGGCTAAGCCCCTTTTGTAAAGATAGCTGTCCTGGTTTGAAGGACAGGTGTCTGCCAATAAAAGCAGAAGCTTCTCTTTGAAATGGAGAATGTAAACCCCCTTCCTCCAAATTATTATAAATTTGAAATTAAAGGGCTCTCAGGCAAAGATATGGGAATTAGGAATAACAGTTCTTTACTAGGAAAATGAAAATAAAAATACAGTATTACAAAAAACAATCCCAAAACATTGACAGAGTCAGAATACAATCTGACATTCCATCAGTCAGGGTGTTGGCAGCTGTTCCATCAAATGGTGGCTGTAGTCCCCCTGCAGTGGCAGGTGTGGTTCAGCTGAAGCAGTGCTCCTGTAGAAGGTGCAGTTTTCCTCTGAAGGTCAGGGATGATGTGGAAAAGCTCCAGTTTTCCTCTAGAATCCAGTGGAAAGGCAGTATCTTGCTGTCCAAAATCTGTTTTTATCTAGGTAGGAGAGGCTTGGCTCCACCCCTGGCTGGAGCATCTCCCAGTGGGATGATGTAATTTTATCAGTCATACAGTGGGACTGAATGGGCCATCAGCAGATGATATCTTCCTGAAGGGAGGATGGGTTGTGGAAAAGATAAATATGATTGTCCTATCTTGTCTTAAAGATGGCCCATTAGCAGATAATGTGTGCCATGGAGATAAGGAATCACTAATCCACTCAGCTTCAACAGATGGTGATAGAATACACATTTCTGGCCACATCCTGTATTGCAACCTAAGACAACAGCTTATACAGACAGTGCTAAACAATGAAAATAATATTTCATATTTTCAATAGGCTTTTCTGGAGACTAGAAAAGTATTTATTGGTTAATCTGTTTCTTTTATCAAAGGAACATTACACTTCCTAAATTATTTGGGTATTATTTTATATTACACATTTGTTCTATTATATCATGTGTTCTATGTGTATCTAATGTCTTTGTAATGTACATTTTAATTCAGGTATAGTATTTTGTTATAACTGATTTGGAACCTGACCAGTATATGTTGCTATTTTGTTTATATCAATAAAGACTGATGTAAATCCTAATCTAGTCAGACACCAGAATTTAATTCAATATTATATATTGAATTTAAGTTTTCAGTCCTATCTATATTTATGTCTGGCTGTTCTACTAAGGAAGGACTTTGAGGAAGATCTAAACATTCTTCTGTTCAGTCCCTCTCTTTCCACAGTCAGGGTTTTTTCCCATTTCCACAATATTTTGTTTCTTTTGGTAATAAAATAAGTATCAACACTTTTCACACGAGCAAAGGCACATAGGCTGAAATGTTTGCTGAACTATGTAGCCATCTAGAAACCAACTTTTATCTGAAATAGATAAGGAAAATAATTTTTTTTCCACCAATAAGTAGATTTTTTTCTTCTAAAAGCTAGTCTTACCAGAATAAAGTTGATGTATGCAATGCAAATATTTTGAAAATAATGAATGCTGGTTTGCAGGGGTTTCTGGATCTGAAATTGTAATGAGCTTCAAAGTTTCCTAAATGATGTTTCCATCACTTCAAGAATTTCTTTTCACTTCTGTAGCATCCTCCATAACACAATCTGCAGTTCCTTTTCAAGGGATTGAATGTTACTCAAGAAATGCAGAGGGAAGCTTTGATATCAGCTTATTTTTGTATATCTTGTATAAATGTTCTCTTACCTCAAAGGGGGCAAAATCCCTAACAAACCCTAATTGAGAGGCCAGGGTGACAGTAAGGATAGTGCCAAAAGTAATTTTATGGTTACATTTTCATCTCCTGTATACTATTCATGAGTTTCCTGAGATATAAATACTGATATTTTTTTTTCCAGAGTGCCCTGCAAAAATGAGCCATGAAATGAAGTGCTTACAGAAAACATAAATCCATTCAGTAGATTGGCAGTGTATAAACTTCATAAACTCCCAAAATATGCCTATATTCCAAGTTATACTGATGTTTCAGCTATAAATTGCAATATCTATTGCCATGAATTAGCTTTGCAGTTTTTAGTATGTCAGCTTCCTCAGAGAAATCAGTGAACATAATCATAGATCTTACTGTTTACTCTAGGAAACAATGCATGTAAGTTTCATAAGATTTCTATTTTTAGTCTAATCACACATAGCATATAAACACATAAAAGATGGGAGAACAGGAGCTTCTCAGGACCTGTAATCCACACAGAGATACCTTGATATTTACTGATAATTTGCTAAAGTACTTTTCAACACATCTGGTCTTTTCTTTCTATATGTTAATATTTAAAACTGTGACAGGAGTTTTTTTTTTTTTGTTTGTTTGTTTGTTTGTTTGTTTGTTTTAATGAGTTTTAGATGCTTTCATTTTATTTAAGTCCACAATTTGGATGTTCAAAATTGTGCCAAATACTTAAAACCTGTGAGCTTTCTTACATCCATAGTCGTATTTATAATTGAAGTTTTCTTTCTCTGCAGCATCTTAATCCCAATGTTGTCCAACAGTTTGGCTTCAATCGCATGCATAAACCAAGATTTTGGGCAAAATCTCTTTGTTCACTTACTCTCCACCCTACTGTGGATTTATCTGGAAAGGAAGAAACTAATTTTCTGCTGTGCCCCAGGACTGTCTACCTACAAAACAGCAAGTTCAGCACTGATGTTTTTACATGCTGAAGTGTCTGTAGGTATTACAAAACACAGAGACCAAGCCTAGGAAAGGGATGTCAATCAAGAGTCTCTCTTTCCTGACCATTTCCTACAGCTAAATTAGATTACATCTGGCCAACTACCAGCATTGGTGCTTTTCTGAATTACTTATTCAAAAGTATAATTCTTAACTGGGGCATCCGACTTTGGTTCCAAACACCTTCATGTCAGATTTTCCAGATTGCTGTGAGAGTAAGTTTATATTATAGCTTCAGCCCTTGTTCTTTGCAGGACTAAGCTTGCAATGCTAATTGCAGAGTTCACCAGTGGAGAAATGAGTAGTCAAAAGTTAGCCAAGATTTTTGGGCAGGAGGAAATCTGGGGGGAAAGATAGTGACATCCATAGTTAGAAATGTAATCTACTTGTAGTGATCTGCTAGCAAAGTTCTTAGAATTTTTTTTTTAGATTTTGAGGTTTCCCTTGTTCTTTTTATTGTCAGCCTTGCAAAAAATATTGTGTCAAAGTTCTAAGCCTTGGACGCTGAGTGGTATTGTGAGAGAGAGAGATGAGCTAACAAGAAGTAGCTAATAAAATAGCCTTTTAATAATATAGGGCTAACTTATTTTCTTTTTCTTAATCTGCCCTGTATAGAAGACTATTGGAATAAATCTGGTGTCCCTTCCAAAGCTGGGAACCTCCTGTTCATGGATCATCAGAGAGACCATGACTGATATCCATGGCAGGCTGCAGAGAACCTGTCCAAGGAGAGAGATTTCTCCCTTCTGATCCTTTGAGCTATATACATAATTTCCTTACAAGCAAACATCTGCATTCATAAAGGACATTCTCATAAAGGCTTCTTACAGCACTAGTTAAAGGTTTTACAGGTGGTGTAATTGCAGCACTAAGGGGCAGCTGCCTGCACGCTCTTCTACCATGATGAGCTGGCTGAGTCTGTCCTGCAGCTGAGGTGTTCTTGCAACACCACATATCCTGAAGCCACACTGGACAGGAGGCCCAGCACAGCACAGGCTTCAGGTCAGCTGTGATGTGGATCACCAGCTCCTTGAGGTACAGCAGCCCCCAGTCAGAATCACTTCACTGCACCCCTTGATCTGCATAAACTGTTCTGTTCCCAAGCATATGAAAATTTACAGGTTATATTGGGAAGCTGTCCAGCCATCAGTTTCCTGACAGGCTGGGATGTTCCCTCTGCCCTACCACCCACTGTTGCAGCACAGGCTGGTGTTGGGCACGCCAGCAGGTTCCCCTGCAGTGGCTACTCCTGCTGCATATAGTCTGCTCCAGCCTGGAGTACAAGTAGAGGAGACAAGGACTCTTCAAGGTCAGCAGCTCCTCAGTACAGCATCTTCTTCAAGGCTCTCAATACAAAGAACAAGGAAAATATCAAAATCCACAAAAAAAAAAAAAAAAATCTTTCTTTTGTTTTCCATTTTTGTGAAGATAATTGGTAATGTAGCAAGGACCTTCAAGGATCTATAAGTTTCCTAGGTGGACAAAAACATAGGCAATACATAAAAAAATAAGTAGGTTCATGTTTTTATAGGGCAGCTACATTATGATAATAAAATAGCAAAATTTAACCCATGTCACCTTTCACTGTTCAATAATCTGAAATGTTTTAATATTTAGATTACTATCTTTTCAAGTTAACTTTTATTTTCTTCCCCAAATCCATGAAATTATCTAATTGGGAGTTAGGTGAAACCTTTATTGATCTTTCTATTTCTATTGCATGACTAGTATGGCACATCAGAGATATTAAAAGTGTCAAATTCCAAGGACAATTTTACGATGCTTAATAGTTTTTCCGGTGGTTAACCACAGCACCCTTTCATTAACAAACAAGCAATCATCTTTTTTTTTTTTTCTTCAGTCATTAAGTAGGTAAATGAAATAAATAGCTTGTTAATGCTAGATTGTAGGAGCTTCTTGAGACCTAGTCTGCTGAAAAGGACAGATTAATGCTTTTACTGTTGCCTTTGTATGTAGCTCACAAATTATATACTTGAATCTGATTTGCTGCAAAGCAGTGCAGATTCGTGTAAAATAAGCCACATAGATAAGAAACAAGCACTAAAAATAAAAATGCACTTGCAAAAAGGCTTTGTATAGCCTGTAAAAAGGCAAGAGAATCTGCATTACCCCATACATTCCATCTTTTAAGAGATGACTCCACGCTCAGCACATCAGTCAGAATCACTAAAAAGGCAAGAATGATTTATCTGGGGAATGTGCTTGACAATAAAATCCTACGGTTGTAATTACAATTGGCAGATTCAAGACTGCTGGTGATGGCAGCAGTTTTACTAAGGGAAAAAGATACATAATTTTTGTAATGTTTTATTGTACAGAAGGCTATGTTAATATCGGACATGGTGTGCTTCACTGGAGATGGAAAGGAACTGCATAAAATTGCTGTTGGAATTTGCTTAAATCATCGAATCCTTGATTTGTTTTAAGGGGAATAAAAAGAACTTGGAATCAAAAGAAGCAGGGAAAGAGTGTTATTTATTTACACTGTGGGAAACACTTCAAGCAGATACTGGAAATTTTCAAGCATTGTGTGCTGGTTTATATTTTCATTTCCCAAAGTGCAGGTTAAGCATTCTTTGTAAAATTCTCTGGGGACCATACACGTAAGCACTCATAGGCAAGATGTTGCTGCTGAGGATCTGTGTATCAAAAGAGCCCTGGAGAAGGCCAAATAGCTCTGGTCCAGCCCAGTGCTTCACCAGCTCAAATGGGCCTCTCCAATTCCACTCACAAGATGAAGTGAGTGTCCAGCCCTGGAGGTGCTGTGAACACTCCTTATGCTTCTGGTCTTGCACATGGTTTGGGCAGCTCTGTCCCTGATCTGCCATTTAAGTGACCCTGCCCTGTCAGAGAGGCTGGACTAGGTGATCTCCAGAAGTCCCTTCCAACCCTAATTGTTCTGTCGTTCTGAGATTCTTTGATTAGTCAATGTGTGCTCTTTAGTTCCATATTTTTTACTTAAAGATCCACTTTAATTTTGAAATTTTAATTCAGAGGTCCAAGTAGTTATAATCTCATAACACTCAACTTTACCTGACTAGAGTGAACTACACCACCTTATTTCATCTATAAAGAAAAAGTTACTGACAATTATTCTGATTTTAGGAACTTGTAATGATTGATTGCTAATTTGATGTGACATGATTTTAATCATGATTCTAGACATGAAGTTTTCTTTTTAGTTGAAAATTTTAAAAAAGAAATGTGGTCCTACACTAAAGAGGATGCTTTGAGCTGGAAGTTCTTACTTTTTTATTGTTTGTATTGCAAGTATTAGGCTGCTTGATGTCCATGCCAGTTGCCTGTCTGTTTGGAGGCCTGTACCTGTTTCTTTTTCTCCATTCTTTCTACTGCTTTCTCCAGAGGTATCATGTGACTGGTCAAGCTGTGCACATTTGCTGAGTCCACAAGTCATGTTGCCATTCGGGGTAATATTACAGAATATGTGTGATGTCTCTTGAGGGCTTTCTGAACAAACAAGAAAATTCACTTTCAGGCTACTGATGTTATTCATAGGTTATTCATTATTCAAATGCTGTCTTTATGCACTGTTTTGGCACTAAATTGAACTAGAAAGAATTCTATTATTTGGCTGGTCTTGATCCTTATTAGGAAAGGATATACTTATCACTCTATTTTCAAAACTGTTTTTCCTTACTGCTTTCCTCTCTTCATCTCTCCTACTGCTCTAGTCTTTCAAATTATATTTTTCCCAAAGGGAAAGTGAAAAGCCTTGCATTTGAGCTCAGTTAATTCCCTTCCTCCCACTCTGGTCTTAATTTCAGCCTGTGTACATCACAAAGTGCATTAGTCCTGTTGCTTTTATTAACTCGTGTTTCAGTAGCCCTTGAATCTCATTCTGAGTCAGCTCTGATCATGTATAAGGCTTGTGGTTTGTTTGTCGCCTTTTGGGGTTTTTTTATCCCTGTTCAGCTGTTTTGCCTGGCTTCCTATTCATCAGAAAACTATTTGGCAATTTAAAGCTCATGATGAAAAGCGAGCTGCATAGGCAAACATCATTAAACTTGTGACCTTTAGGGCTTTATTTATTGCAATTTGAAATTCTGGCAAACATTCTTCTGTACAGTATAATAAATAATCATTAGTTACAGATCTTGAAATTCATGATTAAACAGCCTAATGATTTCAGTTTTTTCTGGATTGTTGTTAGTCTTTCCTTATGTAAAGGAGTTTTGGAGGGAAAAATACACCACCCCTTCCACCCTCCCAACACTGCTCAAATAAATGAGAACAATCTTGAAATGAAATTATCATCTCAGTTTGGAAAGTATAGCTTGAAGTTATAATAAGAAGGCCATTGCTGCTCTGATCTAGAAGGATGCACATAAACAGCCTTCATATGGCATGAGAAATGTTTTGTAATCTTTAGAAATTCAAGGATTTGGATTCAGAATCTTTCAGGCTAGTTAAGTTTCAATATTTTTGCTGGGTTGATCTTCAGGAGGAAACGCCCAATAGTTTTGACACACAAAATGTCCAGAAAATACCAGTGTTCACACATCCCATAGTCACATTCAGCTGTGCCCTTGGAGAGAGGCCAAGAATTTCTTACTAGGAAAACATGTATAAAAATTTACTTCATTTTTTCATTACTTACAAATATACTTTTAAACATACAGGATTTTAGTTCATAAATTATTGAAAATATTAAAATGTACAGGAAGTAGTGAGTCATATATTTTTATTAGATATTTCCTATTACCAGAGTAGATGTCAGATTTTTCAGGAAAATTAGGGATGAAAATCGAGTCTAATTATTCTTTTTTCAATACATTTATAGCTTCCAGTCATAAAGAATCTATCTTCCAAGGCTCTTGTAGATGACAGCTGAAAGTGGTGATGTTAACAGGTTTGAGGGTGTATCCATTGCAGAGTTATGCTTGAGTTATTAACGGGAACATAGGAATTGTTAAAAACAGGAGAGATATGGTTTTGTTTGTACAAAATGTTCCTCTAGGGGCTTACAGGCCTTTTCTCTTTCGTGGTGGTTTTGTGTGTGTGTGTGTGTGTGTGTGTGTGTGTGTGTGTGTGTGTGATTTTTTTTTTGGTGGGTATTTTGTGTTTTTTTTTTTTTTTTTTTTTTTTGTTAGTTTTTGTTTTTGTTTTTGTTTTTGTTTGTTTTTGTTTTTTTTGGTTTTTTTTCAATCAGAGCCACAGCATGATATATATACTCATCTCCTGTCATCCAGTAAAGTGTTAAATGCCTTTATTTAATTTCTCATGAAAATCTCAGTTGATATTATTACTACTTGACAAGTTAATTATAAGACACTATCCAAGATTAGTAGCTGAGGCTGTTTTCTGTGAGTCATTCTAATCTTATTCCATAAATAATTGCTATATTAGTAATTTCAGCATAAGGTCATCCATTGCCCCACAAAACCACTTGAGACTCAGGAAAAAAATAATGTCCAGCATAAAGTTCTACATTAACAGTTTCTGATCCAAGAATTAGGCTGAGGGGCACTCGCATCTCTAGGCAGGTTGTGAAAATGTCTCTCAAAAATGGTTCATCCCCTCAACTTCTATGAGATTCAAGTGATCAGTGAAAGTCCTTGAATGAGATTTTCACCAGGGACATAATGAGGCAGAGATAGATTTTTGAATCTACAGACTCCACAGACACAATTTGTTATATTCTTTATTTACATAGAGTAAGACGTATTTTTGCCATTTCCTAAAGGTTTTCCTTTGGTTGGGTTTTTTGTGAGGTTTTTTAGTTTGGTGGGTTTTGAGGTTTTTTAAATATCAAAGTACTTTATATACTTGTTTTTTTTTCATTTTCTTAACAGCCTTCCAGAAGAGCACTTGCCAACAGTTTCACAGCTTTTTTTTGGGCATTAGTATTAAATGGATAATGAACCTGAATGATTGGCTGTAATCTAGGAACAAAAGACCTACGTTTCTATTTTCTTCAGATCGATTCTTGAACTACCTTTAAGCACTTTAAGTTTTTCAGTGATTGACACATCTCAGGTGGAATCATTCTTATTGGGACAAATTCACTTTCCCAGGAAAATTACTTTGTCAGGAAATTGCTTTGCTTTTCCCAGGAAAGTAATTTGGGATCTTGTATGGGGGTGTGTATGTACTTTTCTATGTGTACATGGGAAACCTTGAGTCTATAAGAATGTCTTTATATTAGTACATTCTCATTTTAAAAATATTCTATAAAGCACATAGGGCAGCCTGAAAGTTGTCACAGTTTTAAAATACAGTTTCATGCATTTTATGCTGACACAGCTCTTTAGAATTATAGATACTTGGGAGGGTCACAAGTAAGAGGTGGAAATAGCATAATTTTTCAGAGGTCACACGGTCAATTACAGTGTGTCTTCATCTGTATAGGAAATTTGCAGATGAGCATAGTTTTCTCTTATCAGACTCTCAGTAGGGAGAATTAAAGTGATTTAGATATTGTGCTGATCTGTCATGACTTGGGTAAAGGAGGACTTAATGAGATCACTGGCATTGCTTTGCCCCTGCTCTGTAGCTCACTATTCAGGAAAGTGTGAGAATTTCAGGAGCCAAAAAATATACAAAAATCTTGAAGGGTCTTGCTGGAGAAGGACGAGGAGACAGTCAATGATTTAATTTTCTGGTTTTTCCTGTGTATCTCCTCTGTCATAAGGAGCAGTGGTGCCTCATACTACACTATCTGCTCAAGATAATGCTTGAAATTATTTGAAGAAACTGATTCTTTGTTTCTGTCCTACTGTGATTGGACAATTAAAATTCCTGTCTTGAATCTTGGGTTGTCTTAATAGTCTGGAATTAAAGATATCAAGTAAAAGATATTGATATTTTCAGTATTTTTTTTTTAATTCTATTGTTCATTTCAATTTCATAAAAATATGAGCACTGATTAATCAGTCTTACCTTTTTACCTTAAAAACATGATTTCATGTGAATAGGTTCCATTATCTAAACCTATTTATGAATGTATGCTTCATTTCATTAAATGGAATTAATTGCAAACTTTATTGGCATCTGCTCTACTAAATGGTTCCAAAATTCTTTACAAACTGCTAGGGGGCATAAGAAAATGGAGGGAAAGTTCCTTGCACATACTTTTGGGTCGTTGCTCTGTTTCCCAGGTCACCTACTACCTTGTTTGGTGACTGTGTCCAAGTCATTTCCCTGAGCTCTTTCCATATGTTTCAATTTGGTTTCCAGCTTGACTTCTACCACACACCAGTGCGATGCCATACTGTGCAGGATGAGAGTGCAGCCTTGCAACCCCATCTGTCTTGAGCTTCTGTATTAAATAAACATTTTCTGATACTGAAAAAGTTAATATTTGATCCAGAGAATTTTATGTTGGTGTGAGGAATGGTTTGGAACAAATTAACTATAATAGAATAAGAGCTGAAAGTGGGTCATTAAGAGTTGCTAACTAGTCATTTCCCATCTCCCTCTCTCTTGCTCTTCAAAAGGGAAACTGCTCTTACATTATGATTAATGAAACTAAAATTCCTACCTTCATCTTTATTTTTTTCTGTATATATATTACCAATCTAATCAAATATTTTCTTCCATTTACATACATAGTTTAACAGCATTCCAAGTAAGACCTGCCAAGTATGTGATGGGATTTTGGATCAGCTGTTTATTTCCAGGCTGCCTATCCATCAAAATTGTATCTTGTAAATTTTCATGGATTTTTTGTATTCAACTCTTTCCATACAAAGTAATGTTCAAATCTTTCAGATAATCAAAATTACATATTTCATGGTATGTATCAATCAGTTCATTTACCGCTTCAAAAGTAGTGCAATTATAAACTTTTAGAAAGACTTTGTATAAAATGTTGCACATCTGCATTATACAAGCTTGTAAAGCATTTAACTTTAAAAAAAAAAAAAAAATCTCTATTAGGAAAGCATACGTTTTTGAAAAGCTGACATGATTTTGAATTATGTGGGTGTTATTTCCAATGTTTTTCAGCTTATGGCTTCATGACCTAGTGAACTCTATCTCAAAGTTTCAATGGATGGTAAAGAATGATGGTATGAAAGGAGCTTCCTGATTAGTTATAAAACAAGTCCCATTCTTATAACTTATCTCTTGGGTCTTTAACTGGAAGTGATAAAGTGCTTAAACAAGCACGAAAACAACAAAGGCAGACAGAAGAAAAATATTTCACATCACTCTTGTCTACAGTGCTATTTTTGTTGATAAATACTCGTTCATATTTTACCTGGTGCATACATGTGGGCTGGTACATATATTCTCTGCGTTAACAAGTATATGTACAGTTCAGTGATATCTTTAGATTCTGCCCTAATAACCATTTTCTATCTAAAAATTGCCTTTTCTTTGAGCGATTCCCAGTGACTCACAGCCACAGAAAAGTATATTTTACTCATATTATTCCTCCACCACAGTACTTAACGTGTTCATATGCCAAATCTGTGTTGACTTAGAATTAGAAAACAAATCCTGTTCATCCTGTTCATGCCAATGAATGTTCCCAATGAATAGTTTTCAGCAGAAAAAATAAATTGTGGTTTAGGGGAAGATTGTTTTATGGAGGTTGTTTTGTTTACAAATACCAATGCACTTAATTGGATTCTTAGATAGATTTAGATTTTTGTGTCCATGAATTTTTTATTCTACCTTTTTTTTTTTTTTTTTTGGTCATATGCTTACCACTGGAAAGTCAGAAATTTAATCAGCTTTATTTATCTGTGTAAACTTGCAATAAATTTACCATTATCATCTATTATGAGTGGCACTGTCATCAGATAGAGAGTCTTTTTTCAGGTCTTAAGGTACTTTCTAATTTCTAAATAATTGATCCATCTTTTTGTGTCAACAGTTCACGTTTTTTTGATAGGATTATTTACAAAAGTTTACAAAAATATTTTCATGAAAGAAAGCTAATTTCCAATTAACAGTTTTCTATTCCTCTCTTTTGTAATTCTGTAGTCTTTATGAATGTAGTTCTATCATGGAATATTATTCTATATCTGCATTTTTATTTTGTTTTCCTTAAGTATCCTTAAGTAATGGTTTCCTTCAGATGTTCTAGGCTGGACTGAACAATTACTAGTTTGTATGGTAATTCAAAAATAGTTGCATTATTAAGTTCTAATTTGTTAGTTGTTTGACAGAATTGTGACTATGGAAGTGAATGAGGTGAGAAAGTTATGTTGCTCCTCTTTAGATGAATTCTTTAGCAAAAAAATTAATGAAGTAGGTAATAAAATATGGTTATATTTTACTCAGCCTTTACTCTGGAGTAATTCCTGACATCACAAGGATTTTCAGTATTCCTAAATAAATTGGGATTGGTCATTTCTTGTGGAGGTTGTTTTTAATGAGGAGCTTTCTAATAAGGAAGAAAGTGATTCAGTTCAACATGTTTAATCCCAAACTCCAGCAACCTTAAAAGTTGTGCAAGTGAGTAATGTTTCTATTCAGAATAAATCACCCAAACCAGTTTCACTTGAGTGAAAATATAGCATTGTGTCCCCAAAAATTTGAAGTTGTTTACTTAACACACAAAATACACAGTATAAAAGCAGTATTTTAATAAAATAACTACATCTCTATTGAAGAGTTCTCATCAGAGATGTTTCAAACACAGAAAAAGAAAGATTGCTTCTCCTACATGATCTTGGGATATCTGCAATTTTAGAACAAAACTGGTTTTAAACAATCAGTTTGTTTCCAGTATCAAGAGATTAAAAATCAGGCACTCTGGCCATAGTTATGCCAAAGTGTTGTCTTATGGTAGGTTTCTTGAATGGTCTTGGGGTTTTTTATAATTTTTTTGATTGCTGACATTCTGATTTCAATTTAAAACCTTTTTAGTTTCTCTAGGAAGAAAAAAAAAAAAAAAAAGCATTCCTCGCAGAAAGAATTGATTTTTGCAGTGGAACTAAATTTGAAATCTAGTAATTCAATTTTCCCCCAAAATACTAAGTTAAAATGTCAAACTTTCTTTTATTCTATATCAGAAATCTTTTTTTTTTCTTAAAATGCAACTTGTATTTACTTTTTTTCACACTGCTAGATGTGACACAATATCAAGGGATATCAAAAGAAACCATTCACTTAGGTATTTCTTTTGAGCTGCCAAGCATATTGCTAAGACATTTAAAGTGCAAGTTCCTTATTTGCATTTTTTATGTGATTGGTAAAAATGTTGTAATGCTATAAGCGCAGGGAAATGAACAGAAGAAAATAATGGTCATTTTTTTTAGGAGCCAGAGCAGGACATCTCCTATATTCTGTGTTCTTCACATCGTGTAATTTAAGTCAGAATTGTTCCATTTTGTGCTCTAAAGGTTTATCTTTCATAGGAATGAATATTCTTGTTTCACTTGAAGAGTAATAATGTCTAAAAGATGGAAGCAGAATTCTATAACTTAGTGCTTGTAACAGCATAATTTTAATGATAATATAATTTAATATTAATTCTAATTTAGTTTAGTTAATTGACAGTAGAAGTTTATTTGGCTATGGACTCTATGAAATTATATTGACTGCTTAGGGAAATTGGACTCTTTTTAGTTAAAAGTATTATTAAAATAATTATTGATATTCCATATATAAATGTTCTGAAAGTGAACTAGGGTATCTGAGGAAGATCTAATGTCTTCATTTAACTCAGCTGAATATTTAGTTTCTATTACCAAAAGCAATCTTAAGTCATTAATGTGCCAGTATGTGCATGTTTTATTTTATTTGGTTTTGGTGGGAAGTGAAGTATGAGTCTAGAATTGAAATTTGAAGTGAGGGAAGCTTACAATAAACATCAACAAAAAAAATTCCTTCTTTACCCCAGAGCATTTTTTCCCTTGAGTTATCTGCATATCCCTTTGTTAATATAGAATTAAAAAGAATAATCACCTTTCCTTCTCAATTTCTTCCAGCAGTTCCCCTGGGGCAAAATTCTCTCTTCATGTTCAGGTTAATTGCACTATTTTCTTTCTTTCCATTTTACTGGAGTATTTTTCTTATTGTAATTTAAGTTTCTGTATTCTTCACTTATGCTAGAGTGTGAGGTTTTTAAAATAAGTCTTTAAAATAAGTATCAGTAACTCACAGAAGCGGCTCAATGGATTCACTTGGAGCTGATTAGGAAAGTTACCTCTCTGTAAAATTGGTATTGGTCCTGGTAGCTCAAAGAAAAGTCCATCCTTTGACTGTGAGATCATGGCATCCCCAGCAAATTCCCTTACTGATCCAGAATGAGTGGGCAACTGCATGACTCAAAGTGCCCCAGTTCTGAGTTTGCTCATAGATCAGAACAGAAAGAGCAGAGTTCCCTGACTGCAGCTTGCCTGGGGATAAAAGCCCTTGATCTGCAAGAAGAGCAAGCATGCTGGGGACCTTCAAATCCAGCCAGGAGAGGTTTGATTGCATCTGCTCTACATCACCCTCCTCAGCACTGGCATTCACAGCCCCCACCTCCTCTGCTCTGTGAAAGGAAAAGAACACTTTATCTGAGACTGACAGCTCATACCCCCTTACTCCCTCCCCCATGGAATTATTCCTCTAGTATCCTCATCTCGTGTTTTGTAAGGAGGGTGTCAGACACCTCCTGCAGCGGCACCTCAGTTCTAGGTTGTGTTTTCCAGATGCTGCCCAAGTACTGTACCCCGTTCTCTTGGGTTGCTGGTCTTGTGATGTGAGCTGCCTTTGCTCTGCACTGCCTGTTAGAGGTTTTGCTTGCCTGTTCTGGCTCTATATGTCTTTTGGCAATCCTGTAGGTCACTATAGTACCTGTGTGAAAGCCTCGTTCTATTTGCTTATTCCATTTCTAGGAACAGTATACCTAGTATGCAGACTTCCTATATATTATTAGAGATTTTTTCAAGAACTATACTTTCCTATTGCACTGAGGAGAAAAAAAGAAATATATATTAATTTATTATTATTATTATTATTATTATTATTATTATTATTTTATTATTTTTTATATTTTTATTTTTATTTTTATTTTTATTTTTATTTTTATTTTTATTTTTATTTTTATTTTTATTTTTATTTATTTTTATTTTTATTTTTATTTTTATTTTTATTTTTATATTTTTAATTTTAATTTTAATTTTATTTTTATTTTTGACTCATTCCTGTTGCTTTTCATAGCCATACAGCCTTTTCCAGGATCCCACAACCATACATCCTTTTGCTTTGTGACACATTTTCTAAACATGATAAAACCCTTACACACAATTTGTCATGGTTTTGATCTTTCCCATAACACCATTAGTCATGGCTGTAGTGCTTCCCCACAGAGATTCCTGGGGCCTGGGGGGCCAAGTTGCTGCCTCTTGTGGGGTTGGCCACAAGCCTTATGCTTACTTAAATAGCAGTACTGCACAATCTTATTTTAGGTATTTTCAGGCAGGTAGTGCCTGTAATCATTCCAGTGGGAATGATTATATGGAAACCAATGGGAAGTAAGGCTGGGGTGAATGTGGGTCTTTACTCACTACTACCCTCTCAGACACTCTCCCAGTCCAGTCCCCTTACCAGTGGGGCTAGGATGGAGATGTAAGCAGTGCACCTCTAAGGATGGTTCCTAAAGGTTCCCTATTTAGAAAGCATCAGAAGATTTTTGCAGAGAAAAAAAAAAATCACTATGGGTGGTATATTTTTTTCCTTCCATTTTCTGAAAGAGAGTGAGAGAGCAAAGGAGGTTGTAATAAGATGAGGATACCAATATTGGAAAAAAACTCTGTCTTGTATAATGGTATTCCATCAAATATTTACATTATTAACTTTCACATTTCTTTCTATTCAGGCTTTTAGTGAGCTTGGTTTTTCTGAATGAATATAGTGAGTTGGCCTGGCTCTGCTTTCTTTGACGTTCATTAAATTCTATTAATCTTTCCATATGGGTCTGCACTGAGTCAGGTTATAAGGCCCCTCCTAATTAGATTAATCTCTAAATTTTTTTGTTACCTCTGGAGATATTTCCCAATCTGACTGCTGTCCTCCAAGCTTCTGCAGTATTTCACTTTGAGATGAAGTTATGAATGGAACACAATAATACCTGGAGGAGTCTAATAAATATTTCTTCAACAAAATATTTTCCATTATTTTCTGACTATCTCTTCACACACTTTACCATTTTTATGCTATTTCTACCATAGCTATTTCAGCATTATTAATATTTTTGGTATGCTAACTTGCAGTGACAATGTCAAGACTTTTGCCTGAGAAGACAGAGTGAACCTAAAACTCAACAGAGTACGTGACTCATGCAAATTTTCACAGCGTGACTCGACTTGCACAATCCTAATCTGCACTGTACTGACAAATGGCATGATATTGCTTGGTTCCTCTGGACTTCACTAATTTAAAAGAGCAGTCTCAGTATCAAATGTTGCAACATTACTGTATATCCTACAGTACAAAGTATAAACAAATAGATTCATCTGTGGGTTCAAAACCATGACATTTTTCTGTTATGAGAATTGACATCTTCTTCCATTTATTTCCATTTATCTTGGAATATTTTAACACATAGATAGTGTTTCAGGAATGTTAACTAACAGTCTATCTATCACCATATTCTCCCCTCATGCACCTGGTGAGGCTGTTGATGTTTTGCATGTAAGGAAACTAAGACAGACAAGCCAGAATAAATGAGACATCTCACAGTGGGATTTTGCACAAAAAGGGAGTAGCAATTCTTTAATTTGTGGAAGTTTTCCTTACCATTTTTTAACTAGTGTTTTAGGGAATGTATTCTGAGTAAAGGTCTTGTAATAAGAGAGACATTGCTTGAGAAAGTACACAGTGACCTTCATGATAGCCCTTATTAGGATTTAGACTCCAGTAGGAGCTGCACATCTTTTATTTATAAGCAGCTCAGAAGTATCTACAAAGCCCATGAAGCTTCCTGTCCTGTGTAGCTTCTAAAGTGAAAACATAAAGAAGCACATAAAATGATTCTGCTATTCACAGCTTTTCATATTATTTTCCTATTTGCTCTTTTCTTCATATAGAGACTGTATAGAGAAATAATCTTGCTATAGGGTTAATTCTAAGAAGTTGGTGAAGAACGTGTAATACACCCAAGTGTCTGGTTCTTTTGTAGTTTAGCATATTTAATTATACTCTGGACAGGATATGCAGCAATGCGACAAAATTCATTAATGACTTTATCTTGAAAAATTTACATATGCTGGAAGAGCATATAAAGCTAGGGGTAGGGGGAAGAAGGAGGAAATGGGGGATGTTTGGAGTGATGATGTTTGTCTTCCCAAGTCACTTTTGTACATGATGGGGTCCTACTCTCCTGAAGATGCACCTCCCTGCCAATGGGAAACACTGAATATTTTCCTCATTTTTCTTTGCTTGTGTGCATCATTTCTTCCATCTTTATCTCATCCCATGAGTTTTCTAACTTCTACCCTTTTGGTTCTCTCCCCAGTCTCACTGGTGGGGGACTCAATAGTGAATGACTGTTTGGTGCTTGGCTTCTGGCTGGGCTTAAATCACAACAGACATCTACTCTCAACAAATTTTTATTCCAAGAAAACAAAAAAGAGTTTTATTAAATAGTAAACACCTAGGAACTTCTCTGTCTGTTCATATTTTGCTTGAATAATCCAAATCTATGTAGGTTTCAGATATAATGCTTCTCAGGTACAAGACTAAAATTTACTTACTTCCTCCTCACAGTGATGAGTTTGGTAGACTTCTTGGACTAATATTCTTTATACTCAGACCCTCCTTCAATTTCAGGTCTAAAGCAGTGCTAGAATATGTTCTGTGGCCATTAAGGCCTCCTATTATATAAGAAACAGTCCATACAATATATTTATTATTGACTGTATCATACTTTTGGAAATAAGTTAGTAGGAAAACTACTACTAACTTTCTTCTGCTTACAGATATCAAACGACAGCATAAAAGGAAACAGAGAGTTGGTTTTGGATTAAATTTAAAACCTATTTTTTCTAGCTAGTGCTGCTGCATTTTTTTTGAATGTTCCTGTTGCCTAGCTGCAATGGTGTTTGACAGTGAAAACAGAAAACCATGAAAACATGGTAAGAACAGTGTTTCCTTCCATTGGTAATGCTTTTGTGAATCCTTTCAGTTTCATTAAACATTCCATTCTTTTGGCATTATAATTGTGCCTGAACTGTAATACCTTATTCACCACACTTTGTATTCACCACACTTCTTATGACAATGGTAAATTGGGAAAAATTCAATGAAAGATGATGGGATTGTACTGCTGTGAAATTAACTGAATGGGAGGACAACATGGTTTGCTACTTATTGTGTTTCCTTAACTGATTCTCTCATCTGAATGTTTTGAAACATTATTTTGAATCATGATAGATTTATTTCTTTGAAACAAGGTCCTTTCCCAGAGAAAATATTAAATATCTTAGACACTTCTCCCCTCAATTTATAAACTTGTAGAGACTAAGAGAAATTTTTAACCTAAAGAGTAACAAAAGATGGATCAGAAATATTATCTGTCTCATCTCTGTTGCAGGGCTTGTGGAGAGGTGGGAATTTAATAATCTCCTGAAGTTTTAGACTTTTATTTTATTAAAAATTCCCACCCAACAACGATAATAACAGCACTTGCCTAGTAATTATTCGATCAGTGGGTGGTTGAGGAGAGTTTTTATGTTCCACCTGCGTTCTACTTTTTAATTTGATTGCACTTTTGACATTAACTCCTCAATTAAGATAGGTACATTTCTTATTTCACCAATTGTGGAATCAACTAAGAGTAGAAGCAGAAATAAAAAGGGGGTTTTTCTTCATTGTTAGGGTAAATTTTTGCACAAAATAAAATAGTTAGTTGATGAACAATTATGTATTTGTGATTTCATAAGCCTTCTATGCCTGTTATATGTCTGAAAACATATCTAAAGAGATTTCTAGAAGCAAAGGTTGTTGCTAACTTTTTATCTGAAATCCATACCTCATCCAGTTAAAATTCTGTTTAAAAAACTGTGTCATCATATGCATGGTTCTATGAGGCAAAAAAAAATCTCAAAAAATCAAAAACTTTGTAAAATACTTGCTCTGTCACTTTGATTGCACCTCAAGTTTGTCATGGAATAAAATGGTAATGGTCTAGAAAAACATTGAAAGTATTTGAACAGCCTTCTAAAAATCATTTGTACATTTACTTTCTATGTGCAATGGAATGTTAATTTTATCTGAAGAACTTGCAAAATTTGCTTATTGCCCTGGGACAAGTTTTATTTTTGAATTGAAAGTATGAATAAGAAATGTTTCCATTTAATAGTCCTTGTAAGAATTTGAGATTAAATGCAGGGAGCTACTATAAGGGAGTGCTGGTCTTGCAAATACTGATATCCTTTCCTGGGATGTAAGTGACCAAACTTAAATTCAAAATTATTCATCCTAATCTCAAACCCTTATTTAGACATTAATTGAAATAAAGGTCTTGACTCTGTCACAACAATTGAAATAAGCTGGTTTACATTTTGGTTACAATTTTTTTTTTTTTTTAGTAAGGTCACTGGTGCTACTAAATTTGCTCTGTGTTGATTAAGATCAGACTCCAGTCTAGGATTTTTCAAAAATCTGGGATGGAAACAAGTTCTAAAGGAAACAGAAATAAAACTTCCTCTCTAAATGAATTTTTGTTGGGTCAACTTGAAGAATATTTGAAGGATTATATGGTATGCAAACCTCAAAACAGCTTACATGCATCATACTGAAATATGATTTAAGTAGTTTTAAAAGAGTTGAAGTGGTAAAGTGACTGAATAGTTGTCTTATAACATCTGAAAGTTTTACATTTATATTCATATTGTCCAATGTGAAGTGCATTCTCACAATGAATGACTGAATAAAATTGTATAATGCTCCTCATTTTAACAGAAGAAAGCATGCCAAATTATTTGTCTTTCTGTCTCCAACTTTGCAGTCTATATCATGTCAAAAATAGGATTAAAAAGGAAAGGGAGTGAGGGGACAACATCATCTCCTGCTTTAATTCTACTTATATATTTAAACCTTTTCCTTTCTGGGGAAGGGGAAATCTGAAATTATTGGAATGCACAGTCATAAAGGTCTCTGGTTGTTCTATTTTTCCATTTCTTATTCAATGGATCAGTGCGTCTGGATGAACCCCTTTATGATGGCCAAAGGCAAAGTTTCTGTAATGAAGGCTTAAATATGTGAAGTGACCCACAGTTAAGGAAGTGGATTTTTTTTGTGTTAAATTGCTGCTGCACTTTAAAATTACTTTTTATAATATGAAATATTATAAATTGTGTGTGACAGAGGGTAAAAATGAATATAAAATATCATGCTACCAAGATGAAGTGAGCCCTCAGTGGCATTTCAGACTAACATTAAGAATTTCTGCTATGTTTTATTTTGGTGGTCCCACAGATAACTACAAGATTCCTTCATTTTCTCATCACAGAAGCATCATCTAACACAACAAGCCACTTTTTTATGTCCATCTAGGAGCTAAGTGGATTTCTGAGGATTCCCAACATCTCTTTTAGTTTACTTTTACACTGTATCATAAAAGATGTATTTTCTGCTTCCATTTAGTAGCCTGGAAAATGTCATATATAAGTAGAAAGAATGTAGGGAATGAACTGGGTTCTGTCTGTGGAATTGCTTTTTTGCTTGACATGAGGATAAAAAGATTTTATTGGAGAAACATCAATGTCCTAAGCCAGAGCAGCTGTGGTTTCAGTACCCAAAAGAGGTGTCACTAGTACAAATACATTCTGTAAAAGATCTGTCTTGAAATGTCATGTATTTTCTCTAAAGCTTCTCATTATATTGAGAAATTATATTCTTATGAACTCAGTTTAGCAAAGCCAATGTTACTTACTAGAAATTTAGAAAGGTCTTTTATCTGTGAAAATGTTAGTATAAAATCTGATTTTAAATGAAATCTTAGAAGCACAGTTGCAAATAGTGGGTGATGATGGAGTGCATGAGAAATATAAAAAGCCACAGAAGTTAAAAAATGTCCTCTATAATTTTTTCCAGTGATAGTTTACAAATTAAAATGTATGCTCTGTATTTCAAGAGAGAGGACAGGAAAGAATACAGATAGATAGCACAGTGTGGTACAAGTTATCCAAGTAGCACTATTATACAATTCATTTATTCACATTTTAAGAAGAGCATGAGTAGGATAGGAAGGAAATTCACATCCTTCAGTCCATCACTCTTCCAGTGCTTTTTATTTGAATGCTGCTCATCTGTGGGCTGCACTGCAGCATTACAGAGTGAGGCAAGGCTGTGGCATTTTCCTCTTGTCCAGCAATTACTACCCAGATAGTTCCCTCTGCTCTGAAGCTCATGTGCTCCTAAATTTTAGTTCAATGTCTTCTTCAGGAAGCCACATTATCAGCTCACATATCATGACTTCAGCCTACCTGGCATGGCTTGTCACTGTTTCTCTGTCCAAAGTTACTGCTCTCTCCAATCCCATTTAGTCAAAATGAACTATCACAGACTGTGTAATCTATATATATATATATATATATTTTTTTTTTTTAAGCTAAACAGTACCCAGACTCTTTGGAAGATAGATCTGAGGAGGTGAAGAGAATATGAATAAATAAAGTGACATGCAGCTGCTACAGGTGCACAGAGAGAAGAAATACTCTGCCAGATTGTTGGCCAAAAGATCCAGTTCTCAATACAATCTTGCAGTCTATTCTCTTCTTTCAACATTTTGGATCTCATTTCTATCTGTGTACATTTTCCTTGAGATACACATGGTCAGCATTTCAAATAAGTAGATTGAATTGTAACAGACATGGTACATGCCCATGCTTTTATATATTAGGTGATATATGGACAGAAAATTCTAAATAAGTATGCAAAAGCTAGGAGTGTGTAAGTCTAGGAGACACTCCTGATGTAACCATATGTCTTTGGATGTTTTTTAATCTGTATTATTAATATGGATGTTATCAGCCTAAAATTAATGACTTGAAATATTTGAGATATATATTAATAACTTTGGTAGTATATTATAACTCAGTAGCAATACCAGAATTTCTTTTCCTTCTCAAAAATGTATAACTATAATACTAGTTTTTCTTAATTAATTTGTCTTAAGATAATATGCTGGAGGAGCTGCTGATGCAATGCGGAAGTCGCAAATATTAATCCAAATTTGTTTAACCTGCAGAGAATTAATGATGAGATGACAATAAGATGGAGTAATTGCTTTAGGTTGGTAATTTGCATAGTTTAAACAGGGCAGCCTCTAGTCTTCAAATCAGTAGAATTAGCACATCATCCACTTTTTAAAAGTGGAAGGTTCTGTAAACTCACTAAGCATGTTAATTGTCCAAGGATAGCACAAATTATATATATTTTTTGGCAGTCTTTCAAAAATTACCCTCTAAAAAACTCTGTGCTTAATTTTGTTAAGTCTATATTAATTTTTTTTTATATATGTATACATATTAGTTCATTTTTTCTTAGCAAAGAAGGAAGTAAGGAAAGGTACAGCCATTAATGTGAAAAATAAAATTATTTTAAAAAAGAAAGAGAGCTTATGTGATTTTACAAGACAGATATTTCTGAAAATGTTGCCCTGTATGTGATGAAGTATTTTTTGGGATTACTATTTACACAATAGGTGTAGAACATACTATTGTTTCCCCACACTCACTTACAAGGTTTATTTACGCTCTAAAGCTTTACATCAAAGTTGGACCTTTCTAAAGTGTAACTTTGTATTTCTAACTTTGTATTTCTCACATCTTCAAGAATCTATGGAATAAAACAACTGAACATAATAGTTTAGGAAGTCAGGTTTTATGAGCAATCTAAGGCAGATATATCTTCTTCAGTTTGAATACCTAAATTTCAACAAACTCATCTATCACAGCTAGGTTAATTGTTCTGAGGCTATCCTCTGGCAGGGGGCTGTGAATTTGGCACATCTGAAAAGTCATTCTGGGAAGTTTTATTATTATTATCATAATCACTTTTTTTTCTTTTTTTCTTGTTTTTTTTTTTTTTTTTTTTTCAGTAATGGTGGTGTTCAGTTATGAGTTTGGTAGGATTTTTTTTTTTTTTTTTTTTTTTTTTTTTTTTTTAACCAGAAAAGCAGGAAAGTTGTTTTAATCAGAGTATGCTGTTACTCAAATATCTGCAGCTCCAGACTTGGCTGGCTAGTCATTACAAAAGTAATTAACCAAAAAAGGACAAATAACTAGATGCGAAGTAGTTAAATAAAATTATTCTGGCAATTTGCCATAAAATCATTATGATTTCATCTTTGATACTTCATTGAGACTAAATAACTCTCAAAGCAAATGAGGCATGAAATATTTTAAAAATCTCTGTAGTCCCAAATATAGCCCCAATATTTTATTTCAAGATTAAGTACTGCCATGTATTCCCAAAGTCCTGCATTATCTCTTTCCTGTCTGGTACTTGTTCAAGGGACCTTATTTTAATGTTTTTTTCAAAATGGCTTTTCCTTCCATCCACTTTTAGCAGCATTATTGCTTGTTTAAGAAGTAACTTTTTAGAGAGGGGTAGAGAGACCAAACAAAATAGAATTTTATGCACTTTTTAAAATGCAAACAAGAGATTTTTCTTATCCCTTTTACGTATAGTTGTGTATATGTGCACTAATGTATATTTAGGTATATATGTTATATATGCATATATGTAGCAATTTTGTGATAAAATATTGGCTCCAAAATACAAAATTATCTCAGTTTTCTTTGTAATTACTGTGTTATAGAATTATCACTGTAGAACTGAAGAGGGAAGTGATGAAAATTTTGAAAGCTATTAGTCCAGTAGATCTTGCTGGATCAAAACTATCTGGAAAACACCACTGGAGGTTCAGTCTTCCTGCTAAACCCAGAACTTGTTACTTGGGATTGTGTCTGGACACCTTTGGAATATCTCCAGGGAAAGAGGTATTCACTCCATAGCCTCCCCAGGCAATCAGTTCCAGTGCTCAGTAACCCCAAAGTAAAGAAGCTGTTCCTTAGGTTAAGTGAAACCTCCTGTGTTCCAGTTTCTACCCATTGCTTCTTGTCCTCTTGTGTGGCATCACCAAGAAGAGTCTGCATCCATCCTCTTGATACCCTGCAGATTTATTTTTTTCCACATGGCAAATTACTTTTCCCTGAGTCTCTCCCATTTCAGTGATATCAGCACCCACAATCAATACATCAATACATCCACATATCAACATGTGTTGATATACCTTGACATCCCCATCTGATCATTTCCTTCATCTCAAGAGCTCGGGCATGATGGGCTGTAGTGAGTGAATGCTGATATCCCCGTGGGAGATGAGTAAAGGTGTAATGTACTCCTTCCCATCTGAGAGTAAAACATTTCTGATCTCCCTCTCTGAAGGGAACCATTAAATCCATATCCTGTACATCAACTAAAACAAGGTGTGCTTGCTCCTGAATGGTGGAAGTCAGTTGGGCTATATTAGGTGCCACAGCAGTCAAGGGACCAGTACTCACAAACAAATTCACAATCAAATTTACAAATTCACCTCTTTTCAGTTTACTAACAGGCCACAGAGGTGAATTATAGGAAGAGTGGCTTTTACAAAAATTCTCCTCTCCTTCAACTCTCAAATGACTTCAGAAACTCCTTCTCTGGTCCCCAGTGACAGAGGATAAGGCTTTACATTCAGCACCTTGACAGTGGTAGTGCAGGAGCAGCTTGTAAAAGCCTTATTGAGATCACAGGGGAACTGAAATTCTGCTCCTTTGCCTAAGGATACACCCAGGACTTTCCCTTCAGGAGACCCAATCCCATAATATTCAAAGGGAAAGAAACCAATACCATCATTGTCTCAGTGGGTTTATCACCAGGCAAACAACATTTTATTTGAGCTTTCTGTTGTGGCTTAGAGGACCCAAAAACACCAGTAAAATGTATCTGTTTTTTCAGGGACTATCCCACTTCATTTGGTAGTTTCCTCATTCAAGGCAGAGGAAGGCTGCTGTGACTACTAAAAAGCTGACTGAGGATCATAAAGAACCCAGGGGAAATGTTACCAGTGTATGCCCATCTTTATTTTCAGTGAGTCTTCTAAGGTCTTTTCATTGGCTGTACCCTGGCTCACCTACTGGGGACAGCACTGAGAGTTTCCCAGCATCTCAGAAACAGCTACATACAACTTCACTAGTGGGACTGTAGGGACCATCTAATGGCTGTGGGGTTTTGAGGAAGGACAGTCTCTTCTGGGAACTCCTATCCCCATTTTCCCACATTTTCACCAGAATTTTCAAGTTCTGGAGTGGTTGTTTATCCACCAGTTCCCTTCTCCAATCCCTCCTTTCACAGGCAGTTCCTTGAGGATTCAACTCCCTGGTTCCAATCTCTGAACCAAGAAGCATTTTCTCTGAGTTCCACCCTTTGGACAGCAGTGTGATTCTTCATTTCATTTGCAACAAATCCCATCTGTCAGCCATAAATTGGTAGCTCCTCTGCTATTTGTCCCCACATAAGATGAGGTCCAGCTTGCTGCCCTCCCACACAAGCAGCTTGAAGTCTGTCTTGCAACTGGATCACAGAAACCTTCAATGAGTCAGGCAGTCCTTTAATTAGAGGGGTCATTTTATCCAGGTTAGAAAACAATAATGTGGGAGAAGACTGATGGAATGCAATATATCTCTCGTGAATGAATTGGAGTCAAGCTGCCTTCTGCACACTCCAATCCAATTTATCTAATGAGTTTATCCAATGTTGGAATGAAGATAGATACGGATTCTCCCCTCATCAGGGGGTCTAGATGATCTTATTTTGTCTCCCACACTGATGGATGTGGTGATTTTTTTTTAAATATACTAGAATCTGTATTTTCAACTAGATTGCAATTGAGAATAGAGACAGTGCCCTAGTCTTACTTCATCCTATTTCTTCCTTAGCATTGCAAAGTGCATTGCAAGCCTGCAATTATCAACAATTTTAGGAACATTCCTTTGACATAATGATGTTAAGGATATAATCTTGAATCTCTGCAGCATTACAACAATGATGTTTGATGTTTATTTGCTTTTTTTGGAAATTATTTTATTTACTCAAGAAGATGGATAACTGGAGGTTACTAGTGGTGCTCTTCCTTTCCCTTCCTCTGGATCCACTATTGGGAAGCACTAAATTTGTTTTTGTATTTAATGTAGTAACTGAGAGTTCTTTTTATTTAAGATTAGAAAAAAATTGACTTATTTTATTAGTCAATTAGCTTTTAAGACAAGAGCAGACACAATTCCTATTTATTTTTTTTGTAGTTGTTGATGACAGTGGGATTTCATTTTTTTTTTTCATTTGTTTGGTGTTTTTAGGGTTCTCAAAGCAAGGTAGGGTGTCAAAAAAGATAAATGAATTTTTACTCTTGTACTAATGTCATTATTTTTCTTTTCAGACAGAGCAATTTTCAGTCACCTTCCTTCAAGGACGTTAAATATATGGTGACTCTTTAGAACCTAGGTTTCTCCATATCATTTGAAATGAGGAAGTCATTACCTTTGCATGCTTTTTTAAAATTTTTTCTTCAATGTGTGACATTTAGGCATCTGTATCTTACTATTTTAAAACATTCAATATGTACAGTTTTTTGCTGCCACTAGTTTTCTTTGTGTTTGGTGCTGACAAGCTTACAGAAACTTTAAGAGGTCAATTTGCTTTCTTTTTCAAATCTTCTGTCTTTCCTAATTAGAGTCTGAGATTGGACTCTCAGCATCATAAGTTCTGCTGAATCACTTCAGGATTTGTTCCCCTAAATTCATTAGATGTACCTGAGAATAACATCTTATATACTAAGGAGCAGTTAGGGATTGTTGTTTTATTCCTTGGAGAAGTCATAAAGTGAAATAAGAAGGTTTTCACATTTTGGTAAATGAAAGGAATATATGACACTCATTTATCTTATAGAAACAAACATTTCTATCAGTGCTCTTGGAAAAAGGTGACTCTTGAAGTACACATCCCAGACACATTGTGTCCACCTTCTTCAAGCCATGCTTTAAAAATTTTCCATACTTTCAATAGCAAATTATTCAGATTTAAGTGCAAATAATAATTTTAATCCATAAGATAAAGTTGAAATGAGTGACTGACCTTGCAGCAAATCAATCATCCTCCCCCACCTCCTTTTTCTGTTTTCACTGAGTCCATGCCATGTTACTTGGTCACTTTCTTGTGTTTGAAGTTCCAAGTCACATTCTGTATGCTCTTCAGCAGTGTTTTTCAAGTCAGAGAAGACTTGAACCTATGTACTGCAAGCATTTATAATTAACAGCTGTTTACAATTTATTTATATTAATACTTTATGCTGCATAAAAATATAAATCTATGCAGCTCATCAGAGTCCTTTTCGAATAGAGATTCACTATTCAATTTGTTTGAGTGTCCAGTTCATAGTCAAAGGTGATTTTCTGAAGGTTCATAGTAAAAGCAAGGTGGCATTCTTAACAGTGAAATCTGGAATTTGTAGATAGTTCAAGAAACCGATCTGAATGCTTTATATTAACCCATAGTGTAAAGAAATTTGAAAAATGTGAAACAGTAGGAGATCTCTGTATAAATAATTTGTAGATACCTATGTGTGTATATATGGAGATATATATATGACATTGTGAACAAAACCCTCCTACTTAGTTGAACATTTGGTCACAAAAAGAATTTTGTTCTCAGTACAAAGCTGAAAACTAACTTGAGTTTTTACTTTAATATGCTGAAGCAAAGATGGTACCAAATTTTCTGTACTGCATATGATGCCAGTTTCTACTCTCTGCTCCTGCATTCTCACAGGGTGTTTGTTCTGTAACAGACAGACTAATCCTTCCTTGGGCTCACTGTCTGCTCAGTGACCCTACATCTCGCTCTGGCAGAAACCATAAGTTAGTTAGAGCCCATTCAGGAAAACAGAGGCTTGAACAATGGAAAATGAAATGTTTTTGGGGGACATGTCAGACAGGAAAGACAAATTGGTTCATGTAAATGGGTGACATCCTTGTCTTTGTTCTTCACTAATCCAGAATGACTCTGTGGTTGTCAATAGGTAATGTTTTCTAAGGAGAAATTCTCTAAACTCCAATATGTGAGCTCTATAGAGATCATTAACCCTAATGGATCTTCATTATATATTACAATAAGAGGCATTAGTCAGTCATATCAGCAGCTGGTAATTCCCTGATTTTATTCAATTAATGATTTTGCATTATGCAAAAGAATGAAGTAATCATTACTCTACTTTTTCACTGTCATCTAGATGTCTCTCTGGACTCTTCCAGAAAATTTACTTCAGTTGTGCTCCTGTTTTGAGACATGGTGTGTTAAATCCCAATATCTACCTACTCAGGGAACTTACAATACGTGAACATAGAAAGCATTTCAATACTATGAAGGTTCATAACTAAGATGGTTTCCAAAGGAATATGAAATGTAAGTTATAAACATTAGGGAATGCATCTTAAAAAAATGTCAATTACTAAATTGAATCAATGCAGTGAAATTCTGCCTCCTTTCTCCACAAGTAAGAATAATGATCATACCTTAAGCCTAGTTTGCAGCATTAGTTTCCACCTGTCAGTGTATAACCCTTTCTTTTTTCAGAGTTTATTTGTCTTAAATACACAGAAGGCTTTAAAAGAATCCTAACTTTACCACATATCAAAGAATAAAGGTCAGTAGATATGGATGTAGAAATAGCAAAAGACACAACAATTAGTTACTGAATGTTGGCTCACTTTATTGACAATTACTATTGAAGTTAAGATCACTTCTCAAGGAAGTATTCCATTAGGAATTTCCTTCCATATTTGCAGAGTTTGCATCCTGTTCAGGTGCTGCTTCACATTAGAAGTGTTATAGAAGCTGTCAGTGGTTTAGCAATTCTCTGCAAGAACACTAGATCCTCTATTCTATGTTGGTTTATTGATTACATTTTAATTTTTTTCTAAATGGCTCTGAAAGTGCAGGAGTTGTCATGATTAACAGTTTTCAGCATGATCAGTTATGCCACTGACCCTATCTTATAAACATTGCTGCTTCTACCTGTCCATAATACCAAAGGGTAAGCCCAGCACCTCATTATAAGTCCAATAGGCAGGCAATTAAAAATAATTTTAAAAATAATGATGCAGTGAATCTCCTTGTAATGGGTGCTAATAACTTTATTTTGAAACAGTTTTTCTGTTCCAGTCATAATTAATGTACTGTTTCATAATATTTATATTCCTTTTTAAAAATGTACTGAAAAAGCTATTTCATTTTACTAACATTTTTCTTGATAAAAAAATTATCATAAGTTTAATTTAAAAATATAAACTTAGTTACATTTAATGTAATTCATTGGGATTTTTAATAAAAAATATTTTTCTTCTTTGCCTTCCTGTGTTCTGTATCTCCTTTCTGTTTAAAAACACTTCCTGCTAACTGCTACCCCTTTTTGCTCATCTGAAAACATGTACAGCCTCACAAATAGACATTTTATTCATAGCAACCCTTTTTATATCTAGTATTTGATGAAAATTATAATTAAAAATTTTGTGGTCTTTATAGTTTTTGGTTGTTCTTTGACTTTAGGTTATGAGAATGGTAACGTGTTCATTTGGAATAAAGAATAAAATAAATATTGAACAACTGACAAATGAGTTTTTAAAATTCTCTGCTGAAATGACTCTACCTTTGAAAAATAATATCCCTCTCAGACGTAACTTATAAAAAATTTCATATGAAAAGATTTCTAAACTTTATAAAAATATAGGGTCAGTATTTGAGAAACAGACATCTCTGAAAGAGGGTAACTCAGCAGCAACCTAGCACAGATTAGGACAGTGTAAAGAACAATCATAGCTATGAAAAGAAAGATTTATTGCAAGCATATATTTTTAATAAAACCACTGGTCCAATAAGAGCAGAAAAGAGCTAAATCAGCAAGAACCACTCCATAATCCTGTATTAAAAGACTTTTAATCTGAAAGTTGAAATGTCACACTGCAGGATCAAGAAAATTGATAGGATTACAGCATAAAAATTGGAGGTGTAGAATGCTAGGGAAAGGATGAATACCTTAGAAGCTCAGGACACTGACAAGTAATCCATGCACTAATGAATCAGCGAGTGTTTAGAAGTCACAAACCCAGACTCTGTGACTGATTCATGTGATGTTACGTGGACTGCTTAATACATTTGGTCTTTGCTCACTTGTGTTCAAAATGGAAATAAAATGCTTGTCTATCTTTCTAAAGCACTTGCAGCCTCTGGATGACAGTGTTTGGGTTTGTATGCTGTTGTTGAAACTGGAATATTTTATCAGCTATATTGCTATCTATAATGCATGTAATGTACAAAAGAGGAATAATTTCTCTTTTTCCTTTGGCACAGGAAATGGAGTTATATTAGAGTATGTATTTATGGTTTATATGCCAAGTACTGCTACATTTCTCTTACTTCTAATTTCTCAGAGAGTGGTACACAAAATGCCAAATGAAAAGAATGGTAACAACATATAATTGTTCACTTATAGTTATGCTTGAAGCAATATATTCACTTGGCTGTGTGAAGTCCTAATCAGTATTTTTTTTTCTTTTTTTTGGTGATTTCAAATTTAGTGCTTAACATCAAAAAGTTATTATGGTTTTTTAGCTTCTAAAGTATGCAAAGCAAGCAAACAAACAAAATTGAAACCCTGGTTGCCTCTGCTCTCTGTCAGAGATCAAATGAAAGGAAAACCCTCCCATGTCCCCACCACTTCGTCTGCCCAATTTTAGCTCCCAGCATTACCCAACGAGTAATGCAATAGGAGGAAATTGGAAATGTGTCTCCTTTTTCACCAACTGAAAGACCCAAATTCTTTGAATAATCCATATTAAAAATAATTACACACATTTTTGTTCTCATTCACTCTACACACCCATTTATTTTCAAAGACCACAGGTTCCCCAAGTAAATATTACGTGTTCAATTACTGCATAAGCACATACAAACACACACTAGCTAAAAAAAAGTAGAAAAACAGTTTTTATACACAAAAGTTCAGAAGCAATTTAAAACAGCAACTCATTTTATGTGTGAGGTTAGAGCATTCCCTTATGTTGATAGATGTAATTTTTCTTGAAGATTTATTACTCTGGAGGTCTACCCATGAAAAAATAGAACCTTGACCAATGCTAACTTCCACAGCCAATGAACCTGTGAAAGTCTCAACAAGCAAAGGAATCATCTGCTATTAGCCAAGTTTAGAATTGCCCATCAAGACACATTTCAAGTTATGAGACACTAAAATGAAAAAAGAAGTCTCCTAATGGACTCCCTTACAGAAAACTATGTCAAATAACAACTTTTTTTTTTTTTTTTTTTTTTTTTTTTGATACTTCTTGTTTCCTTTTAATGAGTCTCTTCCTTTTATTGTCAAAACAGGACCATGTGAAAGAGGCAGAATATTTCACTGTGGGAAAAGGTAAATCTCTGCATCAAGGAACAATTTTTAGATGCTTTGGTAGGATTGAAATCCAAATTCAAAACAAGTCTTGACTCCTGGTGACTGATAAAATAATGAAAAGAGCATATAATTTTAACTACTTTAGCCACCTTCCAAAATATCACAAATATGGAGGCTTACTAAGAGAACATTAAAATATTCAGCAGCATTAAAAGGCCAAAGTTATAAATAAAATATATGATGTTCAATTCAGAGGTAGTAGCTAACCTATTTTTTAATACATTATTATGTTTTGCCCTATACATTCCCCTTTCTTTCCCAATTTCCTAAAAAAGGACTAAAGAAACGGAACATATTTCTGTGTGCTCAGCTAATATGTAACATCCATACAGGCCCCAAAATTCTCACTGATAAGAGCTTGCAGAGATAATTCTAGTTTCTGTGGTTGCTCCAGTAGCTGCCAGAGGAACCCCTACAATATTTTCAGTGATGCTGGTGAGACATTTGACACATTCTCTGCTTTTCATCTGAAAATAAGTCAATCCAATCAATCATTTTTCATCCAGTTCTCTTTTTTATGTTAAATGTCTGGATCAGTGTGATCTTCTTCTGTCCAGCATCTTGAACTGCTGTGCCTTTTTCTAGCAGGCACTGCACTGTGACTGCCTGGGACACGTGCCTTTCCCAGCAGCGATCCCTCGTGTTAACCGCGGCAGAGAATTGCGCTGTAACCTCGGTGGCCTGTGTAATGACAAGCTGATTAGCACACAGATTCTGTCAGGGAGTGTGTTCTCAGCCTGTTGGAAGGCAGACTTCCATAGAAAGGGGTAGACAGCCGATTTCTAGGGGCCTAGCACAGCACCAGATGAAAGAGCTAAATGTACATGAAGTACGTTGAACAATAAATATCTGTGTTTCCATACAAAGGTTGGTGAGCGGCAAACCATATGAATCTGCTTCATATTCAGCACTCTCCAGAAGAGACTTGTAAAAGTAATTATGTGTACATAATAATTATAACTACATAGTCCAGTAAATATTAAATCTTTCCCCTAAACATCAGAAGCTCATCTTCATCTTAATGAACTTTTACTATAATAGTTAAAATAAATGTTCCTCGTCCACAGATATTAAAATCAGGTAAAGATTATTTTTACAAATGTAGGGATTGAGACATTTCTGATGAGCTGCAAAATACTAGGGAAACAATTAATAGTATAATTTAACTTAACTGGAATCTATGTGCCTGATATTGCTGCAATGAAAAACCAATATAAGTTGATTTTCAGAGGGAATTAAAAAATAATATTCCACAATGCCAGTCACCACATTTTTAAGCATTTTTAAGCATAGAGGATAAATCTGATGTTTTGCTTCACTGAATTACAATTTCTTTTCTTCAATATTTCTACATACCTTTCTTGGCTTATGAAGTATTTAGTTAAGCACTATGCAACATTCTGACTGAAAACAATGAGCATAATCACCATAAAATGACATATATGTTTAATAGTTATTTTTTAATCTAATAAATAGATCTGAAAATAGAAGCATGTAGGGAATCATCATTCAGCCAGAGCATCCTGGCAGGCTAATCATAAATCCATTTTCAGCATGTTATTTTTGTTAACAGTTTGGAAGTATAAATAAAATGATTGTCAGTAAAAGCTACAGATGAGAGAAAATGGTAGAATTCTAAATCTACAGAGAAAGCTTGCTTAAAAAACTGGCCCACTTTTATCTTCACAAATCCCAGATTATTTCTTGGGGTTCACAGAAAAACATTGGCAATTCCTGCACTGTTGCAGGCATCGTGCCTAAGAAAAGGACAACAGGATGAAGGAGAGGAAAACTGTTTTCAAAAGGGATGTGGTGTCCTTAAGTGTATTATGCTAGGTGCTCTTAGGAAATGATGATCCTTGATGTGAATACAATATAAAAGATGAAAAGTTTATTACTTCAGTACATTGCAATTTCAGTGCTGGTAGAACATGAGCCAGATGTGTGCCCAGAAAGACAAATGGCATCCTGGCCTGTATCTGCAGTGGTGTGGCCAGCAGAACCAGGGCACTGATTGTCTCTCTGCACTTGGCACTGCTGAGGCTGCACCTTGAATCCTGTGTTCAGTTTTGGGCTGCTCACTACAAGAAGGACATGGAGGGGCTGGAGCGAGTCCAGAGAAGGGCAATGGAGCTGGGGAAGGGTCTGGAGCACAAGTCTGATGAGGAGCAGCTGAGGGAGCTCAGGTTGCATCACCTGGAGAAAAGGAAGCTCAGGGGAGACCTCATCACTTTCTACAACTATCTGAAATGGTAGGTCTCTTCTCACAAGTAACAAGTTGACAGGATGAGAGGAAATGACCACAAGTTGCACCAGGGGAGGTCTAGATTAGGAAAAAATAGGAAAAAAATTATTCATAGAAAAGATAGTTAAGCAATGGAACAGGCTACTCTAAGAAGTGGTGGAGTCACTATCCCTAGTCATTTTTAAAAGGTGTGTAGATGTGGCATTTAGGGACATGGTCACTGGTAGGATTGGCAGTGCTCAGTTTATGGTTGGACTCAATGTCAGTCTTTTCCTATCTAAACAATTCTATGAATAAAATTAAAGTTTTTGCAGTAGAAAGTTCATTGCCTGTCTTTTAAATAGGATATGTGACAAATTATGTATTGTCAAAGTTAATAGGTAAATAAATATCATATTTCACCTTTAAAATCTAATTTCTTGTGGACCTTCTGAAATCGCAAGTAATGATTATTCAGTAGTGAGAGGGCTTGAAGCATTCTTATTTTCTTACACCTCCTTTCAGATGTCTACTAATATTCTCTAAATATTTGTATAGATAAATATAAAGAAACCCACAACAACCAAGGTAGGAACTAGCATGTATTTGGCAGTTTTGCAAATCAGCTTACTTTACACAGGTTCTAAGAACAGCTTATTTTTACATTCATTTTTCCTGAAAATGTCTTTGTTTGAGTTCATAGCACAGAAACACTATGAAGCCCTCATACTAGGACATACGACCTCAACATGGCTGTTTGCAAGATTAACAGTGGTCCAAATACAGAACAGTTAACATTTGATTAAAAAAAAAAAAAAAAAAAAAAAAAAAAAAAAAAAAACAAACAAAAAAAAAAAACCCCAGAAATAATTTTGTAGATGAAGATCAAATGGATCAAATGTTCCTTTGCATCATGGGTTGCTATGCCTTAGGGTGTCTGATCATGGAAAGTTTTCTTAAATGGATGTGGCATCTTAATAGGACAGAATTACTGCCTGATTTTTGATACCTTGGCAACAGAGTACAAAAGAGTATTGCCTTTAAGGCATGCAAAATTAAGTATTATCCAGAACCAAAATTGTAGATCTTGACAAACTGAGTTTTAACAATGACACAATTCAGTTACCTTAAATAATAAAACTGATAATGTAATTTGGTTACAGGGGAGTAGTGTTCCATCCCATTACAAATGAACAATTGAAATGGAAATAATGTTCTCTATTATAAGATGTGGTCCTTAGAATGGCATATTCTATCCTAAATGGGTATCTGCCCGTGATTTCTATGAACACATGACTCATGTATGTCCTGAGTTTCTGTTAATATCAGAAAGGAATAAAGAATGTTTTTTATTCTTACTGGCAATATAAAACCAATATGTGTTTTACATATTTAAAGTTTCACTTATCACCCCAACTATCTTCTCCCTCCAACTCCTTCCCATTATTATAAGAAGGAATAGAGGTAAGACTTCTACTTGCATAGCACAATTAATATGCACAGAAGATGGTTGATTCCTATTTTTCCTATTTTTCACTATTTACTTCTTACATCAATTTAGAAAGCCTTAGTTTGAGGAATTCTTTGGATCATAGGCTTAATTTATAAAGCAAAAAACCTCCTTATCTTGTTTCAAGCATTCTATTGATGATCCATGTTTCCATGGATAAAACTGTAAAACAATATTAAAGTTTTCTCTATTTACAAGTTTACTGCTTCACTTTTAAAATATTCAGCACAATAAACAGGTTTTGTTTTTTTTTTTTTTCTGGAGCAAAACTGCTCCATGTAGATGTTTATTTCCCCTTTGTCAATGTTGCAATTGAAGTGAAGGATTTCCTATAGGCTCACAGAATTTATCTATGCCACTATTTCTCAGTGATCTCAGCTATTTTAAATAGCTAGTAATAATTTATATTTTCACTGTCTCAGTGTGCATAATATGCTGTAACAGATCAAAGGCTCATCCTGCTCTCTACCCTCTCTCCATCAGTTAGATGGAGTGCTTCTCTGCTCACTGGAAGATGCTTGAGAAAAGAGTACAAGAAAGTGAACAAATAGAGCATTTTCGGAATTATTAATATACTGACAGAAAGCAAAATAGAATACAGTATTCTTTACTCATATCTTGAATAGTTTTGGTAATTTTCATTTCTTCCCTATCTGGAAAAAAGTAAATCCTAACAAACTCACAGCCAAAAAAGCCTCAAGAAGAAAACAAAAGGAATAAAAAAACCAAAAAAAACAACACAAACCAAAACAACCAAAAAATGTGCACGATTCCCTAGAACAAACTAAACAAAAAGCAGACAAACTAAAAAAACTCAAAGAAAACCCTTCAAAATGAAAACATTTTAAAAATGAAAGATGAAAGATCCTGAGCTATGACATAAGAAGATACTTGAAGATAAGAATTATTTCAAAAATAATTTAGGACAAAGTAGGCTGAAACACTCCTGTTTGAATTTCAGGGGATTGGAAAGAAGTCATACAGTACATAACTATGAAAATAAGTGTTTATGGAATGTTAAGAAAGAGTGTTGGTTTGCTTGTTTTACTGTCCCTTCTAATACGCTTTGGGTTGACATTGAAATGTCTTCTCCTATGTACATTCTCCCATTCATCCATGATTTGGGAGATCTATGTCATTCCTTTCCCAATATCTTTTCCAAAAAAACTTTCAGTGTATTTACTCTTTCCTTACATGCATTTGTTCCACATTTCAGACTGTCCATTTTGCCCTTTCTCTAGTTCTCTTTCTATTTCTGTTTGCTTCTTTTTCATACAGCAATCATAACTTACATAATATTCAAAACAAAGGCATATTAGTGCTCTACAGAGTGGTATCCCAGAGTTTCCTTATTTTTCCTGATAAATTCTTACATGTCACTTAAATTTTTGACCCTGTTTCCACAGATCTATCTATGATCTCTAATCAGGAGCTAACTACAGTCACATATTACCAGATGATTTTTTTTTTCCCTTATGCATTAAAACCTATCAGCCCTGAATCTTATTTGTGGTTTGATTTCTCAGTCATCCTGGATAGAAAACCTTACAGTTCTTGATGGTCAGCTTTGATAACTGATAATGTAAAACTGTGCAAAAGAGATTTTCTTTTCTTCTTATTTCAGTGTCCTTGGTGAAATCACTGAGCAATTTTCATCCCACTACTCTATTTGTGAAAATTGTATATATTTCTTTTTCCTAGATTTATATAGTAAAAAACTAACTGCTAAAATATCTATTTCTGGTGCCCATTATATATGACAAAAAAGGTAGTTTCAGGACTTTGCATGTGTTTTCCAGTGGGATAGAGGCAATAATAAAGCAAATTTTATCTATATGATAAAATAATTCAGAGATTATTAAGAGACATCTGCTGTTTATTACTAGTCAGTTATGAAAGTCCCAAACAGGCAAGAGGGGGAATTATTTACCTCAATGTTGGAAAGATAGTTTCATTAAACTGGCTAATTTATGACCAGAATTCAAAAGACAAAGATGGCCAATATATATGACTACCCATACTGGTACCCTATTTGCAGATTATATTGCTACTACGCATATTTTAATATTTGTGAACAAAAATCCATATATTAAGAATTAAATGTGCTGTGAATGATTTGTTTTTAGATGCACATTGATCATTTATATGAATTTCATAAACTATTATATGTGAAACTTGCACATTTTGTAGCAGTTAATTTAATAATTTATTCAATGAAAAAAAAGAGGGGTGCAGGTTTTAATTATATAATTTTGTATTTTTAGCTGTGCAAACTCCACTATATAGCAATTGAAATCAATCTTGAACAGCTACAAAATGTTCACTTTAAGAAAATTGTATTTACATTGATAAATGAAAAATTGATATTATCCAACAACTTTAGGAAGCTTTTTCATCTGTTGCCCTTTTTTCAACCAATCAACTATTTCAGTGGTGCATATACCTTTGTGTGTTTTTATGTGTGCATCTTAACACTTGATTAATGCATTTACAGGTAAAGATAAAGAGAGAGTTTGGCATTTGCAAGCTTTTTTTTTTTTTTTTTTTTTTTTTTTTTTTAATCATAAATAAATACATATTAGAAATAACATGAAAAAGCATTACCACCCCATAGCTTTCCTATACTTTAAGGCTTAAGTAGATTTTTATTGTTGTAAATAGTTGGGTAGCTCAAAATCATTGCTTGGCTTTTGACATCTGTCCCATAATAGTGAAGTAACTACTTTTCAAAACTTGGTAAATTGCAAGTAAAGTTTTTTGAGAGCCCTGCAGGTGGAAAATAAAACCAACTGTATGATTATGTTTTCCACGTGGATCAAAACATATGCTTATGGAATTTATAGGCTTTGTCTAAGATAACAATGCAAGCAGAAAAAGAAGAGATGTACAGATAAAACTATGTGGTATTTATACGAGGTATACTGATGGTTAAGGTAATTCATTATCAAATTAACCAAGAATGACCTGGCTTCCAAAGGAGTTGACTAATTAATTAATAAATAAATATGCTTCTTGACAGTTCACAATTTCCCTCAAGTAGTTTTGCAATGATCATGCCTGCAATTCTTTTCAGACTTAAACCCTCTGTGATGGCAAATGTTCTACTTGATATTTTTTTATTAGTAGGAGCCTATAATGACCAAGAAAAACATGGTGATGACATGGTGTAGCTGTTAGAGCTAGAAATTTAGTGTAATAGAGATTAGTGAAATTGTAAAATAAAAATAAAAAAAAAAAAAATGAAACAGCAACTGAAACAGCAATAAATGTCCTGCAGGTGACACATGAAAATCAAAAACTTTTGAATCATTACAAAAAAGCTGATTTCTCAAAAGAAATAGTTTTTCTGAAGCAATATTTTCAATTGTTAACATTTCCTGCCAAAAAATAAAATTTTGAACGAAAATTATTCTTTAATTATTTAACACACTAACTTTGGGATTTGTGTTAAGGGACTTCAAACATTTTTGACTGGAGGGCTTTTTATTCCATCAATTATAATTTAGTATACAATATTGTTTTGACTTTTTAAGTTCTGACAGATCTAGAGGAAAAAAAACCAGATATGCTGTACTTCCAACATCAGAATTACAAAATTTCCTATAAAATAAATTCTTGGTTTTTTTTTTTCCTTTGTTTTGTTTTTTTTGTTTGTTTGTTTGTTTGTTTGTTTGTTTGTTTTTTGTTTTTTTTTAAGGTTGGTTGTTTTTTGAGGTTTTTGTTTGTTTGATTTTATTTTTTCTTCCTAACAGTATAACACTATTGCACATTATTCCTAGAGCAAAGACTTGTGACAGAGTATATATCTTAAAAATTGGGAAGATAGTAAGGAAAACATGGTGAATCATTTTCTGATTCTGTGTTCTATTTCCACTGTTGTTCATTTGTTCCCACTCTGAGAAAGGAAGTGGGATTATGTAGGTGAGGTCACCAAGAGGATGGGGCTTGCACTAGAGAAGAATGTTTCCATGGTGTATTTAATTTTCTTTTAAGATAAAAGGAATGGATTCTTACTTTTATCCACAGGGACTCAAGCATTGCAAAACCAGAATGACACCCATGGCATCAGATACCAGAGAAGGTAAGCATGGTGGTGCTTGTTCACCAAGCCATGTGAGTGTCAGTGAACCATTCATGCCCACCTCAGTTAAAGAATGAGTTACATTACACTGAGAGAGAGGTGTGCAGAAAAACTATCATATTTCAGGCAGAAACTCATGAAAAAAATAGAAGCCTGAGGACTTGTCTGGCATCTTTAAAAAAAGCTTTTCAATTCCAGTCCTGCAAATCAATTTCCTACGATTGCCACATTTATGGGAATTAACAATGCTGTTTTGTCTTGGCAAGATATCTATTCATCATTAATAAAAATTTTTCAAAATTTCTATATTAAATATTTGGTCAATTCTAGATAGAATATTTTGCTACAGAAAAGCTTTAAAGTTTTTTCCTCATTCCCCATTTCAGAACACCTCTCATAGAAGACTTGCTTCCATCTGTTCTGAACAGTTGGTTCCAAGTAGATAACAATTAGACTGGATTTTAGTTTCTTTTTGTTTTGGTGATGTAGTGTTTTTAATTTAATCTTCAAGTAAACAAGCATTAAAATACAATTCTGTTTAGGAAAATTTATTGTTACAGGTAGTTACTTCTAGCATAACATTCCGAATTTTAAAGTAATCATTTAGCAAATGTCAGTCACAAATCTGACTGTTTCCAAATTTGGGTAGATTGAGATTACTTCTTTTCACTTTCTTTTACAATATTTTAATTCTCCCATGCACGAGAATATTAAATAGTAATTTTAAAAAATGAACATCATCTTATCAGCTTATTTTTGTGTTAACTGATGCTCTGGAGTTTATTTTGGTTTGGTTTGGTTTAGTTTATTTTTTATTTCAGTACCAAGGAGAGAATTCTCCTGTATCACACAGCATGGGTGTCACTCATTCAGATACCCTGCACTGTTTCCAAGTACGGTTTCACAACTGTTTCTTGTAATTCTGTCTCAGGTTTCTTTCATCTATGTTGTAGGCTTGTTTTACTAATTTATTTTCATCTTTTAAGTCCATCAAATCTGCAAATTCTCATCTGCAAGTTTTAAAAAATTAGTGCTTTTTTTTTTCTGTTCTCCCCCACAATTTATGTACATTTCTCATCCTTCTGCAAAGTTCTATCATCTTTCTCCAGGCTCTGGCTGTTAACAATTCAGAAAAAATGGACAAAAGTGCAAATAGTAGCCTCATTAACTCCAAAATATACTGTTTGACAAGTTTTCACAAAATAAAATAGATTATTGTTTTGCTGTATAGTAAAGCAGTGCTATTCTCTAATAAGCTGCCTAGAGGATTAATTATAGACTAACCAAGCCTCATATAGAGAAAACTTCTTGAATTACAGGATTTTCCTCACAGTCTTTGTATACTCAAACAGAGAGATACTACACATTGAGTAAGGAAACCCCAGTATGTATCTTGTTATAATAAATGAGACTGAGCAGCCTGGCCTAAATGAAGTAGTAGTCAATAACATGAACTAAGTTCAAATTTGTTTGCATTGCCTTCACAATTCTGTCTACTTCATAGTTTCGGGTCTAAGCTAATTTAATACACGTGCTAGAAGTAGCATGGCACTAAATCTGTTATAGCTTGGCTGTTTATGACTTTGGTATTCCCAATAATACTTGGTATTTACCTGGAGTTTTATAAAGCAGGGTAGTGATGAGGGCAGTAGCATGCATGCAGCCAAGAAGCATGGATCAGTAACTTAAATGCTGCAAGCAGATCTAAAACTCAGCTTTTGCACAGGATACGAGGAATAATTATAATCTTTAATTCACTGTACTGACAGGGGAGGGAATAAACTGTTGTTTTCTTCCTATGACATCACCTAGAATGGAAAACATCTCTCTAGTCAGTATTCTATTTGGTAGATAGTCTCTACTTGGATAGCTACCAATATCTTGCACTTCTGTGTAGCAACTAAAGTATCAGCTTCTTTGCTTTCCACTTTTTCAGGGGTGGGAATTAACACTCTGTTTAAAAGCATTAAAAACATCTGCTGCATCTTTTTTTTTTTTTTTTTTTTTTTTAATATGTATAAAAGGAATCACTTGCACTTCCACTAGGTTATCGAGTATTTTCCTTCAATACCCAGATATTTGGAAAATAAATTCCTTAATTTGAAGTCCTTCATTTCCTATTAGACATCATAATATCATTAAGGTTAATTTCAGGCTTTTGATATATTCTAGAAATATTTTCAGATCAGTTCTAACTAATCAAAGGAAGAGATAGGTAATTCTCCTTAAGGTGAGTTCTAAAGTGTGTAGGATTTCACTAAAGGTAGTTAAAATTCTCCTTGCTAATGCAAGACTACTATATTGGGAATTTAATCTCCTTGGGACTCCATAATGAAATAAGACTTTTGAATTTCCTGAGAAACAAATCATAAATTCTTACAGTTTGATTCATGCTGAAGATGGAAAGGCCTATTGGTCTCTAAAGCACTGAATCTAGGGAGTGAAAATCTAGCATTCTGATGTTTCAGAGGGTAAGAACAGAGAAGAAAAGCATTTAAAAAAAAAAAACCCAAACAAAAACAAAGAAAATTAAATAAGATAGAAAAAGGTAACAGGGTTCTCATACAGATTTCATGAGTTTTAAATAATTTCATACCAATTTAAAAATTCATATGGCTTTAATCCAATGAAAATCAAATTAGTGTAGCTGTGAGCTGAATCAGACACAGAGCATAACAGGAACCCACAAAAAGTGTTCTCTTCCATATTCCCTAAGTTTCTGTTATAAAAAAATTGAACAGATTTATTGAGAGAGTACATGTCCAACTCAATAATCAAATACTGGCTACGCCTTGCTTTTGGTAAACACACTGTTTTTATTTACTGGGTCTTTTGCAAAGCTGATATTCCATGTGTTGAGGAAAAAAAAAGAGTAAATCAAGGAAACTCTCTTGTCTATACATCAGACATTTTACCTTGTTAATGTAAGATGGTATTTTATGTTGCCTGGTTGTTTTGGGTTTTTTGGAGAATAGAGTTTATGTTGCCCCCTGTTCTTGAAAGCAGTTCATTTGGAAGAGTATTGTAAGGTAGGGTCCTGATCTGGTTTACAGCTACATCCATGTAGCAGTTATTGCAGAATTATGAACCAAGTATTACATACAGGTTATAAAAATGATATCTTTACAATTTAGATAATTTCCTCTGTAAATATATGAATAAGGGAAAGTGAAATATAGGTTTGAACATGGAAAATATTCAGAATGACATTGCTGATTTCAATTGTAAAATAAAAGGGTTATGCACATCAAATTATGAACTTTGAAGACAATTTAAAAGGTAATTTGGTTTTGCAAACTGCATATTTTCAAGAAGAGCTAAAACATTGCAGTAGTTTATTTTCTTTTTCTTAGTTTCTTTTCCCCCAAAGACTGAAACATACTTTCTGGAAAACAACAAAAACAATGACGACAACGACAACAACAAAAATCACTCCCACCTCCTTCCCCTGCAGACTCCCAAGAAACCCTCCAACTGGTAAGCAGAGATGTTACAAGATATGGGGGCTGCATACATCTTCAGTACAGCTTTGGTCAGCTATCCCATAGCAGTTTTCTTCTAACTGTTGAACTTTAACTTGTTTGCTCATGAACCTATTTTTACAGCTCCATAAAATATATATTGTTTCCTTAAAGGATAAAGTAAAGCAGGAAAATATGTAAATAACAAAGAGCTTACATATTCAGTCCTTTAGATCTCACATTAACTGTAACTTTAATTTTTTTTTTTTTTTTCAGCACAAAAAATATTTTTTCATGTTGCACACTGTGAAAAGTGATGTTCAAAATGGTAGGAATTTCAGTACAAATATCACCTTGAGAACAAGATGATTATCCAATCAAACTATCTACACCTCTTGATGTAGAATTTAAATCTCACAAGAACAGAAAGGTTAATGAAATTCCTGAGGCTTTTCTTCTCAGAGGTCAGAGATACAACTGTAACACTTTATCATTATATTAGATATTTCTATTCCACTTGGATCTGAAATTATAGAGGAAAATACAAATTAAATCTTATGTAAAAGGAAAAAGCAAAAAATGACCCCAGCTTTTTGAAGCATCAAAGAAACTCTCATCAAGTTCAGGTAATTCACATTTTTACTAGAGCTAGTTTAATTATTTTTTCTCAAGCAGAGCATACAACTTCTTACACTCTCTAATAATTTATAGCATGTTTTAGGAGCTGTTAAAACTTATATAAAGTACTTTGAAAAAATTTGCAAAGTTTTACAAAATTTTATACAAAGAAGTTGCATGGCAAGTAATCTCTTGGAAAATCAGAAAGTCTTCAGGTAATGAGAGGCCTTGAAAATGAAGAAAGTTTCTACAACTTGCAAAAAATTAAAAAAAAAACAAACCTGAACCAAAACACAAAAACAACCAAAAAGCCCTCAAAGTATGAAAAGAGAGTGAAAAAGCATCCTGATAAATTGGATTTGGCACCTGTGAAAAGTATTTCAATAATGTTTAAATAAAGTAAATGGGTTGCAAAAATGTTGGTTTCATTTGTGAATCTGAATTATTTGTGACCTTTCAGATGTCACTCTTGGCTATAGTTAGTGAACTAAAGACATATTTAACTGGTGGGCAGTGGGATAAGGGAAGGTACTTAAATGCATGCTTAAGGATTTGATGGATTGAGGTCTGGTTTATACCCAAAATACACAGTCAAATGTTAATATTACATCAAGACTGTGTTCCTACCACAATACAAAATGTTTAGTCTACTAACATCACTTTATGTGTGAACAATCCAATAGCTCCTATTTTAAGAAGAAATGCTGATTGTCAAGTTAGAAACTGCAGTTAGGTATCTCCAGCTGGAGTTTGTTCAAACAATTTTAAAGGCAGGTCAGCCTAGGCTGAATTAAAGAGCAAAGGGGAAAAAAGGATGAGAAAAGTAGAAGAAAAATGTAAGGGACTATGACAATCTTACATGGAAAAGGTTTTATTCTTTTCCTTGAAACATCTAGTCTTACTCCAGGAAGGTGTGGGTCATTAAATGACAGCAGTATTTACCTGAATGTTTTAGAGCCCAGTATCTTTTGGAATCTTTAAGAATCAGAAATCTGATGGTGAGTGTCTCATTATCTTCTACTATGACACACAGGTGGGTTAGATCTAGTTCTGAAGATGAACAGAAAGTGAAAAGACTGATAAAAATAGTTTCTTCCATTTTTCTCTGGAATTATAATGTAATTAGCTTTACAGAGAATAAGACAAAATTATACAGTTGTATTTACACATTAACTACCCCACAAATGCATTATGTGTCTTTCAAGGAAAAAAAAAAATTAAAAAAAAAAAAAGATATGAGACTAGAGTGTCTTTCTGTTCAAATTGATTAATAGGTTAAACAGTTGAGTCTACAGACAAAGCTCTTATTTCTATTTATTTTTAAATGTAAATAGGATTGTATTTTACAGTTGCACATATCATGAAATGCAGTGTGTGTATTCATTTATTATGTATTAATTTCATTTACTTTGGGAAAAATATTTATGCTATCCTCCAATATTTATATTAAAGACCAGAAATGCTGAAAGTGACTATGTCGAGAAAATACAACCTGTTGAGAAAGAACAAACTTAAAAGGAAAACTAGTCATGTTAAGAATTTCTTATCAGAAATGGGCATTTAATTGGTTGTTTCTCGCTCTATTTTAAACTCTTTTCCTTTCTGTTTTCTAATGAATTATCTATAAATTATCCACTTGCCCTATAAGAGAGACACAAGTGTTTCCACACTCTTCCTAACACATTGCTAGTAGATAGGTTTCTTTCACTTTACTTATATCCCAAATACCTTTATTGTAATTGAGAATGGTGATACAGCAAACATCTCATGCTAATATTTACACAAAGAGAACAAATATATTTCAAGAAAGAGATGTAATTATAATCATTCATTGAATACCTTACTACCAGTTGGATTGCCTTAGTAAACCAAATAAAGGCTTGTAGTAACACATATGAAGGATAAAAATGTTTGATCAATTTAAAATACTTTATGGTATCAAAGTTCCAAGATAATGATAGTCCACTTATAGAATAGAATCACAGAGTAAGCAGAGTATGAAGGGACTCATCAGGATCATTGAGTCCAAGTCCTGGCCCTGCACAGAACACCCTAAGACTCACACCATGGCCTGAGAGCATTGTCCAAATGCTTCTGGAACTCTGACAGGCTTGGTGCTGTGACCACTTCCCTGGGGAGCCTCTCTAGTGCTCAGTCACTCACTGGATGAAGAACCTTTTTCTTATATTGGAACCTAAACCTCCCCCGACATAACTTCATGACATTCCCCTGAGTCCTGCCACTGGTCAAGAGGGTGAAAGGATCAGCACCTGCCCCTCCAGTTCCCCTCATGAAGACATTAAAGGCTTATGAAAGAAAATAGTTTGAACTATACCAGCAATATATAATTGAGAAAAAAAAAAAAAAAAAAAAAAAAAAAACAAACAAACAAACAAAAAACAAAACAAACAAAACAAAAAAAAACAAAACAAAACAAAAAAAAAAAAACCAAAAAAACAAAAACTAAGAAACCTAGGTTTATTATGTGACATTATGTTCAAAGAAAATTGTGGAGAATAACTGAAGTAATTCTTAACACTTTCAAGATTCAGTGGATATTTAATATATCCATAAAGTCCTGCAATCATTAAGGTTTAGTCATTTACAAATTTGTAGTTCTGTTTATGCCTTCCATTTCATCTGGGCCACACTGCTATTTCTGGAATCCCATGATTGTCAGGGCTAGGTCAGGCAGCTGGAGCTAGTAATAGGGATCTGTCTGGTATGTAAATGAATGTGTTTGAAGATCTATTTGACAGTGTTACTTTAAATGGGATTACACTTTCACTTTGCCTTTATTTCCCATTTTCCACAGAAATGGTTTCAAATATATAGGAATTAAAATAATTTTGTTCCCTTTTAATATTAGTTAATGGGGTCTGCAGCTTGGGGGCAGAAGTATGACATGGATGGTCCAGAAAGGCATTCTGAACTGTACCATTCCCTTTAGGCTGAGCTGGTGAATTGACACAACCTTGTACCTTTTTAGTGTTTTGTGACACAGGACCACCCACAATACATATGCTGCAAAAGGATTTACAGAGGAGCCCTTCCAGCTGAATACACAATTCCTTTATCAGGGAGTCTTCCTTAACTTGCAGCAGAACAATGCACATTGCTCTGGTCCTTTGATCAAAGTTAACTGATTGGGGTTGAGGACTCATCCCACAGATTGATCATGTGTTTAGAAAGGCTTTAATGAAGAGATTTTCTTTCAATTGTATTTTAGCCTCTATATTAGCCTCTACCTACATGGATATTAACTGAGCTTTTTTCACACCACATAATGTTAAACAAATGTTTAAGCATTTTAAGATTCCATGTTGAAAATATTTCAAAAGATAACAATAATGCTCTTCTAGCTGCAGAAGTCACTAAATAGAGTGTAAGATGGGGAAAAGAAAGGAGTTCTTTGAATGTATAAGTCCTCATTTCACACACCTGTTTGAATGTTGCACTTCCAGGCCTGATAGAGTGGGTGAATTTTTCCACCAGTATAACTGATTGTTATATAATTAAAAGCATTCATTCTCAGAATGTCATTATACAGTGTATTTTCTTTGGTGGTAAACTTGGGCTGAAAAAATCTTTTTAAATAAAAGTCCCTGACACAGACTCAGACTAATTTTTTCCTGACATATCTAGAGTTAGTCATTCCCCTGTTTTTTCTGAATGTAGCTGTTTGTAAGACTGTGCTGAAAGCAAATCATTGAAATGAATCAAGTTAAAGCCACAAGAATATGGTTTTGGTAATATGTTTGCGTGTCTGTGAGTTCCACAAAATTGTTTCACTGACTGTGTTTGAAGAGTTCTCTATGCTCTGCAAACTGCTGTCCTGGGAAGAGTCTGTGGGTGGCACTTGGGAGAGCAGAGAAAAGATGGAGTGTTGACACAGACATCTTAATGTAATTCCTCTGAAGAAAATATGTATCCTCCACAGTGGTTATGGTCATGAAATGAGGAATTGCTGATGTCTGTCTCTTGAATTTTATTTACAATTCTACTCATGTTAAGTTTTTAAAAAAATTTTTCTTCTAGCATTTATCTTTGGTTTACAGGCATGTTTTTGTTTACCCATTTAACTGTCCAGTATCTTCACGTTTTTTGATGCTCAATTAAAAAAAAAAAGAAAATTAGGCTTTGCCTAATTTAGACGTATCATTAAAAAAACAGATAGGATCTTATAAATATAATTACATGGGGGAAAAATTATTTACATTTTCCATCAGCTTGAAAACTGCTTTGATTTGTCTGCAAAATGTCAGTGGTAAAGATATTGAATTAATGTGGGTGCTCATTGTTGTTGCTCATTTGTTGTTTTGCTTTTCCAATCTAAAACATCACCAGAAATATGTAATGGGTAGTGATCCATTCCTTAGTCATTTTAATTAATCCACTGTTCCTGAATTTAGCAAGTGCTGACAGCTGTTTCTTCCTGTCTTGTACTGTCTGGGACCTTGCTGTGGTGAAGCTTGGTCCAGTCTGATGCTGACTGATGGAGTACTGCATCTGACTGCTGCCAGTCTGTTACTGTTGCAACTTTTGTTTGTTTTATTTAGTTCATTTTTAAAGTTATAATAGTTTGTTCCAGTTCACCCCTGTGTTGTCCCCAAGTTGGTTTGTCCCTAAGTTGTATCCACTCCTGAAGCTGCCCTTTATGGTATTCCCTGCCCTTTGTTCCAGTTCCTTCCCTGCCTATCATTGTAACCCTGCCCCTTATTCTTGAACCTTCCCTGTCAGTCCCACCCTGGGCCAATCCCTGGTTGTTCCACCCCTTTGGAAATCCCCTGACCCTCAATGCCACATTGGCCCATGTGACCAATTCTCCTCCTATCTCTTTCCTCATTGGTTTGTGCTTTGAAGACCCTGCCCTTCACTCTTCTCTTAGGGGTTCCCTATTGGTTGATTGTTTGTATCCACCCACCAATGTGTCCCTGTATTTAATCCTGTTCACAGCAGTGCTCAGAGCTCTTTGCTTCTGATCTTTTTACTATCAATAGATCTCTGTTGGAACCTCAGTGACAGAGAGCCCTTCCCCTCTTATCTCATACTGGATTTTGGTTATACACCGTAGAGCAAGTAGCTCTGAAGATTCTGCTGTACTGACCACAGCAGTTCCTCACTACTGGCGTGGTGCCGGAGAACATCCTGGAGCTAACCATGGCTCTGGTGGGCCACAAATGGGATCCTGAAAGGGATCAGATTGAGGGACCATACAAGCTGGTGATGCGGAGTCATGGTATGCTTGAGTATCCACACCCCTGGGATTGTGGTGGATCCCACTGAAGTGGGTGAAGTGAGTGAAACTGTCCCCAGACATCCCAGTGGACCACTGGGTGATGGAAAGAAGGTGTCAGCAGTGAGCCAAGAAGGAAGGAGGTGGCTCCTCAGAAAGGGAAATTCAAACTTTCCTTTTTCCATGCTTTTCCTTTCTTTAATATGTTTACAGTTGTTTTCAAAAAAACCTTAATAATATATTTAAGCTTATTGCTTTTCAAGAGAGAAGCCACCCCCAGTATGTCACCAACTACGTCGGTCCTCATCATTCTCACAATCTTGTGGCCAGCCTTGGACACATGGATTGTCCTGCAACCCAGAAAGAACGTCTGGGTTGCCCTGACAGAGACTCTGAAGCAAGAAGCAATTTCTTTGTCAACTACTCCAGCAGAGAATGTCACGTCAACGTGCCTAGTGGGGATCTCATTGAAGCCTAATGAGTACCCCGAAAAAATTAATGGAAATCGAGAATGATGTGAATCAGGTGACACTCTCTCACTGGATTGCCCTGCAGGATCTCCCAAAGGTCAAAACTCCTGTCACCAACCCATTGCTCCTCTGGAGAGTCTGGCAACACACGTTACCTAAAGCCACTGGTGAGACCCAAGAATTTGATGTTTTAGGTTCTTCCCCTGCCCCTTTTTGCGTTCATTTTAATTATGATCCATTCTATTACATAGACCAGTATATCTCAATTAAACAGTGTATAGGCAGTCGGTGGCATCAGATCATCAGCCGTGTTTCCGTGGCCTCCACACCAACGGTCACCCCCTGAAGCTGGATAAAACTTTATTTTTGATTTGTGGTGCCCAGGCCAGCAATCCCCTCTCACCTTCTTGGAGGCCCATGCACACTCGGGCGGTTGATGCTGTTTACCCCCAACAAAAGCCAAACTGATGATTGGCAGAAGAAAAAAAAATTCGGCCACCCAAAAAAGGAGCATTGACAATCTGGATGAAAACTGTGACTCGTTGGTCACGTCCAAAAAGAGCTGTGGTGTCTGTCTTTTGCTTTGGATATCAGCAGCAAATGCTCTAGGCAGATTATGTCACCTAGAGTGTTGGGTGGCTAAGCAAGAGAACTTAACATCAGCTGCCTTAAGTGACCCCTTAGAGACAAGGAAAGAACTAGGCAGGCCACCCTGCAGAACAGGCCAGCCATCGATTTTCTGCTGCTGCTGTACAGTCTTGAGTGCATGGAATTTGAGTGTTTCTGCTGCCTTAATTTGTCATTGAAGAACATAGACATCCATGCGGCCCTCAAAAAGATGAAAGAGCCCATTAGAGACATTAAGCAGGGCTCCAAGAATTTGCTTAATGACATCTTCATGGGATGGCAACTCACAGGATGGGTGTGGCTTCTGTTATCAACACTGTCCTTTTGTTTATCTCAGTTGTCTCCATAAGTTTAATTATGTTTTTCATTTTAAAGATATGTTGTTTGTCTGCTGCTGCCCAAGTTACATCTTCCTTCCCTGATGTTGATATTACTGAATCCTTCGCCTCCCAACTTCCCTCACCTTGATTCCATGACCTATATCCAAGTTCAGGATACCATCCCGGCCCTTCTTTTTGAAACCTTCCCTGTCAGTCTCACCCTGGGCCAATCCCTGGTTGTTCCACCCCTTTGGAAATCCCTTAATCCTCAACGCCCCATTGGCCCATGTGACCAGTTCTCCTCACCATGCTTCCCACCTTAGTTTGTACTTTGTAAGACCCTGCCCTTCACTCCTCCCTTAAGGATTCCCTATGGTTGTTTGCATCCACCCACCAACGTGTCCCTGTGCACAGCAGTGCTTGGGGCTCTTGACTCCTGACCTTTTCAACCTGAATTAACCTCCCGTTGGAATCTCTGTGACAGAGAGCCTTCCTCTCCTCCTTTACCTGGATCCTGGGTTGTGGCCATACACTGTAGCTCAAGCAGTTTCTCTAAAGGTTCTGCCATAGGTGCAACCCCAGACCACAGCAGTTCCCCACTCCTGATGAGGTGCCGGAGAACATCCTTGAGCTAGCCCAGGATCCGGTGGGCTGAGTCATGTTACTGTATGACACTGTGCTTTGGATTCATGCAGTTGGCTGCAGCTTAGCTATGCTGATCTTCCTGCACTTCTTGCAACCTCTAGTTGTCACCCTGCGTACCGTAGGGATGAACTGGGATACAAGGAGATACGGGGAGCAGTACTGAGCCCTAACAGTAGTGGCACAACTCTTTGAGTTTATTTCTCTTTACACTGAGAGTTGTTTCAGTCTCAGATTCAACGGTGTTTTACATCTGATGTTACTAATATACTTTCCCTAAAGATCTTCTGTCTTTGTTATGTGCAGGACATTTCAGCAAAGTCTGTAATGTCAAACTGCACAAATAAGGTAAGAGAGCTTTGTTGAAACAAAAAGTTCTATAATCCTTTAAAAAGCTGACAAGACCTACAAGCTTACAAAATTATTTCAAAGATTGTAACAATCCATCCTATAAAATAATTTGGGATATAGCAAAATAATTCGCTGAACACAGAAATGAGAGCATATAATATATATTGGCCTTTCATATGTTGCAGTGAGGGTTTTCCTTCCTCAAATCTACAAACACACTATCTTTTTTTTTCATTCTCCACGGTTTGTATCTTTCTTTACAGAAAATACCATCTTTAGCTTGCCACAGAGTCATTTCTCTGCTGTGACAGCACAGGGGAAAGAGCAAAGACAGCCAGGGAAATCCGTGACATGACTCTACTGGCTCGATGGAGTTCTGCTTGCAGACTGCATTGAAGAAGATGAATTGTTTGCACAGAAGGAATGGACAGAGAAGGTCAGGAAAGCTGCAGAAAACTTACTATTCTCTGTCCTCTCAAAGCAGGATGGGAAGCTGCTATGCAGATCTTTCAGGACATAAATCTCTAAAGTACCACTGCAACAGCTTTCAGAAGCAGGCTAAGCCATCATTTTTACAGGGCCCCTCATCTATCCAACACTAGGGAAGGTGAAAAGGTGGAGAGAGAGCATAGAGCATGCCATAGAAGCAGCATGTGTGCTATAGGAGAGGTATATACTTCAGAATTCTGACTTTTTAACTGCCTGAAAAAACAAAGTACCTCTGGATATTCCTCTTTGCAAAGCAAAGCTCTACTCTCTAGGATCTATAATTAGGTGCAATGTAAGTAAAATAATAGGATAAAAAAATAGGATTAAAAAAAAGCTGGAATAGTATAGAGGAAGTACTAGCATTTCATAGGCAGTACTCCAGATATTCTTGTGACTTTTTTGTTAAAAATGTTTTTGTTTATGTCCAGGAAAAATGTCCAGAAAACACTGCATCAAGTAGAAATTGGGCAGCGTAATAGGAGGAGGTTGTTTTTAAATTCCATCTGAGGGAAATGAGATTGAAAAAAAAATGATTTAGTGTATCTGTTCAACACAACAGATACAACTCTTAACTATCTGGGGAAAAGAAAAGAATTCAAGAAGCCAAATGAAAGTGTCTATTGTTGCAATTAGTATTGGATAAAAGTTGCTTTGCACATCAATGAAAGTTCTTTGAGATTTTAGTTTTTTTCTTGCCTTCCTCACTTGGAGAAATCCTTAAAAATATTTTTCAAAAAAATAACTTTCTCCAAAATAACAATTGTGGTTTCAAATTTTTTACCTGGAAGGGGTAGATATAAATACTTCCTGGGTTCCATGCACATTAGGTCTCAAATATTCTAGTTGAAAACATGACTGGCAATCCAAGAGTTTGGATTGTTGCACTTTTTGTGGAAATTCTATATTGAAGACTTGAAACTTTTCTTGCTAAGGTTTTTGTTGTATTTTTGTTTTGTTTTGTTTTGTTTTTTAATTAATTCTGAAAAAGGCTTTGCTAAGAATGATTAGTAAATCACAAAAGAAAGTTTGGATGATAATATTTTAGCCAGCTTTCAATGCAGTATTTTAACAATTTTTTGTGTGTCTTATTGGAGACTAAAGACTTCTGTTTAATGTCCTTTTTTTCCCCCATGTATTTTGCAATCTTTTTTTTTTTTGTCTTTACAAACTGCCTTTTTTTTTTTTTTTTTTTTTTTTTTTTTCTTTTTTTTTTTCCTAGTAGTTATTCAATTAGATTTTGGTCTCTATATCTCTATACTGCACAGTTGCATATAACTTTTCGAGACAGATGGAGTTTCTCAATATGTGTTCATTACTGTGACCTTACAAGCTTCATCAGCAACATTAGCATTTTTAAGAAATGATGACTATAAACTTGCACAATGAGTGTCTGTTTTGCTGCTTTTTTTTTGATCTTTTAGTAGACCCAGCTATGATTTGTTCTTCAGCAATGTTTCATAATAAGATCTAAAAAGGGCAAAACGGTTATTTTCTTATCTAAAGAGTTTATAGAAATTACAATAATTGTAAATGAAATTGAACATTAAGAATAACTTCAAAATGCCCTGAAAGAGAAGAGAATCCATCTTACAAGTATTACACCATTCATATCTCTTCAACAAGCTTATAAATATACATATTCAAATACAAGATCTTTCTTCTGCTTTAATGATTTCTTATCTATTGCTGTTATTAAATAAATTTAGAGCACATAAATTGAGAGTGGAGACAATGGGATAAAGATCTAGAGAGATCCGCCTGGTTACAATGAACATTTATATTTAATGAGTAGCTTCTTGCAGTTTTTTTACTGTAAACAATGCTGTGTACTATTTGGGTTACTAAATATTTCTAAGCACACCAGAAAAAAACTGTTCATTTTGAGTCGGCTGAGGAAGGACCTCAGTGTCCCCAGGGGAATGCTTGTTCTGCAGAAGCAAGGAGGGCTTTGGTCTGCTTTGAAGCTAGGATTCAAACAGCCAGGACACAAACTGGCAGGATATCCAATAATACTTGGCACAGCCTGATTATACCTCATGTCTAGCACGCTGAGAGTGGAGGTGGAGATCACTTATCCCTTGCTACGTTTGTAGCAATACACTCATGCAGTTCTTGTACACCTACGTGCTTTTTTATTAGAAATATCAGCTACCACCCCTAGCCTTCCTTAATGTTAATGTGCTAAACTAAGCATTCTCAAAACTCAGACACCCACAGTGGATAATAAGGGAGAGATTTGTTAATTTATTAAGCTAAGTATAATATTTAACAATATTACCTACCTTCATATACTATTAGAGTGAACCTTTGCTTATATTTCACTATTCTATTCATGGAAGCCTTCATGGAAACTTTACTTTTTATTTCTTCTTTGTGGTTTCTGTAGCTGTAATAGCAGTGACCTTGAGCTGTGTCTTCTTGGTTATTACAGAACCCTGCAAATCCAAAGTAGTTGATGGGTATCAGTGCAGGGACTGTCAGGATGTTTTGGGTGTTTCAGATGTTTCAGGTTACCATAATACGGATTAACCCAGCAACCTGCATCAACAATGTACAGTAAGTACAATGCTGCAAATTAGCTTTGAAAACACAATGTGATTATTAATCAGAAGTTGCTAGGCACATTTTGCATGTTATAATTACTGAAGGTCTTTTGTGTGTGGCTGTTTCCATAAGGCAGTTTGACATACTTTAACACATTCTAAGAAAACACAGATCTGGTACCAAATACTAGGAGAATAGAAGATGATGCTTCTCTCTTGCTAAAAAATGTATTTCCTGACTCTCAGAACATATTCCCATTGAACTTCACTTTGCTTTTTCTGCAGTATCTTTTTGCTCAGTGACTGGCAGGTGCTATTTACAGTCCCTGGTACTTTTGTGTGTAAGTGCCTCGTTATTATAGAGACGTCCTGATAAGCTGGCTTTTTAAGGAAGTAGGTTGCTTTCCAAGGAATGTAAGAAAATTTGAGGCAATAACAGAATAGGCCTGGGGCTGACGTACTGCAGTAAATAGCATAAAAGACATATAAAAGCACAGAGAAGTCCAGTGAATTTCAGTAGGTTCCAGTCTAAACTGAGTGACTGCTACAGAAATGGTGACATTACTTATATCTAAGCAATCCTGTCTTACAGCAAATTCTCTTTCAGTTACTGGGTTCCATGGTAAACACACAAACACTCCATGCCTGGGAGATAAAACCAGCACTTGCTGCAGCCATGTACAGAGGTGCAGCTCACATTTTGGGTCAATGAATGGAGACTGAGTGCCTTCCTCAGGCCCAGTCCCCATCTCTTCCCTCAAGGTCATGCAAATCATTTAGGTTTCATTCAGGCTAAAGGCTTTAATTTTTGCTACATGTATTTTAGATGTTAGTGTTTTAGCATTTGCCTGCATTTTGGGAACAGCAATTATTAATGCAGAGTTAATAATACTCTTAGGGATGTGACATTTACCATCAATAACAGAGGCCTGTTAGTTATCATCAGATTTAACTTTTAGGATTCTGTTTCCACAGTTTCCCCCTGTATTCTGTATTGTTCTCATATTTCACTTTATTTCATTTCATTTCTATTCTAGCTTTTGGTACTTTCTGCACCCTCATGGTCGCCCTCTCAGCTTCATATTTCTTTGTATGCCCAGCATATTAGAATATCTGTTCTTTTTTGCTGTGCTTAACTTGGACATGTTTGCTTCTTCTGTTTCTGCACTAAAATTTAATATTTGATCAAACTTACTTAGAATATGTGCAGTTGTAACAGAAGTGCTGTTTTAAAAGTAAATGCTGTTCATTTCAACTATTTTAAAAACTGATTTTCCATATTATATACAGTGTTTTCTGATAAAATAATATGTTGCATGCGTACAGTAGAATGTAAGGTTTTCCAGCATTTTTCCAGCTTCAGTTTCTGTTATTGATTAATCAGTAATGTATTCTTATTCTAAAAGAGGGTCACAAACATCTGTAGTTCTGTATATTTCTTACTGGCAAAAAAAATTATTCTTATTTGTCATGGTTCTGTTCTCTTTTTCTCCCCAGTTTTTTAATCTGCATGATCTTCTAAGACTAATGTTACATTTAGTGCTCCCATGCTACTGAAGTGATTTTATTGGGAGTATGCAACATTCCCTCTTCTTCCTTGCTGTTTGATGAATTTCTCTGTGGTGTTAGCCTTTCCCTAATCTTTTCTTTAATTTGGAAATGAGTGCTACAATAGTAGCAGATACAGCTTTTTATCAAATGATTACCTCAGAACTATAGGATTATAGCTTCAAAGGATTTTATAATAGGATTAGAGGGTATGTACCTGGACATTTACCATACAGTATCTGCTTTGTACATGCTGTATTTGATGTGTGTCTTAGCCCTAGGCCTAGCCCTAGGTGAGTAGTGGAGGGGCACTCCTGTGGGAGGTGAGAGGTATGAATTCCAGCTCATTTTGCATGAGGAGGGCATTGTCTTTGGTTTCCTTAGAAACTGCTGTAATCTCTAGTTTATTTTAACATTTCTCCTCCTTCTACTTTGACAGACAGGTTTTAAGTGAAAAGAGTGAATCAATTTTCCCATAATCAGAAGAGTTTAAGTGAAGGTGGGATTCCAGGTTGTGAATCCCACTTTCACATAGGCGCATAATTTGGGCCACATTTAGGCACTTGGAAGAGGGAGGCAATATTGTAGATTGTCTCTACCCATGAATTTTTTTGTTGGCTTATCCATGCATTTATTTCACTGCTAAGGATGCTGATCACTGTGAATCTTACCACTGGGCACCAATGTGTCTGTTCGTATTGCATTGTACTGAGGCATTCATGAGCTCATTTAACTGAAAGGAAAAAAAAAAAAAAAAAAAAAAAATATATATATATATATATATATATATATATATATATAATCAATGCATATTTTTCCTTTAATGGATCTGAAATATCTGCCTTGGTTTCTTAGAAGTGCAGAGGGGAGTTAATATGTTTATATTTAAGCTATGACTGCCCCTGATCAAATGAGGAGACATGCTACATCAAAATTCTCAGTGTCCAGGATTCTTCAGCATTCCATGTGTTGGGAACTTAGTCCTCATTTAAAAGAGATTTTAGGCTTCTAATTATCAACATGTTTTTGGTTAATAAAGAGCCTTGGCATTTTAAAAACACTTCCAAAAATAAAAATTACTGCTTTTGAAAATATAAACATTCTTCTTCTCCTAAATGAACTTTTCCTCTTTACTACTTCTACAAAAATCTCTCCCTTTAAGAATTGATGGTATGCTTCTTTAAAAAGTTTACTTTCAACAATTGCCTTCAAATAACAGCAGTGTTTTGGAGAAATTCTAGATAATTTCTAGTTGCTACATGAATTGGCGGGGCTCTTCTACATCACCTGTTACTCTGCATAATAATTTGTTGTGATAGGCAGTAAGTAAACACTAATTTTATTCTTGTGGCTTCTGAAATTTATCAAAGTTGGCCTTCTACAAAGCTCTTTTATAGCTATACTTACTTGTCATTAAACTACAGTTTTCCTCAAATTTTTAAAGAGCCCCTAAAAGTCTTATTACAATCTTGTCTCTTGTGCACCTGGAATTTTTGTCAAACACAAGGTTAATATCCTTATTTCTATACCCCACGCATAGAGCTATTTTAAACCTGACCCCTTCTTCCTTGTGTGAAAATTCACAATCAGTAGGGAAATACTTAATAATCTTGCTCTCTTCACTGAAAGAGAAAAATCCAACCAGTGCATTAAAGCAGCCTCAACAGCTAGGAAATAAATCACAGTAAATAATTTTCCCCCTGTATTTTGTTGTTTCCTCTTTTACAATCACAGGTAAAGTTTTTTTTTTTTAAGCACTTCAGTAATTTAGGCATCTAAATACTCCTTTACAACAGAGTAAGCAGTTAAACTCTGCATCTTCAATCCTTAAGCATACAAGAGAGATCTCAGTTTTCCTTCCATTCATCAGCTTCCTTTGATAGCCTTTGGTTTCTTGTTTTTATCATGTATTTGTAGGTATTTTTCAAAATGGGGAATGAGCCTCAGGCACTATTGTAATACAGGTAATAGGCAATAGTTATAATGACAGTTTCTGCCAGCTTTTACTTCCATTCTGAGATATTTAAACTCATGTATTTGAGAATTGCAACTCCTCAGCAGGAGGTTTTATTTATGTGTCCCTAATAGGCATTTGGCTGCTTTTTGAAGGCAGATACTACCCCACATGATCTGTATTTTCTTTACACTCCAATCTGATTACATTATCTTTTATGTCACTTTATATTTTTCACAGGTTTCTAAATATTATTCTCTTTTCAAGCCATACCACGCTGACTACCTTTCTATCCTAGCATGTTCTTAAAACTTCATTTTTTCCCTTTTCTGTCACCTCTGTGTCTTAAAGATGCATCCATAGCAAATCCTTTGAAAACATCCACCAATTAACTGTACTTATCTGTACAATAGATTCAATCATTTAATCTACTTGCTAAGATTTATTTTTCAAATCCTATTGAAATCACCTAGCTTTCTTTTTGAACTTTGTTAAACCAGCTCTCTAATGTTACACTTATGAATTTAATTTCTCATAAAGCCCCATCTCCTCTGGATACATATCCCATGCTGATATTAAAGCTATGGCATTCTGGGCTGCCTCACACATGTATTATTTCTCATTTTAACTTGAACTCATCATATATGCTTCTGTTTTTCCTTATACGTGATTCTTGACCCTCAGTGGCTACTTGAAGGTGATTAGAAGAGCAAAAAAAGAATCAGAAATCATTTACTATAGGTTGGATACAGCTTCCTCTGTTTCAAGTTTTCCTACAGATATACAAGTGAAAACTCTTAAATCTTATAACAGGAATCACAAAGCAGTTACTGAAAAGCAAATTTGGAAATAATGATGGACATTCAATGACATTCAAGCCCTGCCTCTGAAAATAATTGTGCACAAGGGGATAAGTATTTAAATAGGAGCAGATGTGGTCTCAGAGAAGTTCATGGTTAGTTTCCCCCCTCTTTTTCTTGTGTTTCAGGAAGAATGAGGAAATATTTAATTTTCTCCTCCACTGGTTTATTTGTGCATGGGACTGTATGTATATAGGTTCCAGCAATCTGAGAAAAGGAGTGAGTTGTCTTAAAAAAAAGGAAGACTCTCAAGACAATGCCTAACTGCAAAAATCAAATTAATAGATTTTCTTGTTTGAGTTTCTACTTTTGGAGCAGAAAAAAACTTCACAAGTGCCTCTCTGTTCATGATGTCACTATCCAGAGAGAAGCATAAGAAAAATCTTGCCGTTGCTCTCTGCCTGACAGTATTATTTACCAAACTAGGACATGTATTGCATTGCATGCAGCCTTGACAGTGGCTCCCAGTTGGAAGCATGGTGGATCCCCCCACCCCGTTGCTGGTAGCTTCCTGTCCTGGACCTCATTTTCTCTGGGGAAAATAATGTTCCCTGATAAAATAAAGGAAAGGTTAAGTGGCTAGTGCTGTCTGGTTTGTTTGTTCCCTCCTTCCTTTCCTGATTCCTTTTCCATTAACCATTAATATTTAAGGAAGGACAAAAGAGAAAATACTTGGTTTCAACACTGAGCTGGAAGAAAGTTCATCAATTTGTATGGATGGTCTATACAAATCTCCTGAACACTGTGGCTAAAGAGTGAATACCTATAAGAATTAATTTGCTTGATAGAAGATCAGCTCTGTGTTCTTCTGGAAGAACATAATGCAAACCAATGCAAATTAGGGCTCTGGGATTTGTTATTTGTGTCATGGTTGGCATTGCATGGATAAGTTTGGATAAGATATTACCTCTGTTTGACAAACTTAAAATGTTCCAATGGTATAGAAACTTTTATTCTTCTCCTAGTAAGTTCTTGCTCAGTGCAGCCAAAAATATGATTTGTACCCTGCGCTCTTTTGAAAGACAAGACAAAATCTCCATTGCAGTTGGATTACTGGAAGCGAAGATTGTACACACAGTGTCATTGTCTTTTTTCACTCCTTGACAGCCTTTATTAATTTAGAAATTATTGGGTAGATGGATGATTACAGGTAAAAAACCTTCAAACTATGAAATTGCGGAAGGACTAATAAAACCAGCAATCTTAAATGAAATGTATGTTACTACAAGTAAAAAACCCCTAGACTTCAGGCAGCTTGAAAAATGTTTATATTCAGATTATAGATTTATGACTTACTCTTTCCAATATTCATGAATGCACAGACTTTTTGCCTTAGGGATATTATAGTAGCAATGCCTTAAAACTGGAAATAATTGCTTAACACTGAACAACATAATTATATATTTTTGAGCATTTTAGCAATTAAGGATATATATGTACATAAAAAAAAGAAAGTATGAACTTTTACTGGAGTAAAACTGCTATTTCATCATTTTACTTGTGAAAGCTGATTTTCCTCCAGACAAGTCACATTGCTTTCATTTTACATGCATAGACATTTTGCAAGTCTTATCATTAGTGAATCCCACGCAGTATGGGTTTAAAAGTTTAATCAAACTAAAACCCACGGTCCACTGATGTTCTATAGACCTGCTGAGTTTAGAGCTGTTACAAGAAGAAATTTTCCCTTTGCATCCATAGAAAGTCAAATTAATTATCATACAGTGATTCCTTCTGAAGAACAAAATTCCTTGGGCTGAGTTTAAATATAAATGTGTAACTCTTAATACCTGCATTAGAAAATTTGTATTTTTTTAACTGCCATTGTCTGCTTTTCCTTGTTAACATTCCGTTGAGAGTATTTCATTAGAAAAATTACAAAACTAATTCATTCAGCATACGAAGACAAATATTTGTGCAAATTAAAGATTAATCTTCAGGATTTGGTGTGAATCCAACTTCTATATTTATATATATATTTCTATGAATGGCAAAGGTTCATGAAAAGGTCTGAAAATGTCTGACACTAATAGACTATGTTTAAGAATCTTTTTTTAATGTTTGGTCTACATTATTGATGATTAAGTTCTTCCTCAATAGAAAGAAGCATGAGATAAAAAGCGGTATCTAGTGTGGTTCTGCTAGTATATAAATATTTGGGGTAGCCTATTGTGCTGTATGGTTGCAAAGGAAAAAAGAAGAAAGGAGGGCCCTACAACATAATAATGTACCTAGTGTAGGAGTATTTAAAATACTTGTAACCATTTTATTTTTTCCTTTACTTAAAAAAACAAAACATATATATGTATATATATATGAGTAAGAGGGGATGACAATAGCTGTGTCTGTCACTTTCTTAGTGGGTTATATACAGCTGTAGGGTTAAGAAATATTTCCTCTATTCTAGAAGGGTAGGAGGTGAGGAAAAAGAATGAAAATTTAGTGCTGGATGATGTAGGCAGGGAAAGGTTCATTTTTCTTCCTGGGTAACTTTTCAGTGGTTATAACTTTAGCATCTCTAGAACTAGTAAATGCTCCTGCTTAATTTGGCTCCTTCAACCACTTACATGCAGACACAGACACAGATGCAAACACACACACAGGTGAATAAGGAGCATAATACCAAGAACTTACAAAACTCTATCCATATTCTCCATTTTTTTAAATGGTTTGTGGAAGCAGTATATGTTCAAAGAGAGGGAATCTGTAAATATTTCAGAGAAAAAAAAATAAAATACATAAATAAATTATATTTTTCAATAATCAGAATATAGTATTTTAAATAGCTTGAAAGAATTCTTGAAAATGGGATATTTTCTTCAAATACTGCGCATTGTGGTAGATGTGAAAATGTCCTGTTTGTAACTGCTTGGATGGTTAAAATGTTTATTAAATCTAAGTTGTATATCATATGTATCTCATTGCCATCTTGATAAACTCTCAGTGCTAAAGGGTGTAATAATACTGTAGATTGTAACAGCTGCTACACTCAGTGGTCTTTTCAACTTCAGATGATTTATTTTTGAAGTTTTATTTCTATATGCTTCCAGTTAATTGCTGTGTGCTTTAATTGGGCTTCAGTGTGCTCATCTTTTGATCACAGTGCAATAACAGGAAACCATGTTTGAATAAATCTTGGGGGTGTCTGCAGCTTGATGGATTGTGTATGTGAATCTTTCACTCCTCAGTCACTCAAGATGCAGATTCAGTTATTAGGACAGTGCAAACTGAAGCAAATCACAGAATCAAGCAGTGCCACTAGTAGGTCTATGCTGTGTCATAACTTGAGCATGAATTGTAAGAAATCAGAAGGACTTTTAAAGAAACAGAAGGAGTAATAATACCATTGCCCTGATGGTTACTAGTCATTAGCTCCTTAGGTGAAAGATGCAGCTGCGGAAAAAATGGTGTTGAAGTTAATTTGCATTCTCAGGCTATTTCACCAGATGATTATATCCAGTCTTCAGTAGTTAGATGGAACTCCATTGATATGCCTGTTTTCAAACTCAGATGGAAGTGGGAAATTCCTTGTATTCCCAGCTTGGAACAATAATAAATCTTGATAGACTTGAGAGGTAGGCCCATGTGAGCCTCACAAAGTTCAACAAGGCCAAGTTCTGCACATGGGCCAGGCAATCCCAAGCACAAGTACAGTCTGGTGGAAAATTTAGAAAAGCCCTGAGGAGAAGGACTCAGGGGTCTTTGTGGACAAGAAGCTTGACTTGACCACACAGCAAGGTCTACTTGCAGCCCAGAAAGTGAAACATACTGTGGGCTGTGTCAAAAGATGCATGGCCAGCAGGTCAAGGGAGGTGATTTCCTTCCCTTTACTCCATTCTCCTGATACCTCACCTGGAGTGCTGCATCCAGCTCTGAGGCCCTCCACTTAAGAAGAGCATGGACCTGTTGGAGTGGGTCTAGAGGAGGGCTGTGAAATGATCAGAACACCTCTCCTGTAGAGACAGGCTAAAACAGATGAGGCTGTTCAGCCTGGAGAAGAGAAAGCTCCTTCCAGTACCTAACAGGAGCCTGCAAGAAAGCTGGAGAGGGACTTTTTACAAGGACAAAATAGAGGTAGGACAAGAGGGAATAGTTTTAAACTGAATGAGAGTTGGTTTAGGTTAGATATAAGGAAGAAACTCTTCCCTGTGAGGGTGGTGAAACACTGGAACAGGTTGCCCAGAGAAGCTGTGGATGGCCCATTCCTGGAAGTCTTCAAGGCCAGGCTGGATGCAGCTTTTAGCAATTACATCTAGTGGAAGATGTCCCTTCCCATGGTGGGAGCATTGGAGCTAGTTGATCTTAGAGATCCCTTCCAACCCAGTGTGACAAGGATTATTACTTTTTATTTGTGATGTCAAAGAGATTTCTTTCATTAACTGTAACTCTGGTTTCATTTTGTAGTTACTTCCTGGAATTAAAAGAAAAGGGAGGCCTTGATGATTGTTGAGTTTTATTATCTTTTATTACAGTACAGACTATTTTTTGTCACCATCCACTTGTGTTCCTTCTGCAGTCTTTTCCATCCTTCACTCTGCTAGGGTGACCTAATTTGTTAAATTATTTTTGTTTCCATCACTAGAAGTTTCTCTCACTTTTATTTTATTTTTTTTTAATGTGTTTTGGCAAAAGTATTTCAGCAGTTTATGTGCATGTACACATCAAGACCCATAACACAAACAAAATGTAAATATATGTAGTTACGTACAAATATTATGTGTTTGCATGTTTATGTGCATATGTAAAAATACTCATGTTTTTATCAATGTGTAGATGTGCATACCTACATGTAAATACACATGTACAAATACACATGTATATCATATAGATATAAATACATAAAAATGTGATTCTATGGATTTTATTACTATTGAGGTTTTATCCTTTTTACTTACACACAAATGTTTTTCTCCATCATTTATTTTTCTTGAAATGCTGCTCCTTCACATATTCTAAGTATCTTGGGAAATAACATACTCATACTAAAGATAATGCTCAAGGATTTCTAGAGACTCCATAGTTTAATCACATGCAACTTAAGTTATAGAATAACCAGAAATTTATTCATTGTTTTCAGAAAATACGCCGTTAGGTGAATTATATATTAGGTCTGTGAAGTATGAAATCTGTATTGTATGTACAGACTGGGTAGTGACAAGCTGGAGAGCAGCCATGTGGAAACATGCAGTGAGTATTTGAAGCCATAGACACTTTTTCCTTCCTAGAATCTTCTGTCTACTTTTGCCTCTTTCTTGCAGTACCTTTTATTCCTGGTTAGATGTTTAAATGAAGTAATGTTTCCTCTCCTGTCATGTAGACAAAATTCTGCTGCCTGTACCTTCAGGCCCTGTCATTTTCTTTTAACCTTACCCACAACTTTGGGCTTCTTCATTTCTGTGTTTGTGTAACCAGCATAAATAGATTCAATTTGGATAATAAGTTTACGACTGGAATAAAGAATTAATTTATATTCCGGTTTTAATATATAAAAACACATAATCATTTTACTGAGCAAAGTTTTCTTTAGATTAATTTACACTAGAAGAATGTATTTTACAAAATGAAAAGTCTGATTGCTTTGCCTTAGAAAGGAGACTGCAGAACTCAAAGTGAACTCTATCATATTCCTTCTGGGTCAGTAAGGTTCTTTACAAAAAGTAACAGTAAAAAAGGGCATTGCCTCCACTTGTTCTATTTGGTCCCAGACACTTATATATTATTTTTGGAAAGATTGATGATACCTCCCCTAAAATCAGAAGTACCATTCACTTTACTGTTGGGGACATAAAGTTTTCAAAGTTACCAGATAAAAGTCTGAAAAAAAAAAAAATCCTAACTCAGGCATCTCAGTTTTATAATATTCTGTTCAGAGACCATGATTCACAACTCTTTATGTGTAAACCTTGGAATTTAACACTTAACCCAGAACTGAGATAGACTTCTGTCTTTATTGGAGAGATAAGACATACTAGTCACGACATGGATTTCTGGCTTTTTATAAGCAAAATAACTTTCTTTTAGGAGTAATATTAGTGAAAAATACCTGTCAATTTCAATGTAGCAAAGAATTACTCTCACATGACTATGTACCTTTATCTTCAAAAGTGATTAATTTTGTAATTGTTTTTGTAAATTAAGGATATAGTCAAGCCAAACTCCAGCCTCATTATATAATACACAGTGCATTATGTAACACACATCAAATAATACAGTGGCAGGCTATACAGAGTGGAGTGTTGTGAATGCAACAGGAAGGAACAGGAGCCTTAGACCTGTTCCATTTGTTAAGAATTTAAAACAGCTAGAGCATAGTCCAGACAATGCTTTTGAACATCTGTTGAGAACCTATTCATGGCTAACCAGGGTAATATTCAGAGCAATTACAATCAATCATCTTCATAAAAATATATTCTGCATGGCCTATATGACATAGACATTCATTTTTTTGTTGCTTGCCTCTTATCTAACATTGCAAATAAAAGCAAGTCAATTAGTACATGTTTTATTGGTTGTTCTCACCACTTTGATAACTGTCATTATAAATTAAAAATTACTAATTGCAGCCTTACATGTAGCTTGAAAAATTAACCTCATACACCCCATATGAAACTGAGTAATGAATACTCATATGAAAAAATGCTGCTGGGAATTAATCTAGCATGTCAGTGGGTCAAACATTTCCTGTATGAGTGATGGGGAAAAGAGCCCAATAGCTAAGCTGTTTCCATTTATTACAGTTCCACCCTACAAACAGCCTTATCTCTCTCTGGAGTAGGTGTTAGAAATGACCTTCTCATACTCAGTTTGTGATGTATACACACAATTGATTTATTTCACCTAGTGTTTTTGTGTTGTTCTGCTCTTTTTGTACTGTCACCCTTCCCTTGAAAATGGGACACTATTGATACATCACATATCAAGGGGAAAAATGCTTACATGTCAGCCCTGGGATATGCAGAGATTGATAGGAGAATTAGTCTAGGATCATACTGACAGCATCAAAGTTGCTGCAGGTTCACTGAGGAAATGAGGTTAGATTATTCTAGAGCACAACCATCTACCTGGCATCACATAGGCTGCCTCCCTTCTAAGACTATCTCACTTGCATCAGGTCTTCACTTCTTTGCCTCAAACTGAGGTGGCATGTGTTTTCTCCAGCTCTCATACTTTGTTTACCTTTAAAAAGATCTAAATTATTGTTTAGCACTTTTTCACCTTTTTTTTTATTTTTCCTCTCTTCTTTTTATTTTTTTTTTCCCATTGGAAGAAATTGTTGCTTAAACTGTTTGTGGTGATTGATACTGAGTGTTTTCAAATGCTGGAAATATATCTAGTAATTACACTGTTCAGACATGAAGATTGTATTACCTCAAATTGCTTGGAATGATGTCAATTTATCAAACCTCCTGTAAGAAGTTCATCTCTGCTGTAAAGTGATCACTCCTCTCTCTGTTAGCCTGCTTTATCTAATGCAGAGTCCAGAGGGGATTTATCCACTCTCTTTTTCAACCTCATCCTCTTTTGGATTCTACTAGACCAATGGGGAAAAAATGAGAATGTTTTGTAAGTGCCTTGTTTATTTTATTGTCTTTCAGTGCAGTGGAGGGAGAGGATGTGTAATTTGATTTGAAAGCCCGAGACAGTTAAGCAACAGGGCTTCGACAGAGCAGCAGTAATCATGTCTGCTTACTGAAGTAAAACACGTGCTGTTTGTATTCCAGACAGAAGATTTCAATTATGGTTGCTTAAGACTAATATATTAAAAAGCATAAAGATTAATTTCCTATTAAGCACTGCCTTGGAGAATCCTTTATAGTAAGTATCAAAGTGCACTTCCTGGACATTTTCCTGTCTGTTTAATGCTGATAGAAGAAAGAAATCATGTTTGTAACATTTGTCTACCCCTTAACAACCAAAAAAGTCCTACAAAGTGATTTTAAACTTTTGGACTAGCAGCAACAGAGTAATTAACTTATAGTTAGTTGTACAAATGTAGTGTTTGTAGCCTTTTTTTCCATAGTATCATTCCAGTGCTTTCAGGTTAGCTGACCTAAAAGTAAATGTAAGGTTAAAAGGAGATTTGTCTTATTCAAAGGACAATTGCTCAGTGCAATCTGGACTAGTATCACTCAAAGACTAAAATGAATCATGATTCCTTAATAACCTCAGTTTATATGTTTTCATGCATTTCTTTCAGTTCTCTGATGAGGACATATGTTTTTATATGATACCACCCCACCATTAACATCTGTGTTCTGTCTATTGTGAAAATTGATGATTTCCCAGTGTATAGTTTATCACTGAAATGTGAGCCAAAACCTGAAGTTTTGAACTTCTTTCTGTTTGTTCTCTAGTGCTGCAAAAGTACTTAACAGTTCTAAGAATGCCATGGTCACATAGCAGACTAATCAAGTTAAGCAACAGTACATCTTAATTAAAAAACTACTTTTGGAATTCCTCAACTTTTTACAAGGTGCCTGCTGGCCAAAAGAATACATATAGCAAAGTCACCAGCTATATTCCCTTGACACACTTTAACCTTCAAAGAAGAAACATAATCAGGACTATTTCAGTGGCTCCAGAACCCTGTATTTCCCCTTGGAAATAGTGGAACCAAACTGTCTTTAATATTTGGAGCTTATCTATACTCCGTTGCTTCCAAGGCTTCACCTCAAGGAGAAACTTCCAGCTGGGAGACTAAAAAAGCCTTTTATGACTTTATTAACTTTACTTAAAATAAAAGATATGCTTCTTTGCTTTGTATTTTACAGACATTGAGGCACTTTAATCTTTGAGGTAGCATATCGAGGTGATTCAACTAATTAGGCAAACCCAGTGATGTACCACTGAGTAAGTCTGGCAAAATCTCCTATCCTGGATTTGTAGTCCAGAGCACCAGGGAAATAACTCAGTAAGTGCACTCATCAAAGGTTCTGTTAACAAGGAAGGAAATAGGTGCTAAATAAAATCCTAACCAGATTTAGCAACCTTTGATAACATTCAATATTTTAATTCTCATACTGCATTGCTGCTACTTCTGTATCCTACAACCTCTGCATTTTTTATACTGAGGCTTACGTACTTGATGTGATTCATTTTTTAAATTCATAACATTTTTTCAGGGAGGAACTCAGGGAATAACTCTAGGTATTACTGAATTACTTAGAAAATTTAGCTCCTTAATTCCAGGTTTGATTTAAGCTTACTGTTTAGCATATATATACTCAAAGCTCTTTCTCAGAAAGCAGTATTATAGATGTAGACTATAATCTTTGAACTGCTGGCAACAATGAGCCATCTTTTTATTATATTTACACGGGCAATTACGATGATTTCATGTCTGTGGCTCTTTAGAATCTCCCTAATAATACAAGTCCACAATGTTACCTGTTGCTCCCATCCTCACTAACTAGTTTAAAGACTATTCCATTATTTGGTGTCTGGATTTTTTTTTTTTTAGTATGCTTTTATTCTTTCATTTTAATGACCTAATGGACTAGTTCAGAAATCCCCAGTACAGACTGTCTTGTGTTGCCTTTTGCCAGAGAGAAAGCCTGCTGTTACTGTCCCTGCTGTCACTATTAGATTACATAGCATAAAAATCACTGTCCACTGAGGAAGATCACGTTGTCAGCACTGTCTGCCAGAGAGACACTGAACAATTTAGGTCCTATCTCCTACTGTGCTGTACTCCAGGAAGGCATTCAAGGAAAATAAAATGACTGTAGCTTGCTGTCAGGCTTAAGAATGTGTTCTGTAAAATATGCCATGAATAATTCTCTTCTTCAACATTTCTTTACAATTCTAAGTCTCCCAAGAAAAGATGTGTATAATTTGACAGTATTTTGCTATTATGAAATAAGAATTTTATCGCAATTGTCAAATTGTGTACATGAATATCTGCTAATGCATCCTTTTTTAAGTTAATATGGAAAAACCCTGAATCCTTACTCAAGGAAAAAAATTGGCTAATGCATTCCTAAGTCTTTCCCATACATATCTCCCTATCCACTGTTATTTGCAACTCTAATTGTTTTCTAATTTCATACAATTAGAACCACACAACCTGTATTTGGACATCATAAAGATGCTAATCTTAGAAAAAATTATATATTCGTTTAATTTTATTCATATAGCAAGAGACCACTCACTGGTGGGTGATTTCTAGTATCACATTAAGGCATAATGAGAAATATATCCCAAATTATTTTAAAAATATAAATAACTCAAACAAAGGTACAATCTTTTGTTTTCTTGTTATAGTTGCTGCTGACATTGTTTATAACATTTTTACAGTATGGATTGGTTTTTAGCGTAGTTGGATTGGATGTCATAGTGTATTTCAGCCTGAAGATTTTTTAAGTCTTTAAATTCCTGAGAGAGTTTTTTAAAGGGGCAAGTGTCATTGCAAGGCAGATTTGATTCAACAACTGGAAACATGACACTGCTATCTTGTGGGAACTCTTTTCATTGCATTTTGTGTCACCTCCCCATCTCCCAATTTCAGTGGAATTCGGCTCAAGAAATATAAATGTATCTCTACATATACAAATTCCTAACAGGCAAGAAAACCTCTTGGTGCATGCATTTCCTTCATTAGCTCATTTGCATGGAAGTGGGTTTGATTTTGCTAAAATGTTACTTATGGATGTTTCTTGTTTTTTCAGCATGGCAGAATTCATACTCCCTTTTCCACATACACAGAGTTGTTTATACAGCATTCTAGTATTCAGATTAGTGAGATTAAATGGAAGCTGATAATTAAGGGAGTGCTAAGGGAGGAAATGAGGAAAGTGGATCTGTTAATGTGATCCCTCTTGCACTGACGATAGATGGCGGCAAACACAGAAGTTGAAGTCCTCTCTCCGTGGCAGATCCGTAAAGAGGCAGCTCGGGGCATTGAATAGTATGTATAAAACCAATTTAACAGCAGTGGTTTATAGTGGCAAGGGAAAGAGTGGAGGGAGGGACGGAGTGAAAGAGAGAGGGCGAGAGAGAGGGAGGGAGGGAGGGAGGGAGGGAGGGAGGAAGGAAGGAAGGAAGGAAGGAAGGAAGGAAGGAAGGAAGGAAGGAAGGAAGGAAGGAAGGAAGGAAGGAAGGAAGGAAGGAAGGAAGGAAGGAAGGAAGGAAGGAAGGAAGGAAGGAAGGAAGGAAGGAAGGAAGGAAGGAAGGAAGGAAGGAAGGAAGGAAGGAAGGAAGGAAGGAAGGAAGGAAGGAAGGAAGGAAGGAAGGAAGGAAGGAAGGGACTAAATGTAGCAGTACAGAGACTGCTGCTCTTAGAAAAGGTTTCCTTCTCTTTATCACCACAATCCCAACAGTGTGGTTTGGGGAAGTAAGTGTACCTGTTTGAAACGTATGGACAACTGTGATGTGATTCTGGCTTTCAAAACTCTTGCTAAATTGGCCAACAGACAAGCAAACAATGGAAATCTCATTATTGTAGCTTTCTTACCGAACATGTGCAGAATACATCCAGAAATGGAGGGAGAAAAGGAGAGAGAAAGAAGGGAACCAAGACAGCAAAAAAGATTTTGTTTTGTTCCTTTTCTTCTTTAGTGTAAACTGAACATTGAGACAGTTGGAAAAGTCATTGCAGTGTGTATACATTTGTCAAGCAGAGAAAGAATTATTTTTAACAATAAAGTTCTACAGTTAAAACCACGTGGCTTCATTACTTGTTTAGTGCATGACATACAGAAAGACCACTAGCAGGTAAATTGCTCTTGGGGAAGGAGGGGGAAGCAAGAAGGAGTGGAAGAAAATCAATAAACAGACATCTTTGTGGTGGCTTTCTCATTGTGTGAGCTGGAAACTCGAAGCTTGAAATGGTCTTTGCACCTTGAGTCATCAATAATTTTCAAGCATCATTCTCAATGAAAGATGTGGGCCTGATGGATGGTGATGGGGCACTGATTTTAAGTCTCCTCTTGGCTGAATTGCTTGTTGGTGCAGGCATAAAAAAAGTAAGAATTAAGTGTCCTCTGCACCCCCGCCCCATTTTTTTTAACCAGCATGTATTTTAGCATGAAGCTTTTAAATATTTTATATCTAGAGTGCCTTTTTCATTAAGAGTACACTTTCATTTCTTGACATTGAGAAAATGGATCAAGATCCTCACTTTAAAAAATTTTGTTTAAATGCAGATTTTGAAAGGCTGCCAGAGTTGAATAAAGATTCCCTGCAGAACAAACACTATAAAAATCAATAGCACTCTTTCCATGGAGATATATTTATTTATCTGGTCGTATCTCCTTGCATTTAACTGTAGCCCTTTTTTGGTTTTAAGCACTTTTTCTTTCATAAAAGCAATGCCTTATACTTGGTTAAATTAAAAAGGACAGTTGCACTCTGTGGGCCTTAAATAAATAACTGATCACCGTAATTAAACACACACCACTTAAGGTTTCTTTCTTTTTTTTTTTTTTCCCAGTTTTATTTTTACAAGGGAGAATTCCAAATTACCTTTAAATCTGTTCTTTAACATATTGTTGGCATATATATATATATATATATATATATATATATATATATATATGTATCAGGAGATAGCATCTGGCAGCAGGACAGTGAAGATCAAGGGGTCACACAGGAGTAGCTACTCAGCTTGGTATATCAAAAAAATTTGTAAATTCTGTATGAAAAGAAATAAAAGTTGTCTTGTTCTTCATCGGTTCAGCAAATCCATAGTTAGTGAAATAGACCATAAATATTTCCCTTCACACATGGTACGTAAGAGCCTTGTTGCAACTGCATAAAGATTTTGCAGCAATACTATTCTGACTACTGCAAAACCTTGGCAGGGAGTAAAGAAGGAGTGCTTTTGTGACAGAGGAGGTAATGGATGAAGTGTTCCTGGAGTCTTCTGTAAGTGCTGAAAAACAATTCTTGAGTAAGTGAACACTAAAATACACAAGTTATAATGTCCACCATAGCAGTTTGTTGTCTAAATGAAAAAGTTGCAATGCCAGAGATAAAGTACAGTAGAATTCCTGAGCTACTATAAAATATCCTGTCATGCAAATGTCAGTGCTCTATTGGGTTTTATAAATGATGTACTTTTGCCAGCTCAGATGCAGCCTGGGAGTCTTGCCTATTACAAAGTTTTGCCAAAACACTTCAAAGTGCTGCAAGTATTTTCTATATCAAATGGTAGCATATTTTAAAGTCAAAGGCTGGATTCATCTGTCTTCTATTTTTTTCTCAGTTCTCATCCAGTAAATGCAGACTGTTGGATGATTCTTAAGCATTACAGATTTGGGTTAAAAGTCATGTTACCAATATTGAAAGCTACAAAATATGGCAGGCTTTAAATTTTTTGTCATGAAACCCATTTCCACTTCTATTTTGTCCTCTAGGCTTAACCAAATACTTTTATACATGGGACTCAGACAGCAAAAGAAAGGCTTCAAGTTTCTTTAAGCATCCTGATTGTGAATGCTATTTTGGTCAAATTTGATTGCCAGAGCATGACAGCAATGTCATTGATTTATTATGTTTTGAAGTCCTTCCCAAACACACATTTCATTATCTTTTTTTTTTTTTTTTTTTTTTCCCAAAACCTAGGCTTCCTGGAAGGATTCTTTATTTTGGACTGGATAAAATTCAGTGTACCTCTGAGGCTTTGTATAAATGACCAAATATTTATATCCCACGGATAAAACCAAAAGTGAAGGATGCAGAATTATAACATTAAAAATGAGCAACTTGCAGGGCTTTGCTCTATGACATGAGAGCAAATTCTGCTGCAGCTTGTATCCCTCCTAATTCAACTACAATCAACCCACAACCACAGGTAAAGACAGATTGTGGTCCATAACTTAAAGGAAAATGCCCCTTTCGATCACTTTCTCCTCATTTTTATATCTCTTAATATATACTTCAAAGCATATTGAAGTAAAATGGTGACAGACTGAGCAGTGCATGAATCCTTCAAGCATGAGTAATGGAAATGTCTCAGAAACAGGATAGATTAAAGAGCTCCTGACACTTCTGCTGTGTGAATGTTACCCCTTATTGGATGGGCAGCAGACTGGATCAATGAACCAACACACCCAAGTTATTCTTAGCAAAGCTCAGTTCAGTAGATGTGTTTACTCTGAAGATCCCCAGAAGCTGTGGTGGCACAGCCAAGGCAGAGTAACACAGAGATGATCTGGCTGAAACTGAAGTAACTTAAAGAATTAGGAACCAAATGGAAACCCTTAAAAATCTCCAGTAACAAACAGCTAATTTTTCCGCTGTTTGATGTCTCTGGTGGCACATATAATCTTTTCCTAATGCTGGACTTTGAGGCTACATTAGCAATGAAAAATAAAGTTTCTGACTCAGATGAAATTGATTTAGGTTCCAACTTGAACACCCTAAGCATAGGAATATTCAGGTCTAGGCAATGGTTGTGATATACAAGTCAAAATAAATTGTACAGACTTTTTCTCTTGTTGAATTCTTCATATTTAAAAAGATACTTAACCCTGAATATTCTAGTATTTTACATGTCAGTCTTTTTAAGAATAATTTTCAGTAGCCCAGGCAATATTTCTGCTTATGAAAGCATCTGCTTTCAGTGACTTCAGAGAGATGTAAGTATGTAAGAAAACACTTCAGCCTATACTTGAATAGTTTTTTTTTCTCAAGTGAGAAATTCAATTAATAACCATTAGATATGTTCGTGAATGCAATTAGACATGTTTCTAAATTTATAATGAATAAGTTAATTGTTCTTTGGTACAGTAAAATGATCCATTACTGAAATTCATCCCTTGAGTACTTTGAAAATTTGTATTTCAGCCTTTTACAATACCAGAACATTCTAAACATTGAATGTGGTTTATGCAGCATTTTTGTCTATTACTAAAAAGTTTTTACATTGATTTTGAAATAAAAATTCCACTGCAAGAATGATCGTCTTAACAAATAATTAATTCATAAATAAAAGAATAATTTTTTTTTTTTTCCAGAGGAAAATGAAATTTTTCAGAAATCATACTTTCTGCTTTTAAAAAGACAGACATGTCTGAGCAAAAGCCCCTTTATGTTATGCTCAAAGCTATGAAGATGACTTTCCAGGTAATATGTCTTATTTTATATGCAGGCACATGGTCTGGATTTCAAACATTAAATCCAACAGCTGTATTGCTGATGTGTTATTGTGAACCAGTGTATTTATACCTGCATGAAATAAATTATATAATTCAAACTTCTTTGAATACTTGCTGTCTTGTAAGTACATATTCTTTTTCACCAAAGAAAACAAAAATATTCCCTTTAAGTTCCAGACCTTTTAAAATTAGGTCAATGAAGCACATTATTGAGATGCTTGTTTTTACAGATTAGTTTTTTCAGCACTAACTCTAGAAAGGAAAACTTCCCTCTATTTCAGCATGTGTATTTCTGCACTCATTTATAATTGTGCTGAAACATCTGCCTGGGAACAATTTTTCTTCAAGGTTTTAGTCAAACAGCCAAAACTTTTCTTTTATCTGTGTGCTTTTCTCCTGAAAACAGACTAACCAGAAAGTGAAAGTAAACACATGCATATAATCCACAGAATTTCAATTACATTATTTATTAGCAACAGAGAAAAAAAAAAAAAATGTGTGCAGGTAGTCCATTGTTTGTCTTCTGAAGAAACATGTTTCTGATGAAACTTTTTTTTTTTTTAAGAATATGTTAACCCTTCCAAAATGGGCATTTCTACACATACTTGTGTCATTTAGATATGTATATTTTACTACTACTATCATACCTATTGTTAGGAGGAAGCTAGACAGCTCAGAAATGCTAAGGAAATAAATTTGAAGTGGAAAAGATTCAGCTAGATGTAATGAAAGATTGAAAACTAAAACTATTAAGGTAGATAAATTGAAAATACAATGGATGAGTGAGCAGTGAATCTGTCAACTTGCCTTTGCTTATAAACACAAAAGAGTACAGATGAACACCAAAAAAATCTAAAGTAAGAAAATAAAGGCTGATTAACACCATGGTTATTCTTTATAATTCATAACAGTTAAGTTTATTGTTTCAGAGAATAAATTCATCGGGAACTGGGATCAAGAGGAAATTACTGCCAATAAAACACTACATGTCAAAGCATTATGTGGAGGCTATGCTTTATGGTGTTACATACTACCAGAAATATTCTACTAGATTTGGTGGACCACTGTTTATTCTGGTCTAGAAATCCCAATATTCTATGTGATGGTTGCCTCAGCCATGATGCTTAGCACCACAATAAGAAAAAGAGTGATAATGGTTTCTTTGCTCTCCCTTTTCTACTCTACCCCTCTGACATCTTAGCTGTGGAAAAGAATTGTGACCCTTGAAGAAACTCCTTAATGCAGTAATCAAATCAGTAACTTGTTCAGCTCTGAAATCAGAATCACTTAACATTTTGCTTAGGCATTCATTGGTTTTCTCCTTCCCCCCTCCCCCTTTCACTGAAGTTGCTCCATGGCAGGTAAAGTGCCTTCTAAGATCTCTTCTGAAATATATTCTTGCTTTAGGAGACAGCTTCCCTGACTTTCCCAAAAACAAAGGACAAAAAGTCTTTGAACTCTTGAGAGACTGATGTGCATACTTGCTCTGTAAGCAATATGAGTATTAGAAAGGGGAAAAAATTGAACCAATTGTGTTTCAAATGAAATGGGAATCTAAGAAATATCTGCCGTGAAAAAGTAGGAGTCCATTAAAAAACAGGCTAATATATACAGCACTCAAAATCAACAAAGAAATAAGAGAAAAAAAATCTATCTGGAAATTCAAACAACCAAACAACACTTTCCTAACATATGGATCTCTCTGCAGTCCCAGATATCAAGGCCATCTCCTCTAACCAACTGCCACTCCTCAGTGTCCTTCTGCTTATGCTAAGGATGCAGGCATTGAAGGCTGCTACTGGGAAAACAGAAATTCAGACCTTTAAACATCAGACTTTTTCATTTTGGAATACTTTGCTCTTCTGGTCTTAGTTCTCTACATTCTTTGATAGATGCTCATAACTCTGGATACAGGTTTTCTGTGGTCATTTCTAACAAAGGACAAAGTTGATGAGAACCACAGTGCCAATCAAAATTCAAAATCACTCCTCATTTGTCATTAGAAAATAAATTTGTTTGGAAAATTCTAGTTGCAAAAAGGATTTTTTGTAAAAAGAAAGAAAAAAAGAAAGGATAATAAAAAAGAGGGAGGATTTCATTATGACAGGCTTTTTAAAGAAAGAAAATCTTGGAGGTATCTCTGACAGCTCCAGTAATAATCCCGACTGCCAGCAAGTGGTGATGAATCCTTGTGTTCTCACAAAGAGTCTCTTTTCAGACATGCTGTCATAGGAATTGCCATTGTTAAAATGAGGTTGTTGTGATGGTACATTTTCTCCTGCAATGATCACATCAGGTTCATCCTACATAAAAGCAAACTCAATGGTTCTGGACAATTACTAAAGCAGGATAGATATTAATTCCTGCTAGTCTATGCTTTTTGTGTGTAGGAGTCTAACCTGCAGCTCAAACTCAGTTACATACACTGATAAAGCACTCAACGTTTCTAAAACAAAGGCTTTGTGAGTTTGTTTCTTCTTAATCTCTTTGGAAATGTTTATGATACATGATTTGGAAGGTTAAAGAAGCCTAGCCTTGTTTGCATGCCGTAAATTAAAGCCACCAGTATACAATTCATAACTCCAGTTTCCAGTTTCTCAGAGTGGAAAAAAAGAATGCTGTCATTGTTGCTGTCTTTTACAGGCCAGGGTTGATGTGCAACAGCAGATGCCTTTGAAAGAAATGTTGTTGGCACTTGTAAAAGCAGACTGCCCAAAGCTGCATCCTTTTTTTATTTAGGGAAAGGCCATTGTCTCTTTTGTTGCACTCTGTCAGGGGAAATCTTTGTAGAAGAGCCCAGGCAGATTAAATGGTACATAAAGGTTTAAGAAACATGGCCACACTTGAGTTCATGGACATTATAGGTCAGTGGTCGTATTTAAACATACTCATGCTCATGCTTGTCATCTTGGTTGTCCAAACCTAGTAATTCTGAAACTGCAAGATAATCTTGTTGAGATTTCTTTTAGTTATTATTTTTTTCATGTTTCAATACATAGAGGTATAAAACACACTTTTTTTTACACAAAAAGCCTTAGTAATAGTTAACAGTCATGATGAAGCAGATGAAAAAGAAAGTAGCCTGAAAGAAGTAATTTTAGGAAGCTCTAATGCCAAATATCAAAGATATTAGTATTTTTTTGAGTTTAAGTTGAAATTGTGAAAGCAAAGTAGTGTACATGTCTAGTTACAGTCTCTATGATTGTGTAAGATTGATAGTTCTCAAATTTTGGAAAAAGATTTAAATCTTGTGCCATTTCATACAAAGATGAATTATATCCTCTCATACAGAGGAATTTCAATGCACCACTTTGTGGAGATTTGGGTTCTATTTCTGCTGATGTCTCTAAGCAAGATTCAAGGTAATTACTACTTCTACTTGCTAAATCTGCAAATAGCAGTATTCAGTCTTCTAAGCTGCATCAATTAGAAGAAAGTCTGCACGCATGATTTGAAAACACCAGTAATGAAGTAATGCTGATTTTGGGATGTTTTACCTATGTCAGAGTATTTTGATCTGATAAAACCTTTACATTTCTTCCTGAATTTTTACAATGTGTTAAAATTTATTGAATTTAAAATATAATCAAATGCAAACCATAAAATTTATACAAGTGCATTTAAATTTCTTAGACTTATCAAAATAAACTGTTGTAATAACTCTACAAAATATGTTTGATTGTTATCATTGCTGATTTTTATTTTAAATCAGCACATTTTGAGAAAATAGTCTTCCAGCAACCAGTTTTGTCAATTTTCAATTGATAAATATTGTCAATGAAGCAGAAGATTTTATCTATTTATAGTTTGCAGCTTGTTATCTAGGATATCTAAGTACCTTTAGTCCTGGGTTTTTCAAGTGAAGAGTCTCAGCTTTTATTCTTTAGTCTGTTGCCTTATGCCCACCATACCTTTAGTATATCTCTACATTTAAAATTGTGTTGAAATAGCACAGCAGATATGAATGAAACTTCTGATAAGCAAATCATGGCAGAGAAAAGTCTCATTATACGGAAAGGAGAATGAAACATGTAGGTAATTTTTTTCTGGATGCATCAGGAGTCATTCAGGATTTGTAGGAAGCTTTATTCCTTATGTACTGCTGCTGTGCTGCCTCCATCACAAAACAAAGAAACCCTACCTTCTACATAAGTAGGTGGAAAATCAAAGGTTCAGGCAGAGAGTAAAATATTTATTGGAAAAGAAATATTATTAGAAATTTTTTGACATCTCTATTTGGGTGACTTGGGAGACCACTTCAGGAAGAATACTATTCTGGTAAAAAAAAAAAAAAAAAAAAAAGCTTGAATCTACATTAGTCCTCCCTCCCTTTGCCTTCCCTCCTTTCTCCCCCTATATGCATATTGAAAGGAGGGATAATTACAAGATGGATTCAATTTGCACTTGATTTGTTTGACTAGCTCTAACCTGCAACAGTCAGTGCTTTGTGATTCAATTCAGTATTTTAGTTATCAGCAGGTGTTCAAAGGGTCCTGCAGATCCCTGTACACTGTAGCTGACATCAGGGAGTATGTCCATAGTTATGTATAATAACATCATACAGGAAGGTGATATACAATGATTGCAAGATGCCAATCACTGCATAACATCAGGCTTTGGAACACATTGCATTTGCTTGCTGATGTATTATACCTCTCTAAATAAGATGATAATTTATGATAATTAAGTTGTATGGTACATGCTGGGGCAAAAAACAAGTGTGCAGGGAGGTGTTCAGATATCCTTGTTTCTCTGCTAGAGCTAGCAGGACATTTAGGATCCTTTTTGGCACGTCTTTTGTTAGTCAGAATAAAACATTTTCTGTAGCTGACTTTTCTCCTGAAAAGCACATTGCTAGCTGGAATGCTGCTTTCCCCTGTGTAACAGCTCCTCACATGTGGCACTTTCCATAATCAGAATCAGAAAATAGATTGCCATAATATTAACACAAATCCATGGAATAGCTGCACTTTTATATCAGAGTGCAAAAGAAGAAGAGCAACGAGTCCTTGGGACAGCAAAGCCATAGCAATATCTATCTAACCCAGCTCAGACCACTCTAATCCCACACTTCTACTGTGGTTTTCATTTGTGCTGTTTTTTATACACCAAATAATGCATTATAATAAAACAGAAGATCAGGTTTTGCACTTTTGCCTTGACTGCATCCTGTAGTCAAGGATGACATTGTGGTGAAACAGAAGTCAGAATTGATTCTGACCCGATAGTTTAAGGATTTTGAAATTGTCAGCCCCCTGGAATCCAACCTGATGTGCTTAGCACAGAAGGAACACTGCTGTGTGCATCACTGTCCAGCACTTTGACAGGGCAATGACCAAGGCAAACAAACACTGGGGAGTTGGTCAAACAATAATGCACATGTAGAACCAGAGAAATGAAAACATGGCAAAATGTTTTGACACACACTTCAGGATGATCTTAGGTGGCAGCAGCAGAGAGCCCAGAATTGCTCAAACCAGGGACTGTGATGTCTGATCTTTTTCTGTGCTCTGTCCCAGTCCTGGTTGCATGCCTTCTCTTCAGGCACTCGACAGACTGTGATGCAGCCCCATCATGCAGTGGCTTTGAGGGGTGAGTACTGAGCAGTCCTGGCCTGCAGTTAGGATAGAGCCCTGTACATTAGAGAAAGAAACCTCCTTTTCCCCAGTAACCTCCCAAACTGGCTCTAGTCTTGACCCTGTGGACCTTGTTGTGTGGCTATTGAGATTGTTTTGATTAAAAAAAATTATAGTGAGATGTACAATTTCTCACTAATTAATGAAATCCAAGGCTTTTTGTGAATAGAGCTAAACTGTGACAAACTTAAGTTAAAAAACTTATCCATATGAAACAAAGCTCTGTTTCCCACTGCAATTAACTATTTAAAAATTTGAGGTAGTGCCTCTTACAGTGTTTTCCCTTTCAGATCTGACCTATAAAATACTTTTTCATAGTATGTGAGATAATGTGAATATCTGCATATTAGGAGCAGTATAAATTCTCCTTCTTCCTAATGGATAATAAGACAAGGCATCTGCAAATTCTGTACCAGACCACTGTGAGACAAAATGAAGGAGGACGAAGAGTGAAGACAATGAACTCCCACATGCAATGTGTATTGTAAATGTGTTCTCTCAGACTAATACTGTGTCACCTTGTGGGTTATGGCAGGTAAATATAGCACAACATGAAAAAAGAAGTATAAAAGTGTAGTTTTTTCATAAAATAAATATATTTAAATATGGAAAATACTCTAGAGACATATACACAGAAATAAAGAACTCTCAAAGTGGGACCCTGTTCACCCTGTGTAATGTCCAAAAGACATTCTATTTGTGGGTTTTAGTGTATCTGCAGAACTAATAATTTAGATATTATCTAAGTATCAGAAATGTAGATGTTCTGTCACTGATGGGGGTCCCTGCTTCAGGCAGGCATATGGTCACTTGTTGAATACAAAGTGCGTTTTACTCAGGCTGAAACAAAACTTCAACTAACTTAAGATGTTTTTGGTCTTCTTAATTTATAGAGACTTCCTAATACCCTTTATCATATTAACTCTTTAACATTTAACTAATCTATTGAAACCTGATGAGCTATTTTGAGGAAAAATAGTACTTTTAGCCTGTGCTATATTTTTGTCCATCTGTATTCAGCCTTACACTTCTTTTGAGGTGTAGGCTAGTCACCCTTTATTCAGCAGTGTAAATGGGCTTTATACATACAGCTTCTTAATTACATGTCAGGGGAGCTAGCCATTGCTCAGTCTGGACAGAGGAAAATCTGGGCTAACTTCTTTGTAAGACAGCCATTGAGAGGCAAGACTATGATGACATTGATCACAAGGTTGGTAATTTTTTAATAATCAGATACAGTGGTTTTTTTACTCCTACAGAAGGAAAATAAGCCCAAGAAATCTGTTCTCAAATCAAAATTCTGCAGTATGATATCAAGAAAAACAACCTCAAATAAAAGGCCATGCCAAATTACCATATTTTATTATGGAATGTAACAGCCACATTTCTTTACAATCAATTCAATATTTTTGTTCAAGTTTAAACTGATTACTTGGAAAATGAATGAAAAACATTCTGTAAATTGAATTTCAAGGCAGCTGGCTGCTTAACAGCAAAGCTGAGTATCAGACTAGTACTGCTTGAGAGGTTCTCCAGAATCTTGAAAGCATCCAAAAGTATGATGATTATAAATTTCTACAAGTTTTATGTAATTATGCATGACATTTAATAGAAATCTTCCAAAGTGGCTAGATGAAGCTTATCTGAGCTCAAGTGAAATTAACTGTTAACAGTACACTTCAAAATGAAATCCTCCTTGTTTTGCACATCTCATATTACAACAGTAATTTTGACAAAGACAGTCAAACTGTAACTAAAATAAACTGTGAAATAGAAGCTATTTTTTAATTTGCTGTTTGGAGGTTTGATTTAGTTGTACTTTTTTATCCTCATTTTGCTTTGCTAAAATCTTAGTACCTTTGATGCAGGTACTCTGTGCTTTGATGATTTTCTTTTCATGCTTTCTTTTCAAAGCATTTGATACATTAAAACATGCTGGTCTGGTTGTATAATTTAAAATAAAAAAGTAAGAACTATTTTTATCAATCTTCATTATGTTGTTGATTGAATGACAATGGACCAGAATAAGAGTCTACAGAAAAAAATTTTGCATGCAGTATGATTAGATAACAGAATCAGAGTGCTATGTCTTTATGCACATTTTTTTCACTCTAAATCCCACTAGGTATTTCAGAAAAGAGCTGTCTCTATCCTAAAAAGAAATAATTTAATCTCAGAGAGAGCCTATCATTTAATGAGACTAAGATGTTACATAAATTTAAACAAAATACTGAAAACACAAATAGTTGAGACCTTCTTACTGATATCATTCTTTAATGAGTTTAAAGCAGAGATTATGTACAAAACCCTCCTAGTCTGCATGAAGCACAATTGTGAAGATTCTACATAACCTTCTGTTCTGTAACAACGGAACAAGCTAAACTACTGAAAGCATTCCTACTGCCTTTCATCTAATATTCCCATGACAAATTCTAAACCTAATTACACAGTGTAAACTATTTATTACAGCTCTCAGTATTCCTTGAATTTCAACAGTAAAAAAAATCAATGAGAAAGTTAAATAATCTAACTTCATTCTTCTATTAGACAGCTTATTACCTTTTTCTCTTTTAATATCGGCAGTTAAGGTAAAGTCAGCTTCTGGAGAATGTAGAAGTATTGAGAGTGGGAGAGGTTTGAAGGTTCACAGAATGGTTTACTGAAGAAAATCAGAGGAGATTTTATTAAATAGCAATTAAGAATGGAATATGGAAAATACTATTGCTAAATGCTTTGACGTGAGTCATTAATGGAAGGGATTTCTGTTAATTATATATTTCTCTACTGAAATTGCCCTTACGTTCCTAATCACTTTTTTTCCTTTGGCCCATTAATAGCAATGTCAGTGACAGCTGACCCAACTAGATTTCCAAGCCTAGTGGTGAAGCAGTATCCTATTGTATGTGCATTTGTGCCCTACACATATGTGCAGCTTGAGGAGCTGCAAGAGTAAGCACCAAGTGTAATAGGACTACGTGGTAAAACGGTCTTCTGCTTCTGAAGCTTCTGCTTCAGAGGATCTTGTTTCTTTTTCGCCCTATTCTTCTCTAAACATCTGTGAAACTCTTTTTTCTGAGCATTTTTTCCATAAGGAATGATAGTATACTGCAAATGAAAATTGTGATTTTAACCTCTGAAAAGTCTTGTGCTTCAATTTGTTGTGACAGCAGCCATACAAAAGAACAGAAGTTTGTGACCTGTAAAAGGAAGTGACCCTCATTTTCTTCAGGAAGTCTAAAGACCACGTGAAAAATGCCATTAATTTTCAGATCAGCATTACCTTGTCTTTGCAGTCCATTCTCATTGAAGTGAAGCACATGGGAACTTGGCTATTTTCTTCTTTCAAAAAATTGTTTTAGACTTTCAGGTCTAGGAGCTTTCCAGATATTGAGTCATAAGGACCTGTGAGCATCAATTATTGCACTGGCCTCCATCAGGATTATCAGCAAGCCTGAAGAGGTTTCTTCCAAATTCCAGCTCAGAGGCAATTAAGAGGCAATTAAAAAGTCCTTCTGAAACTGTTCACCCAAGGTTTTTTTAAATGCCTTGTGCAAATTCAAGTAGAAAATTCTGAGAGAATTATTGGTGTCACAGCAGAACAATTCAAAAGGCTCTCACTTGAAGACTTGTAACTTTTATTTAAATTGCTTCAAATTATTCAAATTTAGCTCCTGCTGTTAGTAAATGCTAAATAATTTCACTTAAATTCTTCCTGAAATACATTGACACAAGTCTCAAGTATTTCATGCAGCCCATGCCTGTGTTGTGATGAAGATCAGATTTCTAGCTAAACACCTCTCCAGTTGTGACAAATGTTTTGGTTGGTGGGTATTTTTCCAGAAGTCAAACATTTGAAGTTAATGTAATATTATATTTTCACACTGGAAATTCCTTTGATGCAGAAGCTGTTATTCCCTTGAGATAATATGTGCAAAAATAAAATCTGAAATGAATTGCATATTTTATACTTACATTTACCTGTTTTGTGAGTGTTTGAGTAGACATGACTAAAAGAAGACACTAAATAAAGAAAACATTAGTGACATTTTAATGCCAGCTGTTTTGCACTGCAGTATTGCTAACACCAGTTGGAAAATGCAGCTCTTGCCATACTTCATTGAGTAAAATGTACAATTCAAAGCTTTATAATTGTCAAAATTTTAAATTCAAAATTGCAGGGCAGCCTGGTGTCTGTGCTCTAGGGCTATGTGGACAGTGTGGGAAAGGGGGCAATATATTTGCAAAGAAGGGGTTGAAAACAGAAATCTCAAATTCTGTAGATCACTTTCAGATTTAAAACTTGCTTGCCTCCCTCCTCCAGTGACACTGAAATGTATTCTGTTTTCTGCCCTAAGTATAGTAATTTCATTCTTTTGAATGAATGAATGAGTGAATGAATTGATTAATTAATTAATTAATGAGCTGAATTAATATACCCTATCATAGCACTTCACTAGATTTTCTAGGTTATTTGATCCAGGATCCTTTAGGCTTCCCATACAGGAGAAATTCTCTACTCCAGTGATCATCAGTGTGGCTCTTCTCTGCTCCTCTTCCAGGTTATGCTCATGCTGCATTTTCCAAACATTGAATGCAGTTAACAGCACTTCAATCAGATCATGTCCGTGAATGGAGAAGAGGAGGAAGATCTGAGAATAACAAATTCAACCTCTCAGCTCATGTCAGTGCCCCCTGACTGAGGACTTCTCAGCAGTGGTAAGTAGGCTTGCTAGCAATGAGCTCAGGTTTAACAGTCAGGGGAAATGTACCTGACATTCAATACATCTTCCTACAACGTGATGGACCTGTATTATATGCAGCATTCCAGGTGATATATTAGGAGTGCCTGCTCCAATGACATTAATACTTCCATATTTCTTTGTGAAATACCTTGCCTGAAAAATTCTAGGATTGCTTTTGACATTTTCATGGCTGCTTCACAGAGATGGTTCATGGTAATCTTATAATTGACTAATACACCTAGATCTTGCTCTTCCTCTGACATTTCCAACTAATGACTTTTCATGTGAAGGAGGAAATTCTTGTTATTAATCCTCAAATGCATGACCTTGCACTTTTCTATGAAATCTCATGCCATTTCCTTGTTTCAGTCCTTAAGGTCTTTTGTTTTTTCTTAGAGTAAGATTCTGAACTTTTCCTATGCTGACGGAACCTCTACTTTACATAATCAACCAAATTATCAGGCTGAATGTAGTACCAGGACCCTCAGTGAGAATGTTTAAGTCAGAACTAGCATCAACCTTCAAAAAGTTTATTTCTAACTGCCTTCGAACTTGATATGCCAATTTTTAATGTGGTTATTGTTGTCTCTCATTTAGTTTGTTCTTTTCCTAACTTAAATAGATTTTCCTAATCTGGCAAATCCTTATCAAAGCAATGTCCTTGATTTTTTTCAAAGAAAGATATCAGATAAATGTCACAACCTACATGTGGTAAAACCATGTTTGCTTTTTGTTCTGCTTGTCATTTACTGATTCTTTCTTTCAACATTTGTTCTGTAGTTCTGAATACTCAATAAAGAAGTTTGTAACATCCAAGATCATTTCTCTAACCTTTCAAAAACATTCTCAGAATGTAAATACCATCCACAGTGTGTTATATTCTCTAAAAGTTGTGGCTTAGCCAGTCTTGCACAGCTGAGTGTTGAGAAACATAAGGATCCAAACCATTCTGCAGATTTCTTGCAACAAAGGCAACGTTTGTGCAGAAGTCAGGCTGGTAACATCTCTTAAAATAAAGACACAAGATTTTGCTCAGGCAGTTGTGTCATTTGCACTTGGAGGTAAGTTGAGCCTTTGCTCCTGACCCCAGGATGAGCAACTGAACAGTTGTCTTTGCTTAAGGTGTTTAGGACAAAAAAAACCCCACTTTTTCACATTGCACAACACAAAGATATATTAAATTTCAGCAAATATTTGGCTTCTTTAAGTCTTGGATGTTCTTGTTCTGAATTTATTATGCATACAGTTCCTATATATGCCCAAAGGATATGTTTTTATGGCAATGAGATTCTTGACTACTCACATCTTTATCTTACAGTCAAAGGAAAAGGAAACTCTGGTCTTAGTCTTACCACATAGACGTCAATTTAATTGGTCCCTAGATGATATTGCACTAATCAAGATGAAGTGGAACTTGTTTGCACTGCAGTTCATCTGGAACCATATTTGTGTGAAGTGAACCTGAAAATCTAGGTGAAAAGTACAGGTTGTGAACTCTAGCTAGCAAGTTTTGGATCACTAAAATAACATTATTGGAAGGCATGTATCACATTAAGTTGTACTAAACAGGGAATTACCTTACAGTGCTGTCTATTAGAAATGTTTGTATGCTATACATCCTCTGATGGAAAAAAAAAATTTCTGTATTCTTTCACAAGCTTTTTTTGTCATAAATGATAAAATAACCTACATTAAAATTCTAAAGAGAAAGTGTTTGTAAAATGTGATTAGACAAAAACATCTATTAAAAACATTCAGTCTGATGAAGATGACTCAGCCAGCAATGGAAAAAAAGGCCCACAAGAAAAACAAAAACTATTGATTTCTTCAGAAATCAGGCAGCTATGTAGTATGCCTCTTTAGAGCTTAAATAGGCTCTGGTAGAGGTAGAATTTCTGGGCAGAAAAAGAAAGAATTGACTTATGCCTAACTGTGGTTTGTTATGTAAATCATTTAAAACATCTAAGCCACGCTTCTTATGGTTTAATATGCCCACTTAGGTAGAAAATGTATTCTCTCTCTAATCACTGCAGTGATATTTCTCAAACATAGGCTTTTTTAACAAGAAATGCAACCAAAGAATGCGTGTTTCTTTACTGATTTAAGATGCTTAAGAAAAAATAAATCTCTAACTGTATTCATGGAAGGGAAAAAAAATGACATTTGCTTAATGTAAAAGTAAAATCTGAATAGGCTTTCTATTGAGTGTACCATTGACATTTTTTTATATTTATTTATTACTGTTGGCTATGAAGCTTTTATTAAACATCTCAGAAATATATATGTACAGTCCCCCCTCCCTGCCCACCCCAAGGCATCTGCAGTTTTTTTCAGCCAGCTATTAGGATTATGGAGGATGACTAAGAAAATTAATTAAAAATGAATATACACCAAGGGTTGTAATTTACAGCCCATCAGGTTCAAAATATTTTTCTTAGTACATAACGTGTTCCATGTGTGTGTTAAAATTCAAGCAAATTAGTCTCAGCCCTATATATTATATTTCACTGTTTCATTTAAAAGTTGCTTAAATGCTTTCATTAAGTGGAACATTTATTTAGATATTAAAGGAAATTATGTTGAATATGTAAATGATCTATTTGACACCAAAAGGGGAAAGAGGCAGTAACAATTTTAATTAAAAATTCAATCCTAACAGGGTTTGCCCTCATCAACTTAGAAATATTGCACAGACTCTTTATTAAATTGTAAAGTATCTGGCTAAAAGCTATTCACTATGTTATCTACTAAGTCATCCTTCTCCCCACCAGATCCAGTTTCTACAAATGTCAGTGGCAGAACTCTGACTCTAGAAGGCAACAGATTCAGTATATAACTTTAGAGCAGTTTCCTCCCTGGGATAAAATGGTCCATTCTGGCCTTTTTTTAGACCTGGCTAGATGGCTCTACAAGGAAATAAGAGGAATATGACATATGCAGATACACCTCCTATCCTCTGTGCCAATCTCTGGCTGTCCCTACCAAGATACAGACACTTTTGTTCTCTCTCCAGAGCTGGTGCACAAAGGCAGAAAATGGAGCAGCCAAAGCACCTGTGTTATTTTCCATTTATGCTGTAATGTATTTCTTTTGCCTGTCTTGTTTTATGTGAAGGATAATACTGACTTACTGGAAAAATCTATCAGCAGCATAATGACTTGGAATTAGCAGAGGAAGGGGGAGCAAATGAAAGAAGCTGTGAATACATTTGGAAGCATTTGAGTTTTCAGGGTCAGAATACAACTAATGGTTGATGCAGTAAGGGATCTCTGTTCCCGCTTGTGTTCGTGTGGCAAAGACATTTGGGCTCAATGTGAACATCGTGTGGCTCAGACATAAAAAAGCTGTTCTCTCCCTTCTTCTACCATTGATCTTGGAGCATGGTCTTGTGTAACTGCTTTCATATCTGAGTGGTGGGTTTTTTGGTTTTTTTTTCCTTCCTTTTGTCTTAGCCTTTATCTCTCCATTTGAACTGTAAGGCTTAGGAGAAGGAGTGTCTCATGACAGGTGTAGTTATACTGCACAATGAAATTCTCTTATTAGATAGGACCTATGGTGCTGTAATATCAATAATTAATAATCAGGAACAGGGCCTGGTTACTGATTCATTAAAACTAAAATTTATCCTAATTTTAACTGGATCCTGAAATCCCTGTAGACAGGCCATACAAACCTACTTAACAGCCCTACCAGCCATTTGACTAGTTCATATTATCATTGGATTTAATCTTTCCAGAACTAAATGACCTCGTGCACATCAGCAAAAGAAATAGATTGACATCAGCAAAAACTAGGGCAGTGTGAGCTGTACTGGAGCTGGTAAAACATTGTCTGAGGAATTCTTAATTCTTATGGCAGGTCGTAATGTGGTATAAATTGAATGAAATTGTCACAGGACATGGAAGCAGCTCTCATTTTTGTACTTTGAAGAGATGAACCTTTCCTTCTTTTCTTAGGCAGCCTAAATACATAGTGTTAGTGCTTCTTTTTATCTAAACCTCTTAGGATTAAATCCAACAGCTAGGAAACACTGAAACAGAGCAAGAATGTGGATGCAGCCGCTGGCACTGGCTGGGCCCAGGCCAGGCAGTGCTCCCACCACAAAGACTCAAAAAAGGGTGAAAATCGATCGTGTCTGACAAAATACTTTGGTCAAGCACCTCAAATTTCAGATGATTATGTACAAAACACTGAGAGTTTGGAGGTCTGCGCTCTGTCTTTTCCCCCTTTCTTTTACTGGAGTCTGTTGTTAAAATACAACTCACAGTCCATTTGAGTCTTTTTCATTTGATCTTGCTCTGTAGACACTTTTAACATTGGGAGGGCCTTTTTATCTGAGCTCAAGGAAAGGGCAACATAAAAAAAGCGTGTGTTTGTTCCTTTGCGTGCAGCCTGTGCTATCAGGAGCTGTGTCTTTCGGGAGATAACCCTGTCTTTGTTTCTCAAGCTCCATCTGAAGGGACAAAGTAGAAGCCTTTGGTTTTGCCTGAGCTCAGTCTGTGCAGGCAGGGAGTATCCCCTTGAGTGCTGTCTTGGAGACCTAGTTACTATCTGGAACAAATGTGTTTATTTTGTTTTAGCTATTCAACTTGTCCTGTCCTGTCAGAAAGAATCCTGAGGTCACTGGTTTTGTTTTCCTCAGAAATGTATCATATAAGCAAATAATAGAACACACAGGGAAAATAAAGAAAAAAATTTAAAAGGGTCAAATGTAGAACATGATTCCCTACTGTGCCACATTTTTTGGGCAATAAGTTTGCATTGATGCACTGTGGATTTAATTTTCAGGAGCTCAAAGCAACTGTATCTCTAAGAAAGCCTCTGTAGATATCCTCTGCCTGAGAATTTTTGAAAATGGAGCCAAAAGTGAACAAAACATCAAACTTAAATTCTGTACATTTACATGGTAATACTTTTCTCTAGTTTCAGGTGCCATATGCATTACAAGTCAGAGCTCATTAAGGCTTGCATTACTTTAGTGCTCTAGTGTTTAATTTGTGCTAATTTAGACTAGAGGAATGGTTAAATGTTACCATTCTTTTTCTTTAAAATTTTTTTCAATTTCATTGTGAAGAAAGCTTCTAAGTTTACTACAAGTTTACTAAGTTTCCTAAAAATCAGACCAGAACCAATAGCAAGTAAACTGGTTTAGATAAAACAGGAAAAACGTCTTCCAATAGTTAATAAAAATGTGATCATTTTATATCCCAGTATTCAAAAAGACATCCTAGTATTTCCACTACTTATAGTCTACCTGAACAAACACAACCAAAACATATAATATGCTTACTCCTCTAATATTTCTTTAGATAAATTGGATCTCTTGGAAGAAACAAATAAATTTATTACTTTAGTTCCTCACAGACACATCACTAAAATTCTGAGACTTCAGAGATATTTCTGCTAATGCTCATTAGAACTGGTCGGGCAGCTGATAGATGTTCAAGAAGAAAACCAGAAATAGCAAAAAATGCAACTGTCAGTGAAGTACAGCTATTTAGCTGTTTCTGTTTCTCAGTCTTTTCATAGCTTCCAGTTCAGCACTTCAAAATGCATTTCAAAATGCATTTCTAAATGCATTTTCATTATGAACTGAAATGAAAAGGCAGGATTTGGAAAATTCTATTGAAAGTTCAGAAATACATTTGCTGAAGGCATAAGGAGTTTTCATTTGTGTCACGCTTAAAACTTCTATGTATTTATACAGCATTGTATATTAATGCATTAGACTTTTATTAGCAGAATATTTGAAACATAACGTAACAGTAGAATTAGCACAACACATTTGACAATAATCGAACAAAAAATAAAATAGTAATTATTCATTTGGAGACTTTCCAATAAAATATTTAATCAAGATGATAAAAAAAAAGCACTTCTATGTGATAAATCTTCAGTATTCCACTGTTCCTTCAAGACTATGTCAAGTTGTAGAAGCACACAAGCAGCACTTAAGGATGAGAATATCTTGGCCTGTGGGAAGCACCTTGCTTCATGTTATTGAAGCAACAGTGAAAAATTAATGTCTCTCTCAGCAGTAACCCAGTCAGCAATAGATGCTTTAAATGAAGAAGGAAAAGAGAGTAGCTGCTCTGTATCATTCCAATTGCACTTTTGATTTATGGCTCACTTCAGTCTTTCTGCTGAAAGCAACATACATGAAATCTACCAGATCTGAAATGGATGTTTCTCTCTTTAAAACTAAACAATAATTACACTATCTGAGCCTGATACTGTAATTACAGCAGTTCAACTTCTTTAGGAAAATCCTTTCATTTTAGCTTCAAGATGAAGTTAAACAAAGTCAACTTCAACAATGATCAACAAGTCAATGAGAGAAAACTGAAAGGAGATATTAATGTCACAGGAGCACATAGGGGAGGGTAAGATTTATTCTGCTGTCAGTAATTAACTAAAAATTTTGCATGTTTAGCCATACCCAATGAGTAAATCTATTATTCGAGAACACTCAGTGAAGTCAGTAAATTACAATTTGTAGGCCTTTTTCAGCCTCAAAAATGTTATAGTCATTCCAGTCACGAATGTTTTTATAAACCACCTGACAATGAGAAAGAAAGGTATATCTGCACAGTTCTTTGTGCACTGATCATGGTACATATGCTTTCCAATGCAGATGAATGCAAGCCAACCCAAGATCCAAACTCATCAACCATTATTAGAAAGATGAAGCCTGGTTAGCCAGGCTGCCTCTCCCAGATGTTGTGCTTATGGAGACTATAGACAAATTGTTCCCTCTGTCTTTTCTGGGAATAGGAGGAGGATTAGAAAATGGAGAGGAGAAATCAGAGCCCTCTAACCCTTATTTTCTTTCTCATATTTTTCTTAAGGGTGTGTCTCTTAGAAGAATATCCAAGAAGAGGGAAAATTGTGCACTACTTTGTGTAAATTGTGCACGTGCTCCTCACATGCTTGGAATGGACTAGAAGAAGTTTTTCCTCCCTAGCAGCTGTATCTTGCCATTAGACAAATTGTGACTAAATGTAGCCCATATTTGACTGTTTTGGAAATTTTAACAGATGTGGACTTTGAAAAAAGATGCTAGCTACAGGGACCAATATCCATAAGGTGTAAGAAGTTTAAACTTTAAGGAACAATGATAATTTTCACCCTTTGAGAAAAGGCTTAAGATTTGTAGCAACCTTAGTAGAACATGTAAATCAGTGTGATGTTAAGTGGGTGTGAAATGAGAAATGCAAGGTTTATTTTCTTCCTAGGTGATTGCAACATTAATATCAGGGGTAGCTTCCTCACCTCCAATGTCTCCTTGTAGTCACACAGAGTCTGCACAGAGGAATTGTGTTGTGCTGCCATTTATAGCTGTAATTTCAAGCCTCTCCACATATTCAAAGTTATCTATATATTGAACTCAAGTCAGCAGAAAAAAAAGAGCAGACACAAAGTCAGCTGAAAACCAGGTTTGATTCCACTTCTCCAGGCAGTGCTTCTGTCATACCACAAGGGGTAGAATAAGATTCATGCCATCACCACCACTCTAAGTGATCTTTCAGCTGAGCAACTATAGTGAAAATAAATAAGAGTATTGTCAAAAAATGGAATACCCAAAATGGTATTTCAAGTTCCTCTCAGTTCTGCTAATACTAATGAAATTTAAGACATGCTAATATTGATTAATATAATTTAAAAAATAAATTTATAAAATCAAGCCCCATGTTTCCATGGCATTAGATTCTCTGACTATGCTTTTATCACTAGCAACAACATTTCACTCCCATAGAGAATGTAAGAGAAAATTTCAATAGGCCATGTCATTTTCATGGGTGTTTTTGATTATCTTGAAGCTAATATAGGAACACATCTGTTTATGGATGATAAACATATTGACTTTCTTTCCTTCTGGCCATGCCAATTCTGTAATCAGGGGAATCTTTCATATGTTTCTTACTTCTTGTTAGTCTAACAGGGACAGCATTATTTATTTTAATAAAGTTTTAATACAGTAAATTCCTTTAATACATTACAATACAATATTTCTTTAATATACAATTTTGTGCTGATCTATGTCTCAATATTTTTTTCTCCCTCAAGTTTCTCTCTGTAAGGAAATATATTATCTCTTTGACCTTTACTGTTGTCCAGGTTTTTATTTTATCTTGTGTGCATTTACTTCTGACATTTGTTCTGCCTGGTATCTTTGCTGTTCTTTCTGTTTTCTTTGTTCTGTTTCTGTCCCCTCTGTATTTGTATGGTTTTAGTTATCTGGAAAAATGGATATCTGCAATAGTCATGAAACTTACCCTGATGCTACAATTCCTCTTACTTTAGGCATTTAAAAGTTTCTAAAAAGGGCTTGCATATATATTTTTAAAACATTTTTTCTGGTGTCTCTTTGCCATGTTCCCATTAACAACTGTCCTGTGTCTTGGATCACAACTAATTTTGTTTTGTTGGGGCTTTTTGGCCCTTGCTACATAGCTGCTTTTAGTTGCTTCCCATATCTCGCTTTGCTCTCCTCATTAATTCTGAACTTTCTTTTCATTATATTGAATTCTAAAAATACCATTCTGTAATTTCACTGCCTTAGATAAAAATATTAAATGATTTGAAATTATCATGTGTTAAGGGCAAAGGATGATAAACTGCTGTACTAGATAGAAAGTTAGTATCCTAGTAAAATAATATTTGACAATGAATAATGTGTTTGTACCTATGTAATGATCTTCCTATTACTTCTTGTAGAGGTTTGGAAGACAAGGTTTGTGGTCCCATGTGTGTCTGTAGAAGACGTCTGCCGAGTATATCCAATCCCTAAACCAAAAACTGTGAGGCACGATAAGCAATGCTCCCTGGGTTTTTTTCATTCCTGGGTCCTGATGGTATATCAGTCTGATTATACAAAATAAAATGTGCTGACTTACATTAGATAAGGGCCCTATACTGTTGTGTGAATTAAAATGGCTGTGATAGAGAGGAAACTGTGCTGGAGCAAAATCTCTCCCTGTGCTTTTGCCAGTGATTGAGATTACCCTAGAGTGAACCAGTTTCTTTTCGATTCAGGAAGACTTATTCCAGTTTAAGTAATATTATTACATTACCAAAAGTATTTTTATCTTTTATGCAAACTGTTTCATTCCCTAGCATACTCCTTGTAGCACCCAAGGCCTTGCTGCACATTTTTCATCATTATTTTAAGGGGGATTTACTCTTTCTTAAAGAATAGAGCAAAATTCTTGGTATTATAAAAACACTGGACATTTAAGTCTTATATTTATCCTTGGGCTTACTAGAGATGGCAGGGAGGTTGAGAACATCTCTATCCTACCCATGATTCAAGCCTGATCTATAGGGATTGTCTTTTCTCTTTGAGAGAGAGATAATTCAGTCTGCAGAATTGAGCTTGACAGAAAATTTTTTGTCGATTATGTATGAAGCTTTGAGATATAGTATTCTATCAACTAGGGAGCTGGATAAAAACTGCAAAATTCAATTTCTTTAAGGCTCTTTAAGGCCTCAAAATTGGACTGGATTATTTTCTGTTGCAAGCCTAAAACATCATCCAACACAGCTCGACTCACATCTGTATTACAAATGATTTACTATGGTAAAAGTAAACACTTATTTTCATGAAAGACCAGGGATCAAGTACTTTGCTTATTTTTGGAGTTATAATCACTTCTTCCAGCAGGATGTTGACGATTTGGGGGAGTTTTTACAACTATTGATCTTAGTATCACACACCTTTCTTAATTTTTTAGTCTGTGCAGATGTTAGCAATCAGTCAAGTTCTAGTTCAAAACCTAGAGGCATCTATCTCTAATGTGAACACAAACATGAAGTCATAGAATGTTGAGCATTGGAAAGGACCTTAGTGGCCATCTATTCCCAACTCCCCTGCCATTGGCAGGGACATTTTCCACTAGACTGGGTTGCTGAAGGCATTGTCCAGCCTGGCCTTAAACATTGACAGGGTTGGGGTAACCACAGCCTTCCTAGGCAAACTGTTCCATTGTCTCACCACTCTCACAATAAAGATTTTCTTCCTAATAACTAACCTAAATTTTCTTTCTTTCAATATATATCCATTACTCTTTGTCCTATCACTGCAGTTCCTGACAAGGAGTCCCTCTCCAGCTTCCTGGTAGGTCTAGCCAGATACTGGAAGGTTGCTCCAGGCTGAACAGACCTATCTCAACCTGTCTGTAGGGGAAGGGCTCCAGTCCTCTCATCAGCTTTGTATTTCTCCTGTGGACTTGCTCCAACAGTTCCATGTCCTTCTATGCAGGGGACCCCAGAGCTGGATGCAGCACTCCAGGTGCAGAGTAGAGGGGCAGAGTCACCTCCTTTGACCTGCTGGCCATGCCCCTTTGGATGCAGCCCACGGTTCCATTGGCTTTCTGGGCTGGGAGTGCACACTGCCAGCTCATCTTGAGTTTTTCATCACCCATCACCCCCAACTCCTCTGGGCTGCTTCCAATCACTTCCAAACCTGTGGGTGTTCCTGGGATTGCCATGGCCCATGTGCAGGACCCTGCACTTGGCTTTGTTGAACTTCATGAGGTTTGCAAAGGCTCTCCAACCTGTCCAAGTCCTTTTGGATGGCGATCACAGACATGGTAGAAATGAAAGCAAAAGGAGTTTCTTTGATGTGAGTTTTTCAGAGCCCATGCATTCCCACGTTCCTGCTGTAGCAGCTCTACAAGGACTGCATTTTTACATTAACCTTTATTGAAAAGTAGTTGGTCTTCATATTGTTTTCATCCTCAGTAATATTTTAATAATAAAATGGAAACTAAATAGCTATGCCTATTTTGGGTAAAAGATTCTAGAATAATGAACTTCTCTCTGTCTACAAAGTGGTGGGAAAAATAGAGCAAAACAGAGGTCATGAAAATCCCTATAATATTTCCAGCATCCAAACAGTCATAAACAGCAGATTGAAGTAAATGACTAACAAAAAGCAAGTCAAACTCTGACCTTTCATACAAAACTTCCCTAACATGCAAGGATTCAGTCTGAGTCAGGAGATACAGACCAAGGATATGCTTTGTAGTCCTGTCTTCTTTAATTACTGCAGTGTCAGTTCAATGGCTCTGTGAATAAAGAAAGCTTTTTTCTTTTTCTTTTTTTATCAAGCTAACTAGCATATCATCTTCCTTGGCCTGTTTACCCTTAGCAGAGAAAAACATTTTGGAGACTTCAGGCATGAAGTGCGTGACATTTTGATGCTTTGATCTGACTGCTGCACACACAAGTGGTTAGGGCAGAAGTGAAATGTCTGGAGTGTTCTAACAAAACAATGTCTTTTGTCACTGAAAATATGTGTGTTTATGTTTAGATTATTGTATGCAGGCATATGTGTATTTTGTCTTCAATATTTCTTATTTTTCTTTTATTTTTCATATCTTATATATAATTTCGATCACTATCTATGAAGTCGCATCCCCTTATGTGATCCATTGCCCCTCTCAGTTTTTTACTGGCCTAAGTTTTAAAATTTATATATGAACTTTTAAACAACTCAGGACTAGTTCATGAACTCTAGATTTCACCACTGACAATTTATTCTTCTTATACAATTTCTGCAGGTTTCTCCCCTGACACATTGTTTAAACAGAATCCTGCATGGAAGCTTCTTTGTAGAAAGTTTACAATAAAGAGAGAAAAGGTAAGACCATTAAGACTAAAATGGAGAGAAACCAGTGAGTGATATTCATCCCTCCACATGCACTCCTGTGTAGACCCTCTGCCTGCTTCCTGGGTCTGCTAAGGAAGTTCACATTTCAAGGTCTTCCTAAAAACTGTAAAAAAGTGTAGCAGTTAGGAAGATTACAGTCATGATTCATTAGCAGTTTTTCAGCTGTATTAACCAGAATTTGGTACGTGGTCAGTATGAAGTTTATATATGTAAAAGTAGCATTTAAATTTAAACATAACAGTTAAGTAAGATTAAAATACTATAGCCCTAATTCTAATAATTCTAATACCCAAAAATGGACAGGCATGTGACACACAGTCAACATTATTATTTACAGTATTTTGTGAAAGTATAACCAGTAATGTTTGGTTTCCTTTCATAGCAAGTGATTTATGCTGGGAGATTTTAATAGCTTTGTATTACCTTCTGACATGAGATCCATTAAGATGTCACAGCTGCAGATGTATACTTATCTCTTTCACTTCACTTTGTCTTTTGGGAGGGGGAGGATACTGGATCAGATGCACTCACAGGGTATGGGATGAATTTGTTATTATTTGCACACGCATGGAAGACATTTTATTCACTCATTGCTTGATCTTCAGCCTTTTGAGGTCACTAGACAAACTTTGTTGACTCAAGTGGTGCTGGATCAGCCCCTCAGAGAGCCTTTTAAATGTTATCTAGTTCTTGTCAATAGTAAAAAAAAAAAAGGAAAGTCAGTGTGAGCTACAAAAAGCAACTACTTATATCTTATTCTTATATAGCAAATATCTACCTCCAACTTGTTTAAAGCAGGAGAAAGTCCAACCAACAATAATTGGAGAATAATAATAAATAATTTTCTAAACTGCATTTTTTTCCTAGCTTCTCTTTTTGATGTTTCTCATGGAACATTTTTTGTTGCCTCCTTTTGTCACTTCTCAGGCTCTTCAGCTAACTTTCAGGCTCCTAAAAATGCTATTCAGGTATTTTTTACCCTTCACAAAAGGGTGAAAAAAAACCACACACCTGCCACATTGATCCTTCTTCCCAGATTTTTTGTTTTGTTTTGTCTGCTTCTACTGTTAATTTTGTATGAAATTGTCTGTGCTTTCTTTGTCAGTGGTCACATCAGACCTCAGAAGTGAAATGTCTTTGGAACACTGGGTTTTTAAAATAATTTTGCAGCTTCCACTCACTACTATATCATTGTCCTGAGCTGCTATCAGATATAATAGGCAGCATCCTTTTTTCGTAATGTGATGAAAAGGAGATGTCAGAAGCTAAGAAACATTGAGAAAAAATTCCTCCTTGTTTTTCCAAAATAAATAGGATTTTGGCTCTCTGGTTATGTATCGGATTTAGCACCGTAAATATTAGCTATGATAGTGGATTAACATGTCTACTCCTATTACACTTTAGTTTATAGTAAAACATTCTTATGTCTTCTGTTTAGTCTAATTTAATTTCCCATGAAAACCTGAGTTGTACGCTTAACCTGATGGATTTTCTCCAGTGTTTCAATATTTACTGAAAAATTTTAATGGATGTTAGAGACCTGTAACTTGAGGTTACCATACATAACAAGTGATTCCACACTGTTTAGCTGTAATGCCCTAGGAATTAATTTGGTATGCACAGATAACTGGCCCCAAGTTACCTGGAGGATGGTTAAGTGATAACCCAGTGTCATTAACTCTGGGCTCTTGCAGTCATGGGCCATTTGCTCCCAAAGAAAAACAGCAAGACTTTAAAACAAACAGAATCAGAATGAAAATACTACTAAATCTCATGCCATGTAAAGATTACATGAAGGTTACCAAGGCACATATTATCATTTTCTGTGAACATGCACACACACAAACACACAGACAGAGCCAGGTGTATGTGTTTGTTTTGAAGGGCTTTTCTTCTACACTAACAAAAAAAAAAAAAAAAAAAAGACAAAAAAGAGGAAGAGGAAAATCTCCGCATCACTATCTGTGATGTTCTGTGCTGCTTGCCATCACAAAATGGCAGCTGGACTGCACACTGAGCTACTTTACCTAAATTTGAATGCACCATTAGAAAACAGAAGTGTATCTCAGTGAGTCCAATTGCTCAAATATTGTGCTATTGTGTGCTCATTGATAATTCTGTCTTCAGCAAGTATTACCATCTGCACATGGTTGCCTAGCTACAGAAAAATTAAGTTTATGCTGAGTACCAGATGTGTACTGTGGCCCACGCAAGAACCTTGATTCCTACAGGATCGATAATGGGAAACTGTCAGAGCACATTGCTCTTCCCTTTCAGTCTCAATGGATAGGCTTTCCTTTCCACTTTTAAAACCAAGGTACAGGGATACAGAAGTAGAGGGATGGGAAATTGCATGTCTGGGCTTCCACTTGGGATATAAATTTACATATAATCTAGGGGATTCAAAGCAGATGACACAAGGTATGTTTGGTATGGTGGGAAGCTGGATGGATCTCAATTAAACAGCTAGCCTTCCTACTCCACTGATAGCCATTCTCTGATAGGTTCTATAAACAGAAAATAATTTAGTATTAAGACCCATTCACAAGTGAAGCAAACTTAAGTTTTCCTCTGATGTTATCATTGTAAGTTAAAGTGCAGAGAATTTCTTACAGAAGACAGAGAAATTCCTACAGATTTCCTTCCATTGTTCTTGTGTAGTTACCATTTTTTTATGAGAACAAGAATGTAGACCTGCCTGTAGATTCAGCAGAAAGAAATTTTTTCTTCACTGAGATTTGACATTATAAGATATTTTACACTGGCTTAGTGTTCATGAAATGGAAGAAATGGCAATGTTCAAAAATTTTTCACAGTTCTACATGCATACCTCTATCCTGATCTGCACAAGATGCTCTTGTTAAAGGGAATCAGCCAATAGCATCAATATTTTGTGATACTTTTTTGCAACTAAGACTAAAAGGAAGACATCAAACTGATTTTTACTAGCAGAAACTGGACATAGATATCCAGAATTTAACAGCTGATGTTTTTATCTTCTGTTTAACATTCTCCAGAGTGTTTGTGTATTCTTGTACTTATGAAGCTTTCTTTTTATATATCAACATTCATAAACTTCTTTGGAAAGCAGATAAGAAGGAAGATCATGATAAGCCCTGTTTTGGGTATTAGAGATAGAAATTGGTCATGCTGCCAATATAAAGGTATTTAGAGCCTGTGCACCAGCGTGGTGCTTATGTTTTCTTCCTCCAAGAAACAGTTGCATGTAGCCTTAAATTAATGGAAATGTGAAAACAACAGTCTTTAATTTTATGCAGCTAATATTTCAGAATATATCAAAGCAGTTGATATAGTCTTGAATGAACTACAGAGTGCAATCCGAGTTACTTTTATCTTTCTATACACAGGACAAATTACCAAAACTATCCGTCTACTTTAAGATAAGTCTTTTCCTAAAATGATTCAACAGTACAATATGTAACCATCTTATGAAACTCATTTAACACTGTTGTCCCTGGACATGAAATGAATTTCAAGAATCTAAACAGAATGAATTAGTTTTTAACTATTACCATGATTACTGGTCTAGCTGCACAACTGTTGTCCTTTTGGTCTCTATAAGTGCATCCACTGAAACACCAATTTTTAAGCTTTTACCAGACCTAACCTAGAAATTATCTTAAACATTGCTCATGAATATCTACTGTGCTTAACTTACTCATATGCAGAGGCCTGTAAGCATCCATGAATACGATGACCAGTAAACTTTTTGTAACCAAACAGCATTTGATTAAATAAAGTAAGAATGTAGACAATAATGGCGTTAAAGCAGGAGAGACTCTTTAAATTGATGATTCTTTTATAGTGATGTGAAGTGGAACAGAATTTTTAAAAAAAATTAAAAAAAATACCTTTGTGGGTGAGTCCCCATATTTCTACTTACTTTTCATCTGCATGAGAAAAAGGGAAATGCCTTTACATTTCAATACTGCTTTGTGCCCACTGTTCTGCCACAGCAAGTGGGACAAAAGGTAAGTGGGCTAAGGGATGGATGGATATGGATGGATGGATGGATGGATGGATGGATGGATGGATGGATGGATGGATGGATGGATGGATGGATGGATGGATGGATGGATGAAACTTAAAATTATGAACACTAAGAAATCAGCTTTGTTTTAATAAGTTGATCAGCTTGAAGACTGGATTACCTCATCACTATTGAGGTGTTATATTCTGTTAGCTTCTATACCTCTCAAATTGAAACACCTCAATAATTTTATCAGAATATGGTTTTCATATATGTTTAAAGCATACACTTAATTCTGTATCATCTGTATTCCTGATTATATGTTATATTCTTCAATGTATCTTAACTAGAGCCTAGAAAAATTTTTCCAGTACAAGTGGTAACCATTGAAATTTTCAGAGTATGGTATATATTATTCCTCTAAAAATCTTTACCACTCTGATCCTCTGAGGAGGTATGTGCTTATCTGTCTCCTTTATGACCATGGACTTTCAAATACATAGGACTACAACATAGATATATTTAAATGTGGATTTTTTTTTGTATCTCTAGTTGTGCCTTGTTTTTAAATCTGATCTGCGACAGAAACTTTGGTCTATTATTCTCTAACCTTATGAAAGCACTGATCAGAAGCATGTAAACAAAGAATGAAATATTACTTAGTTTAATAAATTTCAACATCTTTTGATTTTTGTCATGGTTGGCAATTAAGTTATCAGAGTTATTCACTCATCAGAAAAGATTTTTTTCTTATGACCTGTGTGGCCTCTCCTGTGACTTGAAAAGGAATTCATAATACTGAATTACCTTAGACTGTGATGTTCAAAAGAGCAGGACTGAGGTTTGGCTACAAGTTTGAGCAGGAAGAGAAGCTGAACTTAGAAATACAGTGTATTACATGAAAATATCAACACTGCAAAAGCAAAGAGCAGGTAATGGGAAAATCACTTGTCTAGTTTGGAAAAACAATCTTTAGGTTCATCAAGTGTAAGCATTAATCCAGCACTACCATGTCCACCAGTTAACCCTGTTCCTAAAAGCCACATCCTACATCTACTTGTCTTTCAATTTTTTCCTGGGATAGTGACTCCAATACTTCCCTTTGAGAGACTGTTCCAATGCTTGACAATCTTTCTGTGAAGAAATGTTTCCTGATATAAGACCTAAACCTGCCCTAGCTAAACTGGTGACCTTTTTCTCTCTTCCTGTCACTTATTACCTGGGAGAATAGACCAATCTTCACCTGGCTACAATCTCTTTTCAGGCAGTTGAAGAGAGCTGGAAGGTTTCCGGAGCCTCTTTTCCAGGTTAAACAACCCAAACTCCCTCATCTGCTTTCAGTATAACTTGTGCTCCAGACCCTTCACTGACTCCATTTCCATTCTCTGGACATGCTCCAGCATCTCAGTTCCTTTCCTGTAGTGAGGTGCCCAAAACTGGACACAGGATTTGATGTGCAGCCCCACCAGTGCTGTGTACAGGGGGAAAATCCCTACCCTGGTCCTGCTGACCACACTATTACTGAAAAAGACCAGGATATCACTGGCCTTCCTGGCCACCAGGGCACAGCTGGTTCATGTTCAGCTGCCTGTTGACCAGCACCCCCTTGCAACACTTCTTTTTCCAATGGGCAGCTTTCCAGCCACTCTTCCCCCAGCCTGTAGCATCGCACGGGGTTGTTGTGACCCAAGTGCAGGACTTGGCACTGGGCCTTATTGAATCCCATCCCACCAGCCTCAGCCCAGAAATCCAGCCTGCCCAGAGTCCTCTGTAGCTTTTCTACTCTCCAGCAGAACAACACCCCCATCCAAGTTGGTATTGTCTGTTACTGGACATGTTCTCAATCCCATCATCCAGATCATTAGTAAAGTTGATAAACAGATCTGTCCCCAGTATGGAGTGCTGGGAAACCCCACTTATGACTAGCCACAAGCTGGATTTAACTCCATTTACACTGCCCTCTGAGCACAGACATCGATTCATTTTTGTTTATCCAGGGGAGAGATAAAGAATCAACCATGTGTGGAGCTGAATATAAGGGAAAATATATTTTGTGTGTTTTGAATTTTCTGAACAAATCAACAAATCCACATAAATCAGGAGAGAGTTGCACAGTCCATCGGTCAGTGTGTGCTACCTGCTCCCACTGTAACCATCAAAGAGAGTGACTTTTATTGTAGTTTTACTAGAGACCATGGATTTTCAGCTTCAGTCTCATAGTTTAATCCTCTGAAGTCTTCCACTGCTGAACATTGATATCAATCATCAATCATATTGATAGCTGTTAAAATCATAGTACCTTAAAGACTATGACATAATAGATGCTTCTCTAAAGCTCACTCTGGATTCTGTTGTGGGGAAGACACACATCCACCCCCGAACCCCCTAGAGAGAGAGAGAGAGAGAGAGAGAAGTAGTTGAAAAGGACTGAGTCTCTAACTGTCCTTTATTTATGAGAGAGAAGCAGAGGGGGAGGCATTTACAAAACAGTAATGTGAGGGAAAATATTGTCCCTCCTCAGGATTCAGCACATTGAGGAAAGAGTTTGCACCCGGATTCAATGAACAATTAGATACAAGTTAATGGAAGAAGCTACTGACTCATATTTATGGTAACTAAATGACACTATTCTGACACACAGTGGCTATTGTGAATGGGAAAAGTTTCTTCTGTGATTCTATGATTCATTCTTTTAGTGTATATGCAGTTTGAGGAATGACAGATTTGCTCAGTCCAACCCCCACAGAATTTTTACTCAACATTTTAATAATTAGGCTCTGGGTAAAAGGTGAGTGAATGTTGTCCTTACTGAAAACAGGCAGATCCAAGGGAGGAAACTAAAGGCAACGTTTCAACTATAATGCATCTTGCACTGCACTTCTCACAGATTTGTAGCTACTTGGGGTGAGGCTACTCTCAATTTCTGTAATTAAAACAAAGTAAAAAGACACAGGCTAATAAACAGGTTTTGTACAGTTCTGCCACTACACGAGTTTCTGTACAGGTGAGTGCAGCCATGATCTGACTAAGCCTATGGAAAAGATTCAAACCAAAAGTGACACCAAAAGCAGAGAGGAGCAAGAGGAAACTTAGTCCATCTTGCTTTGCTCTTCCTCTTACTATTGCTCACATCTAGCAAACTTACATCTATTCCCCAGTCATACAGAGTTACAGAGACTGCTTTCATCCAGTCACCCACTCTGGCAGTTCAGGATCTCTTAATTGTAGAAATGAGAAAATGAAGTCTTCCTGACTAAACTTTTAAGCCATATTCTCCACAAAGAGCAATAAAACAAAGGGCATTTGTGAATATGGAAAGATCACTGCTTTGCAAATTGCCACTGATAGTTTCATCATTTTATAGAATATTTTACGACACTAAGTTTCTGAGATGTTTACTGATCAGAAAGATTCATATATAATATATGTTGTTTGTTGTGGGGTTTTTTGTTGGGTTTTTTTTGTTTTGTTTTTGTTTGGTTTTTTTGGTGGGTTTTTTTGTTTGTTGTTTGGTGTTTGGGTTTTGGCTTTTTTTGTTTTGTTTTCTTGGTTTGTTTTTTTTTTTTTTTTTGTTTTTTTTTTTTTTTTTTTGTGGTTGCGAAATTATTTGGAAGAAGCTTCCCTACTAGCCATGCTTGGTTATTTTCTTCAGAATTCTCACAGATGCCTCATCAAAATGTCCAAATGTTTCTGGAATTTTCACGTCATTTAACGCCTCAAATTTTTCAGTGGTTCTTAGTCCTTGCACTAGTTCTATTTCATAGAATAGGACTGACATCAGTCAGTTTCTGCAGAATCCAAATACATTTGTTTAAAAATCAGCCCATTTTTTTGTGCAATGGAAATGTACAATGGCCATAGAATTTTAAAACTAACCTGTGTTAGTTAGCTCTTACAGGATTAATAAAATTTCTATAAAGATTTTAACAGATTTAAAGTATTTCTCTTGTCAGTTTTTTCTGTAGTAACAATTCCTGTAAGGAAAGCTTTTGGCAGGCCCTCAATTTTTGCAGGATCAAAGTTATTCTACCTATTTAAAGTATTGGCATGCATTTTTTGTGGGGTCTTTTGGGAGTGAGTGGGCAGTGGTTGCATTTTTTCCTTTTCTATGCTGGATTCAATCAGTTTTAAGCCCGGATTATTTGGGGGGTTGGGTTTTGATTTTGTTTTTTGGGTTTGTGTTTTTTGGTTTTTTTTGCTTTCCCACTTAGTGCTACTTTTGGAATTGATACTGCTTGCTTAGACGACTCTGAAGCTAGTTAGAAAGTACCTAAATATAAAATAGATGCATGAGTGCATCTTGGGAAGGTGGTATTATGGATGGAGAGCTGTCATTACATCCTTCACAATTACATTATCATGTGCTCCTGTGGTGTACACCTGTGGCTTGTTGGCAAGGCATTTAATTCTAAGGACTATTGAAAACCATGCATTTTCATAGGGAATCAGAGCAAAGTTATTTAACACAGGTGTTTCTGTAATTGTGGTACATTGGGAGATTCACAGTGCTCAGTAGCCTTCAAAATTACACCCTCCACCTGTGTGGTGAAGTAGTCTAACAATACCTCACTGATGCTGCTAATAAGCCGTGATGTGTTCAAGTTAGGCATCTGTGTGTGTTTGTGCTGAACCATGGTTCAAGCATGCTGCAATGAAATACCTCAGGCAGTTTTATATTAATATTATACCCAAGTATTCATTCTCTTAAAGGCCCAATACCTAGATGAGCCTTTTTGGAGTTTGTTTTTTTCCACAAGATGTTAACAATCCTCCTGGTGGTGGGTCAAGCAAATTTTACCACATTCAAAAAATATTGTATCATTAAACATTGGAGTGACTTTTGGTTCTTTAAAAGGTTAAAGATTAAAAAGATTAAATTATATACATTTTGACATGTATATAATTTAAGATAATAAAAATATCGGCAGTGCTTATTTTACTTATTTTGTTTGTTTGTTTGTTTGGTTGGTTGGTTTGGTTTTTTTTTTTTTTTTTTTTTTTTTTTTTTTTTTTTCTTTCCACTTCTGTGAAATGTTTATATTTGAAAGTAGGGATTCTAACCAGAGCCTCAATTTCACAAAGGGGAAAACAATTTCTTCCCTTGACATCCACCAGGCACTGCAGAATAACCAGTTCAGCTGGCAAGCAGAACCTGAGATATAGGATCCTAATGCGTCATTGCTAGATTTGGTAGCTCACATCTCACCTGCAGGGCAATAAGCCAGAGGGAACTATGTTCTTTCATAGGCCCTTTCTTTGCAGAAGCTGATGCTGGGTAGCTATACCTGACTTCTGTAAAGCATGCTGGATTATAATATCCACATGTTTGGAAACATACCTCCCTCCAGTTTGTCTTGATAACTTAGCTTTTGCTAGGTATTAACAATAGAAGGGACAACCTGAATGACAACCTGAATTATGAGTTCCAGTATATACCACTCAGTCACTGACAATTGTTCTTTGTCACTCTTCACAGTATCTGAATGGATTTGGGAGCAAGCAGTAAAACTGGCATCTGATAAGCCAATTGTATATATAACTGCAGTGGTTCCTTTTAAGGAAAATTTGGTTTTTGATTTTGGCATTTGGGTTCTCTCCTTAGCCTTATTCTTAGAAACAGACAAGTGAAGTATATCCAAAATTTTCACTAGAACTTGACACATTGGTGGTTTGGCAAAGTTCTCTTTCGCTAGCAGGAGGCCATGAGAGGTGCCAGGCAATTATAAGAAGTGGTGCTAAGGTGACTTGTTGCAGTTTGACTCCTGCTTCACAGTTGTGTAACTATTGATTTCCCTGTAGTTAACTTGGTAGCTAAATTAAATTAGCTGAAATGTAAATGTATAAAAAAAAAAAAAAAAAAAAAAGAAAAAAAAAAAAAAGGACTAATATCAAGAGCTAAAATTGAATTGCAGAGAATCTGGTCCAATGTGGCAGCTTATATTTCAAGGACTATCATAGCAAGTATCGCAGAAGGCCAACACGGATCAGCAAGGAACTCCTGATTGAGCTCAACCACACAAAGGAAGAACACAGAAGCTGGAAGCAGGGATAGGGTAGCAAAACAGAAGCACTGCCCAAGCACGCAGAGATGTAACTAGGACAGCCAAAGTTTAACTGGAACTGGAACTTGTGAGGGATGTGAAAGACAGCCAGAACGGCTTCTATGAGAACACTGGCACCAAAGGAAGGTGAAATAAATATGGGAGTGCTTCTCAGTGGAGGTGGAACAATAGTTACAAATGATATGGAGAGAGCCAAGGTACTCAATATTGGTTTACCTCATTTTTTTCACTAGTTAGGTTTGCCCATGTGCGTCCTAGATCCCTCACATCTATTAACAGAGTCTGTGGGAGAAAACATTACCAACCATAGAGGTAAGATCAAGTGAAGATGCAGCTAAACCATATGGACAAACACAAGGTAAAGGTGACAGACAGAATACACACAAGGGTGCTGGCGGAATTAGCTGCTGTCTGTTAGGCTGCTGATAATTTGGAAAAGGGAAACAATACCACCATCTTGAACATGGGAAAAAAGGAAGATCTACAAAACTACAGGCCTATCAGCCTCACCTCATGTCTTGGGAAATCCTTTGTAACAAACTGGATGCTTACAAAGTGCACTTCCCATTCATTTCTGGACAATAGTGGCATGAAGAAAGGCTGGAGGATGGGGCTCTTCAAGGGACCACACAAACAGACAAAGGGAATGACAGGAACTGAATGACATTCAGCTTTGGTAAATACAGACTTCTGCACATGGGGTGGACTAAATTCATGCAGGATTACAACCTTGGTGTTGCCTGTCTTGAGTGCAGCTTTGCAGAATCAGGACCTGGGTTTCTGTGTGGAAAATTAGTTGAACTGGAGGAGTCAGCAGTGCACCCTTGCAACAATGAAGGCCATCCACATGCTTGGCTGGATTAGCAGCGGGACAGCCAACAGTTCAAGCAGTGGATTTTGTGCCCCACTCATTCTTGTGAGATCAAATGTGAAGTACTGAATACAGCTTGGGGATTTTCAGTACAAAACATTGAGTTGCCCCAGGGACAATATAGAAAGATGAAGTCAGATTGTTCTCAGAAGTGTACAGTGGAGGCAGGAGAGGCGATGGATGCAAGCTGGAACGTGGGGAATTTCTTACTAGGTTCCAAGGAAATATTTTCATTTAACAGTGGTCAATCATGTAGACCAGGAGCCTTGAGAATCTGTAGGATTTCTTGGAGATATTTAAACCCAGCTGAACACTAGCCTGAACAACCTGATCAGAGTGTTTTCACATCAGCCTTGGGTGAAAAGAGGCTGAAAGGTCTCTGGAGATCCCTTTCAACTTATGTTTTACTATGATTCTATAGAAATGCTTAAGATAAATTTTATGTTTTGTGGAAAGCAGTCGTTATGGGAATTGTACTCATAGTGACAAGGTTGTAGATTTACTTTAATTCTGTTGCAAAATTGATCTACTCTGTATTTAACAATTAATAGAAAATATGTCATGATTCTCTTGTACAGAACGCATCGCTTTAACACTTAGATCTCTAGATGGCATTAAATCTTTGACATTAAGCTCTGCTAAACTCTTTCAGAATGCTGACCATCTAGCAACTAGTGTCTGTATAGTATATATTTTTTTCAAATACCCTGTGTGATTTTTTTAATAAGACTTTACTGCATACACTATAAGCAGAATACTAAGAAATCTAAAAACTAAGGGAAAAAAAGATTGTGTACCAGTCTAGTCTTCAACAACGTTTTGCTAAAAAAATAAATTAAAAACAAAAAAATTACAAGCAGCATCCATAACAAGGAATAGGGTGATAAAAGAGTATAAACTACAGAGCCATAACCAAAAGTGTTAAACTTAACTATACAGGAAATATTAAAATAAATCTAAACCAATGCCAAGCATGTCCTAAGCCTTCTGGGGCAGAAAGAGAAAAAGTCAAGGAGTGTATTTTTCATGGGAATGAAATTTATTACAGAGCCTTTTTTTAGGTATATAAGCACAGTCCTCTAAGATCAGAATTAATCTTGATGTAGTTCAGCTGAAGGCCCTAAAGTTGCATCAAGAATCAATGAGTACATTCTTTTAAGTACATCATCCAGTCGTTTCTTTTCTAATTTGTTCCTTCTGTTAAAAAAAGAAACAATCCTGACTCCTGAGCCTCCTCTAGTGTTCTAAAAATAAAAGAAAGTAATGTATACTCAAATCAAAGTAGAGCAAAGTACAGAATTCTTGATGAATCTTGCCAAGGACGTATTCTTTAGCCTGTACCTTTTTTTTTTCTTCTATTTGACTTTCATGGTGCAAAATGAAAATTTTTCCAGTTGGGTTCATATCCCCATGCTTCTCTATGGATTTAACTGGTAAAAATGTAGTAGGTCAGTACTTTTTTTTTTTCACAATTACTAGCAATAGTGTTTGAATATACAAGAAGCAAACAAGCATATCTCCCACTGCATATTTCTCTCTTGGCAGTTAGCTAGTTACATTTATCTTGTTCATGCTCAGTCATCAAAATTAAAGAAATCATTTGCTAATATAGTTAATACTTTTACCTGAGCCCTGAATAATATATCTGATTCTGCTAAGTACCTTAAAAGCATACCACACTCCAATATTTCTTTATTTCTTTCATATTTCATTATATAATTCATCAGTATTTTTGAATATTTCTTTTCCAGTAAGTTGTGTGTGCAGTTGCAACAGTATTGAATCAATACGTCTTTTTATCACCATGCACCTTTAGTGCTAATTTTATTTTTTAAAATGTATTATTTCAATAGAAAAACAGTCAGATATTTTTAGGTCTATATTGAGCTATAGACATATGTATATATATGTAATCCATAAGGAATTGACACTTATATTCCTTGCATGCTCACTTTTAGTCTTCAAGACAAAAATATGAGGGACTATGTTTTTCAGAAAATAAGGAACATTCATAGATTGCCATGTGTCCTATATGGTTCTGATAGTGTAATTTGAATGAGAACTTATTTAAAAGTCATCAAAATCATTAAAATTACTTTTTTATCATTCTTTAATTTCTGTTTTCTACACTACAACAGATATAAACTTAGACTCTCATATAACATTTAAATATAACATTTTACTCATCTAGGCACAAAGGAAGGAAATATAATTCTGCCTTAATTTGGAAGAAATTAACCCCCTCCCCAAATCCCAAATCCAACTAAGAAATAACATAATTATAGAACTATTCTCCTTGCTGTACAGTGGGGAAATCAAATATGAATACTACTGCAGTCTTTTCAGCCAAACAAAAGCTGCAGTAACGCCATGTAATGTGTAATTAAACAATCATAGTTTCATGTTTCTCATGGCAAAGCTACAATTTATCAAAGCAAGAATTTGGAGGAGTTTAAGTTCTTTTTCTTCTCGTATGAAACTAAATGTTTACTTTTAATCTACTTCCATGTAAAAAATTATTCCCTAAAGTCACAGTTAGCAAGAAATAACAAGTGTAACTTCTTTTTTTTTCCAAGGGAAAAGAAGGGAGGAAGAAGCATTATCAACTGCTACTTTGATATGAAAATGCATTTGAACTGAAAATAAATTTCATGGCTAATGAAATGAGTACTCAAGGTCAGAGTAAGGCTGTCTTTAGAGTTTTAACTATGATGAATTTAGACTTTTTCTCCTCTCAAAAGTCAAAAACAATCTTACATTATCTTAAAGTAGCAGTGGGGTTAACTTTAACATACTGTTCTGTCTGAATTTTAGGCCAGATGGCCAAAAGGATACTATGGTAACTTTGGGAAAGAATTTCCTACTCCTTCATGCTTTCTGAGCTGATTCATTGTCTCCACCTTAAATGACAAGTTAAAAAAAAAAAAAAAAAAAAAAAAAAAAAAAAAAAAAAAAAAAAAAAAGTCGAGACTATATTTTTATGCAACACTGTCATAGCAGAAAGAAGGGTCAGGTTCCCAACCTTAAATCATTATATATCTGGGAATGCATGAGGCTTAATACTTCAGGAAAGGTTCTCAGACCCATGAGAGAGCCATGAGATCTTGCACATCCCCCAGAGAGAAGTTAGGGTGACTAGCAAATGTCAAGCAGTTTCAGAGTCATAGTCTGTCTCATTTATAAATTTAAAATTATGTGTTCTCTTTGAATGCCTAATGCCTTCCAAAATCTGCTGGAATTCTTAAGTACACTTTACAAATTTTTGAGCACTGTGTAAAACTTCCCATGGCATCTGGAAAATAAAGAACCGGTGTTTGTTTAAGGTATTAAGCTAGCAATTTTCCATCAGAGCAAATTCATCAAACTTTATACGAGGCAACGAAATAAGTCTTCTGTGATAGCACTCAGCAAATTCAGATATGAAGCTGATGTTTAGTGTAAGTATGACTATTGATTAAAATCAGATGTTCACATTTGTGTTTCTTGTTTACCTCACAAATGGCTTGCAAAAATATTACCAGGTTTCCTTTCCTGGATAAATTTTACTATTTTTTGCATGGTGTAATAGAATGCCATTCATTTCAATGAGTGATTATTGGCTTATTTTTAATGTTTTGTTGCAGAATTAAAACTTTTATAGTAGAATAAGAAACAGGAAAAATTAGTTGCAAACTGTATATTTCAAGCATAAAATTTTTGAAGGTTAGGAGACCTAATAGTAATATTCAGTTTGAGAAATTTGTCTAATTGAATGTGGATCCAAACAGATGCATTGGTCAAGGTATGCAAATCAAGAGAAATGGATCTCAGCAAATTATTCCGCCTGTTCTGTTGTTTCCTCATTATAAAATTAACAGAGTAATGACCTAATACATGTGGCAGACACATTTCTTGATGTACCTGAGAACTGAAAATGAAAAAATACCCCACAGCTCTTATCAGAGTCAATGATAAGGAAAAAGATTGGTTGACCTATTACATCTTGGTAGACAATGATAAATTCTGTATCTACTGTGAACTCTCTTCTGCAAACCTATGACCACCCACATTGCTCCTACTTCGTAATAGTGGAAAACAGAGCAAAACCAGTCCATCTGTTTCCACAGCTATTTCTCTTGCCTATTACAGTGAACACAAATCATTAAAGTCAAGTTTTTCTGAGAACTTTCAATGTCTTCATTCCATTTCTCCACTCCTTGATTTTCCGTTGTTACTTGCTTGGAAATTGCATATTTTCTGAGGTTGTTTTCCTAGAATGTCTGTGTTTAGGAGAACAAAAGTAGGAACAATATACACTTGGAGCAATGAAGCCCATCTTTATTGCTGGGAAGGTAAAAGTGAGAAAAGACATGAACATGAATTGCTCTGATAATACGTTTATGGTACCTACCATCTACTGTGCAGTGTGGTCATCTGTCTTACTAAAAGAACACAGGGAAATACAGTCAGAGGGATACTGGATTGGAGGGAAGGGGTAAGGAATAATCTACTGCAGGCAAAATATTTTCAGGTAAATATAAACAGAAAAGTTAAAATAGAATAGACAGTATCAATTGAAAGGACCTACAAAGATCATCTGGTCCTTTGCATATTGCAGCAACTACAACCATTGCACTCAAAATGAGACCAAGTCATTTTTTAGAGAGTATGTAGGAAAAGGGGGTGCGTTTTCATTTATTCAGGTCTCAGCAGAAAATGCATTTTGTTTTCAGTTGCCTAAAATATGCCTCATAACTGCTTACATCCTGTGTGGACAATCAGTAGTAGCCACTAACTACAAGATTTTTTTTTCATTTTTCATCTTCCTAATCCTCACCCAGAGGATCTCAACCATTTCACCACTAACCATAAGGGCAATGTAATCAAACCTGTCCCTTAAGTATAGTGTGACACCTCCTTGTCTGCTCTGCCTATCCCTCCTGAAGACCCCATGGCCTTTCATCCCACCTCTCCAGTCCTGGCATTCATTCCACCAAATCTCACTTAGACCTAGTGTGTTGTAGCTCTGAGAGCTTACCAACACTTAGAGTTCATCCTATTTTTTTCCCATGCTGCCTGCTTCAGTGTACAAGCATTTCAGATATGCTTCTGAGACCTCAGTGCTCCTGAGGGCATTGTAAATGTTCCCACTAGCATTGACACATCCAGGCATAGTGCTGCCAACCCTTGGTTTACCTACTGCAACCCCGTTGGTATCCCCTTCCCCACTGTGTCTAGTTTAGAGCCCACTTTAGGGATCAGTCCCGGCAGCTAATGCCCAAAGATCCATTTTCTTCACCAGGACACGTGGCCACTGTCAAACCTCAGCATAACTTATCCTATCAGGTCTCTTCAATGGTTTAAAGCCCCAAGGTTTTGGTGGAGATAAAGTTCATATTATCCACTATAGTAATGGATGCTGATGACTTCAGCTTCCTCATACAGAGGTAGGACCTCAGCAGATAGGAATGGTATAGCTGAACAAGGCAGGTACTGATGTTTTTCATTTCAGGTGATATACTGATCTGAGGCACTGGAGAATATGTTAGCCTTTTGCATTTGACAAAGTAAGGAAGTTATGTTACATTATCGAACTACATTTTATGTAGCTATGAAATCCTGTCACCTGCAGACACAGAGAGGTTATTTGCACTGTCTTAAAATGCTATCTAAATTTCAGGCTTTTCATGGTGCAGATGACAGATTATTAAAAAATTAGATTTTACCAATTTTCTTGTATGTGAATTGAAAGAAGGGAGCCATCCTCACATTGACCAGTTACAGGAAAGGTCAGATGAAGTTTGTGTCTGCTGTTTGAGTAGTGCTTGGCATTCTTTTCTTACCCTCTCTCTGCTCCATAAATCATCACACACAGAAAGGTCAGGAACAGAGAGGAGGTAAGATACAAGCTAAATAAGGAGCAAAAGATTCCTCTCCTTCTGGAAATCATCAGACCAGAAAGGGAATTTCTAGAATCCTTTTGAGATAGGAAAGCAGACCTGAAAATAGTTAAAATATTTGGACTACACACTGCCCAATTCAATTGCTTGGAATCAGCTCATATCCTTGAATAAACAAAGGAATTAGCTTTGTGTAAAGCTGTCCAAAGCCAGAGAGTAGTTACAGCTGACATTTTTTCCTTTAATGTTCCTGTACACGGAGCATGTGTTTTTCCCTTCCCTCCACCCTTTTCCTTGATTGGACCTAATTTTTGCTTGTCTTCTTGAATATGGGAAAAGGACAGAGGAGAATTGAATAAAGGACTGTTGTTGCCTTGTTCTTCAGTGGACACAATAATTTTTAATCAGGTATTTTTAGATTTGTACTTTCTTCAAAAGGATTGGGCTAAAATTAACCTCTAAATGTTATATAACATAAGAACAGGATGCCTTCAGGAAAAAATAATGACAAGAAACAGAAATTTTCCAATGTTTGTCTCCTTGCTAATTTTGGTTGGCTATTTCAAATTAGTGAAAATTGTGCTACATAATGCTTTTGAAGTTTGAAGCAGAAGCTGATATAAAACTCAGGATGATTTCATTGAAGTTGTGAGCCTGAAACATTTTGCTCATACAAACTGGGCAGGCCCTATAGATGTTTTAGTGTTGTGAGGAATCTGACTGGTTTCCTGACCTTTTGCAGGCATTTCTACTGTTCTATGAATAATATCAAAGTGGTCAAACAAGAACAACCTTAAGGAAATTATTATGTCTGTGTTTATTTGAATAAAAAAATAAAGTACCTTATATCCACTACCTTTTCACAGTGACTTTTATGGGCAATCTAACTCATACGTATCCAACAAATACCAGTGTAACTTGTTTAGATATTTGTAAGCTCAAGTTCAGGGACTTGCAGTTATTGATCACTCCATTCGTGGTTTTATATCATTTTGTGATGAACTATCCTTAGTCCTGCTCAAAGAATTTATGTGGTGAAGGAAGGAAAACATTTTTAATATGGATAGACTGTGTCTGATAGTCTGTTCTACGACAGTACTCTATCCTATTATTTTAAAAAAGATATAAAATATTTGTGAGGTGTGAACATGGTGAGAAGCCCCACAATGACTTCCTTTTATTTGCAAATATGGCAGAAGTCTAGTTTTTCATCAGCATAAGTTATAATAATGATAAAATAATATGAATAGTTATTAAATCCATTTTTGTGTAACTTCAACAAAATACTTATTGTCACTTTAGTATATAAATAGCTTTTAAGAGTCCAGATTTGGAATCTGTCACATTGAGTGGTGAGACAATGTGCAATGAGAACAAATGTGCAGAAGGAAATACTTAAAATAGAGAAAACAAATATTTCCAACAGAAAATTTTAAGACCTTCTTTCCAGAACAAGACCTGTAGGGATGTTCACACAAAACTTGCCCAATTGTGAATGTTCTTTTAGAGACCAGGGGTGCAAATTAAGTACTTTGAATAGGTGCTTACATAGATTGGTAAAATATGTTAACATATGTTCTAGATAAGTTAAGAATAAGCACTGATGACCAGAGATTGTTTCAGAAGATTTAATTGCCTTTGTAATTTACCCTCCTCACCTTTCTCCTAAAAAGAATTTTGTGAAAGAACAAAGAGCTGTAAATAAATAAGGTTTCATCAGGATATAAGATGGAATAATTAAATTCTTACACTGAGAAAAATCAAAACGTAGGTGAGGGAGAGCAGAACATTTGAAAAAGAAAAGCCACTCTTTTTCTTAGTGCTTTCTTTTTCCAAGTCTGGTTATTACTTTCAGACTCAATGCACAAAAATTCCCAGATTACAACAAGCCTTTCCAGTGCTATCTACCTGCAGAAAAAACCTGTTTTCATCCCGTCCAAGTTGCAGCTGCAGTCCCTTTGCCAAGGTCCTTGTCTATAGGTACCAGATGAGATTTTCTTCCTGCTCAATACCTCTCAAATCTGGAAAGTCTTCTTCCAGAGGGGCATTTTTCTTCCCTCTCTTCCTCAACAGAATCACTGCTTCCATCTTGGGGCATCTATCAACACTCTCTTGGCAACAATCTGAGAATAAATAAATAAATCTGCTAACAAGTTGCAGATTTCGTTGTGGACACCAGCATATTTAGAAAAGTATTTCCTTAATTTTTCCTGGAACATAAACTCAGAAATGATGTAATGAGGACAGTTTGCCTTTTCTTAGACAGGTGACCCTTTCTTAAAGTCATGTGAAACCCAAACACAAATAAATTGAGTCAACAGTCTTATTTAACAGGCTGAGAAAATGTTAACTACCAATTCTGCAGAACATGCTTAGAATGTCATGACAAAAACAGTTTTGACACTGCTGTTTATACTATGTGTCAGGTGAGGAAGAATTCTCCTTTTGTATCAACATTCAGATGAAGGAACAAATCTACTATACTTCCTTTCAGACATCTCCTTCTTCCTATTAAGCAAGAAAGTTGCACAGGCACTGAAGTAGACTAAATGCTGAAATTATTTAGCTACCAAGATCTGCTGCAGAAAATAAAGCAGTACAAAAATTCTGGAGAAGAACAGATGCCAGTGCTGTGGGACATATATAGCAGTTATCAGATACTCAGCTAAATGATTGAGGTTATATTAAACAGCCTTTAAAAAAAAAAAAAAAAAAAAAGGCAAATTAAGAAATTATAGTCCCTATATTTTGACTGGAAAAATTAGAAGAAGCTAAGCATAACATATAGATGGAAGAGTTGCAGTTCCTATGTTCAACATTGTTTTTAATTTTTGTCCTCTTATATCTGTAAAATATGAAAAAGAAGTAAACCTAATCCTTTCTATTAGCTAAGTGTGTGTGGCTGAATATCCTGGGGGAAGGAGGATGCAAAAATTAGGCAACTGATTTTAACCTTCTAAGCTAAGCAAAGATCATTTATGCAAAGCCTTAACCCAAAATGAATTTTCAAGGCTGACTATTTAAAGATTAACAATAGTTTAAAAAAGAAAGATCTGGCATAACTTTGCTGTACAGAACACGTGAATGATGATATGAATAAAGACAGGGAAAATAGAAAGCATTCAAAGATGTTTTTAACCAAAACAGAGAAAAAAAAACAACTTTAAAGATTGGGAAGAGCATTTCGGTGATTATTACTTAAGGTTTGCTGGTTTTGAGGAGTTTTTTGGTTTTTTTGAACAGTGCAGTCTCTTACTCTTCCTGTGCTGTTGATGACAGAACACAAAACCAGCTCAGATGCATGGCACAGCTCTCAGCAGCCTGACTCTGAAACTCTAAGCTTCAAAAGGGCTAAGACTGAATCAATCGATCATCTCCCTCTGGTTTCTTTGCACACTCGCTTGTCTTACACCATATAAAGATCCAGTGTGGAAGAAAATGTTATCTTTTCAATTTTATTATCTCAATTGTTCCAGGTGGAACAGGTAAAGTATTACAAACTGGCAACCTCCTGCACTTTTGCATGTTGAAAGGACCCTTGTGTTAATGTACACGTGCTTGTACAGACCAGATTTCCTTTCTGTGGTTGTGTCATGTAAGGGCTCCTCCAAAATAAACTTTGTGAATTGAATGGATAATTAAGGAAAAACAGCGGCATTGTTTATACAGATCAGTGGTATTTTCTTACATATTTTACAGGAGAATTCAACTGACTTCACATTCAGAGCACTTTGAAAATCATTGGGGTTCATAGTAGGCTCCCTTCAAACACAATGGAATTGCAGTTAAAAAAATTTGGGAAACTGAAATTTTTGTGTGATCTTTTTTATTTATTTACTTAAAAATATATTCTTGAAACTGTAAGAAACATTGTTTGGTTTAGTTTTGGGTTTTGTATTTTAAAATCAAGAAGATAAATGAATGACTGTCCTATTCATGCTGCTTCTGTTTGATCTACTTCAACGCCCTGTAGCAAAAAAAAAAAAAAAAAAAAAAAAAATCCCAAACCTATAGTGCTCCCATGGGCAACAAAAGCTTGAAAAGAAGCATCAACATGTTGATAATGAAAAAATTTCAAAGGACTTTATTTCAAGCTGTGGGAGTGCAAGGAACATCATTTCTTATATAAAATGCACATCATCTCTTGTGAATGGCAGCTCAGGAGACTGCATATGCTCCTCTCCTACTTCACAGGAATTATCTAGCAGATATAAATGAAGGCAGTTTTGATAACTAACTTAATAAAATTCCAAAGAGTAGGGGTGGGCAGCTCAGGCTGACATTTTAAGATTTCATGAGGGAGGGTGATGGGTGAAAGGAGGAATGTCAGTTTTGCTACAGACAGAAACTTAATTTCTTTAGTTTGGATGAATTCCAAGCAGAGCTACAGCATTTTTGCAATCCTTCTATTTCTTATACAAAGCAAACTGTTTTCTCCTGTTTACTTAAGCACACTGAGATGAAAAAAAATCCAGAGGCTTACAAGACCACAGCTGTCTGCTCTTCAAATACTGGTTCAACACTTTGATGAAGGGTAGTGTTGTTTGCTTTCTGTGCACTGCAGGTTAAAATGAAGCAGGTTGTTCACAGGACATAATTTCTCTAGGGATGGTGCTTCCTGGTTGGATTAAAAGATAAATAAAAATTCATAGTTCATTAAATTTATTTTTCCCATATCCCAAATACTTTGATATTTTGTCTAAATCAGGGCTTGAGTCCAGAGACCTTTAAATCAGGCAATATGATTCTTCAAAATCATAAGTAATTAAGAGTAAATTTATGGCAGATTAGGGTCTCTTTTAATTTCCCTTCTTAATATATTTTAAAGGCCTGGTGCTCTGAATCACTACTTTCATCACCTTTCATCATCCAAGAGTGTAGTCCTCACACAGATGGCCTTGCTTCATGCCACCCTTTCCAGTGTTTTCATTAAGATTACTTGACCAATTAAGAGCTGATTGAATAGGGTTTGTTATACCATCTTGTGTCACTCACCCTCCTGTTTCTTCCTTCTGCTTTCTTTATTTTCTCTATCCACATGAAATTCTGTCTCAGCATAGGAAGGTTCTCAACAGAGTTCTTTGCAGCCCTGTTTATTCAGGGGTGGTGTAAGGGAGAGTTCTTTGCTAGGAGGGTTACGAGGCACTGGCACAGGTTACCCAGAAAAGTGATGTATGCCCTATTTTTGGAAGTGTTCAAGGACAGGCTGGATGGGACTCTGGAAACCTGATCTACTGAAAGGTGTCCCTGCTCACAGTGGCAGGGGTGGGAGGGGTGAGCTTTTGGAACCAGAGATCTTTAAGATCCCTTCCAACCAAAACCATTTTGATTCTGTGTTTCTATTTGATTTGTGCAGCTCAGGATCTGAGAAAGAGCAATCTTAAATTAGACTGGCCTGTTATTTGTGTAGCATACTGTACTTAACACCTGAAAAAATTAGGTGAAGAGACCAGCCTTTCCAAAATGGACCACACTTACATAAAATCTTATGTATGCCCAGGTGAACAAATTACAGCTTGAGGAATGGATGCAACTGTGTAGCTCCAGCAAACCTTATTGACTGGGCACCCAACAAACAGACCTAATTTTTCACGTTTCTCTGGGGTTCTCTGGAAAAACACTAATACCAACAGGGCTGTGCATAGCCCATTTTTATCCTCTCTTCAACTGAGCTGCTTTGGACACTTTGAATCCCAAAGCTTTGTGTTTATAGATATTTTCGGTGTAAAAGTAGAGGTGACAGATGGGGTAAATTTTTTAATCAGGAGTTTGGAAGCACTATCATTATGTAGTTGTTTGTATAACACATGTACCTTACATATTTATCTTTTAAGAAATTACAGTATCAAAGATATATACCTAAATATATACTAACCTACATGGATATTGGCATATATATTAATGGTAATTCAAGGAACGTGCTTGTTATGCACAAAATCCCACAAATAAGTATTTATGTAACAAATACTGAACTTAGTTCTTTGTATAATTCATCAACAATTAATTTTTTGTTGGGGAATGTTGATTCTGAAACAGTAATCTGTGTACATAGGGAGACAATATAAATTTGTGTTGGTTGTAGGAATTGTACTTTCAGGGAATATGGGCATTCAAGTTCAGCAGCTATGCTTTTCTTCACACTAAAGGAAGAAAAAAAGTAAATCAAAGTATAGATTTAGCAGTCTCCTCTGGAAGTTTGTTACTGATGTCCTCAGAACACATTACTGATGTCCCTTTTTTATAGACTGGCAGGTGTGAAGGACATGTTGTGGAGCTTACTTGTAGAACAGTATTTATACCTAAAACTGCTGGGTAAACTGGATTGATGTGAGCAGAAAGACTTACTGTGCTCTTCTAATATCATTATCTCTTCTGATTAGGTTATAATGCAAATATTATTGAAGACTCACAGCTTATCTGTAGTATTGACATTCTCAACACTGACATCCTCAGGTCAATGTACTAAAATTATAATACACTTCTTGTGAGTTAAGAATAAATTTTTCCTGCTTTCTATACAGAAAACTTAAAAAAGAAAAAAAAGGTATAAAAACTAAATCTTCAAAAGAGCTGTACTTGAAAGTAAGTCGTTGGATAACAGGTTTCTTCACACACCTTCAAAAAATTTGAGATACCAAGTTCCTTGTACTAGAGCAAGAAGTGTATGGATAACCATGAGACTTTTGGAAGAGAGGAGGAATGTAATAGGAAAACAAATTTTATTTGATGTGGGAAAGTTTGGGATATTTATCTATAGGTGTTTTTAAACATATATGAGGCATATTGTTCTGAATTAGTTCTTTTTTAGTATATGATGTGGCTCACTGTGTAGATGAGGAAAGCACTGGCTATTGTTTACCTTCTGTTAGGGGCATCTGGTCTGTCTCTTTTGGCACTAAGTCCCACAGCCAGGGAAGCAAATTGCACTCATGGGGTGCAGTTGGTAGAGCCTTATTGCCCTACAGCTGCCACACCAATCAGGTTCATCAATGGGGTCTGCAACCTCCTCCTTCACCCCTCCTTCCCAGGGTTTTGGCTTCCAGTGCTCAGGGCCAACTCTAATTTAGTGCAGCCGTGGAACCTTGGATCAGATTTCTGTGGAAGATGTGGATGTGTTGGAGTTTTGAATGAAGCAAAGTCCTGGCCTCCCTTTGTTTGTAGCAGCTTTGAAGGTTTCTTGCCCAAGCTACACGTATCTGTGCCTGATCATGTACCCTGTTCATTCTGAGCCTGACCCATAGAGTTGACTTTCCAGCTTGAGCTCAGATCTCCCTTGTCACCATGGACATGTCCAGTGTTCTGGACACTTTCCTGATTACCATCCTCTGTTCTGCTTTGCTATTCTTGTTCAGTTTTTGTGGGGCTGCCATTGTAAGTGACGGCACAGCCCTGCCAGTTTTGTTGTCTCAACTTCCAGTTCTTCTTCCCATCTGGAGAATAATCAACCTTGCTTCTCCTTAACAGCCTAACCTGTCAAATTATTTACCTTTCAATATTCCCTTGTTTCTCATTTTCCTCAAAAACAAGCTGTCCTTTTTACTCTTTCTTTTCTCCACAGGTTTTGCAGATTTTTGCCCTTATGTGGTCTTAGAATCTTAGTCTTTGGTGTTAGACACTGACCTCAGTAAACCTGAGCTTTCCTGTCTTTTGACATCTTCCACCCAGAGGTAGCTCTAGAATTAGAGAATGGTTTGGGTTGGAAGAGACTTTAAAGATCATGTAGTTCCAGCCATGCTGCCACAGTGAGATCCACCCTTGGCCACATCAGGTTGTTCAGACTCCCACCCACATTTCTATCACATTTCTATCTGGATTGGGACTAGAGTTGGTCCTCTGCCTGTATACTTAAACAACTAGATTAATAAATATTTTCAACATAGCTTCCAATATGTTTTAGAATCAGGTTTTTGAGATATAAAATGGGTTGAAAATTTACTCTATCTCTGTGCTCAAACTGTGGTGAGCAGCCATAGAAAATTCTACTGTCATCTAGTTACTTGCTGGTGCTCTTTCCAGAAGATACTGAGGCCAATTCTGTGTAATATTTTTTTAGCTAATAACTGGATGATGTAATATTTTTTTTAGTTAATAACTGGATGATGCAATAAATTGAACTCTTCATTTCCAGAAAACACCAAACTGGCTAATCATCAAAGGGCAGAGATGAAATGAGGATGTAAGTATGGTGAAAAAATGGGCTGATGGGGACCTCATGAATTTCAAATGAAATTGCCAAGATCTCCACTCGGGGAGAAATAACCCCATGGACCAGCAGAGATTAGGCTTCATTCTGATTACTCCAACAGAATGCAATTTTAGCAAAATATTGATTATAATAATATGGGCATAGATAAGCATCTGTGATATTCCACTGCAATGTAGAATATCTAAATCATTATGTACTATAACTTGAGCCAACAAATATTTATGCACTTTTTTAGTTTTTAGTCTTCTAGTTTACAACTTTAATAATAACAACCTTACAAAAAATGTGCATTTTTTTTTCCAGTTTGAAGTTAGTAGCTTCTTAATTGCTCAGTACTTTCAACAGGATAGTACTTAAGCAGAATTATGGCAGTGCAATTATTGGTTTATGTGTAGTTCAATACCATTGCTTAACAGATGCCTGATTTAATTATAGGCACCTCATATACATTTTCATTGGAGTCATGAACCTACCTCTATGGTCTCAGCATTTCTAAGCAGCATTGCAGCCAACTAATGCAGTAGAACCACATAAAGACCTGGTTTCCTTCTACACTCTCCTTTCCTTCCCCCTTCCACCCCAAAAAGACTTTTGTTAAGTCTTCAAGATGCTGTACATCCAGAAGGAGTGGACTGATTTTTCAGTGTTGTTCTGTGTTCAGAGCACTAAGGCATGAATGGAGAAACTGAGGAACTATGCTCTCTGTGCTACCTTCAAAAAGAGTCGTCATTGTCTCAGGTTCTCCATTTGTGAAGTGAATACTGTATACTTGCCTCTCTCCAAAATGGACTCAGATATTAATGTAAAAATGTAACATTCTTTAAAATAAAATTCAAGCTAATTGGTAGCTTAGAACACTCAAGTATCCATTATCCTGAGTTATATTTCAGTAGCTATTCTCCTACTTCAGACCAGGTTATATTTGATATTCCAAAATGCTTCAGGAAAAGGAGAACAGGGGAAAGTGTTTCTCTAGGCATCAAGTTTAAGAATGGGAGAACTACTAAGAAAGTTTCAGTAGCGGTACTCATTACTCAGGAAAAAACCCACAGTGATACTGCAAAGATGGTGGAGGCTGAGTGGGGGGAAGCAGATCCTTTAAAGCCCATTTTATTCAGTTTTTCTGTATAAGCAGATTGAGAGCCTCAGCAGTATGTAAATCAGAGTGTTTTACTGAAAGAGAAGAAAGAAAAAAAAAATAAAGCAGAATAAGTATCCGAAGCATAGTATTTTATAGTATAAACTAGTGTTTATTGCATATATATTATTTGGAACCAAGAATTATGAATCCCAGAATTTGAGTGGCATGAGAATATGGCTGGTTCTTTTCCCTCCCTTCCTGTGTCCTCTTATTTAAGCCTTTTTGTAACCACAGAACCATAGAATTGTAGATTATCCTGAGTTGGAAGGGACCCACAAGGATCATCATGTGGCCTGCACAGAATAAGCATGTTAATTGGAAAAGGTGGCTGCAGCATGAGATAATAAAAGGTTAAAGTACAGTATGATGCCTTGTGTGAGAATTTCAAAGGTGCTGTCACTATCTAAAGTGAATATGGACTGTGGTGCACAGGTACTGGAAAAAAAGTGCTAATGCCGCAGTCTGCAATTCTACACTGTCAGCCTGATTTTTGGCAGTGTTGGATTCTCAGAAGGCATCACCACTTCAACCACTTTCAGCTAGAGTGAATAGAAGCTACACATACCTGAAAACTAAATGACACAAAAGCATGCAATTTAAAAATGAGACAGAGATTCAAGTAAAAGTGTTTACTTTGTCATATCTGCCAAAAACTCTCTGTGAGTCAGGCAAGTTAACACAGATTCCCTGTTAAAAAAACCTCAAAAAACAAAACCACACAAATACTTTCCCCTGCTGTTTCTCTTCCATTATATATCCACATGAATGTGAGCAATTCCAGTCCAAGACTATCTTCTGTGGTCATCCAAGGTGCTATAAATGAGATCTTCCATTTTTTTAAAGCACCTTTGCACATCAATCAAGAAAATCCACAACTCATTATTCATTTTACCAACACTTATAACACAGCAGTGATGATAAGTGTTGTATACTTTGAAATTTTGAGGGAAGCTGCAACAAAATGAAGAATTATTGGAAATCAGACAATAATATGCATCTGCCCAGAAGAATCAGGTAAAAGACAGAGTAAAAGTTTGGAGAGAAGTGAAATCTCGCTTATATCCTATCCCTAAATTTCCAATGGACATGAGGATTTAGGGGTATTTTTAGTTCAGTGCTCAAAGGTTGCAGAAATGTGTTTACATGTTCACTTAGACTGGGTTAAGATAAAAATAATATAAAAATGGTATCCTGTTCCTGATACCAAGCAACCAAGAATTTGCTTAATTGAATTTGTAGGTCAGACCCTTCCTCCACTCAGTCAATTCCCCATTGATCACACTGAAGTGGGGAAGGGAGTGGTGGGAAACTTTCACATTTAGAGTTATGTGGAGACGTTTTCACTCAGATTAAACTGGGACTCACAAGTGGCTATTTATATGCATGAGACCAACACAAAGTGCATATTCTGCCTCAGGATTAAAGCATTTAGTTTTTCAAGAGGGGATAGTTCATTGATCAATGCTTTATGCCCACATTTCTCATGTTGATAGAGCTTTGCCCATGAACTCTCATTAGATGTCCTGATTCCAGCCTAAAACTTCAATTTGATTTCAACACCAGCAGTAAGATGTCATGAAGGAAAAAGATTGCTCCATATATTCATCTAAATACAGGTCAAAACTATGTATATATCAACAGCATTTCATCATCAATAACATGTGCCACCAAGATGAATTGATGCTGAAAGCTGCAATTTCTAATCACTAATAATAATGTTTGCAATTAATTGTATGTACAGTTAAGTGTACCTCAGTTTATTTGCTAAGACAATTTTTCTAAACCAAGTAATTTTACTGCTAAATACAAACACTGCAAAAGTTGTGTCTGTTAACATGACTAGTTTCACTTGTCTAATATATGGTCTCCCAGTTAACCAGTCTGGTAATTTAATTTCATGCTGCAAATGTTTTTTGCTGAATATTTGCTATAAAGCAGATTAAAAGTTTGATATTAGAACATTTCCCCCAAATGTATTTCACTTTCCTGATCATCTTCTGCCACAGCAGTACAAACATTTTACAGTAATTTTTTTCACCAAAAAATCCAAACAAGCAAAAGAAACTGGAACTCATTGGTTGCAGAGTTAAACAGCTAAAAGATTTTTTATCAAACACTCAGTGATTTAATAGCAATTGTGTGGCTAAATTCTTACATTGGTCTGAATTCACTCATTTCATTATATGCCCTTTTAACAAGTTCCTGCCAAATATGATGTGAATAAATTCTAGAGCTATGGTTCAGGAACTAATTCACACTTATTGTTTTGATGAGTTACAGTACATGCCACTTCACCCTTCAGAAAATGTGCATTTAGGTTAGTTTCAGACTACATTCTAGTCTAAATCCCAAATCTATCACAAATAAGCACTAAAATATGCTTAATGTACTCAATATGTACTCAATAACTGCTTCTGCAGTTATGTCATATTCCAAAAGCATTGGAATACTACTCTGATACCAGAGTAATTCCTCAATTCTGCTGTGAGTCACTACTGTGTGCTGCAGTTGACCCATGAGCTGCTTCCAAGTTCTGTACCTGAGAGCCATGACATTTCATAGACACCAGATCTGAAATCCCTCTGACTTAAGTTATTAATCTTGATTTGTTTTAATATAAAGCACAATGTTAGAAATAATCTACCTTTGAACAATTTTGTAGAAGGTTAAATAGTGTAAATAGATCTGTATTTGTAGGACAACAGCACTACATCATCAGAAACCATTCTGACAAATAAAAAGCTATTAGTCTACCAAAACTGTAATGAGATCATGATTAATAAACACCTCTGAAAGGTCTGCATCAAAGTCAAGACTCTTCTGTGATAAATGTAAACATGCAGACCTTACTTTGCCAAAAGCTGTGTGTTCCAGTTATCCAGCTCTACTGATTGATTTGTTCATTAGACTAATAAATAATTTATCACCTTGAAGAGGACAATTTGTTATACAGATAGCATGAACAAGTAATTTTAAGCAGACAAATCTTTAGAAGAATTAGCAGTGTTAACAGTGTCATGAAGTCTGATGCCATGAAGGTGCAGAATCCAGACCAGCATAAAAACAATGAAATTGTTATAAAAGCAAGTAAATTCAGATAGCTTCTAAGCAATTACCCATGGGAATTTACAGTGCAGGTCTATCAAAAATTTCATGTGTCATATTATCTTTAGATCCTTTTAACTATCCTGCCCTAGAAATTATGGTAAGCTATGAGCTTTCTTAACAATAGGCACAGAAATAAATTACAGCTTGAAATATACCCCATTTTCTAAATTAGGGAGAAATTTTGTAAGATTTACAATATTGATTATTTTTTTCTATGATTTTCTTTCTTAAGTGCCTATATAATTTTTCCTAGCAACAAGTGATAGAAAAAATCATACAAAAATCAGGCAGAGTGGGCCTTTTCTCCAAGTGTAGGAGCTATCATTGCAAAAACTAAATTGTAAGTCCTTCTCTAGAATTTTTTATGTATTTAAAGTTAAAAAAAAAGGTGGAGATAAGGACAGTTGTATCATGGGGATTAGGGGATAAATTAGACACAATTATTCATCACATTTTCTCCTAATAGGAACACAAAGGATTATTATTTTTATTATTATTATTATATCAGTTTTATAGCTTTTTTAAAAAAAAAACCTTTAAATGGATGTAATATTCTCTTTGTTGAAGATGGAAAAAAGTCTACAAGTAAGTGTCTTTGTAATTAAATGTGTAATGTGTCTAAGAAAAAAGATTGTTCAACTTCATTCATAAAATTGATAGCACCACAGCCCAAAGCCATTTAGCCAAGTTTTTTTCCTTCAAACATGCATAAGAACAGAGATTTTTTTTTTTTTTTTTTTACACTATTTAATTTTATTTCCTCCAACAATAAAAATGCACCAAAGCTTGGGTGTTCCACTGCAAGAGAGGAAACTGCAGACATTTAGGGAATTACCACAGTGAAAGTCCTTGTTTTCTTGGGAATTAGTATCTACAACAGCAAGCATATCACCAGCCTTAGAACACCAGCCTGGTCCCAGAAGTCTAGTTCAAAATAACAAACCAGACACATTTTCTGTCATCACTTACACACTACTTTCCTGAATCTAACAGATATTTCCTTGAAGCAGTGTCTCTGTATGTCTCTGTACAGCATTATATTGTGTTTCACATTGCAACACACACCTGTGACTGTAAGACTGTGATGATCAAAGATTGTCTTCTTTGAGTCCCCTGGTGGTTTTTTTTGGGTTTTTTTCCCTGAATCATGGATCTGGCTTGGGGAAGCAGGGGGTGGTGAATACTGCTCTTTCAGCTTTTTCTGTCATTACCCTAGAATTTGATCTGCAGGTTCAAGTGCAGTGTTTTCCTTTCCCTTGCTATAGTTGAAGCTGATGAGGTGGTTGTTACATACTCAGAAGAGTGACAGGATGGTTCAAAACTGGGATACTTCGTACAAATACTTCATATTGCCATATATATGACTTCTACCTTCGTTCAGCGAGACTCACAAAGGCAATGCCTCGAAAGAAGATGCTATAGCAGTATGATTTGTACAGGATCCAGAATAATAATGTCAGGACAAAGCTAGAGAAGTCAGGTAGTAGCACAGAAGCTGATTGTCTCCTTCATATCCAATGGAAACTTTAGGGAACTAAATCCCTGTCTTTTGGTGCAGGGTGAGGTAACTTGTAACTGGTGGAATTATTCCAGAAACTTTATGACATAGGGAACCATTGTTATTCAAAACCAAAGCTAAGACACTTCCTCCTGGCATGTATCCTTGTGAAAAATGTGGCACCCTGGAATGATGAATCCTATTTGCTTTTATGAGCTTTCCTTGACTCTATGAGTGTCACTAGGCAGATATTGTGCACTAGGCAGGATAAGAAAAAGAAAAATATATTTAGTATTGATATTGAAAAAAAACCCAAACACTTATTGTATGACAATATGTTGAATTTCTTCTGATGTGCTTTAATTAACTAAATATAAAAGTTAACATTTTTCCCAATATGAAAAAACATTTAATGAAGCTGTGTTTGCCAGGTGGATATGTTTCATAATGTTTTATTTACATATACTGCTCCTTAGCTATTAGAGAGAAAGAGAGAGAAAGAGAGAGAACTTTATATCCAAGGGATGTGACTGTGGAACGAGCAGAACAAATTAAACCCTGGACAAAGGTTTCCTCCAAATAAGCCACAGTGCAAGCAGTAACCAACAAGAAATGGGATACGAGCTGATAAGAAGAAAGCTTGCTTTATTGATTTTTTTCCTTTGCCCCAATTAGGTTAGGTAGATTCCATTCATCTGCTGACTTAAATAGATATGAATGTGAACTCTCTAAGGTATTCCTAAGAAGTTTTCAGTAAAAATGTTTCCATATCACTGCACTAAGAGGGTTTGGAGATAGCTGACAGCTGCGGGTATATAAATTAAATGGAATATTATTGATGTATTTGAAAAAAAAACAAAACAACAAACCAAAAATCCAAGTCAACACATTTTTCATCAAACTTTAGCTTTCCAAAATAGTTCAATAGTGCAAAAACACCATTGTTTCATATTTTATAGCTCCAAATTTATGATAACATGACTCTTCTCAACTCCACAATGCAAAATTATTTTCTTTTAGAGTGATTCACATGTTGTATTCAAAATAGTTTATCTACACAACAAGTGTCTCAAAACTTATCTCTCCACGATTAGGGGTTTTTTAATGAACTTGTGAACTTGTCCCTGAACCCAAGTGGGCAGCTATCCCTGCCAAAATTTTATCTCTGGAAATAGGAGAACCTGATAAATGAGGCACTGACCCTAAAAGGGATGGTTGAGAAGCATGAAGCATTTGTGCTTTTTGGAATGTTTCTACAGAATGAGGGTTTAATTTTCTCCTGTGGTAAGAAAGCTCAATCAGATCCAGGTTTCTTGGTGAAAACAGCAGAATCTGGTGGCTGGAGAAGTGTCCTGATATGAGAAAGTGAGAAAGGATAAGTCACTGTCTCTGCCTGCAGGAGGGTGGGAGCTTCAAATGCCTCTGATCAGCTGAAAGAGGCAAATGCCACTCCCAGCCCAGCCAAATTGTGTGTGAAGGCAGCTCTGAGAGCTCTGGGGCTGGCGTGGCTGTCACTGAGAGAAGATGAGGAAGGCAGCTCAGTGAAACCCCATCATGGTCTGGAAGATGGAGGTTTGGTGGTCAGCTGTGATTGCTTGTGCTATAGGGCAGACAGTGGAGGCAGGAGAGGTTTCTCCTGAGCCACTCCATGACATCCAAAATGCAACGGAATTAGGGAGGAAGAGAAAGGTCTGGAGAATGTCCTTGGTTGGGACTGAAATGAAAATCCCACAGTGAAAGGCATTATGAGCCCTTGAAAAATGGAAGGGCAGCATTTCAGAAGTGTGGTGTGGGAACTTTGTTACCAGGGCTTAGGAACAACTTCACTAGATTAAATTAACCCCTTGCAGTCCACATGGGAGAGGGCAGGCTTGGTCAGAACTGCTCATCATCTGCTATATTTCTCTGGAGAAGAGAGGATAAGAAGAATCCATTTAGAGAATACTAGCCCTGACCTCCTAATCCACCAGCTCCCTCTGTTTTACATAACTGCATTGCTTCCTCTGAGGGACCCCTCATCTCTGCTCTGTTCAGGCTGTAGGAGTGGCTGAAATGCCACTCCTAAAATGCACTGTCACTTGTCTTTCTGTGTGATGAGTATTGAACCCAAAGAAGGCCTCTTCAGTTCTACTCTGTAATATCTTTTAATAACCTACTAATAACAAGTGTGATAGCAATAGACACAGCATTTACTCTTTCACAGACAGAACAGCTAACTACAGCAACCTGATGGTCATTATAAACTATTCCAGTCTGCAGCAGACAGCTCTCATGTTGTCATTTCACTGACACTGGTTGTGCAACTGATGTAACTTAAAATACTTGGATGCTCCCTTCATATCCCCTCACACAGGCCAATGAGTGTTCTGTTTATTTATATTACCCAGGTTTTTAATATCAAGAATAAAGGGAATTTTTTCCTTTGGTTTGGGTCAGGCTTTGGGTCTTGAAAAAGGCTGTGCATTAATTCTGCATGCTTGCTAAATTAATTTTGAAAGCGAGGATATAGTATTATTACAGCAAGTTTGCTGGTAAAATGTGATAAGGAGAATGCTGCTCTTCCAGTTTTCTGCCAAGGACTCTGGACAGTAAGAACATGCCTGATGTGCTGTTGAAGAGGCTTAGCAGAAAAAAATAAAGGTTTTTGTTTTAGAAATATTTGTTTTAACTCAGTGGTTTACACAGCTTGTGAGAATGAAAGCACACAGGTTACATTTCTTGATATTTTTCCATCTCTCAAACATGCTCAGCCTTCTTAGGATGCAGTAATAATAGACATCCAAAGAGTATTATAATGAGAAAACAATACATTTCATTTAACATATTTAGTTTTTTTAAGTGGCTTTTTTTTTTCTTTGCTATATTGCAATCACGCCTATTAGAAATGGATTGCACTGCAATTATGTTTAGATTTACCAACCAATTCCATTGAATGGGAGACCGTGGAGGTCACTGCACTGCAGCTTCTGGGTACTGCAGACATTTTAAACATCTGGCACTGCATTATGAGAACTGTCACACAGAACTAGAGAGCTTTGAATACCTATTATCATTCATGCAGGTTACGACTGATGAGATGAGATGTGAGTGGGTTGAGTGATGCTTCTCTTCTCTCTCTCCTTTTTTTCCCTGAAAGAATACAGCACATAAACATTGTGAACTTTTCCTGTCAATAAAAATTTGAAATTAGACAGGCTTAGAAGGTAAGATATTTGATTCCTTACTATAAATTGTATACCATGAGTTATTTGCTGTGTTTTTTTAGCTGATTCAATAAATACTAAAATGCATAAAGCATTTGGATTAAAACCAACTTTTCTTTCCTTTCTTGATTGCACAGATTTTCATACCCCCAAAAATTTCCTTTCCTATATAGAAGCTTTTATATGTGTGTTGGTATATATATAAAAATATATATATATTATTCTTCTTTGTATGGTTTCTTAATTTAATATATAATTTCTTCTTTTTCTATTATATATATTAATTTCTATTCCTCTATATTTATTCTTCTATTTCTGTTATATACATATATGTATACTTAAATAAACTTTCATGGACTCTATAATGTTTAGTTACTGTTGACCTAAAAACTGTTGCCAGCTTCAGGATTTTTGACTCTCTTTCAGAGAAGTTCTTAAATATATATTTAATTTCTATACCAGATTTTAAATTCCAGGCCTACTTATATAGCTCAGAGAACCTGCAAATAGTCCCTTAAGTTGGGACTTTTAAGAACAGCTAGAGAGAACATAACCTTGAGAAATGTTTATGGCAAATGTGAAGATCACAGATCTCTATTCCTAAGAGAAATAAATGGATGAAAATTGAATACTGAATACTAACACAATTTAATTAACACAGTTTTCATTTATCTTAGTCATGTTCTTCCATTAGAGACGTAGTAGAGCCAGTTGTAATCCTAAAATGAATTTTTACTTACTTACTCTAGTTCTGGGAAAAACTCATCTTTAGCCACAGGTTCCAGCCTTTATTTCAAGGTTCAGCTTTTCATGGGTGGATATGTACAGTTTGAAGGTAGTGGACATTTTATGACATTCTGCATGGGACAGTTGACCAGAGAATTTCTGGTGGAGTGTTACCACTCCAGAAATAAGGGGTGGTAATGGACACATGGAAGATCAAAGAAATCAAAATAAATTGAGAAGTAAGAGATAAAAATTATGGAAAAAAAATCACATCATAGAACCATAAAATGGTTTGGGTTGAAATGGACCTTAAAGACCATCTAGTTCCAGCCCCACTACCATGAACAGGGACAACTTCCATTAGACCAAATTGCTCAGGGCCCCATCCAACCTGGCCCTGTGTATCTATATTCAAAGAAAAGCATATCCATCAATTTCTTTGTGTTTTGAGGTTTATTTAATTTGTTTTGTTTTTTAAAAACATGTTTGCTGACACTTCTAGTTAGTCTTAACTCTTACTGTAAGTCCAAACAGTTTAGATACACACCACTGAAGGAATGAACAAAGTTCAGTATAAAATACTGAACTTTTATGTCCAATATTCACACTTTGAAATCTTTCTAAATATTTATTTTAATCAACATGAAATATGTCATAAAATGTCTGTAAGGGTTTTTTATTTTTGAGGGGTAAGGAGAGGTGAAAGAGAAGAAAATAAACAAAACCCCTCGTCTAGCCCACACCACTTTCTTCTACTCAATAGAGAGCACAACACAAAAATGCCCAACCTTTTTTACAGTGGAAAAAAACCAAACCAAATCAAATCAAATTAAAATTAAAAAAAAAAAAAACAATAAACAAAAACAGAAAACAAACAAACAAAAAACACAAACCAAACCAAAACAAATAAAAACACCAAAAACAAAAAATAAAAAACACCAAACCCAAACCTGACTGGGGTTAGGCTATCTACAAGTTACAGATATTACAGAGCTACCTGCCAGACTGTAGTGTGGCTTCAAGCAATTCATATCCAAATCCAGAAGAAAATACCAGAGAACAGGAACATTTGAAAAATAATTCATTTTGTTACCTCTGCAACAAATTACCTGCTATTGGGTCTTATTCACAGCTCAATAAAATTACTGGTACAGGGCTTGGAGTCAACATTGGTCTCTCCATCCAGTTTTCATATTATACTGTATTGAGAGATGGAAGACTGCTTACTGAATGCAGCACAAGATTTCTAGGCCAGGAAAAGATTTTTTATTTAATTTATGCAAGATTTAAAAGTATATTTTCTGTTAAAATATCTCTGATGAGATTTTAAAAGCCAGCACTCACGGCTCACTTATTTCTTACAGACTAAATGGGATCATGAAAAGAATAGACATGGTCAGAAATGAACAGTCCATCCCCTACATGGATGTGCAAGGTGATCAGAGAGTGAAGGAGCAGACAGGGCAAGACAGAAGGGTAAAGCATCCTGATAAAGAAAAGAAACACATCATTAGGCATAGGTCATGCTGCAGACTTCTAGATTCACAAAGCGGGGAGAAATTGTCAGATAGAATGTGCCTCCTGAGTGCTGTTAGCAAACAAAGCCTGTTATGTTGCAGTACTAAACCCCTTTGAGGTGGTGTGGGGTGCTCCTGGGGTTTTAAACTGTAAATTACAGGGGCATACTAAACGGGTGTGTGTCTACACAGGTAGTTTCACTTAATTTAACTGTCAATCTAAATCATTTTAACATCATCCCTGAAGTTAAACCATTCATTCTTGGCAGCCTGCCTTTAAGACCTAGTTTTGCAATGAGTCCCTGATGGATCCTGGTTGAAGCTAATGGGGCTGTATGTGGTTGTAGAATAGCAATTGCATAAAATTCATTAAAGGGCTGGGACTTATTTGGGTAAGCCCAGCTCTGACACCTATGCTTATTGGGAGTTCTTTACATAATAATTGTTCCTCTTGACAGCAGTGGGACTGTTTATGGGTTAAAGTACAGCTCAGCAAGAATTTGGTTGCATTCAGGTGAAGATGTTTTTTACCTTGCTAGTGTTTCTCATCCCATTGAAATCAAGGTGACTATTAATGGCTGTGGGTTACTAGAATGATGAAGAGTTTGCAGGAGGGGGATATCCGTTTGCTATGGGAATATCAGAAATTTACTTTTAGGGTCTCAGAAAGTCAACCATAGAAAAAAAAAAAACCAACTTAGAGAGAACGTATTATTTTTTAATGCTCTATCACATACTTTGGTAACATTCCTAGAAAAATTGGGAATAATTCTTTATGATCTTCATTTCTTGGCTGGAGAAAACAATTATTACTCTGCAGATGAAAAAGTCCAAAAAAGCAGCTCCTCTCCTAGTCATCTACACCTGCATTTTGGAGAGGAAGGTGGCACTGGTCAGAAGGACACACACTTTATGACATGCCATACAAACTTCATAAAATTTTGATCTGGACACAAAGGTTTATGCTTCCCTGTCTAGGTGCAAAGCAATAGAGCTGAGCTGATTATTGACAATACCCAGCCTACCCATTTTAAGAGGCTAACAGATTACACACAGCAGCACAATGAAATAAATAAAATTATTTATGTAAATGCTCTGTCTCATAAAACCTGCAAAACTCAATCTTGCCATGATTTCTTCACTATCTCTGCTGCACCAGTGTTAACTGGTGAGTCAGGTCTGTCTCTATGATGTACTAAAATATTTCAGGGTGGAAAGAGAGGACTGGTATCCATTGTGAAAATGAGTGCTCTGGTGTTTTGTTGCCACCCAGATTTCAGCTCAGCTGCTTTTTCAGTTGGTTAAATCATATGAGTGATGGAAATTTAAAAAATATATAAGATGAATACAAATAGCTATGATAACATGCATTCGTAAGGCATTTGTATTGTAGACCATTAGACATGGATACATCAAGTCTCTCATCTTTAAATTTTGCATTTCATCTCTTCTTAGAAGGCAGGGATGTCAGAATTTAGTTAACTGAAATATATTGTGCTCTCATTCCTATTGGAAAGAAAAACCAGGGAAATCACATTGACTTCAGTGGAATTATTCTAGATTTGCCTTAAATAAGATAATTCTTTCCACACTCTACAAAGCAACCTGGATATAAGTGGGCCATCTTCATGACAGATGATCTAATCCTGGTGTCTGTGGAGGGTGTACAAAGAAAGTTGATCCAGGGGATGAATAGCTCCAGAACTACAGATTTTCTGTCTTTGAGAAAGAGGAAGTAAATCCATGTACTTTAATCTCATTGAACTTTGTTCTTTGATTTTCCACCAGTTCATAAAGGTACTGGAAAGCATGAGAATGTCTGTTCTGCATAAAGCTGGAAAACTGTCTCTCACAAGTACTTTTACTTATCATCACACAAAGCCTGCTTAATAACACGTATGGCTGTAAGAATCCAAATCTTCAGGATTCCATAAGCTTTTATGTATATTAAACAAATTTTTCTGTCAAAAGAAGATAGGTTTTCATAACACAGTGAAAGATTTAAAGTATCTGAGCCCCAAAGAGAAGTCGTTTAACACTTTAGAAAACTTACTCTTTCATAATGCCACGAAATTTAATCATAGCATCCATATTCAAATTGTATCCTGAAGTTAGTTGATAATACAAAGGCAAAGGAAAGACAAAGGGGTGATCTTTGAATCCTGAATGCATTTACACTAGAAAATAAGATGGTATTTCACAAACACCTTTAGCTAATAAAAGACACATAGAGGAATTATTAAACTGAAACAGTATCAGAACTGAAGTAGGAGTATCAACATAGAAATTCATAATGAGAATTAATTTTGTTTTATGAAGAAACAGAAGGATGAAACATCAAATTGAATTGCCCACTCCTTTTCCTGTAAGAGCAGGGGAAGATGGCAGTGCATTATGTTCTGTGATTTAAGGCATCTCACTGCAGGCTTTCAGAAAAATCAATGATTTTGTCACTGGGCTTCAGTTCTGCATCTGTAAAATGATAATAATTGCCTATTTCTTGTCTAATTGGGCTACACAGGTATCTCCCTCTGAACCTTTTATTATTCCTGTCATAAAAATATGAAGAAAGATTGTCATGTCCACATTTTATCTGTGGAGACGAAAAGAATTTCCAAACAGCTGAGCTGACATGGTTTGTCCTGTTCTGATTGCCTATCTTTGCTAGACCATGCACTTTACTCTTGGCTCTGTACAAACCTTCTGGTGTCTTTTTTTGCCCATTTGGGCACATAACCTCCTCTTCTGTGTTTGATGTTAGTATTTTAACCTGATTCCATGTTAAGCCTGTTTATTCATCTTACATATCAAATGAAAAAGCCAAAAACTTTAGCAGATGGAAGGTTTTCTTGTGTATTTTTTTACTTTCCAGCATGCTGATTTCTGAAAGCCAGGAAATAAAGGATATCTGTCTTTCCTGGGGCAGTCCATAGCCAATGGGAATTATCTGCAAATGCTTCTGAGGTAAACACCTTGTTAGATACAGCTGTACTGAACTAGTAGAGCTGTACTGATCCAGGGATTAGCTGGAACAGATTGACAGAGCTGTGCTTATGATAAAAGAAAAAAATAAAATCTGGGAGGACTGCAGGAGAGAAGGTGAAGGGAAAAGTGAAAGAAAGGAGCATGTACACTCTCTGAAATACCTGGTAGCCCTTATTTAATGCTTTGTTGAGTAGATTGTGGCAGTAAAAAGGTAAAAAAGCTTTCCTGTGTCCAGAATTGTCTGAAGTTGTTTAGCCATAATTCACAGGATGACAAACATCTTGAGCTTCCTCTTTTCAAAGCTATTAATTTATGTTACTTTCTGGAAATTATTGAGTGTAATCGTGCAGAAACTGAGAATTCTGCATAACTTTCTGTGTAAAATGTACAGACGCCCTCCAAATCTTGTCACATATCCAGGGGTATGAAAGGACACTCAGATCCCACCAGTGGAACAGTTACCTTGCCTTTACCACACACTGGATCACAAACTTGAAACAGCTTATAGCCTTTCTTAGACATATATCCATCACATGGGTGCTGGCATTCACAAGGCAGCATGCATAACTCCACACACACACAGGCACAAGGGCGAATACAGGGTAATAGCTACTTTTCTACCTTTAATCTAAATGTGTCCTCACTCCATTCTGAGTCTCCCCAATGCTTTTTCTTTCCCCTGCTGCTCACTTCCTTCTCAGCCAGCTTATGCACAGGTAATTTATTTTCTTTATAAAATTTGTTGGTCCTCTTCACTTCTGAATTTTACCCAGCCTTCATCAGGTGATATTTTATTCTTCCTGTAGGCAGTAGCACAATGCACTTTTCTCTTCAGTGAATGCAGGGAAGCCAGGACTTCTGTGTGTCACTGACTAGAGATAAGTACAGCTTCCCCCAAACCATCCTAATGATATAAAACACAGCATAGAAGTCCCTTCAATCTGCCTTTTCAGAGTGCAATTAGTCTGACAGGTAAGGTTAAAGGCTTGTGGTGTATCAAGCATAATCAACAGTAAAAGTCTGTCAGCATTCAGTAAATTCAGTTTCAACTGCAGGGAAGACTCCTTCATATATACATCTCCTGAAGTTGAACTGGAAATGATATCTGCTTAAATTAGAACATGTGCAGGCTGTAACTGCCTAGAGGATATAGGACTTATGTGTTGTTTCAGGTTATAAGGTTTCTGACTGTATTAATTGGTGTGCACATAGAAATCGGTTTTTAGTATTTGTATTTTAGGGGGGTTTTAAATTATTTTTTCAGTATGTGCACATTAACTCTCTTGTCTGTGCAACTAAAGGACTTCTCATATTGTAAGTCAGTTTAAGTAAGTGTTGCATATTTTGTATCTATTTTCCTCACTCTGATTTTCTCTTCTGGTTAGAGATCTCAAGAAAGAATAGGAGGAGTAGGAGTATAAAAGAGGGAGAGAGAATGCTGATCCCTAACAGTATAATTACAATGTCTTCTTGTAGGAGGAACCTGTCTTCCCTTTGATTTCATGGATGATTGGGAATTTCCATTTGAGGTTATGGGAACAAATGTGCTGGCTTGTCCAAAAATGTCTATTTCTTCTGGCAAGGGCTTTGTCCTGGAATGTGCTAAAAGGACTTTTTAAAAAATAAATAAATAAATCCCAAGATTCTATTTTTGCTGCCGTTTTAAGCCATTAAAGATGAACTATCTTGCACCTTTTATGCAGTATGGCTATTATTTATACATGAAAGAAAATTGCACAGGGCTTGCATGGAGAGGGGGAACTTTAACTTTCTCTCCTCTTGTGCTTTAGGTCAGCTCTCTCAGCCTTTTCTCTGAAGTTCTTTGCTCATGTTGTGAAATCTTATGCCGTGACCCAGAGCCCACTGAAGTAGAGAAATTCATGCTCCCAGTACTTTGTTTTGTACCTAAGGATTTATGTTAGGTTAGGATCCTTCTGTCATTTCTCTATGCACTACATTCTTTCTTTCTCTGATGGGGGCAACAGTGTATTAAAACTTTTCCTCTCTTTCCTGTACATAATTACTTGCTTTTACTTAGAGTGTAGGTGGCTTAAATTGATATTTGAGAGCAAGTTTATTAGAACTCCCAGAGATGTTTAAATAACAGCTAGATAATTTCTAGAGGGAAGCTGCTTTATAAAAATTTAATACTAGAAAACAGACAAAATAGTCCTCTTTTTCTTTCTCTTTTAGACTTGCTTTCCATAGGTTTGCAAATTGCAATCAAGCCAAACAAAACAGAGCCGAGGCTCTTTCTAGAAATGATTAGAGACCCCAATTAGCATTGACACTAGATGGTTTCTTGTATGCAAAAATTTTCAATGCTAGTTTTTGTGCAGCTAGATACTGGCATTTACAAGCTCCCCTTGCTTGTAGATGAAAGGAGACTTGAAGCTGATTGCAGAGTGTAAAACATGTCCTATTTTGTTCAAACCTCCTGGGTAGTGTCACACTGGGACATTTTCATAGAATAAACAGATATCACTGTGCAGAGATTCCCATTTTGTAGCTGTCTTCCTAGTTTTTGTTTCCTTTGTTTCCCAAGGCACCCTTTGGCTTAACTTCTAGTATGATTGTCGTTACTGTCTGCGAGAAAAATGTTCAGCACTGAGAAGCTACTGGCTCTGCAGCTGAACATCTTCACACAAAAATACCTAAAGTGATCCTCTGCTGAGTCACACAGAGCAATGATTCCGTTCATCAAGTGCTTGCAGATTCCTCTTCATACAAACAGCAACATTTGTTTTAGGCAGCACTGTTAATGCCTTATTGCAGTCACTGCTGTCATTTCTTCAGTTTCATATAAAAATCAAAAGATTTGTTAGAACACTGCAAGTAATGGCTCTTGTAGCTTCCAAGTGCTCAGCCTCTTTCCAGACAAAATGTTTGTAATTTCAAACAAAAAAGTCCTTACATTACGTTTAAGACCAAAGCCAAATGTAAAATTAATGAAACAGACAAAAAAACAACAAAAAACCTCGACACAAAAACAGACCCCAAGAAAACAAACAGAACACAAAACTTAAACCAAAAAAAGGCCAAAAAACCCTAATAATTATTAAAAACCCACCCAGAAACCAAAAACTAAAAACCAAAAAAAATACAGCCATCTCTTTAGGTAGGCATTACATGTTCACATAAGGTCCAAAACAGGCAAAAATTGATTACAAAGATACTTAAGAGTGTCCGAAGTTCAAAGAGAAAATGCAGAGAAATTTAGACTTGTCTGAAATCATATAGCAAACAAGTAGCAGAACCAGCAGCAGCATCTAGCTCCATGCCTCTAACCTGTCTGACTTCTAGACCAGAAGACCCAACTATAGACTAAGAGTTAGAGTTAAAAAATATGTAATGAATCAAGGAATCATAAATTTTTTAAGCAAAAAGACCAGCAGTAGGTCCAATGTTCTGCTATTCTCTTTGTTGTTAATTATTCCATGATAACATGACTGGAAGTGTCCATTTAAAAATAATGGGAGTACAGTTTTTGTTGTTTGTGTTGTTTTTGGGTTTTTTAAAAAATATCAGAACCGCTGTACAAAAAGTCATAGCAAATCTGAGACTGAATCAGGAAAACAGTGTCACATGCCTCTGCCTTTACAATACTTATTGTTTTAATCCCTAATTACTTATATTGATTAACTGGATGTGTAGTGTTTTGATAAGTTTACCTGCATTTTTAAAAAAGAAAAAATTATTTCCAATATTTCTTATTTCCAATATTGTCAGATTACAGTATTTCAACTGGGACCAGAAAGGACTAGGGCTATTTCCTTTCAGGTTGATCTTCAGTTGGGCTTTAACCTTGAAGCTATCACAACACTGACAAATGTGGTAGCAGATTCTGATGTGCAAATAATAGAAGGAGCAGAGTTTAAGCAAAGTACGTATTTCCCAGCAATCTCCTTCTTTGCACACTGATGGTGGAGTTATAGCCATAGTATTGTCCCCTGAAGAGTCAACTATTTTATAAGTACTTTTACCCCCAGTTTCTTTCTATGATATAAGCAATTTCATCTTTCCCTTACCCATAGATTCTATTGTGATGTTATTTTATAGGTAACATACATGGCTTTATGCATATTTCTCTCAAGTGAAAATTACTTCTGCCCCGGATGCCTAAATGTATAATTCAGAGTCATCAAACGGTTTTAATTTGCTCTTTAAAAAGAAAAATACAAAACCAGCAAGAAAGATGCTTCTGCTTATGATACTTCACACTGTCTGATAGGCTGCCCTGGATTTTTATCTTTATTCCACTTGCTATATCTTTCTGCTGCTGTTTTATCTCAATAGTTCTGAGCTAAGGAGGAATATTCTCAACTGTTTTGTAGAGAAAGAACTGGTCTGCCTGTGTCTTGTATGTGTGTGCCAGACATATAAGTCCTATCCATCCCCAGCTCAGCCCATAGCCAATATTCATGTAATTAGCCTTAACACTTTTCAGCCATCTGAAGTGAATGAGGTTGCCAGGGTGCAGAATGAAATTACACAGTCTTCTTTGGCTTTGAGCAGGAAGAATAGGGCACACAAAATTTAGCATGTATAAATCAGCAAGAATGATGCACCTGAAATGTGGTTTGAAAAGGGCAGCAGCCTCTTAAAAAGCTTTGGAAACTAACTTTTACCTTTGAAGAGAGGTTTGGAAGTTGAAATTCAGCTTGTGGTATTATTAGGATGATTATTGTACCCATTATCTCTCTTTTTTTCCCTCCCGTGTATATAAAAGGCTCAATAACTCACCAGCAATGTGGCCAATGTTGAGCTTATTCCCCAAAGCTGGAGAAATGTACACATTCTTTACAATTAGGAGATTTTGGTTGTTCTTGAAGAGCCATTTTTTCATATTACATGTCCACAGATTTTACTTGAATTGTCATATACCTTGAAAAATGATCCTGTTTATAAAGTTGTAAAATAAACCTGTAATACTATTTAAATTTCAACTGCAACACTGCACTACACTGATTTTTTCTCTTGTGAAAGCAGATGACTCTCACAAAACTAATAGGAATTATTTCTATGCAGTATCTTAGCAATCACTTAATGAAAATATAATCACACACTATACTACAAGGCAAGTATTTAATGAGTTAGATATGAAATAGCATGTAGTATTTTGCAATATATAAATCTAGATGTGTTGGCAGCCAGAAGGTGCTTGGCTTGTTAAGTCCATGTAAAATTTATAATTCAACTGAAATCAACACTATGCATTTATTTTTAAAGGAATTTATTTTCATTTAAAAAACCAAAAAATCTACTTATATGAAGTTCTTTGAGTCTACTTATTGACCTCAAACTGTACTAGACTTTTTCATTTAATTTTAAAAATACAAGTACAGACCCTAAAAATCTGCTAAATATGGTAACTTTTAGGGAGAAACTGTTCTTTTGTTTTGTTTTGTTTTTTGTTTTGTTTTGTTTTGTTTTTGTTTTTGTTTTTGTTTTTGTTTTTGTTTTTGTTTTAGTTTTAGTTTAGGTCACACACCTCAGATAATTTTTATTCTTATTTCAGCTACCATCAGTTCAATTTTAATTTGTCTGCCTATCTAATCATTACTTCTAGAAAGAACTTCTTTAGGTTTATAGATAGCTGATAAGGTCTCAGTAGCCCTGATGGACTCTGAAGTATGTTACTTTTACATTGGAAATTAATATGTAAAAATGGCCTGTGAAGCTTGAATATTTCCCCTGAATATAGAATTTTAATTTAAAAAGGAATATAGTTCAACTAAAGAGAATTGGTTAATTTAGTAACACGAAAAGAATGCGTTGTTGGACAAATTCACATCTTGAAGGCAATCAAGTTATTGCATTTATTTTATGTGATAATAATTCTATTATTTCCATATTGCTTTTCCCAGAAGGATATAGATAAAGAAGTTTTAAATCAATAAGGGCACATGTAAGGTATATGTATGTGCTGCACACAAATTTTCTAGCTCACATCTAGTTGTGCTTGTTAACATCCCCATATAAACAACACTCACTGACTGCCTACATTAGGACACAGCAAATGAATACAGGAACAGGGCATTGCATTATTTGTTACCTAAAGCTACAAGACAAGAGTTTTGAACACAAAAAACAGTGTCAGAATGGTTGTTAACTTTCCTGTCAAACTCTGGCCTAGGCTTGCATTAAGCAAAGGGCTTCAGGATGAGTTCAAATTTAAACACTAGTTTAAGCTCCTTCCTTGTGAAAAAGCAGTTAAATAAGGCTCTCAGGACCCTAGAAATCTGTGCTATTTAGTCATGCACAGAGAGTTAAGCATTTACCTGAATGGTCCTACTAGCCCAGGATCTTAGGGAAGACTGCACAATAAATCTATAGGTAGTCTGGCCTGCCTGTTCAACTATGGTTCTGTTCATACTTTACTATGAATCAAAGGTCTTTTAATGATTTTTAATCATCTTCTACATCTTCCATATTTCCGTAATAAGTCTAGAGCTTTCCTATAATTCTTTAAATTGAATTTTACAGTAAATCATGAAGTAACCTACAACATATACCCAACTGCTAGCTTGATTCCTTAGCAAAAGCATTCAATCAGTTAATCCTAGAAGATTAATTTTACTTTCCTCTTAGAATGCAAGATTCATTAATGACTTAGAAACTTTCGGTTAATTAGTTGAATGATGGTCATCCATATCTATCGCCAGTGGCAGACAGCTGGAGTAGTTAAGTCCAGGAAAATAAATTCACTCTCAACACCAAAGTATTAATCAGCTCAGGAAGGCTTGTTGAGGTCACACCACAAGGGTGTGAAATAGAATTTGTCTAATTGATGGTTCAATTTACAGAACGGAATTCACAGCTTTAATGATGGGCAGTAATCTCACGTGAAAATATTATTTCTGTTTTTCTGCAGCATTTACTTGCTTATTTTTTGGGTGAAGGAAGCATGGGCATGCATGCTGATACTTTCACACTGTCTGCTGCCTAGAGAGGGTCACTTTTCAGAAGAATGCACACTGCCTTTGGATGAATGTCCCCCATAGCAGTACACACACAAGCAGAGAACGGGGATTTATGAACAGAAATGTCACTAAGAGCAGCAGGGAAACTCAATGCGAAAACTCTGCAAAACATACATTTTGAAAAATTTCCTGTTTATATGCCAATTTCTTATTTGTTCTTTCTATTCATTCAAAATTTTTTTAAGAGCTGAAGAATCCTCAGTCCAGTATTTGCCAGACCTGACAACAAATATTGTTAATTAAAATTTTCCTGAGGTATAAAATCTTGTTAGATTTAAGGATGATCAGAATTACCTAGATTTAATAACTTTTTAATTCTCAAAAATTTATTGATCTATTCACAGCTCTCCACAGTAGTTTTATTTTTGTGAGCAGAAACTTATCAATGTGGCAATTAAATTACATTTCTTGATATGTATATGATGATATAATTACTTTCACAAATAATTCAGTGACCACAAATTTAACATAATCTATAAATTTAGTTTACTCTTTAGCCACAAATTATGCTTACCTGAGAAAGAAGACATGTGGGTGATTTACTTCTTAAAATTAGCAACTCATTCTTGTGAAGCAAAAAAGAAACTGATATCTATGGAGAATAATTATACCTAGGAGTATACTTTATGTATGTCTACTCATTTGAACAAATTAAAATGATTGAAACATGAAATCTGTTTTTCTTCAGGCATGCTTACTAGGGTAAGGAAAGTACAATAAATTCTTAAGCAAGCTCTAGTCCTTCATGCACCTTACCACATTCCATTGTGATCCCTATTAGCTACTTTCATTGGAAATTGAAAAAGTAGCATGTTAGCATGACAAACAAATAAGATTAGATGTATATTTTGTTTTTACCGTGCACTATTTAACAGTCCACCTAAATATTTAAATGGTCTGGCTATCAAACACATTGTATCAGACAGTGTGAATACTCTAATAAAATCAAGCTTTCCAATTTGCCAGCTGGAATAAACATTGCTTTTTGCACAACAAGGATTCATAAGAACACAAGATTAAGAAATAATTTAACCCCTTCAGAACAGGAAGAAGAAATAAAATTACAAATATTTCTCATCATCTCGTCAGGAAATTAATATTTATTATTAAATTTTATCAGCAGCTTTTTGTGGTTAAACTTTTTTGAGCCTAAAACCACAAAAAATGATACAAAATTGTCTCTTAATTCTGTGCTTTACTAATGATGGATAATCATACATCTTCATGGATCTGGAAAGTAGGAGCCCAGTAAGGAAAGTATTTACTGACTCTAAACCAAAGGCACTTTAGAAAATTCCATAATGCATGCATTTCATTTCACTCAAATACACAGAAATGCATGTCAGAAGTGTGACTTAGTACAATGTGAAATGCTTTTCTCCACTGTGGCATGTAAAAATTATATTTAGATCCTTTTTAATGTCTGTGGTTAATGAAGTTTTTAGATTAACTCTATCACGTTTATTATTTGCATTTTAGTTATAGAAATAATTTTGAGTGGCATACATCTGAGATGATTTTAGGACAATTTTCTCCATATTTTACAGTTTTATCTTTGAATAGAGCTGGAAGATATGTTTGGGGAGATATTTTTAATTCAAAATTTGTCTGCTTGCAAAGGAGTATTCACCATGATTATACTCCAAGCAAAAATTCAGGGAAAATATTTTTTTCATTCAGAAGAGTTTACAGGATTGCTCTGTGCCTTCTGTGATGACTATAGTCAGCACTGGCTGCAAATATACAGTGAGGAACATAAGCCCTATGGCAAGCACAGGAACACTAACACCATTAATCCTGTCTTGCACATCCCAGTCAAACTTGTCTTCATCTCAAACCCTTTATGCCTCACATTGTGCACCAAAAAGGGCTGTCAAGGTTAAACCACAGTCAGCAGCCAAGCCCCATACAGCCATTTCTCACTCCCCCACCAGTGGGGTCAGAGAGAGAGTTGGAAGGGTAAAAGTCTCAAAAATCATGAGTTGAGACAGTTTCATAGAAAAAGCAAAAGCTACTCAGGCAAGCAAACAATGCTTCCCATGGCTGGGTAAGGGTTTGGCCATTATCAGGAGAGCAGGGCCCCATCACATGTAACAGTGACTTGTAAAGGCAAACAGCATCATTCCAAATGTCCCCTCTCCTTCTTCCCTGAACTTTATATACTGAGCATGACAATTTATGGTCTGGAATATCCCTTTAGTCAATTTGAGTCACCGGTCCCTGCTCTGTCTCCTGACAACATCCCAAGCACTCCGTCTCCACACCAGTGTAATACAGAAAAAGCCTTGCCTTTGTGTAAGCCATGATCTGTTTTCAACAGAATTCCAAAATTCCAAAGTATAAACCCACACTAGTCACTTTGAAGAAAATGAACTCTATCCAGTCAAAACCAGCACAAGAAAGAATATTCTTCAAAGTCTCTTCCAAAGCCAAGAAGGCTCTATTAGTTTCAGTGGCTTTGGTCAAGTTTGGTTTTGAAAGTAAAAAGCTGTTCCAAGAGAGCAAAAAAAATCCCACCGTTTCTACCACTGAATTCTAAATCTGTACTAAATCTGTACTTGTTCAAATGTACCTCAGCTCAGCTGTCTGCAGTTGCTTTTTTTTTTTTAATATGACTTGCTGAGAACAGGACAGTCTTCATTTTGTTACCATGTATTGAAAACAGACTGGCAGTATTTGCCTTGCAAATTTATATATTATTACAATCTCTATTTGTCATAGATAATCTGAAATGTTCATCTTTTCGTGGTCCTAATTACTTTAACCATCTTGCCAAAATTAAAGTCTATACATATATATGTTGTTGCAATTGATAAATTCCCTAAAGACAATAGATTTATTCAGTTACTAATGGGTTTCCACTAGACATCTTAGTAATATAATTAGTCTGTCTCATAATCAAATAACTGATTAATCATTGCATTTTTTTCCAAAGTTAATAAGTTGTTATAGATTCATTTTTTATATGTCTTTCAAAATAATTGTTTTTTCTATACTATTTCACCAAGCAGCTCCATAAAGATGATGATATTTCTATATATTGTTTACTAAGTTTATTGAAAACAGAATTTGAGATAACTATGCAAGTCAGGCATAAAATTTGTTGATTTCAAACTTATTTCATGTGCTTTGCAAGAGTGTTGAACAGATTATTTTTTTAAATAATAATTCAATGCACAGCCAGTGGGAGTATTTGACTCATGTAGAGATTCTAAAGGAATAGTATAATTACTTCCACTGTGTCAGAAGAAACGAAGTAGTGTGTGTAAGCCTTTTATTATTCTTTTTCTACTTAATCAGAGCAATTAAAGATATGCTTTTATCAATTACTTGGGTGGTTTGTTTTTAAGGAATAGATATTTCAATATTTTGCTGTCTTAAAATGAACACCTTAATATACAACTCTGTTTGTTGCATTCCTGGCCTAGGTAACTATCATGTGTAAGAGACAGAATGCATGTAATATACTTGTACATGCACACTTACATAATCAGTCCATGTAAAATTTACATAACATTTTCGTATCTGTTCTGCAAGCAATTAAAGTCAAGCCATAATTCATTTCATTTCATTTAGATATGGTTCAGCATTCAGTGGTTGAAATGGTCTGGGATACTGTGGAGTGTGATGATGACACCCAGCTCAAATGCTTCGTTGTTTCTTCCAGAAAAGTATAAAAGTGAGTGGAATACATGCAGGGAATTCTCTCGTTTCTTTTTTTCAGTGGTAACTTATTTTTATGGAAGTAAAAGATTCTTGTCCACAATTATATGGAACTATATTTGATCTCTGTTTGTTCATTTTTGTATGTGCAAATGATACATAAAATAAAAAGATAGTTGGAGGGATAAATGAATAGGCTAATTTAACCATATTTCACTATATAGGCTCTTTGTCTGTTCTTTGGAGTAAGAAAAAAGTTTGCAATTAATTTAGTCTTTTTTTACTGCAAAAAAGCAGTAGATTTTGCTAGGATTTAAACTTAATTCTTTACATCTAAAGTCCTAAAGTAGTGCAATCCATGCCTCTGTATAGTTTCCACCTTCTATTTGGACTCTCATCTTTCCCATCTGGTTGTCTGTGCCCTCCTAAAATGAAGTAATGGAATTCCAAAATGAATAAATGGAATCCTAAAATGAGGTAAATGATGGTAATAATGGTTCTTTTGATGTTCCCTTCCCTGTGATATTTGGGGGACATAAGAAGAGAATTCTTACCCTAGGAGTTTGTTTCAGCAAGTGTAGAATCAAATTCCATTTTCTAGACAAGTTGAAATGACTTGCTAATAATAGAAATTAATTATAAATTAGAAAGACTCCCAAGGCTGATTTCAGACATACTGAATTAACAAAAGAAAAAAGGAAAAGGGGAAAATGAAACAAGACCTTGAAAATCATAATCTGCATTGCTCTGTGTAACTTTAAATACTCGATTGAGGGTATGCACTCATGGCTTCCTTCTGGGTATCTGATAAAATCTTGCTCTAACAAAGCACTTATGATTTCTTTTCCCTTGAATTAAAATATGACTTTAAAAGGAATTACTTGTAGTTAAGGGTAAGCATTTCTTCTGTTTCCTTGAATTAGTGTGTAATCATACAAACTGTGAGTTCTACTCCATTGAGCAATTGTGCTGGACATATTTGAAATACCTTGATGCTGATGGAAAAAACTCCTTAACTTTATGACTTATTGTTTTTTTTTGTTTTTTGTTTGTTTGGTTGGTTGGTTTTTTGTTTGTTTGTTTGTTTTGTCTAACATAAGCAAAGTTATTTATTTTTATTTTAAGGTTAAAATTTTTATTTTAATTTTTAAATTTTTTATTTTATATTTATTTTATTTTTATTCATCCAGAGCACAAGTAACATCAATCCAATTCCTATTAAAGAGATGTTTCTTTTAAAACAGTGACAGATAATAGAATGTTTTGATGTTTAAAAAAGGCAATTTAAAAAAACATTTATCAGACAAACATAGATTTTGATGCCATATATTGTAGTATATTTACAGTAAATACTATAGCAGATGAAACTTGAATTTAAAATTTCCATTTGGTCATTATTAGATAAGAGATTCTTTCTAGACTAGACTCTACTCAGAGGCCTTTAAAGTTGAAAGAGACTTAGAACCAGTAGCCTCACATCAGGTCAAACCAAAGCACAAAACTCAAGAAAATCTGTAGACAGGTACATATTAATATTTTTGTTAAGAGAAAAGGAAAAATAACTTAGCAAACTTTCACTGCTTTACCATTTTGCCTTTTCACTATTTTGAGTCATTGTTTATTCAAGAGGAGTAATGGAATTGAAACAAATAAATTTAATGTATCTTAATATATTACTAATTGAATATTATCAATCCTAATAATTGTTTATAGTAATATTGAAACATCTTTAAAAAGTTTCAAAATTAATTTTCATATTTTAATAATTTCATGGCACAAGGTTATTACAGAATTCTAAATATGTTCTAAAAATTATGAAATATGCGTAATTAGGTGTACTGCACTTTATTTATTAGTAGCAATGTCATATTAGAAAATCAGACTTAAAAATTGAAATTTTCTATGATAAACATTGACGGAATGCTTTTCATTAAAAAAAATTTATGAAATGTATGGTGCATAAAGCACTGTGTTTGGCTTAAAAAATATGTATTCCTGGGCTTTCTTTTACCTTTATTAGGGCAATTCACTCTACCACACTTTGTTCAAATGGGGTTCAATATACTGTTCGACTCTGTAAAATGCTTTGCTGTCTAGCAAGAATTTTTTACTCTGAAGTTTTCTGTGCAGTCGCAGAATTTCTCTTGTGCTATAATCCGCATTCTTCTTATCCGCTCCATTCCATTCATGAAATTTCTTGGTAGAATTCAGTATTATGGTGTGCACAGGAGTTACTATGTTGTTCTGTTTTAATTAAAAATAAATCTTTTGAGATATTTACTTCCATCGTGTTTTATAGTCTATAGTGTTTTTGGTTTGGACACACATGTAGCACCATTTATAACACCATGTAAAATTCCAGTCATTCATACTTGAGAAGCAGCATGAATGCAGAGTATAAGAAGTATAAGCTGAGAAGAAATATCGTGCACCTACAGAAATAACCAGCTAGGTAAAAGATGAATCTTCCAGATGAAATGAGGAGAGTATATTTCTTTTTTCTTTAAACCTAACAAAATAAATTCTGAAAGAAAAATGACTAGTGTTTGCAAATGCATCTGGTTCGTGTTCATAAAAGAATAAGAAGAGCTATTTCATAAAATACTGAATTGTCAGAGGAGAAACATTTATATATTGAATCTGTAGAAAAGTGTGTGAGGAAACTGCAGTAAAGAAGGTAATGTAGCTGGTGTTTAACAAGATATGATTTTAGTCCTTAAAGAGACAATACCGTAACACTTAATGTGAGTGGAAAGATTCAAAAACCTAGGAGGCTACCTCCATTTGTGTACTGCTTGAATTTCAAACTATAAGACTACTGCTGGGTGGAAGATATGCTTCTCAAGTAAGTCTAGTAAAAACTGCTTTGAGATAGAAAGGTTTTGAACTGTTTCCCCTTTAACAGAAGAAAGAATTTTAAAGCAGGAGACTTTGTAAAGAGAAAAGCCTCAAATTTCAAAGTTTCAGTATCTTTTTTCAAATCCCTAATGTAAAATTTTAGCGAGGAAATATGTAAACAATCAGTGTAATTGCAATATTAATTTCGAAATATTTTGCACAAAGTTACAGAAGGACCACAGATGAATGAAGTAATAAATGAGTAACTAAATGCATAAGAAAAAATGGAATACCTGATTGTGTTTTGTCACATAAAAATAGGTTAAATTCATCAGGCAAGTTATTGCTTGTGAATTATTCACCATGTTCTACTGGCTGTAATTTTTTTTGCATTTAATTACAAGGGGCTACAGATTACTTAGAGGTCTTGTAATGCATGCGCATGACTGCCAAGACCACTAATGGAAATTGCATACCATTGCTGAGAGAAAAGTATACACTTCAGTAATTACATGTGGTACTCTAAATGCAGATGCAAAAGTAATTATCATAAACTGGTGCTCTGCATATTGGAATGCTGTATTGGCTCAATACATTAGCTTTCAGTTCCGAAGATCATCAGGACTCAATATATAGTTAGTTCTCTCATGAAATATAATTGAAGCTTCCTTTTGTTCTTGTGTTCTCTGAGTAGTTCCATAGGGAGTGCTACAGGCATTATTGCAAGGCAAAAAAGAGAGATATTGGCCAGCACTTAAGTATTTTGGGACAATTTTAAAGAAAAATCATATAACACTTGGCTTTAGCTACTCTTATTTGTCACATTTTTGCTGCCACTAAAGTTTATATAGCAGAGCAAGGTAACTTAAATTCTCAGGAAGTTTATTCTCATTCTTCTCCTGAAATTTCAGCAACAGTGAAGCCCTGAAACTCTGACCTTGTGAATAGATGAGCAAACAAAAACTACAAAATGGGAAAAAAAATTATGTGCCAGAGGTAGGATTGGATATCCAACAGGGCTATAAACTGCAGAACTCAACGATTCTTTGCTCTAAAATAGTCTTAATTTATGACCTTTGATGGTGGCAATGCTCCAAACATGATTGAAACTCAGAAATTTCAACATTTCTCCAAAATATACTCTGAAAGCGAATTTGTTCAAAGGTATTTGGTCCTTCTGTCTAGTTACACAGGGTTAGTGCATTTCATGTTGTATATTGGCTAGCACATTTATTGCTGCATAGAGCTTCCCTACCTTTTTTCCCTTTAATTTTGGTCTTTCTACATTGTCCTGAATCTCAGATTAGCTCTTGACTTTCCTCAGCCCATTGCATCTTTAAAATAACTTCAAAGAGATATTTCAAACTTACAAAATATGGTTGGCTCTAATGTCTCACACCATTCCTTTAAATTCATGAGGTAAGAAGTTTGTTTTGTATGTATGGATGTTTCCAGTCTCTGGGCTTTGCCTGAGTCTGTGCAAGTTTGTGCTCTTTCTTTTCTCCTCGTCTTCCTGCAGCTTCTCCTGAAGGTTCACTTAAGTATTGACTATTTGCCAGTTTCTTCTCCTGCTGATCTGCAGCTTATTTATAGCTAGCTCTGATCTGCCTTCCCAGCTTTCTGTCCTGATTACTTTTATAATGTGATGTATCCTGATAGTTCTAAGTTCAAGACCCTATGTTTCATCAGCCTCCTCTATTCCCATGGATTCTTAAATCACCATCTGATAGCTGATGTCAAAATACTGCAGCTATATTTCTGACTTCTGAATTTCAAAAAAAAGGTGGAAGGTTTTTCTAATTTGTTGCAGTTCCATATAAGACTTCTAGAAGTTCCACTCTTCATGGGGTGATATCTTTCCTGAAACTTTCACTTCTACAAAGGTCATCTAATCTTTACTTATTTTCATGTTGATAAAAAGTCATAAGATGACACATTGCAATAATTGGAAAATAACATCTTTGTCCCTCTCTTCTTATTAAACTGAGTTAGTTTCCCTCTTTATATATCAAATATTTTATCTTAAATGTTTTAGATTTGCTGTTAATAAAGGTTGAAAAGGGTATTCTCTAAGCTGCAGGTTGCTAAAAAGCTACATACATGCCTGAAATTAGATGGAAGTTTTACTGAACTGTAGTGAGCTGCAACATACTTCATCTGACCAAAATGAATAGGAGTGTTTATACAGAGGTCTACATAAATTTCCAGAGCCTCACATGGGAAAAGAACTAACAAGAAGGCCCAGAAAGAGGAATCTTGGCATTGAGCAATAGGAAAATGCAAGCAAATACTTATCCTCGTGCATCAGCAAAGTGGTTGGTGTGCATATATGTGTATTTCTACAAAGCATCACTTAGCAGCATCAGGAACTGTTTAAGTATCCTATTCATGTCAAATATTAAAATGAAGGTGCTTTCTGTAGTGGTTATTTATGATTATTTACGATCTGCTCACAAGTAAATTCATTACAGTGAAGATTTAACCAAATAAAATGTTAACCTGTTGCAAGTGATGAAACACTGCAATTAGCTGTGTCTGAAATATGAAATTAGAGAGAACATTTTGTTTACTTAATAGCTGTTAAACTGGCTGCAAGAAATGGTTGTTTTGCATGGTACATGTGACCAAAAGAAATTCCATCACACTGGTTCAGAGATTAAGTGTGTTGAGGGAATGGATGTACACTATGTGTGTGTTGTCATGCACCTTTGTGTAGCTAGTGCAAAACCAAAACCTACAGATATATTTATATAAATGCACTAGGTATTTTCAATATGCATTTTGAATAACCATATAAAATATATTTAGTTATAAAACATATTTACAGAAGTGGTCTTGGTGAAAATTGGCAGGCTAAAGAGCATAAAAAGGAAAGGTAAATTTGTATATGCAGCAAATTAACAATGAAAATTCACTGTTATTAACCCTATTAATTAAATATTTCGCATAATCACAAATAACATTTGTTTTAACTTTAGAAAACAGTAACAATTAGCATTATCCTGGTTTTAACCACATAAACAGGCTACTATCTACATAGGCTTTAGTTAATAATTCTGGGCTGAAGAATTTCTTCACAATTATTTCATCCGCTTCCTTGGTTTTCACTGAGAGAATTGATTCTTAATGAAATTACTTTTAGAAGAGTAAAATGTGTTGTCAGTGAAAAAGACACAAAATGGAAACAGTATCTTCTCTTCAGAGCTATGAATATGGAAAACAATAAATGTATTAGTAATGCTGACATGTAAGAAAAAGGTACATGTAAGAATTTAACTTAAGATTAGGGACAGGGTAGACAAAGTTAAGGTGACAGCAAACATATTCCCTCTTATGTAAGCATCTTCTGAAGTGACAGACCTATGTAGTTGGAGCAAAAAATTCATAAACCCTTCAGCTCAAGGAAAATCTTTGGGTATTGAGGTTGAAAAGAGAATGAAAAAAGACCATTAAAACTGGAGAAGTTGAAGATGAGGACCCATATTCACATCTTTTGCACATCTGCATATTAGATATGCTTTGCAAAAATCTTTAATCTTTGCTTCTTAAAAAAAGAAAAAATGTATAAAAAAGAAGCAACCATCATCTATTCTGGAACATATACATTAAAATAGTTTTCTCTAATTAAAGCTAGAAGCTTTAGTGACTATTTCTCCATTGTCTCCTTCCAAGAAATATCACATGGAGAGAAGGCTAATTTGGCCATATTGATGTCCTCTGGAAGTTCAGTGATGTTCACATAAACACTAAAGCTCTCAGTCTTGTCTTAGGACTTTCATTTCTTAGTGCTGTCTTTAGGACAACTGTCCATGCTTTGAGACTGCTTCAAATCAATGTTGTTGGAACAAGATGGAATGTGAAATTATTTACAAAGGAGAATAACAATATTTTTGCTGCTATATCAAATCTCACACTGAATTGTTTGGGGTTTGTTTGTTTGTTTTTTTCCTCTTTTTCCCTCTTAACCTTTCAGCATAAATGACAATGTCACTTGCAGTGAAAGCAGAGCACTTTGACATAGCTGACATCAAGTTTCCATAATGCTTGATCAGCCTGGAAAATGTATAGAAACTGGCATGTCTGGGAAAGTGTGTGTATGACTGCTGAGGGATCTTATTCCTCTGCAGAGGATATTTTTTACTGGCTGCTAATATCAGAGTGTCAACAAGGAAGCTTTTATATTTCAGAATTACACAAAAATAAAATGTGAATTATCCCTTAGGACAGATAATTTGGAAAGAATATCCCTCGTGTCTTTTTTCTTTAGGCATATTACTCACCTCAAAATTAATTTTTTTTTTTTTTAGATTTCAGATGAATTGCATAACGTTATTATAAAAATAATTTTAAAACTCTCCTTGGTTTTGTTTTTTTTTTTTTTTTTTTTTTTTTTTTTTTTTTTTTGTTTTTTTTTTTGTTTGTTTGTTGTTTTGGGGTTTTTTTTGGGGGGGGGTTGTTTGTTTTTGTTTTGTTCTGTTTTGTTTTGTTTTTAACGCAGCAAGATATCTGTTTATTTAATACTTTTCCATTGTGTAACTTAATTTGGCTAACAACAGCTGAGAATTCAGTCAATATATTCCAGGTAAGAATGCTGGTTCCATTAACAGCTATTATTAATAAATGGTAATAGAAAAAGAAGAATGTGAAATTATGTAGTTGAGGCAATCTCTTACAGGAACATTTTAAATATTGTTTGAAAAACAGCCATGCATTCATATGTGTTATAAAATATTATTTTAAAGTATGATTAAATAAATTTTTGGATTTATTTTTTAAATAAATCCTGTTCCATACAGTTTAATAAATTGGAATGTGTCTTAGTATGCATGCAAACAACAGGAAATGAATTTTCAGATCTGTCAGATACTTTTTTCTTGTTGCTTCAGGCTTCCTTTCATATGTTACCCTTTGTATCTTGAGCTAAACTAGCTGGGTGTGCCAGCTTTTGTGGGAGTATTGGGGGAGCAGAATATTTATCAGAATAAAATATCAATTTTTCTGAAATTTCCCTTGAAGTGGAAATTATCGCCTATATAAATTATTTTAAACAATTTTATTTCTTAATGATAGTGTCTTTTTTTCCGAATATTATGAGAAATGAACATAACCTTCAGCATACCAAATTATCATCTGAATGAAAATGCTGCCACAAAAATGCAATCAATTAAGCCACTTTAGTTTTTTCTTGAAACTTAGATGAACTTCTAGTATAAATAATTATTATAAGCATTACCAGCCCCCAGGTGTGTATCTTTGACTGATTTCACCTTCTAATATGTTTGTATGGAGATGTTCATTTTGTTCTTACTCAATGGCTTTCTTCTCAGATAACCTCCACATGCAAATCTACATCTGATCAAATTGCTTAGTCTCTCTGTAACGGCAGGGAAGATAAATACATTCCTCTCCAGTGCAGTTCATCTCACTCAACATGTAAAATGAAATTCACCTTCCTGTTTGTCTCTACTGACTTGTGTGTAGGTGTTGGTGGGGGACAGTGGTGGGTTTGGGGATGGGGGGGGTGTGAAGTGCCTGCAGGGGCAGCAGCCTCTGTGACCAGAGAGACCAGGGCAGCCAGCCAACTCCACAAGGATCCCACCACAGAGAACAGCTGAGTCCATCAGCCGTTTTCCCACACCTGGCAGGATGAAATTTTTATTTCATTTTGATTTCTTAGTCTAAAGCATTTTTTCTGAAGTTCACGAATCACTTAATACCAGTGGTATTTGTCCTATTACACCAGCATTTTATTTATATTTGTATATCTATTATATTAGTATGTTTTGTATTTATAATATAAATAATATATACATTTGTGTATTTTTACTATATACTAGAGGGAATATAAACTTTAAAAAAAACAAAACAACAAAAAACCAGAGTTGTTCCCTTAGTCCTCTTACTTGTGAGTTTATACGCCTCATGAACAAGTTTAGCTAAAAGATTATCTATAATTTGAATTGGAATGAACTTTTGCTTTCCTCATGTTCCTCTACAATACAAATGCAGAGTGATGAAGCTTACACTCCAATTATGTTTTACAATGTTGACCATGAAAACTTCATTGTGATTGTAATGTCAGATAATTTCCAAGAACATGATTCTGGCTGGAAACAATGTGACCAGCTGCAGAAAGGCAGCACTCTGCCAAAACCTGTCACTTTTCATTTGGTCACTACTTCCAACAGAGCTGTTCCTCATTTTATCTCTGTTTAGGGTTTTCCTTCATGAAATTTGGCTTCTTGCAGTGTGAAAGCTCCATGCAGTATCTGCACGTGTCAGCAGGCCCAGCAGAGGATTGTGCCTTTCCACACTATCTGTTACCAAAACTGCGCCAGTGAAGACATGACCAAACGTCTTTTTCTGGAAAGTTTAACACAACACTGCATAAAGAAGTGAGGTTATGTCCCACAGCTGGAGGTTGGGACAACTTCATTTCAGCAGGTTCACATGGCAGTTTATAGGTGGCTCCAGATCAAATTGGTTGGCAGTGTGCTGACTGGGAAAGGGACGTGCTCCTCTGTTCCAGCCCTATAGCCCTGCTGCCACAAGGGCAGAGATTTCCACTAGAAAGTGGTAAAAACAGTATTAAATTAAATTTAGTAATTCATTTGCTAAATGAATACATATTGAACTTTGGAATTTTTTTTTAATAAATTCAGAAATGAAACATCTATCTCACTTTTCTTTTGACAGTTTTTTTCTCTCACTTTTCAATTTCTCTTTGCTGCTTGCAGGAGTAAAACCCCAAAGCAGGTTAGTCTGAATTTCTCCAGTTTCATTACAAAAGTTTTGTGCAGATCTAGCTAAAATCTTTGGTTTAGAACTATAATGATTAATGTCCTGAGCCACAGAGAGAGGAGATCTGAGCCAGAAAGAGAAGAGAATAGAAAACTTAGAAACAAATGGGACACACAAAATTGAATACAATTCCTGACCCCAAACCTGCTGAAAGAGTCTTTTCACAGTTTGATATTTCATATTCCTTCTCCCTTTCTTTAAACTTCAGAAATTGATAGTACTTCATTTTCCTGTCAATGGCAAAATCTTCCTTCATCTCATATAATCTCAGATATTAGTGAGGGAAGGAGACTTGGTTTGGGTTTTTTTTGTTTCTCTGCATTGTTTTTCTTACATTCTGTCTTACAACAGATTGCATCTCTAATAGAATTCTTAAGTGTGCTAAATTAGAGTTAGGTATGGAGCATCTTATTTTTGAATTAAATGTCTGGTTTCAGAATGCATAACATCATCATATCTTTTCACATATTAGTGCCAGAATGTAAATGGATTTCGAATTCGCTATACTGTTAGAGAAATGCACATAAGTTAATCTTGGCTAATATCTTGCTTGTTTTACAATCAATATGTTTGCAGCATTATAAAATTATCTCCAGAAACAAGCAAAAATTCAGGGTATCAGCTATGATACAGCTAATAAAAGTAAAGCAAAACTCTCTGGTCTAAAAATCTCAGTCATTAGTCAGATTAGACTGCATGTCAAAGAAAAAGGTATGCATGTTTTTTAGTTTTGAGAAAGAAATCATCTGCATCACATCTGAAATGAAATCCAAAGGAAGAAATATTGAAAGAACTAATGACCACCATTTGCTCCTGGCATAAGTAATGCGCAGATCTGCAATAAGTTCATAGGTACATAGTGAAGCTGCTTGTGAAAAAAGTTATATTTTTCTTTAGGTACTATCAGCTTTAGGTACTATCCACTATCAGTGGATATTTTCTATATGGGTGTAGTAAGTGCAGTAGGAAGAACTGATCAATATTTTTATTCAATAGGTATTATATTAATAAAAATCAATTTAAAATAATGTAAATAAATTATTTTATTTCAATGACATTTTTAAAAACACAAGTCTGTTTTATGCAAATAACATTTTTAAATGCTGAAACAGGAAAGTAATTGTAATAAAGGCCAATGAGACAAAATGCAATATTTCAGGAAGAGGAAGAATTTTTCTGTGATTTTTACATTATCCAAGATGTAACAGAGTTAGTGAGAGATGACAGAAACACTCCACATTGCTCTTTAACCTTTTCACTCCTCCTGCCTCAATTGCCAGACTATTTGCTGAGCTGAGCAAAGGTTGGTCTCAGTTCTGCCAATGCACCTCTATTTGATTAGGAGTGTTCAAAAGCTGAATGGCTTATTTAAGAGAGACTGGATTCTGCAGCTGGATGCAGGCAGTAACTTGCTGGAAGGTCAGAGATTTAGTTTCCTGTGACTGATGCAAATCAGAAAGCTGAAAGTGTGTCTGATCAGTCTTCTCCTACCTCTGAGGAGATTGCCCACCCATTGGGCAACACAGTAAGCAAACAGCCAAGGAATAACTTTAAACATTGCACAGGAAAGGACTCAGCAAAAGATGCTTCCGTGAAAATAACCTATTGATATTACAGTTAAAAGGATTAAAAAAATACTAATCCTCCTATCTGGCATGACGGGTGACCCATGGATGATGTTTCAAAGCAAGAAGGGATTGTAGGAGAACACTGGCCAGAACCAGGAGCAAGGCTGCAATCCACTCAAGCATTACTGCAGAGGAAAATGAAAATCTGCCCAGAATGAATAGAAAAGGTTACAGAAAACAGAAATCTTCCTGTCTATGGCCAGAAAGGTGTACTTCAGCCATTTCTGCCTGCAGTTTTATTTTTATTTACATTTGTTAAATAGACCTAAGTTTTGACAGGTCATGTAAGGGGAGATGAAACTAGCCATAGTAATAAAGTGACATGCATTTCAAGTAAATTACTGCATAAAGAAAAAGAATCTGAAGAAGTAGAATAGAAATAAATTCTGCATAATCTTTGAAAATAGAACCTTATTTTTTATAATATCTTGTGAGTGAAAATTGGAAATATATTTAGGGATGCATGTAAAATACTTTCTGCGGCATCCAGACTGAGGGAAAAAAAAGCTATAGACAGCAAAATAGAATGAGTTGTTTAAGCTACCTATGTGATCAATTACAGTGCAACCTGCTCAGTTAGCTTTTCAATTACCAAGAGGCCTGTTTTCCCTAGCTTGCCATGTTGCTTGAATGATTTATTTCCAATATACCACATTGATTTCCAATAAATTTATTCTTTGAATAAATTGGAAACATAAAATAATGGCAGTAGTTTTGCTTTCTTAGCTGTTTTGAGGCTTTATTTGTGAATATTTATATTGTATTTATATATTAAGAAAGGGAAATATCAGAAAGAGGAAGGTGATTGTCAAAGACATTTAAGTGGAGGGTTGGAGACAGTAGGGAAGAAGGTCAAAGTCTCGTTGATGGGAAGACAGAAGGAAAAGGACATATATTAGTGGTGGGATATGGTGATCACACGTGAGGCAGGGTCTGCCAGGGCTGAGTGAACACAGCTCTGGAGCAGCAGTCTCCAGAGCATGAGCCCAGCTGGCCTCTGCCTCCTGTCCACACGTTTTTCCGCCCGAGTGCCTGGTGCTTGCACACACACTGCACACAGACAGGCACAGCTTCACCATGGAGAGCAGCCCAGCTGCACCCACAGATACTGATTCCTGCATGCTCTGGAGAGAGAGCCAGCCACACCTGAGCACCTTCTGCACTGTGCTGTGCACAGGGAGTAAAGCATCTTCAGCAGGTGCTGGGAGCACCAGGGAGCTCCTTCCTGCATCCAGGTTTGTGGCGAAATTACAGAACTGCAATATCCTTGGACTGATGCTTAGAGCTCATACCTGATGTGCAAAAAAGTAGCTTCTTCTCTAGAATTATTTTTTGAGAGAGCATGTGTGGGTTATATTTCTCCTTTTTTTCCCTCTGTCCTTCTGACATCTACAGTAGTGCTTGGTGGTTTTTTTTTTCTCAGCAACAGCACACTAAGAGGATTGTATTTGCCACTTACAGTTTACTTCCTCTTCAGAAAGTAGAGTTCGTTCTGAAGTGGACCATTGTTCCTTCTTCTGCTTTACAATTTTTTCTTGCAATCAAACTAAACAGCGAAAAATTGTCATTGAGGACCTGAGATATGCCAGAAGTTTCCAGTTAGCTAATATTTTTTGCTGCACAAAAGTGCAACAAATACAACTCTTTTGATGAAGTTGGTATGATTTTTACAGAGTTGCACTTTATAGAATGTTTTCAAGTAGATAAATTAGTTGCATATTTATTACTCACACAAATTTATTCATAAAGGGAAAGATACTGAACTTATAATTTCTGCAGTTCACAAAATATGCAAAGATCATTATGTTTTGCAGCTCAGAAAAATGAATTCAGCTTTTAGTGGTCTTTTGCTTTCTCTCTTTCTTTCTCTCTTTATTTCTTTCCTTCCTTCCTTCCTTCCTTCCTGGCCCCTACTGTCTGCTGTACCCAGGACCCCAATATAGCTGGATTTTGCTTGTATATATTTTTACTCTATTGCTGATCTATTCTTATGTAAGTATCTTGCTGTCTATGTAAACACCAATTCTGTTCTTAACAGCTGCAGAATGTGATCTCATTTGAGAAAGGATTACGGAAAGATCAAATATGTTACACATGTGGTCTCCACAAGGAAGGTTTCTGAAACTGCCTGTCTCTAAATCTATAGTGTCCTTATATTGATAGTGATACATAGACCTTGTTTTTCAAAATTTATTTGAAATTCAGAATTCTGTAATTATGCAATTTGTCAATTTGTCTCCATTTGTTCAGTTCCCTCACAGAGGCATTATGTCCTGTGGAAATAACAACATGTAATTAGAGAATGCCATGTGGAGTACAGAAAATGTCAAAATTGCATGGATCACTTATCTTTTGTAATTTCCTGCAATTTGGAAACTTTGTTACTTTATTTTTAAAATAGATTTTTAATATATATTTCCCCAATAAAAAGGAAAAGACATATAACAAAAACCCTCAAATGCATTAGGAAAATTGATTTACTAGAAGCCCTAGAATATCTGGCTCTAGCCAGACATGCATTATCTTCATTCATATCTTAAAGGCCAATTGAAAAAGAAAATGCACTATGATGAATCTGCATGCCTGAATACTAGCTTTGAGAAAAAAATTGCTATTGAAGCTATTTGCCATTTATTTTGGTATCTGAATCTATTTTCTTTTTTTGAATAGAAAAAAATGTCTTAAATGCTTTGGTAAAAGCTGAAGGTATTTTAGATTGGACATACCAATTCACCAGTACATAGAATTATAGAATCATAGGGTGATAATCATAGCAGGATTTGGGTTGAAAGGGACCTTAAAGACCATCTAGTTCTGACCCTGTTCAATACAGATATTCACAGCCCAGTCCTTATTAGTAGTATACAGAATGCCAAGCTAGACACTCACACCTGAGAAAGACTCCTCTATCCCTGTAATAAGGGGCTAGGGTGGAAAGTTTGTCCAACATAAGTCACTGTATTCTGGATCAGAAGCTGATTCTTATGGCCATCACCTGAAAGGCAAGCTGCCTCTTTTTGTTATTGTAATTTAACCTTTGTAATACTTTAATTTCCCTGGCATGGATGCCTCCAACACAAACACAAATTCATAAAGAATATGCTATGTAGCCCTAGCATGAAAATAAGGATCTCTTGGTGTTACCTCTATCACTGTATTTAGCTGGGAAAAGATAACATCTGTTTCTAAGCTCTCATTAACTGCATTTGCACTTGTGCTCTGTATTTCTGAATATAGAGAAATGATAGGTGGCCTGTAATTGCAACCTGCTCAGACAAGCAAGTCAAACAGTAAGGTCAAAGCCCTCATTTTCCTTTTGCTCTGCAGACACCCTCAGGGTAAACAGCAGAGAGGATTCCCGTCACTTTGTCAGCTTCCTTGCTGCCAGCCAGCCCAATAACTGTGGCAGCAATGCAGAGAAAAATGGTGAATACTTCATAGGAAACAAGCAGCAAGCTAAACTGTTTCACAGCTCATTCACTACTCACTTCTTACTAGAAAATACAATGATGGTGATTTTGAAAGCCATGATATTCAGTGTATTTCATATTTATTCTTTTATGTAAGTCTGGGTCTTCTGGTGGGCCAGCAGACAAGAGGTGAGCACAAAACATATAAAATGCAAATAGCTGTGTCTAAAATGGTGTCTATTAACCATTGCTCAGCCTGACTTGAACTGATGTTTCTGATATTCTGATATTTTTAGTTTGATTCAACCTTCAAACGCCACTTTGGGGAGCCACTGTAGAGGGAGTTTTTAAGGTTTTGGTTTTATGTTAAGTCATTTCCCACCACCCCTTTTTTTCAGATGCTACTCTTTCCTCTCCTTGTCTCATGTACCACCAGAAATCTATAGCAGGAGGCTCTGTGGAGATGGGAAGGGAGTTCTGTAACTGCTGCTTTGACAGCAGATACTAGTTACTCATGGAACCCTGATGTCAATACTGAACAGGCTGCACTGAGTGACAGAAGGAGGTGCCACATGAAAAAAGATGCTACCTAATTTCCAGATAAAAGACTCTTCTTCTGAGACCATTTTCGGTATAGTATTGTTCTTTCAGGCATCTGTTTTGTTATGATCTTTTGCAAGATATTATTTATTAACTGTCTCTTCTGCACAGTTTCTAATATTTAATATAATGAGCTTTTTTCCAGGGACATTGATTCATGGTTGTCTATGCACTTTATTACTAAATACTTTCTTACAATCAAATATAGGTAAAGAAAAGGCACTTAAAAAAAAAAAAAAAGAGAGAGAAAGAAAATACCCAAGCCTCAACTATGACAGAAAGATAAATGATGCAGACAGACTCAACATATTAAATTCCAAAGTGTCAGACTCTTTCAAATATAAGAGAGACCTCCTCAGAATTGAGGATGAAAGCTTTACTCTCATTTTTTTTTCCTGTAGAGAGTTAGGTGTGCTGAAAGCTGGAATGGAAGACAGAGCAGAAGAGCTCTGGGTGTCTGTGGGGCAGGTTTTGGTGGGGTCAGGATATAACATGAAGGCACCTTTTAGCATGTCGTTCAAAGGCAATTTCTGCCAGATGAAATGAGACACAAATATTTTTAAGCTTCCTGGACTGTCAGTCTTCCATTGGGTTGAATCTGAATAGGAGAATTATTTCTTTTCATATTTTTTTTTCCAGAGGACATTTTCAGAAGTTTTGCAGGCCCAGGTGGATAGTTGGCTCACCATCACATTTCCACAAAGTGTTTGTGGTTGACTTCTGTATTGGTTGAAGGAAGGACCTCTGGACTCCAAGCCAGAGCTTCAAGTTAAAAGTTAGATTCCCATACTTTGTTTTCTTATGCCACGTTGAAATCACATTTGTATTGCATATAAGTATTAAAAAGTCTGCATAATTTCACAGGAAAAATATTATGGCACTATTATATGTGTGCTCAGAAATAGATGCTTGTAGTTGACATTGATATTTTTGTGCCCACTGATATCACTATATGGGCCTTTAAATACTGTGGCTAGGGATATGTTTTCAAATTTCACAATTAAATGTTAGTCATTGAATTCCATACAGTATATTTTAATGTTACATTTAAATGGATTTAAAAGTTACTCATAATTATAAGCCTTCCTAATAAATACTGAAAGCTGACATAGAAAAATGACATTTTAAGTGAAATAATGAAAATGCTGCACTAAGCACATCTAGATTTCGTGTGGAAAGACAAAGATCTATTGGTGATTGGCCATATAATATCAAAGAACTTCCTGCAGAAAATACCTGACACCACAAAATTAATCAGTGCTTAGCATTCCATAAGAAGTAGAAGGCAGTCTTTAAGTCTGTCTAAATTTGCACTGTAATGGTCTACTCAGCCCCAACAATTATATTTGACATCATCACCATAATTAACGTGTTTATATTTTTCGCCTGCTGTTTGTTCTCTCTAAACTCCCATGTGAACCCCTACATTTTAATTAAGAAAAGAGGTCAAAGTTCAAACACCAAGTTGAATAAACATGATGAAATTTCAAAATATAAACTTCAATATTAAATTGAATAATAAGCTTGGCAGTACTGGACTTTTAGAAATTTATATTAATGTATCTTTTTCTATTTATTTTTATTAAATATTTTTCTAAATGGCTTTGAGACATCAGAAATCAGTAAAAAGGTTTAGAAATCTCAAATTTGGGACAGATGTCAGTGACAGGTAAAGTACTGCCACTTGCAAAAACTTTGTCATATTTATCTCTTAGCACCAACATCAAAATTCTTATATGAAGGTGTGTGTGTGCTTGTATATGCTACAATTAAGGTATGCATTGACTTTCATGGGTTTGGATCAAGCCTTACACAGGATTAATGTAAAATGCAAGTTTAATGAAGTCATGGTATCTAAAATTAGAAGATTGCTCAAGGAAATGTATTGTAAGAAATTTTGGCTACAATTTTCAACATCACTGGAAAATTAACATATAAATTAATAGCAGAGCTACTGCCAGAAGCGCTTACGATGGCAGCTTGTTGGATTAGGCAGTAACACATAATTAGTAGCTATTACCAAGGATATCTAGATTCAGCAGCACCTGAGAGAAATGAGAACTTGTTTGCCCTCCTCATCTAGTATTCTTTAAAACAAAAGATAACTTCTACATGTAAGGAATTGTTACATTTAACTTAGACCTGCAGGCTTAGTAAGAATTGATATGTACTGAAGGGAGAAATTATGGCTTTACAGTTAAGAACATTTCTATAGAACTAAACCCCAAAACTTACAAAATCATCAATATTTGTAAACTGCTGAGCAAAACAAAGATCTAAAGTCAGATTCTGCATATTGAAAATATCAGACAAATTCAGGTTCTGCATTTTAGGTAGGATCCATCTGCAAATGACTATGAAAGTATATATTTCTTCCATGGGTCATTTATGCTGTCTTGACATGAGAAAGGTCATACACACCACCACTGTCAGCATTATAAATACACATTGGAAGACTGACAGCCTCTCCTCAGTACAGCTACTGTGAGGTACTGTAGCTAGGCTCGCTATTCAAGAGGCCTGAGATTTAATTTTCTCTGTATGTACATCCGTGGAGACGGCTCATGTATAACACCAGAGAGGTCAAAGCTCTGAAGCAAAGAAGGGATGTGGCAAGACATGAGCAAGACAAAATTCTGTTCATAAGAGCCACTAATTACTTTTGTCTCTGCTCCAAAGATTGATTGCTTTTAAACAGTGAAATGGCTTTCACAGAAAGATGAAGTAGAAGACTCAGTAGTGCAGGTGATCACCAGGGATTTGTGCTCCTGGTGGAGCGAGATTTCAGTATTCAGCTTGCTTTCTTTAAAATGGACACTTAAATTTGCATTTTCCCAGTGAAAAGTTAACCAGGTAGGCCAGGATTTTCTGAACTTGAATGAAACAAAATCTAATTACAAGAAAAAGCTACCCAGACTTCTGATCAGAGATGACAATAGGCTATAACCTCTTGAGCTATTGCAGTTTACCATTGGCACTTAGTTCACATCTTGATTCATTGGCAATACACATGTAGATAAAATTGAGGAGCATATATTCAAAATGAAAAATCATTTACATTGAATCAAATATAAATGCTAATGCAGTAGTCAAAATTGCAAAACAGACTCCGTCTTGTGTTCCATTTAGTGCTTGCAATTAACTGTAATGATGCTTACTGCAGAAGAAACATATCCAATGTAAAATTAGATTCCTTTTTTTTTTGTTTTCCCCTAGAAAATTCCTCTAGGTTAACAGTGGCATAGTAGAAATAACAAGAGAAGTAAAAGCTAAAGTAAAATAAAAACAACAACTAATAATAATAGTAATAATAGGAATGATAGTAATAATAGTAATAATAGGAATGATAGTAATAATAGTAATAATAGCAATAATAGTAATAATAGTAGCTGTTGGTTTACTTAAGAATGCTCTCTTCAGAACTTGGAGATTGCTTAATTTCCCCTCCTTTTTATAGTTTTATTTTTATGGATACTATTCTGTGGTCTTCATGTAACATTGACATATTACTTGGACTACAGTTTTCAAAGTCTTACAATTTAATTTAATATTTTTTCCCTTACACAGCAAGTGTAGATTACATGAGTTTTAGGATTGTTTTTTTCAGTCTTCTCCCCTCAATCTTCTTAACTCTGCAAATAGACACTTCATATTTTAAGTACAAATAGTAAAGTTTGTTCAAGAATAATTCATATGACTTGGGATGTGAATGTCATATTTATCAGTGTTATAGGGTATGTGGAATATCATAAATCCTCATCACCTGTAGATTTTCTGAAAGTGTTAGGATACTGTTAGGAGTGGCTGCTCCTAACAGTAACACAAGTAGTATTTAAGTACTCCAGGGCATTTGAAGGCTTCAGCTATTTTTAAGTCAGGTGGTTGCCTGAGGCTTTAGCTGTACTAATAAGAACCAGTGTTGTCTAGAAATTAGTCAAGAATTCTCACATATTTAAGGGATACTGGAATCTCTGAAATGTTCAAATGTCCTTGAGGGTAAAGGACATGAAGGATTCACTTGTAATGACAGCATCAGGAATTGCTCAGTAAAGTAAACGCCTGAAGATTTGCAATTTGTCCTGGCTTTCCATATGTGAACAGAAACAATGTTTCATCTTTCCTGTTACCATTACATGAGATTAATTTAATGCCTGGGCTATATTAAATAGTTTTGTTGAAATAGGTACCTCCCCTTTTTCTTTCATTCATCCCTGTCAAGTTCTGTCTGACTGTGACCTGTGGAGGTCTTCTGCTGGATAAATTACTAATGGGGGGAAGGAGGGAAAGGAATGACTGCCGAAAGCTTTATCGATTTGATGAGCTTATTAATCTAAGTCAGCACTACTCCGAACAGGTTTGGCTGTCCAATTGTCATAAATACATTCTCCATGGATTATCATTTCATAATACTTGGCTATTCATACAGCATATTCCAGTGAATACTCTGCCTGAAACCAGATAGCTCTGCAGGCTAAGAGGACAGCCTCACACTTAAACTGAGCTCCACAAGTTCTGTAGATACAAATTTCTGGAACACTCGGCTCTGGAAACTAAAGCATGAAGTCCAGTAAAGCTACCAAGGATAATGCAATCACAATTGCAGCAAAGCAAGTAATCACATAGCTTCTTTCTAAAAACAACCATGCACATAAAATAACTTAATCTTTTGGTTAAGAAAATGATCAATTTTCAGCTACATATCTTAATCCAATTTTAAATAGAGAATAGAAAATACCTATATATATGTATATATGAAAGTGCAGGTCTTTAATAATGTACTGAAATATTGTTGGGAGAGAGAGAAAAAAAGGTGCCCTGGTCTAATGATCTAGCTATAATACCTCACATAAACTACTGAATCTTAAGCAGCTGAAAGTACTCATAATTTGTAATAAGCATTTGTGCAAACCATGGCAAAGAAGAATTCTTGAATTTGTTTGCAATCTCTTTGCATTAATTGATATATGCACTGCCTACTAATAATTATTTTATGGCTATCGCTCTGAATCAGGACAATGCAGATGTGGAAGAACTGCATGGAAAAATTAGACATGTCACAAACATGGAAAAAACAAAGCAGTGAGCACTTGAGACGATGGGCAAATAGAAGGTCAACACAGTAATCCTCAGGAGTGATACAAAGACATAAGAAATATCTCTTCTTCCTTGTAACCAAAAATTGAGGAGAGACTTGGACCGCAGAAATACATCAATATTTGGACATTTTCATCAATGGACATTTTTAAGAATAGACAAGAGCTACTGGAAATTGTTTAGAACATGTAGGAACAAATGTGCAAGATACTAATTTCCATCCCACTATGTTTTTTGTAAATCTTGTATGATGGTTAAAACTCTTCCTCCATGAAATGTTTTTAACACACAAAGTCAATGTGAAGTAATTGATGGGAGGTACTGTGTGTGCTGGGAATGATTCTACAAAGAAGATTTTTCTCTGACTCCCTGTTTTCTGATCCTGTCTTCTGCTTCTTTTTGAACTCCAGAACAGATGAGAAGCAGTGAGTGGTCACAGAAGTAATTTCAGTCAGGAGGAATATCTTTCTTCTGTTTACTTGCATCAGACTTGTATTTATCTTTTAACATTAGAGACCTAAACAGTGTACAGAAAAATCATCTAATTTTGAAGTGTAGCTTCTTGTACAAATGCTTTTACTCCACTGGCATGCACCTGCCAGACACTACCAGGAGCAGAATTGGAATCATATTAGCAGTGGATACAGCTCAAAGTTCCTTCTGAAAGATGGAGATGCAGGGCTTTGGTAATTTTTGATTTATTTACTCTTGGTTCTGTGACAGCATAACAAGAACTGAGAATGTAGTAAAAAAGCAAGAATTTTTAAAAAGTAAACCTTATCGATTCCTCCACCATGTTGCAACAGATTTGAAGAAGTAATGCATGTGGAATAAAGACCATGGAACCATAAAAACAAACTTTTGATGAAAATAAGTAACCTCTGTGAAAAACTTTGCAATGGTGTTCCATCCTTTTTTGAGAGAAATTGTTTGGGTGGTGTTTTCCATATAGAGAAATGGGGAGATTAAAGATTTAACTTAATCCTTTCAGATGACAATTCACTTGTCATTTCCTATTAAAAATCACTGGATTCTGTTTTCCTGCTTGCATTTGTAGAAGGCATTTGTAGAAGGTTTGAATATTCACAGCTATGATTTTTCTTGAGACTTTTCTGTCCAACAGGGTTTAGGATTTTCTCAAGATGCATTCTATTGAATAAGTCTTTCTTTTCATATTACAAATAAAATAGCAGTGAAAAACTTGTATTAAGTGAATAGCTTATGTCTCTTGTACTATAAATCTGCAAGGGTGTTGGGTTTATTTCCACATTTTTTTTCAAGGTTTTTCCTGCAAATGCTCACTGTTTCCACCATCAGTGATAGAAATATTCTGTATACACTTGGTAAATCTTCAAATTTACATTTCTATAAGGAATATGACCCACAGTTCCCTGTAGCTATCACCAATATATATCCCTTTATCCAGAAAGAGAAGCCCATGTATCTACAAAGACTTGACTGACAACACCACAGTATAAAGCAAACTCTTCCTTTTCTTTAATTTCCCCACTACTCCTTACAGAGAAGTGATGTTGATTAGGAATGTAAATTTCCTATTAAAATTAAGTTTTTTGCTGACATAAAGTAATTTATTTACAAAATATCTTTTTCTATTACATGTTGAACTGCTAAGAAAAAAAACCCAAACCAGTAAAACAAAAACCAAACCAAAACAAAACCAACCAACCAAAAAAAACCAAACAAACAAAAAACAAACAAACAAACAAAAAAAAAAAACACCAACAAAAAAAAAAAATAAAAAAAAACCAAAACAAAACAAAACAAAACAAAAAAAAAGGCATAAAAAAACATGGAAAGTTTTGAGAGCAGAGAAGCCAAAAAATTCTTCCATGTTTTTTGGCTTGAGCTTGAACTCTGGGGCAAGGGCTATGATTCTGAAATGCTGAGCAGTCTGGCAGTGAGGAGGAACTATTATCAACAAAGCAATGTGAAGAAGCAGTGGCAGATGTTGGGAGGAAATGGAGAATGGGAAGGAAATGGTGGCTTTTTAGGTCCCGAGTTTGTACTAATCATTTCACTGCCCTTTTTCATAGACAAGATTATGTACAGGTAAGTATTCCTAGCAAGCTGCAAGGAGGGTTTTTATGGGAGGGTGGGATTGGGTGGTGCTTTTCTTGTGATATTGGTTTTTATTGCTGTTGTTACTGTTGTTTTGCCAACATTTAGTACCTATACATAAATGGAAACAGACAAACTTACAATGAACAAGAAAATGTCATCCTCTTAGTCAATAAATTCATGAGAGGAGGGGCATAAACTATGCTCACTTCTAACTGTGAGTCCTGTAAGCTAGAAGACACATTTTTAGTGTTTTAAGGTGAAGATATATCATCCAAAGATAAAAGTCTCTCTTGGTATTTAAATTTGGATATGCTAGTAGGTACACAGCATGAGTCAAATCTGACAGATTTTCAGCATAGTTGTATCAATTCATAGTAGTATCAATTCATAGTAGTATCAATAATTTTCTGCTAATAATCTATGAAATAACCCTTCAGGGGACCTAAGATCCATCTCAGCATTTTGTCCTTTTTACATTATTATCATAAATATTATCATGCTTGGGGTTCAAACACTGTCTCTCCTTCAATAGATAAAAGTCAATATATTTAGCACAAATGGTGTGCTAAAAATGAATTACAGGGAAAAATCCACAAACGCTCAACCTAAAATTTACACTTAAAGCAATTAATTCTAAGTGGATGTTGTTACCATATTGCAAAAGGTAATCATTAAGATGGACTTCTATGGAGAAAAGAGATTTCCTTGAAGCACAGGTTATTGTTATAAAGAATAGAGATTCTTAATTAATGTACACTGCATTCATTAAAAGTCATGAAAATATTATTATTATCTTCATCTCAGTATCTAATCTATCCTGTTTCAATGAAGAGATTGAATTCAAGTCTCCCATGGAATAAAATCTAAAATATTTAGAAAGAATTGCTGTTGTCCGAGCTGGCAACAACTGCATCATGCTGCTCTATGGATGCCTATTTTCTGCTTATGTTTGCTGAGTAGAGCTAAACCCTTATTATCTAGCCGACTCAAGGGTACTTTGAAAAATTTAGGCAATTAAAGTTCATTGTAAGCAAAATGTGTTTCTATTTGTGTTTTGAATTTGGAGCGGAACAATATGTTCAATTTTCAACAAGTTGACTACTGGATAATCAAAGCTAAAACAATTGAGATTAACATTTATCTCCAAGTTGTGTTGAGCCTGTTTGCTTCCTTTTCTGTTTGTTTGAAAAACACTGAGCTTCATTATTTCTCTCATCTTTTGGATTGGGATTTCCTGGTTCCCTGTTCTCTTGAGGCAGGACAACAGAGTATTGCATACTCCTCACATTTCCCTCTGTGACAATATACATTAAACAGTCAAAAAATCACAGGCCAATCTGGTATGATTTGCAGGCAAAAGGGGGTGACTGATAAAATCTGATTATTTAATTCTTCTACTGGCATTTTTATAGCAATGATGTAGCATCTCTTCATGTTGTTTCGTATTATTCTCTAGTAGTATTTTTCCAAGGTAACAGCTCACCTCAGCAGATACTTGTAATTGAGTTAGAACTTAACCAATCACGTAACTGCAATTTTTAATGTAATTTTCTGCTAAATTTAAATGTTGTGATGGCTTTTAATTTGCTTAATTTGATCAAATTTTATCTAAAAACCTGAGTGCTTACAATGAACTGTGGTTTCAATTCTCTCTCCTCCTATTAGGAATATAAGAATATCTTTTGCTAAAATCTAGTTACAGTTGTTTAAGATTATGAGTGGGTGAAGCTTCCTTGCAGGTAAAAAGAAATAATTTTCACTAGTTCTGAGAAGTTCAAAATATACTTCATATACATGCATGCATATATATACACCTTTTAGTACATACAGAGAGCAAATTTACCTTGTCACAAGCTTTCCTGTTCTCCTGGATCTCTGGATCTTCCAGACTCATGAGGAACCTATCTTGTCTATATGGATCTTGCCCTCACCCTTCCTGCCTTCCCCAGGAGCTGTGCCAGTGGGGGCACAGGGTAATTATTTTTGGAGCAGGTATGAGGAAATGAGGGAAGTTGGCCATCAGCCAAACACTTGTCAGAGGTGCCGAAATCGCAGGCAACAGCCATGACTTTCTGTGTTGCACCATCTGCTCTCTGATGTCGCCTTCTGCTGTAAATTCCCCAAGAAAGCGTCCAAAAGCCCTCCTGACCTTGCCAAGGACAGCATCTTCCTGGTTCCTGTGTGCAGGAATCCAGTATTATGGAATTGTCCACAGTCACTAATAGATCCTGCCTCCAGAATTAGCTCCTTTCTTCTTAACTCAACCCTCCCACTGGAAATGTTTCAAAATAACTGTTTTTGTACAATGTCCTAAGGTTGATCATGAGCTGGTTTTCTAATGTGATGCTATGCAGATGATCAAAGATGGCTCTTAATTGAATTAAACACTATAAAACACACCAAAATGTGGGAGATAGATGTCAAACAGGATGATTAGAGTAGCCTCTTCCGGTCTTCCACATTAAAAGTCTTTGTTGTTGTTTAATCCTTTTAATTTTCTTTTTTTTTTTCTTACAGGATTAAAAACTCTTTTAACACATTTTTGAGATATTTTAAACGTCCAAAGAGTGATTCTGTGTCTACATGACATTAGCAGTTACTGAAGAACAGCATTTTGATTAGAATAGTGACATTTGGGGACAAGAGAGAACTGGGATGGGAAAAAGCCAGTGTTTTAAATAATCATGTACTTGTCAGCCCTAATAGATTTAGAGATGCCTCCCTCACCACCTCCTATCAGTGAACAGTATGTGGTTACTTCTGAAAACAAAATGTAGGCATTAATGAGAAAAATGCTTCATTAAATTATTATTTTTCTTTCTTATACCTACCATTTCACTTACTGCACTGGAGCCAGCACATGTAAAACTTTGTATTTTATTTCGATTAATAAACCTATCATAAGGACATAAAAGATTGTTGGTCAGGAAAAGGCCACATACCTTAGTAACATTGCATCTTTTAGATTTATTTTAACCTCACCTCTCTGGTTTGTAACTATATTATTTAACCCCTTTGTCTATAAAAATGTCTTTCCTGGCTCTTAAACACATTTATTCTGTTTGCCATCTTATTTCATATGTTGCCAAGTAACAAAGACCACTGAAGATAAGTAGGTCACCTCAAAGTCTTCCCTTTTCCAAAGAGAATAAATTTAACTTTTTTTCTTTTTTCACCCCTCATAAGAACAAATACTATGAAAGTCCAAACCTTCCTTTGACTGCTCTCTCTTACATATTCTCTGGAGCAGAGATATTTTAGGGATGGAAATTGAATCAGATTTGCTAAATGACATTAACTAGCACTTCTTTTGCATGGAATATCTGTCTGTCTGCATGCCAGGCTTTTTTTCCTTTTTTTTTTTTTTTGGTTTTTTTTTGTTTTTTGTTTGTTTTTGTTTTTTTTTTGTTTTTTTTTTGTTTTTTTTTTTTTTTTTTTGTTTGTTTGTTTTTTGTTTTTTTTTGTTTTTGGGTTTTGTTTTTGGCTTTGAAGTGGTTTAAGGATTTTTTTTCCAAACAAAATATTTCTCACAGCCAAGAACTTCAAGATGATAATACATATAGACTCTTCTTATAGTATTTACTAATTTCAAAGGAAAAATATAGAATTCTATTTTTTTTTTTAATTTAATTATTGACATTGAGAAAAAATGCATAGGCAAGACTACCAACCTATTGCTCTTGCTTTGGCATTAGCCTGAGGAAAAAACATTTGGCAATTCTCTAATGTTCAGTTAAGCAGGGAGAAGAGATTTGACAGTAACCAATTGCTATGATTTGTCCCTGGCAAAGGCTTCTGGGATCATTAGTGTCGTTCCTTTCAGTGACTGTGGCTGTTTGTAGGATCCCATTTGCCCGAGGAAAGAAGCCATATAGGGATTGTACAGACAGTAGGCAAGTTGAATTAGTTGTTCTGGATGTGGTTATTGTTCCACAGGAAGGAGTTAAAGAATGTAGTCAGAAAGAAGATGTAAGAATTATTCTGGTGGTGTTAGTCCAACTACAACTGCCCACTCCTCTGGAGGTGCTGATGAGCAGGTACTGGGTGGAAGATGGAGGAAGTCCAGCATGACTACAGCCCTCCTGACCTGCCCCATGTGCTCAGCTTGTTGTTCTGTGAGCCCATGCCACAGTAATGAAGAGGTGCTGTGCCCTGCAACCATCACCTGATGCTGACAGGTCTCAGGGACCTTCTTACTCATTGTTGCTGTGTGGCCAACTTGTGACACTCATGTTTTGCCATCTCTTCCTTATACTGTTCAATCATCCTGGACTCTAGTCTGGATGGCACAATCATTCTACCTTTAAGAAAAAAAAAAAAAAAAAAAAAACCCACAAAAAAACCCCAAAAAAAAAACAAAACAAAAAAAAAACACAACCAAAAAATTATACTCCACCTGGTACTACTTAGCTCCATCTCCAAAAGCCTTTAACAACATAGGACAGCTTACTGCATTGAACTGAACATCCCAAATTACCTGACCTCATTAGCTACTTAATGCTCTTTAACATTTTCCCATTCATTCTAATGAGAGTGGGCAGTTTTGTATATGGAAATTTTAAGGGTTTTAAAGATGTCTCTTGCTAATACTAGTTGAGCTGGAAGTTATTTAAAATCAGAAGACAGAGGGAAATGCAGTGGCTGTTAGAAACTATCTTCACTACCTCTATTTGTTGTCATATTTGTGGATGTCTTTTCATGTTCTAATAGAATTAAAGATATCACTCATAATTTAAGTTATAAATGTGGTTGAGTGAGTAAATAAATGTTAATCCTTGAGGTAGTTTCTTTGACTAATTTCTTTGACAAACTCCTCTGTACAACTACCTGAAAGAAGGCTGTAGTGTCTCTTCTGTGTAGTAAAGGCTGTTGGTCTCTTCTCCCATGTAACAAGCCACACAACAAGAAGAAATGGCCTCGAGTGGTAGCAGGGAAGATTTATTCTGGATACTAGGAAAAATTTCTTCACCCGAAGGGTTGTCAAGCACTGGAACAGGCTGTCCAGGGAAGTGCTTGAGTCACCATCTCTGGAGGAATTAAAAAGACATGGCACTAGAGATGTGGCACTGTAGATGTGGAACTTAGGGACATGGTTTAGTGGTGGACTTGGCAATGTTAAGTTTATGGTTAGACTCAATGATCTCTTACATCCTAGATGATTCTGTGATTCTATAAACACAAAGAGGATTTCAAACATGGTGCTTTTCAAATGAAAATGTATTTTTACCATTGTACTGGTGATATTATGGGTTTTAGATTACTCTGAGGGATTTAGAGTTATGGTGAGGAAATAGGGAAAAGGAAAATGTCTCTAGTTTTTTGTAGCTTTTAGAAGTAAACAGGAGAATCCTATGTTGGTGATGTGTGATAATGGGAAAGACAAAATAAAAGAATACGAGGTTCAATGAATTGAAGGATAGGCAGTTTTTTTCGCTTACTAAATTTAATAAATCCTTAAATTAAGAAATTATTTTTGCTGCTTTGCTCACTTACCCCTCAAACTGATCAGAAGCTACAGAATATTGTCAGCTAAATAAGAAAAACAGTGAATTACATCTCTTTTGTGTTCTGTGTTTTGCTCTGTTCCTTCTGTTATTCCTAGTTTCTACTGGCCAAAGAATAAGTGAGGTGGTGACTAGCATGTAACAAAATTACTGGAGGGCTCAGGGGCTTACCCGAAATGACATTTAGCTCACTGTTTTTAGCTGACTAGATTTCAACTAGAAAGAATCCATTCAAATATGTTTCATTCTCTTGATATTTGAAGACCAAGGTCTCATTTGCTGAATTTTTTTTTTTCCTGATACAACACTATAACGTCTTTTTGTTATGCTAATTATTTCCTTCCAGCTGTTACAAGAGCAGCTGTTGCACATTGTACACAGAAAGCAACAGTAAAGGTGCAGTCCTTCTCTTTGTTTTCTGCTGAAAAACAAAGTTTTTCTACTACCTCCCAGACTAAGTTCCATTTCTGACAGCCCATGGGACCTGCTAAAAATGGATACAACGAGGAGAAAAATTAAGGCAAGGTAAGGTAAGCATATAAGCTACCCTTCACCAGCTTTTATGCAGCACTTGCCAAAATAGTTTGGCAGTGTGATACAACTTGCCTTTGGTACAAAAAAGGAGGAACAAATTAATCATTTTAGATTTCCATTGTGCCAAGGATCCTTCTCTGGCTCTGTGTAGAGACTATCATAGAGGTGTAATAGCTACAGGCTGCTTTTGAGAGTAATCTTCATGACAGCAATCCTGGGCTGCCTGACCCACATATTGCCATGCACAGTCCTGCATTTCAGCTGTGGGGTCTGTACCATCCATACTGCACTTCAGCCAAGATAATGCTACCAATGACAAGGATCCCACCTTGCTCTGCTGCGGGCCAAAGCAGTCCCTGGCAGCCTGTGTCAGTATCACCACTCAGCCCTTCAGCATCCTCACCTATTTCTGTTCTTCGTTCACAGCTCATATTTTTTGGCACAAGGTGAATGAAAAGAAGGTTCATGAGGCTGACTCAAAGATTTGACAGATTCCTCAGTGTGGAAGCCACAGCTTTTGGGACCACTCTTGTGATCATATGCTCGAGGTATCTATGAGTTCACCACTAAAACCATGTCACTGTGACTGACACAAGTCAGGTCATTGTCCTGGTCACTATTACACTAAGAATTTGACAAAGTTGCTACTGTTTGATACAAGGTGAAAGAGTCTCTCCCTAAAGACAGCTTCATGGCTATTAAGGGCAAGAATCCACAACTCTTAATTGTGGAATCATGTGGGTTTTTAGAAGACATATAGAAGAAAAATGGGCAGATAATGTGAGAAAAAAAGGATGAACATGCATGACAATGTCTCTACAGTGTATCAGCATCATGTATCTAACAGTATCCATGCTGGCACAGAAAAAAAAGGAGGGGATCAAAAGGTCGTATTTGGCAAGTTAGTGATCCAATTTTTTGATGAGGGCTGTTAAACTATTAATGGAATTGTGGATCAATTTTTGCCTTGAAGGCAGCTTTTGACATGTCTGAAAGCATCTGTCACACTGTGTTGGGGTCCATCCCAATCTTTTGGTAGACAAGCTGACTTAGTTGTTATGCAGAGGGAGTATGTGATGTTCTGGGACCACTTGTCTGGAAAGACACCACAAGACTTTTAGTGCAGGTAAGCACTTGGATAAGAGGCAGCCGTGTGGCATGGCCCAGATGTCCACAGAGGCAAACCAACCTTTGCATCATAGCTTCCTACTTAATTTTCAAAGAGCTTGTAAAAGTTGGTTTCTGTCTTTTTTTTTTTTTTTTTTTTTTTTTTGTAGATGAGGAGAGTGAAAAGTTTTAGAAAATTTGTCTCATAATCTTCAGGGTGTACCACAAACTTTGCATGGACATGCATTTAGCAAGTAGTCAGTGGAATAGTCTACGTAAGCATGTACCACATGAGGATGATGGTAATTTGGAGTTTTGGGGTTTTTTTATTATCCTTTTCTCTCCCTCATGCCAGAACTCCCCTTGATTTTCAACACCAGAAAAAATTAATAGATGGATTTGTCTACATCCAGGCTTGACCAACTCTTGAACATATAAGCTATTTTAGATAAAGGGTATTTTATGAGGTTATGTTCGATAAAAGTGATGAGAAAATGAATTCCACAGTACGCATTATAACATGAGTTCTCTCATGTTTTCAACCTGTGTCACAAGACATCTCAAGTTATCAGGAGAACAGATCATATAACAGTTTTAGCAGGCATACAATGATACAATGGAACACAGAGTGATATTCCACTTTGCTTAAATTAAACCCATATATTGATAGCCATGACTTACCACCACTTTTTGACTACATAACGTCTTTTATCTGAAAGCCTTTCAACAGTATGGGAGATGATGATATCCTTTTGCTATAGAATATAGAAATGATATGTAGAGAGGTTAAGAAACTTATCTGATAGAGGTAATGTTAGCAATAGAACTCACACCTTCAAGCAGCATAGCCTAATTGGGTTTTGAGTGTCTATACAAGTCTCAGTTAGAGAAAGGTTTTACTTGAGGCTTGTCTCCTAATCCCATGTGAATCTAGAAAGCTTCAGTACTTTATATGGATCAAGTATGGTCATACTAATCTACCAGCTTTAAAAATTTAATTTGTAAGCAAGATCAACTTTATCACTTCAGCACGCTCAAGCAGCTCAAATCAGAGTGAGCATGAGTTTTACCATAAAGTCCCTAGCAATGCAAGTTTAAGGCTTGTAATGTTAAATAATTCATGTTTAAATTAAGCCCTCAGAATTCTTATGTCACTTCACTGTTTGCTGTAAGTGTTCTGCCTGTGGTGTAGCGACAAACCTAACCTGATTTATACTGGTATTTTCCATTCACTTCTACGAGATAAAATCAGAATTACTGCACTATAACTATGACCTCTGCTTCAGTAGTTAGAACTCTGTTTTGCTTCAACAATTTGGGAGATCCAACAAGGTTGTTGCTTGAGATTCTCGTCTTTACAATGCTCTGAATCTTAAAGAAAGCACAATATGCATAGTAATGACTAGTAAAATTAGTACTGTACCATGAAATTTATTGATTTACTTTGATAACAGTTTGAAAATCATCCTAAATTTTTGCAAATTTATGTGTTGAATGGCTTTTTTTCCTAATAGTCTGAAATGTATATTTTCAATTTGTGGCTCATTTGCAGAGCACATTCTTTCGTTCAATCAAAGTGCAAGGCATTACCTCCAATTCCAGATGGATGTTCCAGCACAACTCAGAGAATAAATTTAAATCATGCAAGCCATGTCCATTCTTCATAGGAGAGTTTTCAGCAATATCCTCCCACAGAATATTTCAAGTTATTAAAAATAGATGTATTCTACCCTTTCAGTATAAATTTTCTTACAGTATCAGGTTCCATGGTCATATGTTGAATCATATATCTGTGAAATACCCATTAACACTTGCATTAATTCTCATTTTTGACCAATTGACATGCACTATTTTCCTGGATGGCTTTGTATTTGATAGACAGCATATTCTGTATTTAGTAAATTCAGCTGATAAGTAAGAACAGAAAAAGACAGTACTGATATTATATTCTGTCTGCAGAAAGTCTTCTGCATTTCACTTTTGGATATTTTTGACTGCTATCACAAAGATGAAGACTGAGTGACAGAGGGGACTTATCATGACAAGAGATATTGCTGATTTGCAGAGGACTACAAGGAGGAAAAACAAGAGAATCAAGAGAGAAGACTTGATTTACGCCTTGTTCTACATACAGTGTATCTGGAATTATATTTTCCTTTGAAGACTGCTTCAAGCACAAAAGTGACAATGAGGTATAATTCATCCACAAGAGAAATGGCAGGGTCAGCATTTCAAAGTAAAATTTAATGTAAGTGTTGAGTGAAGTAACAATAACTGTGCTAGTCACTCATCTGTCTTACCATTCATTACAGAATACACAATATACCAAAATTTTTATATTCTGTATTTAGCATTTAGTCATAATATATTATATTCAGCCCGTTTGCCTATTGTACTTGCCTACATTTTCTCAAATACCAGGCAGTCTTAGATATTTTGGTTGCCTGTATTTGGAATGAGACTGCACAATAAGGAATAATAAAATCCCCATGGCATTATTTCCTTGGTGTATAGATGATCACACAGAAGTCAATAGGTACATTTAATAAACTAAGATCCAATCTAGGGGAGGGGAAGCGATTATTTTTCTATAAAAATTACTCCTATAATGGTAATTGATTTCCATTGTCTTAATTTCCAGGAAGATTCTACACACTTTGATCTGTACTCTGTAATCCTACTTGCCTTATATAAAACTTTGAAATGAGGCCTTTCTTTCAATAGTCAGGACAATATCCTACAGGTCAGTGTTTAAAAAGGCAAAAAAACATTTCTCCTAGCCTGTGGGTTCCTTTTTTTTCATTAGCTGAACAAAAAAGAAAGATATTTCTAGTACTAAAAAGAAGGTTTAAGTTAAATTGCATTAGAATTGAACATTTTAAAGCAATATGTAGCTCATGGACAAAGCTAAATAATTTAGTAAATTAATTTTGAGCTCAGGACTCCAAAGTAACAATTTGAATTTAAAAAAAATATTCATTTGAGCTTCTTCTTTAAAACATTTCTCTCACAGTGTAAAAGGCAATCTTAGGTCCACTTAACACCTAAAAGACAAGTAGTTTTAATTATGCATATGATGCAGAAGAATCAATTAAGCAACAGAGTAATTGTAATATGGCTAAGGTCAAATATGTAAGACAGCAGCAGAATAAGGAATAGAACTCTTTTTCCTTCTGTAGCTACTATACCTAAATGAGATGGAAATTAAAAAGTAATTAGGAAAAGTATATTGAATTTGTATTCCTAATAGACTACAGGGTTTTGGCTTTCTTTTCCATGCTCTGGCAGAACCCAGGGGACTGATACACATTTGCTGGTAGGTGCAGGAGCAGCTCAGCTGCAATGCATTGATCTGTGTACCACAGGTTGCAATTGTGCTGTGATTATGCATTTTATTCTGAAAGCATGGCTCATCATACTTTGGCATATTGAGACACACATTTGTGATTTGGTGGAAGCAACTGTGCTCTACAGTGTACAATATGTATGCAAATAAACATTTTCATGTGCAGAAAAACATCACACATCTTTAAAACTAGCCTGTCATTTTCCTTGCCTTATTTTTGACCAACTTTTAATAATCTCAACAAATAAAACTTTGCACTTAACACCACTTTTTTTTTTTTTTTTTTTTTTTTTTTTTAATTGTGAGGTGAAAGTAGGGTTTAAGTTTAAGCTTTCTCATCTTTCTCATTTGATGGACCAAATTCACCCAAAATGTCCATTATATTTTTGTATTTAAAAAAAAAAAAAACAAAACAAAAGTGCAGTAATCTACCTGGAGCTACCTTGTGTACTCATAACAATGGCAATTCTATATATAGTTTAGTACACATAAATAGAATTTAGAAGAATATCACAGTCATATGCTTGATTATAGATGATGCATGGCAACTTCTACCAGGTGTTTTTACACATACTTTATCTTTTAGGCAGATAATCTGCTTTCAGGCAGGAATGGCAATGAATACTGAGCATTATCAGGTTTCCTGTTTTTTTTCTAAAAACAACTAAACAACTAAACAACTAAAATGCTGTGGTAAGAGATTCTGGGCCTTGTTATGACTATCTACACTACAGATATCACCTTCCCCTGCCCCTTTGACCCCTGCCACTTTAATTCTGTTGGAAAAACCAGTTGCCATCACCTAAGTTTACTGAAGGAAGCAAGACAAAGGAGAAAATTTGAAGAGCTACTTGCCATACTTTTTGGCTTCCAGTTAGGATAACCCAGAAAACAGGGTTTTAAAAAAAATATGAAAAGTTACATGATAAAAAATTTTTCACACTCCGTAATTTTTTCTTTTATTTTTTTTTCTCAATCAAATGAAAAAAGAAGATAAATTATAAAACTGAACTCTAAATAAAAGATTTTTTTTTCATTTGCAATTGAAAAGAATTGTGTTATGTTCTAAAAATATTCAAAATGAAATGCTCATTTCAAACAGCCTAAATAGAAATGCATACAATTTCATAAATGACTTTTCCACATGGAAAACTTCAGTATATCTTAGGGATTAGCATTTAAGCTTCTTCCTTGGGTGGAAGCTGCTGCATTTTGTGCATGTGGAACATCATGTTCATCTGCATGTTTGCAGGAGAGCTGAAAACCTCTCCCATCCTTTTACAACTACTTTGTGAGCAGACCCTTGCAGTTCCAAATACAATGCAGTATGAACAAGTACTAAATAGCATAACTTAACCAAAGGGATAACACAGTTTAACCAGAGGAAAAGCAAGAATGAAAAAAGTCTGCATGCAGTAAACTGCAAATTCATAGAGAATTTACAGCAAGAAAAAAAACAAAATTATTATAATTGGGCTGGTAACAACGCTCATATTTTCATGATATGAAAGGTGCATCTTTGGAGGAGATGCAGTATCTTGCATGAAAAACAGCTACATCATCCAATATGACACTGCTGTGACATCACTGTGGCCTATACAGAGTAGACCATCAACAATTATAGAATGCTGCAATTTTCTGAAGTATTTTAATTAAAATGTATTCATCTTGTTATTTAAAGGATTCTAGTGTCAGAGACCTTAGAAAGTGAAAAACTGTGATAGGCTTATAAAAAGAGCTGTTAGAACGGGAGATAATCCTGAGCAGATAAAATTTTTTAAGGCTGAAATATTAACACATTATTGAATATGATTATTGTATTATTTGAAAAGTGAAAGATTGGTTTAGGGATTACAAGACTAATGATAACATTTTAGAACTATTTCTTTTGCTAGCATCTGATAGAAGAAAATTTTCTGTTGTTTTCCATGTCATGAAAGACTATGAAATGGCCCAAAATGTGGAAAATTTCTGCTCAGAAAAACTAGAATAAACTAAATATAAATGTCGAATTGTGTCCATCACAGAAACTAATTTTCTTGCCTCTCTATTTCTGGTTGTAATGCTTTCTAACAGCCAAGTGCCAACAACAGATTTTTTGAATACTCCTAGCAAGTAAATTGAATCCAAATTTATAAATTTTCATCTCACAAGCACAGAGCAGTGTGCAGACTGGTTTTGGTCTATTCATACTGCATTTGCTCATGGAAGTAGTAGACAGGTGACCATTAGTCTTTGTAATCTAATGTTGTGTTCCATTTGAGAGGAATACATAGGTAAAGTCAATAATTTTAAAAGGCAGGGAATAAAACTATTAACATTAAGAAAAACAATATTGACTAAAAGATACCAAGGAATTTGTGAATGCGTAATATTTTTCTAATGGATTTTGATTATGCAAAGTGTCTTTTACCATGTTAATCAAAATCTCTTTGGAGATCTCTTTGGATCTGGAATTAGATGGCTGTAGAGAAAATTTAGCAGTAAGGTTTATGATTAGGAAAAGAACCCTTGGTACAATTTCGGAAAGTTAATGGTGCTAGCAAGGAAGAAGAAGTTTCATGAAACAAGGATATAGATGCATACTGTGATAACTCTTGGGGGCTAGTTCTCATTCAACAGAATTTGGCTACTCCAAAGGAGACTAGTATGGATCAAAAAGCTATTTAAGTCAACCAGAATGTTTCTAGTCACTCAGTGGGAATTAGGCAGTCTGTGGGAATCCAAACAAATAGATATGTATGTTTTGATGTCCACTGCAAACTCCTACTGAAATCTCCAGAAATCTCTACCATTGAAGTAAGACAGAAAATCAGTCATGTTTAATGCAAGATTTGAACTGTAGTTTGTGAAAGCCTGGTTTTTTTTGGTTTTTTTTTTACTTTTTTACATTATAGAAAAGAATATCTATTTTCTCAGAAATAAAGTGCATGAAAATCCTTCTAAGACCCATGTTTCATTTTGTACTGAAATAGTCACAGGGATATTCAAATAGCAAAGCTGTGATTATCATTTAATTATCTTATTTCCTTAAAATTTATTAAACTACCAGCAGTGCATGCCCAAATGTCACAGTATGACCAAGGTCAATTATGTCACTTGAGGGAGTGTTGCTGTGAGTCCTGTGCCTTGGCTCCCTTTGCCATACGGTCCAGATGGTGTGACTGCCATTGGCATGGTGGTCCCAAGTGTCAGCACAGGTGAGGTGACAATACAGGGCCACGGAGAAGCTGTCAACAGAACAGTTTAAGCCACCCATAAAACAGTGGCAGAAGTAAAAGGTAGGACATATGACTGATATAAAGGGTTATCTGAGATCTTTGTGGAGAGAGCAATTTCAATCATATGAGTTCAATGGTGTGTGAGACCTCTAAGAGCAGGCATAACTCCTGTGGGAATACAGACATAAGGTGTCCCTTTGGAAAAGAGTTTAGTCTGGTTCTTTCCACATTGCAGTCTCCATACATAAAAATGCCTATGCTTACAAGAGAAACTGGTTACTTGGTGGGGGATGTGCTGGCAGGGTGCAGCCAATAGAGATACTGTGAAGAACAGCCCAATCAGTGCCTGCTCCCTGTTTCATCCTCAGCAATGTGAAGCTATGAACTCCTTTCCAGAGACCAGACATTAAGTCAGTGATTGGCTGAGAAGAAAACACCATCAAGACTACTCACTGTAAAGTGTGGGACCCACAGTATACCCACAGTATATTGTTTGTAGAGAAACCTTCACAGCTATGTATAAAACAACCCCATGTAATGTCAAACATGTATCTATAACTTTGGTGTGATCTTAAGAGTTTTTCTTGAGTATCTTCAAGTTAATTTGCTATGCTTTGCATTTGTATGAACAATAATTTTTGCTCTGGCTGCATAATTGCTTAGTTCCTTCTCTTACGTTATCCAGCCCTGTGAATTTAATTACTCCTCATCTTGAAGTAATTTCTGATTTATCCTGTTAGCTTTGCTCCAGGGTAGTCCCACGTGAGCTTAAAAGTGCATGGATTCAACTATCTCCATAACACTACTCTAATGCCACATCAAGCAATTCAGTAGTATAGGCAATGCTTGACTACAGAAGACAGTTGCATATTTAAAGAATAATATTAATTCAAGACTTTTTGTTGTTGTGTGAGGAATTTGTATTTCCCCTCTATTTGAATGAGCTTAGAGGATTTTTTATTGTTATTTTTGTTTAACGGGAAACAAAGCATGCAAATCCATTTGCTATTCAGTATTCATTCCAGGAAAAAAATGAGGCAGTGAGCTGGATTGAATAGGAAAGGAGCAAGCATGTGTTATGTACATGTTGGGATACCAGTGGTTCATTCCCTCAAGACAGTATGAATTCTCTTGTTTTTCAGTGAATCAACACAGCAATTGTGCACTGCCCTCAGGGTATGCAGTGCTCTGCTCATTGGGGCAGAAATAATTTTTTTCATTCATGTTATTTTTAGCAGCCCTCTTTGTTATCCTTTCAAAGGGAGTCATCCCTGGGAATCATTGGAGACAGGACTATACAGCTGGATGAGTACTGTTCTACTAAACACAAGAATAGCAATACTTGTTCCAAAAATAATAGGGGACCTTAAAAGAGTGTGAAACAGACAATCTTTTCTAAAATATTATGACTCTACGAGCTGGGTCAGCATGATGCACAGAGACTGTGATTTGTAGAACTGTGAAAAACCTCAGTGAAATCACAGAAGCTGCCACTCCTCACTCCTGTGGGGCAGGCACCAGAGGTGTCGTATGCCAGTCTGATGTGCTTTTGCCTGGCATTTCAGATTCTGACTCAGATGTCATCTTCCTGTCCTGTTGCTTGTGGTTGCCTAAGCAGCCTGAAAGTCTTTGTTTCACGAAGCATGAAACTCCATTTGTAAGCGGTAAAGTCCAAAGGGAAAAAGTGATAGATAACTTAAAATGCTGTGTGTAGTCTACTGGAAAAAAACACCTATACAGCAATTTTATAATGAAATAATTTTTGATTAGACTAGGACTATGCAGTGCATGCCACGCACTTTTCTATGAAGTTAGACAAACAGCTTTAAAAAGGTTCTGAAAGTTAATATCCTCAGTTGGACATGAATGAAAGTGTGATGGTGGGGGTTTTTGTTGATGGTTTTGTCCTTTTATGAATAATTGCTCAGAAGAAAGACTATAGTAAATTTAGCTTTGGAGATAGAATACTTTATTTGAATCTTGAAAATATAATTTTTTCTTCTTTCTCTGCTTTCCATCTTTTAATGGTTTGAAATCATATAGCTAAAAAAATCAGTTTCTCTGGGGGACATTACAGAATGAGGGCAGGAAAAAGAACAATGAGAGTTGTAGCATTTGTCCTATAACCATGAGTTTCCAAGTTCTGTAGTTGTCTCTAAGGGTGTGTTCTTTCCAATCTCAGCATCTCAGCATCTCTTAAGCTTCAGCCATTTTTATAGCTGTACCCCTGAAGTCATCTGCCCACACAAATTCCATCTTCTATCACTCGCTTGCAAACATGTGGGGATCCTGCAATTGAAGGCCAATGTTTATTTTGTAAGTTTAAAAATATGTCCCTCACTATCTTGATTTGGGAGAGGAGGAGACTTTTTTGATCACAGAGGTAAAGTTGCCCATGCTTTCAAATGTCATTTGGAAAGGAATCACAGAAACCTGAAGGGTTGGATGAGTCAGTCATTGCTGTTCTCTTTATTCAAGGGTAATGTACAGTTTTCAGTCAGATAAAGGAAACCAGCTAGGGGTTTTTAGACTTGGACTTGTAAGGATTCATTTTGATATTTTGCAATAGCAGAAGTCTAAATTTAGGAATATCTTAACAAAATCCGGGATCTTAGTTCCACCATGGGCCAGGCCTACTCCTGGCTGGTGTGTTCAGAAAGCTGACAACAAACTAAGATCTCTAATGAAGTAATGCTTGTTGCAAAAGATATCAAGAGATTTGCAGGAGGTTTCAAGGGTTTGGGGAAAGCACATCCAGCCCCATATGTGTACAAAGCACATGCACTTCTCTGTGCATAAGCCCTGACTGCACTACAAAATTGTTCATATGCTCTGACAAACTATAGTAAGGGGAGGTTTCTGGTACCCTGCCCGGCACACACACCGTTGTATTCATATTGCACTGTTATGTGCTAACCTTATATGCAAAATTTGGTTATGCCATTTTGAAATTCATTTAATTATTTGCACCTCTTTTTCTGTCCAATCATCTTGGTTATATAAGTGATTCCCCACCTTAAAGGTTTCCCTTACTTCTTTTCTATCCCAATCCTCCAAAAGTAAGACTTTGGAAAGTTAACTAGAAAAAAAACAGGAAAAAAAAAAAAACCCACCCTAAAAGTCCTCCAAAAATGCTGCAGAAATTACCTTTAAAATCAGAAATAAGTTGAATAAGTTAGGAGTCAAAAAGATCTTCTGTTAGACACAAAGCCTTATCAAACATCCTCTTCAGCTGTTCAGGTTTTCAGTCAATAAAAATACACCTGTCCAGGCTCTTATTTATTTTCTTCATCCATGAAGATGAAGAGATGCTTTGGAAGTAATCTTTTTGACATGAATCTAGCTTTATTTTTTTACTCTGATTTTCAAATAATTACTACAGGACAATTAAACTAATAATTTCAAGTGAAAAAATGAAATTTAGAGAATATAAATAGTTGCTTATTCCTTATTGATGATTCCTGAACATGCCATATTTTCTTAATAATTTGATAACTGTCTTTGACACAGATTTATTCAGAATAACTTCAGGTATTATCTTCCTCAATCTAATATTTTTCATGCTGCTCTCCTTACTAGAACACTTCTTTCCAAACCTTTCAAATACCGATTTACAAATAATGACCAAAAGAAAAAAAAACAAAACTAAAGAGGAATAGCTGAATAGCTGCCAGGTTGTTTCACTTGAGAAGAAGAAGGGGGAAAAAAAACTCTTAATCTGGCTATTACTGAACTTCTTCAGATAATTGGAAGATGTCAAAATTCATGCAATTTGGCTCTTGAAATGCATATGAAATAGTTACCAGAATGGTGTAAATATTTATAATTGCATTTTCTGAAAGTAGTTAGAGTAAGAAAAACAAATTTTGTGAATTCTGAGTAAAAATATATTTGAATAAGTATCTGGAACATGTGGATTCAAGAACATAAATAGAAATTTCATTGTGTTGTTAAAAGTAAGATTCACATCAAAAAATTTGTTGTTTTTTTTTTTTTTAATGGTTGAATACAAAGAGGATTTTTAATTTCATCCACTTCTTTTTAAAGTATCTTTTAATTTGAAAATGTATATTTTAAGGTCCACAAAATAATTGGAAATCTCCTTGATTTTTAAAATTGTCTCTTGAAAGGTGTTTTATTTTCATACATCCTTTACAGATATTTATTCTTTTTTTCCAAAACAAAGCTTATATATATATGTATATATAATACAGAAAAAAAACCAATATGCATACTCCTGACTATATTCTATATACTTTTACAGAAACAAATTGTGGTAAAAGCAAAGAATTAAGACATACTTGTATATTCTTATGGCTGATCTGAATAAACAAAACCGCCATTTTTATGCATACACAGCAATTTTCAGTTCAGGAATATCTATTCCAGACCAGTTAATGGATTCTGTGAACAGTTATAGATCCATTTGTTTAGTTTATTTCCACTGTTATTGTTTTTTTACCCAGATGGGAAGATAAAAATCATGTAGTTTGTACCTTGTTTTGAGAGGAGACATGATCAGCTAGGGAGAGGACACTGGTCTCACTTTCCTTGGTAGAGGTCCAGCTCACAGTGTGTTTTTAATACATTTGCTTATTTTATTGTTATACATTTTTTAAACCAATACAGTAACATCATGAAAGCTCAAAAACTGTGTTTTAAGGAGTCCCAGTGCTTTTTCACTGCATAAACAACAATAACAACAACAAAAAAACCAACAAAAACCCAACAAACGAAAAACAACAACAAAAAACCCCAATCAAACTAAAAAATCCCAATCAAACCAAACTCTGCATACAAGCTTTAGTTTAATAAGAGTGCATTTTAGTAAAATTATAACACCTTCAATGAACATCTAGAAAGCAGAAATTATGAGGAGGGAAGTGGAGGTGCGTTAAGAACTTATTTTCAATTATAACAACAGTCTTCCATGCCTGTATGGTACAATTTTTATATTACTGTCTTATATTTTTACACAGCAAGATGCTTAATTTTTTTTTCTGTTTTTTTCTAAGTGTATTTATTAAAAATCATTGGTATGGCATTGTGAAGTACATGTGTACATATATTTCAACCCAAATAGTGCTGCAAACTTGAGAAAAGCTGTGAAAGTATAGATTGATGCTGTAACACTTGAGCCACTCCTGCCTCGAGCCACTCTGGCATACTGATACATTTGGCATTCTGCTTGAGACAGATTTTCAGCTTCTGCTCTGTTGAAAAAATACACTTAAATGAGTTTTAGAGAAATGTGTGATTAGAATCAACATTATACTAAGTTCTGTGGATTTTTAAGATAAATCAGCCCCCCACCACAGAGCCAAACTTTTGGTATTTTGCAATAAATCTGTGTAGATTATTTATCGAACCTTTTGAGAAAAAAAAGGTAAAACAACCTTTCCTGAAAACTGGGATTGATGTCCGCAATTATAAACAGTCACAGTTTGATAATATACTAGTCTTGCATTTTCAATTTAATTTCTCATTGACAAAAGAGTAAATTATACCAATTTTCTTTGTCACTGAATATTCTTATTTTGGGAAAAAAAGAGCCGTCTACCAAAAAATTAGATTTCAAACTTACATATATATATTAGAGCCAAATACTCTTCCAATACTAATGGGTTATTCCACCCATAAAACTTATAAAACAAAATTCAGTAAAAATGTGAAAAATTGTAAGAAGGAACATTCAGGATATGGACAGAATATATGTCCACATTTACCAAGAAATATGTGATATTTTAAGGTGGATACCTACACATGTCAATAAATTATTTTAAGATATATACATTCAGAATATAGTATTGTTTCCATTTGTTTAAAAGAGAGTGTTAAATTCTTCAGAACAAAGGTAACTAATATTAGGTGTGGTTGACTCTCAATTGCAACATAAAACTTAACACCAAAAATCCATATGCAGGTGATCTTTAACTGTTCTCCTGCTGGAAACAGTGTAATATATATTACATATATATAGCAAGACATTGCAACACATAAAAAGCTATTTCTTATAAAATTTTATTGTCTTAAAATCTATTTTCTTCAGAGATAAAATTAAAACTTTGTAGCAATATGAAGGTAGAACTCAGAAACAGACAAAATTTTTAACACCTTTCAGTGCATTTATTTATAAATGTTTAAAAGAACATACAGAAGAGCAGTACAGGAAGTTCTTTGTGCAAGCAACACCTAATTTTGACTGTTCAGATGACTCCAAACACAAGCCATTTTTGCAGAATTGGAATCAACAATTAAGTGTCTCTATGCAGCTATCAAAAATCATACACCAGAAGTGGCTATGTTGTCTGTTTCTAGAAGTAATTTTTTGTTTGTTTGTTTGACTCATGTTTTCACTTTGATGTAGTATCATGTGTGAGCAGAATGCTGCCTAATAAGCATGCTGAAATCCAGGCCCGTCTTCACCGAATTTTGTCCCAAAATTCAAGAGAATTGAAATTCCACTAGAACTTTGGTCTTGCTTCTGTAAGAAACTGCCAAACTATGAAAAGTACAGCTTTCTCTACAATTTCAGAACTAATAGATATAATTCATACTTCAACTGATGTCAGGGAAATAAATACATGGTCCAACCTCATTGAATTTTTTAAAATTTCCATTAAATTCACAAAAATTCACATTATTAAATTCCATTTAATTCACAACCTAATAGTTTTATATATTCAAATAGGAAGAAAAAGGAAAAAAAATACACATCTTAATCTTCTGTCACTGTCTGAGGGTCTCTTTAGGCGTGAGACCTCCTCAGAAGGACATGCAGGTTGTTTGGGATTCGGGGTTTTTCTGAGGCTGCCGGCGAAAGAGTGCTCGAGATGATCTTCTGTGGTTTCAAGGTTGTTTATTGTATCTTATCTATGAAGTGTCCCAGCCAGGCTGACAGAGGTCCTCTCTACAAAGTGACCATGACAAAAGTGTGGTCTGGGAGGCAGAACCCTATCTTTTCTACTCTAGACTACGTCTTTGATATTTACAATTACCTTCCAATACAGCACAACCTTATTACACTGTCCAGTTTTGTCCCCATCCAATCTGTGGCTGCCAGCATGTCATCCAACATGGATGGCATGAGGAAGAACGAGGAAGAAGCCTAGCACATCCCAAATTCTCCATCTTGACCACATGGCCATAATGTAAACAATCCAAAAACCTACTTATTCTACGTTCTAACACTCTAATTTTCACGCTATTTATTTACAGAGCTTGCATCTCTTCCCTCAGTGTTGGTAGATTTTCCCAAGGAGCCAAATCTAGCCCCTGAGGCTCTTGGACATAACTTGGGGGTGTGCCAGGGGGGTTTTTGCATCCCCAGAGGAGTCAGGGAAATGCCCTGGGCTCCCACATCTTCTACTGTTTACTTAGTTTTAATGGAAATGTATTTATGTCACCATAAAAATAACAAATACTTTGCTGAAACAATTCCTGTGAAAAATGAAAATTAGAAACAATTATGTATTTCTTTTTTTTCAATCAGTGCTTATTAATTGGCATTAATAGAAAGTGTGTGCACACTAAGAATAGTGATTAAATCCCTATACAACATAATGGCAGCAGAGCTTAGCAATAAAAGCAATTTTAAATGAAAACTAAAAGAATATTACTTCTTCATGAATGGTTATTAAAAGCATGTAACGGAAAATATTTGCATATTTTTCCACTGATTAGTGAGATAATAAAATAATAAAAGTAAATTGAAAATTTGTTTTTTCTCTCAAATAACAATAGTCTTCTCTTAAAGACAAATAAGTATATTTAAAATAATCAACAGTGAACTAAAATTCTAAGTATCAGCAAAAATTTCCTCCTTAGCAAAAGAAAGTCAGAGTCAAACAACACAAAGCTGCTTCTTCTGTAGACTGCTCTTCAGCAGCATTTTTTCCCTTTATGTTACAGTTGCTTTGGTGATCTAGCTCTGTAGTTTTGTGGGAAATATCACATCTTGCCACTCCTTCTTTCCCTTTCACTTTTCAAAAATTAGACAAAATTAAGAAACAAATACAACTGTAAGCCATTTGCGTTTCTTCTGACACAGGTACTAATTTGGTATTTTTCTATCTGTATCCTTTCCACTTTGTTATCATAGCATCAAGCATTTTCATGTATAATGGTATTTTCAAGGCCAGATCTGCAGCACATGTAATTTTTGTTCTAAGGGTTGCTAATTGTAAAACTTTGGGGAAAATGAAACTGATTATTTACAATACTATAGAGTAAAATTGTTACATTTTTATGGTGGCACTACTGTGTAAAACCCAGTGACATCTGTGGGTTAATAGTCCTTGCTGTAAATCATAGGGGAAGCACCTATAACTTCTCCGTGTAATGATGAAGTCCTTGTGAGCCCAATGTGAGGTAACATATGTGTCATGGTTGGGGCAGCCCCAGGAGTTTGCTTTGGACAGGGCCAAAAATGCAACTTTGTCTGTTCACAAAATTACTGCTTCACTGTGGAAAAGACACAATTGGTGATTTCATAAGTTTGGGTTTTTTCACTCACTGCACACTGCAAAGCATTGCAGTTGCTTTTGCTCAGACCTAAAAATCCTAAACTCTGGAAAGCAATCACTTGCTAGATTTCAGGAAAAGATTAATGCCTGCGAACAGGCAGCTCCAGTGGAAAGCATGGCTCAGCTAAGCAGTACCTTGCTCTGTAGGTCATCACAGCTTCTTTTGCAGTGGTTATTATCTGTATAGCACTTTTCCTCCTAAAAATATTGAAAATATAAAAATCTTCCCTGAACTGCTATGAGGTAAGCAAACATTGTTAATCCAATCTGATTAATGGGAAATCTGCACAGCTGAGCATTCCCAGTCATATTGAAGTTGGTAAGACATAATTTCACCTACGGAATGTAAAAGGTTTGTTTACATGTGATGTTTCACCATATAAACTACCAGTTCTAGGGTGAGTATAGGTAAACTGGTATAAAAACATTTCTGCTGGAATAGCTTACTCTCATTTGATTATTGTGTCAGAAGAGCTGAGATAATAATACAGAAAAGAATCTGTTCCACTATCTGTACTGATTACATTGTCCTTTGGTTAGGAAGAAATTGCACTCAATTATAATAATTTTGTAAATGTAGAGATGTATGTAGACATGACCCTTAAGGGGGGAAAAAAAGCACCAAAACATAGCAATGAAAATGTTAGACAGCTTTCATACTTTCTTGTCCCCACTACTTTTCAGCTTGCAAACTAGCACTGCTTTGTAATGTGTGTTGTGTCTCACTGTGTCTGCACTTTTATACATTTTTAAATAAGCAGGTAAGGTCACAACCAGCTGAGTCACTTTCATGCAACTGTCATATTTGAGCAAGCACTCTGTGCTGGTGGGTGGAAAATACATTTTGGGATTCTGTTTCTCTACTCTCAAGTAACCAGAAAATAGTGGCCATGAGCTACCTCGAAATTGCAAGTAACAGTCCCAATTGCCCATGGGGAACTATGGGCAACACCAAACAGTTTATATAAATATTACACCATAGCTAGAAGAAAAGACCAGGAAGGATTGTAATAAATGCTTTGGTTCAGCCTGCAAGGACAAGGCACCCCTGACAATATATTTTAAAACAATATTATTCCCAAATTACAAAGGAGAGGACTAGCCTTCTGTATTGAATATCCTTTGCTTTTGAATAGCCTTGATATCAGTAAAGTATTTCTTGATAAGATGAAGGTGGGAGGCTTTTATACTGCAAGTAGTTTGCAATTCATGTGGATACCCTGGCATGATGATGGACTCCTCTAGACCTGTTCAAACCATGTCCAGCTTCCTAATGCCCTGGGCCTCTACTCTGCCTTTTGATGGGAATCCAGTGGGGGGAGGCAAGGGGCAGGCATTTGGGATACTTCCAGTCCTTGCCCTGGCATGAAATCATGCACTGATATTCCATGGTTTGAATATAAACATTATGGTCCAGGATCCAGCAAAATATCTAAACCCTGCATCTCAGAAGTCACAGTTCCACATGGCTCCACAGCTTGCAAATAGTTTCAAAAGTTTCAATGCTGAAGGTAAATTTCTTCTAAATGAAACCATTTTCCTAGGAAGAGCTGTACCTACTGAGTTCTACCACTTGTCATCTTGCCATATGCCAGTGCTATTTCAATTTTATTATTAGAACTGCACGAAAAAGTAAAATATAGTTTCAAAGCTAAGAATATTATTAAAATGTTCCTAGGTGTATATTTTTAAGTTGGAATAGACAGCTAACTGAAGAACCATGTCCAGTTTCCACAACCTCATTTGAAAATTTAATTTTGCTTGGATTTGGATTTTGTCAGAGTTCTTTTTCCACTGTGGTGATAATAGAGGATATCACAAATGAGAACTACTTTTTTCTTACTCTTAAACATTTCCATTAATCATTCTTTTCTCTAGTAGCATGAATATTTAGTGGTCAGAAACATTTTTTAAGACACTGACATGTCTGAAAAACTATTATAAACTTTAACTTTTGAACAGTAGTGGTGTTCAAGACGAAGATTGCTCATGACAAGAAGACGAACATTCATGACAAGCTCTCCTTGAAGAACAGCCACCTTTGATAGAACAAATTTCTCTGCCCTTTTCCAGTATTTGAATTACATGTTGCTTTCACTTTTTGTCATATCTAGATGTCAACCAGTTGGCTGCCGCCCAGTTTCTGTTAGCAGCTTTCTGTATTTTGTTAAGTCAGTTTCTCGGCAAAATTTCCTGGATGATTGAATCCTCATCAGAGAAGAGGCGGAAAAAAAAGATGTATATTTGAAACAAACCAGTTCCCTTTTGGAAAGTAAAGCAGCTCATGTTCTGCTAATCACGACAGTAGGGTGCAATAACAGATGCTTTTTTTACCACTTTGCTTGCTGAACATCAGCTATTGCCTCAAGCTCAGCTTCAAAGACAGGGATAGAGCAAGAGGAACTACAAGAGCAAGGCTGTAGCAAGACAAACTTTGCTTAAACATTGTGGCAGTGGGACTGGGAACACAAACGTGGGCTTTAATCTCTATTTCCTGCTAAAATGGGTCATCAGTTGCTCACATCTGCATGGAGCTAATGGACAGATTCAAAAGCAAGTTCAGAAGTCAATAACAGCAGCATCTGCCTTTTCTGCTTTCAGATCTAGGTGTGAGATAAATTAATCCTTTTAATTATTTTCCATTTGTACACTAAACATCATTTAAAAGAGAGAATGTATCTTTTCACACATTTCATGAAACATGAAATAAATAACTTGGTCTAGAAATTAATTGTGCTCTTCCAGATTTATGAAACAGTCAGGTTCTAAAGACTTTTTTTTCCACCCTTTTTCGCATTTCTGGCCCATTTTATCAAAATATTAGGTTTAATGAATACAAGAATGAAAAACACAGAAAGATGAAATAAAATTATCTAAGGCTGTAAAAAACCTACCCAACTATAAAGTTCAAGCCCAATAAATTATCCTGTTCCAAGGAAGCTTTTTCAGATCTCTGTGCTGCATAGAATTGTTATCCTGATGCAAGACCATTACAGTCTTTCTTTTTCATGTGTTTTCCTCCTCCAAATGGATTGTTTCCAGTTGTTTGTATATGTGTACTGAGGCAACTAAGTTTGCTTGATCTGACTTTCAGACAGTTGTTAAATATATGATGCCCTCCTTCCCACTAAAAAAGAAGTAGTTAGAGGAAACAAATATGCTTATTTCAGGATTCATAGAGATATCAGACTGCACATTCCAGGAACTATTTAGTTTTTTGATACCATTTTCATTCTCCTCTAAATTTTTCCTAGAATAATAAAATGTAGTTTAATTGCAAGGCACGTCTGAAAATCCAGAGTTCAAAAAATATATGCACCATTTATTCAGCAGACTAGCATCATAAAATTATTTTGGTTTTCTTTTTTAAATCAGAAAACCACACCAGTACTAAAAAAACACCTTTTGGAAAGGCAGCCCAAATTTTTCACTTTTTCACAGCACCAGTATTCTTCTTACTGTTGAGGAAGTCAATGAGATTTCAGCACTCCAGACTTCTGAAATTTAAAGGGATTTTTATTCTATTAGTTAAAGGGTGCAACACTTTGATTCTGAAAACTTATAAAGCAATTAAATATCTTACCCATCTTGCAAAACTGTCTACATTTCATAGAATCTTAGAATGGCCTAAGTTGAAAGTGACCCTAAACATCATCCAGTTCTAACCATTCCTGCTGGGGTGAAAGACACCTTCCACTATACAAGGTTGCTTAAAGCACTATCCAACCTGGTCTTAAGTTTCTTTTCTCATATCTAATGTCAAAACTTTTATTCTCAAACCTTTTGAAAATCTTTCCACCCTTCACCTGAATGAAACTCAAAAGCAGAGGAAGATATTGTTGAGTTGTTTTGAGTTTCTATTCTGTTTATTTGTTTGGGTTTAGGTATTTTGGTGGGGTTTTTTGCAGGGGAGGAGGTTGATTTTTAGGGAAATGCAGAACCATTCACAAAACAAGTAAGAAAATAATTCCTTGCAATCTGGGTAACTCTGTGGAATGGATATATCAGTGGTAGAATTGCATATCAGAAAGGATGCCTTTCTTTTTGAGAAAAAGACTTCATGCTAAGTAAAACATGCAAGCAGCAATCCTACAAATATATTTAGTAGTTATGCAGAAACAAGTCTAACTGATATCCTACTAATGAAGGGGGAAATAATCTGTTGAAAATATTTAGCATTGAGTTCACGCTATTCTTGCACCTGTAACCTTATTGTGTAATTATTACAAATTATAAGATACATATAATTCTACCTATATAAATTTTAAAATATAAAACAAATTCTTTTCTTCAAAAATAGACCTATGTGGTAAAGTTTTTTTTCATTTTAATTGATCATTCCAGACTTTTTCAATAAATAGAACATACTGAAGTTTCCTAGAGAGTGTCGATGGAAAGTGGTGAAATGTTTACAGCAACTTGACTATTCTCTACCCCTGGAGAGTTTATAAGCTGTGTTCCTTATAACACCAGAATATTACATTGTGCAAAAGAGGTGTTAGACAGAGAGAGGGAGACCAAATGAACCATCATTCTTGGATGAGGTTTTTTTTTAATTTCCTTTGTGTAAATCTATAGGATTGAAAGAAGTTTTAGCTCCTTCTAGGTCCTTGGGAGGCAAGAGAGAGCCAGCATAGCCAGCAGGTATGAGAAATCAGATGACATACAGGGAGGGACACATCTTGCTCTCTGCACAGTGGATGAAGAACAATGGATGCTTCTCTATTTCAGTCTTGAAGAAGAACAGCAAGGGATATCTTGCTGTTGTAGTTGTAGCACATGGAATATTTTATGTGATACAAATTTTTCAGAGATTTCTCTGGAGCAGCAGTGATCCTCACTAGTCCTCCTCTGAAGCAAAGCTTAACAATGTGAACTTGTAGTTCCTGTTCAGACGCTGCACAATGAATACCTGAAATATGCAGAAAATCTCAAAATATAAGAATAACCATAGACTTCATAAAAGACATATAGCAGCATAAACATTTATTCCTATGGCCACTTGTGAGGGACTGATGAATTTTAAGATGAAAATATCTCAATATTGTTTGAACTTTATTTTGAACTGTTGCTTAGAAATCAGTTTTACTGCAAGGACTAACGTTAAGTGTTTTAATTTCCACTTCTGTGTTCAGAAAAGAACTGGAGAGGCAGCATTTGACCTATGGCAGCAGACATAAAAAGAATATTCTGGGATCCATGTTCAGCAGGGAGAGGAGGACAGAGAAGCTCTGTTGCCAGGTGGTTCTGCTCCCAGGAAGATTTCTCTGGACAACACTTTTGAGGGCAGAGGGAGGCTCTGCTGCTAAGAATATTTCTTCAGGCAATCCCCTTGAGTACCAATCATTTCTCCAGACAACAGGACTGTGGGATGGGCTATGGTGTATACAAGGAATTATGAGCTGCATCACCTGTCAGCCTCCTGCCCCTGCCAGTGCATCAGCCCCCCACTGACTGATCAAATCGGACCGACAGGACACTGTTGGATCCATGGTGGTAACTCCCCCTCTCTCAGCTCTCTGAAATATTGCTTCTTCTCCTTCCTTTATCTCTACCTTTCCTGTCACTTCTTCTAGGGTCAATTTCTGTATTAATAAACTGCTTGTGGGTGTAACATTGACCTTGTTTCTGTCTAATTTTACCATAGGAATCATTAGAACCTCCCTAGTCCTCTCCAGAGTGGGACATGGATGCCACTATAAATAGCAAATACATATTTTAATGTTATTGGATAATCAAGCAAACTAAAACTCCAGAGTACTTTCCTGTAGTTTTAATAATATGCTGCCTATTTTTGTTTTCAATACAGAAGTTCTGTACATGCTGGTAGTGCAAACTTCAGTCTCTTTCCTTTTAAGTCAAACCACGAACAGTCACAAATAGATGTGGGAGTTTAGATAAGTCCCTGCCTTTTGCCCAGGTCTCCAGCAGCAGGCAGTAGCTTTATTGAGGTGGCCAGCACCCCAAAACCCACTCTCACACACAAGCTGTTTAATAATACCTGATTAAGTCTATTATAGAATGAATTATTTATTTAATAGACACAAAACTAACAGACATAAGGCTTAAACTATATATTACACAGGAAAAAGGAAAAAAAGATATACTAGTAGGTATATTCAGCTTGAGGTTAAAGGCACCACTAATTTTACAGCTAGCAAATAAATAATATAATTTAGGATTAAATGCATCTTGCTTTCCAATTGTTGCTGGGGTACAGATCAAGATCCTTTCCCTCAATTTCCAGGAAAGTAAAAGCTTCTGCCTCTTTGATAGCTCATGTGTGTTTTATAGCTTGTAAAACAGTGTCTCTTAGTCAAGGATATTTGTTTTATCTCTTCCCAGACTAAGATGTTGATTCTTAGCTGGGGCCTGAGCCTTTTTGGCACCAGGGATTCCCCTTGCTGGGCCTTTCACCCTGGGGTATCTCTTCCATCTGTGGTAGAGAGGAGGAGGACACATCCTGCCACAACAACCTGTAAGACTGATACTTACACTCATGTAAAACCATTGTATTTGCAAAAGGATTTTTTTTTTTAGTGTGTGTGTGTGTTCTTGGGGGTTACTTTTCCCCAAGCTGGTAATCACTTCAGGCTGCTGTGGCTTTTGTCCCGGACTTCACCTCCAAGTTGAAAACTAGGGCTCTAGCATTTGATCAGGTTTTACAGCAATGGTGCTGCTCCGCTCCTGGGAGGCAGCAGAGTTGTCCCAATGCTTGAGAGAACAGCTGCCTCTAGGGAACCTATTTTTTCCTTTAGGCACAGAAGACTGAAGTGAGAACAGAAAGCCCATAAAGAAAAAAGCCTCTGTCTTTCCTTTATGCAGCATCTGATGGATAAACAAATTGTGAGGAAGATAAATTATAAAAAGGTGGTAGCATACCAACAACTCATTCCAAAATTAGGCACAAACTCAGGATAAACATTATCAGGGGGAAGAGGAAATTATTTTATGGTAGTTAAACATTAAGGAATATGGGCAAGACAAAAATAATCCTGGAACAGTAAAGTAACTCAGTTTCAGTAAAGATAAAAGCTATCAGAAGCTTCCCCATGTCTTGACCATTCCATCAGGAGACAGGGAAAAACCATAGGCACCCTCTCACTGCAATTCCAAACAGGACCCCCTAAGAGTTTTAACAAAGTTAGAAAGTCTGAGGAACCACTGCTCTGGAAAGATTAAAATCCTCTTTTTCTGCTATGTATCAAAACAGATGATAAAAACAAAAACAACAAGAAAATTAAAATAAATTAATATTTTCAGATATTTTAAAGTATTTACAACATAAAATACATTTTAACTTCTCATCAAAATCGATTTTTTTTTCTTTTTTTTTTTTTTTTTTTTTTTTATGAAACATTCTTCATGTTTCATTCAGAAATTAAATGAGCACAAAAAGCACTCAAAAGCAGAGTAGGAAAGTAAGAGATTAATAGGGAAAGATGTTTCACTCATTTTGGATACTTTCAAGACATAATATGTGTCAATTGAATCCACCATACTGCATAATCCCTCTTGTGTAGGGTCCAGAGTGTACTTAGATGTTGAACTAAGAAAACACTAAGCTCCAAGTCATGATAAAACTATGATTTTTAAAAAAATTCTGACTCCAGATGGGATTCTTTCCCCCTAACTTTAGTCGTTCCAAAATTAGGAATTTACTATTTCAGTCTTCAAAGCTTCTTTTTGCCTGGAGATAATAATCTTGAGACTTGACTAGTGGAGGGATCTCAATAACTCAGGCAAGAAATATACCTTTTAAACCACTAAATTTGGTAAAATGAAGAAATATGAGACAAAAAACTTTGTATATTTTTATGAGGAAGAATATTTGTTTTCAGAGGCTACTCAAGTAATTACAGAAATGATACATAGATTAATGAAACAATAATATAAGAATGAATTAGCTAGAAGAAACCTTAAAAAAAAAAAAAAAAAAAAAAGCTGAAGGTTGCTGTCTTGGTTCTTTTTTTTCACAATTTTCCTTTAGTTTTTGGAAGGAGAAGGTAAAGAAGGAACTGTAATTTCGCATTTTAAAGAGTGACAGAAGTAATAAAATCCAAATATTTCTAGTACTTTTAACCTACTTGAAATCTTTAATATAAATTCCTTGTGATCAAGGAAGACAAAAAACCCCAACAAGATATTAGAGAAACAAACAAACAAACTTATCCAAAATACAGATCTGCATTAACTAATTTCTGTAAAGTAGATTTTCAAGGAAGATCATGGACATTTTTATAGTTGACAGATGCAGTGATATTTCTGTCCAGCAATACTACCCTATACTGAACCACACCTATAAAAAAACCTTCTGTACTGTCACAATTGCAAACCTGTTATAGATTGAGGACTATATAATGCTATTTGCTTCAGTTTATGTGGTGCCAAAAATATTGAAGATATGGTTGTACTACAGGTAAAATATTCCAAAACTTTTCAAACGCTGAACTTCAGTGTTGAGTTCTGTTTCTGTAAAGAAAATTCTAGTCTCACTGCAAGGTGGGACTATCACAGTCAAAATTTACATAACTTATTTCTATGGCACAAATCAATTTTTCATCTATCTATCTATCTATCTATCTGTCTATCTATCTATCTATCTATCCACTTTTAAGAATTAGAAAGATAAGGACCCTTTGCATATAACATTTAAGTTTTTATGATAGAAATTATTAAGTAAACTTTGTCTGTTCAGGCTGCTGGGAGTTGAAAATATGATGCATACACCTGGTGTTTTCTTCAGAGTAAAACATATTAAATAACTAATTACATTGTTGGAAGGGAACAGCTTTATATTTCTTTTATATAACTTAATTCCCTTTAAAAAGAAATCTATTCTGTTTTAAAGATGCCTGCAATCAAGTTTAGTGTTGATGAAAAAATCAATTATTATATGGCTGTAACTGTAGGAATGGGTGAAAGTGTCAATCCTTTTTGTCCCTGAGCTTGATTTAGCTGAATTAGAAACATAACTTTGTATTCATGCTTAGAGAAAAAAAAAGCTCATGCTTCAATAAAAGGTGAGAACTTGTTGGTGAGGTTAGGCAACTTCTCAGGAGCACAGCTCCTCTCCTGGGCCTTAGCAATACAGTAGCATTCCTTCCCCTTGCCTGTATTCAGGTATTCTACAAGTAAAGAATATTAAGCTTTTCCCCCTCTGCAGCCACTCATAAGACAGTAAAAGGTGATGCAGTTAGGTGTAAACCTAGGCTGAGGGGTTTCATTGCAATTCCATTAGCTTTGCCATCTGTTTCATCTCAGTAATACAAGGTACTGACAGATGGGGATGCTGATCTTGAGTTCATGCTGTTAAACAGTGAGCCACTGATTAATAAACTTACCACCATTCGCGATAAAATTAATTATTAACAGTGAGACCTTTCTACTCCCCAGCCAGATACCTAGGTCCTGCATAGGAAGATCTATGATACCTTCATCCTTTGGAATGGCTCATCCCAATGAGAAGAAAGGGAAGGATTTCCTGCATATGTGGCCATTAATGCTGGAGGCCATCCCACTCCAGAGCTGAGCACAACAGAAAAGCAATTTCTGTTTAATGCAGAGAGATTTGGCTGTGTCCAGCTGCAATGCACAGATCTTGATTACAACTCAGAGTCTGCCCGAGGAACATGTATTTTTACTTTTTTTCTTACTGATACTTCCACAGGTGTGAGATCTGAGTGAACACAAGTAAAGCAATGCTAAACCAGTTTCTAAGTTATGCTTAATCTGACTTAAGGAGCTTGTCTCAGGTGAGCTGTAGCTAAACACGTGGAGTTGACTGCCATGCGGATCTGAGATTCACTAATCCAAGTATATTTATTGTCTGGGTTTCTACATTAGAATCACCATGGGCTCTTTCTCTATAGTCATTAAAGAGAAATAAATGTTTCCAGAAAATACTTAATGTCATGCTATAGTAGACATCTAGGTACAGATAAAACATACTATTTCTCTTTGTTGACATCAAAATGGCTTTATTTCAGAAAGAATAATAGCACATCTCACATGAAAACTTGCAGTATTTTTCAATTACTGCTAACATTCTAAAGTAAGGAGTTTAAGACAGGTGTGTGATTTCATACTCAGACTGCATAGATTATTTAACCTCTGCTACACCAATTATGGACTTTGAGAGAGGGACTTATGGGTGACCTACCTGTTTGACAGCTGGAGAAAGAGAGCTGGTGTTTCATAGGGCATGAGGTGCCAGGTCAGAAGAGTGCCTATAATGATTCATTTTCTTATATATTTATGCTAGGTGAGGAGAGGGCGATACTATATGTTCATATCACACTCCACTTTTGCCAAAAAAGATTTCTTGGAAAAGTAGAATGCATTGTAATTGTAAGTCCCTACAAACAAGAGTGTTTCTCACAGTGTTTTTTATGTCAATTTTTAGATGTGAAAGATTTTTTTCAGTTTTATAAGTTTGTTCACTTATTCCTCATTAACAAGTTTGAGTTATTACTTCTGTCTATAGATATAGTTGGACTCAGGTCTATTTCATTTTCTGAGATTTTTTAAATAGGATTTTTTCTTCTTCTGCATTGTAATTTGGTCTTTCTTCTTTTTTTCTTTTTTCTAGTAGGGTATTTTTAACTTCAGTTCCCCCCCTCCCTTAGCACACTGTTTAAGCTCTTCTGCAGGATACAGCAGAGTATTCAACTGTTGCCTAAAGTGCACCTAAACATTCACTTCCTTGAATTGTATGAGTTGTCTCTGAGAACTCTCCAGTAAGCCAGATCAGCTTTCAGCTCTGTTCTGAAATCTGAACATCAATATGTCCATCATGTATTTAAATTGTGACTTCCTGTACTTTGTGATTACATGGCAATAAATCACCTGTGTAATAAATCTGAATCTTGCCAAAATGTATGCTAAATTATGTTATTCTATTGCAAAAAAAAAATTAATTAGTAAATTATATCCTTGAGAAAGTAATAAACATTTTATGGATTTTTTTCTGGAACAATGGTCCAGTAAAAAGAGCAGTTTTCAGTGCCAACTCATGAAGGGGCAAGAATATTGTAATGAACCGTGAACATACTGACCCAAAACAATATGGAAAGATCACCCAAGGTGCAAAGTGCTTATAGAATATAGCAAGAAGTAACAGTGTGAGACAGTCAATCTGAAGAGCACAAGAGAATGAAAGATCTTGGTGCAGCAGAAGTATAAAATTTACATGTTATAGAATTGTAGCATGGTTTGGGTTAGAAGGAACCTTTAAAGGTCTTATAAGTCTAAACTCCCCTGCACTGAGCAAGGACATCACCAACTAGATCAAATTGCTAAGAGCCCCATCCAGCCTAACCTTGAATGTTTGCAGGGATGCATCATCTACCACCTCTCTGGGAAACCTGTTCCAACTTTCACTACTCTCACCTGTTCCCCTACTTTCATTGTAAAAATGTCTTCCTTATCTCTAATCTGAAGCTATGTATCTTAAAACCATTATCCTTTGGCCCTATTAAAAATTCTGTCCCCATCTTTCCTATAAAGCCTCTTGTTCATTAAAGCTATCTTTAAAAAGAAGGACTTTTAAGATGGATTTAGAGTATGATAAAGCCGGATATTTATAGACTATTTCAGTAACAAGAAGATATAATAGAAAATTATTCTGTAAAAGGAAAATAGAAGTTTGCCTTTTAAAGAAATCAATAAATATGTACTTGGAGAGTTCAGGGAATGAAAACAAATAGTATGTTTGACATAATGAAGGCACGACAATAGAGAAATGGGCAAAAGGGAAGCTGGGATTAAATTCCATAAGTGGCATTCTGAAGGAGGACAGTTGAAAATTATTCTGTTTTCGTACCTGTGAAAGGTGTTGCAAGGAGATGGCAAGCTGCCATTTTATGAAAAGCTAAAGTTGAAAACAATATACAGAAAATCTGTACATATCTAACTTAATCTTGATTTGTGGATGATGAGATATGTCAGAATCCGATGATGTAAAAGTAAGTGTTGAGGCATGAAGTGGGGTGAAGGATAGAAAATGGATTGGGAGAAAGAAGGAAGGCTGAAGTGTTAGCTGTTTGTGTTAGACAAGATGAGAATTTAAGACATTCTTTAGGAGTATGGAATGAAAGCAGTACATTGCCTGCAAAATGTTAGGAGTTAAATATGCATCTGTGATTGAAGTTAACCTAAGGAAATATGGAGAATGAAGAGTTGCGACTGAATTCCAGGAAACATAGGAATTTGAAGAAGATAAAGTCCCTTAAAAGACACACTAAGAGTTGTTGGTAAAAACCTAGGAGGAGAAACGGGAAAGGGCATAGGCTCTGAAGTCAATGTAATACAGAGAATATCTTGTGGAGAAAAATATGGTTAACTGTCAAGGATGGTTGATGGGCAGAATGAGCAGGGTGAAGGACAAAAGTTCTTGAGATCTGGCTAGGAAATGAGCATTTAGAAATCTGGTACAAGGGTTTAAGCAGAAAGCAAGATATGAAAGTTGAGAAAGGGATGAGTGCAGCTGTAAAGGAGCCACAGAATCAGGAGGATACAAGGAGGAGAGGTGACATGATGTCCCTGCTCTTGTACTCATCTTCCAGAGCAGCAACTGGCAGAATCTGGATGGTCCAGGGGCATGGGGAGCTCCACAGGACTTGCTCTACAGCTGCTTTAAGCAGCTCTTTCTCTCACACCACTGACAAACATGTTCACAGCTAAGAGCACAGAGGAGATGATACCCACTGCTGGCTGCCAGGCAGGGAGAGGTGCAAATTGTCAAACCGTTGAACTCTATGGAGGGTGGTCTAGACTTTGACAGAGATCTTCTCTCCAAAGCTTTTGAAAAAAAATGCAGAGATAGTGTATTTTGAGAAAAAAGTCAAAGAGAAGAGCAGACAGACAAGGATTTGGAGGAGGAGATTACAGCCAAGTCAAGAGTAGATAATAGGTATCTGCTTATTGTGATGTATTTCCAGTGCACTGCTCGGAGCTCCTGGGGTTTCAGCTCTGTCATTCTCAGAGCACTTTGCCATCTGCACAGCAAATGGTGTGAAAAGGTGTTTAATTCAAAGTGGCAATCATATAGTACAGTGAGTAAACGATGGACTCAGCGAGAGGGAATAGCTGGTAAAAAGAATATATTTTTTATACCTCAAAAAAGTTTTTAAAAAGTTGATTAATGTTAAGACCTTCCTGAAATTCTACTTGGTGTGACCTTTATAAATCATTTGTAATCTCTCTCAAAAAAGTTTCGTCATCTAGTAATGCCAGTATTGAGAGGTTTCCTTTGATTTTTTTCCCTTATACCCTTAAAATACAAAAATTAATGGAATTGTAACCCTTCATCCACATGTATACAGTTAGTTTATTTATTTTGCTGTTTAGTGTTGAAAACAAAAGTATTAAATTCTGTCCACAAGAAATAAAAAATGTGCACATCATATACACCACATTTAGACACAGGGGTACCATAGTCATGACTGAAAGTATCTTGCTGTACTGCCACAGATTCCTGAATTATATCATTCAGGATCAAACCTGACATTAAAAAAACCCCAAACATACTTGCTATTTAGGAACTAAAATCTGAAAATATTCTCCAATCCCTTGAGTAAAATTAAGCTATGTAATTTTGCATATTTATAGGTTGATATTTAACACACTTTATTTATCCCAATGAAAATTTAAATGATACATTAATATGTATATTTTTCTTCTTATTTTTCACATCCTTTCTCATTATGTTTCCTCTGCAGTTTTTCTTCACCTTTTGGCATTATTGCACTCCTTTAAACTAGTTATTCTCAGGACCAAGTAAACTTATTGTCAGCAAGTATATTATTTACACACCTAGCCTGAATTATTTAATATCTTGATTCTTAGGAATTAATATCTTGATTCGAATAAGCTGCATTGTGCTAATTAAAATACCACTGTAGCATGCTATCAAATCTCTTTTTAGAAATTTTACACTGAAATACTTTTTTGAATATAACAGTTTTTTTGCAAAAGAATACAAAAGCCCAGTCCAGTGACAGAAAGCTACACATCTTATCATTTTAAAACAATAGGCTTGTCATAGTTTAAACCCAGCTGGTAACTAAGCCCCACACAACCACTCACTTACTCCCTCTCTGGTGGAATGAGAGCGAAAATTGGAAGGGTAAAAGTGAAAGAGTTCATGGGTTGAGATAAAGTCATTTTAAGAGGGAAGGGAAAAGCCAGGCACACAAGCAAAGAAAAACAAGGAGACTTCATTCATCACTTCCCGCAAGCAGCCATTTCCAAGAAAGCCAGGCTCCATCATGCCTAACAGTGACCTGAAAAACAAGCATCATCACAATGAGCTTCTTTGTTCTCAGCTTTATATGTTGAGCATGACACCATGTGGTCTGGAATATCCCCTTGGGATAAGCTGTCCCAGCTGTGTTTTCTCCAACTCCTTGTATATTCCCTTGTATATTGTCCTTACTGGTAGGACAGTGTGAGGAGCAGAAAAGGTCTCAGCTCTGCCCAAGCCCTGCTCAGTAGTATCTAAAATATCTTTATATATCAACAGTGCTTCCAGCACAGATCCAAAACACAGCCCCTTGCTAACTACTATGAAGAACATTAACCCAGCTGAAACCAGCACAAGGATTTTATTAGATGCTTAAACACACATTTAAGAACTTTAGTTCAGGCTCCTGCTCTTTAAAATTCTGGATACCTGATCACCAGCACATTGAACATTTTCTTACAATACTCAGTGTTGTGTTAGATATGACTATGCAGAACATATCACATATTCAATACAGCAAGCTTCACTTATTTTTCTCAGTTTATAGAAGATGATGTGATAGGATAAATTTTGACAATGAGAAAAAAAAATCATACAGTTTTTAGTATAGTTTTTCCCTAATTTTATATGGAGCCATAGACTGACCTTGAAAGTAATATTATGAAGCCAAGAAAAGTATTACAGTGAAAAATTTTTCTCAGGAGTACTACTGCCAAGTTCCTGAAGTTTTTTCACTTCATATTCATTGTTGCCATCTCCAGGGTCATAACAGAAAGGTAATACTTTTTTTTTGTTGTATTGCATTACAACTCCATTATCAACTCCACTAATCTATCTCCAAATGTATAGGACTGAATCGCTGCTTGAAACGGCACCATTTAAACATTCCTATCCTGTGTCATATGTGCTAGAGTGTTTTGTCCCAAGTAACTTGGGCACCTTGATCTGGAGCACGATGACTTCTGCAGGAAACAAACCCTACCTGGGACTAAGCTCAGCTTACCAATCTTACACTCTCCTTGCATTATTTTTATGGGGAAATAAGAAACACTCTAAGCTCAGCTTACCAATCTTACATTCCCCTTGCATTATTTTTATGGGGAAATAAGAAACACTCATCACCCTTAGTTTGGTCTCTGATAATAAATATTTTTACATGTAAGAGAAGGTCACCTCATGATCTCTACACATAAAAAAGTGCCTGAAGCGCATTTCAGATTTGTACAGAACAACTTCTATTTTGCCCAGTGTATTCACTTGATCTTACAGGGGCATTTAAATGTATGAGACCATTTGCTGTTTCTTGCTGAGATTGCCTTGTAAATCATACCCTTTGTTTTGAGAGGTTTTATAGGCCATTTGTGGGTGGAAGTGAGGAATCAATAAATAGTGTAGCTATGTATGTGACGTATGGTAGGGCAAATTGACTGAAAGTCTTAGACTGCTGTAAAGAGATGAAAAGTACATGAATATACTGTTGGTAGGTCTTGAAAATAGACTAGATTATTAAAGCTAACAGTATTGGCAAACAAGAAAATGGCTATTAATTTAGCCAATTGTAGCATTCCTATTTCTGCTAGCAGTCAGCCCAAATGAAAAGATGAACTGAACCATGGAAAAATTCCAGACCACAGCCTCAGCCCAGCCATGTAGGTTCACAAATTCAAATTAGAAGTGCGACTGCAGCTCCTCTGAGCTCTACTCCTTTCATTTGTTCGTTCTGAAATCTGACTCTAGGCCTGAAATACTTCAGCAACATGCACTTTTACATTCACTCATTTCTGTATTGGGCTCCACTTTAAAAATTACTACAGATAACTGATACTTCTGGTTTTTATTGCCCACTTGAACTTCTAGAGGAAGTTAAAGGTTTCAAATCTTCTACAAATCACATACTCTTTAGTGAAACATGCTAAAAACGGAGAATTCCTCAATATTCTTGAAAACTTATTGAATAGTGAAAGAGGTTTTTCTTGGATGTGATTTAACAGGATTCCTAAGCATATGTGGAAATATTTACTGTATTCAAACGTTTAGTCCCAATCAAATGGTTTTCCACATCATTCCTCCAATGTAAAACACCTGCAGAACAGTGTATCTTTATGTTCACTTTGAATCACCAATGCAGCAACTGCTGTTTGCATTGGATAATTTGTCCATTCAATTAGACCTGTTTGTAGACTGTAACAATCCACTTCGTTCCTTTATGGATCTTCTGGTTTCATTAATTTTCTTTTGAAAGGGGTGTGTTGTTTGGGTTTTAGCATTTAAAATACCAGCTAGATAGCACTGAGTGTGCTCAACTTACTTTTTGTTTCATTATTGCTGTATACATCATCTAACATGCTCTTGATCAGCTTTCAAAAGGAGGGTAACACCTGCTCTGTGCCTTCAGGATCTCAGAAATCACCGTGGATTTCTACTAGAAAATAAGCAGGGTGGATGGAGGTGCTCAGTGCTTAAGATGCTTTGATCTACTTTTAGAGAACTCTCACACTACTTATGCTGCATAAATATCTCAGTCTGGTCCTGAAAATAAAACAATGACCCAGGCCTAACCTATGGTAGTGCTTAATACATCTTTTTCAAGCAGTTCACAATTATTTGCCTCACCTTTATATTTATCTTCAACTACTTTTATGGCATCATCTAAGCCATATGTTATTTGTCATTGTTGTTGCTCAGTGACTGGATTACAATATTCGTAAACAAGAGGAACAATGTAAAGGATATTTCTAGTTAGTTATATAAATCCTTCCCTCCCTGCAATCTTATAAATAGCACTTATTGGCAGCAGGGAGTTTTGTTACTGATATACAATCTTTAGAAATAGCCAGGATAGCTTATGGACAAACTTGCCAAAAATGAGTTTTAAGAGCCAAATTATTATTTATTGTTATCTGAGAAAACAAATGCTTAGTTGTAATAATAAATGTTCTAACATGAAAGACAAGGCTGAAAAATAGTCTCAGTGTGTAAATTCCATTCTGTCTACATGTCACAATTGAAAACAGAGGGATGAAGAACAGAATATTCTGATTAATAACTTCAGTAATTTCTATCTCCAATATCTAATATCACCATCTTATAAGTATGCATTTTCCCAATAACAACACTAAAGAACATTATTGATAAAGTAAAGAGTTAGTTAATTTGAGATTTCTACTGCTTTTTTTTTTCATTGATACTGAGCAAATTTTCCCCTCCTCTTTAAAATATTATTTTAATATATTTATTCACTGTATGTACTTGAGTGTCTTTAAGACTGAGAGGATCTTATAGAAAATAGCTATATATTTAAAGTAAAATAAATATAAAGTCACTAAATATAAGTTCAACTTTGCAAGAAGTAATATGTATCACATCTATTTAGAAATATGTTTTATCTGACAAATACTGTTATTCTAGACTGGTTTTTTTTTTTTTTTTTTCTTTTGGCGAAGGGTTGTTTTCTAGCCTTCATTTTTGATTCCATTACTATGACCCATCAGTCTGTCATACAGATCAGGAAACTAAAAATGTAATAACAGGTTTCTGTATTGTTACTGTCTTTTTTGTCCCTATTATGCTAGAGAATTTTCTTTCACTTTTTGACATTTTTATATTTATGGCTGGCATGCACCCTATCATGCTTAATCTTACTGTTTTCTTCTGTTCTGCAAAGCTATTGCCATTTTACACACATCTTTTCTGAGCCTACTTCTAATAATATGATAGTTAAGTCAAGCCTCATGGAATATGTCCATGAGCTCTCTTATTCTCTTAATCAAAATTTGCCTAAATGTTCTGTATAAAGCTGCAATGAGATTTAACGGGCAACACATTTACATTTTGTAGTGTTGATGTTTATGTCTAGCAAAGCAGGCAACAAAGCTGTGCTACATTTTCAGACTGTATAAAAAGTAGGATTAACCCTTCTATTCAAAAGATGAAAAGTTTCTAAGTATAAATACAGGGAATAAATGAAAGTTTTTCAGTCAAGAGATGAAAATACATTTGTCAAAAGGAAGCAAAAGTCCCTTTGCTCTACTCTTGCCCCAAGAAAACACATTGTGCAGGTGTATATTTAGAACCCAGGACGGATGTCATATGGTGGATCCCTCAGGCTGCCTGACAGCCAGCAAACTGTTAAAGAAGGGGTAACAGCTGCTTCCAGTAAAACTGCAATGAAGATGGAAGTGGATTAAACCCAAATTTGCTGCCCAGATCTCAAAGGAACAAGTCTGGAAAAAAGGCATCCTGTGCCTGAGGAAATGGCTTAATACCATGAAATGAGAGAGCTCCAATAATGTATCAAAGACAAATTACAAGATACTTGAGAGGCACTTGAGGTTGGAACTACCCAAACTTCTCAGACTTTATGCAGTAGGCCATTCTGAGAAGTGTTATACCATAGAACTAGCTGCCTGAAAATATGAACACATAAACAAAAATGCCAACAAAAATGCCAACATGCTGCAGCTGGAATATTGCAGTAAGCAAAGAAAGTCACACAGTATCAGTCTGCTACACAAACTAACTAGCTGCATTTGGTTTTATATTTAAAATATATATGGATATATAAAGACAGAGAGGCTCTTGAAAGACATGAAGGTTTTCATGATTGTTTTGCGTGAAATCCTGTTCCTCTTTACACCAGTGTCAAAAAAATACAGCAAAGACTGTGTTTCAGTGTTTCAGTGTTTTGAAACCCAGCTAAGGATCACATTATCTGCATTCACCAGTTATGCTGTGTTTTGATTTTACTGTTGTTTCAGAGTTTTGTACTCCAAGAAATGCAGAGAGATGATTTCTTCCTCTTTTTTTGTCCTAATTTAATTTTATTTTTTTTATTTTTTCCTCACATGAATTGTAGCCTTTATTGGTCTATGAATTACAGTTATGAGGGAATATTATTTTCATGACATATTGTTTAGGAAGCATGTTTGAAAGCACCAATATACATAGTTTAATGTATGGAAAGAAGAGAAACTACTTGGCTGGAAATAGAATTAAGGAAATTCATAGCATTCAGCTATCTTTAGGCCTAACCATGCCTAGGTATAATTTCTTTTTTATTGTTTAAATTAGGCTTCTTGAACTGAGATTGGCTAGGCAGGAAGATGGTATATAGATGGAAACGAGCCAAGAAAGCAAGGACAAATACCTAAGCTTGATCCACTAGCATTGTCAGTATAATGTGAGAAAACCATACTCCAACTAAAATCATTCTTCTTCCCTCATATAAATGCAGATTTTCTACCAGAATAGGTTTGCCAGCTTGTTTTGCATGGAGGTAGTAAAACTACTGAGGGAGAAATTCCTTCTGCTTGTGTAAACATTGCCTGCTCTGAAGCACTGCTGACATAGTTATGCCAGTGTAACTACAAAAAAACTGACAGCTTCTCAAGTTAGCCTGTATTTATAGCTCTAGGTTAGAGATAGATTGAAAAGGCCATTAACACTTTTATGTAAAATGCACTGTAAATAATATTCTCTGTAATTTCTTCTAAAATTATGAGAAACAAAAGTAAGGACTCAGTTAGGCGGAGCTCATGAATGAGCCTTCATGACTTAGAAGAACACAGACCAGCTAAAATTCAAACAATATTTATTTCACCTAGATTTGTGTTTGAGATAATGTTGGAGATTGTCACCTTCTTAATCTAGTGATTATTGGACCCTGAGTAACAGCAGCAGATATCACCATTTGTGGTCATCAGCTTTAAGAGTTACTTTGGAATGTACCTTTCAAAAGTCAACTTTTTCTTCATGCAATAATCTTCCTGGTGCAGGAGATGAAAAGAGTAAAATAATTTAAATATAACAGGGTTTTACTTGGTGTTAGCAGGTAGGTTAGTAAGTAGGTAGCTCTTACAGTAGCCTGCAAGCTGTGAAAATATATGCTGAAGCATTTGTAAAAGGAGCAAAGAAATATTCTAAGGTTAAAATTGTTTTGGATGTTCTAAATGAAGCTAAAGTTTTTAAAGACTGGTGCAATCATTTTACATATAATTTTCTTTATTTCCTGAGATCAAGAGCAAAAATATGAAAATAAAGTGCTTGAAAACTGTGATTTCCTTCTATTTTTGATCTATTAATAACTAGGAAATTACAATAACATTTTAAAATCTGTTTTGAAAAATGCACAGATAGATTAAAAAAAACTAAGATAAACTTCTAAAAAGAAAGAAAAGCTTCAGTGCAAAAATTTTTGATAATGACAAGCATTGTGACTTTGAATGTTTGTTAGGTCTTATTTGGTGACTTGAATCAGCACTGCATGAATTCTTTTTCCTGTTATCTGGGTCATTAGAGCTGTGTTGAAAATGTCTCCAGTGTCTTTGTACATTTTCAAGCCCAGAATGCTTTTTCAGTTCTTCATAAGTGTGACAAGAGTGAGATTTTTCAGATTTTAGGGATTAACTCTGTAGAAGTGAAAATACAAAAAAATCCTCTTAAGGAGGGTCTTGACTTAGGAATTGGGAGACTCGGACTTGGTTATTTCCCCATAAGTATTCTAGCCTCCTGGTGATTTATTAATATGGACCAGACCTGTTCAGTCTTTTATCTATCTCTTCAAAGTAATCAAGTAATCAACCATTGTTAAGTATTTTTTCACATCCCAGTGATCTGGTGACTTTTGTAGTCATTGGAACATGTTCTGATCCTTTCGTAATAAGTAAGGACTGAGAAAGGAACACATTCCAAACCCAAGCAGTTCTATCCTAACCCCAAGAGCATACAAGTTTTTAATATATAAAAATTACACTGAAATATCTTCATGGGAAATTGTGATTATTATGGAGCCAGTGTCTTCTGATGGAGGTAAAAAAAAAATATTTTGCAAAATGACACTCCAAACAGAGCTCTACTTGAATCTTTTCAATTCTTCTTGTGTGCTCCAGTCTTTCTTCTCTAACTTCTATCACTTCTTATGCTCTGGACCAGAAATTAATGAGGTTTTTTTTTTTTACATTTCTCAAAAGTCCCAGAGGGAATATTCACACAAGATTTGTCTTCTCATTTCAGTTTACTCCCTCTTTACAGAAGGAAAGAATAAAATAAAAGCCCTGTTTATGCACATTCCTGCAGAACGTCTACATGAAAAGGGCACGTTGTATATTTAGACCACTTGTAACTTTACAAGCTGAAGGCTAAGTAGGATTTTTTGAGTAGTTCTAATTGCACTATATTGTACTAAACTGTGCTGTCTGTGTAATCAAATACAGTGTAAACTGTTGCTAGCACCTTGCAAGTACCAAACAACAAAACCAGTAATGAAATATGTAAGTACAAATCAGAAGCAACAACTGTACAGTACAAAGTGTTAAATATCATTGCAACTCAAATCTTATCAAATACACATTAAAATTCAGTGCTGTAGAGAGTAAATAGCACAGTATATTTTAAACACCATCCCATATCATAGTAAAGAAGAGTAGAGAAGTTTTTGCAAAACCTGTCAATTTATGCAATGTGTATATCCCCAGATATATACAGGGTAATTTTCTCACAATGGTTCTGATACATAATATTTCAGAAAGCAGGCTGATGCACTTTATTCTAGTATGTCAAGTCTCTCACATAAAGGAGCTTCATTTTTATATACAGGAGAACAAATACTTTGGTATGTAAGGTTCAACTCCAAAGCTCATACTCTCATAGATTTTACATGCTGTTAAGAGCAATGCAGTGAACCAGTCTGACCTTTGGACACTGTTCAGCCTCAAGAGCTGTATTTCCTGATTTCTTCACCATAACAAATAACTCGTGGTATTGGAACATATGCTTGAGAAAGACATCTGACCTCAATTTTAAAGTTCAGATGGTATTTGCTATCTATTTATCACTGTATTACTGTAATGCCCAGATAAGCTTCAGTCAACAGCTATGACTCTACACTCTCTAGAACTTGTCCCTGTGTTTCTTTCCCCAAAAACAGCCATCCAGATCAACTTTCCCTCCCCAGAAGAAAGACAGACTTCTAATGCAAAATCTTCCTTTTTCAGATGGAACTTTTCTATTTATAACAATGATTTCTAGCTGAAATCTAAGCCACTTCGAAATTAATGTACATTTTGCTGTTGGCTTGATAGCCCAAGGGCATACTCCGAAAAAGACTTTGGAAATTTGTAAGAGGATGCATCACTGATGCAGCTTCACTGTACAAGATCATTAGCAAGCTGATTTGGAAAATCACAGTGGTATTGTCAAGGAGAGCCCCTTTTAATGCTCACCTGGTTAGATTGGACATCTTCCTTGTAGATCTACATCTCAGAGAACTTATATAATACAATGTACTCTCATTTCAGATCTAAATAATTAGGGAAAGTGCTAAGAAAAGCACTTGAGCTTGAAAGTCTTCCATTCTTCTAAGACATTGACTATGTGTATTCCTGTCAAAGATCAATGTTGCTACTACTGCCATAATATCCCAAAATGGTTGTAATTCATCAGCAAAGGTTTAATCTCTTAAGTAGAGGCTTAAAATCTTAAGTATATACTTAAACACATTCCTATCAATCAGTGAATTAAAAGTGGTTTTGTATCCTATTGACTTTACAGCTGATTACATTCAGTTTTGAGTAGTAAAGCAAACACAAAAGAGGAACTCTAAATTTCTAATGTCATTTATTATTTCTGTTTCTCCAGCCATCTCCAATCTTTCAAAGAATGAGAAAAACTGTAGGTTATAACATCTGTTGGTGAACTTAAACGTTCCATAGTATCAATTTATTTAATAACTAACTTTCACCAATTTGTAACAATGACCACAACCCCAGCAGAACCCACATCTTGCCACATAAAGAGCATTTTCAAGGATTTCAATGCTTTTCATTATCACTCCTCCAGGAAAAATACTAAAATACTGTTCCAGCATTAAAATTAACTATGTGGAGCTTTGCTAATGCATTCTTCTCTTGATACAAGGATTTTGTGTAGCCAGGATCTCAAAAAACCCAAACAGCATTTCCTTAAGTTTTGTAACTTATTGAACAAATAAGGCTAATGGAAAGAAAAGAAAAACAAGCAAACAAGCAAAACCAAACTACAAACTAGAAAGATGTCATATTTACTGTTTGTGATGAAATAAATATTTTCATCAAAATCCTCTGTATGTTGAGTCATGTCTATAAAATGGTGGGTGTTTGATTATTCCTTGGCTTTTAGCCTTTCCCTTGCATTGACAGTCATGGGCTGGAAGACCTATCTGTTTGCAGTCCAAAATTCAGTAGATATTGTTTTAATAAAATAAATTGGAGCTGGAAGTGAATTACTAGTTTTGCTATTGACTTTGTGGAGGACTGTCAAACCTTATCAGTATTTAGAAGATACTTCCCAGCCAGGGAGGAGAAAAGTATTCATATGCAGAGAGCAGACTTTTTCTGAGCGGGAAATGCACTCATAATCCTGTTTTCTCTCTAGCAGACAGGCATTAAAATTGAATTAAGAAGGTCTCAGTTTTGCTTTCAGTTAAGATACTGACACTATTTGGAGAAGATTCTGTTCTTCTCTTTCTCTGGCTTTCCTTCACCATGGCCATTAGATGATGATTTTTTCTTACCCTGTACTTAAACAATAACTCACAGGCAATTTCAACTTACTTCTAGCTGGTACTGTAATAATAAATAGAAAGAACAAACAAAATGTATAGACAAAGTTAGAATTTCAAATATCTGTAAGAGCATTATATTTTGGATACTAGTTCAGTGTAAAGTTTCATGAGAGATTAAGGAAGTCTAAGTGTCAGTGCACCCTTTGCTCTGGCACATTTGCTTATCTTGGCTCTCTGATGTGTCAGTTCACTTGCAGACTCAGCAGAAAACTAACTCAAAAAAAAGGAAATAGAATAGATTCCTGCAAGCTCAGTAAGTTGAATTGATTCATTGGTAGGCCAAGTGAAAGCTGGAGCTGCTACAAAGGAAGAGGGAGGAAGTGGGGAACTGCTGTAACCCAATTTAAATCTGTTTGTGCTGCTCTAGAATTATTTCAAATAGCACAAAAAAATTAGAGTTTAGAATGCTTAACAGAAAATGCATGTCAGCCATGATGATGTCTTGTGTAATTTTTAAAATTTATGGATATATAATTAGTATTATTTTTGTTGAATGCAGACTTCAGATTAGTGAAAAAAGCTGATTTACTATTTACTAGTATTTTAACATCAGCAGCCTAGAAAAGTATACTTTTTTGTGTATTTCTCCCTCACCTCTAGTTTCTGTTCACAAATAGAGTTGGTTGAAACTATCTTGTAAAGAAAATAAAAACAACAGAAAATTATTTACTTATCATTTACTTTTAGTGGACATTTAGTAGTATAAATATAGCAGCAGCAAAAAGACTAAGAAAAAGGTGGATTCACTATTCAGTAGGGTAAGGAACCTGTTGGTACAGAACACAGAAAAGGCCAAGATTCTCTATGCCTTTTTCCTTTTCTTTTTCCAAAGGTGTTATAGTCTGTTCTTTTATGATTCAGCTTCTTGTACTGCTTGCAGTCTTTGCAAGTGAAACAGTAACCACACTAGAGAAAGACACATTAGGGAGCACCTGGGTCATCTGCACATACAGAAATTAAAGGGCTGTGGTGGGATTGCATCCAGAGGAACTGAGGGAAGTGACCAATGCCACTGCAAGGTCTTTACCATAATGGAAAGGTCCTACTCATCAGGGAACTTGCTGGTGTTTGAAAAGACAGACATTGCAGTCATCTTCAAGAATGCAAGAGGGAAGAGCTAGGGGACTGCAAACTAGTCAGCCTCACCTTGGTCTATGACAATGTTATAGAGCAAATCCAACAGAAGCCATTTACAAATGTATGGATAGCAACATAATGATCAGGAACAGCTCTCATGAATTTACTAAGGGCAAATATTCTCTAGTTAAATTGTCTTGAAAAAAGACTCTGTGAACAAGAAGAGCAGATGTTGTTTTCCTTTCCTTCAGCAAGGCTCCTGACCCCATCTACCATGGTGTCATTATAGGCAAATTGGTGAGATAGGAACAGGATAAGAAGACTACAAAGTGAAAGGAAATTTGGAAGCATTTCTGGCATCTTCTCATTTAGTGATACTCTTTAGAGACTGACTCTTGCATCAGAACTGTTGAATGACTTTATTAATGACATGGAATATGACATGAAATCAAATCTACCCTTAGAAATTCAATAAATACTGGGTCGTGGCTCATGGTCATTATTCTGGAAGGCAGGGTTGCCACTGTGATCTTGACAAGCTTGGAAAGATGGGCTGATGGGGATTTAACAGGAGGGAACAAAGCAAATTCTATTTCATGCAGCTAGGGTGGAATAATCCCACTCAATAGTACAAAATGGGGATTGGCTGATTAGGAAACAGCAAACTGAAGAGGAGTCAGCAATGTGCCTTAGAGATAAGAAGACTGTTCACATCCTGGGCTGCATGAGCAGCATGGTAGCAAGCAGGCCATGGGATCCTTTCCCTCTATTCAGCATTTGTGCAACTGCATCTGCAATATTATGACTCTGCTTTGAGTAGAGGTTTGGACTGCATGACCTCAGGGTGTGTCCTCTAGCCTTAAGCATCCTGTGATTCTAAAAACCTAACTTCATTCACATAATACCTAATTATTAAGACCAGTGCTATCCACCATTACATTTGTTGTTCCTATGTGTCCTTTCTGGGTGCTCAAACCTTTGGAGAATTTGAATCCCAATTAATGTGAGTCCTACAATCCAGATAGCAAAAATTGGTGCAGAAGTGCAATGATATTGGTGTTATTGATCATATCTTTCTAGTGTGACTACTCATGTAGCACTAACAAGATTCACCAAATTCTGTCCTAGGTGGCCACACTTAAAATATGGAATGGATCCTGTTAATTGTTTGCATTCCTCCTAAACCACTGGAATGGACACTTAAGAACATTACATGCTCTCAGCCTCTTTAAACTTTGGTGACTGAGAATATTTTTATCCTTCCATCAATGAGGAATCCTTGCCTATTCTTTATGTCTAGTGACAGTTTTTCAAGTACATATCTATCATTAATTTATAGCTTGAATTTCTGTACTCTTGGAAAAATCTCTTTTATCTGAAATATTGATTGCAAAATTAGGAGTCAGACTTTTCACATTAATGTGCTGAAGAGTTATAATTGATACCTTTCTGTATAGCTTTTGAGATGTCACAAACCTCTTGTCAATCAGGTGACATTTTGTGATTGAGAATGTATTTTTTACACATTCCATAAAACATGATTTTTATAAAGTGCTAGATACCAAAAGCATAAGGAGAAATTGCTATTATTATTATTTTTCCCTAGATTAAAATGTATAACTGAAATTTTTGCATAGTTCCCACAATAGAAGTACACTGCATAAAGATTTACTAATAAAAGGAACCTGCTCTTTCTTCACCAAATAGAACTGTGGAGTATACAGTACACATAAAAATGAAAAATCTCATTTTTGTTGCAAAAACTAAATCTACAGAGAATTAATAAAAAGTGGAGCCACAGCATAATGACATAAAAATTTCCATGCTGACTTTTCTGAGACAAGATGTATGTTACAATTGTGTTACATTAATAAAAGATTAGCTAAATATGCCAATTATCTTTTCAGTGTAAAATTTCCCCCTCATTCAGTATGACTATGAAGTTGGGAAGTATTTTAACAATTTGTTCCATTTTAATCATCACAAGATAAAAATTTACATTAAAAAACCTCTGAGTTTCATCAAAGATAGAGCTATTTCTTTTTTTTTTTTTTAAGTTCCACCTTTTTTTTTTTTTCCTAATTCAGATGATATCAGAATGATTATTAAAAGTAGTGGTCAAATTCTGTTGTAAGCAATTTTACTGGTTTTACTAGAACTGCTTGTAAGGGACTGTAGATCCAGATCTACAGAATGAGAAAGGAATTTTTTTCTTCTTCCTATTTTAATAAAAGCAAGAATAATTTGATAATTCTGATTTTGTGATCATATATATATATATAAAGTATTCAGTGAAAATAGAATGGGTGGTTTTTTTTCATCAAGAGAGTATATTCCAAATGGAAATAGTCAAGTCTTTTTTCAATTAATTTAGTTTAATGCATTTACTTTTGTGCAGTTTGCAATGAAAAGGAATGGTTTATATATCTAGTCTGTTCTAATCTAGCTGGTGTAAACTATTGATTTTAGTGAGGGAGGACAGTAATAATCCCAGCCTGATGAGACTTGTCTTGATTTGAGGACACATTCCTGGATCAAATCCCAGGTTAAGAATGTCAAATGCTTCCACAGAGGCTTAAAACCAGCTACAATCAAAAGTCCTTGAAAGATATTAAGTGAGAAGGAAGAAAGGACATAGAGATTCTATTAAACACAATAATGCTCTTCTGTGAACATTTTTTGTAGAAATGTGGTTCTGTCTTGTTAAATTAACAGAGGTTATCATTTTTGTAACTATCTCTATCTGTTATATAAATATACATTTGAGATTCTAAAATGTGACAGTTCAAATTTCTGTAATTTTTTGCTGAGTTTTTCACTGTCATTTTAGAGCTAGGGAATAAAATTCTAAGAGAATGTTAGAATCTCAAAAACATACAATATACAAAATATACAGAAATATACAATAAATTTATTTTCAATATAACTGAAAGCAAAGATCAAGGCTTTTAATGCATTGAGGGCAGTCAATTTCCTATTAATTTCTGCTTATCCACATTATATGAGTTGCATATTCAGAACTGTACGTAAGGGATTTCAATACCCTGTTTCAATTAATTTCTAATGATAATTGGGAATCAAAACCCTTTGTATGGCTTTGATAACCTAACAGAAATATTTTAAGGACTCCTATAAACATTTAGGGAACAATTCTACTTCAAGCATGTGAGTTGACATTAAGATAATTACTTATACTCTTTAAGTAACCTTTATCATCATTTGCACCCAATTTGGGGTTTAATTCAGAATGAAGTAGGAGTCTTCAATGGAAGTCAGTGGTCAGCTGGGAAAATGGGAATCTTCTGTCTTGATGATCTTCACACTGTATTCTCTGGTCTGATTCACACTCCATTTTGAAAAAACCGTGTAAAAGAAAAAGAAAGACAGCCCAATACCATCCATCTTTTCCTCTTTTCTGTCAACCCCAGCTCAACCAGCAGCATTCCTTGTATTCCCAAAGTTAAGTTTCATACAACATTAACCAGAGAGGAAAGCAACTAAGAGTAAGAAATTAATAATTTATGGTCAGAAAAAATAGAAGTGTTATTGCAGTAAAAACTATGTGGGGAGGTTGCTCCAAATGGCAATTCTATAGCACAAAGGATCTAATAATGATGTGGCTGCAGGCAGGGACAATGACAAGAGGACAGAATAATATATTAACAGAATGATGAGACAATATAAGTCTAAACAATCCTGCATGTTTTTTACTGATTTTAGAAAAAAGTGTTATTTTCTAGATTTGCATACTTAGCATGCTTTGGCAAATGTTACTGCATTCAACTGATGACTAAGAAGGAAAGAACTTTCAGTTCCCAGGCAGAAATGGTAAAATTATCTTAAGATATTGATTACATTTGTTTACTTTCTGTTTCATAAATAATGCTGAAACAAACTTATGTTTAGGATATCATATACTGGTGGCTTTTCTGTCTTTTATTTCCATAATTTAACTGAGATGCTGTACAGGAAAAGCTCTGAAAGAAAAAAATAATGGCGCATTAAAGAGAATGAAGTTTTAAAACTCGTGGCCATGGTGTCACACTATAACATGACATTATATATGTCACACTTAATATTTTAAATTGCATTCCATGTGTTAGATTGAGATTGTCATACAAAGCTGTGTCCTTGGCTTAGCTAGCTTTTCCAAAAAAGTTCCTATAGTAGAATTTCATTTTTCCAAACTCCAGCTCATTATGATTTTTACTGTCCAAACACATATGCACAAAGGAGCACAGAGACACACATTCCTGTCTGTAACGGGAGGAGTTTCTCCATATCTGTGGAGCAGCTGGGAATCTTCTGCAGGACTAAGGTGGGATTACAGTTCCATTTTAATGTTTATACTCACAGATAAAAGCTATGGCCCATGCAGCAGGGAAGATAAGATGGCTGACAGCACTAAGCTGCCTTCACTAAGCGATGCTGATGGCTGCCTTTTTGGCAGCCTGGGGCACTATGCATGATTAAAGAGAGAAACTTAAGCTAAACCAGACACTTTAAAAAGAAATACACTTTGGAATAATGTTAACTCTACTTAGCACCTAGGATTTCACTGTATATATCTTAATAGTCTTAAGCAGCTCCCTTTGTAAGCAATTCATCCAGGAGTTGATGTGTCAAGTTTAATACGCATCAAGAAATGCTCATTTGTAACTAAAAGGTTCATAATGCAGAGGAGCTTTTCATCTTGGACATGTAATCACCAGCCTCCAAGCAGAACACATCAGAATATATATCCTGGGCTTGAGCTCTAGATCTGCTGCAAGGAAAGGGTGGCACAGATTTTCTTGCTGTTATTTCCCTTCACAGTCTCCAAAACTCAAAAATAATCTGTATATGTTGGACAGATGCTGAAAATGTGCAGAAAATTGAAAGCTATTTTCACTGGAAATTGTATATGTAAAATTTAAGATTTATCTTGGCTAGCTCAGGAGGCAGAAAACAGCTGGTGAGGGTAAGAATACTTCCTTTTTTTTGCTGTCTTTGCCTGTAGTAAGCCCTGTTCCACGCTGAACTTATTAGGAATGTTTGTCTCGTTAAGGTCACCAAAAGATGAAAAACCAATTAGGAGTGATCAGGCGTGCTTTGGCTTTCAAATGGATGGATTTCCACCAGCTGTGATCCGCTGAGATCCCTTCCAACCTTTACCCATTCCATCAGTCTCCTTGCTGTGCCTTCATATGTTATACTGCCCTACAACTTTCTAGATAACTTAGTTTACACGCTATAAAACTTTAAAGAGAAAAACTTTAAAGAGAAGTTTTAGTAGGCAAGCAACCAGGCAACCAACTGGGTAAGGAAGGATGAAGAACAAAATTAATGAAGTCCTAGAAGTGGGAGTACTCAGGTCTTCATTTATACTGAAACTACCTTGACAATTTCTTTAACTTCATATTTGTTCAAATATTATATAGTCTTGACAATTTTTGCAGAAGATGAGAAACTGAATTTTATCTTTTTATCTTTAATTATATTAAAGAATAATGGTATCCTGTCTTTGGTAGCTGGTCTTCCCAAGAGCATCTCTTCCAACCTTTCTTTCCTCTAGAAAGATCCATGATTTTTCAGGTTCATCTGATTATCCAAATTAAAATTTGTCATGAGAACAATATGAGAGCTTCTTATATGGGAAGTTTATTGTCATAAAGCCCAGGTTCTGCAGAAGGTTATCGGGTCTTTTGCACACAAACTTATATTAGTTGAACAGCAAAGTTCTTTAATGTTATTCTAAACAAATGTAGTTGGCTAATATTCTTTATAGTATCAAATGCCTTCTTTTTGTCTTTGTTTTGCTTATCTGTTTTTTTTTCCCCCCAAAGATTGAATATTCTTCTAAGAAGAAGTTTTTTTAATGAAACATACTGATGTAAATAAAGAATCAATTAGTGTGGGGGTGCAGTGCTGAGAAAGTGCAGTAGCTTTAATTTGTCCTTCATTGAATCTTCAAAAATTTAAGTTTAAATCCTTAGTCTGATAGATTCATTTAAATGCAATATCACAATAACAGAACATAAGGCTCTCAAATAGACAATTTTTAAGGTCTTAGAACAGTGTCCCTGCTAGGGAGAAAGTGACAAAAAGAGTGTTTTCAATAGACATTTAATATTTTTGTAGTAATCAGTAGTGTATCATTTCCTATAATCCTTTATGAAATATTTGCTACAGGCTGCAGCTGTAGAAATATTAATTTTGGTCTTCTTGGAAAACTGTGGGCGGTAGGGAAGTGGATTTTTTCTCAGGTCTAATTCTATAGAATTATCTAAATGAGAAAATATAAACTTTCTTTTGATTCTTTAAAAAGCTTGAAGGATTTCACTATTGATATTTATGAACCACTCAACTAATTCCACATAGCAGTAAGGAGGTTCTGTTCAAAGGAATGCAAAATTTAAAGGACCAATGATGTCCCATTAACATCAAGTATTAGAATTAATTGAGACTTTATATTTGAGGAAAAAACCCTAAAATATAAAACTTACATGCCCTTTCTCATCTCACACACTAAATTTGTGACACTGCTAGGGACCATTTTTAGATTCCTGGTACACTACTTTAGCAGAATTACGCCAGAGAGCTGAGAAGAATAGTAGAAATTATCTGACAGAAACTCTTAAACTGTAGGTATGGCTAGAACCTCTCCCTACCCACCAGTAATGGAATACTGCTTCTTACTGCTCAAGGTTAGAATTTCATGCAGAACTTTAAGCATGCTATTTCCATAGAAATCTTGAAAAATGGCATAATTGATCAAGCATATGATTTATTCTCAGTATGCAAAAGAGAATATTAAAACTAAAAGCTTGATCTTGCAGCCTCCAGGCATATTCAAGAGCTATTTTTCTTTACATACAGTAATCCTCCAAAATTTCTGGTAAATGGAAACATCTATCAAATTGATTTTCAGGGATACATATGGAATATATGTATGTAATATATTTAGATACCCTGGAAAATATGATGTTATGTCAAATTGAAATGTCTCTTGATTCCCCTCTCCAGGAAACCGGAAACCTAAAAACTAATTCCAGGAAAGACTACTATACTTAAAAAAAAAAAAAAAAAAAAAAAAAAAAAAAAAAAAAAAACCTAAGCGATGGTCACCTCTATTCTAAAGATAAACAATAGCTGCAGTAGCTGAAACTGTACACAAGTGTGGGAATAAAAACAACTCCAAGAGAATCAATTAAATAGCGTTATTTAGAAAGCTACACTAAGCCAAAAATGTTTTTCTCTTTCCCTTTCTGTTTGACAGCTGTTAACTGTAAGGGACAGTAAGGGCCAGTGGAAGGAAAAGGGCCAAAAGAGTTAATTTCCTGAGCTGAAAAATGCAATAACAAAATGTTAATAGATTTGAGAAGCCGGAAAAAGTGAGAGTAACATGATCCTTTTTTTCACATGACATGATAAGCTAAGAGGAGTAACTGATAAGCTAGACATAGATATGTGGGAGAATTAAGCAGTTTTTCCCAATCAGTGCATAAAGATAGATACCCTGAAGCTGAAAGCTTCCCATGCAGGTCCTCATACAGTATGACTTGTGAGATATTGGTCTCTGTTCAGCTGTGACACAAGGAATGCTGAGGGTCCTCTCAGAGGAAATGGGATAACTTACTCTAGCAAAGCTCTCCTGGAACCCATGGAATAAAGATGCCTATCAGCAGCCTGCTTCATGGCCAATATGGTCAGACAATTTAAGAATAAAAAATTGATAAGAACGAAATAAATAACAAGCCTGAACAAATTGTTCAGACAGTCTCCAATGGGCACTAAATCCCAGGCTGTTTCTATGCCAAACTCCTAGCTGCATTAATTAAAATGGAGGTGGGTTTCATCACCTTCTTTTTATTATGGTGTCTTACTTGAAAGGCTGGGAAGGCAATGATGACTGGTGAAGTTCCAAGATGTCCCTTGATTTCAGTGTTTTATATAGTTGACATTCGTAAAGGATCATCAATGCAATATTTTGGTGCTTGTATGTGTTGTCAAGAGCAAAGCAACTGAAAACAATTTAGCAGAAACAAAACACATTCATGACGTTATTCCACCATTACTTTGAGAAGTTAATGTTTTTGGAGCAGAGCTATGTAGCTCATATCATGTTCATAACATGAATCAAAGGATCAAAGGATCCTAACAAAGGATCTTGCTACTTATTTAATCCCTAGGCATTAACTTGAACCCAAAGAACAGTTAATTTTTGAGAAAATATAATACTTTTTGCGAAGAATTTTATTTTTTAAGAAGGCTCTAACTCTCTAGGGAAAGAAAATTTTAAAATTAAAAAATTGGTGGGTTTTCACAGACCAAAAGAAATGGAGAAAGAAAACCTAAATGAAATTAAGACAGTGTGAACTTTGACAAAATTCTTGACCAATTTTAGGAATGCCTAGGTAAACCATGTTTCTTTCAAAGTGTAGAACTGAAATGCAGATGCAATAAAATGGCTTGTTTAATGAAAACCTTTTAGAAAATATATTAAGAGGGAAGACATGTCAGGAAAGATGGGCATATTCATTCAGCATTGACTGAGGAGGCTGGAGCTTTTTTCAAAGACCTTACATAAAACTCCACAATGTTGCAATGTATTATTATCCTCCCCACCTCTCTGCTGCATATCTTTTCTTACCTTCTCTCATATTATAGAGATAAAAATCTTGTCCAAGAGAACCGAGATTTCATAGTGCCAACTACAGCAAAACAGAAATTCAACGAAGGAAAGGCAGGGCACCATACATCAAGTAGTCATTTGAGGCCAGTAAATTATGACCATAACTAGAGCCAGTATCATTTAAGTACTCTTTGGTTTCTGATGATAAAGCACTAGCTTACTGCAGCGTTGACAACAATCCTATGGCTCCAGCTTGTGGCTTGTCCATTTGCTACCCAGCCATCCACTATGAATTTAATATAATACAATAAACAATCTCACTCATCAGAAGCAGAAACAGACTCAGATTTAAACCAACAGAAAAGACTGATAACCAAGCAGAGGAAGACAGAGAGAAACATGATGTGAGTTCATGCCATGCAGCTACTAAACATGCCAATAGCTTCAGCAGAGGGAACTAAGGTAGTCCACGTATGACAACCAAGAGGAGAGAACGTGTGTAGCGAGTATCACTTATGACAAAACTCTAAATGCTGTTAATTTTTGAACCTGAGCTCATAAAGATGGTAATAGCAACAAATCAAATGTATAATTAAGCTTTGTGATAGTTTTGCTCCATGGCAGTAAGCAACCTGCATTGTTATTCCAACAGACTTTTCTAGTACATAGGTAGTTGAACAATACTTTTTAATTCATGTGATCATGTAATACAATGCATGCTACAATGAAATAAGGCAATTCACTAAGATCTCCTGTGATGTTCAGATCATGATAAGCCACTCTGCCTTCCTCATGAAGCTCATAACATCTGATTTAATTGCTACTTATCTTTCAGAATGGCATCCATCATCTTAGCTGTCCCCAAGCCATATCAGCTTTTGGTTGGAAGCACATTCAGACAGTACATTAGGTCCAAATTTTAATGTATGTATTTGATTGGTTATTTTCAAGTTCTCCTTGCAATTGTACCCGCACTGCACTAAATATGAAATGTTAGCATGATATGAGTGAGGAGTTCAAGTATTTGTTTTGATTGAATTTTGAACTTTTTTGAACTTTTATCAAGTCCTTGAAAGTCTTTCTGGTAAAAAGGTAAAACACCCTAAATCTTGATATCACAATCCATAAATTAGTGTAATAAGGTCTGAATGACTTAAATTCAGATATCTACTAACCGTCCAAACTGAGAGCTCAGTCCTTGGTCAGCTGGTGTGTGTTATACACATGAGGAAGAATCAAAGAGAAAAGTATACTTATCCATACTTCTCTCAAATTTCAGGAAGTTTTTTAAAAAGCACATAAATTTTAACAGCTCTGAATCCTCTCTTTCTAACCAGCTATCACCATATCAATGTATTTGCAATATGAATAAATATGCAAACATACAGGTGCATATATATTTATTATTTAGCAATGATAACTGAAACTACTCTACCTGAAAAGTATCTAGAATAATGTCTGTGTCATGGCCTGCTGTTTGAGACATAAATTACCAATCAAGTAACAGCTGATAAAGAATTTTCTTTCTAAGAGCCTTGAAAAAGGTCATCAAGATACAGCCTTTGAGATAGCTCACAGGCTCATTCTTTGTACTTAATATATTCAGGGATTTCTGTTTTCTGCATTAAACACATTGCATCAACACACTGGCCAGAGGGACTCAGAAAAAAAATGTGGGTTTTTATTTATTAGATTTTACAGCAAAAATGCTCAAAAATACAACTTTATTTTCAGTAATTATATCTGGGTTTTGCCACCAAAAAGTGTTTCATCACGTTTAACACTTGAGAACCATGTAAGCTACATGTGCAAAAACCTGACCAACCATACCCCAGAAAGAATTTCTGATCTAATAATAAGTCTTATTTAATGTGAAAACTCAAAAGCCTGACCACAGGAAGAGTTGTGATTCCCTGAAGTATAAGAGCTCTCCTACTAGATCAGACTGGCAGCATACCCAGTCTGGCCTGCAGGCTTCAGATTTTTTTTAGTGTTTTCTTTTTTATTATTGCATGTGTCCTTGCAATAGATTATAAATCTATTAAGTAGGGGGAGAAAAACATTCAAATAAACTAAACACAACCAGAAATAGAAAATCTCTTTTTGTTCCTAGTCTATGAAATAAATTCAGAATTTATGTAAGGGATGTCTGTGTTTTTAAACTGAGAACAACATCATGGCTCATCAGGGGATGTACAGTTGGGGTTTTTTCCAAGCACTATTTTCAGGTTATATAAAGTTTTCTTTTGAGATGAAGACAGTGAAGCAGTGTCATCAACAAAAACTGTAGCATCTAAAATAAGATACAATGGAAGTCTATTTGTACCATTGTTTAAAGGTATTTAGAGCCCCCTTTTTAACTCAGTTGTTAGCAAAGCAGTTTTTTGGTTCATTAGTGTCAGTTTGAGAACACTCACTAAATGGAATCATTTTTTCAGTCATGTTTCTTTGAAGAAAAAAGTACTCCCATGAAAAGATTTTATTCTCTAAGTGTTCAGAGAAAGTTATTTTATTCTTTTAGGGCTTGGTGCATATTTATCTATTTGTTAATAATTTAAACACTGGGAATAGTAAAGGAATTTTTCATGCAATATCTAATTTACTCTCAATTACCTCTCTTATCAATTTCTCTCCAGTTACTGATGTGTCCAGTCATAGTTTTTTTCTCTGTCCAATTTCTCTGACAAAATGTTATAATTTACTTCTTTTCACTTTATACACTTTCTCTGCCCTCTAAATTGTTTCAATTGTTGGATAACATTTCTTGGCAGCAGTCACTAACAGCAGTTAAAATTTTATAACCTTTATTTCTTATAATTACAAATTGAGCCATGAAGGTAGCAATTGAGAAAAGTGTTTTTATATTCATTCTGTAAACTATACATAGTGGTTATACCTCTCCAGAAGTAAAAATATGATTTATTTTCTTTTATAATCTCAATCTTATAGAAAATTTTGATTTTTTAAATCCATTTTTTCATTGCTGTTTAGAGGCATAAGCAAGCTCTTTCTAAAGATGTATTGTTTATCAATTTTGGGAGCTGAATTTGCTTCATTTTTTTAATGTTAAAATGAGAATTGTGGTCATCAGCTAATTTTTGATTAATTAATTTAGAATAATTTGTTTTCCTCCAGAAGTAATTAAGAGTTTGACAATAGCAGTGGCATTAAGAACTAATGAATTACACAAACAATTCTAAAATAGAAATTATTTTTCATGGAAGTATGCAAAAATATTTTGACAATTACTTTTGTAAAGCAATACAGTGACTAGTAAGGATAATTTTCAGCCGTGTTGATTTATTTTGCATGTGTTCTTTTTAGAAGAATGGGCAAGAGACACAGACTTTTAAAACTGGGGCACTTTTGTTGAAATGTCATCTGAGGAGGCTGGGAGGTGAGGCTTTGCAGTTTTCAGTCTTTCCTTAACTGACTATAAGACCTAATGATATTGACAATTTTCCAAATTTTTTATCTACAATAGAATCTATAGTAAATTTGTATCAGATGTTTTCATTAGCCAAGAAGGATTTGTCCAAGGACACTGTGCTTGGATTTTCCCAAATTTTAATTGGTTACATCACCATCATCATCATCATCATCATCTAATCTTCTTAGCAATGAAAAACTCATAGAAAATAAGGAAATTTGATATTATAATTTAATTTCATGCTATAGCTTTAATTTTTGACTTGATAACATAAAATACATTGAATGAATCTTATTTCATTCAAGGTGATAAATCATGTGCTTTATAGGAAGAATGTATGTAGTGTACATGAGGGGGAATATTTCTGGCATCTGTGCCTTCTTCTATGATTGAACAAGCTAGACCAAATTCCCCAAAGCCTGATGGGCTGCTTCCAGAGTTTTGAAAGGTTCTCAAAGAAGTTAGTCAAAGAAATGAGATTTCAGTTCTGTTATCAAACATAGAAAAAAAAATAATCTTAGGTGATTAAATTTGCATATTTAGATTGCAGATGAAGTTCTACTTTACTTTACACCTCATGTTAATTTGTTATGCAGTGTTGCAATGCTTGCTCAGACAGTTTTATTACAGAATCACAGAATCACTACATCAGAAGAGACTTTCAAGTTCATCGAGTCCAACCCATGCCCTAACACCTCAACTAAACCACGGCACTGAGCGCCACATCCAATCTTTTTGAAACACATCCAGGGATGGTGACTCCATCACCTCCCTGGGCAGACAATTCCAGTACTTTATCACTCTTTCAATAAAAAAACTTTTTCTTAATATCCAACCTAAATTTCCCTTGGCGCAGCTGAAGACTGTGTCCTGTCTTTCTGTCAGTTGCTGCCTGGTGAAGGAGAACAACCCTCACCTGACTACAGCCACCTTTCAGGGAGTTGTAGAGAGAGATAAGGTCACCCCTGAGTTTCCTTTTCTCCAGGCTGAACACCCCCAGCTCCCTCAGCCATTCCTCACAAGGTTTGTGTTCCAAGCCCCTCAACAGCCTTGTTGCCTCCTCTGGACGTGCTCAAGTGTCTCAATGTCCTTCCTGAACTGAGGGGACAGAACTGGACACAGCACTCAAGGTGTGACCTCACCAGTGGCCAGCACAGGGCAAGAATTTCTATGCTTGACTCAGCAAAGGGTGACTTACACATGGCTCTATCTCACCTTTTTCTGCAAATACGCTGTTGAAAGTTAACATTACTACCTTGCTATGGAGAAGCTGAGGTGAAGTGCGAGAAGGTCCTGTGTACAGTGATTTGCAGGAAGCCAGATAGCCATCTCCCTCCTCTAAGAAACTGCACCAATCAAAAGCTTTCAATATATATAAATTAAGATTTCTTTGTCATTCTTCTATCATGGTCAACTCTTTTTTTTTGCAATACACTCACAAAACATTTTTCTTGTCTTCTATTATTGTCCTAAATAATGACAAACCACTGTCATATACAAGGTGATGATCTTTTCATACCGGTAATGTAACAGCCATGCTTCATTTTTGTCTCAGTATTTCCAGGTCTGGTTTCCAACCTTAGATAGAGCAACTGAACAGGTTATTATGTTTCTCAATGGATTTTCATTTTAAGTCTGAAATGGAAGACAATTTTCTCTTTAGACAATCTAGCGCACATGAATCACTTATGTTAGAGAAAGCTTACCATGTGGCCATGGTAACATTAAATTTTCCTATTCATACAGTGAGCTCCATACAGCCACAAAACAAAAACAAACAAACAAAAAAAAGAGAGAAATCGCAATTTATTTTTTTTCTTCAGTCATTTAGATTTAGCATTCATTCTTCCTGAAGTGAAATTAAAAGGCTGGAGAATCTGCAGCCAGTAAAAAAAAAATCCTTTTGGAACTAATCCATATCTGGTTTGAAGTCAGTGATAGTTTTTCTAGTTGACTTCATTGATGCTAGATCAAATAACTATAAGTGATGGTTTGTCTGCTTTCTTACTATAAGTTGAATTTGCAAGTGAACATTTGGCCTCACTGAATTTCATCCTTTTTTTTTTTTCTTTTACTTTAGTCAGTCTAAAATTTCACCCATTACATTTGAAAATAAATCAAACCCCACCAGATTCCTATGGCCTGAAGTCAAGGAACAAAGATACTCAGGATTGAATATATTTAAGTAGTGTCACACTTCTAAAAGCAATCAGATGTTTCAGAAAAAAAAGTTTATGGGTAATCACAGGACATCAGGTAGGCAGCCACATAAATGAAGCATAATTGGCTAACTACAGATTCTAGTCAATAGCAAAATGTTTGATAAGGTGACCTTTTAAACTAACCTGCTTAAAAGATGCAATCTTTATGAAAAGACAGACACAAAGAAGCCTATTAGCAATAGGTAAGTTGTAAAGAAAAGCCATCAATCAGATTTGATGATAAAAAAGGTCAGTTTTCAAAAAGCCCACTTAACCACTGAAGCCTTTTGCTTCAGCAGGAACAATTGCTTAATCAACACCACTTAGCTCCAATAGTTAAATTCAGTTCGAACAGAACGTGGTCATCTTGCTTGTTCAACTATAGTTCATACCAAAGCAGGAGATTATAAATCTTTTTCTGTGGTTCTTTATTTTAAAAAGATGTTCTGAAAAATGAATTCTGTAGTTTCTGCTGCAATGCTAGGAGAGCAATCCAATGCAGCCAAAATGACTGCACAGCAATATCTGGAGCTTAAATGGAAATAGACATTGCTACTTACCTAGTCAACCAGTGACTCACTTTAAAACACATGGCCTTCACTTTAGAAATCTTTTCAAATCTCTCTCAAAATGCCTAGAACTGTTGCACAAGAGAAAAAGGTCGCAATCAAGAAACAACTACACTGGTTATCCTGGGGTAGGGAGGCTTCACCATTACCTCTGCATGTGACAAGGTTCTATCTGTTGCACCTGAGGATTATTCACTTAAACTCTGGATACACAATCTCCTTTATTCACCTGGTGTTAGGATGTAACACTATAAAACATCCTGATTCAATAGCAAGATCTAAACACAGACAAGAAGAACTAGTTCCTTAATTTCTCTTTTTCATTCGTTCCTTAATTTCTCTTATGCATTAGTAAAAGTCTGAAGGATACAAGACAATTTAATCCTAAATAACTTACTTTATCAGGTGAAATTTAATTTAAATGTGTTTCTTTGTTTGCTTGTTTGTTTTTCAGAAGGCTTATTCTGATTTCATCTTTAACTGAAACACAAAGAAGGATGTTAAGGTACAGACTTGTGTACAGGTGACTAGCACAAGAAAAGCCTTCCTTTCCATTGCATTGGCTCTCTGGAAATCTGTGGTGTAAAGAGCCATGCCTTCCTAGCAATAGGTTCTATTGAAATGTATTTCATTTTATATGGAGGTAGAATTGTGAAATAGGTATCATTTTACCATAACAATGAAATGCATTGCTTTTACGTTGGGTGGAGTGAGTTCAGTGCACAGACAGACTTTCACATCTCCCAGCTTTCATCAGGAAAAGCAGCAGAGATTCAGGCTAGTCACCCTACTCTAGGAATGGCAGTTCTGCTTTCCATATTAATCTCATATTTTTTTAAATCTCCGAGACAGAACTTGACAGTTGTAAGACAACAAAGAGAAAAAAAAGGGGAGGAAAGAAAAAGAAGGAAAGACAATTTGTCAGTCTTTACATGAAACATTGCTTTTTACTCATTTCTGGCCTCTAAACATGAAAGATCTTGTTGGTGTCCCCAGTTAAATGTAGGAGATCAAAGAATCAGTGGTATGTAACCTGCTGTCTGTCTAGCAATACTTCAAGATAAAAATCAACTGAAAATTATAGGAAAATGTGCCAAAAGTTGCTAGAATGTAGCTCCTTTTTTTTTTTTTTCCTTTTCTTTTAAAAAAAACGAGGCAAATTTCTGGTGATCTTTCCTGACTGTTTCCTGTTACCACACAACTACGTAGGTATCAAATAGAGCATTAAATTACAGGAAGAAATACCATGAATGCAAAGTTCAAAAAGTATTTGTGTCAGAAATACCAAATTATTGTTTGTCTCCCACGGCATTCACAATATACTAGATACTCTGTATGGTCTATATGACTTTATTTATTAAGAATTTTACTTAGAAGAGTGAAAAATTTTGATTTTCAGATAATATTTTAGATAAAAAATAGGAAAAAAAGTGAGTCTGAAATATTTTGAATTTCCCTTCTTTTCCTCCTACATTTCCCCTTTAAATTCACCCTTTCCAATTATTTGAGTACAAAAGACTGAGAAAATAGATGAAGAAAGAAAAAAATGAAGAAAAAGGAGAATTGTAAAGATGAGGATTGCTCTTTTTAACAATACTGTCTCTTCTTCCAAAATGTTTAGACAATATATTTTTGCTGTTAGTGTGGGTTTTTGTTAAGACTTATCATTGCAAAAAATTCTGCTGATTTTTTTGAGCTTTTTTCTTCTTTCTTTGACTGTCCATATAAATCTGGTTATCTGTAAAGATCTGTGATAATTTGGTGGACTTACTCCTCGTCTGATTCTTTCACAGCATAGAGTCAGAACCAGTAGAGTTTAAGTCCTAGCACCATTGTCATTCCCCAGTGAAGGGGAGATACCTCTGTGACTGATATCAAAGCATTGTAACATGGATTTTAGTGGCCTGGAATTCACTTTCTACCAAGCTTTAGGTCTTCACATATTCTCATAGCTTTAGTGCTGCAATTCTACCTCTTTTAGACTGTTGCTAAAATAAACTCAAACATACCCCTAATGCAAGATTTAGCTGTAACTTTGCCTATGGGAGGGATGTACTACTCAGACTTTGTGTTCTCTGCACTCCTCAAATGGATGATGTGTGAGTTTGAAAGGCTCTTTGATGCCAGAGCTACTCTGCTATCCCCCTTGTGTAAGCTGCTTTGAGACTTTGAGATGAAAAGTGCTATTAAAGTTCTAAATGGTATTGCTGTTATTATTTATTATATATTAAGCTAGAGTAAACTGCACATTACTTTTTTATGTTTATGCTTGGAAAGGGGAATGTATAGATAACTCATATTTGATAATGTAGGTATTTGGAACATTTGCTCTATGCCCTACCATCTGTTTCCATTATTAAAGCCAAGGGAGAGTTTTACCTGGGTGGAAACAGAACAAAGATGGCAAATTCATTTCACTGTTGTATGTATGTATTGAATGAGGGATGTTTCTCTGTTCACTTTCTAGTATTCATACTTCATCCAGCTGTGATTGTCTGCTTTTTGTCTTCAGTACCTTTGTGCCAGTTGCAAATGGTGCACATCACTGGGTTATGAGAAACTTAATAGTTTCATAAACTTTATTACAATGTCTCTATAAACATCTCAAAATCTAAAATTACAAATAATTTTTTCTCATTAGCAATGGCCTATAAACAGTTTATTGGTTCACCAGTACTGAATCTGTGTAAATAATACGTGCAGGACCAGAGGAAATAGCCTACATACTGTTAATCACACCCTGGACTATGAAAACCAAAATGCGTGACAGCAAAGATAGCAAACATCCAACACAAAGAGCCACAATGAAATTTCTTGATTTAAACAGAACTCCTGAGGAATTAGCTGAGAGCTTTAGCATGAACATTTAAGGTATAATGAAATCCATAGGCATACATCAACAGATTTCTGGCAAAGATGCTCTTTGCAGGTTTCAGCTTTTTTCAGATTGTCTGTCATGGCCACATTTGCCCTTAGTTTTAGATTCAATAACAAATCCTTCAAAGATAATTGTAGAATATGTTAATGCCTTGTACAAAATGAGTCTTCACCTTCAATGTGGTGCCTGGCCACTAAAATGGTATTAATTGCAATATTAATTGCTGCAGTGTTAGCAGTCTGCTAGATAATTACAATTATATGCAATTCAAAGTCTGAAGTCTTCTAAACTGAAACGTAATCTTGGGTTCCACAAACTGACTGTGGTCTCTGTCAAGTAGGACACACATTGCACATGTGAGTGGTATTCAAATAAAGTCCTACATTTTCAAGAAATATGTGTTGTGGGGTGTTTCTAATAAGAGAATCCAAAGCACCAGCCACATACAGAAATCTGGCATAAATTTTGAGACCATGGCCTTAATATTCAGACAGGCACAACATAAAAATGTATCAGAAAGTGATAAACAGTAAGAGCCATAAGGAAAATTCCTTGAGTTTGTCACTGTGTTAGTTTCAGCTAGAAAAAAGATTTTTTTTTTTTTCCTAGTATCTGGTAGGGGCCTGGGTTTGGATTTGTACTGAAAACAGTGCTGATAACACAAAGATGATTTTGCTATTGCCAAGCAGTGCTTGCACAGAGCCAAAGCCTTTTCTGCTCCTCACACTGCCCTGCTGTCAAGAAGTAGGAGATACATGGGAAGTTGGGAGGAAACACAGTTGAGACAGCTGACCTCAACTGACCAAAGGGATATTTCAGACCAGAGAGTGTCACACTCAGCACATAAAACTGGGAAAGAAGGAAGAGGTGGGATGTCCAGAGCGATGGTGTTTGTCTTCCCAAGTCACCATTACATGTGATGGAGCTCTGCTTTCCTAGGTATGGCTGAACACCTGTCTGCCCCATGGGAAGCAGTGAATTGATTCCTTGTTTTGCTTTGTTTGTGTGTGGCTTTTGCTTTCCCTATTAAACTGTCTTTTTCTCAACCCATGAGTTTTCTAACTTTTGCCCTTCTGATTCTCTCTCCCATCCCACTCGGAGAGTGTGAATAAATAGCTACAAAGAACTTAGTTGTCAACTGGGGTTAAACCTCAACAGACCCCAAAACTGAGAAAGTGGCACCTAAGTTAAATTATTTTCAAAACTTCAAAGCCTCAGGAGGCCTTCCAGATGGCAAAAGGAATAGTCTTTTTTTTTTTTCACAGGTTTCAGCTTTTTTTGATGACTAAAAAACGATATTGTAGGATTGTTGTTGATTGCAGGCAGAATTGCTCAAGTGCAGTTTTTAAATGCTTCATATAATAAGACTATGAAATTATTCCACACATGGATTGTTTAAAACAGCTGCAGTAAGTGCCTGAAATTATTTCATCTAGTACAATGCCATTTTAACTACTTTTTTAAATTTAGAAAAATATATGCAATTAAGGTGCAATTACCGAAAAATGAAAGTGCCAGTGTAATTAAAATACATTAAATGCATAAATAAATCCAAAATTCCTTCTGATTTATTTGTCTGCTTCTATACTCTGAATTGTTTTTTCAAGATAATTTCTTTCACATATATTTTAGGAAGCTTAGCTGGTGGAAAACATTTCCCATATGTCAAAATCATTTAACATCTTTCCCAAAATAGTTAAATTAACACTTACTTTAAAATAAAATTAGACATAACATCCAAAAGAGCTGTAGATCAGAATGTGGAAGTAACAGTCCTGAGAGCTAATGTTCAATTAAACCAAGAACAAACTTGCTCAGCATTACTTTCAGCAGAAAGACACTCCTAGTTCTGCCTCCCTAGAACTGAAAGGATTGAACTGTTTACTGAAGAAACAGGAATTAAAAACTTAGGAATGGAAAAATTGTATAGTGTAAAGAAAACTTAAAAGAGATGTGTCCACCTTCTCTCAGAGCACTAGACATCCAGAAAAGTTGACATGCTGCAACTTCATGACTCATAAAAAAGAAAACATTATTACACAAGCATATTTGGGAACTAATTGTCTGAAGGTATCACCAAGGCCAAGGGTTTATCTGGGTTGAAAACAGGATTTCACTTCTACACAGATAACAATAATATACAAACCTGTAACAGTAGGATTAAGTGTTTGACCCTGCACTGAATGGGTTCCTTACAACTTCAATGGTGTGAGATCCAGACTGGAAAAGAGAATTTTAGAAAGATTAAAATACTCTTTCTTCAGAATATAAGAAAGACTTTAAAAATAAGAGATTAGGAAAATGTTTTTCTGACAATGAATCTCATAACTTTGTGATGGGTATTTCTTCTCTGTTGTCTTAATTTGGGCATGAATTAGTTTTCATCCTTCTTTTCAGGGGTAAGCCTAAAAGCACTATCAAAATCGTCATCAATAAAATGTAAATCAGTCACAAATAGAATGGATCCAGACTACCTAATATTAAAGGACTGTTAGAAATAGTAAGCAGTATATGCTGAGAAAAAACAAAATATTGGGATTTCTTATTGTATCTAAAAGAGTGTTGTACATCAACTAAAGTCAAACTGAAAGCAAATAATGTCTAAGGAATTTTAATGTATCTTGCAAGTAATGTATACTATGTACATTTCTGCTGAGGATGTAGAAATTGCTCTTATTTTTAAGTGAATAGCAGAATTAATACTGCATATTCAGATGAAGCCTGCACAGATGATCAGAGAATATTTTAAAGCTAACCTCAGAAGTCTCACCTACCCTTTCACTGGAGAGTCAATAGTGTCATTGTGCCAACTATTAGATATGCAAATATGGGTTTAACTCCAGAGAATCTTAAATTGTTTTTGTTTAATTTCCACTGTTGCCTTAGTGTTACTTCCAAGTGTCTTCAAGTGTAATGTATAAAAAGAAAAGGATCATGAAATGGTCTTAAATTTCAAAAAATTTCCTACTGCTCTTTCTGATCTAATGTTTTCTTGGCATGACAAAATATACATGAGCAAACAATTGCAAAGCAGAAATTATTTCTTCTGAATTATTCTGAAAATTAGTATGAAAGTAATTTTCTGACTTACTATTCCTAGATATCAGAATTATGGCACTCAGTATGAGTGAGAAAATACAGATTTCTTTATGGAGAGAAAAAGAAAAATTTAAATGTTGTAAATTATTATTTTAATGAACAAGCATAATAAGAACATACTTTCATTTTGTAACATTTGTTTATATGAGTACATATGTGCATCCTACACATGCACACACATTTGAGTATCTACACTTTACATGTTCACTTGAAGTCAGCTACCAACAAGCTACGGCTGAATTATTCACAATAAAAAAAATTGTCTAAAATGAAGATTCTCCCTAAACATTGAAAGTAAGTTAGATAGAAAATAAGTTTTAAATTAAAAAAACCCTTAGTCTTTAAATATTCTCAATACTTCAGAAACATGATTTTTGCCTAGGGAGGTTGATGACTTAATCTGTGAGTGAATTTTAAAGAAATATTGAAATTGGGAAAATATATGTCTAATTGTATTAGATGGCACACTCAGAGGGTGATGTTTTATAAATAAAGAAAAAAGATACCTTTTTGGACACCATCTTTTTACTTGCGAAGCAGGAGACTATCAATCTTTGAATTAATCACAATTACATATAGCAGCATACACTGTTCTTTAGTTTCTTCACAGGAAAGGTGTAACAATTTCCCTTTCAAGCTTGGAGAATAATTTCTAGTGCTACTTTTAACATTGTGCCTGAAACATAATATTACAGAAGATTGCTGCTGGATATGACTGTTGCTATTAAATCATTTAAGAATTTTTGGTATTGTTACTGATGGTTCTGACCTCACACACCTTGAAATGTATTGAACTTGGATAGATTATTATTAAATGTTTTTCTTAAAAAGGACATAATTCTCCTATTCTATTTAGGTAGACATAGTTAAGCATGCTTTATTTGGAATGCATTCTGGATAATAAAGGTGGTATTTGGAATCTTCTCATTTCACATCAGAAGTTTAAATGTTACTCATGTATCATGGAGAATTTCAAGTGTCATTTTAATGTGAACAGTACAGCACAAATAGATCACCCAGGCATGTGTGTTCCAGTTCAACAGAGGATCATTAACTTCTCCCAACAAGCATGTCTGACACACCAGCAGCCTGTCCTGACATTCTGTGAGACCTGGACAGCCCAGAGAGCTGGTGGAGAGGAAGCTAATGAAATGAAACAAAGGCAAATGTGGGGGCCTGGACCAGGACAGGCTGGGGGCCAATCTGCTGGAAAAGCTGAAGGAGGTCAGCCTGCTTAGCCTGGAGAAGATGGAGTGGAGGTCTGACCAACACATGCAAATATCTTCAGGTTGGGCAGCAAGAGAATGGGGATATGTTCTTTTCAGCGGTGTTCATTGATGGGATAAGAGGCAACAGGCACAAACTGAAATACAGGAAGTTTTAGCTGAATACGGGGAAGAATTTGCTCTGCAGGCAATGGAGCACTGAAACAGGTTTCCAGATAGGTGGGGGTGTCTTCTTCCCTAGAGATATTAAAAAATCTGCCCAGATGTGAACCTCTGCAACCTGATCTGTGCCAATCCACTTCAGCAGGGGGATTGGACTAGTAACCTATGGAAGTCCCTTCCAACACCAACCTTTCTGTGGCTCTGCAACTTCATTTTCTTTCACAATTTTGCTTGTGCTGAGCAGAGTTTGACAGCACCTGAGGCTTAGATTGACTTTAAATTGAAAGTACTCAGTCAGGTTTTTATTCACAATGTGACAGTCTAGAAGATCTCACAAGACTTTGCAGTTGAGATTCTGTAGGTCTATTATTAAATCCAACACAATGGTTTATAGACCAGAAGTCAATAATGGTCTTCACCCAAATGCCATTGTCCCCTGCAGAAATTCATAAGTAAATATTTTCAGCAGAATGATGAAGTGGAGTAAAACTTCTGAAGTTCAAGACTTTTTACTTGTCACTTCTATATGGAATTGAATTTATTTTTGTTTTTAAACCACCAAAAAAAGCTTTTCATGTCTTTACTAGGAAGAGAGAATGTTTTCAGTATTAGGTTGTTTAAGAAAGAGTGCCAAAGGATAGAAACCTAAAAAGCAAGCCAGAACCTTTGAAGGACTCTGTCATTTTCTCATAAATTCTGCCTTGAGTGCAAGTACAAAACAGAATCACAGAAAGAGCAGAGCTTTAATTCTCCATGCAGACTAGGGATTTTGACCTAAAGCAAGATTGGATCCTTGTGTTCCTTGTGGAAAGATGGCTGGGGATAAAATCAGACAAAAGTAAGGAGTTATATTCACATCCTAACAGGAGTTGTAATGGTACAGAAATTATAGGGCAAAATGCAGCTGATACTCCCTGGATGGAGCACAGTTGGTGTGGTCCATGATGATTTCTCAACAGTAAGCACCTGCTAAGGGGGACAGAAAGGAGGGTGGAGCAGCGTGGTGACACCATGTTGTGTTCAGACTGGAAGTTCTTTCAGGGAAGGGACCTCAGTGAGACTTGGCAGCTGAGAAACCATATAGTCAACCAGTGGAGGGAGGAGAAAACGTCCTGCTGCTGAGCCAAAAACTGTGATGAAATCTCTCTCTTTAGATGAACTTGGTTCATTATAGCCTAATTTTAAGATTGATGCACATATCCATCCCAAAGCTGCCCACATCCACAGTACAACCAGCCCTCACTGGGCACATGCACTATGTTTTTTTACCAGTATCTTTAAAAGCGAAACAAGAGAATTTTACACCAACCAGTAACAATGGGAGGCAGGACTAGAGTCACCTGAGCTCCACCTAAACATGAAGAAACAGTATAAAAATAGGTCAAGAACAGAGGAAAAGGTAGAGAAGACACCATTTTTATTGCTGGGATCCGTCAACAGGCTGAACCTTCTTTCTCCCTCATAGGGATGCTTGTTAGGTAAGAACTAAATTCCCTGCATGCTGACCCCTTCTGTTGGGGATTTGAGATAGTGATTTGAACACATTTGCAATCAGATACTGTCACTGGCAATCCTCAAAGCTTAACCTGTCACAAAAGTATATTAATAAAGAGTGTTATGCTGTAGTAAAATGTTGGTAAGTCCTTCACGGGTGCTGGTAGTTGCTGGCAGTGGGTAACATTCTTGAGTAAAGTGTAAGACCCCTGAGGGGCCATGAGGTGGGAAGACCTGCTGAGGGGCCTCCCTGGTGCTGTTGGTGTGTGTCCCTGAATAAGTCAGTCAAAGTGCCCTCCAGTCCAGCAGCATTGCTCAGTGAAGGGCTCCCCTAAAGGGGCGCTCACTGGTCAGGTACAAGGATCTCCTTTCCTGGGGCACTGACACAAAATCAAGCACTAAGGGTTGAGGAAATCTCCTCTTCAAATGCTAGCTCCTTCTCCCTATAAGAAAAATTTAATGGTGCACTCTTGTGCATTTCAGCTTGTCCAGTGTGTTAAATGTTACATCAAGGTGGTGATCCACACTCTGTCTCTGAAAAAACATAGGTTCCCATCCTCATTTATACACAGGGCAATTTCTTTCACTATCATATATTGGATGTGAGTAAGAAAAGGAAAATAAATTTCTGTAGATTAACACATAAATATTCATGGATATGTATATGGATGCACCTACGTACACATAAGAGTATTATAAATATAATATTTTCTGTCTTTTAAATTAAGCTGCTTTTTTGTGATATTTAAATTAAGCTTTTTCTGTGATATTTAAAATTTGGGGGAAAAGAAGTTATGATTTCTATCTATTAAAAGTGAAGTGAATCTTTGAATTGCCTTTCTTTTGCCTTCCAGTCAGCTTTAGTCTTGACCAAAGTATTTGACAGAGTTTTCAGCTGAATTTGTTCTTGTTATGAAATGCTGGACTCACATCTACACTGAAGGTAAGTGTCATGTATTGTTTATTTGCTGTCTTGTAGATGAGACATTTGAAAATAGAAAATACACAGGCTCAACAAACCAGCCATGTTTTTTCCACTAAGAACTTTATCTTTGTCAGTGCAAACATAGATAAAAAAACATCAGAACTGGAATACAAATATTTCCTTACATTTGAGCTTCTGACTCATTTCTCAGGTTCTCAGTTCAAATAATCATCTTCCAAGTTTTCCTGAGAATCTTTTTAATAACTCTCTTTAAGATGACCTCTTTGAGTTTGTTATTTACCATTGTTTGTATCTTTTTAGGGACATAAGGTAAATTTCTGACCATTAGCAAGTTGTTTTACTGAATTCACTGTTACATAAAATTTTATATATTTGATGTCTCTTTAGTATTGTCTGTAAGACAGAAAGCTTTTCCTCTTGCTGAAACTGAATGCAAGAAACATATTATAGCTGAGCATGGATATTTTAATAGGGCTTTCAAGCCTTCATATATATTCAAGTGTTTAGTTTCCCAGAGGCTTTATTTTTAATTTATCTTTAATACAAATGTGTTTCATTATTTTAAATGCTAGCAAATATAGAGGGACTCATAAAAAAAAAATAATACTGTTGCCCCTATCACAAAATTAGCAAGTATTTTCTGTTGTCCTTATGTATTATCTTATATCCTCAACATGCAATAATTCAGTGGGTAAAACATTAGATGCTGCTTTTAATGATGGGGCTGAAAGATCACATTTTTCTTTTTAACTGGTAAAAGATATCAGACTCAATCCAACATTTAATGCACAGATCTCCTGATTTTGCTGGATTTTAGAACGTGTCTTAAATGAGCTATATATTCCTGATTCACTTGGGAAATTAGCCCCAAAACTACTGCACAAGACATGACCTCATCCTTATAATGAGCACTGGACAATTTGTTTCAGTAATGGGTGTAATGGCAAAAAGCCAAGAGGGCAGGGGAGAATCTTGTCTGTTATTTTTGTCAACCTAGGAATAATGTAAGCTTTGTACAATATACAAAACATCACTTAGGAGCTGTGCCTAAACTGTAAAGATGAACTCAGCTCTCTGCTATAGGCAGACAGCTCTCAGTGAGAACAGTGGGTATAGCTTATGCATGTCTGAATTTAAAATTTCTTCTAGACAGTATTGTTTTATAGTGGCTTTCTTTTTTCCAGTGGACTCTCTCTCGAATTATTTCCCTTTCATCTGATTGAATGAGGCAATTTTTTATTCCATTAGTACACCAGTATCTTTACTTCAGTTTCTCAATCAAAGCATTTCAATTGTGAGCCCCCTTAGTCTGTGTGCATTTTGGAGTAAGGGTTGTTTCTCACTCTGCATTAAGTGCTCAGGAGTATATTGTTTTTTAGACCCATGGTATTCTAGATATTAAGTAATACATGAAAACTTTATAAAGAAAACACAAACTGGGGAAGAATTGTATACCTGCATCTGATTTACTTGGAAAACTTCACGCTCTGGTACCCGGCATGGAGAAGGCACAGATTCTTCTCATTTATATTTACTGACCATTGATATAAAAAAAATGCAGTTAATTGATGTTTTCACAAATACTGTGTAGTCTTAATTTTTGTAATGTCCTTCATATCTAGGGAAGATAGGTAAATTTAACATTGGAAAGCAAGAGAAACAATTTTTATTGTTGAAATCAATTCAACTCAGAAAAAATAGACCTTGAAAACTGAGAGAGAATTTATGATTAATATTTCTGTTTGCAATGACCATTTGACATACTTAGACCTAAGATTCACATAAACATTTTTCTTCAGAAATGAAATGTTAGGACCGATTATGACATTTTATAAATGTAATTGACAATTATTTTAATCAGAAAGAAAACTGTTTTAACTTTAATTAAGTAGAGGTTTTTTTCTTGTTATAAAAACAAGAATGTTATTAAATGTTATTTAAGTGACATATGGATCTCAGCATTTCGTCTGCTCCTGAATGTGCACAATATACATTCATATACATATATATATGAATCTATATATCTATACATATCCAAAAAAGCAGCATTTAAAGAAAAACAGTTTAAATTTTAAAGGATTAGAGAAAAGACAATAAAAAGGAAATTATAGAAACTTCCAAAATAATGTATGATTTAGGGACAGCAAATAAAATCATCTCTTCTATTAACTAGATGTGACAGTTTATAGAACTGAAAGGCAATCCCTTCAAAATGAATAGAAAGGAAATAAATATATACACAATTCACCATTAGCTTGAGATAATTATTTCACAACTTGTCTTTTAGGTCAAGGTTCAATAGGATTCAAACCATCCTAATATATTGATGGACAAGAATAACTGTGTTTACAATAGGAAAGTCACAAAGTCAATGTGACAAAATTATAAACTGTCACTGGAAATGTAGAATAAAGAAAAGCTTCTTCCACGTCAGTCCACAATCACACATTAGTGCTTGTCCCATATATAAAATTTGTTATTGTCAGGAAAAATCTCAGATGACTGGACTCAAAACTTTCCCTTCTGGTCTGGGCTAAGAATTATTTCAAAAGTTCCCCCTCCAGGTGAAAATGTTCCTAATTTTATTAAGGGTCATGAAAATATCTATTCATGTGTAAAATCATAAAATCATAAAATGGTCGTTTAGTACCAGTCCATCATCTTTCAGGATTTAGTACCAATCCATCATCAGGATCATCTTTCCTAAAACCAGGTTGCTCAGGGCCCTATCCTACCTGGCCTTCAATGCTTCCAGGGATGGAGCATCCACAGCTTTTTTGACCAAGCTGTCATGACCCTCACAGTAAGGGATTTCTTCCTTGTATCTAGTCTAAATCTAGTCTCTTCTATGCCCCCTCTTGTCCTATCACTAGATGCCCTTGTAAAAAGTTGCTTTTCATCTTTCATGCAGACTCCCTCCAGGTACTGAAAGGCAATGCTAAGACTAAAGCCTTGTCTTTTCCAGGCTGAATGATTGCAATTCTCTCAGCCTTCCCTTATAGGAGAGGTGCTCTATCCCACTAATCATCTTGATGCTCCTTCGTTAGACTCACCCCAACAGGTCCATGTCCTTCATGTGCTGGGGACCCCAGAGCTGGATGCAGCACTCCAGGTGGGGTCTCACCAGAGTGGAGGGGCAGAATTCTGTCCCTCAGATGGCTAGCCATGCTTCTTGTGATTCAGCCCAGGATAAAATTGGCTTTTTGGGCTGCTACTACACATTAGTGGCCTCTTATCCACCAGCACCTCCAAGTTCCTCTCACAGGGTACTCTTGATCTTTTCATCCCCCAGCCCAGATTAGTACTGGGGGTTGCTTCAAATCAGATTCAGCACCTTCTCTTGATCTTATTAGACCCCATGAGATTCCCACGGGCCCACTTGAGCTTGTCCAGGTGTCTCTAGATGGCATCCCACCCTTTAAGTATGGCAAGCACATTCTTCAGCTTGGTGATATCCACAATTTGCTGAGGGTGCACTCAATCCCTTCATCTATACCATTAAATAAGATAATAAATAACACTGATCCCAGTACAAACTCCTGAGGGACACCACTGATCTGGTGTCCATCAGGACTCTGAACTCTTGAACACTACCTTCAGGATGCATCCAACTAAATCTTTAACCACCTAAAATGAGTACTTCATGTCTAAAGTCCACAAAATGCCTCTCAGCCCTTCTACATGTATGCTGCTTTTGGTGAACATCATGGTTTAGGAATGGCACTCCCCAGTTTAGTGTCCCACCCCCTACCAAGACTATCCCAAATAAGACACTGCTTATTTGCTCCCTCCCTCTCCCCTACCCCTTCCCCTTCTTACTTTGGGGATGGACTTGAAAACAGGAAGCACAAAAAGCTGATAAGCCTAGGTTGAGATAAGAAGCAATTTCATGGAAAGAGGAGTGAGTTAAGAAAATGCTCAGTTTCAGTACTAATAGCAAAGGTATACAAAGAGAGCTCATGTACAAAAGTGCTCACTGCAGACTCCAGGCAACAATGCACAATTTTTCCCTATGCCACCACACCCTTCTTCTCACTGCAATCATGACCTGAGGTAGTATGAATAACAATCTAGACATTCTCACGGGGGTCCCAACCCCTCCTGCTCACAGCTACTGAGAAAAATTAATTCTGTCCTGGCCAAAACCCGGCCACTGGATCATTCAATATAAGAACAGTAAGAACATTCCATGATGAGCCTCCTCTTTTCTTTGAAATTTAATTTTATTCATATTAAATGGGAATCTCTAAGGTTAAAACATGGCAGAGAAAGAAGGAAAACAAAATCTTTACAGTTCAGGAAGGGTGGACAGACTTAGTGTACCTCAACATCAAGTTTTACTTCTTTTTTGTTTTCTATTCTCATTTCTCTATCCATGTGAGCTCAGGTCATGCTAGGCTGAAACTTTCAAAATACTCAGCCAATTAAGGTAATTCTGATGGTGTGTACTCATAGCAACTGTTGGTATAAGATACTGTGAAACTTGTGTAAGTCAGCATGCCAAAAAGTAATTGGTGGCAGTATTCCAGGAAGAATTAAATTCACTGAATAGCTGTTAATAAGGTTTTTACTCAGGGGTATTTCTCTCTCATGCTCTGCGTTAGTAACCCTAACAACAGAACTCTCCCTCATGAATTAGTGAAATAAACTAGATAAAACAATATAAATGAAACATATAAAAATTTCTATTAAATGATATGAAGCTTAAAGACTTTCCCTAATGCCCTCATCAATTATAATAGAGCATTTCACACACACATAGGATGCAGAGGTTTTGATGAATCATATAAAAAATACAAATGTGTATGTTTGCACATGTATGCATATGAATACAGGAAGGAAGGAAGATGTTTTTGTCTCCTATATCACAGTCATTGAAACAATCCAAATAATGAGGAGGAAATCATACACAAGATAGCAGTAGAGAACTACCATAGACCTTATTCTTCAACTGCAATATGGGCAAAAGAGATAGGCATATTACAGGGAGTGGCATGTAGTTCATGTGAAGAGCATGGATTTTGGGTATTCTCTAAGTCCCCTGTAGATCAAAGTTCTCCTTTTCACCCTGAAGATCGCTCATTAGCGTTTGTAGCTATCCTCCACATCCTCATCTCAACATCATAACCACCTAACAACAGTCATAAACTTTATTTGCTTCAATAAAACAAAAAAGGATTGGAATCCCATATTTAAATAACTTCATTTGTGAAAGAAAGTGTTATACTCTCCTGACTCCATTACTCATGAAGCACCCACAGGCAGACTAAACTATTGCATTTAGCAAGATCAACAGTACTATAGATTTGGTTCAGGTTCCTCTGAAAAAATCTATTATACTTACCATGGGTCCTCTGTAAACATATTTTTCTGAAAAGCTTGAGTCAGTTCCCAGTCAAACTGTGCCAAAAGATATCTGGGAGGAACATGTCAGCAAGTACTTAGAAGTAATCCTCACAATTTTCCTCCAGTAATTCATTTTGCAGTACCCTTTCCTGTCAAACTGGAGATGAAAAAATTGCCCCCTCTGCGCTGATGAGATTGATTTCTTTTACAGGCAGTGTTGTAACTAGTTTACGTAAAATGAAATCTGTGTCACAAAAAATAAACCACACAGTATCACTGAATAAAGGAGCAAAGTGTTTCTTTATACTCATGGCAAGACTTGTTTTTGCGTAGGGCAGAAATATCAAAATAATGTTTTCTAATGTGTTGTTTAACACATTCTTGTCTGTTTGTCTGGCAATGCAAGAAACATGTTGTGTTACAGCTAAATGGTTTAAACTATTCAGGCTTACTCTAAGCTGGTCTAAACACATCACGAGATATAGGCTATGCTATGAGTAATTTTCATATAGCTATTCATATTTTTCTTCTTGAAGGTGCAAGAAGAACTACATGGACCAGAAAATCTTTTCTAAAACTTAAGACAAATGTAGAAAAGGGAACAAAAAGTGTCAACAAATTTACATGTGTATCATGTCAGCATTTGTAAGATTTCTATGTCTGTGTATGTTTCTGGCCTGATAGTTCCACGTACATGCATCATCACTTATTTCAATAATTTTCTCTATAAATGACTCATCTATGGCACAAATAGTATAGAACTTACCTAGCATGAATCATGGAGAAACATGTCAACCCCTTTCATTTTAATTAATCTTTCTGTTTTAAACAGTGGTCACTTCAGAATTTCAAGAGTGTCATAGAGGATTTCTGGTGTTCGATGGCTAGGGATGTCAGTAGGTCTACTCTACATAGAGAACTTAGGAAAGAAGAGAGAGATTTTTTGGACTGTTGAGAGAAATGGAGAAAACTGAGCAAAAAAAGTGTTATCAAATTTACATGTGTATCCCTCTGTTTATGAAAGTACTATTTTACTCTAAGTACTGCATAAAATCAAGATGGCGGAGAAAAATAATTGTGTACTAAATTATGCCTTGTTTGTGACACTGGCTGGCTTTATTCTGATTCCCATTTAGGTGAACTTTCCTTATGTCTTTCTGGAAAAAAAATATGAGGAAGAATGCTACGGATTTACTTGAATTTACTAAAGCATCCTACTTATCTACAGAATGAGACTTCAGCTTGTCTCTTCAACTTGTACTACGGCAGCTACTGCAATCTGTATGATCATGTAGTGTGCTGGGTCCTATTATTCAGTGCTTAAGAATAGGATGTAAATGAAACTGTATATTTACTTCTGTTTTGTCTGGGCTAGCAAAAAATATTTGATTAATCGTAACAGGATGAGCTTGAATAAGTATCTCACAAATTACAATCTTGATGACAATTCTAACTGCTCAAGCTTGTCTACTGCATTTTGACTACAATTTCTGCCTGAATATGTTCAACAGGAAAGCAAAGATAAAATAAAATGCTTCATTTCAACATTTCAAACAAAACTGCATGGTTCTAGGAAAATATATAATTCCAGTATGACTTTTTAAATAAAACACATCATTTTCAAGTTATTTTGGCAAGGTCACTGAAACATTCCTCTTGTGTTAGTGGTCTTTAAAAATCTTTGGTGAAGTGCTAAAATATGCTACATATTCTAATAGCAAATAAAGCCTGGTTTTTATCAAATGAAAGGATGTCAAAAATTACAGGACCTCTATGCATGGAAAATTCCTCCATGTATTTGGGTGTTCTAATTTCTGAGAAACTGGCAAGTGAGCTCAAATAATTTTCAATAAAAAGGGAAACCTTTTTATTGAATAATATTTGGTTCCTATGGGTCAGGATATATCTATGCTTTTTGCTAGGGTTTTCTTACAGGCCTGACACCTATGAATAAGAATCAAACAAATTTTTCTTATAGACCATATTAAAGAAACACTTAAATCTTGAAGAAATTCAGTGATCTTTTTTATAGCCTAACTTATAGCAAGTGGAGTATGACACTGCAGGTTGACCTAAGTTTCTGGTTCTGTCTCTGGTTTCCTTGGAGACCCTCTGCAGGTCACTACCTCATCCTTTGTGAATCATAGAATGATTTGGGTTCAAAGGGACCTTAATGATCAGCTCTTCTAGCATGTCTCAAGTGAAAGAACAAGATAAGGTTGGATATTAGAAAAAAAATTCACTGAATGAGTGGTTGGAATAAGTTGTCTGGGGGCAGGTGGAGTTGCTAACTCTGGAAGTGTCCGAGTGACATCTGGATATGACACTTAGGGACATGGTTTGGGGGCTATTATGGTCATGCTGGGTTGACAGTTTTGCTAGAAGATCTCTTCCAACTTTGATTATTCTGTGATCTATTTCCAAGATACTCTGCCATAGAATGGGCAGCTTCCACTAGACCAGGTTGCTCAAAGCCACAGCCAACATTGCTCTGAACATTTCCAGGGATGGGACATCCACAACTTTTCTGTGTCGCCTGTACCAGTGCCTCACCATCCTCACAGTAAAGAGTTCCTAAAATCTAATCTAAACCTACTCTCATTTGGTTTTAAAACATTTCTCTTTGTCTTGCCACTTCATGCCCTTGTAAAAAGTCTCACTCCACCTTTCTTGTAGTATCCCTTCAGGTACAGCAACACTGCAGTAAGGCTTTCTCCAGGCTGCACAGACTCAGCTCTCTCAGCCTGTCTTCATAGGAGAGAGAGAAGGTTCAATCCTCCTCTGCTCCTCTTGGAGGGCTCCTCTGGACTCCCACAGGTCATTGCTGGGGGCCCAGAGCTGGGTGCAGCACTCCAGGTGAGGTCTCATGAGAAAGGCTGAATCACCTCCCTGGGTCTGCTGGCCATGTCTCTTTTGGTGCAGCCAGGACACAACTGGCTTTCTGATCTGCAAGTGCACACTGCCAGGTCATATTCAGCTTCTCATCAACCCACAGCCCAAGTCCTTCTCCTCAGGGCTGCTCTGCATCCAGCCCCCTTCCTCATTCTGTATCCATGCTTGGGATTCTCCTAGCCGAGGCTCAGGATCTTGCACTTGGCGTTCTTGAGCTTCATGTTCATGTTGTCATCAGTAGCACTAATTTGATGTATTTAATGCTTAATTTCCCTGCCTTTTGTTACTAGTATGTGAAAAACAAAAACCCCAGAAGTTCTGAAACAATCCTTCACCATATCTGCCACTTTTTTTTTCATTTTGTGTAAACTTTGTTGGATAATTCAGCCTTAGACATGGCACTTTCTGAAGCCCTCTATTTTGGCAGACATATTTCTGGTGAATAAATAACTGTCTGAAATACATCATTCAGATCCATTCTGATTTGCTTCTCTGTAAGAATCCAAAATTCAGTATGAAAAGACAAAACTGTTCTGTGGATCATCTGACAGACTGGGAACTACTCTAAGCTGTCAGGAAAAACTCTTTTGGTGGGATTTAAAAAAAAAATTCTATAAACAAGCACTCTGAGTTTTGGCAGACTATCCAATGCTAACTGAATATTACTTTTTGTTTCTTTATTGCAAAGAAGTGAATAGAATCCTGAAGAAAAACTGCTTGGTGACCAAAGTGATTGATATTGGCTAACCCAAGGTGCATTTACAAACTATTTTGCTTTACAAATTCTTTCTATACTATCTTTCCTTATTTTAAATGTAGACATTCTTTGTTTAGCAACCTCATTTAACTTTGTCAGTACTTGAGGAAAAATTCAATAGATCTGAAGGCAACCCAACTTCCTTCTTTCATTGTTTTAAAGGATGCTGATAATGAAGTTTGGTAACATTAAGATTTCACTTCATTCTTTTTCTTCTCTATTATGCTTTGTACTTGGTTAGTCTGATTCTGTCTTTCTTTACCCAGTCATGAAAATATATTTTTCATTTAATTAATGAAAACTAAAACAAAAACTGTGAACTGACCTCTATTTTTTTATATGTATCTTCAATTTTAAGAAAAAACATTTTGAAAATAAGTTAAGTGGTACAAATTCCCTGCTAGAAAAATTTTATGCATCACTCACAATTCCTTACACTCCCTATATTTAATCCTAATTTCAGGTAAAATGCAAACAGGAGGCAGTCATTCCCATTTTAAAGCTTACAGACTACTATGAAAAGAAACAAGAACTCTTGCCAACTCTTGGCCATTCTAAAAAAATTAAAATCATTATGGACTAGAATGAGATGCTTTTTTCTGCAAAATTTTCCATTTATTCTGGCAGTTCCCTACAAGTAAGCGCTCATAAACTGTGTCCATGATGAGCAGTATGGTTTTCAGTCAGAGGCTGAAAATTTGAGGACCAGCAGATGGTGCTATTGCAGATAGTAGTCTTGTTTGGTTTTGTTTAGTTGGGTTTTTTTTCTGAGAAAAACTGACCATTATCTCTTAAAAACTGCACTTATTGTCATTCAAGGCCTGGTGTTTTTCAAAAACTATGCATGTTCTTTCTATATAAGGCTGTATATCGAGTGGTGTTATTTTCTTAAAGATATGTTATGGATTTTAGTCATATAAACAACCTGATATTATATGATGCAAGGAAAGTATTTGCCTTACTGGAATGGATGGAGAGAACTCATGGAAAAATCGGTAATGTGCTCCTGCAAAGACACAATAATCTGGTTCTATATGGTCTAAATAAAGCAGCTTGAAATTACTGTAATTGGAAGAGTTTCATTAGACTCTCTTAGGTATAGAAATGTAAAAGGACTGTGTTCCAAGTACATAGCATAAGTTTTCTCTAGACAACCAAAACACAAGTGAAACATCTCAAGACAGGGGCATCATTAAAGCAATGACAGTCTTTTGACAAATGCTGTAATTTATCAAAGGTACAAAGCTTTTTGTATGTTGGAGCAGAAATTGGTCATTAGCTCCAGTAAAAAGCTGGCAAGAAAAGGAAGAGAAAGTGGACAATGACTTAAATTTAAAAATATAATAAAAGTTACAATAAAAAGATGCAGTGACTTTTCTTGATTGATACCAAGGAAAGTATAAGCCTTCCCCTTTGAATTTTATTTTTGGAACCAAGTTCCTCATTGAACAGAGATCTGCAAGTGCCTCTGTGACCAGACTGTTGGTATCCACATACAGAACCTGTGGCTCAAGGTGTTCAGTGAAAGAAGGCAAGAATTAATTGCTTTTCTCTCAAGGGTTACATGAGCTTTTTATCTTCTGCAACATAAAATATAAAATTTAAAAAGAAAAGAAAAGAAAAGAAAAGAAAAGAAAAGAAAAGAAAAGAAAAGAAAAGAAAAGAAAAGAAAAGAAAAGAAAAGGAAAAGAAAAGAAACCTGTATATAATTCTGTCCAAACTCTCATAATCTCTCATTTCAGGCACCCCACTCAGTTTCATGTCTGTGCCTTTCCTTTTTTTCTTTTTTTTTTTAGTTTGTTTTTTTAATTAGAGAACAATGTGTAACCCATAACTAACCATCTATAAAAATGATGGGCAATGCATTTATTTTCAATATCCCAAAGGAGATTTTTTTATCCAAATCAGGCAATTTGATAAATAAGATAAAGTTCCAATAATTTTAATTGAATTGGAAATTTATATGCAAAAAATTACGGACATTTTTCCAGTTGCTTAAAAAATAAAATTAAATTTAGCCTGGTTTATCCCGACCTTTATTGTCTCTTCTTAGACAACAAGAGAAAGATCTTTAAACAAACAAAAAAAAAAATTACATTTCTCCTAAAACCAGATTAACTTATCAATTCACTTTACACAGCTCAGTGAACAACTGCTAAACAGTGAGAGGTTTTGGGCCAAGCATATCTGGCTTAGTTGTGAGCTTTTCAATCCAGTGGAAACATGCTTAATATCTGGTCTGCTGTATTTCATCGTTCCAATACAGGTACCTATATCTGTGTGAATTGTGTGAAAGTGGGAAAGTTCTGCCATTTCATGACATTTCCCCACCTTGGTTTTCTGCCTCTCCTCATTGCTGCTTCAGCACTTACCACGGGTATTCAGAGTAGCCTTGGTTTCAGGCATACAGCAAGAAATGAGTGATGCAGCTGGCAACACACCCCTGGTTTTTCAAGCTTTGTTTGCACTCTAGGGAATATGAAACACAGACTCTTAGCAACCTTTTTGCTAAACAGTTGATTGTGCCAAAGGAGGATGGAGGAATCAGAGGATGGTGTGAAGTGACCACACAATTAGAGAAAAAAAAAGTAACGCATAAATGTTTTAGTTTACTTTTTGGTTGGGATTGATTTGGTTTTGGGAATTTTTTGTTCTGAAAGCAATATCTTCCTAGAAGAAAACAATGAGAAAGGAAAGCTGTTAACAGTTAGGGATTAAGCACATCCAAATGACACTGTGTGATCATAAGGAGCAAGGGTCCTTCAATGCAAACCAGGAAGCAAGCTGTCTCACTATTCACTTTCAAAGGAAGTTGTCCAGTCATAGATTGTCCTGGCTCTTAATGACAGCCATTGTAAAACTCTGAAGTAATTTTTTAAAATTTTAATTATTAAAGTCACCCAGGGTATTCCAGAGTTGTAAGGACAGCAATATCTAACACAGATCTGCAGTAGGTTATGATCACACTATAGGGACTAGATATAGGGGAAAAAATGAAAAATTAGACTCTGCTTCTCTGGACCCTGCTGAACCTCCTCAAAATGAGAACAAGCCCAGGGAGAAGGGCATTGCATCTTCTAACACAATGCTGTAGATCAGATGTAAATACATTGTCAGAAGGGATATTTAGATCACTCTCTCCACTTCAAAAAAACTGTTACTTTTGCAAGTGTCCCAAAGAATTACACATAGGTAGTGTCTATTGTCTAGGCCTTCATCCACATCAGCAAGTTTTGCCACCTTACACTTCTTACCTTATTTGCACCTACATGGTGCAAATCTGACTATTATACTCATATTCTTGCTTGCTTGCTTCCAAAAAAAAAAAAAAAAAGCATTTTCTGGATCCTGAGGGTTTTAGGGGTTTTAGGTCCCTAACAGCTCTTCTCAGGACATCCATAGTATGGTGCCTATTCAGAAAGAGCTTTTTTTGGAAAAGACTTTGTGGTAGCCTAGATCTCAGGAAGGCAAATACACTTGGCATTTCTGCATGTTTCAGTGTCTTTAGAGGGGTGCCTTGTCAGGGATATGATAGCAGGACACAGACAGAGTGATCATTAATAAGAGCATTTATTAGAGTCAGCTGTCAAGCTGTTAGACTATGATATGCTTTAAAAAAATCAGTAAGTGTTGAGCTATGAAGAAAATATTTTTGTTTGTGCCTGAATGATAAATAGTCATATATGCAGTATTGTTGACAGTTCTTTGAGAGGAAAGCCTGGATAATATTTTAACACATAATACTACACATGCATTTTGTATCCTTAGCATTTTTATTGCATGCAAAAAAGGAAAGTAAAAAACATTAAACTCAATCCTTCCATGAAAAATAAATATAGAATTATGCCACACCTGTTAGTCAGATAACAAAAAATATTTGAAAAATGTTTCAGTAACATACTAAAAGAACTTAGAAAAGCAACAAAGGGATTTATCATGGTGCTAAAAAAAGTATGTTGATAAGTTAAAAATTCTTAAAAACACTGAACAATATTTTCATGGGATTAAAAAAAAATAAAACCAATGTGAGGAGAGTGAAAGCAGTTTTTCATAGAATCACAGAATAGTTTGGATTGGAAGAGACATTTCAAATGTACTTAAGGACCAGTTAGTCCAATTGCCCTGCAATGAGAACCTGCCTGTAGATCAGGTTTCTCAGAGTCCAACCTGACTTTGAATGTTTCCAGGGACAGGGAGTGTACCTTCTCCCTGGCCTTTGTCCCTGTACTTATGGAAGCTCTGGCCCCAAGTATTGCCACACTTCATTTTATTCTCCGCATGTCCAGAATGAGTTGTTAAAGACATGAGTTACATGGGCTGAACTTATTGTCCTAGAACACCTGCACAACAGCCCAGAGAGTGAGTACTGCACTGGAAGTGATGGCAGGTTGGGCCAATTTATGCAATTACATTCAAAATTTTGAAGACTCATGGTGTCCTGGGAGACTGTCCTCTCTTCTTCTTTCAAGATCTGCTCCTTCTTCCACAGGTCTCCTATTTCTTCTCCAATGCTGGATCCTCTCTGTTCCTCGTTGTTCACTCAAAGTTTTCATTTGCACTCCCTGATCTGAGTCAGTCTTTGAATGCTGTGAAGGGTTTCTGACAAAACACTGATCAAGAGAGGTAACATGACCGTTCAATGGGGACAAAAAAAGATGAAATCTATCTACACTTCTATTTCCTCTCCATACTTTGTCTCCTATAAAGATTTTCTTACTGATATATAGAAGATCAAAGTATTTTTCTTCCTTTTACTTTTTAAGTGAAGAGATTTACTCCTGTGTGGCGATCTTAGTTCCCAGCCACAGGGAATGGTGTTTCAGAGGAGTTTAAAACTATAGGGAACAATTTAAGGAACTTATTACATATAATGTGGTTAAGGCTCCAATTTTTATTCCTGAGAGTGTTAAGACTTTTTATTGTCCCTCTGCTACCTAATTGCACACGGAAAGGATCTCTGTGGATTTCACTACATGTTGGCACTGAAAAGTATCTTGGGGAAAAGATCTACATGCATTTTCATTAAAAATACTGAGAACATCTACTAAAGCGTCCAGGATGTTTGTCTATAGACCAGCAGACACCCAAACACAAGACTTGGGTGTATTTCTTCTATTTAGCAACACATGCCAAAAAGGCAACCCTCTTTTTCTGCCCTTGCCTCTGTGCCAACTATGTTACTTTCAACTCTTTCTCAGCATGTTCATGAATGGCCTATCTGGGACCAATACACTATTTTAATATATTTCTTTTTAGAAGAAGCACAGTATCGGTCATCAAAGCAGAAATATTCAATTAGGCAAATATTAATTTGCTCTTGTGTTTTTGTTCATAGTGGCGAGGCACAGCTTTGCTGGCAGGGATGCAGCTGGCTTATTACTGTTTACAGTATCAACATTTAACAGTGACTCCAAAGTTTTCTGGAGCTGTATGCAAAACATACCTCTAAATATTAAATAAAATAATAAATAGTAAATATAAATAATACAAACAGGAGAAATTTGTAAAAGGAAATGCTTCTTTTAAGAGTCCACAGAGTCCATTTGCCCTTGGAAAACTGTGAAATATCGGTCTCAAACTGAACAAAACCACTCCGGCAAGAAATTCTGGTGACTTCCACCATCTATCATCAAATCTATTTTCCTTGCTATGATCACTTTTTGCAGTTTCCTTCAATTCCGTACACCATGGCTGGACTACTTCAATTTTTCTCCTTTTCACTTCTTCATGAGCTGCTCATCTTTGTTCAAAACACGACATACAGATCAGAAATCCAGGTGACTGTGAATTTCTGTGTCATGCAAGTCCCTTTGAAAGGTTAAGTCCTTGAAGCAGTTCCAGATTTACTTTTCTCCACCCTTCACCTTATGGCAGGTTTGGCCTATTTCTTTACCTTTGCTGTTTATTAATGATTTGCTTCTCTGATTTACCATAATCCTAGTTTATGAATAATTTCTTGCTGTGTCTGCAATTGCCTTATGATTAATCCTACCACCCAACGAAGTCTTTGTTGGGTTTGGCAGAAATAGAAAAGTTGGGTTTGTTTCTCTTAGACATTGGCATGTGCACATACAACATGATAATGCACAAGTAAACAAGGTATTGTTTCCATAATGTAGAAGATGAAGGATATTGGAAAGCTGAGAATGAAACTCAAGACCACTGTGACCTGTAGGCAGTCTGGGTAGAAGTAGACCTGAGTAGTTATGGAGCAACGATTTTTAGGTAGTTGTTAGAGCAGCAGAAACCAATACAGACAGTGTTGCAACAATGTTTGATTTGTCCTTGTTGCATGTCATCTTGTGCATGACAGAGGCCATTTATTTTATAACTGAAAGGCTTGGTTGCACCTCCCTGGGTTGCATTATGTGAAGCCACATTCAAGGCTACAAAAAGAAAAGTTAAGTTCTGACAAAAATCTTGAGGCATAAAGGAAGGATACAACAGACATAGTCACAATACTTGTAATATGTGCCTTTAAAAACATGATTCATAACACTACAAAGAGAAGCCTCCCAGACTGGGGGGGGTCTCACCCCCACTGAAGTAATTCTCAAAAATTGCATTGATGAATTGGACCCTATAGGTAAGAGGCATTTGTTAGTAAGTGTTAAAAATCAGAGGCATCCCTTCAGCAGTCTCACATCATGTGCAGTTGTTTCTTTTCTTTTCTTAATGGTCCTGAACTACTCCTGAATAGCATTCACTAAAAGCACCAGGAGGGACTAAAAAAAAAAAAAAAAAAAAAAAAAAAAAAAAAAAAAAAGTGAAACTACAGCAATTCTCCAAACCTTGTTTATTGAATGTCAAGCTGAGAGCAGTTATTGACCCAGGGGGATTACAGTTCATTCAGGGTGCCAAGTAATTATAGAAGTGACATTAGATCATCATTTACACTCACAGTACAGTCATGAATGACAATGTCAACTAAAACAAGGACAAATGAGAAAGAGCCCACAGTTTACAATATTCCCGAGAAGCATTGCACAGGGCGTAAGTAAATGAGGGTTGTCTGGTCTAGTAGCTGCTCGTTTCCATTGGAAATTACCACCTGCTGTTCTCAGTGGCAGTTAACACTAATATGAGAATCCCTGAGCCAAAGCAATAAACTAGCAGAGAATGTTGTTTTCTGTCTTTTCACTTAGGTAACAGATAGAGGAAATTACAGAAGAGACCTCTTAAGCAGAAAGCTTTGGTACTCAGCAAATGTACTCTTTTATCGGGAAATTCTGTAATAGAGTTTTGCAAAACTTGCAGTACTTGCCTAAATTCATACAAGCTATTCATTTACAAGTCAGGTAGCAGTTGCCTTTGCATGTTTTCCACACAGTGCTTTCCAGATTAAATTCCAAAATATGCAGACCCATCTGCTAGAAATATGAGAACTCCTCAAATTGGAAATACTCTACTGGTCTCCAGATCAGTATAATCTCATTGCCTTATACAGGTCTGCAAGCAAAACTAAATATCCAACCCAGGAAGATTCAGTAAAAAAAATATCTTTCTAAAATTGTTAATGTCAGGATAACCAAGAGGGCTTTTGACATAGCATACCAGCTTTGCAAACAGGAATGCTGAAGGAATATTGAGTTCATTAGGCTGTAGTCTTCCACTTGGTAAGATGAGATTGCTTTACAAAAATATTGCTAAGAACCCAACCCTAGAAGTTGAAAGACCAGTGAACATAGGAGAGAGGACCATAGGAGCAAGCACAGTAACCCTCTCACTGCAGCTTGGCCAGAGAAAGCTCTATTTAGCAAGCCAGCCAATATTGCAAGGAAAAAAAAATAAAAAAGATATCTGCCCATTTTATGCTCAAAGGATATGAAGAAAAATTTTACACTGAGTTAATTTTTCAGCTTTTTTTTTTTTTTTTTTTTTTTTTTTTTTTTTTTTTTTTTTTTTTTTGCTTTACCCAATCTAAAAAGAAAATCAAGTAGTTCCACTTAGGAAAGGGTACCCCTACCTAAAACAGCATGAATTTCACTTCCCTGCTTCTTTAAATTATCATTATGTCAAGCCTTATGAAGTAAAGGCCTTTTTTTAATAGCTCCTATGGGAAACAGAAAATGCTGTTGTTCTTCTGTATTTTTCTATGGCAAGCTTTCATTCTCTATCATGTAGGTTGTGGAAGATGAGTCTTAAAGACAAAGGAAAGAAAAAAAAAAACAGAAAAAAAATTAAGGAAGACATAAAAAGAAGAAGCAAACTGGTCAGTAACTACCTTGCTAGATGTATATTTATTATGTTCATACTAATTTCTGCAGGCATAGAAGCAGTTAAGTGCCTACCTGAAATGTTCAAGCTGTGAATCTCATCTACAACCCCATTCGTACGTGTATTCTGTGAACATATAAGTGTCTGTACACAATCATACTCACATAATTGCTAAACTTTTACACAGTTTGTTTTTTACTTGGTATATTCTTGTTCAAGTTACTTCTGTTCCTGAAGAAAGAATTATTGTTGACTATATAGGCATTTATTAGGCCATACGTGAAATACTGTGTCCAGTTTTGATCTCTCCAGTTCAAAAGAGGGAGGTGGGAGTGAGTCCAGTACAATCTCCAGTAAGGAGCTGAGATAATTAAAAGCTTGGTATATAAAGAAAGGTTGGAGAACTCAAGGTTGTAATGACAAGGCTCAGGTGGACCTCAATTTTCCAATATCTGAAAGGAGGTTAAAGAGACGATGGAGATACTCTCTTCATGAAGTTGCATGACAACAGGAGAAAAGAATGTGAGCATAAGCTTCTTCAGGGTAAATTCAATTTGTTTACAAGTTCTTCACAAAAAGAACAACTGAGATTTGGGATAGGTTGCCCAAAAGAATATCTCTGTTGCAAATATTTAGGACTTAATTTGAAAATCCTAATCTGAATAAGGACTTGTTTTCACAAGAAGATTCTGGCAGATGACCTCCAGAGATTTCTTTGAACCTAGATTTTTCCATCAGTTGCTATTTCTCAAGGTCCCTTATTACAAATTGATATGATTGTGTTTAGAATATAGTCTTAAGCTAGTTGAACCTACAATCCAAAGGCAACAGTATTTTGGCTTGCTTCTGCACGTATCCTTGGTCTGAAACAAGAGCCAAGTGGTCAGTAGTAAAATAAACACAACTGCAGCTAGCTGTAAGGAGTTTTTCCAGAAGCTATGGAAAGGGACACAGCACCAGAAACACTAATGAAAACTGGCATATGAAATAATCAAGTATTTGCTCCACGGCAGTGGAAGAAAAGAAACTATAGTGTTGTTTCCTGGTGTTTTCATGCAGACGGTGTTTCCCTAAATCTCTTTATACCCTCCAGCAAAAGAGAAGAAATTAGAAGATATGCTTTTGCATTTAAAAAGAAAGGAAGGAGGAGGGATGTGGCAGAGCAAAGGATCAAGGATTACAGTGTGTGCTTGGAGATGAAACCCTGATTCTGTTTTCAAGCAGATGATCACGCACCTGCCTGTGTTCTTAAATATAAACACTTTTGAGTGGCAGTAACTATCAATGTCCAAACCAGCATCAAGAACATGAGGCCCTTGTCTGGGTAGTATGTATAACTCTGCAACTAGACACAGTGCATTTAGGTTATTGCATGTATTTCAAGAAAAACAAATGTTTTCTGCTATTGATTATATGCTTTTCATTAACAAAATGTTTAAGATTTAAAAATATTACAAGACTATAAAATATGAATTTTGTCCAAGTGTTGTGTTTTGTTCAAAACACAGTAGGATTTCCCTTATATTGAATCCAACACTGTTTCTATCACAAATTAATTAAAATAACTGCCCATCACAAATAATTAAAAGACAGAAAACATCTTATAATGACACAATTTGGGATCTTAACAATTGGTTACCATTAAAGCCAGGGTTGAATCCATCTTCAAAGCTCATATTATTTGTGCATCTTACCTCAAGGAATAATCATTGCTTGATATAAAATGTACCATGACATACTAATAAAAAATATAGCGTTGTAGTGGACATTGAAATGCTTGTTTCCTACAATTCAAGTATTCAAGGAATTTGTACTCTGAGACCTAGATTAAAACAGTCATATTGTCCTAACACTTTGCCTAAATCCTACATTTAACCTGCAATGTAACTGTGAAGTTAAGTTAGAAAGCAAGACAATCCCATTACAGCATAATTCTGATACCTAATAGTTCATCTGCCTCACACAATGCAACAGTGAGAGTGATGTGTGTGCAGAGCTGCTGGAAAAATACAGGTTTACTCTAATGGATGTAGGATTTTGCACCACCTTTGGCTACAGGAACTCAAGCACAAAAGAACAGTTCCTTATGTAGGAGCTACAGTTCTAGTTAAACAATAATTCCTCAATAAGAAACATCTAAAGTCTCAAACTCTCTTTTTCTGACTGTGATAGAAAGGAAGTCCATTGCCTTCAGCAAAGGTGAGAAAGAATAAAGTACTTCTCTTACAATATTTTTCTACATTAAAAAAAAAAAAAGCAATAACATCACAGTTTATAAGCCAACATTGTTTTCTGGCTGGAATAAGAAGAACAGGATTATGTTCTGGAGCAGGCTGGTCTCTAAAATATTCATGTTTGTCTGTTTTCTGACAAATACCTCGAGCACAAACAAATCACCATTTCTGCTAGGAATGAAGATAGTTTTTGCAAATAGACTTTACATCTGAAAGCAACAAAACTATGTGAAATTTTGAGAGCTTTTTCTCTAAATTTGAAATTTGTATTAATCTTAAATCAAATGGAGTTATATAGTTTGGTTATATAGAGTTTAGTGAAGTAACTAATGCTATTTCTTATTTCTGTTTCTCAGCTAAATTCCATATATGCTTTCCTTAATCTAAAGGGAAGATAAATTTTTAGACTGTTGTGTGCAGTGTTTATGGATTCTTATGAAGCCCAAGAAAGATAACTCATAAAGAAATTTCAGAGATATAAGTTTTCATGCAACTGTAATGTATATACTAAATTTCCAATGTCTCCCTTACTCTTGAAAAGATAATATTGCAAAGAAAGTTTAATACCATTGGCTCAGGCTCTGCTGCTTAGTGTCTGATCAAAGCCTCTTTCTTCATCAGCCAGGAGAACTGCCTTGTTATAAACTTTAGGAGTGCAAGAGATTTTCATTTAAAGTGCCATATTTTCATTTAAAAGGAGCAAGTGCCAGCAGAATGGTTTCACAGGATAATACTTCCATGGCCACTTGTTTACTGTGCAGTTATGGGTTTAGTGAATATTCCTTTAGGTCATATGTATTGCACCTGATATAATGTACATGGTGTAGGGCAGGTATAAAATCAGACATCCATTTCCCAATAGTTTGGCATACTGGTTACACCTACTCCTGTACTTTGACAGGTAGATCAATTATGCAGTGTAAAAGGCAAAATCTTTATTTTGAAGCTGTTTGCACAGCTACATTGAAGTAGAAAAGCATTTCTTATTTTTTATAGTAAAAACAATGTTTTAGAGTGATTGTATATTTTGTTTGGGTCTGAGAAGATGCTTGCTTTCTCTGCCTTCTGAGAGTTGAATGTCATCACACTTGCAGGCAAAAATTGTGGCTTAAAAGTTCCCTTTTTTTTTGATTCCATGACAGTGTTGTTGCTGATTTAAATAAAACTCACTCATATATGCTGTCATAACTATACAGTTATCCAAACCTCTCAAAGCTCCAAGAATTGCATGGGCTTTTTAAATTTCAGTATATTGTATTGTCAAGATTATTGAATATTAAATATATATATATTTTTAAAGTCTCTTTCAATGATATCTTTAACCACACAAGAATGGAAAAAGAAACAGTCAACCCTTTTGTTTAAGAAATGGCATATATTGTAATACTCGGTTTTATTTTATCTTTTGAAATGTATAAACACAGACAACTCAAAAACAGATTAATTCATTTCAATATGTTGTTTGAGACTTGCTCTCCAAAAAAACTGTTTATTTTATAAAGCTTATCTGAAGAACTGATCAGATTTTATACTAATCTGTGCCTTCAGAACAGTGAATAGTGATATATCAAAGGCATTAAATGGCACATTGTTTTCCTAAAGTGTTTGCATTTGGCTCACTAAGTCTATTAGGTGTCTGAAAAGGCTTCTGACATCTTCTTAGAAGTCCTGTCTTCTTTTTAATTTTTTTTTCCCAGAAGCCTTGGCCTTAAAAGGATTGGAATAGTCAGGTCTGTAAGACTAGAAGAAATGTTCCAAAAATAAACTTACAAATTTAAAATATTATCAAAAGTAGGACTATTTTAGGGACATATTACATAAATAAAATAAAACTGATTCCACTGCAGTCATATATATGTCCAGCATTCAGCCTCTGGCTGGGAACATGCTGCACACAGGACTTCAGATGCATCAGAAAGCTTTATTTCTTTTTCTCTTGTCTACCTCTATAACCAAGAAAGCCACAGGATCAGCAATCTCACAAGGATTATAGAGGATGAGGTCCTAAAGTTTTGAATTATTTTCTCTATTTTTTTTTTTTTTTAGTTTGTTTTGTAAAGTCTGATTGCTTTCCAGATTATTTTTAGTGTTTCTTGGAAGGCAAAGACTAAAAGAAGCCTTAGAAAAATTCTCATAAGATATACAAATAGCCCATTCTGTCCATTTTGACCATTCTTATACTAAAAAAAAAAAAAAAGAAAAAGGTAAAATTAATATTTTTATATTGCTGTTTTTTATTTTTTGTTCTTTCTTATCCAAAATAATTTCTTCCTCTCCAGCCATATTTTGAATGGTCTTTTTAAGATATATCATAACCATCAAATATGTGTTTTGACATATCCATATTCCCTCTTAATTATCTGTTTCCACTGTCTGCAGATAACTAATTCCAATTTTTTGTGCTTTTGTTGAAGACCTTTTAAAAATGCCATTTTAGTCCTAATGAGTCAACAAAGAGAAAAGTGTCTGTGGCTCTCAAAATACTGTGTTCAAACAACTAATAGCATTAGAAAAACCAAAAATACTTATCAGATAGGTATTAATTGCACATTAGGGAACAGATGAATGAGTGTGACTTGCTTTTAGAGAATTTTTTCTAGATACACAAGGGAAAAATCTACTCACCTGGCTCCGATTCTGCAAGCAAGACAGGAGGAAAAAGCTGTTCCTCTTTTTTTTGCATTACACAGGCAGTTAAATGAAAATAATTTTTCATTTATAGTTCCATCCTATACAAAAACAGCCACAAAATGCAATAGGAAGCTTCATGAATACATCTTGGTTTTCTAGAGCATGGTGGAAGAGTGCCAAACCCAGATTGTTTTTAAAAACACAAAATCAGTCTTTCTTGTTCTCAGTTCTGCACTCTTCCCTCATGTCCCTGCCTCCACAAAAAAACCCCATGAGATTTAAAAATAGCACTATTTTTCTTTCTAAAATTTGCAGTGCTTATTGAGCTCCCAGTGTTTATCTCTTAGTGTTTTTCTGCACACCAGGAGCTCTGAAACCTTAGTGATATTTTCTATTTTTAAAATAGTTGATCATTTAACTGCAGGAGTTGGAATTCAGAGGGAGCCATGGGCACTGTCCCTGTCTCAGCAGTGAAGTGAGACAGGGCAAGACCTGTCCATGGAGGGAGTCAAGGGGTTCCCTTCACTTCTCACTGCATTGCTCAGTAGCTTTCCACTGATTGATAGGGAATGAGGCCTCAGACACTTATCCAAGTCTACTTCTGAACAACTTCAAATTCTGGAGAATACAAGAATTACACTGAAATCAAAACTTGAGGTGGAACCTAAGGCTCTGAGGACATAAAAATTCCGAGCGTTTTCCCATCCCTGGTGTGCAGGCACTTCCCAACCTCACTGCTTCCTTCTGCAAAGTACAAAATAACCCAAATGCCATTTTCTTTGGGGTAGATTTTACCAGGCCTTCTTCTTTTCTGTTCTCTATTAGGGGAATACTACGTACCTAGGGTGTATCATAATATAATATGTCACCTAGATATTTATCTTCTTTCCTAAGCCAAGAAATAAATTCTGGATGAATGCTGGACATGCTGGATGTGATTTTTTTCCAACATATCCCTCAAACATAATAATCATAATAACAATAATAACAATAATAATAATAATAACATTAATAATAATAGTTTTTATCACTACTACTACTATTACTACTACTGCTACTCCTACTACTACAACAATAATACATACTTAGTTCCCAAAGAAGTTTCACAAATAATGTTGCATCTAGACAGCTCGACAAAAATGTGTTTACTTTTGGGCTTAAAAGCAGCAGCTGAGCAGTAAATATAATAGAGTCTTGCAGAGGAAGAACAAATTTGGTATGAGAAAAGTGGGATAAACTGCAGTTTCTAAAAAGAGAGTCATGACATTTGTCTATCTTACTAGAAAGCTTTCACCTTAAAAGCATTCTGGAAATTGAGTATAGCTCAAAAGGCTGTAAAGACCAAGTGGAATTTACAGGGATTTGGATATGAGGTGTTAGAAAGTCTGGCCATCTCAAAAACCCTCTGTGTTTATGTCACTAAACAATGCCCTGTGGACTTGGACTATTCTTGTATGGCCCTTAAAATAGTGGCTTCAACTTGCACTCAAGTCAGTTTGTCATCAGAGAACTCATCAGTTCAGAAGTGAACTCTGGAGGGGCTGGGTCTTTAACAAACATAAAGTGGACAAGAAAGAAAATCGTTTACCTGACTCAGTCAGGGATTTCACTCTTATTTCTTCATTTCCTTGCTTGGTGCATCTCTCCACCAGCTCCTGAATGATGCAGGCAATATTGAAGTGAAATAATCCCCATTTGAGGTTGTGGTGAAGAGTTCAATAACTTGACCTGAGGTATGTCATGTCTTTGGCAGATTGAAGTTGAAAGGGTTGTCTGGGTTATCAAGGACAACTATCTGCACTCATAGGCAACTCCTTCATCTATTTCATTTCCTAGACAAAATAAAGTCTTTCTTAAAATTAATTAAGGTTTCATTGTAAAATCTGTAGTAAAATATACCCCTAAGAGACTTTTTCTGGTTTTATGCCATTTTCCACTACTTTCATCTCCTTAGTTAGGTTTCCTTCAGAGTTCATGCTCATGTTTTGATTATTGCTGAATGTTGGCTTGAAATGTTGTGGTTCATTTTTCCCCAAGGATAGATGGAAAAAGGGGGAAAAAATATTCTTTCTGGACATATGGTTGCATGCATATTTATTTTTTTAGTACAAACTAGGATAAGTAATTCCTCCTTAAACATTCAAAAAGTACTCAGAAAGTAATATTTATTTTTGCTTTTTTTCAAAATTAGATTGGCAATTTTCATATCCAAATATCCATTTAACAAGCTGTCCCTTTTGAAAGAAACATCTAAAAATGCAGCAAGGACCCACTATAATATTTTAAATCCAGATGCTTTTAGAGCTCATATGATGTATATATGCATGTACACTGTCTATATAGAAGTTTCTGTCTTTGTTTACTGTACTATTTGCTGTGCTATAATTTTTCTGCATTAGGTTTGTTTGGGGTTGGTTTTGGTTTGTTGTTTTGTTTGTTTGTTTGTTTGTTTGTTTGTTTGTTTTTAGGGGGACTTGTTTGGGGTTTTTTGTTGTTGTTGTTGTTGTTGTTGTTGAGTTTTGGGATTTTTTTTGTTTGTTTTGTTGGGTTTGTTGTTGTTGTTTTTTGTTTTGGCTTCTTTTTTCCTGAAGACTTTAAAAATTGAAAGAAAACTAAAGTTCTCTATAAGTACAACTTTTGCAAAAGAGATATATGCTTGACAGAGAAGGCTCCAGCTCTCAGGAGGCTTTCTTTTTATACTGCTGAACATACAGAGCACAAAGAGAGGGATCTGCCCTCCCATATATCTCTTCACTCACTATTGGAAAAAGAGAAAGTTTCAAATCACCCATTTAGAAGCCTGCTCAGTCTTTTTTTAACTTAACTTTTAAGGGAGGAGGAAACAAAAGAATTCAAACTCATTCATTTGGAAAAGCTGATTAATACTTCCACTGATTTTGAAGTGAGAAAAATCCACTCAAAAGAGTTGGAGTGAATTTGGAGATTCTTACTATCAAAAAAAGAACCAGGGGCCATATGAATTCTCGACAGCTACTGTAATCCCAGGCTATTAACAATGGATGAAACTGAATTTGCTTCAATTTAAATTAGCTTAATATATTGCCATAAATAGTTATAAATTTGAATAAGCAACTATGTTATAATTACTACACTAATTTTTCTTACTTAGTGGAGGAGAGAAAGTCTTTTGTGTTAGGGGACATGATCTCCACAGGACATACTTTACCAGACATCATTATTCTACTGAAAACTGGGACAAAAATGCTTGTTTGTTTGAGGGCAGTTCCCAGCTGTCTTTTAATCTCCAACATATCCCCATTGTATATTGACCCCACTTCTGTTTTTCTTGTTCTATTCTCCTTTATATAGCTGAAGTAGCTTTTACTTGTTAAAATATCCTTTTCAAGATCAAATATTTCCCTGATAGAGTTGATGATCTCTCTTTTTACAGTCCTTATAATCTTCCTATTAATTCTTACTTTCTTACAGAAGTTAAGTCTGGAAATCTTTCCTCAATATTTTCCTGCCTTAATTGCAGTAAAAATTACAGTTCTTTGAAGGTCAATACCAATAATTTTCATTATTATTTCAATTTTTTTAAATTTTGATTTCTCCAAATAAAAAGATTAACCTTCTAATACTTTATGTGTTTCTTTTTAGCTAAGTTAATAACACAAAATCCAAATTCAGTTTTCCACAGCATCTTCCTTAATTTTCAGAAATCACATTTGTGTTAGTGTGCAACTAGTTAGCTAATAACTTTCTGGTAACAGTGTAAAAGACTTTAAACATCATGATTGCATTAAGATCATGGTAGGACTTTGCCCTCTGTAGAAAACTGTGCAAAAAAGCAACTGCTGCTCTGCAACCAAGCAATATGCCTCAGAGGACTGCAGTGATGGAAAAGACAGTGTAAAACTTCCCCCCACCCAGGGGAGGTGCTTGGGCATTCCCAAGAGCACCTGAACTTATATTAACCCTTTGAACTCTGTGTTTTTGGAACATCCACCACTTAACAAGCAGAGACAAAATCTGGTGGAGAAATGTTTGGTTCTCATTTCCAGCAGTGCTAAGCTGGAAGCATTCATTCTGAAATTCCTCTAAGGAAATGCTGAATTTTCATTGAAGACACAATATTTGCTTCAAATATCTTTACTCATACCCAAGTCCATCTAAAGGTAATTTCAGCTTTAGATTTTAGTCATACCTAAAGATCTGTGGAGATCAAGTGAATCTCAATGATTTGTGAAAATATAGTCCTTATATATATCTTATAATGGCAACTATCTTTGGGTATTTTTATTTACAGAAACATACAATAAAATAAAAAAGATGATGGAACTTTGTAATTAGTGATTTCTTTACTTCTGTAAACCAATGATCTGAAAACTTTGATCAATACACATAAGTACAAGTTAATCTGTGCTTTGTGTCAAAGTGACACAATAATTAATATTCCTAATAATAATCTAATGTGTTTCTCTACTTGTCTATAAAGCACTGAAATTGAATCTTTATAATGTTATCAAGTTATAATGTTCCATTCCTTTGCAAGAAAATCAAGTTATCTCACCTTCATCTATCACACAGGAAAATTGTAAAGCAAATGCAAATTTAAAATTGTGTGAAGGATAAAACCTAAATATTTATTCTATCTAAGAATTCCTTATGTGGAAAAGACCACTGAGCATGGAATCCTTGTAGCACAGTACACCAATCCCAAATTATTTTTCTGAATGAAGGACAAGTTCAACATCTGAAACTAAATGTTTGGTCAAGCCTTTGTCTCTAGATTCTGTCTATAGCATGGACATATTCATTTATCTCATTAAGAAAGAACAATTTTTAGTTTTCTTGAAGAGTATGGATTCCAAGCCTTCACAAGACCAATGGCCCAGTTGATCAGCAGCAACAGGATCTATCTAGAGAGATGCTTATTCTGCCTCTCACAGACATGGGAATAAATTAAAATCTGAGATTATTAAACAGTAAATTTATATGTATAATAAAGTTCCTAATAAATACACATAAAAACTCATAAGTACACACACACAGCTCATATGAATACACACTTCACATCTGAGATTCAACATCTTGAGTCTCGTTTCATACATTTTGCCAGGGAGCATGACAAGTACTCATTTTGTTATACTGAATGCCTTTTCCTAAAGATATTTGCAGTGGTGTTGATAAGCTTTTTTCAGAAGAACAAGATAACTTTTATTATTTTCAATTTTCTCAGTCTGGCCTGCAGAACTTCTCTATTACATGATGGCCAAAACAGTGGGAGAAATTACCACTCTGAAGCCAAATGGACAGAAAATATTCCTGCTGAAGGGCATGAACTGGAGCCTGTAGTAAGTTGTTAATCCTCAGAGAAGCCTCTGAATAACAAATAGGTACATAATTTTCTCTGACACACAGAAAAAAAACCTACACTTTGAACTTATGGTGTTGAAACTTTACACTCAATAGCTAAGCTACACAATGCACTCAATAAAATAAATAATAAATGAATAAATGTTTGGATGGATTGGTTAGCTCACTGTGGAGCTGCAATCCTTGATTAATGATTCCCAACCATTTAATATTTCCAAAGAGAAGAGCTTGAAACTGAAATTAAAGAGAGATGGGTCCAAAACCCAAGTCATTCCATCAGCAGCATGCTCACTGGTAAGTTTTTTCATCAGAAAGTCACCACTTTTATGTGCTACTCTCAAACCCTTTGAAAAATCATGTTCATGTACAGATGTGACTGGATTAGGAGAGTTTTCTCATCATATGTGATTTTTGTCTTGACCAAAGTATTGCATTATCAGAGGCAATTACTTTGTCACTGAATTTTAAAAGGAAGACTATTTTTTCCCTACGAATCACTTGACCCAGAGGTTAGTTATTCATTGTTGCCCTAATTAAATCTGTATTTTCCATTCTTATTCAAATATTTTTTTGTTGTCTTTCAAGTTGTCTTTACATTCTGTTTCAGTGACTTGTACACATTAGAAGCTGAGGCCTGTGAGTTAAATACCTTCTCATACCAAAACTAGGAGAAATTATTATGTTTAGGAATGTATACACATATGTTAACATGTTTATTTTTAAGAAAGTGCACGTGTATGATAGTGGATTATGGATATAATTTGACTTCACATATGTTAAAGAAAATGGCAGGCTAAGTTTTAAGTATTTTTCCAAAAATCCTTTCTTTCAACCTGAAGGAGAGAAACATGCATTAGGTTTCACATTGACACAAGTATTTGAAACACGAAATATTATTTGACTGGATAAAATCTGTTGGCTTTCAAGTTTTTCTGCAAGCTCCAGAGAATGAAGGAATCTGTGGTGTCTTGACCTTGGCTGGCTTCCAGATGCACACCCAGCTGCTCTCTCACTCCCTTTCCTCAACAGGACAGGGGGAGGAAATAAGATTGAAAAGCTGGTGGGTCAAGATAAAGATGGGGCAGTCACTTAGCAGGTTACTCTCGTGGACAAAAGACATTCAATCTGGGGAAAAGTAAATGACTGAAAAATATTTTATAATTTGATGGTGAGAAACAGACAAGAACAGACAAAAACTTAGATAAGAACTAAAGCCCACTCCCTGCTCTTCCCCAGGTTAGTTTCACTCCCTCATCTCCAACTCCTATACATCCTCTTTCCCAAGTAGCTCAGAGGGATGAGGAATGAGGGGCTGCAGTCAGCCTAATAGCTTCTCTCTGCTGCTTCTTTCTCCACACATTTTTCTCCTGCTCCAGTGTGAGACCTTCCCATGGGCTGCAGTCCTTCATGGTCCAGCGTGGCCTCTTCATGGGCTGCAGTTCCCCCAGGAATATCCATGTGCTGTGAAGCAGGCTGTGCAAATTTTAAAAAACAAACAAGCAAAAAACCAAAAACAAAACAAAAAAAAAAAAAAAAAAAAAAAAAAACCTCCAAACAAAACAAAGAAACAAAAAAACAAAGGAGAAAAAACAGGAAGAATGTGGCTCAGGTATGGGGAAAGAGCAAAATAAAGTATTTTCATTTAAAATGAGCAAAGAGCATTAAGTGATGGATTTGCTTGCCTAACTGTTTTTTTGTGTATAAAAAATCACTTAAGTATCCTCCAAAGTTATTTCTCTAACAGCTCAGTACAAATTAGCAAGTATAATTTTCATTCTTTTCACTACAGTCTTCTATTAACTAGCTATATGGTAATTTTTCTAGTAAATATCCACATATTTCTTCTCCCTTGCATAATGTACTTTATACTTATTTTAGTATAAATATGTTATAATGGTTTAAACTCTTTTTTGTATCATTTCCCAATAACGTAGGATAACTAGAAGATAATGTTGTATACAGTGCCAAAAAAAAATATAAAGCAAAACTGGAAACTTCAAATTTTATGATTACCTTTGACTAGAGAAGTGATGTCTCTGTATTAATTTATGTCATTAATATAAAATGTTATGCTTCATCCTCATTGTTGTTTACAGCCTATTTAGAAAGATGAGAGAAATTTCTAAATACCACCAGGCTGACATCTAGAAAGAATATATATTATTAAACTGATCTTAAAATGAAAAGTCTAGAAAAAGCTCCAGATGTCAAACCTACTTCTCTTCAATGGGAGAGATATAAAAATTGTACTTGCACCCTGTGTTTGACTTCATAAACTTGAGCTAGTAGGGAAAATCAAGGAAATGTCTTTGCTTTTTTGCTTTTCTCAATAGTTTTTGTAAATTGTCAGATATACTTTATAAATCTCTATAAATTGAAGGCTAAAGGAAAACTTAGCATGTGCACTTTAAAGGAATTTAGGCATGGATTTGCTGGGAGCCTAACTGCCCAAGCCTATCAAAATCACTGCTCATGAGCAAGTAGTAGGAACAGCAAGGAAACACTGCTAAGGACTTCAGCGGCAGACGAGCTCTGAAAAGTCAACTTTGAAAAATCTGACACGCCAAAATCCCATTTAACCTTTTTCCTTAAGTACGTATTTTTCCACATGAGGCTGGGAAGAAAGTCTAGACACCAGTCTGGGAAATTCTCTCCTCCCAATACCATTTCAGTATCTTCCCCATTTAAAGTCAAGTGCATGTGCAGTCTTTGAAACAGAGACCAAACCTCAAATTCTCATTCTTAGCGGTGGGCTATGAAGCATTAAACCAACTTGTGTTAGGAGAACCTATCTTTCCCAGCAATTGCTGCCCCCTGGGAGCCATTATGCAAAAATGGAGGGTAGGAAAAAATGTTTCTTTGAGCTGAATCTGGACACCAAAGTAAGTACTAAATGGAGTGAGTCATGATACTCAAAGTGGAGCTTGCTTATTTACCTTCTCATCAGCTGAATGCTTAGCAGCTCATTTCTGGGGTTAGTCTATTTATAAAGAAAAAAAAAAAAAAAAAAAAAGAGAGAAACACTGCATTTGGATGCAGACATAGTGTCTCAGACTTAAACTACAACTGCAATTCCAAAGTGAAGTTGAGAACCTTAGAGTAGGCAGCTCTAAGCAGTCTGAATAAGTCTGAATAAGTTTCAAGTCTTTCCTTCAGACACATAATCCAATGCACACATAATCCACAGCATGCAAGAAATCACTGTCGACTAACATGATGTCATACAAACAGGTAGTAGAAAGATAGGTCTTGTAGTAAAATCTGGAATATCTGACACACATGAGCCTCACTTCTACCAGAAAGGATTTGTCATGCATATTCTTTTGAAGGAATAGACTACTTTCTTCTAATTGAAAACTATGAATCATTTGCTGTTAAGAAAAGCAACATAAGATAATATAATATAAACAAAAGAGAAGAAACAGATCTGTGCATTCTTTTTGTTTATAGAATCAATCATAAAACAGCATAGGTTGGAAAGGACCTTGATAGATCACCCAGTCCAACATTCTGTGGGAAAGGAAGCCCAGAAAAAATTATCTAAAACTCTGTTCAATGGCATCTTGGAAACTTCCCCATGATGGAGGCTGTCACAACCAGTGATTCCAGGGAATGACTGTTTTCACTGTAAAAAATTCCTTTCTTTTGTCCAGATGAAGTCTTTCCCAGTACAGCTCTTACCCACTGCCATTTGTCTTCTCATGGTGCTTTGTGAAGAGGGACCCTCTGACATCTTTGCAGTCATCCTAAAACTAGCAGAATACTGTGATTAGCTTCCCACTGAGCCCTCTTGCCTCAGGCAGAAAAAACTCCTTCCGTGTTTCCTCCTAAGGCAAGCTCTCCAGCCCTTTGATCATCTTCATGACCCTCCTTTGGACCCTGTCCAGTCTGTCTGCATCTTTCTTCACTAGTGGGGATCAAAACTGGGCACAGTATTCCAGGTGCAGCCTCACAACTGCTATGCAGAACAAGCTTACATAGTAGACATCATTATAAGCACATTTCCAGCCCTTTGAGTCCCTGTGTTGATGTGAACCTGAATTTGCACCATTCTTGCTCACTCTGATGAGGAATTTGGTACTTTTGTTTTATTTTGTGCTCCTTCACTGTAATAATTGGATTTTGGATCCAACTGGTATTATGACATTGTACCTCCTTACTTTGAAGGTGCAATATTGGAAAATTACCAGACCATAAGAAAATATGAGACTTACAAGAAGTTCTATTTGCAATTATATTAACTTTTATGATACAGAACTGCATGTCTTGGGTTACTTAAGACACTGGTTTTTTTCTCACTGTGAGAAGCTCAGCCACCCAAGCACTTTGCTGCATTTTAGCAATTTTGCTTAGTTTTTTTCATAGTTAGATTGTCTTTTAAAATACCCACAGAGCAGCCATAATACCACTGCCAAGTTAATCTAAAGGGATCTCCAGCCATCACCATCAGTAACTAAATTGCTGTAGAATAGAGAATACATTTCTGTCCCCTATGAAAATGGAATACACCTGGCTTCATTTTGCAGGTACCTAACACCTCATGCTCTAGTGAATTACTGTACATTTGTCTATCTGCAAAAAATGTGCATAAGTGCAAGCACATAAGTTAGTTCATTATAATCTCTTGTTTTTTGACATCTGCCATAATGATCCCAGATCCCCAACAGCTTCTGAAGTTTGTTTTAGTTTAGGTAGGGTTCAGTTTATTGAAGACACAAACACAGTCTGAACTTTACACGCCTCTGGAGTCTGCAAAAGGCAGCTGCAGCTTTCTCAACATGTTCAGTACTTCCTGCTATGGGGTCTGATTCCCTCTCGAGAGCTGCACATGAATAAGAACTCAACCTCTGTAAACAATTATTTCTTCCACAAAAAAAAAAAAAAAAAAAAAAAAAAAAAAAAAAATAGGATCAGCCTTAGGGATGCAGTGGTCTTGAACAAAAAGATACTCCTGCAGAAAATACAACCCAACAACAGCAACAACAGAGATCAGAACAATGCCTTCAACTTTCTCCATTTCCTGTACCTTCATATCTCATTGTGATTATATAGAACTCCTCATATTTTTGAAAGCTGTATCCTTGCTGCAGAGACCTCCTATCACACATTTCTAAGATCAAGGAAACAGGAGAGTGGTTTTGACAGTACATTGTTGTAAGATCCTTTGTACTTTTCTGTAGAATATCCAATTGATCTACACACTGCGAAGTTATCCTGGCCGATGAGTGAAGTGTTGAGGAGTTAGCCCTAATTCATCTCTCTTGACTTAAGCAGATAACCTGGGCCCAGAACTTTACCTTCCTCACTCCTGTCTTGACAGACTTCTCTGATGTGCTTGAATGAGAGGCTTGGCCTGCCTAGGCTTTCTCTGTAGTCAAAAGGAAAAGTAGCTTCGATTTTCTGAATCTCTCAATATTATTGAGTTGGAAAATAGGAGATTAAGATACCTAAATTTTATTTTATTTTCCTCAGGTAAAAGCTTTAAGTAAAGAGGATTAAATGAAATCTTTGGAGCAAAGCAGTGATGGAGATCCTAACCATTCAGTGTTCACTGCCAGCTAATGGCCTCTGTTATGTAGAATAAAATGCTTTTGAGGATTTCTTCAGACTTCTCAAGCTCTTAACAATGCTCTTCCTAAAGCAAATTCAACTCCCAAGACTGAACAACCAGGTTGCCCAAGCCCTTATGAGAAACCATACCTCTGTCATGCTGTCCTTGCCAGTTCTGCACCCTCAAAAGTCCTTCTGTGTGTCTTCCTATATCCCCTGGGCAAACCTAATTGCTCTTTTGGACATTGAGGGTCGTGGGGAAATACTCTGGGAGGATGTCATTACACAAATAATTTAGCTTGAATCTTTACTTTTTTTGCCAGATACTGAACTATTTGAGTTGAAAGTTCTGCCACAACTAGGACAGTGAAATGGTGGGTAGTGGAAAAGACAGGTACCTAAATGTGCTGTGAAATGTAACTGCTGTAGCCAACAGACAGCATGGAGGTAGAAGCTCATCAAGGATATGTAGCTTCATTTGGGTATTCCTCATCCTTATGATGTTTGTAAAACAATGGAAACTGTCTAACCTTCACATGTAACATTTCTTTAAGTGTGCATATTATTTTTCTTCCTTTTTTTTTCTTAAAATAATTTCTATGAGTTTCTAGACATTAATTTAATTTGAGTCAATAGCGTTATGTTTACATGGGAATCATAGAATCATAGTAAATAAAGCCCCAAGGGGTCATCTAATACATCTTATTGCCCTAAGGCAAGATTGACTATGACTAAACTATTCTTGACAGATTTTTGTCTCACCAGTTCTTGAAAACTTCCAGTGGCAGAAGTTTGCACGTTCTCCCTTGGGAGTGTACATTAGTGCTCTGCTATGCCTATAGCTGAAAAGATTTCTCCCAGTTGCCAACCCAAATCTTACTTGCTGTCATTTAAACCCATTGCTTTGTGTTCTATCTGCAAGGAATAAATAGAAAGCTTATTCCATTCAAAAAACTTTGCATTCTGAAAATTATAGTTTTACTCTGAATATTCTCCAGATTTACAAGCAGCAAACCTGTTAATCCCTTCAGCTATGATGCCTTCCACTTCTCCACACATTACCAGCTACCTTTTCTCAGAAAACCTAATCAGATTGCCTGATATGATTTCTTCTTGACAAATCTGTGCTGGCTGTTACGTCCCAAATTATTCTTTAGGGTGGTAAAACTCGATTATTGTTTGGTTGGTTGGTTTGTTGTTATTAGGTTTTTTAATAAAATGATTTTTATGTCTATATATATGTATATATAATCTATATTTAACTATACCTTTATGTTACTAGGAACTCTAAAAGTGTAATCCATAATTTCCTGGTTTGTGCTTCCTTCTACCTCTCCTTTTACAGATCAGTACTCTGCTTTTTCCGAGTGTCCTGAAAATGTACCTGTTCTCCAAATGTTCTCATATATAGTGCAATAGTGTTTGAGCATGTTTCAGATACTCCTAAGGGGTTCTAGACTAATTTTTTTGTTGTTCAATTTAGTTTCAACAAAACTTCTACAAGGAGTCTCTAAGCAGTTCTTCTGTATTGAGCTGAGTTCCTGCTGTGAATGAGGTTAGTCAGCCATCTGATCACAGCTAATGTTTTTCTAGTGAAGCCTAGAAACAAACCCTCTCAGATTTTCCAACATTCTTACTTTCATTCCTCAATAATGTTAACTCTGCTGAAAAGCAAGTGATCTCTTCCTTCTAATGATATCTTAACTATCTCAGCTAGGAATGAACATTTTCCTCATCGTGCACAGAAATCTCTGTGCTGATTTTTAAGATATATGACTTTAATAAGTTGATACTGAAAATCTGAGCTGCCTCTTATGCTTGCTGACTGCCAAATGCTCCAAATGTCCCGAGACAATATAGCCACCTTTCTTCTGACAGCTTGTATAATATATGAAATATTAGCCATAGAAGGCACCAAGTTGCATCAAAAGTTATTTTGCAGTATGCAAATGAACAAAATTAAAACTCAAGTTAAAAAAAGGGATATTTGAACACTGTGTTCACTTCAACATTTGTATCAGCAGCCACCTGTATTTTCTGTGCCTGAAGCTCTGAAAGGCTCCCTGTTCTCTTGCAGTGGGATATTCATGCAAAGAAATGAGCTGTGTTTTAGTCAACTCACAACTCAGCCAGGGACTGTGCCTAAGAACCTAATGAATCATGGGGATCAATCTGACTAAGAGGACCAGAGTTGTCCTCCTTTACCAAAAATAATGGACTCCAACCTCTGCTGACACAAAGCCTGGGAAATGAAGCAGTGAACTCTCTGTGAGATTGTGGGAAACATGGTCTTTGTTCCGACCAAAATATTAAGTTCACCTTTTTTAATCGTGCCTTTTTATTCCTCCTCAAAGTGCTGTCTGGTCTCTGTTGGACCCAGGGCCAGAGAAAACAGTCACAGTGATTATTCCTGAAGACCATTTTGAAATACTAATTTTACCTTTTTTTCTATTTGTGTTTCTTCCTGATCTCACCAGAAAGATGCATTACATTAATCCAATATTATTTATTCTGTCCAATTCTTGAAAAGGGCTTAAGTCAGAGGACAGAAAGGAAAAAATTTTCAGTCATTTTTGGTTTATTCATTTATTGGTTTATTTGGGAAAACTGCTTTGTTTTCCCAAGCCTCCTCATAAAAGATGTCTTTAGTTCTTTCTTTAAAAATGCAAGCAGGCTTGTAGAGCCTGATATAAAATAAAATTTTCAAACAAAAGTTCAGAAGGATGAGCTCCCATTTAGAAGGGGAATTTCATCAGAGCAGTGTTCTCAGATATTAATTTTGTGACTTATTGAAAAACACTTCTTTGAAATCTGACAGTGTTTATACAAAATTGCTTTCCTCAGTAGATGGGTCATATCTTAAATATTTACCTTCTGTCTACTTTGTATTAATCTAGGACAAACATAGTGTGTGGTAAAAGTCTTGATTTAATTTTATTTTTTCTGTGTTCAAAGACCTGAAGAATTCACTAAAGATTTATTTTCTGGGAGGAAAGATCTGCTTTTCATCATCTGGTTACTCAGGTCCCATAAAAAATGCAATGCATGACAGAATCTCAACTCCTAATCTGTGTTGGCAAGGCAGCATCCAAGTAACATAAACCATGGTTCTTTGGTGCTTTTCAATGAAACTCAAGTGGTCTATATTAATTATACATAAACTAGCATGCCAAGACATCAATGATACTGAAAATTTGCTGCAGCAAAAAAGATTTCAGAGAGGGGGACATTCAAAATTCACTGCCAGGGTTCAGCACGCCAGAGTAGATTGGAGGGATTCCGTGGATATACTGTCTCAGGATACAGAAAAGGCAAGATCTGTAAGATAATTTTTCCAAAACCAATTAAACACAGTGAGTTTGAAATTTGCTGACAAGTGCTGAAGTTTGATGGTCTCCATTCCTCCTAGTGCACTTTAAAAAGCTGGCCATGAAAAGATTTAAATAGCAGCTTATTCAGTCCTATCTATGCTCAGCCAGTCAATCAAATTTCAGTTGGTGGCCAAACTGTGAAGGAGGAACTGGATGTTGTGTGGTATCAGCAAAAGCAAGATGGAATTGATGGTATTATAAGGATATGGAGAAATAAGGATCTTGGACTTGGGGAATAAACACAGATAAAAGAGGAAGTAGATCTGGACTTAGACACTTTGGAATAGGAAAGGGTGTAGAAAGGCATATAATCAGCAATGAAAGGGAGACTTGAAGGAGTGAGAAATAGAAAATATAGAAAATAATAGCTGATTAGAAAAAAAAAAGACAGCAACACAGAAAGTTCTGGTACAATCTGGGATAAAATGATGTAGTAGAGCCATGTAAGGTGTAGTAATTCTGGTAAATATGGAGACATTATAGCCTTCTGGCGCACATTCTGTGAGGTAAATTAACAATTAAATTCTTAGGAGGTATCTGTTAATACTGTTTTTCCTCAAGATATTTCCACTTTTAAGAAATAATGAAATATTTTTGTTCATTGAGTGCATTATCCATCATGAAAGTGTAGTATTGATAAAGTTCATGGAAAACACAATTTCAAATGTATGCAGTTCAAAATTTAAATGGAAAAAAGAATTTTAATTCAATTTCTGAATTTTCAAATTTAAAGGCCACCCACAAAAGGTCCTGAAGACTGAGGAAACTAAGACCATTTAAACAACAGGTAGTATAAAACTGGCATGGGGAGCAGGGTTGGGCTGATGGCTCATGATGTACGTCTGTTCTGGCACACAGTTATATAATATTTTATAAACTAACTGTCAAATTAAAACCAACAAGGATACACAAATTGTAACACTTGTTTTTTGATATGAACATAGGAGAATACTACTCACTGGATATGCAAAATCCATCTTAATTAATGAGCATTTCTTTCTATTTCAGGCTAATAATCAAGTGAAGCATTAATAAATTTGACTATTGTTTTACATACCTATGATATTTACCCAAATATTTTCAGTGGCTCTCTTCCTGACATGAGTCTTGATTTTATTTGGAGCTGTACAGAATGCAATGCCTGCAACAAAGCATTTCCAATTTAATTGGAAGATAAAGGGATAAAGAAAGATAAAGTGATCACACTATATATTTGGGGCAGGAGTTGAAATAAGCCCAGTATCCTGATTTCACAATTGCAAACTTATGCTACCTGTGCTGTCTTACTTAAATCTTTGCATTGGATACATTCTTTACTCTTTCAGCTGTTCAGTCTAAAATCCTGTCCTGCACTGGTGACACTCAAAACATTTTCTTCTTTCTCTGAGAGATATCTCCTGGATGTCAGGAATGGAAATTGAAGCAGCAAAAATGTTTTTGCACACATCATTGCTGCTCAGTCATTTTAGCTCCTGACCTCACCCTACTCAATTAAGAAATCCTTGGAGTCTCAAGATAGCATCTGACTTGTGAAGTACTGGGTGCTTTCTGCTTCATTTGCTGTTCATAGTGCCTCAACAGGAAAGCATGCTTCACAAATTAGGAAGGCTGTGGAGACTGTTCTTGTGTGTCTATAGGCACACAGAGCTCACACATCCATGCCCATGAATGCACATATATACACACGTGTGCTGTGGCTGAATTCAGTCTATGTCTCTGCAGTTTGATAAAGACACAAAGTTTTTCAAACTGCTTATGTAATTTATTAAAGCTAAAGTTAGAGACACAATAAATTCTTTGTTTATGCACTTAGGTGTAAAAATATGTTTTAATGCACGGAGATATATCTGAATGAGCAATGTATCTTCATATGTACCTGGGTGTGTGTCTAATGTATGCACTCTTTAGACACAGCTGATCATGTTAGGGTCCAGCAGACACTTCAAGCTTTGAAAGAATATGACTAAGAACAGAAATAGCTTAGATGTAAAACTTACTTGGGGAGGGAAGAGGGATTTTTAATTTTTTTTTAATAGCTAAAAAAGGGCTCTGTATAAAGGGAACAGTGAGCTGAATATAATTCCAAGCCACGTTGTAGACAATGTGCGTCCCACAGAGGAAAATGGTAACATTGAAAGGCCACAACACTTTTATCCTACCTAGCAATTATCTGGTTTTGGACTTCATGTAATTAATTTCTCTTTCTCCTACCCTCCTACAATGTATAAGAGCTCAAATCAAATGCTTTCTCCTTTGACCACATAATTTTCTTCAAGAGCCTTACACAGGATAAAGGGTAAATAGAGTTAGTTCATCAGAGATAGTATCAGAACACTGAAAAGAGAAACACATTATCATGTAAGGTTTTCTTGCTCAAACAGTGTGGCAGCAACTTGGCAGGATACAGTGATGGCAGAAGGCAAGGAACGAGCATGTGCCCCTATGTTTGTAGCAGGTTGGCCTCTTGCTGGATAGGTGAGCTGCCAAAGGGTGATCACACAGAGCAGAAGTGCAAATGACTATGCAATTGCAACCCTATTGCACTAATGAGAACCCAAAGGCCACCTTGCCTGGAAACTTGCAATTATTGCTGCTGGATCAGGCCCCAAAAATGCTGCTGACACAATATACTTTAAATTACATGTTTATGTTCCAGGAAATGGTTCCTCTGGAGAAAACACTGAACTGACCTTTAGACCATAAACCCATGTCCTCTTGCCCTTAGTAGTGATGGAATTGATCCCCAGAAGCCTTTTTAATCTTACTGTTCATCTCACATTTTACCCTTTCTCCACTTGAGAGCAATGGGATAACAAAGAGGAGTTGGAGAAGATTGGAGGTGTCACTGCTGGTAAATAACTCTGATTTTTAAGAAATTAGTTTTGAAGAAAAAAAAATTCGAGTGAAAAAAGATAGCTCACCTTTCTGTTTTTCTTTTGTACTGAAGGAAAACCATAGCAGTCTCAGCCTTGGACATCCTGACAATAACTGAGCACAGTGCTACTTCACCAGCAGAATAATTTTTTCCTGAGCCCTAAAGTAGACAAATTCCTTTTCCTTTTTTTCCTTTTCACTTTTCCATTTTTTCCTTTCCTTTCCTTTCCTTTCCTTTCCTTTCCTTTCCTTTCCTTTCCTTTCCTTTCCTTTCCTTTCCTTTCCTTTCCTTTCCTTTCCTTTCCTTTCCTTTCCTTTCCTTTCCTTTCCTTTCCTTTCCTTTCCTTTCCTTTCCTTTCCTTTCCTTTCCTTTCCTTTCCTTTCCTTTCCTTTCCTTTCCTTTCCTTTCCTTTCCTTTCCTTTCCTTTCCTTTCCTTTCCTTTCCTTTCCTTTCCTTTCCTTTCCTTTCCTTTCCTTTCCTTTCCTTTCCTTTCCCTTATGCCTGTCATGAGATTAATCTCTTCTACCTCTTTTTCCTTTATATCTCGTTGTCCTGTCAAATCAACATGACAAGTTGGCAATGTGGCAATATTTCAGCAACCACTATCAATCTTGCTTATTGTGTCTAACTTTTAAGTGTTTAGTGTTTTTTTTCCAGGCATTTCCCAAGTTTCCATTCCTAGAGGTAGGTCAGGAAGAAAATAAGTCGCATATTCTTGTTCTTTATGAAGAATTTGAAATCGACTTGACTCTCAAGGGAAGTACATCCTCAGATAAATATCACACTTTTTTCTTCTAACCTCCTATGACTTTTGGAATTATGAATTAATTCTGTCTCTCACACTGATTCTGAACAGTAAAATCAAGAAAAGAAAGATGAGATCCTTGAATTCAGACACATATTTATGGTACAACTAGGAAAAAATGCCAGAGATATTAAAGCTTTTTTTGCTACCCCAGTCGCTAAATCCAAGCTCACACCAGTGTTCTCTTGGAGTAAAAGTTGGTTAAACCTGAAAACTGTAAGCAGCAGTGATCTACATGGAATCACCATCAGAATGGTATGCACAGCTAGTAGAGAGTACTGTCCTAGCTAATTAGGCTTCCCTCTCATTTAGGCTAATTAGTTGGCACAATATATTTGTGTCCCTAAGCTATTTCCAGCTCTAGACCTAACTTTTCAAGCTAGTTAGGAGAATTCTGCCCCATCATATGTTGCACAGCTTAAGCAGCTCTTGCAACACCAAAGTATACAGCTAGATAGCACCTCCTTGCTCTTCTGCTTTGGACATCAGCACACAGCCTTTGGGGGGTTTTTGAAAACCCATACTTGGGAGTGCTGCAGGAAATCAATGGAACCACCTGCTTGGCTGTCTCTATGGACAGAGCCTTACACAAGGTGTGCTACTAAAATGTAAATAATAAATAAAGTTCTTCCCTTGTGGACTCAGTTGTATGACCTACTAATGCAAAAGTGGTTTTAAGGATGCCTTTGTTGTGTATGTTGTTTAAAACTTATATAAAGACTGTCTTGAAAGGAAAAGGTGTATTTCCAAACTCATTTTAACTAATACTGGGAGGTTTCCTGGGGTTTTTTTTGGGACCTGAATTTAGCTTTGTCACCAGTTAACAAATTTCTTTAAAATGCTCAAAGGAGGAGTTGTATAAGATAAGAGAAAAAGACAGACTAGAATAAGCAGATAAAAGTGGATATCGGTAAAAGTGTGTCTGTATGAATATGTGAACATGCATTTATTTATAAATGTGTGCATAAACTATAGGAAGCATCTGTAAAACCAAGATAAAAATTGCAATTTTGGCCTGTGTGATTCCTGTTAAGGATAACCTTTCCAGTAGAATAAATGGTGCTGCAGCAAAAGCACTTCTGTAATGCCTGCTTACCTATAGCCCTGAGGGAAGTGGAATCTTCACAGGCTGTCTATATGAGTAAAGAGAAGCTGACTTGTCCAGTTGTGCTTTTATTATTTTGTAGAAGAGGTTTCTGATAAATTTAGTAAGGGTAAATAGAAAGATTCATTTAGGTCAATAAAAATTTCTTTAAAGAAGATAAAAATTAAGTTCCCCTACCACAAAAAACAAAACAAAACAACAACTGCAAAAGGATTTTCTCCTAAAAAATTGCCATTGAAAGTTTCTTGCTGCTCTGACCAGAGTTTAGCATTTTTATCTCTTTACCATAGCAGTTGCTAAGATTTATCAAAATAAAAAGCAGACTGTTCTTGACATCAGAAGGTGTGAAATCCAGCTCTAAATTGTTGCCTGAATTTCAGTGAAATCTTTGGCAGTGTCAACTGCATTCAAGTCATAGTACATAATCTGTATTGAATAAGTAAATTTGCAAAAGTATTTATGGGGTTCTTTTGAATTCTTGTTTTCTGCTAGTGTTCTTTAAAATGCCAGATAATGTTGTGGAAGCCAATATCACTATTTCACTGAGGCTCTAAGCAATGTTTTATTTTTTGTCTTTTAGTTTTAATGAGAGCATGCTGCTTGTTGCTAATAGAGCTGAGTAAACAATCTATGTACATTTTATTCAATTACTTTAGTTCTTTTTCTTCTTATGGTAATTACCTGTGAGCGGACAATGATTGCTACAATTTGTTTGTTCCTCCCAACCACTTGCTGATTATTCTGCACAAGCCTGTGTTGTAGCCTGTGTTATTGCAAACTGCTTGCAAGTACTCCTTTGGGTATCTGTGTTTGGTTGCCTCAAGGCAAGTACTTGCTTCTTTTCCATGATTGGATGATCTACTTTGTCACAAAACACTTTCTATTTAATAAATTTATAGCATCATCCTGCAACATGCTCTCTAGACCAACAATGTGGAGCTACATCATGATGATTGAAACCTAGGTATTAAATACAATCTGTTTCATGAAAAAATAAATCCTGATAAGTGCAGTCATTCCAAAGTTGAGACAGTACTCTCTGTACAGGCATTTATTTAATTTTGCTGTTGGCATTAACAAATAGATGTATTTCTTTTACCCAGGTTCCTATCAAGACAATTTCAATTGTCATTAGGGACTGCAAATTAATTCATAATAAGACATTTAGCATTTGGCTTTGTTTCTCTACTGGATTGTAACGTTTGCTTTTAGTCCCTGGGTTCACTTTACATGGAAAGTGCAATGGGCAAACAACTATGATTTGCATCAAAGCAAATACATTTCTGAAAGTCTTTTCAGGGCTGCTATTGTAGTAAATCTCTTCCCAGCCTTCTACTTATCGTAAACAACTTAATTTTTTACTATCTCTATGATTAACAGTTGTGCAGGACCTTCTGTGAAGCAACATTCTGAACTATGGAAAGGTAATTTATTCCAAAATGACTAACCCATTTTTAAATTACTTTGAGACTGAGTCATATCTTAAATAAGGCAATCTGGAAGATTTGGATCCTTAGGAGAGCATCTTGCACAATCTGGCAGAACTGTGTATCAGTTGCCACTGTCAAGGTCACTTCTTTAGAGGCAGCACCATTTGAAACAGGTGGCTGTTGATCTTTTTCTGATAGTACAGCATATAATTCCACATAGATGTTCAATCTAATCTACCATGAAATCGCAGCAGTAATTAAACCAGACACTTGGATTTTTTTCTCAGAGCTCATTTTTGTTGGTCAAATCTGGTTATTAGCTGAATAAACTTATTTCAGTTCACCTCAGTTTCTTGTGTTTCTCATTATTTCATTAGCCTGCTACCTAGTATTTAGGTTCCTATTTTGCTTCACAGATTAACAGGACTGTCCTCTTAGTAATGGACTGTGCTGTCAGAAGGTAAAGGAGGGCACAAGGGGAGTTTTTGAGGAGTGGCTTGTGGGGCTGCAATTCACCCCTGCACTGGATACTCTGTAGTGGATGCAACAGAAAAAAACTAACATGATACAGAAATTACAAAATGCACAGACAGACTATGATGCAAGACCATGGTGACTCAAAATTCTTTTACAAGGGTCTGTCAGCTGAGTAAGACCGTGTGAAATAATCTGTCCTGCCGTAACATCTAAGGAAAGGACAGTAAGCTAAAAAATTTCTTACAAACTTTTACATTTAGTACTTGCCATATTCTCTACTTCAGACCCAAGAAGCTCTATAAGTCCAGCTCTGGTTTCTGTTTCTAGGCCTGGTGCTCTCCTATACTGTAACAGTAACTAGAGCATTTACCTTTGAACTTCAGTTTCTTCAGCTGTAAAAATTATGTTTATCTTTATTATTTTTAAGGTGCTTGACTAATGAATGAAGCAATTCACAAGTCAGTGATTTTTGTCTACTATTTGACATCCATCTGGACATTCTGCCTGTAGCATACCTCTGGAGATGGAACAGATTGTCCTTTTTCATTTAAGAAAATGAAAGGGATTAGGCCAGATTTTGGTATTAATTTTCTGCTGTGTTGTTTTGAGGTAGAAGGCATGGATTTGAAGTTTAGGTACACAGGAATTTGGTAGTTTGAAGTGATAATAGGAAGTGATTCTAGTGATCTAGTGATCTAAATAAAACATGAATGTGAGGTTCACTTTAAGGAGTTCTTTGTGTTTTTAAAAGCTGAACTATGTATTCCCTCTCCAGAAAGATGTCATCTTGGTCATACATTAAATGCCATCACCAGCCCAATCACAATGTTCTTTATCTGATGGATACAGATGAAGAAGAATGAGAGGCTAATGTCGAGCCTCTCAGTGTTGTTGAAAGAAACAGATATGAACAGAGGCAGCATTTCTGAAGCAACTTTAATTTTTGATCCCACTAGATTTTAGATGAAAACTTGTCATGTCTTGGATTTCTTTGTTTCTATTACCAGAGATTTCAGTAGCTAGAAGGGCAGTGAAAATCTAAGGTTGCATGTGCACTTTTTAAAGGTTAATGATATGTGGGAAAAGATACTGTTACTTACACAGTACCTTTGAAGAGGAGACAATGTTCAATGATACAAGACCAAAACATGTCTTATCATGCATTATGCTTTGCTGTTATGCTCATTATTACTGTGCTGTTTCTTCTCAGGAAGATTTTGATTTTATTTCCAGATGCTGCGAATTGAAATAGATTGTTCCAGTCAAGACCTGATTTTTCAAGTTTGTAACTTTATTTTTAACCCTTATCAAGCACCTTCTTGCCATAAATACTAAGAGTATAACACAATTCAGCTGAAAAATCAAATGAACCTGGGTGGTCATGTTGAAAGTTGCAAATGTAAAGAGTGTCATAATATCTTCAGAAAGATAAAAATATAAAACTCAAAAATCAAACTGTACACATCTCAATAACTATAAAGATTGACCAAAATTGTCTAAGTAATTCTATAGTGGATAATTGTGTATGACTATCTCCTACCTTTGACTTTTTAAGACAGTTAAAATTAGATCAACTATACCTGTTTATTATGTTCAGCTATTATCTATCCTGAAACAAGGACAAAAAAAATGCTTAAGAGATGAATGTTCATGATGCCCCTAACTCTTAGGAAGCTAGCTGAATCTTAGAACTCTTTGCTGTTTCTTTTATTACTTTAACTGAAATAAATTTGTAAACACTGTTTCTCCAAGAGAGTTTGGAGGGTTTTTTACGATATATATTTATATATGGTATGTGGGGAAATTATCTAATTTCTGCAGAAAAAGAAGTGTAAGTCTTCACTGTGTAAGAAAAAAGTTTGGTTTCTTTTTCAACCTGAGCTGTTAAACGTTTTCTTATAAAGTGCTGAAATATTTCATGTGAGTTATATTTCAAGTTTATTGCTGACCTCAAGAGGTGGAATACTTAAGTAGATAAAGACCATTCATGAGGCTCTTGTGATAATAGCAAAATATGCCCTTCCTCTCCAAAGAAGGGGAGAAACAGAATTATGGGGTGGGAAGTGATATGCAACTAAGGAACCTTCTAAAAAAACCACTCACATAAATTTTCTTTATACATCCAAAGAAATGCCAAGACATGCAAAGCATAATTCCTGTGAATCTCTACAGCTTATCATAATTTAAGAGACAATAGAGTTTTGATAACCTGGTAGGTCATATACTGAAAGTTCAAGGCTCTGCAAGGACTGCTTTTGAATAGCTATGGCTTTCATTTACAAGAAACACACAAAGGTTACCAACCAGGCATTGTCCATAAGTCTAGTGAAGATGCAAGAAAAACATGATTTTGTTTTTTTTCACCTGAGGGAGTTGCATTTTTTCATTTGAACTCAAGACTGACAGCTGAGTATAACATGAAACCAGAGGCACTCATCTAAAGTCTATTCAAGCCAGGGTAGAGATCTATAGAGATCTCAGCTGTGTTCCCCTTGAAGTCAGTAGTAAAGCTCTCAGTGGTACAGACTTCTTGTCAAATAATTTAGCTTTAAAACAAATGTGGTGTAAGGAAAAAAAAATACATTAAAAAAAAAAAAGAAAAAAAAGTGACAGGTGTTTTCAAAACTGAATGGGGCAGCATTGCACTGCCAGTTAAAAAGACAAACAGCAAGAGATCCTAACCACTAATTTCTAATGGGTTTTAAGTATAATGAGGTATCAGAGTCAATGACAGATTGTTTTCCTATGGATGAAACAACTGAAGCAGCTTTATAGAGGAATTCTATAGATCCGAATATTGAGCCTTAACACAGCAAAACAACTTATTCCTTTCTTGCCACCCCCTAAGCAAACTTTAGTTAAAATTATGTAACACAAAGCACTGTTTTTAAACTATAAAATCCTGATATGTAGCAGTAATAGCATTAGCCCTGACTCGAAGTGTGGCTAAAATCCTCACAGGGCACAATCATAGTACACTGTGGATATCTGCTGAGGCCTCATTACATATACCTTCACCTAATTATTTCATCAGATATATTTACTTCACATTATTATTATTATGCATATTCTGTTGCTGTTGCTTCTTTTAGCAGGATGGTTCATGGTGCAGCCACACTGGGGACTCTGTCCAGGATGTAAATTTACACTTCCCTTGAACAACCAGATGAGGCCTCATTTAGTAATGCATTATGAGGCTTACTAAGCAGGCCCTGGTTTTGTTTTTGTTTTTTGTTTTTTTTTTGTTTTTTTTTTTTTTCTTCTGAGCAGGGCACTAAGGAAAAATTCAGACAACTTTCCCAATCTTCCATTCAGAATGGTTTTCTCTATTCTACACAGATTTTATTGGAAAAGAGCCTAGTTAATGCTGCCTCTCTGTGTCTTCCAGCAAGGTACACGTGCTGAAGGCCAGATTAGGATCTTGCTGTCACTGAATGCTAAAATCCCCACTCTTTTTGTTTCCACCTATCAGGAGTAGAATTGGTGTTGCAATTCTCACCTGCCAAGAGACTAATCACGAGAACCAAGAGCTGGCTGTGCCCAAGGCAAAGGGCAGGAACAAGGTATGTGAGAGGGTTCTAACAGTCAATTCTTTGAGGAGGATGAGCTCTTTCTACTTGTCAGTTTTATTATCTCTCCTGACAACAGTAACCACAACAATGGCTACCAAAGACATATTATTTACAGAACATCATATCCTTTGAAGGGATACAAGCCTAACCCTGACAGCAGATCACCTAAGATATATCTCTTAAGACATGGGTTGAACCACTTTCAGAAATGAATCACAAGTCTCTGTCCCTAGAGATACAGCAACAGGCAAAAGGAAAGCTAATTTTATAGGATTTTCTATGGTATTTGGGTGCATTCAATATTCTGAATTAATTACTAATACCTTTCTTGATATTATTTATCAGCATACTCAGTACTTTAAATCTGTGCTACTTTTACCAGATACACTCCTACATGAGATCTTCGGGTAGTATAAACTGCATAGCTCCAGTAAAACCTATGAAATTGCAATGCTTTACATTAAGTGAGAGTTTGATAGCTGTGAGCAATAAAATAAATTTAAGTCCTCTAACAGAATTGGCTTCACACTCAGATTCCAGTTTCTGCAATGAAAAGAATTCTTATTATGAATTCAGGTTTGACTCACAGCATGAATTTTATATTGCTCACTTAAATTTGCGGTTCCAATTAATATGTCTTCTGGGTGGGTTATTTGAAGGTAAATTTGTGCCCTGTTTCACCTGCATCAATAAACCAATGCTTAAAAAAATACTACACTTTTTTTCTGCCACAACAAGCATTTTGTCTCCTTGTATATGCTAACAAGTCTCATGATAACCTTGAAGTGTGTGATGGAAAGAAAAACAAATGCACTTCTAAACTATAGGAAGCTGAATTAATTCCAATTTTAGTACAACTGAACTTTGGGGTTTAAGAGAAAGAAACTCTTGATTTCCTTTTTTTTTTCCCTTTGGAAAATGATCACTGATCACTGATCCTAAGCTGGTTGAAGTAAAAGAAAAGTCCTCTGTTGATTACAATAATTTGGGTCATTCCTTAAAGACTTAAGCACTTAACTCTGAAAATAAGGAGTGCATATATTCAGAAAAAATATCTATTCAAGTTTTGGCAAAAAAAAAAAAAGTTAGGCATTTCTGCAAAATAAATCAGTCAATGCATTGTGCTTGACAAGTTTTCACATTGTAAATGCTCTTTAGCTACACAATCCAAAGGAGTATGTAATTCCAGAAATACGCATTGGGTAAGTGAAGATGGAAACTCGTGGAAAGGTTTTGTTATCTGCCCCACCACACAGATAGTTCTGCTCACTCCAACTCTTGCTCCTCATTTTAAGTGCTGTTAGAAATTAATCACTGTGATCATTATACAATTTACCACACTTTACAAAATATTTAAAACATCCTGTGCCTATTCATAAATAAACAGTCCCCAATTCACAACTGTTTTGGTAAAATTCTCTCCAAAGACTCCTATATCATCTTTCTTTTCCTCTAATGTTTCTTTCATAAAAAAGTGAAAAGTATTGCTTGTGATGGGCATGAAGTTAACTATCAGATCTGCTTAGCTGTGTGGCAAAGGAGTTGGACATTTCCTCTGACATTTTTCTTGCCTTCAAGAGGATTTAAAAAGGTGAGTTCTTAAGGGAGTCTGGGAGTCTTTGGCACTCATATCCTTTTCAATTTATAATAGATAACTAAGGCCTGTAAGGTCTTCCAAGAATTCTCACTCTTAATTTTTGATACAGATTTGTTTTCAGTAAGTATGGTCTTGTTTTATTTTTGCGGAGTTCAATTTCAACTCTCCTCGTAGAGTCTAAAGAAATAACATATTAAGAAATAACATATTAGGAAAAAATCTTAAGGGAAGCATTACATTTGACATAGTGGAGAATGCAATCCTAAAACTGGAAAGTAAAAATATTAATTCCAATTATAAGAATAATAATAGGAACAGCTGCTAATAATTTTGTAACTTCCATGATAATCTTGAGCCACCCCCGAGCACAGTGAAAACTCTTTGACCCTCCATAGGAGTTTTGATTTTCTCAATTTGGAGAAAGAATAAATAGAAGAGAATAGAAAAAGATCTGAAATCTCCAATTATATAATTTAAATTTAAGACAAAGAACTGACCCCTATAAATTATATTACTAATTAAATAACTATGAATTTTCTTTGTTCTAGCACAACTCAAACCAAGTGCAAACTTCCCTGATGTACAGTATGGGACAGACTTGCACAGATAAAGTTCTGTACAACCTGGAGGAGAATAAAGCTAGTAGAAGTGGAGATATCTGTTCATTTTACCCATTACAGTAAAAAAAGGAAAACACTACTCAAAGTTTATACAGTGAAAGAAGTTCACATTTAGCACAGTTCCTTTGTATGCTTAATATCAGCAATGTTATTAACTGGACACTGAGACTCACACTAAGTTTAAACAAAATCTTTTCATTTCCAAAGTTAACGTTTTGGTAAGCTTTCTCTCTTCTACTCACCTGTCATCTTTTTATGCTTATGTCTACTCTATGTTTATCCATTGCTTCTTTTTATTCCGTTCTAACTTTATGTCTGCAAACTTTTCACTTTGAGATGTTTTAATCTTTATACAAACTTTTCTTTACACAAACCTGTTGAACATTACCTAAATGGGCAATGTTGCCTTTAAAGGAAACAAACTAAAATCTAAGATTATTGACAGTCACAGAGTATAGACACATTAAAGAAACTCAGGATTTGCAAATACTTTTGTTCATTTTCATGTACTCATGCGATGGAAAAAGTTTACATTGCTGCATGTCACAGATGTGTCCTTTACACCACCAAGTGCCTTAATTATACGGCTTTATACGTATCCTTCTTCACTGGGTTCACTTGTTTGCATTTTTGGCAGTAGTTTTTCTCCTGTTTTTCTTGTAATAATAACAGGAATTTGTAATGTCCTTCATCCTAGGCACTCACAATGCTTCACTGCTCTTCAGAATGGTACATGGCAGTAAAGCAAATGGCATGCCTTTAATGGACTGGACTCACAATTACTTTGGAGCTCATAAGGACATGTACCAGGGAAATACATAAAACATTGCTTTCCTGAATTAGTAGCATTTAGTAGACTTTATATCTTGTTCCTGGCACAAAAAATTAATATGTAAAGTGCAAAGCAGTAGCAAACCAAGCCCTACATCTTTGTGTGGACATAGTTGTATAAAACAAATGCATTGTCTCTTTCTCTACCTCCTGCACATGCAGATCAAGACCTCTTAAAAACTGATCTACCAGTTTTTATCTTCAATGGATTCCCAAGACATTCTATACCTTAGAAATGTCTCATATTGATATAAAACATACTTATTTGAAATTGAATTTTAAGTAAGCAGAAAAAAAAATTAATGATGGAGTGTTTGTGCCAATGTCACTGCAATAATACAGGTTTTGACTGCCTTAGAGGATAGGCAGGGTATTACCATGTGAGAAAACGCTTACCATGTTTTGGCCTGAAATTTCCTGTTGATTTACTGCTGTGCATAGCAGGTTGCTTTTCTGAAGTTTTTATTGTTCACTGATGAAAGCAAATAAAAATTTAAAGTTAAGATAGTGCTTTTCCAACTAGACTCCTGTAGGCAGTCTGTAGCTTCTAAGTGGGTAAATTCAAAACTTTTCTGACAAGTCATTGATTAAACTTGCTTCAACAGATATAAATAATAACCGAATACTTTTCTTTAATGTCCTTCAGTATAACTGAACAGGTGCCTAGTTTTAGTTTTATTTATGCCTGATCCCATCAGAATAGATTGAGGATAGAGAAAAGATGACAAAAAAAGTGAAATTGCAAGGGATTGCCCCTCAGGGAAAGCTGCACAACGCCTTTGGTAGGGTTCCCTATTGGCCTCAGTTCTATAAACTTGAGAGTAAAATCTGTTTTCCCAACTTTGAAGGAAAAATTTGTACTGATTTCCTCTGAGTAAAGCATGGTCTCTCTTTCCCTCCGCCCTCCTACCCTCAAGTTATGGGTTTAAGTAAAACATAAATCATTGCTTTTATTTATCCAGATCCCAGTCAGGATTATTCCCCCGCTGTCCTACGCCATTAGGAGTGCTGTGAGAGAGGAACAAATTCCCACTTGTGCTTTTATATTTATCCAGCAAACCCTTCTGAGCTACATCCTTGCATATACTATGAAGTCAGGCATTTGTCTTTTCCACAGGACACTTGCCATGCTGGTGGCTAAGGACATTACAAAGCACAAAGCATTTCAAACTGTGCTATTTCTACTTCCTTCTGGGAGCCATTTTTCTGCAGATAATCTGTTTTTATACCTTATATTATATTCTATAAAAGTTTACATATATCACAATGCTCTAACCTTAAATAGATACAAGATCTGTTTCTGTAGAGAAGTTCATTTTAACACCCATATTTTAAACTAAATATTACAAAATTCCACTTCTGGAAATAAAAAATAAACTCTACAAACTTAGTAAACAATTGCAGTGATAGTAATGATGAGAAGGTCAGACTTGCAGATTATGAACCTCAAGAGTACTTTATTAAACAAGCAAATATTTTAGCAATTTTAATAGCTGGATTAATTCTTGAGTAGGTCAAAATTAGGGCTTCTGTTAATAGGCTTTGGAGAAGATATTTTGAGGGTATTATTGAAAGGGTCGTGAATAAAAAAGATTATTGTGATACTTCAGGCCTCTGCACCTGGATTTTGGAATTTACAGCAAAGGAAAAAATGTCAATAAAACAGAGTCCAGTTCTGCAATGGGAAAACTGCACTTTTAGTACTTACAGGCCTGAAACTAGGGAACTAGATCTACGATTAAAAATAAAGCAATTTCATGTGCTTATAGTTAAAATTTGTTTTTCAATTGGTAATTTAAATAAATAATAATAAATTTGTTTGCAAGTGTTTATAAGAAGTGACTCATTGTACCAGAGAAATTGAAATATGTGTAATTTATCTGACCAGTCATAACTTACCAGCACCTAAAAGTTGAATGCTGCAGACTTAATATCAACATCAATCTTTTAATCAAAAACCTAATGGAGACAAACAAACAAAAGCAGGAAAAAAAATATTGGGTAAATTCTGATAGCAAACACAAGGGTACTTTGACTTGTCATGAGTATTAAGTAAGTAATCCCCAGATAAAGCATTTATCTCATTATTTTCACATTTCATTTAACTTCAGCTTTCCAGACCTGCTCAACCACAAGAAGTTTGGGGTGCATTTAGAGAAACATTTAACTGAGGTTTGATTTTGTGAGAAATTAACTCTTTTCTAAGGAAAAAATTAAACTGTGACATCTGACACCTTATCTCTACAGGTTTTACAGTAAATAAAAGAAAAAAGAATTCTAGGGGACACAAAAAGTTCTGGAAAACTAAAAGTAGCAATCACACCGCTCTGATATCCTATATTTTTTTCCCCTTATCTATAGTTTATTTTCTCAGTCTTATAGTAACACTTGCATCATCTTGATGCCTTCATTCTCATGACAGCTATGAGTCATAGAGACTAATTATTGGTGAAATGTCCTCTAATTCTTTATAGTCATAGCCTATAATCCTTTGCACATTCAATATAATAATAGTACTAAAACACCTGAATTTAACTATACAGGCTTGTCCTCACAAATTTCCGAAAAAAAATTATGAAGTTGAAAAAAATTGAATAAAGTTTTCTTTACTGTTGAATCTTGTCTATTTCCTCTGATATCTTCCATTAAACATTTAGCCCATTTAGCCAATGGCTGGAAGAATCTTGAAATATGCACTACTTTTTCTGCAGTGGAAGCATTCCTCTCTGCACATTTGATGGCCTGTGTACCAAACATAGCTAAGTTACAGTTTACACAGAAAATTTTCAGTTAATCAAGCTACAAGGAGATCATTTAGCATCCCTTTTTTTTTTCTTTTTTTTTCCCCTATCTGTTTACATAAAGTTATACCAATCATTAAAATACTGCCTGATGAATTTGTTCTGAAAAGAAATAAAACATTGAAATACTGCCTTGATGAATTTGTCTTAGAAGAAAGAAAACTCAGTAAGACAGGGTCTCATAATAAGTTGCTCAAATAGCTCCTATCTATTCAATCTTTATCAGTGCCAGTAGAAAACCAGAAATATTGTAATTTATTTTGAAGCTGCTGAACCAAAAATATATTAGCTGTGGGGCTGTTCTTGCAAATTGCTGAGCACCTCTGGGAGACATTCTGTATTTCAAACTCTCATCGTACCACTGGGAACTCAGAATGCTGAACAGAGGAGAAAAATAATGCTAAATAGTTTCTGCAAATATTTGCCCACATTTTAAATAAAATCAGTTTTGCTTTGTTTCCACCTTATTCTATATTCAAGCTTGATGAGCATTGGCAGTATATTGGCAAAAGTGAAGGATAGTATTTATGCTTGCAATACTAACATAATCATTCAGTCAGTGAGGAAGCAGTAAAATGATACACCCAGCCATCTAGATTTGCTGGCAAAGATGATTTTCTTACAGTGCCTCTGGTAATAGTTCAAACTCTGTGCTGGATCCTTGCTAGGGACAGACCTGAGGGATTTTGGTTTTGCTCTATGCAAAATGTTGCTTAATAGAATTCACAGAGCAAATGATCATGCAAGGGTGGTAACACAAAAATGATAATAAGCTCCCATTTATTTATCAGTATGATTCAGTAGGGAAAGTATGCAAACTCAAAAAAAAGATGCCTTGATTACTGCAGCATCACTGTTTTCTATCTTGCTTCAATTTCCCAATCTAAAAAATGAGCATTTTTCCTGTTTTCCAATAAAGCTCTTTGTGACATAGAAGTATCTTCTTATATATAGAAAACATAATATTTTAATTCTAGATTTAGATAGAAAATTTAGAAGTCTCCTGCAGCTTCGACCTGCTTTGTCAGATCCACATCAGACTTTTGTATTGGGCCTAAGGACAATATGACAAGAATAAGAAAGAAATTATATATTTAAAAAAAAAAAAAAAAAAAAGAAGACAAAAACAACAAAAGGAAGCAATTAAAGAAAAACTCCACAACACCTTAGCAATGAAGGTTATAGGAAAATATAAACTGTCAAAATATAGGAATTTTGTATTCTAATTTACTAAGAAAATAAAATTAATTACAATAGAATACTGTTGCACTTTATATTCTTGACATATTTCTAAATATATTTCCATTGATCCATCAGAGAAAAAGCAGAAAAATCACAATTTTGCATTATTTTTACAGCCATAAACCATAAATACAGGTTGTTAACACAACCTGAGAATTATTCTTCCTTTGAATTTCCTGGGTTATAATTCCATTTACTATGGTTATGTTTCTCTTTATTTATTTTGACAGAATTAATTGCATGTAAAAAGCTTTTTTTTTGTTTCGTTTTCCCCTTTACTTTTGCCTTCTTTCTTCAAACAGTTGACTAATTAAGCCAGTAAGGCCAACTCACATCTCTGTCATATTTCACCTCTCCCTCAAATGCAGATATGACTGCAGGCTTGTCTTTTATCAAGTGATCCCAATTCAATTAGAAATGAATCTCCATGTGCAACACAGCAAAGTGAATGAGTAGTCATCTAAGGAAAGTAAGAGCAGATCTGCTCTTTTTGTGCTTTACTGATGTTAAAAAACTCACCCTTCTAAGATGAAGGGCTCACATTCAGCTCACTGCTGAACACCTCATCATTCCCTTCCTCCTTCTTCTTTACCACTTTAGCTATTTGGACTGTCTGCAGCTTGGGACGGGTTTTTTTCACAAGACTCAAGAGGGAAGCAGGACTCTTCCAAGCTGGAAATGATAACCACCATTTCATCTGGACATAGTACATTGGAATCAAAATGGTTTGGCTTGGAAGGGATCTTAAAGACAACTAGTTCCAACCTCCTTGCCCTTCCAAATCTTCACTACCTTCACTGAGCTGAGTCTCCCTGCCAGGCAGTAGTTAAATTCTCCCTCAATAATGTTCATCCCAGTCAGTGTTAGAAATCCCACCTTACTTTAATTGAAAATTTCTTATGAAGCATGTAAACATTTAGTGTGCTGCCTTCTACTTCTGAAAAGTGATAAAAGAATGTTTGAGAAGATAAGATTTTCTGTGATAATGCTTGGGCAACAGTTTCTGATCTCATTTGCTCTAGACTAAAGATGCTGCTCTTCCAAGTCACCATACACTCATTATCTGCTGGCATATAGCAAGGAACTAGCAGCTTTTGTTTCAAGGTTGCCAAATAAAAAATATTTTAAGTAGGTAGAGAACAAAAAAGCAGTATCTTCACTTCAGCTTTAGGGCCTACACAAAGTCTTTGATCACTTTTTTTTTTTTTTACTTTTTTTTTTTTCTTCTTTTGATAAGCATCTCAGCTGATTTGATGTCCCCACTCTTTAATGAGAAAGCAAAAACTGAAATGGTGGACTGAATTTAGAATTTTTTTCTAAAATGGTAGCATTACTTCTTTTGGTGATCTAACTTGAGGACATTATACCTAAGATAACAAAATATTCAAAATATTACCTCGCTTGTAGAGCATGTGACCAGCTTGTGCCTTTCAAGTGGTTGCCAACATCTTTCATTTGCATTGCAGTAACACTGAAGAATCCAGTGACAAGTCTAGAACTGTAATTCGGGATCTTGGAGAGATAACAAAACAAAAAAAAGGTAGTCCTGGTAGATAAGAGTTGAAAGAGAATCTGCTTTTTGCACCTTCCCGTTTCCCTCAATTGTAAACTGTGTTGACAAGACTGAAATTAATTCAATTGTTCTCTCATAGTGTGAAAATAAGAAAATGCGGACTTGAAAAACACAGTGATAAAAGTCAGGATGAACACGTCTTTTTGCCCACATCTTACCATTCCCCTCCCATGTCTTGGCGAAATACATCTGCTATGCAACTTTCTATCTTCTCAAAAACATTTAATGGGCAGAATTTAACAATGGTTATCCAGGTTAGCACTTGGGAAACATAGCTTGGATGTAAAAATTAGGAAGAACTGCCTGAAGTTCACCACTAAAGTCTATAGAGAGTACAGTGCACAGGAGGGAAAACCTACCGAGCAATTTTAAGTGTTATTTTTCAAGTTCATTAATAAATGTAGAGAATTTTAAAAAGGGAATTATGCTTCCTGAAGTCCTGAGGGATTTTACTACCAACTGTCTTAAAATTATCATTTTTATAGATAAGCCAATTAAAGGGAAATAAGGCTTTTGCATCATACTGTGAGTACTAAAGAGGGAATTGGAAAGGATCAGTTTCTGCTTAATAATTTAATAAGATTTTGTGGTTTGTATTCTCACAATGGGCTGTAGAAGTGCAAAACCTTTTCTATAACTTCAATTAGAAGTGAGTTATTTATTGATGTGGGTTATATGAGGACAGGGTTCTTTATTGCTGTATGTGGTTTTCCAATAACAGTCTTTTTTGTGTTGAAGAGGACTCTGAAATGGTGATTCATAGTTCTGCATAAAGGTGATAAGGAGGCAATCCAAATTCAGTCCTTCAGTTATTGGCCAAGTCCTACTGGCTCTGAAAAGTGCAAAGCTCTTATTTTTCTCAGCAGTCTTTGGATCTGCCTGTTAACTGTCCCTCTCTTGCTCAGGCTGGAAGTGGACTTATGATAAAGGTGTCACCTGACATTTTAGTCTTTGTAAAGGGAGAATCATGAGTAAACTTGTTAGTCCAAAATAAATTGCATTTGGTCTTCAGGAAGTTTCATACTAAGAGTGCTCAGCTAAATTCCATTCCTTCAATTAGGCTCTGACTGTGAGCATAGAGTGCTTTGCTGCACATAAGCACATAATTTAGATTTACAGTGAAGCACCCAAGAAAAATAAACTGCTATGAACAGAGAAGGAGAGAAAAAGGAGACACAGACAGAGGTAGAGGTAATGCTCTGGGTTGTTTAGTATGCAGAGAAATTGCCAGTTAGTTGAGGGAGGTGATTTTCCTGCTCTGCTTTGCACTGGTGTGGCCTCAGCTTGAATATTGTGGTTTTGGACACCACAATATAAAAATGACATTAAGCTATTAGAGCATGTCCAAAGAAGGGCCATGAAGATGGTGAAAGGGGGAAGGTCTGGGGGTGAAGATTTATGAGAATTGGCTGAGGTCACTTGGTTTGTTCAGCCTGGAGAAGACTGAGGGGAGACCTCATCATGGTCTTCAGCATCCTCGTGAGGGGAAGAGGAGGGGCAGATACTGATCTCTTCACTCTCATGACCAGCTACAGGACACAAAAGAATGGTCTGAAGCCGAGTCAGGGGAGGTTTAGGTTGGATTTTAGGGAAAGGCTCTTCACCCAGAGAGTGGTTGGGCACTGGAACAGGCTCCCCAGAGAAGTGGCTACCACCCCAAGCTGACCCCATTCGAGAAGCATTTGAACAATGCTCCAGGTACATGTGTGATGTTTTGGGTATCCTGTGCAGGGCTAGGAGTTGGACTCCTTGATCCTGATGAGTCCCTTCCAACTCAGCATATTCTGTGATTCTATGTATGTGTACAGGGCATCCCTGTACACAGATACATACACAGATTCCCAGGAAATGCTTTATCTGAGCATACCTAGGTTAGCTTTTTCTGAACAAGATAAAAGAGGTTTCTATGAGTCTTTGTTTATAAATGTAACTAGTCAAAGTATTTTTGTGTGAAACTGTTTTTTTTTTTCCTTTTTCACAGAAATGAGGTTTAGAATAAAAAGAATTTTTCAGTGAAAAATTTTGTTAAGCCTTAAAAAAAACAAACAAAAAAAACCCCTACCAACTAATTACAGATTTTGAGTTTTCATCATTTTCTTATATAACTGGTCCCCCCCCCAAAAAAAAAAAAAAAAAAAAAAAGAGAGAGAGAGAGAGAAGTCCTACAGAAAAATGTCCCTGTATTTTCCAATAAATTGTATAGGGGATGCATGAGCAGGTAAACTATAGATACACTAAGTTTTTTAAAATAGTTTGGAGATTATGTGCATGTTGTTCTACTGCCACAACATGGTACCAATTCAAGGCTTCACAGGAGCATCAGCCAATTTACTTCATCCTCATTTTTAGAATGACAGCAGAGCAGGATCTTGGGAAAGGAAGTAGAAGGAAGAAAGAGCATGTTCCTCCTCTCCTCTCCACATCTCTTGCTTTCTCAACTGATCTGATTATTCTGCTCTGTCACAAGCATGACAGCACTGTTTCTAAAAAAAAAAAAAAAAAAAAAAAAAAAAAAAAAAAAAGAGAAGAGAAATAGGCAAGACAGGATTTAAAAAATGGAAAAAGCTCAGGGGAAAGAGAAAGAAGAAAAAGGAGAGTGGGGCTAATGAGCTCATTCAAACTTCTAAGGAATCCTTCTTAACCCTCTGAAATAATTTCAGTAATTGCTTTCTGTGAAGGTGGAAGTAGAAAATTGTTCTCTGTTTTCCACTGTTCAGGCAAGAGATAGTGATGAGCCAACTGAAAAATACATTCTGCTCAAACAATTACATTTCTTTTCTAGACAGACAGATACAGCAGTTGCAATTTCTTGTGTTGTTCTGGGAAGTCTTTGAGCATAAACTGAAGCTTAGTTTGCCTTGGCAGAAAGGCTGACCCTTAATATGCACCTTTGAATTCTGCTGGGCAGAGTAGTACAGAAAACATACTCAGCTAAACAGCTTCAAACTTTCTTCCTGCTTTCTTGTAAATGGGAGACGAGATCTTGTTTTGGGGCCTCAGTAAAAGGATTTTATATTATTTATCAGCTAATATCGTTTAGTGCAATACTTTTTTTGCTTTCTCTTTCTTGCTTGCTTTTTTCTACATACACAGGAGAAATGAGGACTGTAATCAGACTTCCAGGAAAGGAACACAATAAAGCATCTTTATACTACTTAGACTACTTAGTATAAAGTGTAATAGCAAAAAAACCTGGCATAGTTCTATGTTATCTTACACGCTGCCATCCTATAATTCTGCAAGGAATTTTTTTAACACAAATGTTAAAGTGTTGATACTTTATATAATAGCTGTATATCTGTGTGCACACACATATATAAAAGTGTGTGTGCAGGTGTCTGCATGCTCTTGCCTTCCTTGGATTCTGTTTTGGATTTAGTTTGATGTTCCTTGTTTCTCCCTGTGGCAGATCTGCACTGCCTGCATGCAATGAAGCAATCATAATAATGATTGACCTGACTGTCATGCTTGAGCTGCTCCTGACAAAAGCTTGTGTTGAAGGAAGGGGATGTGATGCTGTTAACCTATAATAGCAGAAACTGTATATAGGAAGACCTAAGTTGACTTCAGATGGCAATAAAATTAAGATAAGGAGTGGAAAAAATACAAGCTGGTAGATGAACATTAAACCCAAAGCCAGTGGTATATCATGAGATCTTAACATTGCTTTAATCAATCTAAGACCAAGACTACTTTTTTGCCACCTAATGATCCTTTCAATAAAGCCAGAGTGCAGCTGAGTGCAGAATTTGGCTGTCTAATGTAATTCCCCTGAATGAGAAAGGTAGGCCTAAGAGTTCCAGGTAAAGTTGGATTTGGCTCTTCCATTTCCTTTCACTGTGAAGTATTTTCAAGTGATGCTCATGAAGATGAATTTTTGGTTGTCACAATTTTGCTGTCAGGAAGCAGGGAAGGGATAGGGTGGTGATGGTTTTGCACCATCTGATATGGTTATGCCTTTTCCACTATTATACAGGGGTTGAATATAGATACTGGTGGTACACAGCATTGCACTGAAGCACTTTTTTTTTTTTTTTTTAAATCATCATGCTTTTTTTTTATTTGCTGCTTCTTTCCTATTGTTTTTTTCAGAGACATCTTCATTCAGAATAATGGAGCACTGGGTATTAAATGAGTGTGCCTGTAGTCCAATGAACTCAGTATGCTGCTCATCTTGTTGCTATACTTAATCTAAATAACCTTTTTTATGCTCTGCTGGAATGGCATTTTCAAAAGGCTATATAGTAGTAAATGAGTGTATATGTCAGTAAGGATTTGCTAGACAAATCAAATCTTCCTGACAAGTACATTTATTCATTGCTATTTACTACACACTCCAGTTTGAAGGACAATTTTTGTGATCGGATCATTAACATTTAGTGTCATTTTGGCAACATTTCCCAACTTTTCTCTTTCCCTTCTCTCTTGCCTGTTTGTGCTTAGCAGCCTCTGCCTAACAGAAGTTAGTTTTACAAGGATTATATCGCCAATATGTTAAACACATTTTTTTCCCCCTGACTAGCTGGTTTATTGCACAGAAGGCGCCTAAGTGCTAAAGTACATTTTAAATACAAGGTTTCTAAGTGCAACATTAGGAATCTGCTACAGTTACAGCCTGATAACAACATTTTCTTAAAAGACCACAGCTTCTTCACAGGCATATATATACAAGCTAATTTTATTCAGGCCAGACCTTCGGTAGATATAAATCAATACATTGATACCAAACTGAAGACTTGCCTGTGACATTGAAAAATATCATGCAATAATGTGAAGCCTCAAGGTATTTTGCTCTTAACTTTTTTATTATTATTATTTTCTCTTCATTTGAATAAAATCAATTTCAGTAAACTTTTACATAGCAAAAATTAAATGAGAAGAACATGGAGTTTTCCTATTTGGAAGAATTTATCGTTTATCTCATCAAATGTCACACAAAAGAAGTGCTGATGTGCACAAGTCCTGAAAACTATGGGAAGCAGAATCCAGGGGAAAAAAGCACTGTGCTCAGGCAGATAGGATGTTAGAAGAGAATCACCAAGATCAGACCTGGGAAGAATTCAACTTTCTTCACCAACAAGGCAGAGCATAATAGAATTACCTCTGTGAGTTTGAGTACTTTTACCTACCCAGAAGAATATCCTGTCTCTAGGGTATTTCCCAGCTAAAACCTTTATATAGCAAAGCTCACAGGTTATTTTCAAGCTAAAACCTTCCCATAACAGAGCTCACAAAACTGTGCGAGTAGCCAAAGAAACCTCCAATCATCAAAATTGTATCAGAAATATCTTTCACTTTGGAGGATGGTATCTGCAATCCCAATGAAAGTTCAAGGTATCTGTTTAAATCCAGTGACACCGTTTTTGAGTGACAAAAATAAGAAAGGAGTAAAATGTACCTCAATTGTTTGCAAAATAAGTGGTGGGTCACCGGGACTCAGCTGAGGATTGAATCACTCAAAGATAGATTTTGCCATCTTGATAAAGAACTAATTGCTAAAAATACCTCCACCATCAAATTACTAGAAACTCTCTTAAGACAGCAGAATATCCAAATACCAGACTACATCCACTGCTGCTTCATTCTCACCAGGACTAAAGGGAAAAGACTGAAGCATCAAACACAATGATGAAACTTTGTGAGGAAGGAAAGAAATGAAGAAATTATGGACTTTCGTGTGAACTGCCACCTTGCTAATAATATTCTGGTTACCTATTGCCATTGCCAATTAAATCCTACAGTAAAACACAAAAGAAAAAATTTATAGAAAAATTAATGTATTTATTTATTGTAATTTAAAAAAAAAATCTTACTCTCTTTTTTTTTCCTTATGTACATTTCTCTAGAGTTAAGAGGAAAACCCTAACTCTGACATTACACATAGGATTTCTCTATACAGTCTAGCATAGTTCCCCAACCAGCAGCAAAAGCAGCATGCTTACCTGGCTAGTTATAAATAAGGAAAGAACCTGGATTCACAGGCAGACTAATCCACAGGCAAGCTATGGAGAGCCCCTGGGAAACTGGACGACCTCACTGCAGCCAGCATGAACCTGAGTTTCTGATCACTGGAAACTACTTTCAAGACAATATATTTGCTTGAAGAATTGGTTATAACTGTGCTGTTCCTGAGAAACATTTTAATTGTAACAAACTGCCACATTCCACTGGAAAAGGAAAAGTTTCAGCTGCTGAATTTCTTACTGATTCTCATTAGAGCAATTTGGATTTCATATTTCCAGCTGAGTTTTTAAGCAGGTCTGTTTAGGAAGACCATCTTGCATTTCGTAGATTTGCTTTAGAGTCAGACAGAGCAGGTACACAACAAACTGAGGGCTATTTTTCCATTTCTTTCTCTAAAATTGCATTTGGAAGGTGAAAATTTTTGCTCCATTATCCTGAAGTATTCCCCCAAAAGTTATTAGCTTTTTTTTTTTTTTTTTAAATAAACTGATTTTGCTGCTGCACTTTGCAATGCTGTCCACTCCCTATTTTCCCCAAATTAACCCAGTAACAACACACATGTGGTACTGTGAGTACTATTGTTGTAAATACATCAGTCAGAGGTTCATAAAGGAGGAAATGTGATAACTGAGCAGGTCAGAGAAAGCAAATGGTGGATGCTAACTTAATTTACAGAGTGTAAAATGCCACCAATGAAATCTACAGAGTTACATGGGTTTAAACCAAAGGTAAATAAGAATAACTCCATAGAATGCAAAAAAAAAAAAAACAAAACAAAACAAAACAAAAAAACTGTCCAAGATAATACAATATTATATAACAAAATTTAACATAATATTCCAAAGGAAAACTTAAGCATGTGTCATCTAGTAAATCTCTCCTCAAAATTAGTTTACCTCAGTGAGGGCATTGTCTCCTCTTTGAATTATTCACTTTCATGCTGCCTTTCAGTCCTTATATTCTCTGTTTAAGAAGACACTCTGCAAAGACAAATGTGAGCAATTGGTGCTGGATAAGGCTCACAAAAAAGATGCTATTTCACCCTTCACCCATAGGCACAAGAATGTGTCATCAGAACACAGTCCTTACCAAGCTGTTGTCTCTTGATTTCTCAGTGTTGGAATTAGAGTAATCCTAGGTAAGCTGGCTCTTTTTTTTCTTGGATCCAAGTTATTTTATCTGAACCATAAAGGGATTTACAGTAGAGCTTTTTAAAAACAAACAAGCATAACATATTGGCAGACACATATACAAAAGATTCATCTGTGCTTCATCTAGAGTGGTGCCTGGAAATTCAGTATAAATCCATCTTCATAATCTTTAGCTAGCCACATTTATGCATAGATAGACAAATGTGTGCGTTGGTCTGATCTTTGTTTCTAGGTCCACACATAATATAAACAGCCTTTAGAAATATACCACACACAGGGGTTTTATTGTGGTTTCTTTTTATCACTCCATAACAGCGCAAAAATACTGACATGAAGGCAGATACAAGCTAAAAAATATATCAGTGCTTTTAAGCATTACCTCACTCACCTTGTCTTGGAAATGTGGGCTATGTCAGTCATTTTCTATTTAAAAGGTAAAATGGATGGATACAGGGGCCACCTGCCTCCATAAGGTCATTGTTTGCTACTCTGAAGAGAGGTGAATAAGAGAAGAAAAACAGAGGACATAACATTTAGGGGAAAAACAACCTGTAAGCAAACTATCTCTAACTATTCACCTACTCAAGTATATCATCTCACTTTCATCTCGTGTTCCATGGGCTGTGACATCATGCAGTTCTACAAATCTAGGAAATCAGAGAAAACAGGATCTGTCATACTTCTTGGTTCAAGGCAGTTACTATTTACCATCAGAGCAGGCATCTGTTGTATCCAAGCAAGGTCTTCACACATTATTTTAGATCTGTTTCCTTTTCCCTGTTTCCAGCACCATCGGGTTCCTTGTTCTGTCAAAGCCTGCAAGAAGATAAAATAGGGATGCAAAATGAACCTCAGGCAAAAACGTGGGATCTCATGATGTATCTTAGCTCCAGACTTTGGTGAACTGGAGAACTACTCATAAAAGCAAAACTGTTCCCTGGAAGCCTTCCTGAAGCAAAAATGGCAAGTGACAATAATGAAGACAGCAGTTTGGAAAATTAAGTTTTCCAGCTTGGCAATCAGTATTTCATAAGATAATTAGATTTTAAGTAATAGGGTGGAAAGGTTTGGGGAGAAGGAACAAAGAGAATAATTTTCCAAAGTTCCAGAGGTAGCAAGCTGATCCAAAGAGCAATTATCCTGCAAAGGCATATTTCAAGAAATACCTAAGAGATAATCAGAGCTTCCTATCCTTCTTTCCCCACTCTTTCTCTCACAGTTTCTGTCTCTTACAGTTTCATTTTACTTTCTCTTTTAGAAAACACATGACAGCAAAACATCCAGCTGCTCATGGAAAATTCAATAGCTTTTGTGATTTAAATCAATATGATTTAACAGGTGGTTGTTTTATTATTCACAGTTTTAAAAACTGCTGCATTTATAATTCTGCCATAATATAGTTTTCTTCACATTCATAGCCTTTGACAGCCTTTGCTCACTTGCCAACTTCCCCCACATTTCTGGTAGTACCAGATCCTGATAATCCTCTCCCACTCATAAGTTTCTTGGCTTACCTTAACACTGCCATTGTATCAGCTTTTCATCATTACTATTCGAGGTGTTTGTGGATGCTGTAATTGTTGACAAAACCACTGGTTTAACAGTCTAAAAAGCTCTCTAAAAAGTGTTAAGTAAAGCCTTAACCTCCTGGTCATATTTAAAGATGGACCTAATAAGAATTGAGAAGCAAAAGTAACAACAAGAATTCCCCTAAAGAATTCACCACTTTTCTTAGTTGAAGAAATTAAGTTATTAATTGGGTTTACATTCTGTTTCCTGTTTTATCACTCAGTTGGAATTGTGCTATGTTATTAATGCTAAAACCTCCTTTTAAATTAAAAATCTACAGATTGAAAAGTTATTTGGGAGGGCTATAAATTAAGGTTCTAGAAATTAAAAATATTTTACAGACTGGGATAAAACAAAGATCATGAAAAGAAATATGCTTGGATGAATTCTTCTGCTGTGCTGTGCTGCCCAGTTGAATCATTTCGGCCTAATACAAAAAGAGGAATTGGTCTGATTGAAAAATTGGTTTTTCCCCCTCTCTCTTTCTACATTTCACACATAAATTTATAAATCATTTTGACTCATCCAAAATGTCAGAAATGAAGGCTGCAAATTTTGAGAATATTTGGTTTTGTTGGGGTTTTTTTGTTTGTTTGTTTGTTTGGGGTTTTTTTTTGTTTTTAAATTACTATAATTTTAATATGTCATGTTTTGGCAACCTTGAGCCCAGATGTAGCCAATTTTTCACTGTGTGTTTTACAAAAAATAAAGGACTAAAAATAATGGATGTTAAAACCAAGCTGCTGTTGAAGGCCTGGCAAAGAGTTTTCCAAAAGACAGACGGAATCTTATTGTGCACAGACAGTATGCTACATGGGTTGTTTTTTGGTTTTGTTTTTGTTTTTTTTTTTTTTAATATATATATAAACCTAGTAGAACCTCCCAATAAAAAGATGACAGCCTCAGCCTTCCTGATATGGGAAGGGTGCAGAGTCAATTGTTTGTAGATTGAACCTTCTGACCCACATGCACATCCAGAAAACACTTCAAGGGCCTGGAAAAATCAAATATGCCCTTGTATTAACAGGGTTGCTCCCAAATCCAGCACTGGGGTAGCATGAATGTTCTTATTTTCTACTTTATCTGCCTTATTTTCCATAATTTATAGGCATATTAGTTGAAAAATTTGGCACTTTTCTATTTTTTCTGTTCTAGTCTTTTGAAGAATAAATTCCTCCTTGAATTCAGTGTAGAACAAGATTTTATCAAATCAGTTTTCAGTGTAATTGAAGATAATTTGACCATATGCAAATATTAAAAATGCAATATTAAAATTTAGGACAAAAATACATTTCAGACACTTGTTAGAAGACAATAAGGTCTGATAAATCTTTTGGCTGCCTTCTTTTAAAAGAACCACACAGTTTCTAAACTTATATAGGGGTTAAATCCTAAACCCAAGGTTACATTAATTTTATGCACATATAAGACTTTTTTTGTTTAAAAAACTCAAAAAAGGATTCATTTTGTTTAATCTTTTAAAGATTTAAGAATTTAAGGTTTTTTTTTTTTTTTACTACCTTCCAATTAAGTGATTATTTATTCATTTTGACTGTGTTTACCCTACCACCAAGTATTATTTTTCCTTCTATAAGGACTATTTCAAGATTAATCTATTGGTTTGGTGTTTGGTCAGAAATCCTTCTGTCTGGGGAGTGCAACAGTGTCTGAGCCCTAAATGACTGGTTTAAGCCTTCCTGCTTGCCCAGGCTATAAAACGAAAATAATAAGTACTTTACAAACAAATCTGCAGTGAGGATTCATCAGTTAAGGTTTGAAGACAAGGATGCTGATGATTTAGCATTAACCTGTAAGAATGTGTGACACCAGCGTTTAGGTTTCGCTGCTGCATTTCTTGTCAGTGAATAACTATCCCTAGATGAAGGGATATCTCACGCAAGGTGTTTGCTAGGAAATGCATGCCCTCTGGAGTACATGAAGCTATTTAATGACCTACAATTTCTTCACATCAAGAGCTCTAGCTCTGCTGCTGGAAATAATCACACAGCACACACTTTAAATCTGTGCTCCAGCCCTGAGCTTCAACTCATTCAGATGTCTACAGGTGCAAACAAGGTTTAAAAGAACACCCCATCAAAAGCTCATACATGCAGACTAATCAAAGATTTTGAGGTGTACCAGGTCAGGGCAGACAGGCTTGTAAGTAAAGATTTGGTGTTTGAACAAGAAATTTAAAATTTAAAAGTTAAAAATGCAATAGATGTCAATTTGCATAACAGTGAGATTATTGCAACCTGTAGCTGAAGTACACTTACTCGAAGAGCTGTGGTTAATAAATACAAAAACAAATTAGATTAATTCTTTCAAGTTGCTGCAACCAACCTTCCTCCCTGAAAACTTGCAATTAATGCATGTCAGCAAGGTAAGGATCAGAAGACCTGCTGTACTAGTTGAGCAGCACACAGCTATAAAATTGTCAAGAACCAACAGAAAAAAGGATGATGTTACCATAAGCACTGGAGAGTCTTACACTGCCTGGGTTTTATTTTACTTCCTTTGCCCTCTTTTGCCTCTCATTTCTCCTTGGTTTTTGGTTGCTTGACTTTTCCCTTACTTCCAATTTTAACTGGCCCTCTAGAATCCCACAGCCAGAAGAAATGCCTTCATTCTAAGAATGTTACAGGAATTGTTAAGGTTCTATTTATAAATGGTATTACAACCAGATATTCATGTTCTCTCTTCTTTCCTTCATCCTACGCTCCTCTGCAAGGCACCAGCATGTTCCCTTTCTTATTCAGTTCCTATATAGTGGGTTGTACAAACATGATTATTTTAATTTCCTCACAATTTTAAAATCTATATTCTTTTTTTCTCCTATTCTTTTTGTTTTCTGTTTTCTTCTTATGGTAGATCTGTTTCCAGCAAGAATATTTTTTTTGCCTGACATGACTTAGGATTTGTTTTAGTGGCCTCAACTTTTGCACAATATCCCAGCATGGTTTAAATTAAATACTATAAACGTATTGTCTTTTGCAAATATGTAATATTACGTCCCAGGTTGCTAGGAAAAAAATCATAAATCAAATTCAATCGAACATCAGAAGTGGAAAGCAGAATGTATGAACTTTATTGATCATCCTAAAACAGATTGTAATCGGAGCACAAACCCTGACTGGTTTCTTGGATTTTTTTTTTTTAAATTTGCTTCATTCAAGATCTAGATTTGGAACTTGGCAGAAATGTCCCTTGGCAGACTATTACTGGTAATGCTATATTTAATGACATCGGGGATGAAACAACTCGGATTTGATTACCGCTACAGTGTATTATTCCCGGAAGCAGGAGAGAATGGTGTATGCTCTTGGACATGGTCTAAATACAGTCTAAGCTGAATCACAAGAATTAACCAAAAATTATGTAGAATCAAGTATGTTACTCAATTAATCAAAGTATATTTGATCTAGCGATGTGCTTCTTACACTTAGTGAAAGAAAAGTTCTGATAGTCCTGTGTAGTGGGCTGCTAAGAAGTAGAGATGTGCAGGCTGTCAAATATTTTCTGTGACTAAGATCTCATCAAGTAATTATCTGTAAAAAATGTTGGGTCCAATTTCTGCTACCCAGACCCTTTTAGAATCCATCAGAGGGTGATTTTGGCAGCCTGTCAGTAGGAAAACAAGAGAATGAGTTGGGAAACATTAATAAAAGTTGAAAACAACAGCTTCTGAAACATTTGAATCATCATTCACATGCATGCAAAGAGGCTGCCAGATGAAAAAATAAGAAAGTGGATTGATGGGAGATAACAGAAAACTGGAAAAGACACATTGGAGAGTTACATTCGGAAACCTGATGTGAAATTTAAACTGTTCTTTTTTTCTCAACCTTTTCCAGGTGGCATCTCTTGCAAACTGAGAAAAGACGTCCTGGTGCCCTTTATCCACATACACACACCTGCTGTGCTTAAATACCTACCATAGGACAGATCCTCATTTTTGTTTGCTTTAACTGAGAAAATCATTAATTCCCAACTGAGTGAGGAGGAAAGCTGTAACAGTCATTCTGAGAAAACAAAGTCAAAACAGGAATGCAGCTACAGCCACTGTAACCAGAAAACTTGGCAAGGAGAGTGAGGAGATCCTCATACATCACTGGGACAACGTGCCTTCCATCTCCTCTGTGTTGCCACACACAGAAGAAGCACACTCACAGCTGTGTGCAAATGCAAATGAGCGATTCCAACAAGAAGGAACATGTTTTTCAGTAGGCTGTTCTCTATCTGCATATTGTCAAGAGTTTGGTCTTCTATCACTGAAGCATCCTGGTTTTGCGGTCTTCCTGCTCCTTACTATCTTCTTCCCCCTCATTTATTTCCTATTTTCCTCTTTCAAGGAAACATTTAAAAACCTGCATACAGGCAAAGTTGTCATAAAAAAATCAAACCTGTTTTTTCCCCTACCGAAGACCTTTTTTTTGCTCAATATATGTCACACACCAACTAAAAAACACTCAGAAAGTTGCTGATTAGTTAGGAATTAAGGACTTGGGATGAAATTAGTAGAAAAAAGGTAAAACCATTGTCTTGAAGAAATCTTGGATTTTGACTGCCATTTTCTCACTATAGCAGTATTAAAACTTTTTAATGACAAAGCCAATGATAGTTGCAGTTCTTTTAAAGCTTGTGAAAGTACTAAAAATGTCCTTAGTCTGTGTAAAAATAGGCCTTATGTATCTGAGGTAAACATTTAGATCTTCTTCAAAACATTATGAAGAGAAAGATTTCAGGTTTTTAAACCTGTGCCCTAAATTGCTGTGACTTGTATTTTGGCCCTAGAGGAGTTCCTACACTGGCTGTGAGGCAGTGCATGTGCTTGTCCTGCCCATCTCTATTTTGGAAGCTGTGATAGAATTGATTTGCCATTCTAGAGGTCTTAAAAAATCCCAGAGCCTGTTGCACGGAAAATTTATAAATATTCCAACTTTTATTTCCATTTTCCTGAGGAAATCAGCCAGCTACATGTAGTAGCTAAATAAGAAAAAAAGGTCAAAAAACAGTGCTTAAAATTTGTTGTCATTAATTTCTAAATATTTCGGTGTTATTTTTCCTTAACCCAAAAATCCAGACAAAGGGATTTATTTGGGTGACTGCACAGGCTCTAGATCCAAGGGCAGCTCAACTTTGCCTTTCTGGCTTCGGTGCAGCTCATACCTGCTGCCAGGCTGTTACAGTGTGTAACCCATCACCGACCGCTGCGAGGCTGCTGCAGCAAAGGTCTGGGGAGGAGGCTGAGCTGTAGAAGGGGAAACGGGCTCACCCACAAACATGGGTCTGAGAGTGAGATGGGAGCATTAAGAGCAAAACCTGCAGGTGTTACAAAGGCCCAGGGTCACAAAATTGTTCTTAAAACATCTGGTTCGGGATTCTGCAATGACAAATTGTAAATGTTAAGGAAAAAAGTGTTACCGGTATTTTAACGTGGTAAGTTTCACTTTTGCTTCACACCCAAAAAAGAAATCCAAATGGAACAAGTGATTTAGGGATTTCTTTCTAGTGCTGTCATCAGAAGTTAATTTTGTAGCATATCCTTCAGATATCAGCCAGAAACAGCTAAGTGGAATCAAGATCACATTTCTAAATGTCATGGTTCAGTATTTTTACTTGAGTTAATGTTAATCAATTGGTATAACATTTCAAAGTTACATGCTCCTGAGATACACTGTCCAGAAAATATAAAAATAACAAAGCCTTAAATAATTAAAACCCTAAATATTAAATTCTTATCATGTACAATTTCAATCCCAGAGCTCAGGATCAAAGGAAACCATCTTTGCAAAGTAACATTTTCAGCATTAGAAGCACAGTTCTTACTTCTGCTGCAAAAATTACAGACCTCCTGCCTTATTATTAAAAAATGCTTGTGTACAGTGTCATTTGCATAAACTTGTGTTCTGTAGAGCATATCCTCTGTTCTTTACAAGACGTTATGCTAGACACTAACTGTGTCCAAATGGAGGTCTTGATCATACTGCTTGGTTTTGTGACCTAATTACTTCAAACATCTCTGAAAATCAAAGCACAAACAGCTGTTTTAATAATACAGCCAAAATACTTAAAATTAACTTCTCTTTCTTCACTAAACAGTATGCCATGAAAACACCTCAGCCTGCTAGATCTAAATATTTTCTACCATTTTTCCCTCATGTTTCAGAAAAATTTTTTGGTGACTGATGTAAAATAGACAGAAATAACAATATCTATGAATATTTGATAATTTCTTCCAACTTTCAGAATCAAGGAGAAAAGATGAGGAAGCTTATAATTGCTTCTCTTTTTTTTTTTTTTTTTTTCATTTCTTCTACATTTTCATTAGCAGCTATAAGAACAGAAATTTTGTAGTAGCAAAAAAAAGACAATTTTCACTACAGCTATGGTATGCCTGAAATCGTGGGGCATTTTTTAAAATCCTGTTAAGCAAAAGGACTATTCCAGATTAGCATTTTGTGGGATTTATTTATCACTGTACAGGTGACTCCAGGCCTATTCTAACTCCATATTATTCTAATTCCATGTTTCATTAAAATTCAGTTGTATTTGTGTATTATGGTTATTGTATAGGAACTATACAGTAATTTCTCAACATACTGGTTTCTTCTTTGAGCTGTGGAAGTTTCATCCTTCTGAATCAGCACCTATGACCAAATTTCTCCCAGGTTCTTTCTTTCTTTTTTTTTTTTTTTGACTGTTATGATGAACCAACTGGTTTTCACTTGTACAAGATGAAATGGCCAGATTTCAGAGTCTACTTTTAATGTAGTTTAATTGAGATACAGTAATAAATAAATAAATATCTAGCATTAGACTTAATCCTACAGATTGAAAGTCACTTTAGCAGGTAGGCAATAAGATAGTTCTCACATGAGCAGGTGTTTAAACAAGACATCCAGTAAAAGTCTATAATCACATCAGAATTACCTAACAAGATGTAAGTTTCTCTTACCTTTCATAGAGGAAAAATTGTATATATTTAATTTATTTAAATGGAAATAGTTCTAGACAGTGGAATGCATCCACTGAAATTAATATTTTAAAAGTACTCAAGTTGAACATTTGTAAGGCCACATTTCTAATATGTTTTAAAAGTCATCTTACTCTTTTTTTTATAATAATCTTTTGAAGTCTGTAATTTACTTATATTAAGCAATGTTCATTTTTAAATATGAATACAAGTGTTTAGATTTAAATAAAAACTAACTAATCTTGGTGAAGTAATCATAAAAAATAATATTTTTTTGTGATGTAAACCTGTTTGTTGTTTCCTTAAATGCAGAGAAAATAACAGTGACTACAAAAGCAAGAATTGTAAGGGGAAAATTCAATTTTCTTGCCATATCACTTGTATTAAAAGTGCTGATAGTTTAAAAAATAAAAAAATAACAATAAAAAGACTAATATATTATCTAGGGTAAATCAACATAACTCCAATATTTACACCAAACAATCTTAGAAGGTCTTGACTTCAAAAACTCTGATTTCTCAAAAAACATATATTCATGGCTGTGTAAATCTGAAGTAGGAGTGTCTTGTTGTGCTGGAAACAGTGAGATTTCATGGGACATTAAAGATAAATGTTTTCTCCAGATGACAGGATCTTTTAGGCCAAATAAGTGTGAAATAATTTCTTTTGGTGACACACAAACTGTTTCACAAGCAGCAGTCCCATTTCCCAGATATCCTGATCCCACTCCCTTCCCAGGCTTTTTTGCTGTCTGGTACTCCCTGTTCTGTCTTAGCTTTGTTTCCCATGTTGTCCCAGCTGAACTCATCAGCCCTGCTGCCAGGTTAGCTTTGTTTAAGGGAGCAGCTGAGGATGCAGTACTATGCCTGCAGCGAAGATGGGAATTCCTTTCCCACAGCTGCCAAAGTCCCTGTTGTTGCTTACTGGCAGGGACACACTGTGTGGTGTCAAGGTCTGTGCAGCCCAGATGGGGTGTCAGTGAGACCACCCAGTGTCAACTGAATTCCTAGAAAATGCATTGACAGAACAACTGGATTTTTGTATTTTTGTTTCTAATGTGGGGTGTTTGAATGCAATTAATGAAAAAATTAATTGTATAATTAAGGAAAATTTGTCAAAAAAAGATGTTCAGAAAACCAAGGGAGAGAAATTGAGAGGAATAGCTCATAATTGTATTCACTGCTGGTAAATAGAGATTATTTCACTGTCAGTTTTAATCAAGTCACACTGTACTCTGTGGACAGACTTCATGACTGGATTTTGATAAGAAAACATAGAGTTGAACAGAATGCAATCTAAAATACGTGACCACTATATACCATGTATCTGGTCTGGGTAAGAGGAAAAATGTTTTTTCAGTTATTGAAGACAACATAATCTCATTAATTTTCTTATTCTTCCTGTGCATATAACTGTACATTCCAAATAATTGTTGCATAACATTTAAATTAAAAAAAAAAAAAAAACAAAACCAAAAACCAGTGGAAAATAAAATCTGCTAATATGAATTCCAGTAAAATTAGTTTGAAAGAAGCAATGATAGAGAGTACAAAAAGAAAATAAAAATTAATCTTTTGGTAATACCATCAAGTTCTGGTTAAGATATAGGCTGGAAATGACCAGGATAGACAGCTCACAATGACATAACCAAGTGCAAGTCAACAAATTATAGTATCACTGTAACTGAGAAAGGTTTACATGACTTCTTTTAATTTTTTTCTGACAAAAAGCAATTTTGGAACCTTTATGATGGCTGAAACCTTTCCTTCCAATATTCCTTGCCTTGCCTTGTCTTGCCTTGCTTTCCCTTACCTTGCCTTGCCTTCTTCCCTTCTTTAGATATTGCATATCTTATTGAGATCTAATAATGAAAAGGGCATGGAACTCAGTAAAGGAAAGGAAGGGGTAAACATCTAAAGAATAAAAGGCAAAATCAAAAAACATTTTGGATTTGATTGCTGCATTTTTCTGATGTGTATTCTTTAACTTAAAAATTCACACTGAAATTCTATACACAAGTCTTTTTTTAAAATGTTGCGATCAGTTCTAATATCAAATCCATGCCTTTGGTAGTAAATAAGGCATTTCATGTAGCAGTGCACTTGTTCTTGTGCCCACAGGATCTGTTTTGATTTGCCTCCATTTCAGCAACTGAAAGAGCTTTAGTGTAGAAAACTGGAGCACTGGGATTGGCTAGAAACACTAAGGCAAGGTCTAGATAACTCATGGGTCAAAACTTAATTTTCCCTTAATTTCTGAACACTTGGCTGCCTTTCCTGTACTCTGTGTTCACTGTGCTGGTATTGGCTATAAAGGGAGAAAAAAAATCAAGAAACATTACTTAACGTGTGAGAGACCAAACTGCCACGGTAATGGATCCCAGTAGGGCTGCAGAGCCATTTCTCTTCTCCTCTGATTCTCTTTGTTTGTGAAGTTCCTGTGTTTCTGCTGCCAGCTAGAGTGATCAAGTGCCAGGAGAAAGGATTCTGTAAATCTTTTAACACAGATAAAAAGCAGCATATTATTTATAGAGATGAAGAAAATCTGCTCTGCCCTTTTCCATCTTGAATTGTGAGATACACCAACGTGAAAAGATCTGCTCTTGTGCAGTATTTTTCTCCATATTTCACCACACATATTTTTACTTTTGGGGTGGGGAACCTTTCCTCAGTAACATTTGAGAAGAAAAGGAAAAATTGGTACATGTTTCCTTTGTGAAAATCTTTTTTTTTTTTTTTTTTTTGGATGAACATTACTGGTTTTCTGTTTTTTTTTCTCCATCCCTTCCACCCTTGGTACAGAAAATTATGGTCCCAAGGATCATAGCTGGGACAAAATAGATGGGGAAAAGATAGACCTACAAAAGGGCAGATGCGAGGGTGCTTAGCTAGGAGGCAGATTTTATTCACCCTTGAACCTATCTTCTCTTTCTTTACCACAGTCTACTTTTAAAGCCAACTCTGGAAAACACTGCAAAATTCCAGAAGCACCACTCTCCCAGTGCTCCTGTTCCAGGGATTTTAAAACTTCTGATGATGTTTATTACATACCAACAATCATGAAAAAGGTTATCTTGCTTGTCAAACAATTATTTTCTATTTATTAATAGTGCATTTTATCAGCATCCAGAAGAACTACTCATTTGCATACTTCCCCAGGGTTTATAGGAGCATTAGCTTAACTGCTTCACAAGCTCATTCATCAAGTTGTTCCTTTAGCTCTGGTAGGGCTCACAGCAGCATGATATAGTAGAAAGTCAAGTTGGGGTAAAGGGTTACCATAACTTAGGATCACATTTTGGGCAATCAGCTCATCCATTTGCTCCAGCATTTATGTGTAAACTTAAACTTGTCACATGTGGAGAACATTGCCACATTTCAGCAAAGGCTTGTTAACTGCTGTTCTTCATAGGTTTAAATTAAAAGACAGACTTACTCAAGGTTCTTCTCTCACACTTTTTGAGAACTCAATTTTCTACAGTCAGGTTTGTTTATTGGCTTCACCGTAACGACTCTTGGTAATCCTGCTTATGTTTGTTATGTTCGCAGCCCTTTTTAATATGGTATCTTAAATACCAAATACAGTAATTTAGTTCATCTGAAAATTAAACACAAGGGACACAGGGTAATGATAAATGAAATTGTGTCAAGTGGAAGAGATATTTAGTCAGCACTGAAGGAATTAAGGTTTGACTCTGCATTATTTAATTAACAGTCTGCAAGAGGGGTTAATAAATGTTAATAATATTAACAGTTCATACGAGCTATTAAGATGAAGTAATCCATCTTGCGATCTGGAAAAAAGGACTGGAAGGCAGAACATTCAGTGCTCTCTCATTGGCCTTGCTAGAGATTCTGTGTGCCCTTTTCAGATCTTTTTCACTGCATCTTGTGAACTGGCCAGTCACTCAGAGATCTGTGTAAATCCAACACTGAGTTTTCAGAGGCATAGAGCATCCACTGCACAATGTTCCAGCAAAGTCAGCTACCCTGAGCTGACAAAAGTTGTGCTGAGAAACAGCTTCTGCCTAGAATATTGTGTCAGTCCAAGAGGATGTAGCCAACAGAATCACCTTTCCTTCACCATGGGGAATGAGGGTATCCAGGACTCCTGCTGAAAACAGGTCACCTACACAAGCTGTGCACACCATTGGTGCTAAGTCACTGAGCAAGTTGGAAGGAGCATGTTAGCTGTGTTTCCTCTGGATTATTAATGTAGCTGTGCTAAGATATTAATAACATTTCATCAGTGGTGGTCCCAAACTGCTGTGCCAGAAAGGTCAACTACATAAAGAATTTAAAGCAAAGAAGTGCAACAGAAATCTACACTCAATTCAATGAACCAACCAAAAATCCCAGTGCTCCAAACAAATAAATACCAGTGTCAGTAAATTTTAAATGACAGATATAAGAAAATTAGTTTGACTGTATTCACTTTACTATTGTTTTTCTGTAATTGCAGTACTACAAAATTAGATTTTTTTGTCTTCGTGTTTCACTTATTATTTGGAGGGTTCTAAAGAGACACATTATGATTGGTTTAGAATGATTTTCTGAAGGGTTTAGGTCCCCTGTTTTTGTTCATTTCAATGAATAATCAACATGACATCTCTGATAAATTTCAAAACTGCATTTTCACAACAGTTCAATGACATAGTATATTCATATTGATGGTTTAGTTTAGACCGGGAGTGTGATTTTGAAGAAAATAGTCCAACAATTTTATATCCCACATCATTTGTTTAACACTCTGTAGCAGTCTAAGATTGACTGAATATCCATCCCTTTTGGATAAAATTAAACTGGAAGATGAACACCACAAGCACAACTAATCAAGTTCAAATATTAGTGGGGTTTTAGTCCATGGCCTGCACTAGGTGTAGTCTGAAATAATACACCTTCTTTAAAAAATTGTAGCCTGGATTTTGAATTCTCAGTATTTACAGGTCACCTCAGAGATGCAATTCACAGAGAAGCAGTTCAAGACTTCTAGGACAGCCTCACAGAGCAGATAAAATTTTGTCTTCCTTCAACTTCAGGAAATAAAATTTGCAAGTTCGCCCAAAGCCACAGAGAACCAAATACATAAGATTTGCAGGAACATCTGCTACACAGACAGATTAATGTAAGTGCATTTTTAAAGCCACCAATCTGAATATTCTTTCACTAAGATCCTCTTGCTGAAAATACCCGTCTGTTAGCACTGATTTCAAACACATCCTCTACTAGAAAACTGCATTACTAGCTCCTAAACTCATTGTAACTCAATGGAGGCCCTCCCTTTCTGCATTCAGGTACTGAATAACACAAAAAATGTCTAATCCAGGCAGATTGAAGCAGCCTCAAAGTCACAGGTCTGGTTCTTCTGGGGAAGATGCCAGTACCTTGGCATCAGCTGGAGAAGGAGGACAGCAAAGCACAAACACTCCAGGAGGTCCCTGAAAAGCATTGATGACTTTCTGACTTGGGTAGCAGATGATGCCACAAGGAGATCCTTATACTAACAAACAGGTAAGGCCTTGTTGGGGATGCGAAAGTTGGGGGAAGCCTTGGCTGTAGCAACTGTGACTTTGGAGCTCAGTATTGGGGGAGGAGGATGCAGAGCACCAGGTAAGATTGTAAACATGGACTGCAGGAGAGTTAATTTTAGCCTCTTAAGGGATCAGGCTCTGCAGGGAAGAGGGGTCCAAGAGATTGGTGATATTCAAGGGAGGTTGATGTCCTCCCAAATCAAGTCACTTGTCTCTCACAACATCCTCAAAGTCAAATCAGGAGGTGTGGACTGGATGAGCGGACAGAAAGGTGGATTGGGAACTGGCTGAACAGCAGATCCCAGAGAGATGTAATCAGTGTCACAGGAACTTGTTGGAGGCCTGTCCTTAGAGGTGTTCCCCAGCACGTAATACTCTGTTTAACTTATTCATCAATGAGTTGAATGAAGGGGTAGAAGCCCTCTCAGCAAGTTCCCTGATGGCACAAAGCTGGGAGGAGTGGCTGATACCCCAGAGGGCTGTGCAGCCTCTCAGAGGGACCTCAACAGGTTGGAGAGATGGGCACAGTGGAACCTTCTGAAATTCAACAAAGGAAAATGCAGAGTCCTGCACCCAGGGATGAATAACCCCATGGACCAGCACAGGCTGGGGTCTGACCTGCTGGAAAGCAGAGAAGGACCTGGCATGGTGGCTCCTGGTGGAAAACGATCTATCCATGAGCCAGCAGTGTGTCCTTGTGGCCAAGAAGGACAAAGGTGTCCTGGGGTGCATTGGAAAGGGCATCTTTGCCAGCAGGTCAAGGGAGGTGACCCTGCCCCTCTGCTCAGCCCTGGTGAGGTCACATCTGGGGTGCTGTGTCCAATTCTGGGCTCCTCAGTTCAAGAGACACAGGGAGATCCTGGAGCAGGTCCAGCTGAGGGTGACAAAGGTGATTAGGGGACTGGAGTACCCCATTTACAGGGGAAGTCTGAAGGAGCTGGGCCTGTTCAGTCTGCACAAGAGATAACTGAGAGGGGGCCTCATCCATGTCTGTAAGTGTCTGAAGAGAGGGTGTCAAGAGGATGCATCCAGGTTCTTCTCAGTGGTGCCAAGCAATAGGACAAGAGACCTTGCACAGGATGTTCCACTTGAATGTGAGGAATAGTTCCTTTACTGTGTGGGTGACCAAGCACTGAACAGATTTCCCAGGAAGGTTGTGGAGTCTCCCTCACTGGAGATATTCAAGAACTACCTGAATACAATCTTGTGTGATGAGTTCTAGGATGACCCTGGTTGAGCACAGAGGTTGTGTTGTCCTATGCTGCATTCCTGCTTTACCCATTCTGTGCCTATGTGTTTCTGTGATTTTGTTTTTTAAAAGTGTAATGTTTTGTCAGCTTATTCACGTTATTTCTAGATAAGTTTTAAATGGCTTGTTTACTTAAAACAGAGATCTGCACTAACAGAACAAAGATACAAACTGCTTAGAAGAAAAATAAATTTCTAAAGCTGCTGCTAACAATTCATTATTGCAATCGTTTGAGGTTTACTAATTAGCCTTGAAAGCTTGTCTCTGATCTGGCATGTTGAGGAGAGCTACCAGAGCTCTGCTTTAGCTTTCTGCCATTGTTGACTGCAAATATTACAGACCCAGGGCAGACTCTTTGCCAGTAATGGGCAGGGTCTACTCCTATTTCTATTTCTTTGATTTTCCTCTGCTGTGACCGGGCAATGAAAGACCTCATGGTACTGTGGAGTATTAAGACATCTTCTTTTGTCAGCCTTAGAATATCTTCATTAACATTTCAATCACATCTCTAAATTAGCACATTCCCAGCAGACTTCAGGCTGCTTTTCTTTTTCAGAAGCCTCTAAAGATGCATGGGTAAAATTGCACATTTCATGTAACATAGGGAATAGCAAGTACAGTGTTCTTCACGTGAACTTATTGCTATTTGCTCTCTGCAGACAACATATGAGGGGGAAGGTGACTGTAAAAGGCAACTCTTGGAATGGAGAGGTTATGCTGAGAAACACCTTCTTCCCTGAAAACATATCTTTTATTTTAGAATATAATTGTGAGGAGCATATATTCTAATAAACTAAGTGGTGCTCTTGGGAATTTCATTGCTTAATTCTTTGCATAATTGAACGGTCATTAGCATAGATTTGGCCCAGCAAACGAAGCCTTTCCCAAAAATTTATTGGGCAAAATTTGGGAGCCAGCACAAAGCAAGGACTTGTTCTTCATTTGTCTATAGTTGGTTGCTTAATTATTAGCAGGCTGCCTTGCAGATAATAAAACTTAGCAATGGGAAGGGGTCTAGACTGTGCCAGCTAACGTGGGAACAAGAAAACAAGCCCTAGTACTATCCAGTTTACTATCACAGATATAAGCACAACATTCCAGCATTTCAGTGCAAATAGCATCAGTCGATGACAGTTATTTATCCAAAGATCATCCTTTACATGACTAAGTAGCTTTCAGCCCAGGAGATGATTTCTTTGGTTTACAGTGTGATATCTGAAACTGATTTGTTATCTCAAGTAGTTTCCTTGGTGAATAGGGGATATTTAAAGAGAAAATCAAGGTTGGTGCACTTCTAGCATCTCTTGGAGCAAACCTCAGATGCACTTGAATCCACATGAGCGCTTGAAGCATCTGGTGCTGCATGAAAACCTTACCTGTTCAACATCACTGTAGTACCTGTAGTCACAAATAGCTTCTCTAGAAAAAAAAAATAAATAAATAAAAAATAAATAAATTAAAAAAAAAAAATCCTGGAGAAAGTATTCTGGAAAGACTTAAAAGTTGTCTTTAAGCAGTTAACAGAAAGCTTTTTTTTTTTTTTTTTTTTTTTTAAGAAAGACTTAATTCTGTGATATTGATTTGAAAGTTGTAGAACATCATTTCTAATAACAAACAATTAGGGAAAAAAACACCAAAAAGAGTAAAAAAGCAAAAATTACAATGAAGAATAGATATTTTCTTTCTTTTTATTTTCAAATATTTGCACAAATATTTGAATATGTATTTCTTAATAATATCAGTAGGATTTGTGATGCAGCTGAATCCTTGTGAGCTTTATGAATACTTATAAATGCCAAATGACTTGACATTAAATAGGATACAAGAAACTTCCCCCACACCTACCTCTCACCAGAAGTAGATTGAAAAAAAATCTTAAGGTGCTAGGAAATAAATTTATTTTATTGGTTGTGACCTTTCTTCTTTCCTCATTGTCTCGTTTCTGCATTTGTAATTTAAATACAATACAGTAGAAAAAGGTAAGATTATCACAACAGATCTGTGTTAAAAGGAAATTAATTTAGAATGAAAATGAAGACTATTCCTTACTAGAACAAATTAAATGTTTGAGACAGAGTCCTGGCTGCATGTAGATATGTCTGGTATGGCAGACATGGGAAGAAAGAGCTTAGCTGCTGCAGAAAGCAAGGAAGCAGGAGCAGCAAACATATATATAGTAGTGAAACAATAATAGATGTACCACAAAAAAAAAAGCAGGAGCAGACTCTTGTCTATGAACAGATGCTGAAACAGAAATGAACTTTGCAACAAAGGCAAACAATGCCAAAACTGAAGTCCTGTGGACAAAAGGGCAAAAATCCAAAAATATCAGCATCTCATTCTAATACACCCACTGTGCATTCAGAGTAGCCATAAAGGGTCATTGTTCATCAGACTTAGTTTATCGTTTGCAAAAATACAAATAATGGAGCTAAATGTATGCATTTGGACTGCAATATTCACAATCTCAGCTGATGAACTTCAGTGTATAGCATCCTCAGCTGATGTGTACATATAGATGCTGTTTTCTGGTATCAAGTAGATAACGTTGAATAAGTACAGGGTAGAACATAAGTCATGTTACAGCATCGACGAAATTTCCACTGGCTTCAGTGATATAACATTTTGACCTACTGCATCTCCCAGGCCCTCTGAAAATATTACACAACCACTCTTTTTCACTTCAGTGTTTTATTAATGCTGATCTACTGTTTTTACAGATAAAAGGGTTTAAGATTGGAGAATACTGATTCAATTGCCTCAAACATTTTCTGTAATATGCAAATATTATTTTTTTACACACAAGATTTTTGAAATACTTCAGTTTGACAAGGTCAAATAACCTTGTCTAAGCAACTAGTTTGGTTTTTGATTTTATGAACCTTTATCACACCTAACAAAAACCTCATTATCCATAGCTGGTTTATATAAAAGTCAAAACAAGTCGATAAGAAATTCTCTACTCTTAACTAAATTAAGCAAGTCATGGGACAACTTTGGTATTTCTGAAGTGAAATTATTTGGAAATGTCATATTGAGAGAATTTGCAACTTTATGTCCCAATTTGAGATGAAAGGCATTTCTGAAGTAGATGGAAGACTGGGAATACCAGGTAGCTCTTCCTCTCATGCCAAACTTCGAGCACTTTGGGAAAATCAGAAATTCATTTCACATTATTTAGAGCTCAGTGCAATTGTCCATGGTTCATACAAGATGCTTCTATCAAATCAGTATCCATACTGAAGAGCTGCTTTCCTCACTGTTAGTTGAAGCAATTATTCCCCTTGCAGCTTCACACCTGCCCAGTGCTAACCTTCAGATTTGTCAGGGCAAAACAACACCTGGTGGAAGGGAAGCTAGCAAAATATTCTAAAAAAATATGCTGCCACACAGTTTACAAAGCTAGTGGTAGAGGTAGTGACAGGGAAAGAAAAAAATCTGCTTTCTTCTCTAAGCACTTCCAGAGCCTTACAGTTGGAATGCAGATGAGGAGACTGCTCCAAATTTGCAGAGCTACTGTCACTGTCTAATTGCAACCATCTAATTCTGTGGCAACATTTGGGCATAATTCTTCATGTCTGGAAAAGGGAAAATCACGTGCAAAGCTTAGTGTTATCAAGTATGACTTATAGACTATGAATATTCTGTGTTGAATACTAGCCCCTGGGCAGAAGAAATAGTTTCATGTATATACATCTTTTTCCTCATTCATAGGTGCTTTCTTTCCTTACAGCAGGAGGTTGTTCACTTTTGCAATAAAATTGTTTGATGTTTGATTTGGGGTTCAGTCTCTTTTACATCAGGCAAACCCTCTCTTGTACAGAGAAACATACCATTAAGAACTTCTGGAATTTCTGGTGGAAGGAAAGGATATGAAATTATGTCCTGTTACTTTTTGTCTTCCTTTAAACAGCCTATAAAGAAGCAAGAACTCAGTCCAAGACTACGTTGCTCTAGGACACTTATGCCAGCTGACAAACGAGCCCATGTACTTGAACTACAAAATGACAAGTTCTCCTGACTGTACATGGTTGTGTTTTGCTAGATATGCAGATGTAAGCATGGGAACATCTCCATTCAGCCTGATATTGTGCAAATTACAAGGAGGTATAGTACTATTAGCACCAAATCTGTTAATTATCCAATTACAGGAGTGATAGATTTCTGTATGGTACACAACCCTGTGGTCTAGTACAAGTGATATTCTATCCTGGCACCTCATTTCTCATGAAAAAAACTGAACTTGACTTCCAGGTATCTTGTCATGCTAGAACCTGAAGGCTATGCCATCATGAAGATGGCTACTTGCCATTGGATGATCACATGTCAAGCAAAACCAAGGTCAGAGGCAAATGACTGCATCTCCCAAATTCAGCCTCTGCCTTAGAGAGAAATTTCAGCATTCTAGGTGTGCATTTTCCCATTCAGACTCATCCAATGGAATTTAACCCTTAAAATTATATTTTGACCTTTCTGTTAGAGAAAAAAAAAATTAAAAATTAACAAAATAGTAACAGTGACCCAAACCTATCAGATGTACTCTTCTTTGGTTGTGTTGCTCTGCTCAGTTGCTCGGTTTGGAGGTCTGAAATGTACAAAATTTCACGAAGGTGCATGTTTTAAGGGAAAGTGGAAGAATCACTACCCACAGTGAAGCTGCTGACTCCTGCTTGTATTATGCATTGAGCTTTGTGGGATAGTGTAATAAATCAAATAACACTTTCCAACATTTTCAGTTTCCTATTATATGCAAAAAAAAAAAAAAAAAAAAAAAAGTTTCCTTTCTGCTAGACCAGATTTACATATTTTGGAATTCTACTTTTTTCCTAACTTCTCTTTGTTAAGGAGCAAAGCTTCTTTGTTTTGGAAAGAAAGTCCCAAAAGTAAGACTGTAATTATATTTGTTTGCATGTGCACTATTTCATTGACACATAAGCAAAAACACCCCATCAGGATCAGAATGCAATAAGTAGGACTTTCTTCCTGTGAACATTTAGTGGAATTAAGGCATTTTTGTCTACACTGCTTTCTCTTTACATTTGCTTTCAGTGAGCCGACTAGGAATTAAGTTTTACCAACATGAATATTCATTCTTTCTGTTACCTCTAGTGGCTTTGGATCAAGCCCAGAGCATAGTTGCAAGTGTATGTACATGAATATTTACAGGTGCCAAATTTTATATCCACATTTGCAAATGCTGCTCTAGAAGTGGTTTCTTCCATTTGCAGTCACAAACATGACAGTGCCATATTTCTCTTTTGACCTATCACAACAGCTCCAGTCTGAAATGATGATTATTCATGGAAGACTGCGCGTGATCAAAACAGAGTTAAAAAGATTTGCCAAAACAAAATACAGTGAATAATTGTGAATAATAAATTCCAGGAAATTACAGTCTGAGAGCAGACTTTCCACAGGCTTAAAAGGAACATCAAATAATTTCTTTGTCAGCTCTTCTCAGTATCCACTGCATCAAATTTCTTACTGCAAAACAGTTTAAAAATCCAGCATAATGTTTAAAGTGCATCAGATTTCTGACATTACATCTGAAAAGGGAATAAGTAGGGTAAAAGGCATGGCATTACCCCCATTGTGCTGTCTCTGCTGACCATCATTCACAATGGGCATGCAGCATTCCAGAGTTCAGTGTATCCTTATGACAGCCTGAGATAATGCCACCAAGGCTGGAGCTGAGCTCAGTTATCTTTATGACTGATAAAGCAGACTGCATGAAAAAAGCTTACAGACAACCACAGAGGCACTAAAAATAGCAGAGGACTGGAGAAGTTACTTTTTGTTACCTCTCTCTTATTGCCCATCAGCAAATGTGTTGACTTTGAAGATATTTTAGTACCCACGAGACTGCCAATGTTATAAGCTTGATCTGTCTCCTGTGTGTTGTAATTTTACTGCAATGATCCCAGTGAAAGAATTCCATGGAGTGTCTCAGATCAATGAATAAACAATTAAAATGTTATAATAAACCTTTATAATTAAAGCATTAAATTACAAATAGATTAAAACGAGAAAATTATGAAATCAAACTTGGCATGTATTTTTCTTTGGGAATTCTCTTTTACCTTTTTTTTTTTTTTTTTTTTTTTTTTTTTTTTTTTTGGGTTTTTTTTTTTTTTTTTTTTTTTTTAAACTCTTCACAAAGATTAAAGGGAAAAAACATGGCTTTCTGTTACAGGACAGTCACTGAACCTGCAGAATTTACATTTCCAAATAGGATTTTCCCTATCTCATAAGCAAACATTACACCTGTAGTTAAAAATCAGTTCAGCACTGCTTTTCTGCTCATGGAAAGTAGGCAGAGACCCGACTCTTCCCTGGCTTAAATTGGTTTTATAAGTCCATGGACGTTAGTAGATTTTTTCTGAGCACAATCCTGATTGCAGAGTTCATCTGTCATTTAAGGCAAGGACACTGGCATCTGGATTCATGCATTTAAGTCTCTGCAGTGGCACTGAGAAGCCTCATGCCTTCAGGCAAGTCACTTAAACCCGGTGTTTCAATTTATCCTTTTACAAAACAAGTATAAATAATACTGCTCTCACTGGGGTGTTTTGAGGTCAAATTCTGATCTTGTTCCAGCAAAACAAGGAGGAGCAGTTGATGGAATTAGGCTAAAGTGAACTCACCCCAAGTGCCTTTCATTGTAAAGTCCTTTACAAACTTCATACAATGCAAAACAATGAATTGCAACCAGCTCAGAGATAAAGGAGGTAGAGCAGCGGGCACACGGGGCTAAGCACCGTCATACAGAGGGTTGAAATGATCTAAAGATCACAGCAGGAATGTTTAAGTTTATTAAAATGGTACTAGCATCTTTCTTTTACTGCTGTTAAGTAAAAGGCAGGCAAGATTATATCAGATATCTTTGCACATAAAACAGCAAAGGATTTGACTCAAAAGGTGTTTCTTCCCCCTCTGGAATCACTTCTTTCAGTTTTGTTCTACCACATCTAAGGCTAAGAGCTGTATTTCGCTTAAAAATTTAGGCTTTTTGATTCTGCCAGCAGCCAGTCCCTAGGAACACTGCGAAATCTTGCATTTCCTCTGATCCCCGATGCCCTTTGCCCAGGCCAGCAGGAAGCACCTGCGGGCTGCATCCCTGCCCCGCTGCTCGCCCGCCCCGTGCCCTGAGCCCACCGCGGCACCGCTCCCCTTCCCTCCTTCCCACTCGCTCCTCACCCTCATCTCTCACTTCCTCCCCACTGCACATGCACACATTAAAACATCCACAGCTTTTACAGCTGTGAGCCAGCCAGAAAGGGCACGGCAATTTCACTCGCTCTATCTTTTTGCCATTGCGGCTGTCGGTGTTGCGCTCAGTCTGCCCCAGGCAATCCTCCTCGAGATATTCGTTGTAATTAAAGAAAAGAGCAAAGAAACTGTGAAACATTTGGGGGGAAAGGAGAAGTGTAAATCACGTATCAAGCACTTTTGGGAGCACGGGGAAAGCAAACTGCATGTAAATCTGAGCTTGAAAGTCAGTTGCTTTAAGAAACAAACATAATTAAAATAAACAAGCCATTCTATGTTGTTAATATCAATTAATCTATAAAAGACTTTGTTCTATTTCATGAAAACCTTTCTTAAAGCAGCTACTTTTCTTTAACCTTTATTTGTTCTTCACAGCTGGAATAAATGGTTAATCTCTCAGGGAATCATGCATGGTATTTGTTATTGATTTTATAGCTCAATAACATACCAGGGCTCTGAACAGGTTGGTATCAGATTAGGAAACAACTACTTAGAAGCAGACACCAGCTGTGCACTTGTGATAAATTACATTTTTCCCTATGAATTTTATACCTAGTTATAGTTAGTTTATAGGATTTAGCACCATATGGACTGCCTGCCAGCGAGGTAGCAACCCAAAATGCAAACATTTTCCTCAGTGAAAGAAGCAACCTGTAGCTAGAGACTTTTCTTTTAGAATATTGTATTGTAATAATGGATCTGGAAATTGTGAAAGGTTTGGTTTATACCTCTGTGTTTTGGGTTTGACATAGACACTGAGGTTGTGTGAAACAGCAATACACAAATGGCAAATGTGCTAACATGAATATACGGAGAACTTGGAACCAATGTAGTCTACATAAAAAAAATAAAGTGTTTGGGAAAAAAATGGCAATATTTTTTTCAGAGCTGTTAAAAAGAAATCTCTCTGAGGTTTGTACAGGGAAGAAAATTTCAAACTATACATTACATTCCAAAGATCAGTTCTACAGTGCCATATTAACAGTAAAACATTTCCAAGAACCATTTGAATGGAATTAAAATTATTGCAAATTTTTTAGAATACAAAATAAAAATAATTTACAGAAATCACTTTATTTGGCAAAATAATGGACCCAGAAACACAATGAATAGCATATATTTTACTCAGGGCTTTTCACTTGTTTTTTTATTTTCCAAAACTGACCATTATTTTATAGACTTACATACAAGGCACTCTGCCTAAAAAGAAACTCATATAAAATCACACACACACACACACACACATACACACACACACGTAAATGTGCAACTTTTTCTGGTTTTCCATCAGCATTAAGGACCTCAGTTATGTGATACAATCACTAAATCTAGATATAGAAATATCTGTAAGTGATCCTTTGTGTTATGCCTCTGCTAGAGCAAAATTATTACCCAATACACACCCAGAGGTGCTCCTTCCAGTGGGATCACATTATTTTCCCTGGAAATTTTCTAGGCCATTTGTACACTTATTGTTTAAGTTAAGCTCAATTGTCCAAATTAACTGGCAGGAAACTGTAGAAACCTTCCTTCTTATTCTCTTCTGCCATGGTTACATGTTTCCTGATATAAACAGAATTATCTGAGCATAAAACTAGTGACAAAACTCATAGACTAACAAATGGATATGTCATGATCAGTGTAATTCTAGCATCAGTGAAATGTTAAATATGAGGACTGTGTTCCATCTAAGTTTAAATGAGGGTGAAATGTAACAAATAAGGCCTGTAGTTTATGAGAATGCTCTGCAATAAAACTAGAATTAAAATATAAATAGGCAAAAAAATCCCAAATTTAAACTTGTTGATCAGATTAAAATGAAATTTATTTGTAAAGTAACCTATAAAAGAAGGACTGGACAGCATTTTACTAGCTTTTGGATTTAATACCGGGTGTTCACAAGACCCTGTAAGTAAAGAAGTTGCCATACTATGGCTGATTTTCAAGCGTCAACAGACATTCCTAGAGCTGAGTGAATAATTAAAAAAATTGAATAACTTATTCAAAACTATGAAATTCATCAACTAAATTACTTGAATAATACATCTATGAATTATGAACTGACTATGTTGGGTGAATAATACATTAATAATTAATATGAAAAATATAATTAAATTCTTCAAATTAATTACTCAGAGAATATGAGAAGCCATAATTATTCTCTATGCTGTACTCAAAGAATAGAATGCCTGAGTAGTCTGTGTGCTCTTACAATTTTTCAGTGCAATACATGGGGTATATATTTATAATTACAGAGTATCGGGGTGATATCTCAAATATCGTTTCAGGTTAAAGTGAAGCAAAATGTCACAATTGAACAAAATAACATATGGTTTAATAGAAATATGCAAATGTTAGGATGTGTAACATGGCCTAGTTGGCAGAGACTAGCTCTGTCTCTGAACAAATGCCCAGAGGCAGGAATTTTTTGAAAAGCAGTGAAGTACCAGGGTTGTGCATTTGCTAATTTGGACCATAGGTTACTTTCAAACACCATCTTTTATGGTACCTGCATCAAGCAGTGAGTGTGGTTCAAGTGGCTCAGCCTCCCACCCCCCCTCAGTGTTGGTTCCCTGGGGCTGGAGTGGGGCAGCACTGTGGCAGAAAGCTCAAGTTGTAGGACCTTACTTTGCAAGGATCTCTGTCTGGCATGCTTCTGGATCAAGCCACACTGAGTCCAGCTGTCTAGGAAGAAGGGGAATGTGCACTCCAGGGGGTTTAATGTTCCTAGTTCTGCTCCAGGACTCACATCACTGAGCAGTAAGAGCAGCAGTACATGCTTAGACAGCAGTGGGCAATTTGAGCATCCATGCCCCTCTGTGTGTGCTCACTTTTGATACTGACGTCACTTTGCAACACCAATCCTTTTTCTTTTTGGGATACAGAGGTATGGTGTCCATAAGGTATTGAGTCCCTCCTTTCTCATACTGGCCACTTTGCAGAGAGCACAGTTTATGAGGAGCAGAAGGGAAATTGGCCTGCAAGCTAAGAATGCAAAAATTACAGGGTTCCATTCATGTGTTTCCTTGCCTGTAGTTATTCTTGTCACATTTTCACATAAGACTGTGCAATTAATTCCTGTTGGATCCTGGCATATACCATAGAAATACACTTGCATTCTCCATGCACACACAGGGTAAGGTTGTGCTCAAGTATGCAATGATGTGTGGAGTGATGCCAGCCAGAGCTGTGGCTGAGGCCAGTGCTACATGTGGGTCAGAGAACAGGATTGATATTGAAGAGCCTCACTCAGTAAAGGGTGGATCAGGGGTGATTTTTCATCCATTAGATATTAGCATATTCATTACAGTATTACAAATGGAAAGTACCAATTAACCACATTCTACATCCTTCTGTATTCTACTCCTATCTTGAAAGCATGGTAAATTTATATTATTTGAGGAAATAAGAAAATCCTACATGTCCAGAAATGGTTTTACTTTCAACTGTAAAATATTTTTAAAGATCTGAAGATCTGAAACAAAATAAAACAACCTATCAACCAAACATAAAACATTCAGAAAAAATAACCCTTCAGGGTACTGTTTGACCCACTTCATAGTCTTATCTACACACCTATTCCACAGACCCCCACAAACTGAGTATTCTGCTTTCATAATATGTTTCCATAAATTTAAGGTCTCTTTAAAGGATGTTTCAAGCATCTTGCCAGTCTCTGATCTGATCTGTGTGGTTAATCAGTTCTCTCCTTGACTATAAAGACAGATCCAATACTATTTATGTATTTTTAGGGGATCCATTACACTGTAAAGTCCAATCACTGTCTTCTTAACATCTCAGGTGTGTCCCAGACCTGTCTTTAAGATTTCCCAATTAGCCTCACTCTCAGCAACGAACTCCCAGTCTTAACTAAGCTATACTAGAAGTCCATTCTTTTGGTTTATGAAAGATTCAAATTATGTGGAATAACTAATGAGATATCCATTTAATCTGATTAAACACAGCCATTTTTATTCCCTTTATGCCTTTGCATTTCTTGAAATCAAGCATGTTAGCTGAAGAGAATATGTGTCTCTGGGAGAACAGCTGTGCTTCTTTTTCAGAGGCAGGAGTCTTTAGAAGTGAAAAAGTTCCTCTCTGAAGAGACACCTACTCCTACAAAAGCAACCAGTGATGTTTGTGTATGACTTTCTACAAACAGCTTGTTTCTTCCTTCCCATGTCCTGGCCTGAGACATGGCTCTGCACATAAGCTTGAAATTGGCAATTACATCCTGATTCTTCTAGGCACTGAGCATCCTCCCCAAAATGCTGAGTCTCCTGGAGTGTTAATGACATCAGTGGGAGTGAAGGAGCTCAGTTCCCCACAGGGCTGAGGCAGAGCTTCCTTCACTGGGGATTTCAAGTCCTGTTTATTCCTACAGATTTTCATGCCCTATCAGTCCTTGAAGGTGACACAGGAGAAAACATGATGACAACAGGGCATGACAAATCTCAGGGAAGATTTGAATGTAAATACTTTCCCGTGAAATGTAGATATTATTGGAATAACCTGAACAAATCAAGAAATTGGCTGGCAAGGGCACGGCATCATTATCACATTGCAATATCTTCAAGGAGAAATTGTATAAGGCCTTTTATAAGATTTATTACATTTCCGAAATGAAATAAAATATCAGACCTCTAATTTTTTTTTAGTTAAATTTCATCAGTAACTCCCTACATCCCTTCTTCCTGCCCAATGAATTAGCCTTTATCATATTTTTGTCTGAGATAAAAATGAATGATTTGCTTTTGATTAAAAAAATAATAAAAGAAAGAAAGAAATAAAAAAAAATCCTTCTGCCTAACTTTGAACTATGAATCAGCCTTGGAGCTCTCATTAAAAACTCCCTAACTTTTAATTGCAGAACACAGTCTCTGCTGTCCCCAGACTGGGAAGTAAGATTCTTGGCAGTTACTCAAAGGAAAAATGGGGAAAAAAAATCAGCATTACTATTATCATAACTCAAGACAAAGGTGTGGTGTTCGCGCATTTATTCAAGTTGGGAGTTGCAAATTTCTGAACTTTGTTCCATCACTGAATGTCTCTACTGACTTTTGACAAATGGTATTCATTACTCACCTCATTTGACCAGTAGAAAATTTCTAGTATACACTTACTCTGCTAGAGTATTATATTTGAAATTAATCCTACACCTTTGAATTTATATTTGTAGGAGTAAACAGCATAATACAGTGCAAGACTATTTGAAGAGAAGAAATCTTCAGTCACTGAAGAACATTCTTTAAGACTTTGCCCAGTACTACCCTTTCTGTATAACAGGAAACAGTAATGGTGATAAGGTTCCAAATTATAAAGTAGAGGATGGTATAAGAAAATCTCTCTCTACTGTTTCTCTGCACTTACTTAATTCAAAAAATCAAACACAATATAGACAAAATGAAGGTTCAGACAGAAATCTCTGTGCAAAATTCCACCAGCATAACCGGATTCTCGAGCCGCTGGTGAGGAACTTGATGTCAATTCAGAAAGGAAAATTTTCTGAAAAACAAAAAGATGGCAAACAACTTGGGAAGTCAGAGAACGAAGTGTTGTGTGGGGGAAAAGAAAATCTCTTTGAATGAGTCACAAAATGCTGTACAGAGCAGAACTTTCACATGCATACTTGAAAATTAATATTTTTCCATGTTTCTCAGGATATTTCTGATTCAGTCTAATCTACTTACAGTTCAACAAGGAATACATAAATGCTGCCATTGTATTCACAGACAATACCATTCAAAGCACTGTAGAGGGATTTGAGAGCACAGGAATACAGGGTGAAATGAAACTGTTGGAATTCAATTGCTGCAGACACAAGGCACTGAGCCTATGTATGGCTCTGCTTTTGTGAGATGGCTTTGGACTGTAGGCTAAACTTGGTAATGGAGAGGTTCTCCTTTTATGCTGAAAAAAAGTTGAGAGTACCTTCTTTGGCACACCTTTATGAACGACATGGATAACCCTGGAGAATCCAGTGCTATAGAAAGGGAAGGAAACTGGCTGGTTAGGCAAGTGACTCCAAGAAGGCAGCAGGATTGGGAAAGATGATAAAAGCAGAGGGTTCTGAAACTCAGAAAAAAAGGATTAGATGTCATCACATGATGTTAGAGTAGACATTCAAAAAGATATGGGGTTTTCTTGGCTCTCTGGACTTCTCTACAGCCACTCCTGAAGTATGACACATGTAGAAACAGAAAACCAGCACTGGATCCTGTAAGGAGTTTACTGTGAGCAGGTTGGCGCAGGAAACTGAGCAAAAAGCTACTCAGAAAGATGGAATATGGAGGTTTTGATGTAGCTGGAGGGCTGCACTCCCCATCCAAACAGCATTTGTCCAAATGACCAAGTAGGGTTGATTTTACCAAGCAAATTTCCCTGAATGGCGAAAGAGGATGCGAATCTGTTGGAGTAAACATGGAAACAAGCATGATGGGGAAAGCTGTTTGCTGGAAGCCACACATGCTTTTAGATTCTTTGAGGTCCCCTGTCTGCCTCGAAGATCTCCAGGAGGTGCAGACAGGATTTTCACATTTCATCAGTCTTAATACAAGCACCTATGGTCATGTCATTGATGAACTTGCAACAGTTTCACCCCTAGTGATGTATAAATACTTCAAGAACTACTTCCCCTGGAAAAATGCTGATAGATCTACTTAAGACAGAATCTGAGGTTAGCACCAACAATTATGTTGTCATATAGACAAGGAATGTTAAATGCTGGCTGTGCCCCAGACTGGCTTACTTTATTTCTGCACTTATTTTTAGCAATGCTTCTACACCCAACTATTAAAATGAATCAAAATATCATGGGCTCATAAGATCATTCTCTAACATTTTCTGCAGTCATTTTCAACAGGTTAAGGCAGGTATACAACCAGCCAGATTTATCCACAGGGTCCCAGCTGAAGAAGTACTTTGTGTTGCAATTAATCACATGGAGCCAATGCACAAAACCAAGCATATGTGGGTCCAGCTATCACTTTAACATGGACTTACTACACTGTTTTAAACAGCCACTGGCTGAGCTGAATGTAAACAGCACCAATCTAGCAACAGAAGGGGGATAGGATTAAAAATCTTTAAGAAATCCATTTTTAGCTCTAGGTTTATTTAATCATTCATTACTTTATATAACTTCACCAAGACACCTTATTGGCTATATTGATTCAAAGCATTTTGTTAGATATTAAAAAGTCAGTAAAAGTAGCATGAGATGGTTCAGCCACATGGAATTGGTATTGAAACCTGGAAAAGAGAGTTGCAATGTAAGCAGTCAAGTCAGATAACTACAATGTCTTCACTTTCAGGTGTTTTTTCTTAGCATTTGCCCTTCACCATGATACCCTTACTCCTCATTCCCCAAAGACCTTTTGTGGATACTTAGAAAATTCAGACTGTGGCCCCATTTCTTATGCACACAGTGAGAAAAGTGGAAAAGGATATCGCATTGTGGAAGCCATTGTCACCTGTGGGAGTGACAACTTTGGGCAGCAGGTCAATACTTCTGTTGGCTGTGAAATCAGCAGAGAGAGAAAGATCAACTCCACCCTGGAAGGAGTCAGAGCAGTGGTCAAAGTGGTGCTTCCACCTCGAGTCCCCCTCTGGAAGAATCCATTTGTCTCCATTAGCAGTCCATGGAGCCCAGGGAAGCAAACCTTTTCACTGGTACAGCTCCATTACCTTGTTAAAAAGTAAGTGATGTGAATATACACCCTCTCCTCCTTCTTATGTCTCCATATTTTTTATTAGCACTGTGTTGTGACATCAAGGCAGATTAAAGGACTCAGGAAAGGCCACACAAATGCAGCAAAGATGCACATTACTCAAATCCATATTTTTAAGACTAAATTCAGCTTTCTAGTATTTAATCCCCCATGTTTCAGGACATAATCCAGCCATGGAATGGTCATTAAGAGGGAACATTTTCTGGAACAATGTATGGCATAACTGCAGGCTTAGGTTTGCTTTCCTCCAAAGCAATTGATATTAATGCACACAAGAGATGGCTACAAAACGTCTGAGTTGTTTCAATTTTTCAATCTCCATTTTCCTGAATAATGTGTGATTCTGTGTTTGATAGCTTAAGGTCAAAGTGTGCACAATAACATAACAATACATATTTTCCTGTGCCCATGGAAGTGATCAAAATGTGCCCAACTGACAGCATTTCTTATCCTTATCCAGGTATTAGATGAACCGTACCTTTGTCAACAAGTGCCTCCTTGCAAATACCAGGGAGTCAGACCCCAATGCTGCAAGAACTCACTTGTATGTCAGCTGAATTTTGCCCATTTGTTTCCCTGATCAGAAAGGGGTTACTCCACTGTGGGGATAAGAGGCCTGGAGTTCAAGGAAGCAGCTTGGTATTGACACATGGAAATCATATCTCATACATAACAGAGTTACAGCACACCTTGTGCTGGTATGTATGGGGAATAAAGAATTTGTTCCGTGCTTTACTCAGCCACTCTGGCATTATAGTCCCAGTATGCAATAATAAAAGTGAAGTCATCAGGGAAGTCACAATGGGGGGCTCTGGTGACTAACTCCAGAGTGTCCCTAGGGTACTTATTTGTCATGGGACTTGTTCACAGTTAAATGGATGGCAAAGTAGCTCTTGGTCTCTTGTTTCTTTAAAGTGCACTTGCCACAGAAAATAAATAACAAATTTTCAGTTTTTGAGAGTAGAATAAACCTTTAAGGAGTCCAGTTATTTTTATCTCTCTCTCTCTCTCTCTCTAAAATAATTATTATAATAATGCAGGAAAAAACTAATATTTTCTTCATCATGCTGGCAAGAGGTCACTGCTGTACTCAGTGCTTTTCATCCAATGATCTCAAATACTTTTCACCCTGGAGATGGCAATGTTATTATTACAAGAGAGGTGTGAAAAAAAGGTCAAATCACAAAACCCTATAAACTAAAATAAGCTTTTGCTCATGTAGCTTTCGACTTCATCCATTTCTCTTTCTGCATTTCTGTGAAATGTTACATTGTACCTGTACTTACATGGACCTTTCACATCAAAGGCCGTAATAATCCAAAAGAAGAATATTACATGTGCTGATTTTTATGTAATGAGAAAACCTTTGCATAAAATAGTAGGAAAATTTCTAAAAAATGTGCAAAGAGAGTCTAGGAAAGTTGTCCTTGTCCAGCTTGAAGAAGGGAAGGCTAGGGGAAACACCTTAATTGCTGCATACAGCAATGTTATGTGTTGGAATTGGAAACACTATGCTGCGTGCTTCTCAGAGGTGCACAAAAGAAGGATCACAGAATCACAGGATCACAGAATCACAGAATGGTATGGAAGAGATGGAAGGGACATCTCAACACCATCTAGTCCAACCACTCCATGGCACGGGCATGAACACCTTGCATGAGATCAGGCTGCTCAAAGCCACATCCCTATATAAGGACATTCTCGCCTGTGTTTTTTCACACGGGAAGGACTCTGATGACTCGGGAAAGATTCTACAGTATGATACCTGTGCTGGTGGCAGAAAGAAATGAGTCAAAACCAGGCATTATTACCCCAGCTGCAGCAATGAACCCTGCTTATCTCTGATGGGTAAGAATAATAGCCAGTGTCAGCAAAATTGTATTGCCAGGAAAAAGTAACTCATATAGTAAGAAAGTTTAAGGACTCAAGGAGAGATCAGAAGATTCACTAAGATTGTATTTCACCAAAATGTCACTCTCAGGAAAATCTGTGCAAGTGCTGTAACTGCTTAAGTTTGTGGATCCTGAAAGCAGAGTGGAGAATTACTACAGTTTAAGTGAGCTCTTCAGTTAGGTGCTTCTCAAAGGATAAGCTTCTGCTTCAAGAAACCCATTGGCATTCATTGTCACAAGACAGAGGGAAGCATCATAAATTATACATTCACCGACTTCAAAAAGTTCTGAGGAAAAAAATAAGTAAATGGCTGGATGATGAAACAGCTTCAAGCTTCAAGCCCAACTCTTCAAAGACATCTGCACGGCAATTTTCCATGACAAACTGGAATAAACATCACCCTTTCTGATAAAAGCCACTTCTTGCCCCTTTAAATATATTTTTGCTTTTTTGAACATGTTGGACAAAAAGACACAAAGAGTTTTGCAATGGTGAAGATGGGTGGAGGATTCTTTAGCTTCAGTGGAACCATTTGGACTTTCAGCAATTGAGGCAGAGGTATTGATTGCTTTGGCAATTGAGTAGTCACTCTACCTAAGCCTAATCCTTTTATTTAGTTAAATCAGAGTTCAAAATGAAGAAATCCCTTTTTATGGAGTACATATTTCCAACCTAATTTAGATGTCTGAAGTTAGGCACCATGAAGCTTCATTCTCTCCTTGCAATTTAGTGTTGTCGGTCATTCAGCAGCAGTGATTCTGACCAATCATCTGTGATTCTGACCAAAAAACATGCTTGAAGAGTCCCACTGAGCAAAGGAATACAGCTCCCCTTCTCCCAACCAAGGGACTACCAGAAACCATACAGTGTTCTGACTAGAAAAACGAGAACTCTGTCAAGTCTCTGTCCATGTAAAAACCAGAGAACACACAGAAATGTGCTAGCACTAGGGAAAAGGAGTTCAATTGTATTTGGCTGACACAAAGCTGCAAACATAATAGTTTTTTGCATCTGGAATATAGAAAATGGGGCATTATTTTCATGGGATCACTTGCCTACAAGTAAGAAGCAGAGAAAAAGGCTGCAGCTTTGCATTTCCACTATTTCCTTCCTCCTTTCTTAATTAACAAGTCTTGTGTGTAGGAAACAAATTATATAGTTTAACTTGGTTTCTTGGGGCACAGTATTTTCAATGGCATCCAAATAATGGTGCTTTCTTTGGAGAAATCATCCTCAAATAATTTTAAATAATATTATATGTTTTTAGAAAATATATTTTTGTATAAGACTTCTAAGTGATGGGGTGTCTTCTTTCCCCTCACAGGAAGTTTCCTGAAGGCTACCATATGACCAAGAATTATGTAGCAGCTGTTCTAAAATAGGATATGGCAAACTCTTCAAGCCTGAAGAAACCCATCATAGTTTGTGTCAGCTAAGCCCTGTTGGGTTTCTGTGTGTAGGCAGTTGGATACGTGAAACTGCTGTCTGCTAAATGGTCCATTCAGCTTCTGTTTAGGTCTGTATGCTCTCACCCACATGGCAGAATCTGAAACTGGAACAACATGTATTTCCTGATTCAGTTAGGAAGGTGCAGGGGGAATAAGATCCTTTAACAAGTAGAAGGAAACAGTGAAAGTGCAGAGATTAAAGATTAGAATGCAACTTGATCTTTTAGGAACCAGAAGTAAAAGGTAAGTGTGGGCACAGCTTCTGAGAACTATAGGTTTTAGTTGTAGTTTCTCCTCACATAACTTCTTGTGACTCAGGTCACAGTGTCAGCTAGGGCAAGTTACTCAGAAAGAAAGCAAATTTCCCATGTCACATCTGAAGGTTAAATTGAAAAATTAAAGAATGATTAAAAAAATTAGAACAATTCTTCAGAAAAGACAAATCTAATAAAGTAGGGAATTGTGACTCCTAAAAAATGGTAAGAATACGAATCATGTAATGAGTAAGGGCAAAATTATGCTAATAGAGACAATCATGTTACTCTGGGAATGATTATGGTAAGCCTCTGAGCATGCCCTATATAAATTAGTGATTTCTTTAAACCTGAAAAATCTGAAACAAAAATACATTTTCTTGTAGTGAGAAAAATAGATAAGCATGGGGAGGGGAGGGCAAGGTCACATTAATATGGTCATAAATATTTCAAAGCTATTTGGCATATCCTGTGCTAAGTGCCAGCCCTAATTTACTGAAAGTAAGTATGAGAATCTCACCAAACCTCCAGTCTAGAGATAAATCTTCGATCATTATTTAGTGCTTGTGGTAGAAAAACAATGAGAAAAAAACAACAGCCCATCTCTAATTAAATTCATAGAAACCCTAAGAAACAGATAATACCTCTAGGCAAAGGTCTTGCTACTATCTGGTAAATATAGTTGTGAAGGAATTACTTCTCCCCTAGAACAGGAAGGCCACTTCATGCTCCATCCTTGCAATGTGGAATGCATGCCACCTCCTCTGCATCAGCTTGGCTGTTAACACTTGGTAACTTCCTACTCCCTGCAATCCCTTCCCACTCACTGGGGAGGTGGGAAGCTCCTGATTTCTTCTATGCAGTAAGCCTAAGAAATTTCTAAGGAGTGCATACAATAGCATGGGGAACTCTGTACCACATTAATTTAGATATCATGACCTTAACTTAGATAAAAGGCTCACAATTGTTCCAAGAGAAATCTACATTTTCCACCTTTTTGTTTTCATTTCTATTCAAGAAAACTGCTGGCTCCCTAGCCTTGATCTAAATTCTCAAGAGGTATAGAGAAACCCTAAAGATGGTGATTATTTTTCTTAAGAAGAGAAGGATCAAAGAAAGCTCTTATGAAATTTGAATTAAAACACCAGGTTGGCTCAGCACTTCAAACTGCAACACTGACTCCGTAACTGGAGCGATGTCTAAAGCAGAGCCAGAGCCCCTGTTTTGCAGAGGCGTGTTTCAAGTGAACTCAGAACTGCTGAGCAGACCATTCCAAAAAATGCCAGACACCTCTGATGGCAGCTGTTTGGAGGGCGTCAGCTCTCTGAGAGGCAGGTTCAGTGGCACCACCAAGGCACTGCTGCCATGCAGAGGCACAGATCTCCCGGAAGGGCACTCAGACAGCTGTTCCAGGCACTGCACCTGCTGTGACCATGCTCAAACACTCAAACACAGCAGGATCCTGTGCTGCAGACCCACATAGCTGAGTCATGGAAATGAACACAAAAAGCCTCTCTTATTCCTCCTTTAATTACTCAAGGGTGCTGCTTGTGTCTGAAATACATAAGCACACATTCCTTTCTTTTGTGTGAATAGAATAATAGCATTTACATCTGAGGTGCAGAGCCAAGAGAAAAGGAGGCTCCCCACCCTTCTCCCTCTCAGCATCTTCAATTATCTTCCTACCTCAAAACCCTTCTTCAAGTCAGGACAAAGAAAGTTGTGTAGCTGAATGAAAACAGCTATGGGCAGATTCACTAATCTTGCTTGCTTCAAGGAGCATTGTATTTCATGGAACAACATCAAAATAGCCCAGTAAGACACATTTCTCAAAGAGTGCAGCATTCAATCTTACAGGTGAGGTTTTTCCTAGGAGTATAATGAAGCTCCTTTCTTAGACCTTCTTGACATCTTACAAGAGTCACAGGAGATTTTCCCACAGAGCTGGCTGTCCCTAGCATTTTGAAACAATGCATTTCAAAATACTTAAAAAACCACTCAAAAGAACCCAAAGGGGAAGAGTTTCTCAGAAAGCGAATCAAACTACTAATCCTTACTATGTGACTTAGGGGGAAAAAAAAAAAAAAAGAGAGAGAGAGAGATAGGCATCTTGAACCAATTAAAACCACTTTTCTTTATTGTAGTCAAAGCCATCTCTTGATACAGAATTTTTCTTTTGTTTTCAACTCTCATTTCTTTCTTGTTTTGGCAGGAAAATATTTTAAGTGATTTTTTTTTTTCTTTATCAAGGGAAAAATGTTTTGCCTCTATTTTCCTCAGATTCTAAAATGATTACACTCAAGCAAAGTTTAAAAAAATCACACAATGACATTTAGGCAATGACAAGAACTGAACTTTTTTCTACTACAAGAGCTAGTTTCTAGAAGCTATGTGAAGCTGAACACATCAACAATTGCTGTTGCTGCTGATCTCCTACCAGAGTTAGGACTGAATTAAAATATCTAGACTTTGTGAGCTTTTAAGTTCAGGAGGCAAAAACTTTGAATTCAAATTCGGACCTTCACCAAGATGACATGCCTAGAATAGATAACCCACACCAGGATGGACAAACTGTGAGTCATGAGCATGAGGAGTTAGGATCAAAACTTCATAGCCTGTATCTGACCACTGAAGGTCTGAACTTGTCTATTTTCTCTATCACTACAGATTACTGAGAGCACCCTCTAAATTTAGAGTTTTGGTTCCCAAAATCTTATCAAACCAGACAGTCTCTAGAGCTTTCTTCTGTGAAACACAAGGTGGTTCTTCGGTCTGTGTGGTATTATGCATAAATGTACAAAGGCACACAAATATCTTCTCAACACCTCTTTTCCAGGTTGTTAATATCATCTCTTCATACACATGAGGAAAGGTAAGATGCAAACCACTGTAACCAGAAGGGCAGAGGTGTCAGTGGGATAATGTCTTCATAGTGCTGTGACCTCTGAAGTTTGAGTATCCAGAAGCAAGGAAAACCTGCCTAGACCCAGCACCCTGAATATTCCCATCCAAATGGTGAGAGATGGTGGAAAGTCCTCTTCATTCTCAAACAGGGAAGGGGTAGGACACTTAGTTGTAAAAGCACCAGCTGATGCTGCTAAACCACTTGCCATATGTAAGACCATTCTTGAGTAAGCAGCATGCTGTGCTGATTTTGTCTGTTATTTCTACTGCATATGGTGCAGTTTCTTGTATTAAATGTGATTTTTAGAGGTTTGCTTTTACGTCTTGCTCTCAGCCCCCACACATGCACTTTGGTTTTTGTAGAAAACACTTTTATTTCTTGTATCTACAGCACTATTGAGTGAGTCTCTACTGAAATTGTTTTTTATTTTATTCTCTTTTATCTTTTTAGTGGTATTTCCCACCAAATTGACTTGCAGATGCTAATACTTAGACAACTAAAGAAGCAGGTATGTCTGAATTATCATCTTTCAGTCAGTTTTTTCCAGAGGCAAAAAGCAGCACTTCTCCAGTTATTTATCTTTTTGCCTACCTACCTGCATTTCAAAAGCTCTTTAAGACTCTTTTGTGGACATGTAGCTCTAAAGCATTTAAGAAGCTTCACAAGGATTTAGCCATGCAATTCGTATAGTCTCTAATAGAAATGATGTGGCTAATTCCCCATGCAATCCTTGGACTTTTCTTTTCTTACAATAGCTGAGCAGATTGTATTTGCAGAAATGTGGTCAGAGTTCTCTGTTAAACATCAGTAGGGGAAACCTCTTTGCACAGTAACTCACTTTTACAGAACTAGGCCCACACTGGTCTGATCTTTCCATATTAGGCTTGATATGTTGTGTCAAGCATTTCAACCTCTAGCTTCCATCAAAAGATAAATGACAGCTGTCTCTGAACTAATGGAACATGAGAGCAGATCACTGCTCTGCACACTGCACCCTATGAAATGTTTAAGTACACACTCACCTGACCTGACCTTGCTACTTCCACTTTTCCAATTTGTTTTCTGGTGATCGAGAAAGGTGAAGGAAGAGTTCAGCACCCATTCAGGATGTTTTAGTCATACATCACTGTGACGTCCATCAGAAATTGCCTCTGTTTCTCTAAAATATAAAAGATAATTTAATACAACTTGGTCCTGTTAAAAAGAAAAAAAAAAAAAAAAAAAAAAAAAAAAAAAAAAAAAAAAAAAAAAAACCAAACAAACCCCCAAAAAAAAAAAAAAAAACAAAAATGTCAAAGAACCCCAAGCTATATGATTTTAATAAGATTTTTTCTCCTCCTATTATGTTCAATATTTTTGTTAAATACTTTTCTGTGAAATGCTAGGCCCTCAGTTGTGCTTGTCTGGATAAATCAGGTGGCATTTCATTGCATACAGTATAGTAAGATACACCACCTCAACCCACCTCCAAATAAGAAAAAAAAGAGTATCAGGAATTATAGTCTTGAAGTGAACAGTAGTATGAAATTATATCACTAAAGATTTTGTTTTGTTGGTGTTGTTTTGTTTTGTTTTTTTGTGTTGTTTTGCCTTCAACCAAATTCTGGACCATGTAGCTAACAACCACTTGAACCAGAAACTATATATGTTCTTTGTATAACAGATATGGTAAATATATTGGTGTGCCTATACATGTAGTGTATGGCATTTATGTGTTTACAGGATTAAAAATAATCAACCACTTGTATTATTTTTACAGGTAACAAAGTAAAAGTTTGAAGAAGACCAGCTTAAAAGCAAGACTTAGAGGAGTAGACCAAGCCAGGACTTGTCTCTGAAAACAAATTGGTAATTTTATGAAAACATCCCGGTGTTAAAATAATTACTTTGGGGGCCTTAATTAAGATAAGCAGGACACTAGCAAGCTGTCTTAACACTATGGTGCAGACTGCAGTGTATCCTTTCCAGTACAGCTTTGGAGGCCCAAGAGGATGAGCCTGTGGGAATACAGATCCCAAAATTGCACTGAGATACCAGTCTGCAGTGATTGTGATGGACAGCTGAGTACAGCAGGGTTTGGCAATAGCAAGAAGGATGAGGAAAATGAGCATTTCAAGACATTCATAAATACACTTCAACAGTAACCTCTGTTTCAACAGCAGGATGAGGATGATGGGCTAACCTGAGACTCACAGTCATAAAAGGTCAGCCTACCAATTTGTCACACAAAAAATATCACAGTACTTATGCTCCTAATTTTAACACACAGCGGCTGCAATGGCTTTCCAAGATGGGTATTTATGTGCTTGACTGACTGGATTTCAATTTCTGTAACATTACTCATATCTTAATCACTACTACTGACATAAAGCAAAACAGATCCAAAAGATAGAAGAATCAGACATGGAAACTGAATTTTTTAGAATAAGGTACCTAGCTTTCTATCTGTGAGGTTCAATTAGGGTATTAAAAAAGGTAAGGATTTGTGTATGTGTGTTTCTGTGCAAGAGCTTTTAAACAGTATTCTAGGCATCATTTTTATTTTGAATTCTCTTCTATGGCAATATGAGGAGAAAAATTTCCATATAAATGGAGATATAGGCAGAGTAAAAGTGTGTGGATGAAACCAAAATTAGAATAAAGAGAGGATTTCATTTTTCAGTGATCTGAACTTGACATTTTCATAAGCTTCTCCCATGGTCCGTAACAAAATAAGAACAGAATCAATGTCTGCTGTTTTTATAGCCAGTCTCAGAGTTTCAATACAGAAGAATGACATTTGGCCTCATCTTAAAAAGAAACTGGGTCTGTAGTGCCTCTGATGCCTCTGCTTACTTGTACTCATCTCCTGAGAATGGCAAGCATACTTCTGAACCATAGAGATGAGGGGTTTTCATTTCTGTTCGCAATCTAAGGCTTTTTGCTTCCTCTTTGACCATTTGAAAGAAAACAATATGTATTATTTTTATTCACTTAGGTTTGTCTTGGCTGCTTGCATGCAGGTTTTCTGTGAGTGGAGAATACTAGCCATAATATGCACTGAAAATGCTTAAACAGAGTCTTCAAACATACACATGAAAAGGTACTGGAAAATATTCTTTCTTCAAGGTCTTCATATGACTTTAGGGTTCCTATGGTCTACAGAATTGGCAACTTCACCAAAAGTGCAAAGAAGATGCAGCTTTGGCAGTTCTAATGAAGCTAAGACTCAAGACCAGATTCATAGATAAAGATTCAAATGTGACCTGCTGCTCTATAGAGATCCCTATATTTGGGACAATGATATGAATATTATGTGATGTACTACCTGAATAACACTAACAGAAAAACAAACCAGGAGTACAGTACTTGAAAGCAGAGAGTTGCAGAGAAAAATTATAAACTACTTTGCTCCTCAGCAGAACCAAATGGAGCTAAAAATTTGTAGCTCATTTTTATATATTTGTAGCCTGAAGGAAACCACAGCATTCCATAAACAATATGTGCATGACACCCTGAAATTACATTGGTGGGGAATGGCAGCTAAAGCATAGCTTAATGCCATAAACACAAACTTCATTTTCTAATAATAAAGGAACATGAGTGTCCACACCAAACCAAAGGAACTGTGTCATTTTGAAGCACCATGGGGAAGAGTCAAAGGCCAAGCCTAAATCCTGGGGATCAGCAAATGTCAACATAGTTTGAAACAAGCAAACCAGATAACTACAACTTGCATTGTCTTTTTCAGGAATGAAAGGGAGGAATGAAATTTAGACCCAAACCCAGTTTGTGAATAGAGAGCTCTATGCAAGTTCACATTCCAGTTTTTTATATCTTTGCAGTAGTTACTAGTGTTTGACTCATTATCAATGCATCATTAAAAAAAGCCTGCAGCAATAGTTTATTTGTGCTCTGCATTTCCCTCTAGAGATACAAGCATTCAAATCATTGTGTAAATTTGATTTTTATTTAAATCAAAACTGAAAAACAACCTCAGACACTGAAGAAGCATTCACTAGATGAGAATGTGCATCCAGGCCTGTTGGAGATTTTCTGTACCACTGGCTTCCTGTAAGGTGGTGCAAGAAGGCACAACTCTCATTCAAGGATGATTTTTAGGAGGAAGAAGGGCAGAGGAGAGAGAGAGCAGATGCATATGTGAGCCTAGTTTATTGTTCTAGGAGGCGTTGATGCATCTGTAGATACAATTCTTGATAGAGTTGTGCTGGTGGTGGAGGTTTCTTGAGCTGCTTTTGTGTCAGCCACTGTTTGCCATAGGCCAGATAACCAAACTAAGTTCAATCTCTGATGTGCTACGGCATGTCTTTCTTGAAGAAAATTAGTTTCTACCTTTACTAAAAATGGACAAAGAAATTTCTGGCACTAGTGGGAAGTCTAGAAACTGCTAGTTCTAAGTGTTTAAAATAATAAAGGGGGGAAATTAATTTTTATTCTCATAATTTTCAAGCTGTGGGATATTAAATTTAAGAGCAATAAAGGGAAACATTTTAATGACTGAAAAACAGAAGAATCTATCTGTTTAGATAAATTGTCCAATTTTCCAGCTTTTCAAACTATTCTGGAGTCTTAATAAGAACATTTCTGTTTAACATTTCTTCCCTTGAGGTAAAAACATCATGAAACTGGAGAATTTTCACAGAGGAACAGAAGTCTGTTATAAGCTACCTAGTTGCCTTTGGAAAGAAAACAAGAGTGAAATTTTGTGAAATGTTATCCTTATTGGCTTGTTTCTTATTTTGAATTATTAAACAAAATTTTTTCTTTAATTTTCCTCTTTTCCAATCACATTTTTGTTTGGGCTTTTTTTACAACCTCAATTCACTTCCTTTGATATCCCCTTGTTTTCCAGCACTTGATTTGGCAATGCCAGTCACCTACCTTGCGTGAACTTTTGACACTGTCCAGACTTCACAGGGTACCAGTGTGCATCCTCTCCACAACTTGAAAGAGTGCTCCTGCTGGACTCTCATTCTGGAAGCTCTAGTTTGGGTCAGGAGGGTCAGGATGTGCCCGTGGGGAAAGGGCAGGCTAGAGAACCATTGAAGAAGAGGTGACTCCAACCTTTCCCGGCCACTTTCAGCTAGCCAGCACTGCAGGGAAAGTCTCTGCACACTCGAATGCACCACTGTGCATTCCCATGCTCCTGCACAAACAGCCAGGCAGACCAACAGGCGAGACAGAGTGCTCCTTGCACTCATTAAGGAATTAGCAGGATGCAATCTAGCTCTGTATAATTAGAGAGTGAAACTCATTCACACTACAGTGATCACTGTCATTAGCAAGAAGCAGCAGCATAGTGGGAGAGTGTCAAGCAAACCTTTCTGCCCAAAGGGTCTTGGTCAGAGCAGCCAGCTGCAGGCATGTTCCCCTTGCTTCAGTGGCTGTGTCGGGGTCACTGATGAGCCTTCTGGTGTGCTAAAGGAGCAGGCAAGCGGTTTACTCACTAAGCAGAGACAACACTTATTTTCTTCTTGGCATTTCTGCTGTTTTGCAGCATAGAACACTAAGGTAAATCAACCTTCTGCCAGTGCAAAGGGAAGTAAGTAAAGCATCTGGGGAGTAGAAAAGGAAATTTAATATGAAAGAGCCTGAATTTTTTTCTTTCACGAAGTGCTGTACACATTTGCAAGCTCAATATATTTCTCTAGAAGGAATGACTGAGAGAGAGTGCAGAAACGCTCTTCAGAATTGTGCTAAAGAAAATACTGCTTGTGGAAGGGCAAAACTAACACAATGGGTGAGGTGAAAGAGAAGTGGGAATGGAGAAATTATATCACCATTTATTTTCTGATGCAGACACTGAAGAAAGATTGCCTGTTCTGATGCCTGTACAATAGTGCCTGGCTAGATCTCATCTCAGCACAGTGTATCACTCTGCTTTCAAGCACACTTTCAAGCAGCTGCTGTCAGCGTGCAATTACCTGAAAGACACAGCTACAAAGTGATTCCAATGCAGGGAGCTGCCTAAAGACTTATTATACTGTAATAATATAAATATGTAAACATTGCACACTAGAAGCCTTATTAATCCTTGCTACCAGACATGACATCATTATTAATAAAAATGTAATGGGATAGCTATAAACATGCAAAATAATAGCATATTAACCTAAATAACACCAACAAATTGTACAGCTTAGCATAAAATTGAAAACCACTAACCAAACACTGTGTGGTTTGCTCATACTAGAAGCAGTCAGGAATCATACATAATGCAACAATGCAACTGCTAACAATAGTCTCATGAAGATAATTTAGGCTAGAACTGGACAAGCTCCAAGAAATCTGCCTGGAGAGCTAATGCTGAGCTTTTCCTCTCTTTTTCAGTAAAAGACCTCAGAGTTGTTTGGCTCACTGTCCCAGTTGAATCTTATTAAAAGAGAAAGGATAATTTGATAAGTTAAGGAAGAGGTAAACAGCCTATAAATAATACATATGGATGTATTAAAAATAAAGTAAAATTTATTAAAAAAAAGGACCTACAAAAAAAGAAGAAAAAAAAAGCATCCCCTCCCTGGGAAAAAAAAAAAAAAAAAAAAAAAAAAAAGATTCACTAGATGAGTCCAGACAACTTGGAAAAAGAAGAAAAAAAGCAAGAAAATGAGGAAAAATTGAGACAGTCTGTTGCCAAATGTTTTTCATTAAATAAAAAGTACTACACTGCAGAAAAGAGTCCAGAGAATGTCAGACATCACGACAAAGAAATGTTAGACTATAAATTGTTCAAAACTGGCACCATATTTTATATCCCTCTAAATACTGATGATTTACAGCCTATATAAATAACATTATTAGTATAAAAGCATTTCTTATAAAGATTAGGAAGACACACCATTAATGAGAGTGGAGAGTGTGGTGCAGTTTAAGCAAAAATAATAGGTCTTATGCAGAAATTACTTGTGGAGGTTTTTTGCCTTGTGTTATGCAAGAGGTCAGACTAGCCCCTCCAAATGGTCTGTTGTGGCCTCAGAGTTTACAAAACTCAGACATTTTAGCTGACAAAGGTTTTTCGTCTCTTTTATTTTTTTTTTTCAATGAGATGTGGCAAGATGCAACATTAAATTCTTGAAAAAAGATATTTAAAAATAATGGTATTAATTCTGACAAGGAGTCAGGGGGAGTGTGAAGAATGTGGATCCCTGGCTTGTGACTCTTTCGTCACCAAGGCTGACCTGTCCTATATCCAGAGATCCCACTAGATGCTAGAAGAACCTGCCACTAGAGGCAGGACTGGCAAAAATGCCTCTGTTTGACTTGGCAACTTTAAGACCCCAGGAGGAATATTTTAATTCTTTTTCTTTTTCCTCTTTTTCTGAAACATATTTGCTGAAATTTCCATCTGTTGGAGTCAGTGAGTTAGGGGATTCTCTGAATCCTTCAAGGAGGAATCAAGGGATTGAATTAAAGCCTTTGGATGGATTGAAGCATATTAAGCCACTTACACATAAAGTAGAAGTAAGTCAGTAAGTTTTAGTAGGAGCTGTAGTGCTTTTAGTAAGTAAAAGGTCTGGATTCCACAGCAGTAGCTTGAGTTCTAATGAAGGCTGAAACATACTGATACCTTCAATAGAGGCTCCAGGCCCACAGTTGTAGACAGGACTTAGACACAATAGAGCTATAGTAAGAATATTGCTTACATTTCTTAGCTAGAACAAGATAGGTCGTATGCATAGTTTATACATAACCTAGTGTGCTAAGAAATTAGGATTCTATAGGTTGAGGAGTGGTGGTCTGAGCTTGCACCTTAGTTGTTGGGAAAATCCCATACAAGAGTTGGTACTGGGGAGAGTTAGTGCTTTTGCCTTTTGCATTTCTTGCCTGTCTGCTTTGCTGCCATTGTTTTACAGCCATCAACACCCAAGAAGATAGGAGCTGCTGCCCTGACATCAGCCCCGTCAGGACCTTCGGGGACAGCCTCTGCTTTAACTTGGGACTCTAAACTAAACTTAGTAAGGACTTTGATGTCTGTGATGTTGCCTTGGAGACTGATGTGCTTCTGCAATAAATAACATTTTTAGCAACTATTAGCTGCTTGCTTTTTTAGAGAATTACCCGACGAAGTTTGTGCCTAGAGCACTGGAGGTCGTAACCTCACATCCATCAAATGAAAAATAAGAAGAAAATATTTAATTTAGTTGAGTGAAATCAAAAATACACGCAGAAAAGAACAACCTAAATGACTTTCAAATTACAATTCCTGTGATTTAGTCTTAATTGTATTTACAGCGTATTCTTAACAAAGTGTCTATTATTTGCTAAATGCAAATTACCAATAGCACTTGAAAGGCACATAAACCTTTCACTGAAGCGAGGCTGGATTTGGACTTTGTAATGAAGTCTCAAAGATGAGATTGGAGAACTTCATAATGAAATAATAAAGACTAAAAGTTAAATTACATTTTTCTTAAAATCACTGTGAAAACTTTAACTAGGTTGTCCTCATGCCCTCTTTAAGTTTTAAGTTTTAAGTGTTGGTAAACCATCTGAAAAGCAAATGTATGTTTGTTCATAATTGTTCTCTTAATGCCATTGCTCTTTTAATTCCTACTGTTTGGAGTGATTTTAATTGTACACAGTTTACAAAATTCTCACTATTTTATTATGATACATGGGCTTTATGTTACATCCTTAACTAATTCTGAGGGTAACCCAGATTTTCTTAAGTTTTTTTTGCAATCTCCACCATCGAGGAGGAGAGGACCAAAAAAAGAATAAAACCTTGGATCTCAAGAAAAAAGATCCTCCAAATAATTAAGAAGTCCACTAAGAACCTGGTGGTTTGCTTTCCTCAAACGCAACACCTGAAGATTCGAAATTGTTCAGGCCATTCAGATAACTAACAATATTTTATGGCAGCTCAATGTTAAAGTCTGACTTTATATATAAATACACATGTTAAAGCTACCACACTTTGCCACAGCACACACTGCCAGCCTGAGATGGGTAGGCTGAAGAACTGAGACACGGAGATGCAAAACAACTGAGCATAAGAGGCTAGCCAGATCAGGGACACACAGCTCAATTCTGATTGTGAAACCAAAGCCTGTCTTAAGAACAAACTCTTTTTTTCCCCCCTCTTTTTTTCTGAATAAAATGTCACTTTCCATTTAGTATATGTGTTACATACTGCTATATTAAGGTCATAAATATTGCTGTTTCTCACCATTTGAACAGAGAGAGATATTTTAGTTAAACTTTAGTGCTAAATTCTATCAGTTTGGCTTCTTCCCAAATGGTGATTCAGAAATGAAGCTTATTTGAGAGAGAATTTCATAGGCAGTAGGTGATGTTCTGAGCTGAAAAAGTTTTTGGTGGTTATGCCTGTTCAATGATTCTCATTCCTTTCTAAGTTTTTCTTAGTGAAGATGGAGAAGAAAAAAAAAAGGAGAAGGAACTTCTTATACATCTTTTAAGTTCGTGTTAAGTTTTACAAAAACTTCTGGGGGTGTCTTAAGTGTATGTCCAGCCTTTATTTACAATATTCTCTACTCAATCATTCCTTAAAGTTCACTTAGTTTACATAGTTGGGAGCCTGGCACTGATTTCAATAGACTGGAGGAGACTCACAAAAGGACTAGATATGTATATTGAAAAAAAAAAAAAAAAAAAAGTAGCAGCAAAGAATGAAAGTTTCTTACTCCTTGGCCTTCAAAGAGGAACCAAGTGATATTCAATGACAAATTCAGGAATATACCATAAACATATTGCAGATAGCCAAGTACATAAGTAGCCTGTGGAACTTATGGCCAAGGGAGACCAAGAATAAACTGAGATACAGGGACGGGCTCCACATTCCCCCAGACGAAGACAATCCTTGCAGTTTCAACAAGGTGAAACAGCAGAGCCTGTAGCATATGTGAGCCTAGTACATCCTCCTCTCCAGCCATGGCCCAAACATCAGGACTGCTCTGCTGCTGACTGCATCATCTCCCAATATCCTGCGTGAAAATGTCCATTTGAGTCACATCTGCTGGCCATGCTTGTGTTCCTAGAGCCTGTCACACAGAAGGACACTCCTGGAATCCTCAATTCGAGGATGCATGCCAGCACGACAGCACAGGCTGGCACCACTCAATAGATCCACAGCATCTACTCTGGTTTACCCTCAGGAAGCAGCTGGAGCCAGCACACACAGAGGATCTTGGAAGGAATAGGAGCAAATACATATAAGTGCAAAAGGTCATAAGGAATCAAGGGGAGACTTCTCCAGATACAGGCGTTTTTGCTTCACTGACTTTTTGAGCTTTCTCTGAGTAACCAGACAAGATAGACCATCCATCTGACCTGGCACTGCCATCCCTGTGTTTCTAAATGCTGAAGTGACATTTGACAGAAAAACGTGATATACTTTCTCTATTAAATGATTCCATTTATTATGTTTTGGGCTCTAAGGTCCTTCTAAAGGCTAGGCATGAGTGTGCTACAGGAGCATGGCATCCTTTGCTCTGAGGGTTGGCTAGAAGATCACTCTATCAAGATTCAAGGGTTCAGCTTTTGCAGATGCAGACCAAGACAAGTTCACCTTTTCTCTGTCAACTTTTCCACATAATGTACCACAGCCTAATTGTCAGATTTGTTACATCTGAGACAGAGATTGCATGCTAGTTACCACATTTTAAAGAGTAAATTTGATAGAAACTCTCATCTCTTCAAAATGACAGGCAATTGCCAGAAAGGAACTCAGCGCTAATAAATAGTTCTTATCTTAAAAAGAACAGAGATGACACTCATTATCATGATACTGGATTTTTTATATAATTAAAACTTAAGTTAAAAAGTATTAAGATTGTCTCTTCATTATCATATTCAGTGCTTCTCATATACATATAAACATATGCACACACATAAATATGTGTGTGTATGCATGAGATCATGGCTGTGATTCCTTCCTGTGCTTTTAACAAGAGCACACCTTTGAAAGGGAAAAACAGCTTTCATTAAAACAAGGATTTCAAGATTAGACAGCACAGTATTGTGCTGCTTTGAAGCCCCCCAACAAGTGAAGAAAAAATACATTCATATATTATTTGGTGTCACAGAGTTTATCTTCTTGGATTTCAGAGCATAAAAGGAACAATTTGCAATAGGCACAGCTCCACTTCAGCTTCTGAACAAACATGAATGCTGCAGATAGTTAGGGCTAAATCTTGCTGTTGATTTCAGCAAGAGTTGTAGTAATAACTCTTAGACACATTAAATCCTGCATTTTAAACAGTCTTAATTCTCATTTTCATATTTGTTTCCAGCATTAACAAAGGCTTTCCTATTATGTATTGTGACATAAAAAAAAAAAAAAAAAAAAAAAAAAAAAAAAGGAATTTTTTACTCTTTGCATAACTACCTGGCTTTCATCAGAATCTGTAATGTCTGTGTCCAGCCTTACATACTGCCATAGCTGCAAAGGCTAAAAGAGCTAACTGTTGCTAGCCAGCAAGGTTTATTTATGGACAGTGGAGGGAGTGGATAATAAAATATCTGAGCAAGGATCTTATGCTAAATGACTTTTTTTTTCTGTATATTTCCTTAAATAAATTGTTATTAAGGTAATGTTTAAGTACTATACATTTTATTGGAGTGAGTACAACACTTGATATTATTTATTTTTTACAAAAATATATTTTTAAAGAGAATATTAAGGAAAATGTGAAGTAAAACTTGCGGCAAAGAATTATTTTATTTCTGCATTGGAATTTGTAAAGCCACACTTCCAAAGAAGAATAATAAAAATACCAATAGCAACGTTTGACATGACAACTGTGCATGCTAAATACAGTGCAAAACCTTTCAAGCCTCTTGTAAAAGCAACATTGCTGCAATCAGTTCTTAGTGCTGCTACTATGCTTGCACAGTCAAATATACTCTAAACACATGGGACTTCCTTTTGGTAGAAATGGAATATCAGCCTTTGTTTATGGTCTTTGAACATAGTCAGGGTCTGGAGAGATGATCCCTACTGCAGCAGGATCTGAAGCAACAGGGATGGTACTGAGAAGGCAAGGATCTACAGCTCTTCTGTCAATCTTGTCTAGAATGTGGTAAAAAAAAAAAAAAAAAGGAAGAACAAGCTCCTTCCTTCACCTCTGCTACTGCAGTTTGTAAGGGAAAGAATTCTGTCTCATGGTTTTCCCACTCAAAAAAAAGAGCCTGCTAAGGACTGACAATTAAAGTCCAATCAAGACTGCACTGGCATTGCTACTAACTGATGTTTAGAGAGACACTGTCAGCTGTGAACTTGCCTTTGTCTCTTTGCTCTGCTTGTCTTCTCTACCTCTGAGGAATGCAGCTGGCAGTTTTCCTCAAAATGCTGGTAGTAAATCAGGATATAAGCAGACCCTCTGTGGTCCCACAGAAACAGACAGGCATGTATTCTTCTGCCTGTCTACTAAGCAGTGAAAGCTGGCAGAAGGAAAAGTCCAAGTATGCTCATAAAGTATCCTGTTACTTTTACTGCTGGAATTCACTACACTTTACCCTTACTGCTCTGTCTTTCTCAGCTTGATGAAGAGCCTCTTTGGACAACTAGCTAACACCTCACCCTTTTCCAAATTGCTTCCCTCTCTTGCCCCATGCCTTCTTGCACTTTCCCACCTCTTTTTCCAATTCTCAGGCTGCACCTAGCACTAATCCTGCACTGAAATTCATTAATATGTAGTACAAAGAATCCACCTCAAAGACACCGCAGCACACGTTTCTTATGCATCGGTACAGAGCATTACGGACAAAGGCACATTGTACAGTAACGTGATTGGTTTAATTCCCTTGCTTATAGCCTAACAAAAGCCAGAAATAAGCTTTCAGCTCGTTTCTCTTCTGCCTTTTGCAAACCTGCTTTGCAATATTTCTAGAGGACCCTTGAATACCTTTTAGGCACCTGAGCTCTCAAGGTCCAATAGTCTTTGGACTGCAGCATCTGTTGTCACATAGTTCATAGCCCCAAGCTCCTTGTCCCCAGAGTCTGCAGCAGCCAGGTCTGATGTACCACCCACATCCTGCTGCTGACTGAGGATGAAGCTGCATCAACAAATGTGCCAAGGGGCAGCAGGAGCAGTGCAAGTGAGCAGCTGAGGGGCACCATGGCACAGGCAGTGTCTTTCCAGCCAGAGCAGCCTTGGGCAGTGCCAAAGCACCTGGCGATAGGACCAGGATAAGAGAACTCATGCTGGGTAGGGCAGTTCTCGTGGGCCATTGCAGAGCTGAGGGAGGAATCATGTTGGCAGGTCAGGGTCAGCAGCAGGGTGGCAGTGATCTCAGGGCCATGACAAAGTGCCCTGTGTGCCAGTAGTGCCAGCCCTCACCCTGCCTGCAGGACACAGTTGGGTGGCCCTGGTGGAGCACAGAGACTCCAATTTGCCCAAATTATCTGTCTATTCCTCTTTGCTCTTCACCTGAATCATGAAGGCAGCCATGTGAACTTTTCTACATGTCTAGACTGAAATAAGGAACAAGAATGTAATTCATTGTTTCTGCCCACCAGCAAGACTTCGCTTACAGGTAGTTGAACCATAGCTGCAAACCCTATGATGCCACTGGCAATCCAGGAGGGAGCAAGCTCACTCTCTCATGTCCTCATGTTCCAGAAAGTCTGCAAGACAAACATGAAGACATCCACAGCTAATTTCTTCCAGGTCCCAGACTCCTTGAAAGCGATTTGTGTCCTTTTACAAAGCAACCTCAATGACTAGCAGGCTCTTGTGCCATTGATATAGGTCATGTGTTAGAGAGATAAATTAGCCATCTATACTTGGGTATAGAAAGCCACTGCACCACAAATGCACAGGGAGTATATCATTATTCCCACAATAACATATTAGCATTCCCCTTTGAGCTGTCGTCTGTGTTATCCCCATTTTTCATATCACACGTCCTCTTTTGTAACACCTGAAAGCATTTCTTTACTGCCAAGAAAAAATAAAAGACACCAGTATTACAATGCATGCCTATTCTCACATACCTGCAAAATCTGATGTTTTGACATTAAAAGTCTCTGGCAATCAGTTAGTCATTTCACAAAGACTGAATCAGCGCTGTCAAAGATTTATTGTTTTAAGCCTTTCCTATTACACATCCATTCACTTTGCCAAGCAGCATCTTTTAATTCTGTTCAGACTCTCAGTGTTGCTGCTGTCACTGCTGTTCTTACACAAGAAATACAATCAATAGATGGATAGACAAAAATTAAATCATTTAATGGGTTCTGGTTGAGTTGATTTGGGTCGCAGGGTTCCCCAATGCTTCTGCATTATTTCATATTCCTGTACTGCTATAGCAAAGCATGTTTCCATTTGGTTGTTATCCTACAACATGCAATAACAGAAGATGTGGGCTGGTTGGATGATCGTGTGGAGTCATGAGAGAAGCCTCTGATCTAGCTGGTCAAAACCACAGAGGTTTCTTTTTTGCAGAAAGCAGCTAGCAGTCAAAATCATTTATCTAAACATGCTCCCTCCTTTCTCTGGAGAGGATCATGCCTGCTCTACAAGTGTGCATGTTCTTACTTTCTCAATATAAGCCTTGACATGCAATAGAATCCTGTGACAGAGTACATAGGCCTCACTTTCCATGCCTCAGCTCACATTGAAAAGGTAGCATTTGCCAGGAATCATTGTGTTTTGGGGGAAAAGAATGGCTGCAACAATTTTTTCTCATTTAGTAAAAACTGAGTCCTAATCCTGGAGTCATGCTAAATAGAGCTACCCCAAGCTCCCTAGGTCCTAGCAAGACATACATCCCTGGGTGTGGAAATAGGGATGTCTGGAACTTGCTGTTGGGAGTTTGATTGCTGGAAGTTAGAAAAGAATGGTTCCCAGCCATGTGCAAGTTCACTGGATTGCCCATAGGGCTGCTGTAAATTAACCAATACTACAAGAGCTCTCCAGTTTCCTAGCTGCTAGCTTAGCAAAACACAGAGGTGATTTAAAGGCATCTATCTTCTGATATTGTTCTCTCGTGAAAGCAAAGAATCATTTATCCCTTTCTCATAAGGGGAAGAGGGAGGGAGAAAGGGAAACAAGATATGGAATTCTGACCAGGGGCAGGGTCAGATGGATGTTACAGAAACCAAGAAATCTACACTGTTTAATATGCTGAGAGCTCTGTATCTGAATGGAAGATGGGAAAAAGCCTATGTAATCTATAGTGAGGAAGTTTCTTGCCATAGCAGCCAGAAGTTGCTGTTCACCACACTTCCTTGCCAGCAGTCTGGTAGCACAAGTCACAGCTGCTCTATGTTGCTAGAAAGTCTGTGGGAAACTAAGGTAGAAACACCTGAGAAAGGTTTTGAGTTACAGAAATGAATGTAAATACACAGTTGAAGCACATGATAGATGAATCCAGCTGACAATGTGCTAAATATTATGGTCTACTACAGAAATATGTAATTGTAAGCATACTTATTTCACTATGCATAATCAGGTTTGGTTTGTTTTCGTGGTTTTTTTTTTTTTTTTTACAATGTTTTATTTACTTGATGGCATGAAATGGTTTGGAGTAAATAGGCTTTTTAATCTGTTTCTAATTGGCATGTTATACTTCTCAATCAGGAATAAAAGGAATTAATAAATGTTACAAAAATTGGATCGAATATAAGATAAATTAGAATAGAGCCATTATAGTCCTTTGAGTAAGTATTTAGAAATTAAATTATAAATGTATTTGAAATGTTAATCATTTACCAAACAGGCTATAACAGCTTGCAAAGCACCATTACAATTTGTCATGTAAATTCATATTCAGACATGAAATAAATGTGTGGGGAGAAAATAAAAGGGTACTATGTATGGGCAGTCATAGCTGTTGCAGAGAAGCATTGATTCTCCATTATAGTTTCAGAATCTGTTCAAATCTTGAACAAAGGAAAACACCAAGAAAATCTGTAACCAACTGATACAATATTCTTTTCAAAAAGTGCTCCTTGCATAACTTATGAAGACACATTGAAAATGCCCGGTTATATCATGATCAATAGAAGAGGCCAAATGTACTCAGTGATGCAATGCTCTATATATCTCAGATACTTCTGTCTTATTACCAACCTTACTGAGCATAGAGGCTGCTCATCTTCACAGAGTGCTGATGAGCCACAGAAATGCCACTTTCCATTGATTACAGGCAAGAAACAAAGATACACGGGATGAGATCCTTTAAGAATTTCAGCAGCTAAATCTCTCAACCACCTTACAGTGCCCTCTCAAGTTCCACTTTATCATACAAACTCTCACAGGCCGTCGTTACTCCCATTCCCGGAACAAGCGCATGGGCAGGCAGGGTGTCTGCTGTCATCACAGGCAGTTCCAGGGCTGCCCCCACAGAGCAGCTCAGCTGTGACACGGAGCCAAAAGCAGTGGAACATTCCTTCATTGCAGGTTGTTCCACACAGAGGAGGCAAAAAGATTCCTGCTGGCTCTGTAAGTCAGGATCTCTTCAGCCTGAGGCAGGGAGTAAGTTAATGCTGTGATGCTCTGATTTTGATGCAATGCAGAAGGCAGCAGATAGGAAACCCCTAAGTGCATGTACAGAAGGAGAAGAGTTTGGGCCTTGCGTGTTATCAATTTCAGTAATTTTATTGAAAGCCTCTTGATATTTGATGTTACAGACTGCTGGGTAATGATGAAGGCTTCTTACGCAACATCCTAGATGTTGCACCCCTGTGGATGCAGAGGTAATCATGCAAACACAGATCCCAAAGGCTCTTCAAAAAAAGTACAGGCCTTCCTACTGCCTGTTAGAGCAAACCCTTGGTTAGAGACTGACTAGTAAATCTCATCTCTGCTTGTATCATGGTCAACAAACTCTCCTCTACCATCAGCACAGGTGGCTGCTCCCTTACTGACTTCTGTCTAGAAAATGGGGCACCACCTCTCTCTGCTTTGATACCAGTAAGACAGTAAATGATCATTACTTTGTAACTCGGCATTGTAGAAGCAAGACATATCTTCTGTTCAGGAAAATAATTTGGGTACATCTCAAGAGCTGAGATACAGTAAACGACAGATTAATGGAATGACATCTGCTGCCAAACATCACTTTAGGCTTTCAAAATCAGAAATCTTGAAAATACCTATTTATTTTCCACATATCCCTAAATCTAGCTACAGTTCGTAGATATCTAATTTATTATTGATACAGACCCATAGATATCTGCAGGAAGACAATCTCAAATACATCAAGAGAATCCCAGCGCTCAGACTCTGCTCTTCCCATCTACAGTAAGATTCACCTGTCTCACACGCTGAGTTTAATTGAAGATTTGAACATAATTACTGCATCCCAACTGCTCCACAGCTGGTGTCCAGATGAAGGACAAAGCTAACATTCACCTTCTGGCTGAAGATATTGGACTACCCATCTTACCCACAGCTCCCTAGCTGCTAGAACACAGACCATCAATGTGTACAAGAGCCTGAGAGACTCCATCCTTGCATGGAATAACTCGGTATTTAACAGAAAGGAAAGGGGAAAGCAAGAGATCTCATGACTCTCCAAGCCTTGCTGCATTTACTGCTTATTATAAATTCCACCTCACAGAAACTGGAAAAAACCTCCACTGTTGTGCCCATTGTGCTGGTCACTCAGGCTGGTACTCTCACATTCAGTAGACAGTTATTTCTCCATACCACACTGAAGGACACACATTGAGAGCTTTACTTCTGTAGAATCATGCTGCTAACAGCAGGATTATTCTGCTGAGTTCAAATCCCCTCAGGCACTGGGAGAAGCTGAAGGCTGGACACTTAAGCACACTTTGCCACTTGGCATGTCATTGTCTAAAAAGAACATGGTGCTCTCATTCTGTTAGCTATGTTTTATGCCTGTTTTTGAGAGCAGCTGAGAAATTAAAGCCCTGTCCTTTCCAGATGACACTAACCAGGTAAGGAGGCCCAAGTAAAGCGCCAGACCGCTCAGTGATGTCAAGTCCAAAACATGTATAGGCTGCAGATCAAATATAAATTTTACTGGCAAGTATTTTGGCTTCTATATTCTTTAGCTGTTTCCAAGGCTGGGGCAGCTGCAAGTATCTGTGAGAATAAAGATTTTGGATCTAGAACCCTTGCATGGTATTTTAGGAGAAAAAGACCACTTATGAGCTATGCCTAAGTGACTGTTGTTTCCACTAAAAAGCACTAAAACTCTAGAATCACTCTGTGGACCCTGCCATAGAGAAATGAACAGTCTTTAAATTCCTTCCTACCCCTGAGCCTCCCAGAGGGGCAAGGCAATTATTTACAAAGTCAATTGGCCCGTGACAAGGAGAATTGTTTTTTATATCGTTTTTCATTCCCAGCTCCACTCTTGTGCCTTTCTTCAGGACTCGTGCCTTTCTTCACTCTGCTGCCTAAACAATATACATCAGGCGTATTTAAGTTCACTGTTCCCCATGGGGAACTCTTGCAATTAACTTGCTGTCCTGGTGTGTGGATAAGTAAATCAGGAATGGACAATGGTTGATTTGTATTTATGGCAAGCAACTACTGTGAAGCCTAAAAAAAAAAGTATTGGAAGTAAGAAAAAGAAACAAAGCCAAAACCAAACTAAACCAAACCAACAACAAAAACAACAACAAAAAACCCCAAACAAAACTGAATAAACCAACCAACCAACACCCAGAAAACACAAAAAAACAAAAAACCTAAACAAAAAAATAAAAAGGAAAGTTTACTTTAGAAAGTAGATATTTAAATGTCCGCTGAAGCCTTACACCCGGTCTTCAGATTGAGTTCATCAGTGTAATTCAGTAGGCTTCAGTTTTTAACAGAGATTTTGCCACCAGAGTAATTGTTTCAATTTTCCCTACCTGTAGATCAGGAGTCCTGTTCACAGAACATATGTTACAAAGGGCCAGATACAGGGACCTATGAAATATTCTAAATTTGGTCTTTTTTTTTCTATCATGAGAAATTAAAAAGCTAGCAATATTAAGTAGGGGAGGGTTATTGTAATATTCTCAATGTATACAGTATTGTCAGTGGCTGAACATTTTTTTTCCACTTTTTACTTAATTTTACAGTTCCTGGCTGATGGAAAATGTCATGTTCGGTCTTACTTTTGGTTAAGCAGCTCTGAAACTCAATATGCAAGGTTTGTGTTTCTTTAAAAGGCTGCATGCCATGCTTCCAATAGAAATACCTCACTCTTGCTCACTCTGACAGGAATATTTGAATGCATCCATCATTGACAAAGCTCAAATCAAATCAGATATTAATCAAAGACTTTTTTTTTTCTTTTCGTCTAATTCAAAAAAGCTCCAACAATAGAATAAATTCAGCAAGAGAAAAAATCAGAGGAAAATGCACATCAAAAGTACTGGAGATGTTTTTGCCAAAGGCAGTGCCCACATCACTCTCTTTCACCCTATTATTTCTACTTTCCTCCATTGCATGAATTAATACAAGGTTCAGAAAGACTGGCCCAGGGGCCACGTAATTTCCTGGCTTTTGTGGGGCAACTGAGAAAGTAACAATGGCTCAACACCTAAAACCGACCCAGAAAACACAGCAAATGCCATTCTTGTAGATAGAGGTCCAGCTTTTTAAAGAGCCAGGCCTTAAAATCCTGTGTGACTCACTGGAGTAGTTACAGAGGTCAGTCCCTCTAGTAGGGTAAGTTACAAGACAGCACTTATTGTTTCTCTTCCCTAAAATGTAGAGTAGATCTCTCTCAGTCCCCTGTATTTGCACAGACACCCAACTCTTGGACTGACATGGCAGAAGCAGCTGTTCCTAACAAGGGAGATCCTTGGAAGATTCTTTCCCTTATAAGGAAAAAAAAAGAAATGGGGAATGACAGAATGAATGCCTACATGCATAGACCTGTACACACACACATATACACAGACAGAGAATAATTACTTGAGAACTCCACAGCTCACTCCACTCCCTCCCCTTGCCCGTTTCTACTGGTTAAGATCAAAATCCATCATAGAAGAGGACTTATTTTATTTTTTTTATTTTATTTTGTTTTGTTTTGTTTTTTTTTTTTATTTTTTCCTGCTGCTTGGACAAGTGCAGGGCACTGCTACGAGAAGGATGAAATTTTCAATGACCATCAATTTCAGTGTCTAGTCAGGGACAGAATCAATATGCCAATGCCAGGAGCAGAAGGCAAAAATATGCCCCACACATATATGGACATTGAGAGTTTCCCCTGGCCCACATCAGGGCTGTATGAGCGCTGCATAAAAGATCCTCCTGTGATATTTTAGTTTAAAAGAAGATGAGCTGAGAGTGCAGAAAAGCACCCACACAAGTTTCTTTCCCATATTCCTTCCAGAGTATTTCAGAATTGCATTTCACACTTTTCTTTTGCATAAGCTGTTCAGCATCCCTGATTCTGCTTTTCCAATGGTTCAGCACGCTTCCTGAGTAAAGTGATACACATTGCATTTTATTTTTCACACAGGAATCAAGGAAAAGGACTTTAAATTATACTAAGACAAGGGGATTTATATTAAACTGTATTTTATACATATATATACATATATACAGTGGCAACCCTCAGTATTTATTAGCATAGCTCCTTTCAAATCAAAAAGCTCTGTCATTTACTGGCTGAATATCTGGCCATATTTGAAATTCAGGTGTAAAGCTTACTGCTGATGAGCAGTGGAGCAGCTTTAAATAGTAAATATGATACATGGAAAATATGGATGTGTTTTAAAACTTTTGTAAATGAAGATCTACAACTCCCTTGCACTCTCTTTGTCTTTCTCTGTCTAACATAAAGAAACATCATTTTGTTATACATAGTGAGATGGATATGTACTGCATTCTGGGGCCAGGCTTTCCCTGCAAGGTGAGTGACAGAAATCCTAAGCTCTTTCAGAATTGCAGTTTTATGGCAAATCTTAGAAAACAATTTCAGACAGGTTTTGATGTCCAGATTACTATATAAATCTGTAAAGAAAAGAAGTTTTTATTTTTTAGGCAGTATTTTAAATTGAAGGCAACGTGACTTGGTGGCTCTGGTTTATTCAGTTCCAAGTTTCAAGCCTCAGCTACAAGAATATTTCTTATGCAAAAACTATGCATAAAAAGACATGCAGCCAAGAAAGTATGCAGTTCAGGTAGGTAGAGTATAAAAAATATATCATATATCCATATAAAACTGGACATAAGCTTTTTTTCCTTAGAGTGAAACACATTTAGTCAGGCTGTCCATCTCAGAAAAATCTCCCTTAGTCTCCCCTGTTCTCCCCAGAAGTCACTAGCCCTTCACTAACACTATCTCAGTCAGACAGTGACAGTTACCCTCCAGATATGCCTCTCATGGGCAAGCATATTCTTGGTTGTGTTTTAGTTTTGAGACCTGGTAGTTCATACTCAACCAACTCCCTACATTACAATCAACAGGGATTAAAGAATGTACAATTCACATCATTTCAGCAGCAAAAGAAGAAGCACCTTTTCATGTAAATTCACCATGAAAAGCTACAGCAGTTAATTCCCATTTTCTGCTTTCAAGGACACCTGGGTAGAAGTAGAGACTACTGTGAGAGATAAACAGAAGTGATACCTACAAGTACTGGATTTCTGATAAAATAAAACAAATTAGTCACTTGTGGAAGTTAAGAAATTCTCGTATGGGATCAAATGGCCACACACGACTGACATGGATCAGCTCTTCTGCCCCTGGGCTCCCTCTGTGCCCAGGCAGCTCAACTCCCTGCACCATGTGCTAGGACCTTGGGGTGCTGCAGATTGAAATGGTGAAATATCAAAAGGATATTGGGCATAGTAAGGCTAAAGGGAAGGCCTCACAGAAGCAGTTTGCAGCTGCTGCTGAGCTTGAAAAGACATGCTAGATTACTATTTTTCCAAGAGGCTCAGCTCCAAAGACATTGCTGATTGTTTTTGCAGGGACAGACTAACATGCTAGAGCATTCACAGGTACACACCTGCACAGTGCCACCAGACACTGCCTCTCACCCATCCATTGCTGTGCAAGGCATAGGCTGTTACCTCAGCACCAGCTGCACAAGTCTAACCATGCTGGACGGGTTGTGCATTTCTTCCTGAGCCTCCAGGGTTTGGTGCATTAGCCCATGGAGTCCTGAGGAGGAGAAGCTGTTGTGCCAGTGAGAACCACCCAGTTTTGTGTCAAGGACCATCCATTCAGCTTCTCCAGCAAACTGCCAAGCTGAGGCAAGTGATCTCTACTGTAGGACACCAACATTGCTAACCTGTCATGCCCAAGAGGCAAGAACCTGTATCAGTACACCCAACTCATCCTTTCCTTGCGCTGGTCCATATTTCTCTACCTCAGCAATCTCTTTAAAAACAGCCATGTTTCACTGGAAATTGCTGTAAAACAAAGCTTCATGTTGATGTAAGATAACATCCTCAAGATGTATATGATGTGAACCAATAGCCAGGCATCATTTCTATATTTTCTCAGAATTAAACAACTTCTCCTTTCCTTGGCTCCCTGCCCCATGTTCATCCTTTCCCACATCAAATGCAGAAATTCATCATTGACTGTTCTTCAGGGAATTAATGCTTTCAGCAAAGCACTGCAGTGACAGGCATGCTGTGCAGAGATGCTCAAAGATTCCCCAAAATGGCACTGATGAGGATACTCTTAAAGGAGGGATGTGACCTAAGAAGGGAAACATGCCAAACTGCAATTTGCTGCAGCACTAAGGGCCACTAAAGCCACAACTCTCACCTTTCTTCACATTATTTTTAGATCCAACCAACCCAAGACGACAGCTCCATGATTAACACTGAAGCATTTTAGTGACAACATGTTGCTGACAAATTTGTATAGTGTCCTAAGGGTGTTTTCTCGTAATTGAAATAGAAGTCAAGAGCTGTTTGGGCAACAGGTTCAGATTTTTTTTTTTTTAATAAAAATTTAAAACAAACAGCACAAAGTATGAAGAAAGACAGTCACTGCAAAACAAAGGTTCTGTGGAGCATGGTACAAATGTATTTCCAACTTCAGAGTCGATGAAACCACAGAAATTCTGCAATTTTATTTTTGTTTTGATTTTCTTGCCATTTCAGGAAAATTTTTGAGCCATTCAAAGACTTCACTGATGGGAAACAATACAGAACATTTAGTTTTAGCTCCTTTTATGCTGTGGGTTGGGATAGACTTTGAATCTACAGAGGAAAGGCCTCCTTACATGGGAGTTGTTGAATTAAGTGTGCATATTTCATAAACCTAATCAGACTTCAATCCTCTAGCACAGATTTTTTTTTTTTTCTTAATGTTATTTATTGAAAAAAATCCAATAAAATCTTGGGAAAAAAAACTAAACGAAACACTTTCTAGTGAAATGCAGTAGTCATTAGGTTAGAGTCTTAAATGGGCTTTGAATGAGTGAAAGTCAACCAACTTTCCTGTTGCTAAAGCTGAAATGTGAATGAGAGATCTATAAAAATACATGTTTCAGTACAATCAGTCGATTAAGCAATCTCATTGTTCAAACACTGCTAAATGCCTTGCAGTTATGAGATTTTAAACATCAATACAGTTTTTAAAAGTTAGTATATTACTTTCTCCTCTGGAAATTTATTGCAGTCTATCTAAACTGGAGTTAGAGAACTCCTGCTGAGCAATAAATGAATTGAGATTGAATATCATGAGGAAGATCAAGGAGTTCAACTCCAGCCACTGAGCCTAGTCATCATAAAAATTCCTTTGCTTGATGGGAAACCTCCAAACTCTTTGTTAGTGTGTCCAAGTCAGGACAGCGATGCATACCCAGAGTCAAGGTTACTGGGAGACAGAACAATTTCTCCTACAAAGAGGTGTTGCAGGGATTCAACTAAAATATCTCAAATTAAGAAGGTATATGGGAAAATTATCCAGTCCAACCTCTGGGTTCTCACTCAGTACTAGAAGGCGTCTACACATTAAATTAATTGCTAGTTCACTTAAAATTAATAAAATATTCCCCTAACATTTCAGTCAGCTTGCCAGAGGGTGCAATTGAATCAACAGACTGGGCTTAATTTTTAATAATTTCAAGATCTCTAAAGCATTAAATATAAGGTGCTGCAGGAAGTAAGATAAGCCCTCAAAGGTCCTCTTAGCTAGTCTTTATTATGAGGTAGGTTAGGAGAAAGACTGGAATGGATTCCTCTCCCTACTACATTGATGTAAATAAAGGATGAATTACTAGAGTGAAAATACAATGTAAAAGCTAAATCAGTCTCAGTGATCTTTAAAACTGCATTGACAATTATTAAATATAAAGCAATATTTTCCTTTATGATCCCTTTTCTTAGCCAACTCTTACATTTACTGCATCTTTTTTTTTCAGCTTTGTTGCTGTAGTCTCAGTAATTTACAAGAAGAATTTGTGAAGTGCAAATATAGGCAGCAGGCAAAGGAGTTGGGCAGAGGAGGCAGAAAAATTTCAGATGAAGGGGAAGGAGAGGTCTGCCATTGCCAACTAGGAGGGTCAGAAGTGCCTGAGATGCAATTAGTAAATACTGTGATTACTTTTGTGCATTTTGTGGGTTTAGAAAATTGTCTGTTGCTAATGGGAAGCACACAGAGAATTCAAATTTAAATTGGAGAGGATTTCAAGATTTTAAAAGTTAGATTCATCTGGACAAGGAAAAAAAATTCCAAACATTGCAGACTTCTATTGCAAAGAAAATTCTGACAGGAATGTTTTTCCCCATTCTATATTCTCCTTTAGAATCAGAAACAATTTCCAAAGAAAAGTTAGAATGTTGTAGTTCAAAGGAAACAATGAAGATATTCTCTCTCCCTACTTCCCCTTCCCTCTTCTCCTCTCACCCTCCCCTCCCCCCATTATTTTTCTTTGTAATCTTTGGGGAAATAAACATAATAAGATACATTAACTTGAAAGAAAGCTAATTTCCAAGACGAAATGGTCTGCCAATGTTTTCTTTTAGATAGTTTATTGCTACTGCAAGTGAAAGTGAAATACCTAGAATACCCACAACATGAAGCAGGGCTGATACATTGTTTGCTCCTAAGCGCAATACTCGAGTTTGCAATCTCAGGCAAAACTGCTCTGGAGAACAGAAGGGGGCCTATCAGGAAACAAAAAGAGTAAGTTAAATTGTTTGACTTGCTGCTTGCTACAAACCTTTGGAGGTAGTAGACAATATGGTAGCCAGTACTTATTGTTAGTGGACTAGCACAGTACATTGATGAACCTAGGCTGCTCACTGAGTGATGGGCTGCACCACTCCTGCCCAGCGGTGCCTCCACAGACATTGGACAGGAAATTGGATCACTTTGCAAAATCTGTGATTGATGTGAACCTCAAGCACTGCAGCCTTTCAAAGGATGATCAAGAGTGTGTGAAAAAAACCCAGGATACTAAATTTCTTGTCTTAGAATTTGTCTTTTAGTCTCCAGTGATGCTGTAAGTTTTTCAATTGACCCTCCAGTATGCAGTGCCATTGGCAGTGCCAATGACTTAAGGTACAAAACTCTACACATCTGCAGCACACTGCAAAGTCAAAATCTCATGGTTGTCTTCCCACATAAAGTCTGAACTCCCCACATAGATTGCACCAAGATTTCTGCTAGATGTGAGACTGGCCTGATAAATTTTTGGTAACAGTTCTACACAGAGAATGCTCAAATATATGTCTAAGGTTTGAGTATAAGTTAACCTTTCACACTGAAAGCTAAGGACAGAGGAGAGTTGTATGGCATGTGTTTTACAAAAATTCATTTACATTACAGCGGCATGTTTTCTGAGCACAGGAAGACAATCCTTGCTCTAGAGTGTAAAGTTTAGAAAGACAAAGACAAATAACAGTCACAGAAAAGAGATACAATAAGCAAATAATCTTAATGGCAATTGCCAGTAGCTCTTGTTAATTACAGTCTCTCTCCTCTCACCTTCCTCTTCTTTTACTTGTTAATTCAGTTAATGCACTACAGTCACTGTCTTTAACAGCTGCTACAAATTACAATGCACTGTATTTATGTCTTTCTTCCCCCAGCACTCACCTCCCTTTCTCTGTGCAATTCATCCATGAGATAAATCTCCAGGATGGGTAAGAGATTTAGCCTGTAAGAACTACCTCACTCTTCCAAGGTAGCAGACTCTCTCCATCTATCATGTAAATTTCTGGCAGGTTTCAAAACCTTTGCTCAGCTCCCATCTAATCTCATAAACCTCTGCATTGCTGCCAGTCTGAATTGCCAAATCCACCTAACCACTGATACCTCCAAACAAACTAATAAACTGCTCAGCATTCACAAAGGTATTCTCACAATGGTCAGAAGAATATTTCAAAATGTCTTATCTGTTAGTCTGGGCAACAGAGTCAGGATAGGCCAGCAACATGAAGCAGAGCTTTACTGAGCCTACAACCAAGTATCTGGGAGCACAGGGAGATTAGGAAGGGATTTAGCCCTAAACAAGAGGTTCTAGAAAAGGATTCAAACCCTGGTGTGGGATAGAAACTGGACCTGAGACTTTCCATATCCCCAGAAGAGCTCAAAACCAGCTATTCTCTTTGAGTAAAACAGTTTCCCTAACTGCTCAATTACTTTGCATGAGTAATGACAGAAGAGTGACTTGAGGATACCATGAACCTGCTAACTGTCCTTATCACTGGGCTCTGGAACCAACCTTTCACTTTTTTAATGAATATTTAATTGTAACACATTCCTTTCCACATAGAGATGTTAAGAGGAAAGATTATTTCAGCTTGTCAGGTGATCAGATATCAGACAAAGGAAAGCATGTAAAGTATAATCAACTATCCAACAGATCCAGGGTGTCAAAGACCAGGAAAAAAAGAACAAATTTTGATGGCAGTAGAGGTCAATAAGATTGTATTTTCATTTGGACAATGAAACAAGTAAGTCATGACTTAAGTAAATAAAGGCATGAGAGAAGAAACAAAGGACTAAAATATCAAAATAGACCAGAATGGAATTTTCAGTAAGTAATTTGACAGGGTTGAAAACTCTGGTGAACAAACAAACTCCTTTTTTATGTTTTCAAGCTCTACACCATTAGATGAACTCTTCTTTGCCAGCTTGTGCAGCTGACAAGTGCCTCGTTACACTTGTGAGAGAATGTAAGGATTTTAAGGAAATGTCTAACTCTTCAGCTCAGCTCAGCAGGCTGAAAGTTCAGAGGGCAGGAAACCATTTACCATGTGAACAAACTGCAAAATGCCTTTGAAAATTACATTTTTAATTACAGTTGACATTTCTGAGCCTCCTGCTGATGGTATCTCTCTAAAAGAAAGAAAAAAAATGTAACATAACTCGAGACCAAGAAAACACTGGAGGAAAAAACAGTACAATTCACAAGTTACTACTGATAGAGGCACTGACTTCACATTGCTACTCACCAGTTTTGTCTAAACACCTCTCACACATTAATCAACTTGATCTCACATAAAATCTCTGAAATAGCAAAGCAGCAGTATCCCTGATTTCCTGAGGGTTCTCAGGAACAAATTCTAATGCTCAGCTTCGCAATTGCATTTCCATATTATTCCACCACCTGTGATCCAAACCTCTATCTTTCTCTAGTTCCTCCAGCATCAGGGACACGATCCTGAGGGCTGGATAACTTCAATGGAATTGGAAGCTTGCGTGCTTCCCTCTTGGAGATCTAGGGAGAAGGCTGGGTATGCAGAGGGAAGAGAATCAAGGAAAAATGAGACAAGATCATTGAAGCCCAGTCATTTGGGGCTGAGAGGACTGAATATCAGTCACTGGAGTCTGAGCCTAGAGGATTGGAAAGAGGGCCAGGCAAGACACTCAGCAACCTCAAAAAAAGAAGGTACACTGACTATGCAATTCACCTTCTCTTGCCCTTGTTTTTCGCCGTCAGACCAAGAGGTTGATTGCAGAAAATCTGCAATACCTGAACAACCTAGAGAAGATCCCAGTCTTGAACACTCAAAACTTTTTCAGTATTTCTCTTTGACAAAGGTAGAAAATTATATTTTGGAACAGGAACATTTTACCTGCTGCCATGACTTCCCTTACTCTGCAAAAGAAAAGCCCTGAGCATTATGAAGTCTATAGGAGTTTAAATAAATTTTGTCATGTTTCCATTTGAAGGGTCTAACATCCACTCAGTTTAACCTGTGAAGTGTGAGGACCATCTCTTCCACTACTGTGACTACAAAATTGGCTACAAACATGCTGGTAAGCAAAACCCTGCTAGGCAGTACTCCCAGTTTCTGAACACGGTTGTCTGTGCTGAAGCACTGTCAGAGCAATGTCTGGAACACATTTGAGCTATGTTAACCAAAATCAGCATATTCACACTACAGCCCTTGATTTTGATCTTCATCAAACTTTGTGCCAAAAGAAAAAAAAACTCTTTTTGACATAGCTACAAGTTAGTGATTAAACAACTTGAACATGAACAGCAAAGAGCCATACAAATTGGACCTGTTCCCAGATATCTGTTCTAATATGATCCTAACCTCATCATTATTTTTTCCTCCAAATATAGATAAATTAATTTATTTTGAAGGAGTTATAACTGACTGGGAACTGAGAATATTATATATCTGATCTGCTAAGAGTTTTGTCTAGTCCAGCCATATATGCCTCTGTCAACCAGCAGCACCAGTTTAATATGTGAGCAATTCCTGACAGCCATTGGTAGATAAACTGTACCTCCACAGTGAGTTCATACATGACCTTTAGGAGTCAGCAATTGGTATCAAACATGTAATTTTAGAGCTTTTCCAGAAACCTACTTATCCTTCATTATTACATTTCAAGGTGTTAACTGTAGCCTTGTAAATGACCAGTCTTGAAAGCTTAAGTGCTAACAAATCACTTTTATGCTAGACAGATGAAAATAGAAGCTAAGACAGAAATTCAAATTTAAAATCAGCATATTTTTAAATTACCTATAATTCAAAAACCTCTGACAGTGTGCCTTTGGACTTTGCAGAAATATTTCCTTTCTTTTGTAGGAATTGTGGCAACTTCCTGGCCAGGTTAAGGTGCTAATTCAGGAAAGCATCACCATTCAAAAAGAATGTAAGCATATGCCTAGCTGGAAGCATGTACTTGAGTCTCTTTGACTTAATGATAGGATCTAAGCACATATTTACATTTAAGCACATGTCTGAGTGCTTTCCTCCATAGAGACAGATTTAAGCTTGTGCTTCAGTGCTTTCACTGTCTAATTTTCCATGACAAAGCTAAAGGCAGATGTAAAGTAGTGTGTTAGAATGGAAGCTGCTTGCCAGGCTAAGTGCATATAGACAATCAACCTCTGCAAAATTATATGCAAACATAAAGGTGCACAGCTCATTAGTTGGGCATTGAGGGACAGAGAGACAATGAGCCTCTGAACTGTGATCCCAGCTCACAGAAATGACAAAGCTGGGTCTTTTAGGTGACTGAAGAAAGGATGGGAGAACTAATACTGAACTTGTATCCACTTTAACTGAGTTTAAAGCAAGAGAGGAAATAAAAGAAGGTACCTTTTTGCATTTGAGTCAAGCTCAAAACAAGATGGGCATTATGTGGACAAATAGGCTCAGGCTATCAGTGGCTGCTGTTGCTCTGAGTTCCCTTGAAAAAGGCTGTGACAGCATGACAAAAAGGAGAGAGTGAGGTGTGGAAAGATCTCAATATTACTGTTTCCTGTTTCACTGGGACTTTGAAATACCTCCAGTAAGTAATGAGAAGTAACATATTCCCATGGGATGGTGTTTTGGCAAAAAGGGAGCATCAGCTGTTAGAGGATCTGATAATCTTGAAGTTTTTTTCTCCTCCCACCCGTCAGCCCCAAACATATGGTAAATTCAAAATATCTAACTTCTAAAATTATTCTCTGTTCATGAAATTATGTGTTTTATCAATTTTTTTTAGAATTTCTCCTTTACTGTTAACCACAATAAATGACTGAAGCTGTGATTGATTGTGTTGAGGAATCAAGGTCACATAGATAATATAGACATCTTGTTGATGTGTCCCCAGAAGAGTAGGAACTCAAAAATTTCTCAACTGTGAAAAGCAGATCCAGTCATGTATATACTCCATTACTGTCCACTCCTATAACCTACTCATTCAGCCTACATGGAAATGAAGGGAAAAAAAAGCAAATTCCTTGCACTGACACAACTGGATTTTGTCAACTGAATCGTGTAAAAGCACCACATATATTAATCCCAGGTAGCTAAAGTGAATAAGAAGGAAAACTGCTGAGATAAGTCTGAACACTCATTGCAGTTCAGCACAACTGCTACTGGTGTTTCTAAGGTTGCTGAAAAGATGACTTAGACAAGTTTTAAAGTGCCTTTCCTCACACAGTCTGAAGGGAAGCAGGAGTAACATTTCTTTTTCCTCCTAACTGGCCCTCATCACTGAGAATAAGTGAAATTGCTGTAGCTCATGTATATTGGCCATGCAAAAGACAACTAAATTAGGACAGAATGGTTCTCCTTGATACATCTTTACTGAATCCAGGACCCAAACACCAAGTTATTCAGAGTGAATTGACTTATTGCTAATATTCTATCTTTGTTTACTACTATTTGTAATCCTGATTGGGATTTTCCAGTATTTTCATAGTATTTATTCTATAAAGAATATTGAAGACTTTGTTTTCTAGTGGAGGTGAAGGTATAGAAAGACAGAGTTATGAAAGTATAGAAAGATCTCTTAAAGCCATTTCCATACCTAGCTTGATTTTCTGAGTGAATCTTGTATGTATTCAAACTAGGAAAGATATTTCCCCAGATAAACAGTACAATAATCCTAAGACTCAACTCACTGAGGGAGTAGGCTGGCTTGGAAAAATTTTGGGGGCAGTACAAGAAAAGTACAGCACAGTATTAAAAAAAAAAAAAGAGCATGCATACTTAGTAACCTCAACAGAACAATTAAATATATGCACATAATTTTTCTCATAATGTTATTATATAATCTGTAGCATATTTTGCTAGTACAAGAAAACATTTTCTTCTGAAAATAGATATTTTTTCATGAATCATAGCTGATCTGCTGGCCAAACCCAGTATTGTAGGTGAAAAAAAATCATGTCATAAATACAGAAAATGCCAGGAAACAAAAGTATGTGCTAAAGCTAAAATACATAAACCCCATTTAATATATAAATTGCATTTCCTTTAGAAACTGTCATCTTTCATATCCATCAACAAATCAGACTGAGATGCAATATGTAGCAATAACTGGACAGCCTTGTCTCAGTGCATCACTCAACCATTTCATAGCTAAACAAAAATAAGAAGATTATTTTAAAGGATAAACAGATCATTAAACTGAGCTAGTGATGACTGTTCCTCTTACAACCACATTTTTGTATTTAATTTGGTGTTCTAAATGTATCTGGAAATAATTTGAAGGAACAGAGTAGCATATGAAAGATAGCAATGCAATAATCCTGTGACCTCATTCACTGAAGGAGACTGCACTGAAGAGGGTTTCTCAATAACAAGTTATAGGAGAAATTCAAAAGTATAGACATGCAGTAATTCAATATGAGTTATTAATGAAATTTAATTACTGGACTTGTCTGAGACCCACTCATTTTTATATACATTGTACCCACATTCTTATATATTACCTTATTAATGTTAGGTTGGTGAGAAGAAAAATATGATAAGTAAATCAGATGCTAGACAAGACTCCTGGATAAACTAGCTAACAGGGAAACATCACTAACACGATCACACATTTACCAGGATCTGCTTCCAAGGCTCAGTGTCTTGTTCTGTGTAAACAATGAGCATCTTCCACTACCACGCACTGACTGCCCAGAAGCATCCAAGCCATAGAACCAAAAGTACCTGCAAAAGTAGTGTGCACACATATTCAGGATTTTTGGGAGTGAACTAACATCTAAGGGTTAGGGATGACCATATATGCAGAGTGCTATGAATTAAAAAGGATTATTCTAATTTACCATGCTATATCTATCTCCTGATGTACAGTTACTCCCCATGCCTGTCACTTGAGGGTCTCTGGCCACTTCTGGACTACCATGGACTGATGTTTGCAGTCACTTCAGCACACTGGTGTCTGGAGGGACATTCCAGGAGAGTGGGAAGTATTCAGACAACTTTAGCAGCAGTCAAAGTGAAAGGCCCCTCCACATAATTATTTCAGACAGAAATTTCAGATACAGCTCTTACGAAAATTTCTTTCTCATCTAAATAGGCAGACTAAGATAACTGACTAACTATCTAAGCGGATTATCTAACTTAAAACTAGTAAATATGAATCTATCCCTCTCCTTTTCATACATCACAAAGTATTTATGATGAGCCTGTTCCATAGTCAGGTGGTGATTTAAAAGAAGACAAAGAATTATATGCTGTCCTTAGGTGCTTGCCAGAGCAAGCTATACAGCTTTCTCTGTTTGATCTTTCCATTTATACTGCTTCCTTGATACACAGCCTTCTCAGTACTCCAGGTCTACACTGTGCAAGTGGGTGATGGTCTTATTAGCTCTGTCTGGAAAACCTGAGGGTACAGAAGTGTGGCACTGTGCTGAAGGAAACACCTGCTGAAGGGAAGGCATATCACTCAGGACAGGCTGCTACTGCACTGGGTAGTACTAGATATTGAGACCAGAACCACAATAGCATCACCATGACATGGGAACATGTGTGCTTCTATCAGCACTAGCTTTGAAACCTAGATCGCTCTCTAGTGCACAGGTAACAGCAGACCCTGCTCTCCTAAAACCCAGGTGACAATCTGCTGCATATGGGTGGACATGGACACGACTCAGGCATCCACCACTTATAAACTTCCAGGCTTGCTCTCCAAGGCTGAAAGACAAATGTCAAAAACTTCAGAAATCACTAACTGGAGCAAAACATTTTGTATAGGTGAATTTCAATTTTTTTCTACCAGAAAACTGTTATCTTAGAGCCTAGTTTAATATATCACTGCAAAACAACTCACGTAATTTTCATTTTTGACTGCTCCAGTACGTGAGTTTTGCATCAGCTTTTGGCACTGAAAGTGGGTTTGGATGACAAAGTAATGTCTGCAGTGAAACATGTTTCCCTTCCAGTATGTCATTTTTTTAATGTGAATAAAATCTTTGCTATCAGTTGCTGAAGTGCTCCGTGTTTAAGGTAGCACTGCTGTAAGAAAGAGTGAATGGAAGCATATGGAGATCAATTGAGTTATTCATAAGGTGCCACCACAACAAACTAAGCAGGCCACCTGCTGTTTCACTCCCTCAAGAGGCTTTTCTCTACAACTCATTCTAAAATAATTTGGTGGCAAGGCTGGCACTGAAGTCAGATAATAAACTGGAAATTCAGCAAAAAGCTCACCAAGGTTGTGCAGGCAAGGGTGTTCACTTACACACATTCCTCTGAGTCTTTTCTGCATACATGTTGCCTGCACAATTCAGCAACACTGCATTGCTGCTTTATAGAAATACAGCATGTAAAAACAAAACAATTCAGCAATTAGGGCTCCTACTGCAAATTTATCTATTGCTTTGCAAATCCTTCGCATCTTACAATAAATGTTAGACAATAAGCACTATAGTTAACAGAGAACATAACATATCTTACAATGAAAGCAGTGATAGAGTGTGTTGCATTACATAGGACAAGTTTCCTTTAGTATTTTTCACCTAAGCTCCATATTCCATGTATTATCATCCTCTGCCTTCTGTGGGCTAACTTTACCTCGTGCTTGCTTTTGGCCTGCTCAGCTGATGTAAGACATTTCCCATTACTTGAGTCTCTTTGTGGCTGGGCTAAGGACTTGGAGCAGAGAATAATTTAGGCTGGTAAATACCTTTATGAAAGGCCAACCATTAACTCAGCAGAACCAAGTCCACCACTAAACCGTGTCCCTAAGTGCCAAATCTATATGTGTTTTAAATACTTCCAGGGATGATGATTCAACCATTTCCCTGAGCAGCTGTTCCAGTGCTTGAGAACTGTGAGTCTGACAGACTTTTGGGTTTCCTTACTCCCCTTCAACACCGTGCTGGTTTCCTCTAAGCTCTCAAACACCAAGTCTGAACATCTTCTCACAGACCTCCAGATCCATCACCTCAAATGAACAAACAGATTGAAAATCCTGCTCTGCCACATGCATCAGTCTCTCAAAATTTAGCAGAGGCTTGTAGACAAATTTAGGACATGGCTTACCTTCTGATACGGATCACTGAGATGCCGAGGCATTCACCAGTTTTAGGCTTTTATTTAAGGGAACCCCTGGTCCTTCATTGGGAACTTAAGACTTGAGCATAAAAAACATGTCAGCTGCTGTAGGGTCATCTGTCGTAGTTCTGACCACACCAATGAAGTCAGCCTCTTCTCTGCTTCCTCAGCTACTCTCTATGCCCAGCCATCCTGCCACCCTCATGGCACAAACGTGCTCCACACACCACACACATCTCCCACCTCTTGAATGCTTCCTTGTCTTTCACTTCCCACCTCTTCCTCCAAGAACATGCTCCTTATTCTTATTTATTCCCCCCAGCTTCTCTGCTGCTTAGGAACCTGTAAAAGAGGGGGAAAATGAAGTGGATGAAGTGTATGTGAGAGCAGTTGTCTCTGCTTTCAAGCTGTGCCAGCACTGCAGTCCTGTCCCACTCAGCACGAACAGCCTAGAGAGAAACAGGCTTTTGGAGAGGGGGAAATTAGCTGCTAAATTGTCTCAAATCTGCAGGAAGCACACAAACTGCAGGCTTCAAAAGAGTTCAAACAGAGCAATGGTGTGACTGAACTCCTAACTAGTGTACTGTAAGGGTATTTTTCATCTTAATTGTTATCAGCCTGTAGGATAACACTGCTGTGTTTAGAGCTGTACTGTACAGGCTGCCCGAATCATCTGAATCCAACCCCCAAATCCTCCCTTATTTATTCTGGAGTGTGTTGTGTTGTTCAGGGTGGTTATCACTGTCCAAGGAAATGTTTTATTTTCTGCTGTGTGTTGTATTTTTCAGCTCTTTAGCCGGACTATTACAGTGTCATGCTGGGCTGTCAAAACAACTCAATCTATGCTGACTAGCTGGAGAGAAACATATAGTTTCCAGGCAGTGCCTCCAGAGTAGCAGTTCAAATAGGGAAGCATCAGGGACTGTGATCTGTATATCAGTGGATCACCATGATTAGAAGCTTTAAAAAAGACTTCTGTGGGTAATAAATTATTCATAGCTTCAAACTATCTTAGATAATTAAAATTGCCTGCTTTCAGCAGATATGCCATCTACTATGCTCCCCCCTTCTCACAGATCTGATTGACACTATCTCTTTCAGATAGCTGCATCCACTCTGTGTTTATACCTTTGACAGGTGCACTACGCACACCCTGTGCTGTATTATTCACTTGTGCGTGTCTGTGCATGCATGCACATAAAAACTCTTACAAGAGAACGCTGCCATTGTGCTGGGAGGATGACAGCAAACATCCTAAAATACAACAGGTTAGGCTTAACCTAATATGCAACAGAAACAGCATATCATGCAGATAAAGACCCAGAGAAGCCAAGGTGCAGGGAATAAATAGCAAGTGCTATGATGGGAAGAAAGGCAAGTGAAATCCTCTGTTCCATAAAGAAGCTGACACCAAGCATGTTACAATACCTATTGACAGTAACATGAAGCTACATTTCTTCATTGAGATGATGTCAACTTGCAGCGAGATTTGTCTTGACGTTCCGTGAAGTCTGTTGAAGTACACATACAATGGTTTTGGTTTTCCCCCTTTCTCTTTGCAAACCACACACAGAAGAGTCCTTGGAAATGACTGTGTGCCAAGGGTAACAATACTGTATTACATTGCTCCTCAGAAATTTAAGACATCATTTACCAACCCACGAAAATGCAAGGAGAGAATATATTTCTCCAAATCATGGTCCTGAGCTTTTGACTTGAAAAAAATTTTTAAAATTAGGAAGACTTTTCAATTCCTAAGAGGAGTACAGCAATTTCAGTTTGGAAGACTGAAGCCTTCCTACAGTTAAGAAACAGCAAAACATTTTAATATCATTATGTACTATGTAACTTTCCAAACTCATGCTACTTCCATTCTTAAGCATCTATGAAAAGAGGGGCTCTACAATAAAATTAAATCACTGTATATAAACTAATGATAGAATTGGTTAAAGTGAAAAAGAATCAGAAAGGATCATTATTAAATTAAATTACATGCTTACCTGGACTAAAATTACCATTTACACCATATATGCTGTTCTTCCTATCTCAAGCAGCTTGCAAAAGGGGGGATTGTCTTTAATTTATTGAATTATTGTTAATTGAAGTAAACTTCTTCCATTTGTGGCTTGTTAGCTTATCCTGGCTTCTCATACAATACAATATGATGACATGATAGCTCTAAAAATAGTAATTTATTCTGCTTTGTTGACATCTTCTACCACTTTAAGCAGGATGATGAACTAAAAACTCAAAAAAAAGGCAAAATAGAGCATGATTTTTAAAAACTCAGATGTATTTAGTGTCTATAAACTTCTTCCTTAATTCTGAGCCATTTTTTCAACACAAAGAGGAAATAGCCATTACTCCTAAGGTTATGAGTAGGCTCTACTTCTTATTTTTATTTTTTTCACTTCTTCCCTCTGTAAGTGAATGGAAAAAATGGCTATTCATTAAGAAGAACAATAGACATTGAGAACTACCTTCCAACATAATAGAAAGAAAACTCAAACTAGATAAAGTATTACTGTCTTGATAAAAATAAGTCACATCAACAAACTAGTAGAGGGAAGAAGAGAGGTTGGATTTAACTTAAGTCGCCACAGGCACAACATATAAAATATATGAAAGCCTATAGCAGCCTAGGGACCAGGAAATAAATATCAAAATGCTATGATGAGGAGAAAGAGACAAGCTATTTTCTTCGTACTTGAACACAGGACTGGAGAACTGAATTTGAATATTAGACTGAGTATCGCCTACCTGCTTAATGTCAAGGCTATATGTTATCCATTATAACCAGAAATCCTCTTTCTATGATAGAATAAAAACAAAAGTTCTCATGCAAGTACAATAATACTTCTGAAGTTCATTGTCATTGTGTGTGCTTTAAAGTTGTTAAGTGAGTCCTCTAAGTTCTTTAATGTAGGAAATCAAAAACAGTGGAAAGAACATCCTTTGAAAAAAATTAAAAACTGCACCAAAAGGAACCTAGAGATGCCACAATGTGGTGGTCTGACTTGCTGCCACTGCAGGACCATGTCAGCTGAGGGTAATGTGGCATTGAAATAAAAGGGCAGGCTAGATGGAGTAACTCGAAAAGCAAGAGTGTTTAATGACAAAAATAAACAGGAGAATCCCAACAGCAGTATAAGAGTGCTCCAAACAGCAAGGTCCAGGGTGGATGCAGAGTATATAAAAGGTAGGTTGGGACAAAGTCTGAGGGTCCAATGGGGAGCAATGATTAGGACAATGTAAAACACTGCACCAAATGATTACCAGTCAGGGAGAAGAACTGGGGAAATTTTAGAACCACAAACTTATATGAACAGAGTTATTACCATATTATTTCCCAGAAGTCAAAGCTGCTTGAATCATGCTCACCCTAACAGAGGCATCAGTTAGGTTAGCTACAGACTGATTCACAGAGTCATGGGTTGATGCCTTCAGGCAGCCTGACTCCCACACCACAAGATGAGCACTGATGATCTGCTAATCTGAACTGTTTGTGTGACAGCACTGAGTTTCAGAAATATTACAAGATTATCTAATTTCTACTTCTGTAAGTTAAGGTCATGTTTGGTCTCTGTCCCCAGAGGTGCTTACAGAAGACTTCAATGGATTCAAATTATGAGCCAGATCACTAAGTTATCAGACTGACCCTTTCTTGCTTTTCATACAGAACTCATCCTGGAGATTTTCTGCATCGCTGTATGGATTACCTGAATTTATGTAGACCTCAGCAGTTCAAATTTGGAATGTAATGCAAGCAATTCAACAATCAGTGTCTGAAGCATATTGGCAGAGAAAAGCGTTCATCTTTCATTGTGTTATTTTGAAATACTTCACCACATAACACACTGTATATGTGTTACCTGCAAATTAAAGTCCATTATTTGCACATTGAGAAACAGAGGGACAACTAACATTTCACAGGTCTTAAAATAAAAACAATTTACCTGGATGCATTCAGCTTATTTCAATGCCATTTTCTGCTCTGAGCAAGCAAAATTATATAAAATAGGCTGAAATACACTTAATGCCATCCTTTACCCCACCATCCTACCCCAAGGCAAAATCAGTTAGAAACTATTTCTTTATCATCAAACATCTGTCTTATCTGCTCTTAAAGACAATCAGTGAAGATTTGACCCTCTATCCAGATTTTTTTCCCATGCTTAATTATCCTGACCATTTACAAGCTTTGACTGATGAATAATTTTATTTTCCCTTGCTGAAAACAAATGTCTTATTTCTGACACATTTGGCACATGGAATAGTTTATTCCCTTTCTGTTTATATCAACTTTTCTTCATGCCTTGTGTCATATAACCATGTGCTTTCCATCCCAGTCCTTCCTTTTTTTGACTGACCTAGTCCCACAGGTTCTGACCTTGATCACACAACATATCCTTCAGTTTCTGGAGTCTCTCACACTGGACTACCTCTCTTTGCCAGTACAGTATGTAAAACAGGGCACCATAAGTTAGTCTGAGATACTTTGTCTGATGTGGCAATATTCTAACATAGATGATTATATAATCTATTTAAGTTCTTTGTGTCCCTCCCCCTACCTCCCCACAATTTATTATCTTTCCACTCCTTAACAGCAGATAATGGATAACGAGTGGTGCAATGACACAATATGATGTTCCATGAGTGTACAGACATAAGCAACAGGGAATGTTGAAAATACATAATCTGATTTCCTTTCCCAACACAGTTGAGCTTCTAAAAAAGGTTGAAGGGGCAACAAGCCAGGTTAAGGGATAGAACACAATTCCTTGTCACAAGGCCAGACAGAGACAAGATGAGACAATGCAGAGGAATGATAGCAAGAGTGCTTTTCCAGGTGCTACAGCTATGTGTGCACTGATGGACTCTCTCTCCTCAAAGAACCTTTAGATGCAGCTATGTATGAGTTCTCCAGAGATCTGGTAACTTTGGAGTAACCAGAGGGATCAGTCATGCAGACAAAAATGGCAAATATTCAGAGCAAACCATGGACAAGGGAATGCACATAGGAGTGTCTCTGACTGGGGACGATAGGAACGGTGGGGAGCCTGCCATTCAACAAATAAAATGGGTCATTTCCCAGAAATCAAAGAAGGCAACAGCCAGAAAGACTGAGAGACCTTTTAAAGCAGGGGAGTCTAGAAGGTACTTTCCAAATTTCCCTGGACAACTCTAGTTTAGTGTTGGCACTAAGGAAAGGCTGCTGCTCTCCCCAAGGCAAGACTCTAACCCTGTAGCAATCCCTTTTCAACAGCCAAAAAGCTCTGCAGACCTCACACCCCCCATAGGTGTGTAAGTGCCACTGAAAAATGGCTACATCAGAGTCTCAGTTAAAAAGAGGATGAAATGAGCTTTCCTACAGGAGCATAAAGATTTAACAAATGTAAGAGCTAGTAGGAACCAATACTAAGAACCAGCTTCTAGCCTGCTTAATTCCTTGTGCCATTATGAATGGGTTCAATGGAGCCAGGCATAGCTCAGTTCAGGAGAGAATTTGGCCTCCAGTGAACTTTTTGTTCCAGCCTTCAGGACTCCTGCTCAACTGTGTCTGCAGAGCCAGAAGAGAAAATCCATCCCAAAAGAAAGGAGGAAACCAAATAAAGTAGAATCCAATACAAAAATGAGCAAATAAACCTGCCTCACATATTTTAGATGATCCTTTTGTTAGACTTGATAAAAAACAGAGGGGAAAATCACTGTAATTTCCACTTGTTGAGGAAGCCTGTTGGGCTGGTCTCTGGATCTATGGGCAGCACACTCTCTTCTTTGCAAATATTGGCCTTTTTTTTCTGACCTCGTGAAAAAGTTAACAAAGACAAGCCGGTTCTGGTGAAATTTGTGGAAAACAAGCAAATTCCTTTCAGACACTTTGTCTATGAAGCACTAAGCTTTAATATTTCTGCAACATGGAAAGTGTTTGTGGCATTCATGGCTCAAAAAACCCCTCCATCCACTTTGTCTCACTCATCCATTGAAACCTGTAGCCTGAGAACTTGGTTAGACTGGAGTGAGCTGGGGAGCTCAAATGAAGATACATCTGTAAGGACATTTTCACAAGGTGTCAAATGGAATAAATAATACACAAGGTGCCTTGGAAGTTACTTTCTGTTGTGAGAATATTAAAAACAACTGTTTTCCTCTGACGTCCTGCTAAGCAATGTTACAATGAGAACACCTTTAACCAAGGAGTTTCACAGATTAGAACCTGGGTTTTGAAAACATTGTGACCACCAGCAGCCTATATCTTCTGCAAGAGTAAATCCTTTGTGTTCATCAGCTCTGGTAAGAGAGTTAAGAGTTGTTGAGCCATCCCTCACACCTCTCAAGAATAACACATTAGCCTGATGATCAGAAAGGAAAAAAAGTCTCTTAGGTACACAAGGCTAATATTATTTGCAGAATGCCCAAACTGGATCATGTGAAAAAAAGAATCATAAAAAGCAACTCTGATAGCTGCAAGTCTTAGGCACAAATTCTGGCAAGGAGAAAATCCTGACCAGAACGACTGCTTTTGCAAAACTGTAAGCAGAATATCACAAACTGAGTTGAAGGCCTTTTGAAACTGTGGCAACCTATTCTATTCATCTTTTTTCTCAGATGGTGAATATGTTGCTAATTATGTACTGGACTGCACAGCATCCCAGTGAGTAGTAAACTCAGTTTCCTGACAGCTGTTACTGTACTTTTAAGATCTTGATCCTTTAGAAGATTCTGTGCTGTCTCAGTTGTATTAAAACATTTTCTCTGAGAAAAAGAGGAATGAGTTGGGCATTTGGGTTCCTCTCCTCCAACAGATTTCTGAAATCTTTCAAATAAACAACCCCAACAGTTATCTTTTCTCCAAAAGGCATATGTTCTCACAGAATAAAGATTTACTCTGTCCTTTCTTGATGGGGATCATGTTTGCAAAGTGCTTTTGCATTATGTTTAAGGGCAGATTGCAAAGAAAGCAGACCAATTATCCTATCACCTGGAAGGCAAAAACAGATGAGGACACAATGCTGGGAGTGGGGATAATAATCATGAGGATTTTAACAAGTGTAACCACAAAAATTCTGTTTGAAAAACTGGGCAACTTTACATATCCTAAGAATATTTTTCTAGGGGAGAGAGGGGAGACACTTGGGATAGACAGAACTTTTTGCAAGGAATCTGCCCATAAAGAAAAATGAGGCATGCAGGAGAAAGAATGCCTATTTGGGGGATCAAGACAGAAAGATTTTTCAAACCTAAAACTGAAAAAAGTTATTAGACCCTTGATCTCTTTAATTTGGTATTCTTTTTCCTGTAAGAGCATTGAGCATTACCACAACTCCACTGTAACTTGAAAGTAACTCATATAAAAATGAAAATTCTTGAAGCAGCATCTGAACTTAAATGAGTTCACAAAAGCCCAAGTAATTTTTATCTTAAGCAACTGAATACATCCATGAATACACACTCTACAGGCTTTGAAACCCATCACTACATAAAAAATACTCCAATGTCAAAAGCCAATTAACAGTCCTATTATCTTGTTTGGTTGGATTCAAAGTTAAAGTGAAAGTTAGGAACACTCTGTATGCATTTCACTTAATTCTTTTATTACTGAGTGAACTGTACCTCTTAATTTGAGTTTTACACAGTGTAAACCATGTATTTCATAGAAAATTTTTCCTCAGAATCATACAAAATTTTCTCTTAGAAAATTCAGTTAAAATTATTCTTTGGGGTTTAAAGCCATTTATCCTTCATCCTCACCTTTATAAAACCAAGACCTAGAATAGTTACTGCTTAGTGATTAATAATATAAAGCTAATGATAATGGATTTTAACTCATAACCAGCACATAAATCAAGCAGTTTTAGGGCCGTTGTTTTGTTGTTGTTGTTGATTATTTTGGTCAAAGTTCATCTCCATCTCCAAGTTTTCCAGAGTTACATTAGCCTCTGAAAACTCAGGGGGTTATTCAGAAAGTTTCTCTCGTCATTAGCAACAAGAAGTTAATAATTAAAGTAAAAATACACCTTTTCATGTTCAGGGAACAGAAGAGTACAAAAATAACAAAACTAAAAAGAAAAAAACTTGCCATTGAAAATACACTTGGGTGTAGAATAACAGAATAAAAGTCAATGAAATAGTGCCACCTCAGCATGGCACAAAAAGCAGAAAATGAAAGGCATATAAAAATCTCTTTAACCTATATCTGCAACAAGATCTGTTTTCCAGTGGAGCTCCAATTTAACAAATGACATAAAATTAGCTCTTGTTTTTGCAGTATGTTGACCAGGAATTCTGCTGCTTTCTTACTTGATGGACAACTATAAAAATAACATGTGCCTGTGCGGGAGAAGTTGTTGGAGTGTGGAACACTAAACTTTTGAATTAATAAAGCTGATGACAAGACAATTGTTTCCAATTATCAGGATCTCCATGAATCAAATACTGAGATTCAATACCAAGATATATGTTGTCACTTTTCTTAATCATATCTCAATTCTGCTCCCTAAAATCAGATTCCCACGTGTACTTGGCTTGGTATTAACAAGGAGTAGAATATGCCTTTGAAATTGGTACAGTGGCTGTCTTCAGAATGCTGGCCAGGCACCTGGAGATCCTTTCCAATTCCTTAGAATGAGGTGTGACTAACATTCTTGGAAGCTCAGGGCTGTAGCCTTCTAGACACACTGCTGAGAACTGCCAACATCACACCAGATTGGAGTGCCACAAAAAACCTGTTGAAAAAATTTGTGGAACTATATTTTGGAGTCAGCTACAGACTTTGTGTGCTATCTTGGGCAATGTGGGTATTCATTCTGCTTAGAGGTGAAAGCCAGGGAAACTGGGATCCCAGTTTTGGAGGTCAAAGGAGCCCCAAGAACATATTCCAACCCCTTCCATGAGAAGCCATCTAATTTCAAGCCATTTGAATTCTAGTGAAACACCTGCAATAGCACCAAGAAGGTAGAGTGAACACCTTCTTTATTGTCACTTTGCCTCCATCTCTCACCTCTAGAATAGGAATTGGTGTGTTTTTCTACCTTACAAAGACTGGTGAATATGGAAATCAATTCATGAACATGGAAATCAATTCAGATGGTTTTTTTCTTGGGAGAAGAGAAGAGCCTTCAATAGCTAGTATTTTTAAATAAAAGTGTATCATTTGAAAACTTAATTATTTTTGTAGTGAAAAATGCTTATTATAAAATTCTAATTAAAAGAAAACAACTTTCATTATCTTTCATAACTATAACACATTTATGAGAAAGTCAGCAGTAGCAATGGGTTATGCACTTTTAAGCAATTAAATTTCCTACTTGTCTGATTTTGTTAGACTAATCAGTTATTCCAGGAATTTAATAAAGTGGACAGTTAAAGGAATTTAATCTATTCTCTCTAGAACAAACAAGATTAACAAGATAATGTTCTGATTTGAGGAAAATATTTAAAAGATAAGCTAAATTAGAAAGTGAAAAGGCTTTTGTGATTCCCAAGCAGTCACATAAATGAAGGAAATAATTTAAAAAAAAAAAAAAAAAAAAAAACTCAAAAAACAAACAACAAAAAAAAGCCAACACACACACAAAAAAAATCCACAAACGAAAAAACACCCCAAAGGTTAACAGGCAATATAAGAGTAATTTCTTTCCTCATAAAATAATTAACCTTTGGAAAAGGCTTCCTGTCAACACAGAGGCTTTTACTGTGCCGCTTAAGGAACTGGGCACATTCCTGGAAAATGAACAATAGGGAACTTAAATAAACCTTTGAAAATAAAGCATCTTGGACATAGTCATTTCCTGTGAAATAAGTTCATTGCAGTGCAGAAACCAAACAATTCTCTCCATATTTTGACAGGGAAAACAAACTCAACAGGCATTTTATAAGTAGGGGAAAAGATGAAGCAATTTATTTTAAGTCTCTTCCTTATGCATCCTTTCGTGGTTGGTTTAATTCCAGGACTAAGAATTTTCACTAGATGGATTTTCTCATTAACTATATGCAGGTCTAAACACCAAAGTTAAATGGATATTTCTACCATCACTTCATATGAGTTGCCCCATCAAAGTATTGTTTTTTAAGGAATATTTATATATTCTTGTTACTATAATTCTAATTTTTTAATGAAATAATGAGAGAAACTCCTACTTTCAAAGCACATTACAAAGATCAATACCTCATTCTCACTGAAAATAAATAAAATTTAGGTGCCTAACTCCTTTGGACTCCTCTGACCCTTCTGGAAGCAATTTCCTATGGTGAATAATCACCAGGATACAAAATATATTTAAAAAAAAAAAAAAAAAAAAAAAAAAAAAAAAAAAGTAAGCTGTTTTAATAAATTTGTGTATCTAGGGGAATATTTTAAATTCCATAAAGGGCATTTATTTTTTGTGAAAAAAAGATCATACAGAAAAGCCATATTGAAATAGCAGTAAAACACCACTCATTAGTAAAACATTTCATTTCTGGACAGATGGAAGAGCTGAAAACATTCACCATCTATCTATATGTACAACCACTTGCTCTTTATAACTGAATTCTATGCTGTGTATAGGTTACAGTGATTTCTCCAGGGTGAAATTGTCCTTCTCCATCTCACCATATTCTGATAATGACTGGAATGAATTTGATGTACTGAAACAATCTTGCCTTGATTGTGTTTTTCATTCATTGCTAAAGCTGAGAATATTGAAGTTGCAAATAGTGTACAATATCTTATTAGAAAAATAAGTGGTTCCAGGTCAGAAACAAAAGACTGGCATCTGACACTGTAATAAACCAAGACACTACCCTATGCTGAAATAATCTTTCTACAGACCTGCTGTAAAAAAAAAAAAAAAAAAAAGAAATCCATTACATCCACATTTTATAATTATATTTGGAAGATGCCCCAGGACACAACAAGGAAGCAGTGAACTATTCATCTTACCTATAAAAGCCACTGTGTTAAAGTAGAAGCTATGATACTCAAGAAAGGCTGATAAAATGACAAAATACGAACTCCAAGATTTGAACAAAATGGTTGTAGCCCAGCAAGGAAGAACCCATTTTTTCCTATGAAACAGTGGAAAGATTCATAATGTATCTCTCCACATCTACTTCACTCCTGCAGCTCTTCTTCAACAGAAGGTGCAAGAAAAGCACTTCTGGCAAGGGCTTTCACATGGCTTTATGCAGACAACAATTTCGGGTATATTGGTTGTTTTCCCTTTTTAAAGATATTCTGTTTACTGTAAAGACAAGCCTTCTGCAAAACCCAAGTATTCACCAGCACTGAGTGCACAGTAAGGATTGTAAAAGTCAGGTGTGCTGACATCTGTGAAGTCATGTCACTTAACTGAGGATCATTAAATAAGCACAGAATGCAAAAAAATAGTAATTTCTCATATGTCTGTATTTTGAGGCATGAAAGGCTGGGAAAGATATATTAAGGAACAGAAAGACTCCCCTTAATTAGGGCTACAATGTGGATTTCCATTATAAGATAAAATTTGGCTCCTATCCCCAGTTCTAAATTCCAGATTCACAAATTATATTGGCCTCAAGATTTGTAGCCTAGGTCACAAGCTGAGGTAGGATTTTTCCACCAAATTTGCAGTAAATCAGAGAAGGAGTTCATGAATTATGAACCTGTGAAATAGAGATGTTCACTGCAGTTCAAAAAATCTCAACTTTTTTTGTCACTTCATAGCCAAAAGAAGTAAATAATAATAACTACACAGTGCAAAAGAAGACAGATAAGATTTCATTTAGCAGATTTTTGTGGCTGAGGTCTGTGGCACAGCACAAAAATTGTTTGATAGCCGTCATACCAGACACACTATTAACATTCATATAGAAATGCTGATATAAGTTATTCATCCAGTGGAAGAGACATGTAGCAGATATTTGTTCCTTGAATCCGGTTTCATTCGGGCAGGCATAAGGACTCATCAGTTTTATGTGTCCACAGAAAGCAGCCACATGAACACACATATGCACCCTCATCCTAGGGCCTTCCTGTAACTGGAAAACTGTGATTCTATTGGAATGAATGGACATGGAGGAAAGGCAAGTATTTAACTACCATCCTAAGCCCTAAATATCAAAAGGTGAGTTAATACTCATATCTGCAACCCCTCACAGGTGAATTTATTAATGTATTAGCTTTTTAATGATTAGCATATCAAAAATATATTGTATGAAGTATAAATATAGAAGTGGAGACTTTTTTTTTATTTATTTATAATCTATAAGAGCATTATCCTGCACATTTTTCCCAATGCTTTTTGTGAAATAATGATCAGACAAAAGCATTTGTAGGGGTCTACCTTTAAAGCACATTTGCAGCACATTTTTAGTTGAGGCAGCCCGTATTTTTGAGAGGATTAAATTTACTTACTTTTAGGATATAACAATAGCATTATGACAATAATAAGAGTAATCAGGACTGGCATAAAAACGTGCCTGATTCCACACCAGGTTTGTTTACACCACCCTCCAGAGATACATCCAGGGCTGTGTTACCCAGGGCCAAGCACACAGAACAACAGCCCAAACTCCTCATTTTACAAACCATCCACTTTCATTCTCCTAAATGCTCTACCTCCAGTTTTTGGCAGGAAAGAGACAGCTGGGCAAAAAGCAAAGAAGAAAAGCCAGGCAGGACAGAATTGCCATAGCTTCAGCCTGGTGCAAGCATTGCAGAATCCCCTGCCCAGCGGACGAGTTCCCGGCTTCCCCATTTCTATTCAGCGGCGCTCCTTGTGTGGGGCTGGCAAATGGGCTCCTGGCCAGCCACCACAGAGGTGCCCAGTTATGTGCTTTTGTGCATTCTCTCAGCCAAGGACTATTTCTGTGCCAAACAGGAGATGGACCAACCACTGTGTCAAGAACAACAAATACCCTGTTCTCAATCCAGCCTCCCTTCTCTTCCTAAATACGAAAGTTCAAACCAAAAACCTTTGCATTTTCACTCACACACACACCAGAGTGGACAAGCGCATCTTTTCTAGAGCTGCTTGAAAGAGTGGGCAAAATGTTTTTTAAAAACACAGTCTTTTTCCAAAACAGATACATTTTATAATGAATTAAATATTGTTTTGAATTTTTCCAGTTTTCACTGAGCTCTTTTTCTCACTCTTCACTTTTTAATGTCTGCCCAGTGATGTAATGGAAAATATCCCTTCTGTCTCACTCTAACTTTTATACAGGGAGGCTTCTTCCCTCTTCCCTTCATTCTGGAAGCACTATGTTTAACGTCCATTCCTGGTGTACAAGATATGAGAACATCAGAGAAGCCTTTCTAGTCTTTATTCAGGAGTGAATTCTAACTCTGTTAGAAAGCTTCTAAATTTTAGAGGAGAAAAAAATATAAAACACTTTAAGCTGTTTCAATAGAAAAATGAAGGGCATATTAAGGAATAAACAGCTGCTTTGACATCACAGTGATATATGAAAAGCAGGTAAAATTCAGCCTAGTTTATTTTTCCTTCTGAGACATGTAGGTGGCTGAAACCAGCTTTTCTAAAGATGACTGAGAAATTTACTTGAAAGTGTATAACCAATAAAGCAGTCTTTTATTAACAAAAAACAGGAAAACAAGAAAAGAGTTTTTAGGGTTTCTTCAATGCTTGAACATAATCCCTAACTGTGACTTTTGCTCCCAAGGTTGTTTTCAGTATTTTCTTGTACAACCAGCCTGGAGCTTGAAAAGGAACTACTACAATAGCATTAAGCCTCAACATGGTGTGCATTAATAACTGACTGGTGCATACCTTGGATTTGTTGCATTAGGTAAGAGGATGAAAGCACAGTGCCTTCTCTTTTGCCCACCCAAGAAGCATGCAGACAGCTTAATAGTACATATCCTAAGGAGTCTAATTACTGCCACAGTGGAATTATTTCTTATTTTGAAAAAAAAAAAAAAAAAAAAAGAAAGCTGTGGATTTTGTTCTTTTACGCTCTTTTAAAAAACATTCTTGTATGTCTTTTTTTTTTCCCCAGAGCTCCTTTCTGCTCTATAAAGTGAGTATCAGCAAAGACATGTCAAGAAAATAAGAACAGACTAACTATACATGCCTCCTTCTGTGCTATTCAAAATACACATTTGCTAATTAACTTGCTTAACATTTCCTAAAATTCTTATTCTCTTTACTTATTTCCGTGGAGGCAGTAGCCTTTCCAACAACAGTTACTGGCCTCAATAAGTTTTAGCTTATATTCCTTTGTAAAAATAGACAAAACTTTTATTACTAAGGTACTTCTGTTACTAAACAAAAAAATCCCCAAAACCAAAAACCACACAAAACCCTAGTAGTAGCTGAAAACTCAGAACTGGTTGCTGAAATAGCAACAGAGCACTCTAAAATGTTGCCATTTTTCCCATCCTACTGAAAACTCTGCCCTCTCTTGAGCACCCATCTAGTTTTCTACCACATTAATGTCCTCATCCCTCTGATAATTATTTGTGTCTTGAGTTGTGTAAGGGAGTGCTGTGGACTAAGACTGGGCAGGAGAAGCAACAGCCCTGCAGGTATCCGGATGAATCCTTTTAAAATTAGTGTAAATGTAAAATAATGTCCTCTGCCTTCTGAAGAAGGGATTCATTGGCATATGTGGCCCCACTGCTTTCAATATTCTCCTCAAAAACACCAGGCAATGGGTATGAGAATTTCTCAGCCCATTAGTGAGCAGTGGGATGTCAGGGTATGGTACAGGGAGTGGGAGTTTAGTTCATAGTCCTGCAAGGTAAGCCCAGATAATTGGTCCAACTGAAGCTTTAAAAAGTCAATATTTTTACCTAGACAATAATGGTAACTATTTCTAATAGCTCTTTAAGGAGCATATGACAGTCAAATCTTAGTAGCACTGCAGACAGGAGAGAAAAATAAAGCCAAAACCAAATAGTTCTGAAGGTTTCACATTGCCACAACACCCACCTGCAGTGAAAATGCTTTTCTAGTGTGCTGTGCCAGTCTGCTTACTGACTTTCACAGGTTAAGCTCAGTTTTTAAGAATTTGCCAGATTAGATCTCAGTTTAGACAGACCACAGGCCAGTTTATTTTTCCAGCCTTTAACAGTAGCATTAGCCACAGCTCCTCAGCCCTGGCAACAGATTACCACACCTATAATTCTTTTCATTAGCTCTAACTGATCTGCCATGGGCCCAATAACAGCCTGGTCAGGAAGTTTCTGACAGCTCCAGCATCTAGATGATTTCTGAATCAAACAGGGAAAGAAATATAATTGCTTTTACCTTAGTAGGTAGCAGCAATCCTTCTTTTTCTACTGTGGAAGAAGATTAAAAAACACAGGACAACAATTAAAAAACAAAAAACAAAAAACCTCAAACAACACACGAAAACAACCCTCACCCCCAAAATGTACATCCAAACAAACAAGAAATGCAGAAGAGGTTATTGACACAAAATAATCAGGGAAAAAAAAAAAAAAACCTCCCTTCCCCTCACTCCTCTGAAAACTGCATTTTTAAAAGTAACACCGAAAAAACACAAAAATAATATTTTCTTACTTTACGTAGGATCATGCCCATGTATATTCCTTGTATTACATGATGCATGGGTGTGGCAAAGAAATAAATTATTATCATTCCTTTGGCGTCTTTGGATTTTTTCCTCCTTAAATAAAGCCCTAACAATAGGAATAAAATCTTCAATGGAGGGAAATATTCAGAAAATATCAGAATGAGAAGAAATCAGGGTTAAGTATCCTTTCACATTTCTATTAGCCTTTCCACCTGTGTGAGTATATACCACCTTGGCCAGCCTTGCACTGATTTACTGTGGAGAATTTATGCCTTTGGTCAGAGTAAGTTAAATTAGTAGCAGGGCTACATAACAGCCTCACAACAAAAGCTATTCCTTCCATGCTTGTTGTGCTGCAAGTTCACACACTTACACTCCTCCCCCCACAAAACAAACAAACAAGCAAACATCCCAATCTTTTGATAAATCTTTGCATATGCTATTCTTATAAATGGATGCTTATATTTTAGGAGGAATTGAAATGTATTCGAAACAAGGCAGAAATGGAAGGGGGAGAAATAAGTTTCTCACTACAAAAAACCTTCAATAAGCTCATGTACATTGCTGTGGTATGCACTTCGCCAGTTACATTCCTGAAGGTTTTGAAAAATGTGACTGGGAGTTTTTAACAGTGCAGTGTTTGCAGTTAATCATCAGCAACTTAAAAAGACATTGACATCTGTTGTCTAGAGAGAAAAAGAAAAATGTAGGGGGGAGAGTAGGCAGGGGGGGCTGAAAATTAAATCAGTTTGAATCCTCTTTAGTGTTACAGTCAATAGCAGGAAATTTGCTCTCAGAAAAATGTGGGGTTGTGACCCTCTGTGTTTCAAGACATCCTAATTTAGCTTGATCCTTCATGCTCTCTGCTCCTCCTACTTGTACCCTAGAGGCAGGTTTTCTCCTACTGAGAAAGAGATTAAGGGGGAAAGTGCTGAAAGAGGGAGGTAGAGAAAGAAAATAAGACAGGAATAAACTGGAACTGAAGTCCTGAAATCTAAGAGATTATTAAAATTCAATCATTCTGCAGCGAAACTTATTTTTATGCAGACACCAACGACTTCTTTGAACTGCTATTGAAAGGTAACATGAAAATTTTTTATTAGTGTTTGAGACCATGTTCTGAGGACACCAGAGAGAGCTGGTTTTGACGTATACAAGTGGTGCTCACACACTATATAATGAGTATATATCTACCAAGACTCTTTACTTCATCTCAGTTTGGACCACACTAGTGAATCAACTTCCCAATTAAGTTGCAAACTGTGCAGGTTATGAGACAGCTGATGGATTGTAGCTCCCTAGCAATTAGTGAAAAAAAAACAATGCTAATATAGAAAATGTTAAAAAAATATTAATCAGCTGTTAATACAGCTCCAAACCCATTAACTATAGTTGTGTTGCTTATCCAAGTGGTGTATGGTCACAAGTAGCTCACTTTCCAAGCAGAATATACCATTATGTGGCTGAGTAGAAGATCCCCAGCCCATAGAGCAAACAGAACAAGGGGGAAGGTGGAAGGGAGGGAGGTGGGTGAAACCTCAACTCTGCTTTCTTTTCCCAGTCACTGGCTGCTCAGAGCAGCTCTCAAATCACACCCTCTATGCAGTCCATGGGAACTCAGTAGAAACAGAAATCCACTGAAATTTCAAGGGCCGCTTCAAGGTTGGGCTGGAGATGAGGTCTCATTCTTCACTCCCAAAAGCACACCAACCAACAAGGATTTCCATGCACAGCACCCAGTTGCTCATCTGTCTGTGCCTGGGCTCCTTGCCCAGTTCAGCACATGTTCCTGACTCTGTCCTTCCAGTTCTATCCCAAGGAAAGATCCAGGTGGACTAGACAGCTAGTGTCCCACTTTAACAGTGTGGCATGTCCCACATGACCCACAAAGGCAGCAGGTCTCAGGGCTCCAGCAGGTTTTATCTCCTGCCAGGGTCCCACTGCCCATGCAGCACTGACCTCCCCAGCAGTGCTGGTGTACACTAGCACGTTACAGAGGAAGTAAGAGGGGCTGGAGTGACCCACCTGAGTCCAGGTTTATAAGATCTGATCAAAATGCATTTGTGGTATGACCTGAAACTCCACAAATTCAGCAGTTGTCTTGCTACAGATGCTAAAGATCTTTGCTTCAGGTTCCTAAAAAGCATCATCGATTGCATTGAAGTTACTTGACACATGACAATATTCACCTAGAAAATATTCCAGAGCTGGGCATTTCAGCTTGTGAGAAAACACTGATATCAGTGTGTGTGGGGATCATCTTCCCCAGTTAATCATATTCCAAATTGATAAAGATAAATTATAAAATAGGATGTCCTTGATTGACAGCTTTGCTATCTAGTCAGAGAAAAAAAAATCAAAAGAGGACAGTTTGGATCAAAGATTAAATTGTTCCTATTCATAGATTCCTAGATTTTTACATCTGAGAGGGGAAAAAGAAAAAAAAAAAAAAAAAAGAAAAAAAAAGGGGAAAAAAAAAGAGAGAAACCACACACATTTATCTAGACTAACCTCCCACATAAAATGACCAAAAAAAAAAAAAAAAAAAAAAAAAAAGAAAAACCAGAAAAAAAACCCCACATTTTCACACAGAACTGCTGCATAACCATCAATGTAGTTTTAGAAAGACATCCCATTTCAATTTATATCATTCAAGACAGGAAAAAACTGGTTTCTGCTTAAGTAATTTCAGTATTAAAAACATGCTCTTGAATTCAAGTCTGAATTTAAGCCTCCTGCCATTAAAAGTCGATCTGCTTTAATCAAGAGTCCTTGATACATCTTGACATGCAAAGACAAGAGAAAAAAAAATCCCCCTTTTCCCATAGAAATGCAAAAATCATCCTATACCACCAGTAGAGCTTTAGATAAAACATTCAAAACTGCTGAACTGTGTTCAATTCCAGTAATCACTTTTCAGTTTGAAAAGCAAACAAAATGATATTGGGAATATGAATTCTGTATCAATTGGAAATTAGTTTTATTGTATCTCTATAAAGATAAAAAAAGTTTCCTGAATCTGTGGAGTCTAAGAAATCTGTGGCCTCTTCCAGTAAAGTAAAAAATTGTTGTCTGCAACACATTGTAGGAAGTGTCAGCTCTTGCCAGCACATGGCATATGGTGATCTTCCATTTTTTGAAAAATAAAAGCCTTAAAACTATTAGATACACTTTTTCACATCTGATATAAAGAAGTGATTTGAAAATTTAAAAATAAAACAACACATTTTTCCTGAATATTTTGGAATTAGATTTTTAGTTTGCTCTTGGCCAAAGCAGTTTGCCAAACTTACAATTTATTTGAATCAGCTTATCAGCGAGGGAATATACAATTTGGAAGGTTCTCTCCTCTATAATGGCACTTAATCATAGTAGGCACATAATTAACAGTTACTCTTTGATTTTATTTTCATACAAAGAGTTTAAAACTATTTCTTCTCTTACATCTTCAGCAGACACTGATACTTTTCATAAATATTCATCCTGCATGCTCATACATATTTAATTAATATTAATTGTTTGTTTGTTTTAAACATAGATTTTCCTTTAGGTGTCATGACTAGACAGGAAGGTATAGAGAAAGGTGTTTGCATGGGAAAAAAGTGAAGAAAAGCTTTCAAAGGGGCAGAAGTAAAAATGAGTGTCTAAGGCAACACATTACTTCCTAGATTTTGGTAGAACAAACACCTCTCTCCTTGTGATAGCATTTTTGGGAAGGATGCATATTTGCCCCGTATTGTTGCCCTTTGAAACTCCACTGGGAGCTTAAGGATATCTTGTCACAGCTACATCATATCCAGTGAGCTCAGAATGTCACAGGCACATAGATAATATTCAATTTTATTGGTCAAAGGAAGCTGGGAGTAAGAAAAAGATTCTTGTACCATCAGGAAGAGATTAGGACAGGGGAGAGGATAGGACGTCTGGGTTAAAGGATGAGAAAATAAGGCTTACTGCCCCTGAAATTAGTGAATACCTTGATTTCTTAGTGTTGCAGTTTATTTGCACAACTGGAAGCTATCCTTTGCTGAGCCCTGTGTGTGAAGAGGAACAGGAGAAGAAACAACAGGTCACTGAACAAAGAGGCAGCCAGTTCACAGAACAGCCTAGAGGTGGCTGTTTTCCCTTTCATGTGGGTTGAAATACCACCAGCCCAGCAAAAGATGAAAAGTAGATGAAATTCACTGGACACCCTTTTGCAGACTAGGGTGGTGCTTTCTAACATCATTTATCATGTCAGGGGACCTAAATGCTTTCCAGTTGCATTTCTGTTCACTGATAGCAACATTCAGGAGCACACTGGAAAACTGGAGACTAGTGCCAATTATCTGTGGGTATAGATCCACACAGCCTGTGTTCAGGTGTGCTACAGGTTCCCAGACATTTACACTGGCCATCTCTGGGCATTAATAACACCCAGAAGTAGTAGCTGCTGCAGAAAGCCATGTGAGGGCATTTGGACCCAGCCTGGATGCTTCAGCACCAACCTGCTCTATCCCAAAGTGGGACTCCCAGGAAGCCACCAGGTCTGCTTAGTGCCAGCTGTGGCTAGAACTAAAGCTGGGCCCATAAATCCCACCAAAGTGCTGGACTGGCCATGCCACTCTCTTCATCTCATGCTCCCCCTCACTCTGTGATTGGAGTAAGCTCACTGCACAAACCACAGCCCAAGTAAATGGGCATGAAAATCCTGCAAGAGTCAGCTTGGTATGAAAGCACATAGCAGCTCCAGGCTGGCCTCATGAAAAGCCCCTCCAGCATCATTGTTATGTTGCCTATTGTTCATATTCCATGTGTTTTTTCTAATGTATGAGTTTTCCCAAACCTCCATTACCTAAAAAAATGGGGTTGTCAAGATCACTGACAGCTGTGTTAGCAGAAAAATAATATGGGATGCAGCTCCTTCATGTTTCTGGACTTCAGTCAGCTATTAAGCATTGCCAATTAAAAAGAAACTTTCTCTTGTGGCAAAATGATCATGCAGCCCTCTACTGTGAGGCTTCATACACTTTCTTTTCAATATCTGGTACCAGACATTCTTCTGAAATTCAGAGGTAGCATTCAGTATGGACATTGTTATAGAAATTTTAGAAGAAATCCAGTATCTTTCCATGGAAAATTTAAGGTTTTTTAATCTGTTAGTTTGTTTGCTTTTAAGCAAGTCAGAGGACAAATCAATATCTCTGTTCCATGTGTATCTTCCACATTCATTCACACAGTATACCTACTATGTAAGATTTGAAAATTACTGGCTATGGATTAGAGATGAATTTACAATTCATTTTTGTTGCCAAAAATAAGTTAAGTTTTAGAGGATGGAAGCTACACCGGAACCTTAAATAGGTCAATTCAGGCCATATTTTTTCTATACTTTTGGTTACTATAGTTGCATTTAGAATATTTAGAGCACTTTGGGTCTCTCAAAATGAATATCTACATTGCAAAGACAGGAAATGCTCAGCTAAAATGATGCCTGTAAGGTGAATATTAACAATTTTCTTTATTTTTTGAAACAGACATTAGAAAAAGTAGTTGCCATGAGAACTCTTCTGTTCCATACAAAGAGAATTGTATTAGGATTGTGAAGTCAAACACTTAGAAGCTAGAAAATGGCAAAAGTAAGCTCACCTTTTCAACCTTCATTATGTTCTTCCCTGAAAATATCTTTAATTATATGATAAATGGGGTTTTTTTCCAAGCAAGCCCCTCCCTTATTCACCCTGTAAGGTGAAAGGTGTTCTCTATACATGCAACTATTTAATCTGTTTTTATCCAAATCATTCATGCTTTCAATACATTTTACAAGCACAAGGTTGAATACATAATATTTTAGTTCCAGTGAAAGGCTTCCTAGATGTCTGCACTGTAGTACTACAAAAGAAAAGAAAAAACAAACAAACAAACAAAACAAAACAAAACAATACCAGTACTCACAGTTTTCATATCCTAGCACTCAATTTTAAAGTGAGTTGAAGTTCAGTGACATTCAGGTACAATTCCTCTCTGATACCCTAATATTCCAAACCATCTGAACATTTACAAAAGTTGCAAAGAAAAAATAACATTGCAGTTGTCAATTATTTAAAGGTTTTTGTGCTAGGAGGCTACCTATACAATGTTTATAACCTTTCAAAAGAATCAGTATATTTACTTCTAAGACTGCTGCAGACTAACAAACAATTTCTCATTCGAGGCCCAATTGATTGTCTTCATGGGGAGCTCATGTAAAGTAAATGTTGGTTTATCCTTATATTCAGTCCCCTAATGTCTTCTGAATTATCAGTGAAGATATGGCAGAATGATATCAACGATCTGCATAACAATAAAAAAGCAAATATTTTGTTCACATCTAACAGATGAAACATGAGTCATATTGCCTGGAGTGGCATGGGTGGAAAATGCGATTAAAAACATAAAAGTGAAAGGAAAAGAGAATAGCAAAAGTAGATTCTGGTTTACAGCTATTAAAGTGCATGAATATTACTAGAGTTACTGCACTTCAGAAAGTCTGGTTTGTGCCTCTGAGATTCCAAAGCCCTCAAACAGCAATAAACTCAATATTGGATATAAAAACACATGCATAATATTCCCACCTCAAATTGAACAAGCAAGAGAAAATTTTCATAATACCTGAGAGAAATTATATTTAAAAACTTGGTACTTACCTACTTCAACAAAAAATATAAAAGTTGTGGGTTTGTGTTTGTTTGGGGTTTTTTTTCCACTTTTGCAAATAACAAAACAAGCTAAAGGCTCCCAAAGTTATGATCTATCTGGTTTTTAGATAGTAGTGAGTTCAGCCTTGCGTGCATCAATGGTTTGATGCATTACAAGAGTACAATTTTTCTGGGCAACATAGATACAAATTCGAACTTCCAAATGCACAGAAAAATTCACAATGGTTTAATTTATGTACTTATTTAATTGCAAGTATTATGAAGGCTAGCTGATTCACTTCTGTCAATACTCCTATTTTACCTAGAAATATACAACATATATCTCCACCTTTTCCTTCTCTTTCAGCAAATGAATCTCCCAAAACCTCGTATTTGCCATTTCTGCTTAGGAAAAGAGGACAAAACCCTCTTGCTGTCTCCTGCTGGTGAAGAGTCAGTAACAGCTCATTAACATCTGTCTTAGTTTAAAGCAGAGCCCAGGCTGCAGGAATGTATTCAAGTAAACCACCAGTGCGATGACCCCCAGATGACCACGGAGACAGAGACAAGTGCTGTATGGTGCAGTGTATACAAAGCAAGATGTTTTGCTTAGATATCCTAATAGGAGACCAGAGCTCCTCACAGACAGCTTGAAAATTGCCTCTGTATTACAAATATTACCTTTCTCTGAAAGGAAAATACATCAATTTTATGCAGCTGGAAAAGCAGTTAAGTAAACCGAAGAATCTAGTAAAAAAAATACTGTGTTTAGGTCCTTGTTTCTTACTCCCTCTTTCCTCTCTGTTACTAAAGCTTTTTTTTTTTTTTTTTTTTTTGCTTTAGTCCACAATAATATGCATTTGTCAAATGGTCATTAAATGCAATTAAGCAATCCTAATCTTATAAAAATTTATTATTGCTACTGATCTGATGACTCTGCTATAATTACTGTAACACACTGTGGTTTGCTCTGAAAACTTATCATTGATTGCTTGCTTATTTTGCCATTTAGGTACAAAACCCCACCACAGTCAATATCCCAGTCTCAGTGAGGTCAGTTTGTAGACTCATTGTCTTGTCAAGGAGGAGAAATATGAGTTAAATGCAGTCCTGTGTTGTGTGCCACTTAAAGAGCAGCATGGAACTGCAACCCAAGAAATGTTAGTTCTTCCCAAAAATAAAAATATGTTGTCCCTGACCAGTGTTTTTGACCTTGGGAAGGCAAACCAGTAGCCATAATGTTCCTACATAAGACAAAAGAACATTTTTTCAAATTTTGTAAGATCTACTTATGAGCAAGGAAAATACAGGACTTCAGGAAGAAAAACCTAAATCTGAATATTCTGATAGGTCTTACTGCTCCAGCATGATGTGAACTGTGAGTTGCAGCAATCTAAGAGTGTACTGCCTGTCAGCTGGGCAGTGGTGACCTTCCATGGGTAGGTTTGCTGCCTGCTCCAAGCCTGAGATTAAATTTGGTTGTTTACATGGCTGCAAAAGCTGATTTGTGGATATCTTGTCTACTTGCCATATCCTAGCTTCTAGTAGAGGCTATTTGGCTTGCTCTGCACGTTGTCTGCAAAGTAAAATCATTTTGATTAAATGTATGATTTTTTTAAACCAAATATTTTTTACTCTTTTAAAATCACAAGGTTGCATATATATGCTATATATATGCTATAGCAAACGACAGGTGCTTTGTTGCTATGAGGAGTTATTTACTTTCATAAAGAAAATCTACTCTGTTTTTATAAAAAGATAGTGCCAGTTGCACCAAAATAAAGCAGGGCCATTCCCTATTAAATATATTACTATACATGAATGCTTCTCAAATTTTGCTTATTAAAAAAAAAAAAAAAAAAAAAAAAAAAAAAAAGCCACCACCAGAAAAACCCCAACAAAACAAAACAAAAAAAACCAAACCAAAACAAAACAAAAAACACCATAATCCTACCAAAAAAATAGTCTCTCCTTCTCATTAAGTATCATAAATAATGAAGGGGAGGGACGTTGTCCCCACTCTTGCTGTTTTCAGGTAGAGTAAGTCAGAAACTATTATTTGCTTAGTATAATTTTTCATCCTCCATTGAACAACTTACATGACCTTTAGTGTAGGTTCTAAAGCTCAGTTGCCTATTCATTAGGTTGACAAACTTGTCAAAACCCTGCAGAACTATGTCAATTATGTCAAAAATGCTTACAGGTGCCACAATGTGTGTCAGCACTCAAATGACTCCTGTCAGCCATTGCTGAAATTACAAGAAACCCTTCTGGGGACAAAAGGAAGCTGAGGGAAAGGAGAGAATCCCACTCATTTTATTGACACTGGTCACTCTTTCACACTAGTGAGGGTTGTCGCAATTCCTCCTTTGTCTGCAGCACTGTTCTTTAATGAAATGAGTAATTAGTTGCCTCTCAAAAAAGAACCTCGTGGTGGTGATCAACATCCATTTGAACACGAGCCAGCAGTGTGCCCAGGTGGCCAAGAAGGCTGATGGCCCTGTGACCTGTATCAGCAATAACGTGGCCAGCAGAACCAGGGCAGTGATCGTGGACAGTGATCAGCACTGATGAGGCTGTACCCCAAATCCTGTGCTCAGCTCTGCTCCCCTCACAGCAAGAAGGACATGGAGGGGCTGGAGCGAGTCCAGAGAAGGGCAATGGAGCTGGGGAAGGGTCTGGAGCACAAGTCTGATGAGGAGCAGCTGAGGGAGCTCAGGTTGTTTAGCCTGGAAAGAAGGAGGCTCAAGAGAGACCTTACCACTCTACCATAACCTGAAAGGACATTGTAGTAGGGTGAGGGTCAGTCTTTTCTCCCTGATAACAAGAAATAGAACAAGAGGAATTGGCCTCAAGTAGTGCCAGAGGAGGTTCAGGCTGGAAATTAGGAAAAAATTCTGCACTGAAAGGGTGGTCGAGCATTGAAACAGGCTGCCAGGGAAGTGGTAGGATCACTACCCTTGGAAGAGTTCAGGAGGTGTGTGAATATGGCACTCAGAGACATGGTTTAGTGAGGAACATGACAGTGCTTGATTAAGTTAAAGTCACTGATCTTAGAGTTATTTTCAAATCTTCATAATTCTATGTCAAGAAACTAATATTTTTACTGTAGCTTTCCCAGCAATATATTTTTTAAAAAACCCATCAAATCAATCAACCAAAACAAATCTCTGCAGCTTAGATAAAAATTGATTAAAAGTATTAATATACACTGAAATTTCCTTAAAAACCCTTTTCCTGCTTTGTAGCAAGCAACATTCTTCAGTGTTCCTCAAAATCATCAAATACACGTATATTGCCATGTAGATAGGAATCTACAAACTGTAAAAGTTTCCCTCTGCTCTCATTCATTTGCTGCTTAGTTGTTTCTCTCCCTTTAAACCATCAATAAAGAATTCATGGAAATAAACAGTATCTCAAGGAGAAAGAGCAGATGCAAACAAAACAGTTTATATTGGACAGTAGGTAGCAGTAGTAATTCTCCTTGCCTATTTAGACTGCCCTGAACTACTACCTAACTAAACATTCATGTTTTCTTTCTCCATAAAACCTTTCCAGTAAATGACAGAGCGTGCTTTACAGGCCAGTTTGGTGACAGCAGAGAGTTTATAATGTCACTGGCAGAAGAAAGTAACTAGATGAACTGCCCTAGAAATTTTAGATTAAATAAAAACCAGAAGCTGCTGGGTATTAAGTTTTTGGGTTTTTTTTTCCTTCCTATAACCTTTTCTCCAGAAGGTGGCTTGTTCTTCTTTGTCTCATTTGGCTCACTAGAGCACCTGGTAGGGATGAGGGCTCCAAAGGGCTTGATATACAATGAATACGATACACAACAGTGAGCAGCAAAGCATATCCAGAGACTTAAGACTTAAAAACTAATTATATAGCAGGGACAAGCAGAGATAGGAACACAGCAGGAAATAAGCAGTTTGCCAAAATTTCCTTGGCATGCTGTTCCTTTCCATCTTTTACAACAGAAAAAAAAAAAAAAAAAAAAGAAAAATCAGCGTACTGTTAGCATTTTTCACCCACCGGTCTCAAGGAGCTTTAGAGACATCATTGCTATTCCCAGCTTTTGTATGTTGGGAAAAGAAAGTATGTGACTTGTCTGAGGACTCACAGTGACATAATGGCAGAAGACTCATGAACATTGTATATTGCACCAAGTATCCTTCATATTGCTTTTCCTTTGTTGTATTTTGGTGGGTTTTGGGATTTTTCATAAATAAGCAACTGTTACTTTCACCTTCCTCACTCAGTTGTTGCCTTTACTTTGAGGAGCAGACCAAAGGACAGTAGATCCTATCCCCAGTCCTGCTACAAAAAGGGGCTCTAAATTTAAAATAAGCACACAAGAGAGATTCCTTCCACATAGCAGTGCTATAAACATACATGGGCCTGGCTGTATCTCTCTCTTTTAAGAAAAGGAGCTGGCTTATGTCCTAAATTTCCTCATGAGGACCAAATACTACAAGTTACAGCAAGTGCATAGATCAGACTAGTAACTTTTTCATGGAAAGGATAAGAAAACTGTGCCTGGAAAGCCTAGCAGCTACACTTCTGGATCCCACATGCAACTAGATTAGCATCATACCTAAGTAGAGTTGCAAGCACCTGTAAAACATTTCCCATTCACCTCAGCATAGGACTTTGAATAGAAAAATAAAAGCCAACTGGGTTCAGAGAGAGATGTCTTAAAGCTCCAATTTTTTGAGAGAAAATGGATTTGCTCCACATATTTGCAAAACAAATCTTAAGAAGGGCTCTTAATTTAGTCTCTCCCCAGTTTTTGAAATATTTGTAGCAGAGTTTTGAGTCATTTTCATCTATGTAGTGAAAAATACATAGATATAAATGCACAGCACTTATAAATTCAGCGCTAAATGAAGCAGGAACTTCATATACACTGGGTGCCCTGAGGGTTTACCCCTCTGACCATGCAAAGACACACAAAGGCAGGCAAGAAGCCACCCTTCCCAAGTATCAGACCTGGGCATTGCAGGAGCACAAACATCTGCAGTAACACTGTGAGCACAGCAAATGACAAATGCTGACAGTTCAATGAATGGCACAGAGAGCAAGGAGCTAAATGATGCACTCGGCAGCTGAAGGATAGTCAAGACAGCCATTAAAAATAAAAAATTACTACCTTAATACATTGTGTCTTCACAAGCAAGTACTTGCCTTTGTCCCTGTTGAGACTTAAAAAATCTACTGAAACAAACAGCTAAGAGTGGAAGTCACACAACACTGAGCAGTGGTATCCTGATAGGTTCAATCATAACTGAGCAGAGATGCATGCCCAAATGAGGGATTAAAAACTAGAATGAGATTTTTTTTTTTTACTAGAAGGCCTTCCATCTCATTCTCACAATGCTATATATATATATATATCTTTTTTTTTTTTTTTTTTTTACTAGAAAGAAACCAAAAATAATATTTGGAGCTCTCCAGCTCCATATTTTGATTTTTAGTCACAATGTGGTTTGCATGGAGGATCACTCCATTCCCTGCAGCAGCCCCACTCACTTAGTACTTCAAATATCTTACAGTAACTGCTTGGAGTAAAGAAGCAATGAGTTCCAAAAGTTCCTACCGACTCTTCTTCAGATGTGCTGGTATGGGCCTTTCTCAATCCTTCTACTGGAATCTTTGTGCTTTGCCTAAAAAAAGTTATACAAACATTAGGTCAGTGAAATATAGCACCACAGATTACAGTTATGGCCTCTGTAGAGCAGTATAAAAGTTTCAGTTCTTGCTTGGAGCAAGTTTAAAGGATTATGTCAAACACAACAGCTAACAGAAGGACTGAGCAAGCTATAGCTCAGAGCACTCATGGGGCTGATGACTGGAGCACTTTGCTCTCCTCCAGATATTTTTGGGATACAGTTTCATTCATCAGTTCAGATGCAAGAACACGCAGATTATAGCAGAATAGTAGTAGCTGGTGAAAAAAAGGAAAGTAGACACATATTATCCATTTTATTCCATATTATCAAATCTTCTGAACACTCAGAAGCAAAATTCTATGTTACTGTGAAATCATACTGATGGAAAATTTTAGATAGTTTAAGAGTTAAATTTTTCATGTCTCCAAGTGTGTCAAAAAACAAACAAGGAGTCATAGAACTTAAACGTATGAATTTAGTCTGTACTGATAAGCACATTTTGGAGGATATGTGGTGCCAAAGTCCTTTTATGTATCTAACCTTTTTTCTTCTGTAGTGCTATTGATTTACCTAGACCTACCCCTGAGTAAAAGTACTACTCTGGGTAAGATTATTATAATTTGACCTTTAAAGACAATTTCAGAACATCCTAGTTCATTCAATTTTATAAGTGACATTACCTCCTATCACATATTACAAATGCTCTTAGAAAATATTAAAATGAACAGTGGATGTGTTAAAAGAGGCAACAGAGCACCTAATGCACCTTAAAACATAACTACCTCACAAAAATGTCTTCAGTCATATTAACATCCATAAAAGAAAAAAGCAGTGCTATGAAGTCCTTTTCTTCTAATGCATATGCTTCCCAAACTGTTGTGAGGGAAGGCCTGGGAGCAGATCCTGTGGTGGTTTTTGGCAGGTTTTGTAGACCAGTAAAACAAACGTGTTCCAGAAACCAGTGCCTTCCTGTGTCTAGCTCTAGGGCAAAGTCCAGATCTGAACAAAAGGTCAGCAAAAGCCTCCCTTTCTTGTTAATCTTAATAAAACCCAATCAAAATACAAAATATTTTGTTTTTTACAGATGAAGCTAAAATGAATTTATGAATTTCACCTGTAATATGAAGTCCAGTTAACAAGCCTATTTGAAACTCACATGAAGAAAGCAAGGAACCAGGGTTGCAGGTAATCCAAGTCTTAGGTAATCAAAGTTTTGACAAAGTAATATAAAAATTCTAAATCTCAGAAACAACATGCAGCATTTTCAATACAATAGTGCCAGTACTAGGCAGATCTTTTAAAAGGTAATATTTTCATTTGAAGTTTTCCAAGTTCATCTGGCTTCTGATAAGGTCTATATTTGACTCTTGCTATCTGCTTATCAGGTTTCAGAGTTTCATTATTAAAACCTGTATATATTTACTGCCTAACTTTGCCTCTTGAGTTAGAATTTTTCCATGTTTTATCACATTTGAAAATATTAATATGGATACACTGTACACATTTATTTGAATGAAAAACCTTTTAGATGTTTTATAATAAGGATCAGAGGAGGAAGGAAACAAACATTTTCAGAAACAATATTCTAATCCAGATAAGAGGCTAACATGTTTTCACCTGAGCTTGACAAATGTATTTTAAGATCACAGTCTCCTACCAATTATAGACAAATTTTAAAAACAGTTGTCTTAGTTCTTCCTTCCAAGGTGCAGCAACTAGAAACAGTTGTTTCACTAGCATTAAGTATTGTTGCACAGGCAGTGATTTTTTTTTCCCAATATATATGATGGCTTTGTTTGAAGTCAGCTTTGTCAGTTTGTTTCTGTAAGACAAATGAGAAGAAATTCAGAATACCTTGATGTTAATTCAGAATTTGGGTCCTCTCCCAAAGTTCACTGAGCACATGCAAATCCATTTCTTTGGTGTATCATCTGACAGATGTGAGAGAGATCATACTGATATGTCATTACATAACTGCAGATGGGCTTTCTCCTCTTTTCTTTTCCACACCTTCTACTAATCATCAATTCTGAATGATGCTAAATTAAGTTCAACCTGGATATATGGATATCCAGCCCTTCTACATTCAAACAAGCTGTGTATGGATGAAAAATAATTTATTTGAGCCATGGTTGTTCTGGCTTATCACATTCTTTTATAATAGCACTTACCACCATTAACCTGGTATTAATACATTTCATTACAAGTTTCTCATTTCTCTTGCTCTGTAACCAATGTCATTATTTTCTTTTCCTTCTTGGCAGAATGCACTGTATTCAGAAGTCTGACACTTGCATATGTTTGGAGGTTTCTCTTTCCCCTCTAAACAATCACCAGCCTTGCAGTTTTACATGCATTTCCTGTGATTTGCTTTGTGTCAAACTTCTTTCAAGACAGGAGGCACCCTTTTAAGTTGAGTTATTCTCATCAAATTTACATCAGGCACAACCTTCTAGCCCTTTGAGTATCTTTATACACCTCTTGATACAAATTTAAGATTTGAGAAATTCACCTTTACTTCTCTGCCTGGAAGAAGGTCCATGTGTGTTCCAGGAGGTGTGAGGTGAAAGCTACCCTACCTGTCTCTTGATTCTGGACTGTCAGGGACTGATTATTTCATCCTTACAAAAGAAAACTCTGTGGGAGTTTGTGCCGCTTAAGCACAGCAGGAAGAGGCCTATAAAGACATAATGACAGAGAAGAATATTTGTCCTTTGCATTATCAATCCCACTGTGTGACAAAGACAGGTAGATCCCTCTACCTCAGGGATAAGAAGAAGGCATGGGAAAAGGTGACCATTTTCTTCTTTTGCTTGTAGTTATCCTTTCACTGTATGACTCTCCTACCTACTGAGATTTTTATCTTCCCTCACATTCAAAGTTTGTTCGGTCCAAGTATTTGTGCACTTTTCCATTCCACAAAATCTCCTTTGTCCACACTTGGAAAAAGCACACACGAGAGGACTAAGCTTGCAAAATGCAAAGAATTAGCTCCATCCAGCAAGCTTCTTTTTTTTTTTTTACTAAAATTAGCTTCTTTAAGAAAATGCATTGTTCTTTATAGCCAAGATGAAGGCATGCTTCTTATCAGGATTCAAATAAATGCACCAGAGAAGCTGATAAAAAGAATTGTCAACTTTGTGAACAGGAAATATTCAAAAGCTTCATGTAACTTTAGGAAAAAGGAAATTATAAAAAATGGGACAGAACTCACAAAACATAGCAGAAATAAATTTTTTAAAGGTGACCAAAAGACTCAAACATTGGAAAAATATTTTCACAGAAACTTTTGAAAATGCTGGTTTTGTCTAATCCAGAATAAAAGAAAACTCCAAGCAGAATGAAATGTCACTTAGGAGAGAAACAACCAGTCCCATTAGTTACCAAAAAAAAAAAAAAAAAGAAGTTAAATCCTTTGGAATTCTGTCAACAATTTAAATGGCTCTATGTGATGACCAAATTCACTAGTACACATCCTTCATTGAATCTGAGAGAACGGTGATGACAGAATTGCTGATGTTCAAAAGCAGAGGATTTAACCCCAAGTATATTTTCATTAGACTTCCATTATGAAAATGACAGCAATGTTTTAAAGAGTGGAGTTTTTTTAATTGAGAAATTTCTGTATTTTTTACCACAGAAGAGGTTCTCTGGAAGGCTATATACCCTAATTAAATGTCACAGAGAAGGGTCATCCATTCTGCTTCTGTTGGCAGTGAAATGGTCTACCAATGCCACAATATAATTTGCATCACTATCATTATTGCTTGTAAGCAAGTTCTGTGATCTTGAGATATAATTAATGTAGATGGAGTTGCATACACATAAAACAGGATTAGCTCTTTTCAAGATGTCTTTGATCCTACTCATAATTAAACCCCACACACCCAAATATAAGATAGAACAGGTTTTCAGGAACATTTGCATAAAGGTCTGTAACTCTGTGGTACATTTCCCCCACAGCCTCCAGAAGACTAATGATCTCGTTTCTCACATTTTGAAATCAATGATTTTTGTGAACAGGTTATGCTAAAATTTTGGGCATTGCTTCACAAAGACAATTAGAATAGTAAAATAGGATTACACATTCTTTTTAGGTCACTGCAGTGATTTTTCACTATTTCAGCATGTCATACATCTGTGGTCGTTCTTAGTCTATCTTTAGTGTAATTTTTTGACAGTTTGCTGCAAATGTTTCATTCTGACTCCTTTGTTGTCTACTTTCACCCTCACCGATTGCTCGGCTGTGACAGCAATGACTACTGATCATGTCTGATATGGGTGAGAGTGGCTGAAATGTGTCTCAAGTCATTGCTAGGGAAGCTTTTACATGTGCCTGAAAGTTTCTTCATTTTTCTTGAAAAGCATATGTTTTATCGTATTTTGAATTCCTGATGTTATGAAGCTCTTTTTGTTATGCTATAGAATGGAAAGAAGTCATGTAGCTAAAAGTACTTCACTTACAAATTAATATACATATCCCATTACTACAATACATATGTTTTTAATGGAAAATAAGTAGGTAATGTTCCTAGGGTGACCTGGAGAGTTGGGAACATACACAATGAAAAGGGTATGACCACATAGGCAGCTTTTGAGAGATGCTTTGCCCTTACATTAGTAGGTGTAATTCACCAGAGATGGGCTTCCTTGAAATGTATATCTGGAATTACAGCAAAAGAGATGCTCATTAACACAAATAACATGCACAAAATCTCTGCCTGCCAGAGTATTCTGACATTAACATCACCCACACAGGCAGAAAGAGCATTTTTCATTGTTTCAGGTTTTTTGTGGATTAAATGCAGTCCACAGAGAGACCATGACTGTATCTGCATCTCATATCTAGCACAGAGCCTCAAACCTGGGTTTATGTGGACTTAAAAAATGTGGCAGCCTTTTGCTAGTCTATTTAGGAAGAATATACCCTCTGCTATGGAAAAATAACTTTGTTGCCATAGGCATTTCTATTAACTTTTATTATAGATGGTATCAAAGTTACCAAATAAAAAAGCCTGTGCTACAGCTGTCGCTTTAGCCCTATTCTGGCCTGTGATTCATCAGAAGGGTCTTTACACTCTCAGGTACAAAACCTTTGTTTTCTTAGTGCTCATATTGCAAAGTACACAGGTTCCTCTGTGCCAGACTAAACGGTCCTTGCTTGATAACTTGAGTGAGCATAAAACCACCAGGAGCACAGAGCACTTGACAGATGCACGGAGCAAACTGCTGGGTCTGACACAGTGCAGTTATCCAGCTTGCTGGCAGCAAGTGTTCCTTTGCAAATATGAGAGAGCTGATCACAGCTCTGGTAGCGTGGGGGTCGCTTCGTGTTGTGCCACAGCCTTTTGTCACTTCTGGCACTGTGGCAAGAAATGCCACTGAGACAAGAGCTGTTATGCTAAAGCCAGTTGTTGCTGTTAGCTAATTAGATCCTCATTCTGCCTGTTAAATTCCAGTAATGCTTCTGTTTGTTTTCATTAAATCAGATATTTTCTTCTGTACAGTATTCACTAAATTATGTGGAAGTGCAATGATTATGCACCCACAGAGGAGGATCAGAACACATCATCTGCCCTGAAGCAGCAGAATAAGAAGGCAGCAAGGTGGGTGAAATTCACTGCTCCCTCCCTCTCCCACATCTACAGTCCGACCAAAACCACAGAAATGTCCCACATATAACAGGTCAATAGAGCTGTAGCCCTCAATATTCCCTGTACTCCAGAACAGACTGAGATCTATCAGCCACCAATTTATTCCTCTCTCATCCTACAGCCTGGCCATAAAATGCAAGTGACAGTAATACAATTTCTGCAGCCTTCTCTTGGCAAAATTATTTTATTCTGGCTTTGATACAAGTTTTAGGATTTAGTCTGTTTTACCATTAAAACAGAGTTTTGAGAATTCCTATTGTATGTTAGCTATTGTATTGTATGTTGTCTAATAAATTGTATGAAAAACCAAAGAACTGAATCCATATGCAAAATCTACAGCAAATTAGATTCAGAGAATAACATGCAAATAATGTCGTGTAGATTTCTAGTGGTATTATAAAACAACTCTTATTTATTCAAACAAATACATTTTCTGGACACTGCGATTAATGTAGATGATTTCAAGCTATATAACTTAAATTTTCAACAAATAAAAAAACAAGGAAAAACCCAAAACAATGCAATCAACAACTACCAATTAAGGACAGATTTTAAAACTGCATGAAAGAAAGAGAGTGAGAAAAAGTCCTTTGATTTCTTAGGATTATTCAACTTTAAAGTACCTTATGCTCAAAACCAAGAAATTATTTTTCTCTTGAAAGTGGAAAAGTTACTGGACATTTTGGCTCCATTTTACCTTGTCAGGAGGTACAATTTGATTATTGTTATGCTTTAGTTTAAGTCAATAAGTGTGCTGACAGTAAAGTCTTTAGAAACAGCAGAGTTACAAGGTGCCACATTCAGTACTACTTTTACTCACTAAGAAAAACCTTGAAGAAGGGAAAGGAAAAATTCTTGGGGACAGCTTCAGTTTATTTTTTAATTCTGTAAAATTCACTGTGCATTTTGGATTAATTATACAAGGAATTTCTAATCTAGGTAAAAGAAATGCAGTAGAATTCATAGAAACTTTAAAACAAGGAGTTCACTTAAAACAATGTATATTTTTTTGTATAATGTAAAATGTTTTTCTCTGGAGGCAGTGGCTGAAAAAAAACCTAGAAATTGGTTTCTTATGGTGTCTGTGGAGTCTGACTATTCTCAAATAGTTTTTAAAATTGTAGATCATGATACCTGCTAAGAAAGAGGTTTCCAAATGCATCTTCCTAGTCCTATTTTTAAACCTAAAACTTTTTTTAAGCAATTACCAGTTTGACTGCATGAAAAATTAACATAAGTAACAATTATTAGTATTGTCAAATTACTCATTGTTGTCTGCACAGTGTATTATATAAACAGTTTTAGTTATCTCATGTTTTCCGGTGTTTCTGCACTCTTTTCTCTATGGCTTTATCCTCCAAGTAGGTGACAGATGGATTTTCACCAAAACAAGACAAGAAGCAGCCATCAGAGACAGCTTGTCTTAAGCAAACTGCAAGAAAATCTGCTGCTGTAGGACTGAGAGATGCACAGCTGTTGTGACAGAAGAGCCATGCTGCATCACATGGCTGAGCTCTGAGTTTGAATCCTGACTCTCTACTGCTTGGTGACTTGCTCTATTATTCAAAAATGTCCACACATGATGCAAAGTGCCACCTGCTCTGGAAAACCCCCCTCAAGGCTGGGGTTGGCTATGGCCACCTTAGAAATAGTGCTTAGCACCATAACCATATATCTTTGCAAGATAGGCACTGCACAATTGTAAAAAAGTATAACTGGGGAGGATACAGCAACCCTTGAATATGCCAAAGGCTTTCTCATGGCATCTCAGATGTATGGTAGCTTCTGTTTTCCCAAGCAATACTGCTAGCTAGGTTACAAGAAACAATAATAAAAGGGTTTGTATTTTCTTCATGATTTTATGCATTTTATTTGTATAATTTTGGACAGCATTTTTTTCTCCATATGTCACTGGTTTAATTTAAGATAACAGTACCTATTCCACTGAAATCTGCTGAGATAAAGCAATTATGTCATGTGGAAGTTCTGTAAACCTGATCCATATATTCTGATCCATAATTTGTGCTCTGCATGCCTGAGTTGGTTTTCACGCTCCAAGATCCAGCCCATTTTATTTGGCTTCTGGTTAACACTTTTAACAGGGATAACTGAAAGCTAGAAGTGCATGAATTTCAACTTCTTTCAAGTTTCATGAACATAAAAATAGGAATATGGCCAGAAGAGCTGCATATATCACTTTTATGCCACAACAGTGCTGTTTTCAAAGCAAATTTGCTGTTTAGTAAAATGTGAACGTGATGACATAGAATTACACTGCTGTAAATGCTTCACAAATGTACTGGGTCCCCAGAAATAAATATGTCCACTTTTTATACTTTGCCCAGCTGAATACAGGCTGCTCATGTTTTTTACCCTGCAAAGTGGCTTATTTTCAGATATTTCACCTCTGAGCCAAACCCAGGCAGAAAGGGAGGAGGTCCAAGGATGTGAGATCTATCCCTCTGCAAAGGAGATGATTGAGTGCAGATCACTTTGCAACTGGAAGGGGAAAGGATGCTGTAAGCTGGGCTTGGATACACAAGGTTGTGACAGCCTAAAGATGTGAAAGGAGGTGAGCAAGGTAACTGTGGGCAACTTGAGATAGATACCAGCTAAAAGAACAACTGACTTGAGACAAAATAGCTGCAGAAATAAATCTTCTGGGTAATCAATCAAGGCAAAACACTAGTCTTCATCAGTATGGGATGTCATATAGGAATCATAGAGGAAGTACTGGGAGTTCTGTGAACTCCAAAATTCTGCTTGACAATCTGTGCTCCTGTAAACAAGCTACTCCAGCTGAAGAAACACTGTGACTGCCATCTCTTATGAAATTAAAAGTGCTTTTCACTTTCAGTTTAAGAAAGATCTTGATAGATGTTATTACCAAAGCTCCAAAATAATAGCAATGCAAAACCTGGGGAAAATTTACAGTCAACTCTTGATGTTTCCAATATACTGGTTCCTTAACTTAATCTGAACAATTCCTGAAATTATAACTGGAAATTTACAGATTTCCATAGTTATATCAAATGTTGTCCTGTTGCACTGATCAGTAAAGATATTTGGACTGAACTTTTAGTAAATATTGCATTAAATTATACATCTTTACATTTCACCAATAGAGGAAAGCAGCTTTTAAGGCAATATATTGTTCACGCACCAAAACTGCATTTAATAGTTTTCTGCTGTATTGTTTTTGGTTCATTAACATTCATACTGTTGTCTGCCACCTCATTTGTTTCAGTGTTTGCTTTAAATTTGCCTTGCTGAAGTAGTTTCACACTGTGCTTGCTCCGCTCATCTGTTCTTTCTATCTGACTAATGTTTTTACTGTATGATCATATTTTATATATTTATGTAGATTCTGTGCTGACTTATGCACATCTCTACACATAGTTATCATTTGGGGCAAAAATCACACAGCCAAAATTCAGTCTTGTGGGTAGTTTTTCGTAAGAATAACAGTCAGATATCCTTTTATCACAAGAGCTGCTTATTGATAATATGTAAGCTGTCCTTCTTCCCCAGAAATTTAATTGCTTAGTTCTAAACTTCCTATGCAGAGCTTGACCCAAAGCTAAAATTAGATTCATCCTCCACTTCAGTGCCTGTCAGAGGAGTTCTGGAGATTCAGGCCCTTGAGACACAAAGGTCTGATTCACAAGAAATTTTTTTGGAGACTTACACAGAGAAGTGTACTTGAGCTTGTTTAGCCCAAATGGAATGTTACTGGACTGCAGAGTTTCAATCAGATGTTGTCTTGCAGTCTCCAGTAATGCCATTGATAACAACTTATGCTGTATACACCTGGAATACATGATAGTTTCTCAAGCAAAATATATTTACTACTTTGCACAGTTCAGAGGTATCAGGATATTCTTACCACCTGCAGTGACACTCTTTCTTGCTCTTCATGGATCAAAATGTTGTGAGAAAGAAAGAGATAAGGCTCTCCTGACTTATACCAACATCTAGATCCTGCCATCTGTTTACAGCTGGTTTGTGTAGCTTTGCAGGAAAAATGTGGAAGAGAAAAAGGCTTAGGTGATGAATATTCTCCAAGCTCCTGGAAATCCCTCAGTAACACTGGCAGAGCATATTGGCTTCTTCATCACCCTTTGGCTACCTATTTGTGCAATCAATGACAAGAAGGGTATTGACGACAAAAGAGTCTAGATAGAGATGTCAGATCCTATCCCTTTAGCTCAGACTCTTAAATAACATGCAAGAACTTAAATTTCCAATCTTCACAATAAGAGTTTTTATATCAACCATGTAAACCAAGCATCAAATTTTTCAGTCAGTCTTGATAGATCAAATGTATTGAAAATTTAAAAAGTAGTCTGTCCATCTGTATCCTACTGTCCTGAACTGGTTCATAGTAAAAGCATTGGATGAGAGTCTAAGTCTTCAGAAAGACATTTAAGATAGCTATCAGTTAGTACCAGTAAGGAAATAAGTCAAATGTTGATTTAGCCTAAGGGAAGAACTAACATTATGAATCTTTGCGTAAATCAGTTATTTCCAAATAAACTGAAATCTGTCCTAGAATACTTTGAGCATAATAATTTCAGGACACTTCATAGTGTCCTGCCCACCTTTGCCCAGGCTTTCTCCAGGACTCAGCCTGTCAGGAGCTGTCAGGAACCAGCACCTGCTCTCAACACAGAGGCATGAAATAATCTCTAAAACTGTGTAAGGGAACAGGTGATAGCCAACATGCAATTGTCAAGAATGTATCACATTAAAAAAAAAAAAAAATCTCATTTTGTTATATAATGGGCAACTATGCTTGCAAATAAAGGAGAAGCAGTAAGTGTCATATGTTGTCATCATTTAGGCTTTTGACATAAACTGTGTCATCCACAGAGCCAAGCTGGGAAAACATGGGTGACTTACTAGATAAAGCCTAGTTGAACAACTGTAGGAGAACCCTAGCTGCTAGGAAATTCTCAAAATGCAAGGATAGATCTGGCAGGGTGGAGAAAAGGGTCTGCCATTATTCTGGTTCTGTGGAACACTTTCATTTGACAGCCAGGATGAGGGAATAGACAGAATGCCTGTTTCCCTTTCAGATGACACAAGTCTAGCAGGAGCAGTGAGTGTAGTAGAGACCAGAATTCTAACTCTAAATTATTGTCCTAAACTTAAGAAATTATTTTAAAAAAGAAAAGTTTAAACTAAGTGGGGGAACCACCACAGAAATACGAGGTGGGGAAAAGCTAGCTGGGAATTTTTCCTTCCAATAATTCAGGGGTTGCAGGGCACCATGCTGTTTGAAAAGTACTTGCAGAACAAGAACCTTTCCTGCAACCAAAGTGCAAGTTGGTACAGTTTTCTAGTATATGGATATTTACCTAACCCTGTAATCCTTTCATTCAGTTCAGCCAGTAAACTCTGTCCTCTTTGGGGACTACACAGCTAGAAAGAGGAAGATTCATCAAAAAAAACAGTCAAGAAGACTGAAACAGCAACAATCTAGAAAACATTACTGAGGATAAGCTGAAAGAATTGACACTGTGAGGCTAAAGGAAACAAAATGAAAGTCTTACACGGATGAGAAGATAAGCAGAAGAGAAGACATCAGAATAGGCTTCAACTGTGCAAAGCCAAAAGCAAAGAGGAAAGATATCAATTGCTTGTTATGTTTATTGCAGGCATAAAAGCTACAGAGCCTGAAGAGCAACAAGGAAGAGGTTTTTGAGCCACTGGAAGAACCAGTAGGACAAAGAAGGCCCTGGAATAGCATGCCCATGAGAGTTACGGAACATCCATGACTACAGCACTTTGTAAGCAACAGCCACAATTACTCCCTGGGAAAGACATAATTACAGCTGAATTCAGTCTAAAATAAACAAAGAGACTACATATGACCTTCTGGACACTACCAGGTTTTTTTTGTTTTTTTCATTAAAATCAAGTGGTAGAAGATCAAACATGTATTTTACTCCTTCTCTTCTTCCAATAAATAGACAGGAAAAGACATGAAAGGCTCTGTTCCACCACTGAGTATGCAGTACCTTTTATCCAGTGTTCACACTACCAACCTGCAAAATGAGGCAAGAATAAATAAGTGCTTTCTGAGCTGAGTCACGTGCATGATGAATTACAGAGTCAGGAACTGAAAGCAGAGCAAACATAATCACATAGGAGAATCCTGATCCTACATTTTGGTCTACTTTCAAGTGCAGATCTTCTCTTTCAGCTAGATTTTTCTAAGAACTTGGTTCACCTAAACATCACAGAATCACAGGATATGCTGAGTTGGAAGGGACCCACAAGGACCATTGAACTCAACTCCCTGCACAGGACCATTCCCAGGGGTCACACCACGTGCCTGAGAGCGTTGTCCAAATACTTCTTGAATTCTGTCAGGCTGGTGCCATGACCACTGCTCTGGGGAGCTTGTTAAAATAAGACAATCCAAATCTTCTATGCCATTTTCTTTAATGAAATCTTCTCACAAGAATAAATGAAGGAAACAGATAATAGTGATAAACAGTTTATTAATCTAAATCAGTTTTTTATGTAGTTGGAAGTGAATCTTTACAAAATCCTCCTCTGAACTATTGGGGTAAGGTGGACTTTCCTCTGCTGAGCACAAGAAGTATGAAGGGGTATATAGAATAATTAATTGGAATCTCTAATTAAACAGCAAAAGATAACTTTGTGTCATCCAGAAACACTCTTAGGAAGTGACATTGTCTCAAATAAAAGTCCAGATGTCGATTAATTGCAGTTCACACAATCTTGAAACTAAACAGAAAGTGACATGGAGGTGTGAAGTTTCTGCAAAATGTCCCTGTAGGATTAAAAGGGTAAAACGTTTTGAATTAAGATAAGTAGGACAAGAACTTTGCCACATCACATGTTTTCCCATCTAGGAACTGACAGGACAAACCACAAGCAGTTGGCTTCAGCATTACTTTATATTCAAGGTGTGAAATTAAGTAAGGAAAAGGAAGTACAAGGAGAGACAGTTTAATGGTGGAAATTATATGGGCTGTCTGAGGTGAGTCAATATATCAGATAGAAAACTAGGAACATTGGAGTAGAAGGCTGGATATTAAACTGTATTTTCTCTTTTTTTCTTTTTTTAAAAAAAGGAACATTAAGGTAAAATCTTGAAATTTCATTTTATGTTCAGCATAATCAAGATCAGAGATATTGGATACTTTCTGTGAAGGCTTATGCTCAGAAACAGTATCTTTGAGCAAAAGAGTTGCCATGCTTAATTATGACATTGTTCCACGAATTTTGGTACCTTTTCTTTGAGACTCAGTAGTACCTCAAAATGTGTGACAGCAAAGAATGAGGAGCACCATATAAGATTACACTGCCCTTAGGGATGATGTTTTACCAACCCCTGTTATTTAATAGGTGGTTTATGTCCTGAATCATGAGAGTTTATGCACCACATAAATTACCTATACATCCTAATATAACAGTTCTCCTTATTCACAGAAATGTTTATTTCTGATACTGTATCTTGTGGTATTGATTTAAGTATGTCAGTTAGTCACTGTACTAAAGGGAAAATAATTTTATTAGTTTTTAAATTTATTTCCTTCAAAATTCATGGAGTGTCCTTTTTCCTCTATGATACAATGACACAGCATGTGCTAAAATTATTTAATATTTTGTGAATCTCCTCTGCAGTCTTTTCAATATCATTTCACAAAACTCTTTTCCATGTCTCATGTGTGAAAACAAAAAATCCTGGATTCCAGCTTTAAAAGGCATACTTTTAATTTGTATCCATGTTTTTACATATATGAACCTTTGCTTCCAAAAAAATAAAGCCTGTTTCCCACAAGAAAATTGGGATTTCTGGTGATTGGTAATTAAAAAATAAATTGAAATTGTATATTCTATTTCTCATATGCCTAAAATTGGGACACAAGTATAAAGATCATGTTGTAAATGTGGACATTTCATTCAAGTAAAATTCACTTGAAAAGGGAATTTGTTATTCATGAGATGCATTTTCATTTGGTTTTTTCACAATTTTTTGAGTTACTCTACTGCATTCTATAGACTTAGAAGGTGAAGAGGGAAATATGTGTGCTAGATTTACCTGATTTGCACCATTGGTAGCATTCATGACAGACAAATGATGTAATAGAAATTTCAAAAGTTGACAAATATTCAAAAAGAAATACAGGGAAAAGGAAATGAAGTCAGATGGGAGTTGTTTGGGTTGGGTATTGGGAAATTAAGGATGACCTGGGTGTAGCTAGTTATCTTTAAAAAAATGCTAGAAAGGTATGGGAAGTGGCAGTAAAACTAACCAAAACAGGCAAACCCTGGGCAAGCAACTGCAGTGGAGGTATGCTGTCAGAGCCTAAACGTTGGCAGCAGGACCAAAAACCATAGGGTAATTGCATCACAAAAAATTTTGATATCTCAATGGGAAAACACGAGACAGATCATATTATTATGGGACATTCCCAATCACCATGCCTCAAGCCACACTGATAGGGGCAGAGCTGGGCTGACACAGTGTGCTGACTAGCAGCCTCTGCCTTCTGCCTTTGGGAGCAGCATTAATGCTAGTGGTCAAGTCTTGCATTTTGGTGGGAGTCTAATGAAGACATACATTGTGTGGGCCTCATTTTGGTACATTCAGATAGAAAAGAAATTGTAAAATATGTAATGATGCATGACTCCTTGATGAACTTATTGTCAAATGTTTCTCATTCTTAAAATGCTGTAATTAAATAGTAGTAAAATAACCCACTTAGTGATCTGAGCAATTACTGATTAAATACACAGCAAATAGTCACTTTGTCCCCACTCTTCACTATAAAATCTGTCTGATTTAGAAAACTTGTATGATTGTCCAGCTGTTTGGAATCACCTCCCTTGCATGCTAATGCAAGAGTAGGTCAAACTACTCCCTTCAGACAATATTCAGCTGTTTCTAGTGCAGTTACTTCTGAAAAAATGTATCATGAGGACCTGATCTTAGTTTGTACCATGCCCTTCTACTGTCCTCTGCAAGAGCAAAGGAACCTGAGACTGGACTTTAACTTTATTCACATCAACTACATAGACTAGTTACAAAATTTGATTAACATCAATAGGCCATAATGTCAATGGAAACCAGGTCCAGCAATGTAAGCCCTATATTTTGCTTAGTCTTTGATTTCAAATTTTAAAAAATTCCAATGTTCTCTGTAAAAGCTGAACCAAAATGAAATTATTATTTAAAGGAGTGAAGCAACTTTTCAGGCAAAGGAAATTGAACATGTGGAAATCAAGTTTACTTGATCAAATGGCAAGCAGAAAAAATCAAGTTATCCACTCTACTAAAACATTCTTTTAATAACAAGAGAATAAATCCAAGCCTTTCAAGTTTCCCATGTCACTTATTAAAGTGACATATTCAGCAGCTAGTTTCCCAGACCCAGGAAGAAGCTAGACACGTACTTTCCTCTGCCTTGCTTTTCAGTTGCAATGGATTGCTAATTGAAGCAAGAGAAGTGTCTAAAGTGGGGTTGAAATTATCAAGAGTTTTGTGATTTGATTATGGCTGACCAGATTATTCCATCTGAATGTCAAGGAGACCACTAAGGCCTCAATTCACCACGCTGAGCATAAGACTAAGCCCGTGATTATGTTCTATGGCTTCATTAATATGCAGTTGCTAAAACTCTTCCCAAAGCTGAAGGCAGAAGGTCTTCATTCTTTCACAGCTGGTATAAAATATATCATGTCTCACTCCATTTCCTACTGCACACAGCCCTGCAACCAAAAATGACCACCAAAATGGATAACACTGGTACTCTTATCATATTGGCCAATGATTAGATTACACAGAACAATTTGCTAGACCTTTAACACCAACTTAGAGTTCAGCACTGACAGAAGAAGAGATTATATCAGACATTCAAAAATACATAAACAAAAAGAAGTGTGGATTGAAAATGACACCTCGCTCAGACTCCAGAAAAAACATAGTCTTTACCACTTCAGTTAAATTTAGAGGGAAGTTATGAACTGAGAACGGATTAGATAACCTAGTTCCTGTCGATTTGTGTCAGTTATGATTTACATTTATAGAATACCTTCAAAATACCTAATCTTACTCTCTGCTTCATATAAACACTTAAGAAATCAGTGAGGTTTGGTCTTCATATCTTATGTAGCACTTTATATGTGGGAAAAGAAAAAAAAGACTATAAATTATGTTAAAAGGACTTTATGTATCAACATTTACATGATTTTTCACTCTAGGTAAATGAGAACCAAGAGGGACTTGAATGTTATCCTTTGGTAACATGGAAATCTCTTCTTCTAAAAACATATGAGTTTAGAACAATTTAAGTTTTAATGCCTTAGGAACCAAGCTTTAAATTAAGAAAAAAACAGTTATTTTCTATAACCTATATAAAGGCCATTTATCCTGCTAAGTTTTCAGATTTTTCACAGCTCTTATTTACCATATTTAAGACACTTTGTACATTATCACTTCATCTGTCATATAATATTACGGATAAAGTTACACATGACTTCTAATGCATAAAGCTTCAGTGCTGCCAACAGTCTTCGAAAGCACCTCCAGAAGCAGAAAAAATGTGCAAGAAAATCACTGAAAAGGATAAGGATAATACAGAAGCAGAGGAAAGAAGAAGAAGAAATGAGAACACAGTAGGCTTCAAGCAGTTTGCTTTTCCTTAATGAGATTGATCCATGTGTTTGTTTTTGATTTGCCATGTTTCCTTTTGTTAATATGTTGTGAGGTGGATTTGGAAGGTCCTTGGGTTTAGGGGCATGGAATTGGTGTGGTTTGGTTCTGTTTGGATTTTTTTTTTTTTTTTTTTTTTTTTTTGTTTGTTTTTTTTTTTTTTTTTTTTTTTAATCAATCTGCATAATCCTTTTATTATTTCTTTTTCTGTGGCAGTGTTGGAAATATAGCTGTGTTATTTCATTGGTGGTTGGATAAAGTAGCAAAAGTTGCAGCCCATTCCAGTGTCCTTTTTATGTATCAATCCTGATGGGACACAGCCACTGATATTCAGTTTTCTTGACCCAGGCTGCACTTCTATTGTCTTTGGATGGGAATAGATCTATCCCAAGAACTTTCAGTTTCTTTAAATAAAGTTCAAGATTGAAATCAACTTGACAAGGAGAACAAGTGCTACTTTATCCACTTATCTGATTACTGCAAGCTGAAAACACTCACAAGACTATTTTCCCACTATTCTGGGCAGATATATGGGCTCCAGAAACTTGCAAAAACCATGACCCCATATTTTATAAGCAAAACAGATACCAGGATTGTTTTTCAGGCAGTAGGAATATTTTTTTTTTTTTTTTAAGCCAAATGATCATTTGGGGGTCATATATATTCATAATTAACTGGGAACCATTTCAATGTAAACATTAGCTTATCTAGAAGGACTAAAGTTTCTGCATAAAGCAGTCTTCTGTGCAATTGATATTTCTCCAACACACTGTTCCCCAAGGAACACAGTTCAAGAAAGTAGCTTGGAGGAAATAAAAAGGTGAAAAAGCATTTATTTCTCTGCCAGTGATAAGTTGGCATAATGAATGCAATCATAAAAAAACACAAACAAAACAAACAAAAACAAAAACAAAAAAAAAAAAAAAAAAAAAAAAAAAAAACCAAAAAAAAACTTTAGCAAAAAAAGTGTTCTAGACATTCAAGACATCATTTAAGTGATTGATTTGATGTGAACAATAGCTGCTAATGGATGAAGATGTTTCAGAGTTCTTATGCACCTGCTTATTCTTCTGTTAATTGAATTCTGTGATTGCCAGAGTAAGTTTTGCATTGCATATATAAGCAACTTCAGAAGCAAGTGACACATTTGCAAAGAAATATGCAAACTGAAAACCTTCAAAACCTTCATTCATAGTAACATACTTATTTTAGGGTTTCTAAACAGAGGTGAACAGAGCAGTTTTAGGGATGTCACTTGAATTAAGAACAGTTTCAAGCTTTAACCAGTTGAATAATATGCAATGGCAAACAGGCTAGAATTAGGATTCTGGTTTGATTCTGAACTGGTGAGACTTTTGTATTGAATACAGGTTGGAAAAACAAACTAAAATTCATATTAGTTCAGGATTTGCCCTCTCCTCAGGCTTCCACCAAAAGGAACCATTAATACAAGAATGGACAAGGAACAGAATTGCAAGTGCAGAGAAAACTATTTAAGAGTTTGGTCTAGAAACACCATGAATATTTTGAAAGACTTTCAGCTGAATTCAGAGGATTCTGCAGAAAATTTTCTGTGTTTCTTTCAGAGGAATAAAAGCCATAGGATTTATTTTGAAGAGGATGTATGTGGATTGTAAGGTATCTGTACCAGCTAAAGGGAAGCTGAAAGTGGAGAAATGTAGTAAATTATAATCTGTTCAAGGATGTGAGCAGTACATACAAAACCAGGGCTGTGGGATAAAGGAAACCCCCTTCAGACTCTTGAGCAAAGTCCAAAGCTTTTATGACTAAATTACATATATTTGGTAGACACAAACAAAACTCGTGTCATGAAGAACATTACAGTCAGTGGTATCTAACAGCTCTAAGGCTTTTCTTTTTCAAAAAATAAGAGATCACCAGATGCCACGTGCTGGCAAGAACTGACACTTACTACAGTGTGTTGCAGACAACAACTTTTTATTTAACTCTGCTAGGATGGGCCTCTTAGATTTCTTAGACTCATAGATTCAGGACCTCGTTCCTGAATGCAACTTTGTCAACTAATCCATTTCATAAACTGAAGATTAAAGTGCTTTGCATACATTCATTAATTAAGCCCCACAGTAACAGCTGTCAGATAATATCACTGAATAATTTATTTGACAGAATTCACTTTTTATGATAAATTATTCAATGTTCTTAATTCTTATTATTTTCTCCACAATTTATACAGTTGGGCAAGCAATTTGTGAAGCACAATCATTCAAGAGCCTACTAGGTATATTCTAAAAAGATTAAGGAAAAAAAAACCAGCTAAATAAAAATGAAGGGCAACTAACATCTTCACCTCTGATTTTTCACAGCTTTAGTTACTACCTTATATTTTAATGTTGGGCTTGCATTTCTATAAGAGTCCCTGCAGTAATATCCAGGACACAAGAGGATCTCCATATCCAAACAAATTATTTTCTTCTCTTCTGTCTAACAAAATTAAGAATCCATGAAAAAACACCTCACAAAATGTACATACATTGTGCCTTGAAAATTGCTACATTTGGGTCACTAGTGGACACTGAGAGAGGAAGTATGAGCTCCACTGAAATGTGGAGAATTCAATTCCATTGAATTCAACTCCATTGAAAGGTTGTCTGACCACCTGCAAGAGCAGGTATTTGATCCTGTTGCTCAAGGAACAGCCAGAGGACTGCAATAATTTCACATAATGCCATCCAAATAGCTCTTTGATGGAAGCAATAAAAATCATTTAAAAACCAAAGATAAGAGAATGCATATGTGGCACGACACATCCATCTCAAGCAATTTTTAAAAACTGATTTGGGGTGTTCTGGGACCTGCAGGAATCACATAGTTCAGAAATCTGAAACTAATGAGCCAACATTTTTATAAAGTGAAACTAATTAATGAATAAATGAAAATTGCAGACTATGTTCAATTTTTCCTTGAAACTACATGAGGGGAGAAAATCTGGTGTACTCCAATGCCTGGATGTCTTGACAGTCTCAACCAACTGCAGCTTCTCTTGATTTCCCAACAATTTTTCAAGAGAGTTTCTTTGCAGTCTAATGTAAATGAGAAAGGATACAAAAAGTCCTTTTTACAGGCTGTGCTTGCAAAGATGGCATAGAATAAGACAAATCTTGTCTTTGCCTTATTACCTCTGTATATCCAGGTAAAAAATCCAAACCACAACACATGCCATTCCTTGTGAATTAACAGTCTGTCTCCTTGACCCTTACTGCTCTATGAGACATTTGTTTGAGGTCCTCTAGTGCACGTGTGTTGCCATCCTAACACTCTGCACTGGAACACACAAAGTAACAGGAAATCTCCTCAGGCCAGGTCCATCCAGACCTTGTCCCATCTCACCCAGGGGCCAGAGGAACAAGAGATATCCAAGAACTGTTCCCCCGACCAATTAATGATCAGGGCATAGGTAATCTCAGCAAGAGAACAGTGCAAGCCTTAGCTAATTGAATTTATCACAGCTGGATGAGAAAACAAAATGCACTCACATAAGTGTTTCTTGTAAAGAGCACTGTGTGATATATGTCAGTCTAAGAAAGCAAGGTATGGATTAATTGCCAGAGAATTGACTAAACATTTCAGAAATGAAGTCCAAGACTTACAGTACATCCTTTTATTTTTCAGGAAAGCCTAAGTAAATTGGTCTAATCAGTCAAATTAAGGAGCTCTTCCCCCTGCACACTGAATCTTCTTCAATGCTAGTGAATTTTTCTAAGGAAAAATTAATAAAAATGTCTTATCATAGATCAATAGTTGAAAGTGATGGACTTACAGTAGTGAATTTAAATGAGCCTCTGACTCTAGGATCAAACATTCCCTTCTGGTCTGGGGAGATGCTTGATTTTTTGTCTGGTATCTCTAGTGATTATTTAAAAGTATCACATTTAAGTTCATTAGCCTCCAAAATTATCTTTAAAGTGAAGGAGGGGTAAATGGCACATGCTGGGATCTATCAGAATTTAACAGGCTATTTTGGTGCTCTTTTCTGAGATAGTCCTATGTTTTTCTTAGGGAAAAAAAAAAAGAGAGCAGTGAGAGGCAGATTTTGGGACAAGAATGGGTTTGGATTTATGTGCTCTCCTTAAGTTACATTCTGTTAATGCAGAAAAGGATGTGAGATGTCCTGAATTTCCACAAAAACAAATATAAGAGGAAATAGAAGCATTTCACAGAAGATTCTTGATTCTGATTGCTGCAGGTACCTCAGTGGAAAGTGGTGCTCCAGCCTCTGTCAGAAGTTCTTGTGTGAGATGTGACAGACCACCAAGGTTTGGCCCTTCCACAAGTCCCATTTGTGAAAGCAGACATTTAAACAATTGCTCTGGCTCTTCCTTCTCTTCAAACACGTGCTTTTTAAAGAAAAAGTGTCAAGATAAGAAATTCTTCAGCCCTTAAAATTCTTTCTGGAGACCTCCTTGGCCTTTTCTGTATACCCCCACAATCTTCCACTCCACATATCAGCCACTGATGCTTCCTTCGAGGGAAATTAAATAAATTAGGTCTTGGATCCTCTAGTCTGAAAAAAAAAAAAAAAAAAACCAAACCAAACCAAAACAAAAAAGTATTTTTGTATAGCATGAAAACCTATAACTACCATAATCTCTGAAAATTATTTAGACCTGTAGCTGCAAGAACCTGCAAGTGGCTGATTTCATTTAAGTGATTTAATTTAGTTATATATCCTCCATAGGTCTAAATCAGTACAGCTTTACTGACTTCATCAGCTCTTCGTCATTTTGCATCCAGCTGAGCTCATAGCTCTTCATTTCTTGCAATGGGCAGCAACCTTTTATTTGCCAGGATTAACATTAAGAAATAAAGGGAAAGTAACTGCTTTACACAAATACCTACTTTACACATGAGAAATGCAACTCTCCAATTGATTTGTGCTAATTACTCCTGGCAACAATCTTTTCACTGCCAGTCAGCCGTTTCTAAGGTTTCCATCTGCACAATTTTTTCAGTTACTGGCCAAAGTGAGTATTTTCTTTGTCAAAACAGAAATTAAAGTGGCTGACAGTTAACTCCTGAAGAAGTATATTTACAATTTTTTAACAATATTTGCATTATTAATATTTATTTAGTATACTCTGGTAGGCATTCAGATGTAGGTCTTGTCTTGCAGGACCATTTGAAATATTAACATGTTTAGTGCAGCTGCACTGAAATGTAAAATGATAGGGTGCCTTATGCAAACCCTTGCCACTAGCTCTGCACTAGACAGCATATTTCCTAATGTTATAAAATTCTGAGCAGCTCTGAATAACCATCAGTCTCTGTACAGCCCTCCAAAGAAATATGTATTCTGTCTTGAACATACAATTGCTAGTAAATTAGCAGAGGGTTTGAGAAAGAAAACAGATCAGGTTTTACAGGCTGGTTTCCCATTTTGTAGCAAGGAAAAAAGGGAGTTTTATAGTACCAGGAAAGGGAGACTCAAATTTCTCCAAGGGATTGCATTATTTCCTTCAAAATATGACAATTTCAGAGCCATATGATGTGGGGCAGTAGCTTCTGAAAAAGGAAAAAATCATCCCTTGAAGAGAAAAAAAATCTGCTCCTGTAAGAAAGAAAAAAAAAAAAAAAAAAAAAAAAGAAAAGAAAGAAAAAAAAAAAAAAAAGAAAAAAGCAAAGGATTGGTAAAAGACTTGGGAGAGACAAAAGAAGGAAAGAAAAGTATACTGAATACATATCATAGAGGGTTAAATAACAACAATTACATTTAGAAATAAAATAAAATTTATTGCACTCTGTGGCACTTCAATTAATTTATACCTTTATTCATAGACTTTATTTTCAGCTTCCAAGATAACAATAGAATGCAATAATCTGCGCAGCAGTAACCCTTCTCCACTGGATAAAACTCCTACAAAAAGTATTGAGCTTGACTGAAAAAAATTAAATACATTCCCTGACTTATATTTTCACCACTACTCCCTTTTGATTCAAGAGCAAATATGGGCAGAGCAGAAACTATTTAAAACATTTTACCAATAGCAGTGGAAAAAAAGCAACCATGAGAAATAGCAAGAAAGAAATGAATGCTCAGGTATTCTATCAATTATTAAAACCCTACACAAACACGGACACAGTGCAACCAGACATCAGGAACACTGTTTGCAATGACAAAAGTTGTCCTTAAAGGGCACATGGCTAATGTATTCAGGAGCTGTGGGAATGAAAGGTAACATGGGCATCAGATTTTTTGAACCAGGCATTTGAAGTGTCAGCATTTCTGTACCCCTCTTGGATTTTTCAGATGAGTTTTATTCAGCCCTGACTGGAATAAAAAGGAGATTCTAACTGAAGAAATATGCTGAAACACTTTCATTGTAAGTGTCCTATTGCCTTGCTGATGCAGCCAGTAGAAAAATGGTGAAATGACATCTTAGCATCAGCGTTCTTGAGCAATAACTAAATAAAATTTTTAAAAACCTCATGACGCTACTGGTTAGTTCTCCTCTCTATCCATGTCTATACTATTTGGCTCCTACAAGGCATTTTCCAACACTTTCACTCATACCACAAGTTTTTTAAAATGTTACTAATTTCAAACTTTCTATTAGCATCAGCCTGTTCCAGGTTTGTGTACCCAAAGCCAGTACAGTTCAAACTAGCAGAAGAATTTGCAGTTCACAAGTTCCTATCTCCCAGGCTTCCTTGTGAATATTCTTACCATGTACTGAAAGGGGATTTTTGCAAGCCAGCCCACTCAAAGCTCTGTGATTGCATTTTATTTCAGTCTTTCACTGGTGTGTGAGCATTATAGGCAAGGGCTCACATGCTGCCAGTATTCTCAGAAATTCACTTAAAGTAGAATTAACCATAAAGACACTATTAATAAGTTTTATATATTGCACACAGAAAATTAGCATGGACTTTTTGTGATATATCCTGTACACCGGACCATGTTTTCTACACTAACATGTTACATTCATCATTCATTGTATTTATTCAAGAATGAAAGCATTTGAAACTTTTTGACAGAGACTTGAAGACCACAGAGCTTACAGGCTCCCCAGGGAGAAAAAAAAAAAAAAAAAAAGACACGATTCTCCTTTGGTGTTGTAACCCTAGAAGAAACAAAGGGGGTTTTTGGGTTTGTTTCTTTGTGTTTGTTTTTAGTTTGCTTTTTTTTTGCATAAAGCTAATACTACAAAAAGGGTGTTTTCATACAAAGTCCTTATTAACAGATGAAAGTCCTAAAAGTGCCTCTAACTTTAGCATTGGTAAGCTTTTAGAAAGCTTTTAGATTATATTGATAAATGAGCAATAGCAAATTACAAGAACAGAGAGATATTCGCTCAGGATTTCTAAAGAACATGGTTAATATCTGAAATTGATGGACTACTAAGAGTAGCGTGGGATCAGCTTTGGTATCACAGGAATTAAATATGCCAAACATAGCACCATCTGGTTATGTAATCTCAGAGGATCCAGTTTTGGCTTTCATTCAGGACAAACTGATAGAGGGAGAAGAACACTCAGAACAAAAAAAAAAAAAACAAAACAAAACAAAACAAAACAAAACAAAACAAAACAAAAACCTAAACAAAAAATAACAATATTAATAAACTGAAGAAAAGTTATTTATTGGAGAAATATAAAATGAGAAAAGATATAAAGAAGATGAGTTAAAAATAACTCTCTGTTTCTCCTAATATCAAAATAGCTTCAGTTGGAAGGGACATTAAGATCATCTAGTTCCAACTAGATGACACCTTCCACTAGACCAGGTTGCTCAAAGCCCCACACAGCCTGGCTGGAACACCTCCAGGGATGGGGCATCCACAACTACTCTGGGCAGCCTGTTCCACTATCCCCACAGCAAAGAATTTCTCCCTAATATCCAGTCTAAACATACCCTCTTTCAGTTTGCAGCCATTCCCCCTTTTCCATTCCTGCATGACCTTGGAAAAGGACATTCTTCAGCTTTCCTGTAGGCCCCCTTTAGGTACTAAAAGGTCACCCCAGACCCTGTGCTTCACCAGGCTGAACAATACTAGTTCTCTTAGCCTTTCCTCATAAGAGGTGCTCCAGCCCTCTAATAATATCTAATATATGTTATCAAGTTAGTTCTTATTACAAAAAAAAAAGTATTTGCAAATAAATCGTCTAGATGTTTATCCTTGAAATTTTATGAGATTTGTTTCTTCACAGCTTTATTAACTATGGAGGAAAAAAACCCAACAAAACTGAGTCAACCAATGAGAGGGAAAAAAAACCAGGCAAGTCCTACTTACAACCCCTGGGAAAAATAAATATGGTTTACCTCTTAAAGTGTCTCTCCTGCCTCTGTCTCCATCTCCCACTTCCTTCCATGACACAGCATCTCCCACAGCTCTGTGCCTACCAAGATGTGGAGATGTCTGCCTTCTCCACAAAACCAAAGCTTTACAAAGCTGCAAGGTAGTCAAGGCACGAGGTGTAACATGTATAACTGCTGTGAATTAATACAGGAGAGAGAGCTGATTTAAGTCACATCTCACTCACCTCACTCGTATCACTGCAGTGATTGGCCACTGAGCTGAACAGAGAGCTAAATCCACTGGCTTATTCTCTTCTTGGCATTCACCACACTTCAGATTTCCTCTGAGAGTTCCTGGTTATTACAGAGAGTAGCTTGTATCATGAGTATTGTCAGCCCCGGCAGACTGATTTACTTGTGAAACCAGACAAAAATAACAAAACCACTTGTGAAAATGTTGAATACCATATCATTTGCAATGGTTTCCAGTCCATTTCCTGGAAGCCACACTACTGAAAGATTTGTGTTTGAGAGCTGCTTGATGTTAACCTTAAAATATTATACAGGAAAAGAAAAAAACAAAACAGAGCAAGGTCACTGTAAATGTAACATCTATCCAAAATTAGGATCTCATTCCTAGAACTACTGATAGAATAGCATTATTTGTCCTACAATCATAGTTTCTTTGTGCTCCAGAGTCTTTATCTTTTCTTTGTCTAAATCAGTTTGGAATAAGCTCCTAACTCATGCTAGCTCATTCCTCCAGCCAACTCAGCAGTATCATGAGACAGAGCTTCTCCAACTCTGTACTCTGACCACAGCATTACCTGCTCACCTAAATGGGCACCACCTTATAGAGATCTTTTCATTAGGCTATGGGTTTGGGAATATTTTCTGGAACTCCTTGTGAAAGAGACAATTCACTTCAAACAGATGTCACAAGGCTCTACTACAGAATTTTCTAAGAAAATTGCATTAATTATGCTGCCATGTTGCTGTTGAGACTGTCCCTTGTAGAATTACTGTATATTCAGACAGTATATATTTGCATGTATATATATTATATAAATTCCTTAAATGGGTAACATGCATGATTTGATAATTAATACGTTCAGATGTACTCACATGTGGCCATATTTCCAAGAATCAAATGTACATAAAAATTAATAATAATGATGACAGAGTCACCTTTTTTCAGAAAAGCAAGGACTTTGAAGTTCTATGTTTCATAAACTGTTGCTAATACTTGGAAGGAATTACTGGGGTTACTAGAAAATTGCCAAGGTCTTTAGTTAAGGAATCATTTGTCCTTAGCATAATCAAAACAAGGTATTTACCTGTTTTGATTACCATTTTCTTTCTGGCTACAAAAGCTAACATTTGTCTGAATCAGTATGGAAAAGAAGCTTTTAGAAGTTCTTTACACAGAAAAGGACAAGGTCTCAACAGGAGGAGGCATATTTAATACTATTATAAAATTGTTATATTTTGAGCACAGGCCTACTGCCTAATTCAGAAGTATATTGATACAGGCATCTGGTAGCTTCTCATTTGGAATAGCAGTGCTGTTCCCAAATATTTTAAGAACATGAGTTTTCTTATTCCTGAGGCCTCAAGAGAGCTCACTTTCAGCTTATCTCTGCAGCTTTTAGGACTAGGAACTCACTTTTTTTTCTTAGTCAAAACTGAAGGTCAAAATGAGCTATGACTTTGAACTCCAAGACTTTAACTCCAAAAGATGAAGAGATGAGCAGGAAGACAGAACAAGACAGAAATGCCAGGAGACTACAACAGTAGTCTAGCAGAATACACTGTAAATGACCCCCGCAACTCTCATTTTTCTTTTGTACAAGTCACCTGATGTTCTCCTAATTATAGGTTTACCACACTTCATTTTGAGCAGAGGTCAGCACTAAAATGATGCATTTGAAAGAAAGAGAGGTGCCAATTTTCTACCAATGTAAAATGATACTGCTTCATTGGACCAAAGTGTTCCTCTGCAATTCTCAGCTTTTGCTGAGGAAACATGCTGACTCCTGTACTCCTGCACACAGCCACAGCTCATGGCCCTGCAGAGCAGAGATAGCCCTTCAGATGGAAAGAGCACTCAAATGTCATTAGTTGCTCTTTGTTTTGCAAAGAAGAGATTTTTCAGGTGTCTTCAGCCCATGTACACAAACTAGCTGAGACAACGCACTGCAGCTGGGGTACCCCATGATCTTGGTCTTCTGTCCCAGAGATGGACAGCTCGAGATTCTCACAGGGCCAAAGACTTAAGTAAACAATATTTTATGTCTGTGTGTGTCTGTGTTTGGCATGGCCACTTAGTTTATCCACTGTGCTATTTTAAGTCAGTGGGGCTTTCCCTGTTGCTGTGAGGTTTCAGCGATGTATTTGAGGGAGGAAGGGAAAAAATACCTTCTCAACTGACAAACTTGTATGTTTCTACAGACATCCTGACCTTTTGGGAATATAAGTTTCTGCCTGAGGAAGCCTAAGTCTTTAAATTCTGTTTAGGTTTGCAGCGTGGTTTGGTTAATGTTAATCAAATATATTTCCTGTTCCCAGCAGGAATTTCACAAAGTACCAAGTGGGACAAAATATGGTTCAATAATCTGAAACCATTTTTTATTGTGGTAATTGCTGAAATTACTTAATGTGCTAAGTGAATTTAGAGATTTCACAAAGATGCCAAATTCACATCACACAACTTTGTCAATACTTGATTCTTTTACATGACATTTTTAAACATGGAATAAGCTTACAGACTTTTCTATTTAATATAAATTATAATTCCTCCAATAGTCACAATTAAACTCCCTCAAATATACAGCGGTAAGAATCCCCTTTGTTAACCTTACTATTGTCAATGAACAAATGAAACATATTAAATAGTTTAATAATTTAATAATAATGCAATAATAACTCAGAAGAAGTTCTTCTTTCACAAATGACAGCAGCCTCCCAGCCTTTTTATTTTCCTGGTTAGAACTGAACTTAACCTTTCCCTTCCCTGGAGTGGCCTCTTCACAGTCATGGTTCCCGACCTACTTCTTAGCTGTTTCCCTAAAGAAGATAAAATCCCCTCCTGAATTTTGAAAGTGTTGAAAAAACTAATGTCGATAATGTTTAATAAATAACCTTTGTTAAAACAGTCTAAATCTATGTAGAGTAAGCCCCAACAGCCCTCTCACATCCCACAGATGATTTGCATATTGGGTCATGGAAAGTGTTGTAAGATATTTGACTGTAGACCTTGCTGAAATATTCATCAGACTGTGTTCCAGGTAACATTCAGTGTAAATTGTCATTAGACAATCACTGCTCATTGTGAATATACAAAACACCTCTGAATTTTTACTTTCAAAAAGCCAAATCAGAAATATATTTACTACTTGGGATCAGCTTTTAGTAGCCGTAATTATATTAAACACAAATTTACCATAAGAGTTGTGCAGCCCTGAACACATCCATGCACACATTGCTTAATGGAGAGAGGCCATCAGACACCAACATGGAGCAGCAAATTCTGCTGTCTGCAGGGGAAAAGAGCACAGAAGTGTGTATTCTGACAAATTCTGAAAAGGCTATGTGCTACGAACAACATGGTTTGCAAACCTCCCAGCTGCTGACAAATTTTATGTGTGTGTGTGTTATGGAGAGGATCTTAACCAAACCAATAACACTTTCAGAAATTATCAATGCAGTGAAATGCATTTATAATCCAGTTCTATAGTGTGATGATTCACTTACGACACTTGAATTTCATCTGTTGTCTGTGTTGTTTCCAAGATGTCAATCTCTTATCTTTCTATCTTTTAAGGTAAGGCCTTACACAAATATTTTCAATTTCTTTGCCATAGCAAGATTAAAAACTCCATATTTTATATGACTCTTAATTGCTGTAATAGATCATTTTACAGGAGATGGTGAAATTTAATGGACTTTGAGCTGAGAAAACCTTTTTTCTTTTTTTTCTTTTTTTTTTTTTGGTTTCTAAAATGCATTCTTACAACCTTGGGTCTCAACGTAATGGGACCAACAGAAAGCATAGGAAGTTTCTGCTTATGAAACAAGCATCTCCAGCTCCAATGTTTTCACAGATTACCGGATATTTCTTCTGATTCAGTGCTAGACAACAGACTAAGACACGATTTTGTGAGGGAGCATTCCACTTAAAAGAATAAATGCAAAATATTTGTGGTTGATGATTCTTTTTTATTAAAGACATTTGCCATCAATGCTCAAAGGTCAGAAGTAGATCTGGTAGAAATGCAGAAGTCACAAAGGGAGGAGATAAATATTTCCATCCCCATATTACTTGTTTCAAAGCTGTTTTGGTTTTCACTGTTCAGAAAGTTTGTTTCCCAGCTTCATAAAATTCGATAAGGATCCCGATAAGGATTCTATAAGGATTTCCTAAGGAAAGCTTCTCCATGAGAAATCTTCACTGAAAATGGCTGAGTCAGGAAGAACCTCTGCAGAAGTTCCTGCTGTTCAGCTTCCCTGCTTCAGAGATGGAGAATGAGTAATACTTTCACAAACATGAGTTTAAGATAGCTGTGTAACTCATGAGAAGAAAACCACAATTGCATTAGGCAAATTATTTCATCCAGTTTAGGTAAAAGCTTCATGTCTTGCCAGAGCACATTTTTGTGCAATGAAAGACTGCACATGTCACAGGCACATTCTTGTAGCAAGAATTTGTGAAAGCTGAGAAAAGTTATGGGTGTTGTGTCATACACTGCTCACTACCAAACAGGTTTCTCTTAATACTCTAAGTCTCATTTTAAAAACCCAGAAGGAGAAATAAAAGCTTGTGCACTTTGTGAAGGTGTATAGACTATCAGAAATTACTTTTCCATATTGAACAATACTCCAGGATTAACACTTAATGTCATAGGACCCATCATGTCTAGAAACAGCAGTCTTTTGCTATTGGGCAGTGGAGAAAGTACTCTTTGCATCTTTCTAACATCATGAAGCACCTGCCTCTAATACTGATGAGTATGCTGAGACCTTAATCCTTTTACTAATCTGGAAAAATTGCCAGAATACCATCATTTTAAACACAAAACCAAGTGAAACTTGGCAACTCCAATGAACATCGCTTTGGAGAATTTAAATAAACTGAAGTCCAGAATGCAAAACAAAACTCAACAAATGTGAAGCCATGCAAATCAAACCACTCAACCAAAACCCCTCCCATGAGTCACCAGGAAAGAAAGCTCTGTTAATGCAGGGAGCTTGCTCAACATCAGCAACTAGCTGCCGGTTTGGAAAATCCCTGGTGGCAGTGAGAGAAACCACAGTTTGCATTTTGTGCATCAGGTCCATTTTATCTTTCCTTTACGCTCTAAGTATAATGCTAAAAGCCCTCCAGGGGTCTAAACTTGCTGGAAAGACAACATATATTGCATCTTTACACAGTACACTCAATAACAGGGTGAGAGAAGTCTCTTACCATTAATTGATTTGGGCTCCTTTGTCCAGGTCAGCTCCAGACAGAGTTTAGCTGTTCAGTGGATTAAGTACAAGTACCAACAACTTCAGGGTCTACACCTTTGCTGGGAGCTGATATAACCTTTCTATCATAGGAGATGTGTGAGCTCAGCCACAGCAATGTTGGAGTCAGAGACAGGCAAAGCATAGAATTATCCCTTGAAATGGTATGTAACTCTTCATTAATGTATTTAGCTCCTGAAAATCAAAACATGACACTCTTGTTCACCGTATCAGAACAGTGTCTGGTAGGATCCACAAGGCAAGCCACTGTATCTTTTACACAAATTTAAAAATAAGCATTCTATTTAAAACAAATTGATGCATAAGAAAATATATTTTCATATTTTGAAGGATTAATTTTTAATAACTTAATTAAAACTTCACAAAAGAAAGAATCATTACTTGTTACACACTCCAAAACCATTTATATCAAACATATCTCCAAAACTGCCCTCTATATGTATATTAATGATGCCATCAGATGCTTAAGACATGCCCTGAATAATACATACAATTTAAATTAACTCCCATTCTTAAAGTTCTCAAAAAAAAAGTGAAATCAAACAAATGCTAAGTCAAGTTCACTCTCAATTATTATAATTTCAGTATTGTTATTTATTATTAATAGAGAGTTCAGTGATCAGTATGTATTTACAAGCAATCTCAGTCAATCTACTCAGAACCCAGAAATTGCAAGTCACATCAACACTGTAGAACAATTTAAGGCTCAATGAGCAGAAAGAAATCTCTGGCAGCTTGACAAAAACTGGCTCAGACAACTTACAATACCAATGACCTCTCATGGTTTAGAGAATTATCATTCTCTCTTGCTGATAGTAAAAAATCTTTCCAAAAGAAACAAGAAAGTTTTTTTGTGTCCTTGGGGACAGAAAGGTCAGGGAATAGATGTGGCCATGATGGTCCTGCTAGTTGTAGAAACAGTGTAGGAGCTGATCAGCGGGTACTTGGTCCTCACACATTGGAGACAGCCCCCTTTGGTGCCACACAGCTACACCTGGATGTTTTCAGATGTAAAGAAATTTCAGACATGGCTGAGACAAAATGTCTTGAGTGGGAGCAGCAAGCCTGTTACCTAAAGAATTGCCCATAGCTAGTTACCTGAAGATGCAGACACAGGTAATTGCTTTTATATCAATGCATGTAAGTAGTTAAGTGTGGTAGGCAGAGAAAGCACTAGAGGAAAATTACAGAAGGGACATAAAAATAGATACAATCAAAACAGAGAATTCCTTTAGGGAACAGGATGCAAGGAAATAACAGAACTCAGGGCAGAGGATTTTGTAGCAAATCTAAAGAAAATTATCATCACTTTCTTCTTCTCACCCACACAGTCCAAATTTGCAGAATTTTTCAGAGGAAGGTCACATGATTTGATGGGGGAAGTATATGTTCCAATCATTAATTCATCTAGAGGCACCAGACTTTGCTTCTGACTTATGGAATCAATGCCTGGGAGAAGTATTGTGCTAAGAGGAAGGCTGGGTTTGTTGAGTTACCCAAAAAGGTTGAAAACCTGGTTTTACTTGGCAAAGAGAGGATTTAGTGTGCCCTCAGGGATGTCTCTCTTACACTTAATGTAAGGGCATAAGTGAGCCTTGCAGGAGCAAGGAATTGGAAAAAACTCTTTACAGTAGAGAACTCCACTCCCTGCTGTCATAGACAAAAAGATTGGGTGAAACACTGCAAAAAGAGTCACTCTCAAAAGTTCTCCTTCTCACTTCAGGAGATAAAGCCAGGAAGAGCTTCAAGGTTTCCCTTGTAAGAGGTAAATGGCAATTTACCCCATGAAGTCACAGATGCTAGTGTTTTCTATGGGAAGTTTACTACTCTGCCAGGAAAGAGCAGTGTGAAAAGTAACAACTAAAAATATTAAAGAAGCAAGATAGTCCCTGGTACAAAGGTACAATAACTTCACTGAGATTCCACCAGATTCATTTCAGTTTCATATGTGCCACATATAGTATCATTTCTGTATATTTAGGAGTTTGATTTTTAAACTTCAAGTTCAGTCTTGTCCAGCTCATGGCCACTGAAGCTTTAGAATTGAATTCAGTGAGAGAAAGACTGAGTATCCAATCATCAGAATACTGAAATTGATTTATATTAAATTTGTCTTCTACTAAATTTCCAGTACGAGAGTCATTTTGACTCTGTAGACACATTGGCAATTTTGGTAGTCTTTTGCATAATACTTCTCCACATAAATTTTTACAAAGTGCTTACAGAGACAAATAGAGTTCAGATTTCTATCAAACCCTCTTCTTCCAGTTTTATATGTGGTCATTATAATATTTTTCTTCTTTTTTCACTTTAACAGTGAACTAGAAGTGGTGACTTATAACACAAGGGTTAAATAGATATCCAACCAGGCTTTTCACACCATTTAAAACAGAAGCACATTTATTCACATAGTTCACTGCTAGCAAGAAATTACATCTAGACCAAGGGCCAAATAGTAGCTGTCTCTGTAGTATTAAAGCAAGTAGAAAAGACGGGCTGACATTTAAACCCTAGCCCCAGCCTGAAGCCTACCACACATTTCCCGCCTCAGGAGCAGTAGGCAGAGGCATTTTACTTGACATTGTGCTCAGGAGAATCACCAGGATTCTCATTTCTCCTTTAAGGATGCATTCCTGCTCCTCTCTAGCAAGCCTCTCTGATGGCTTTTTCCATCAGAGCCCTTGGAGGAAAAACACTGCAGTAGCTGCTGGCTGCAAAGTTCTGGCTCTGCAGCAGTGAGCAACCAGGAGAAGGTGGAGTGATCTGCACACTGCACAGAATTTACAGTCCAAAAGGAGAGCATGTTGCAAGTGTGAAATGAATTTCAATAAAAAAACCTCTTGGAATCCAAACTAAAAAAAGAAAGGTTAATGGCATTTACCTCCTAAAAAGGCCAGCATGCATACACTACAGGGGATGTCTGTAAGGAATGACTGATGGGCAACTACTTTCTGCATTGCTTCTCCTGAATCACTAGCTTGATAGTGCAGAGCCTTGCATTGCAAATGACTCCACAGAGGAGAAAAAAACAAGCTGGAAATCCCATCTTTCTAGAGGAATAACTGGCCAAGCATCCATCCATCTCATAGCTTTTGACAGGTTTAGCCCTAACCATACAAGTTAAATCCCAAAGATATGAGACTATAATGTCTTGAGAGTACTGTTTCCCTCAGTACTGGCTCTCTTCAGTACTGGTTATTTTTAGGACACAGGGGTTGCCAGCTCCAAAGGGAAGTCCCTAAAGGACTGCCCTAACAAACACAGTCAGCCAAATAAATTATGACAACAGCTAGCATTACCATTTACCTGGCTGTATAACTTAACCACCCTGACTATCCTGGTTTTGCTTGGCAAAAACAGTTTCTTGGCCTTCCAGGTGTGCTGTAAGGTCAGTCTATTTTCACAGCCTCCCCAATGAGGATCATGACAACTGTAAATAGGGACACTGATCCAAACTGAAAGCAACTATCATTTGGCAATGTATTCAACTGAGTGCTTTTCATTCTGTATTTTTCAGGTGTCTGAAAGATACAGGCATTAAAAACTTGCAACTAGTAAATACCATTAAGGTCCCAGAGCTTTACCCAGCAGAAGAGTAGCTTGTCCAGGCTGGCAGCTATAAATTGGCAGCCTTCAAGCAAGGTGAGGAGAAGAGATCATTTTGACCTTGGGCATAGAGCACCTACCACCAAACTGAAGCAAGATTTCACCTTTGAAGACCCTCATCACCAGATACTACAAAAACAGGGTAGGATACATCTTACTTTACAATGTCTCTCCTTTCAGAGTTAAAAATCTGCTTGCAGCTTCTTGGATAAACTCAGGATAACGTTATGTTGGAATTAGGCAGCAGCACAATAGTAGAGACATCAGGCTTTGTTGTCACAATAATTACTCATGGCTTACAAAGACTGAAGTAAAATTTCTGAGTTTATGACTGTATGTCCCTGCTGAAATCTTAGCCACTTGAAATCTGGCTCAGGTATACCTACCTGTGCTGCAGATCCAGCTGCACTGCAGTACAGACAGCTCAGCTACTGGCCAAATTACCACTGGGGATAGTCAATAATTAGACTATGCATGAGATTACACAAAGGTAACATGAAGGAGGATCCTTTGAAAGCCAATGCCATGCTATCATATGAAGGACAAAAAAAAAAAAAAAAGAAAAAAGAGGCAGCAATCTTCCTGCTTATACCTCTGGGAATGTAATTCCTTCCTTTCAGCACAGCAAAGCTCAAAAATATAGGACACTGTGTGGCACAGAGGGTCAGTGGGTTACACTTATTTATACACTATCTGTATTTGGTTCAAGGACTCTCAGATAGAAAATAGAAAGAAAAAAAGCCTTTCCCTGATGGAGCTTTTAGCCAGTAGAAACTGAAGATAATGTTGTACTTTTACAACATGCAGTAGATCACCAAATTCATTTTTACTGGGGTCATAAGAAAAGATTTTAGCTCTAGACTTCAGAGTTAAGGAGCTGGTGCTCTGACCATAAGGATTTGTCATATGAAGTGCCTCATTGTTATAGTGGTTTGGGGAGTGGCAAGCGGGGTGGCAAGAGGAGCAGGGTATGTTTTGTTTTTATACTGAGCTGGTATTGGTCTTGAGTTCGAGACTAATTATATCATTGCTATGTCTGAAAATGATACTTATCAAAGGAAAATAAACTTTCACACAAGCCAAAGAAAAGCAGTTTGAAAAGTCAAATAAAGCAAGTCTGTTCTACTCTACAGTCCTTATTTTACTATCATTGTTAGTGCTTTTTATGACTTTTTTTTCTCTTTAAATATTTCTGCTCTCTCATCATGTGTATGATTGGTTTCAAGGTGTAGCTTATAGAAAAGCTGTTACAGATCTACCACATCTTGCTGTTTCCAGGTCAGCTTTCAGCTCGTGGGGGTTGCCAAGGGTCTCTGTGTGTTTGCTCTGAACTTCTGGGCTCATTCTTCCATTCTACCAGGATCAGTTACAAGGTTTGCTGTTACAACACTGGGCCAGTGACCTGGACACTTTGCTGCATCCCTGATGACTTACAAAAATTTAAAAAAAAAAAAATCACTGATGATAATAATAAAAACAACCCACCACCAGCTTGACTTTCATTCAGTTTAGGAGAAGCAATTAATCCAAATGCACAGAAAACAACAACAACAAATCATACCACAATCAAGAGTGCTGGAATAAGTATAGTTGGCATACGGACAAAAATCTAGAGAAATCTTGTATCCCCTCCTTAAAATCGTCCACTATTCAAAAGTCTTTCAATGCACCTTGTTAAAAGCTAAAACATTGTCACATACTGTGCAATTATATAAGTATGGGTTTCTCCCTCCTTTGCCCAGAATTTTAAAGGACAGAACCCCAGCATTCTCTTTTTTTTTGTCTCTCATGACCCTTTGCCTGTTCCTGGCAGTCATATATATATAACACCTGGTGGCAAAACAGAAAATCAAATCTAAGAAAATGTACATTACATAAGAAATATACCTCAAAGTGCTCTACACTTAAACTTCATAATTTCATATAAGTAAGAAGCATTGCCTCTATTTATAAAAAAAATAGAATGGACTAGCACATATTATATAGTATATTTGATCTATACTTTTAAAGTATATTGGCTTATGCTAGTGAAAAAGAGGGTTAGAATTATGTACCTAATCTCTAAGTAGTTTTAGAAAAATGTAAAGTTTCTTTCACACAAGCACAAGACCCTTCCCCTCAGTTTTCCCATTCTTGCTCAAAAGCAAACATTGGACTTTAACTATGTGATCCATGTAACAGATTTTTCACACTAGGAGAGCAGTTCCCTGGAGGCAGCTCTGTAAAAGGACAGAGGTCAGTCAGTGAGTTTAGGAGCTGTATGCTCAGTGTGTGTCTCACTGGTAAATCAAGCCTTTTAATTATTTGCAGTCTGGGGCAGAATTTCATGCATACACCTATTTTTACAATGTTACTCCTAAGCTCATCTCTTCTTCTTAAAGGGATGAAAATCCAGACTCTGAATAGCTAATCTTTGGATACAATCAAGTAGCTTTTAAAAGTTCAGATCACTAGTCTAAGTAAAAAATTTTGTCTTCTTAAATATACGGTAGAATATGACAGCCTCTTCTCTGCTAGTTATCTTTCACATCTCTTATTCACTTTCAGAAACTTGACAAGTGCCTTCAATCAAATCATGATGTGAATTTTCATCATTTCACTATTTTACTTTAAAAAGAAGTATCAGTAAATATCTGCAAAACTATCCCAATATTTTATTTCATAGATGTCTTAAAAATGCTTCTAAAGTATAGCACTGGCTCATATATAAGTATTTTTGGAGTTTTTTGCAGGCCTATGCTCATTCATTCTTTTCTTGTTTTCTATCTCTGTCAACCACCTCCTGTCCTAGCTGCTTCAAGGTACAGACCACCTTTCTATTCAATATTTGAACAAACTCTTTCAAAATCTACTTGGTCATTAGAGCTCTTAAAAATGCAGCAATTTCTGCTCTGTCAGCAATAAATAAATGCAGCATTGATTCCTTTCACCAAACTGAACAATGCGTTCTTAAAAATCACAGGTCATCTGATTTTGATGATTCACCACAGGTAATCCAGCCAGCAAGATTCCAATGAACATTTTCTGACTCTTGCACTCCTGTTCCAAATATCACCTTCAATATCCTCTCATATACAAGCTCTTTAGTAGAGGTAGGTTAAATTTAGCTCTTATGCATATTTATAATGGTCCTCCAAACATCATTGTAAACAATACACTGAAGCTGACAAACTCTGTTACAAGAGCAATTCCAGTAAAATCAGTGGGATGTGCACCTGATTTAGGACTTTTTCAAACACTGAGTACTTGCTGACTTCATTCATGCCATATATTGTAAATGTTTATTGCCTCATTACTTACAGCTGTAATAAAAAAGCTCAGTTACACCATACTCAAAAAGTAAAATAAAATAAATTGTATCTTCAAAACCCATGAGATTGGCTTTAAATCATGTACTATCTTTAACATAAAAGAAAATGTTTATAGTGGGTTTTTTTCCTTACTTTATGTAATCTTGGTATTTCTTATAGGCTTTTATGGCTAGAAACTCACTAATTACTTTTCATTCAAAGGCAAGGGTCTTGTGTAAATACAGGAGCTGGGATTTAAGAAAGACCTGAATGCCATAGGACTGAATAATGTCATTTTTATATATTTTACAAAGAACTAAAAACAAATTCATTTCTTTTTTCATAAAATATATACTATCATTTTCTTAACTAGAACATTTGATATTATTGTTGTTTTAATTTAATTTGAAGAAGAAAGACATTCCAGAAGAAGGAAAGCTTTACTCACACACAGAAGACTGATAGATACCTTTTTTATGGGTTGATTGCATTTCAATGTTTTTCAAGTGATGACTCAGGTTTTCCTTTTGTTTATCCAGCCATAATTCCTTTTTAGCTAGCTTATTTTATTTTTTTAAATGGAACATGTTAATTAAGTAGTATATTTTGCTAGAAAAACCTCAATTTCTTCCCTCCCTCTTCCACAGTTAAAAAGCAAGCACTTCCCCAGAACACCACTGTTTATTGAAATTGAAAGTCTTTAGGGTGCTTTTGGAAGCAGGAGACTTCGAAGTTTGAATGAGGAACTCCACTGGCAAGCTTTCAAACTTATTTGCAGATCAGGACCTCTTTTGTAGAAGTCTCCCCAGGAGGAAGGCAGTTAGACACCTGCCAGTAGCCTGCAGTGGCACCATCCCACTGTGATGTTAATGAGATGAATGAGAGCACTACAGAGAGCTGCAATAATTACAGGGTGAAGAGCTTGTCTTTTCCTGACCCTCCTCTCTGGGCTGCCTGTTCCATAAAGCAGGGTCTTTTGTAATACTAATTACAAATGTTAATTAAACATTTCTTTGGAATTTTGCCCTCCATTAATAGGTCAGATAAATAGGGAATAGCAATGACAGGCACAAGTCATTAACAGTCACTTGAAAAAAATACCATTTATTTGTTCCCTTCCTTTGGTCCCTCCAAAGACATAACTTCTGGTTTTGTTTTATTAGAGACACTAAAACCACTGAAATATAGCCTTTCTGCACAGAAATAAAATAAAAATAATTCTTACCATAATGTAGTTAAATCTAGTTCTAAGGCCCCTTCCACTACAACTCACTCTAGTCTGTGTTAATGTAACAGATTTTAAACATAATCATGACTCCTAGGCAAGATAAATGCCCTTCCAAACGCAGACTCAAGGAAACAGTCATGACAGCTGTTGATGACAGCACAAAATCTAGTTTGACAGCTTCCTCTGGCATGAGCAGCACATGGCATTTCAAATCGTTGCACTAATCCCATTTCTAACCCAGTCCCTAGAATTACAGGAGTGACCCCTGCCCAGATCAGAACTGAGCAAAGCACTTGGCAGATATTGCCAGAAAAATAAAAGCTCTACCCCTTGCCTGCCAGTCTGCCACAGCCAGATGCTCCCATCCAGGCTCACATGGAGCAGTAATTTAATACATGGCAATGCTATCTATTTCAGTGAAACAACTTCTGCTGGGCCAGCTCATCTTACCTTCCCTTACAGCTCACATTGCTAGGGCACAGGAGGGAACCAGACTAATTCAAATTTCATCCTTTAATATCTTTCGCAAATATGTACATGTGGTTTTAAAAAGCATTTGATGGCACCAAACAGAAACAGTTCCTTTCAGAAGAAATTAAGTCAGAAGATGCACTTCAAAAGCACAACTAATGCATTCCAACAAAAATACAAAGGAACCTCACAGCAAACATGAGAATTATGAGAAGAGTTTCATTCTAAAGATTCATTTCCATCAGGCCATGTCAGTAGTAAAGGCAGACACAGCCTTTCTCTAATTTAATCCTATTGTTATTAACATAAAATAAGCATTTTCCATTTTTTCTTTTTTTTTCAGATAACCTGAAGTCAGGTTTTTGTGTTCTGATAAGAAATGGGGACTTGTGCAAGGCTCAAGAATCCACTGCTTTCCCATACAACCCTACTGCTTTGGTAGCAGCCCATTATATGGGAAATATCAGCAAGACAAAGCCTCTGGTAAGTCAATTTAAGAAACTTCTGAAGGCTTATGACTTTAAAGGTATCTTTATGTTTACTGCTGGTAACCATGGCATCACTGGCTGTAGCCATCAGACTGTGTTTACTCACACACTCCTTCATGCAATGAACTTTGAAAAAAGTGTGGTCTATGAATCCCCTGAGTATGTAAAGGCTTGCACCATTACAGTGCAGAATGGGCATTTACAGAAAACCTGTCCCAGAATTATTTACAGGCTTGTGGAATTTACCAGAGCTTTGATTCTTTCATCACAGCTGTTTGAGTGAGTTGTTATCACCCCTACTCAGTTTTTATTTCACAAAACTTGTCTGTGTGGAGCCCTGAGTAGTCTCACCATTTCCAAATTGTCCCAAGTCACACCATGAGCCTCTCTCCTCAGCAGCCTCCTACCACTCACTGCCAGGGCACCAAAGGCAGAACTGGGAGAGCCCAGCCTCCCCAAGTCCATTCCACCTAAAACAGCCCTTTTGCCCTGCCACAGCCTGTGTGACAGTGCAGTCTCATGGGCTTGGTTGAGGCAAACACTGTTTTCTCCTCCAGCTACTAATCCAGGTGTACATTGCCAATTCCAGTGACAGAATTGCAAGGAAACTACCTTGTCTAACACTGAAAGTATGGTTGTGATCACTGAGACAGCTCAGAGCTCTTCTACTCTGCTTAATTTCACAATAATTATTAAAGGTTTGGTTTATATCTCAGATGATCCATCTATCCTTGCTTATCTTACCCACAATTTCAGTTGTGTTTGCAATTGTTTTATAATGACTGCCAGGATCCTAAAACCAACTTGAAGTTCGGGAACAATATGGAAGTTAAACAGAAAAGTCACTAATAAGGGTATACAAAACACTGATGCATGTAAGAGACACTTCTGGTTATCCACACTGATGTCCTGGCATAGGCCATTGATTTTTAGTGCAGAAACCTGTACATCAATCCATAACTTCTGAATTAGAGTACATAGTTTTCAAAAGACAGTTATTTTTTATTTAAATACTTAATTTGATTTAATATTCAAAGTATTCTTCAGTAAGTTGTTATAATGATTAAATATACAAATGATTAAAATTTGCATTTTAAAAATCTGAATTTATCTGATTTCAGCTTCTGGACTCTGATCTTGTTCCAACTTTTTCTGCCAAGACTCAAGAACCACGGTTTTCTCCACATAGATATTTTGAGACCATGACACAGTCACCTGCTAAGGTAAGCAGATAAGGTAAGCAGATTGATTTTCTTAAAATCCAATGCTAGAAATGCCTAGTTTTCTTAAGAAGAGAGAAGATAGCACTTCACAGAACTTCTCTGGAACAATGATACAGCTAGGTAGTTTTGAAGAAAAAGTATCACACTTCCATCTTTGTTTTTAAACAACACTATAAAAATTACTACTAATATTATAGGAGGTTGGACATTCAGAGCACCCTCTCAATCTGAATTATCACATTATTCTCTAATTCCCCAGTTCTTCAAGAGAGCAAGCAAAGCAAAAAAGTGAGTTTAAAAGCAAGATAATTAGTATGTTTTCAGCAGAAGGTATTTCAGTAGGTTTTCCTCATGTTACACAGCTGAGGCTTTAGTTCCAAGAGCAATAGAAAAAAATATAAATCATCATGGCCTAAGCATAAGTATGATGTAATAGGAAGATACAACAGCTAAAAGAAAAAAAGAGCAAAATAAATATATTTTAGTATTATAGTAGGCACTCTTCCAAAGAACATGTTAAAAACACTACAGCTGATATGCAAACTGCCCTACACAATATAGAAGTTCCCATCATTCTGCAGAAAACATTTCAGTCTGTAAAAATTTGAATGTTTCAGAAGTAGTTTTATAGACCAGTTATTTAGGTTCGTTTCCATTACATTTTGCAAGACACCATAATAACTTTGTACTAAATGTATGGCAATTTCTTCCATTTCATTTTTCAAGACATACAATAAGACTGTGCTAAAAGTATGGCAATTTCCTGGGAAATCACTTTTCGCTGGACGAGACCCTAACCATGCCAAGGAATATAACAGCACATTGCAGCAAAGCCATGCCAAACATTCACCAGATACAAATCACATCAGCTACTTTAACCTAACTCATCTGTTTTGCAAGTCCATCCCAGAAGGCCATGTCATATTCACATCAACCTTTAACTTTGTCAGCATCAACTTTTGTCAACATCATCCTAAGGAGTCCTAACTTTTAAAGTAAGTTATGACACTGGATTACTGCTTTGAATGCTGGTTGCTGGATCTTTTCCACTCAAAAATCTGCAGCCTGGGTAAGTCTGCACCACTGATTGTGCGTGGCCCAGGGTGCACTTTTGAAGCCAAGCTCATTCCTTCTCTATTTGCCTCACTTTTGATGACAGTCTCAGAGCTGATGATCTGTATCCCTTTAGGGTGAAATTAAGCCCAAAGACATATTTCAGAGATGGTATGAGGGAACTTCTGCACCTTTCCCACAAACACAGGATGGCCACAGGGTTTTGCTTCACAGATTCACTTGCTTATATAGATATAGCCTTTCTCTAATGTAATCCTATTTTGACCACTCTCATCTGTCAAAGTAAGCTGAGATAAAAACATGTTAGAACCAGCTGTTGGTAACTGCTTTATATGGTTCTCTCTTCCCAGCATTGTTGTAAAGGTAGTTTGAATATATTCCGCCTAGTGTGTGTAAGTGCCTTTGGGTATAGAAGGTTGAGGAAGCAGGAATTGCTGTTTAAAGAAAGAAGCACTTTATGCACATGCTCGATTTTTCATAGAATTTCTAGTGTGATACTTACTGTGAATGCATCGTTTATTCTGTCAGTGGTCTGTGGTTAACACACCCTATATAACTATTGGCATGATAAACTGTAATGACTTCATAATAAAGTTAAAAGCCCAGCATAAATGCAGAAAAGTGAGGAATTCCAGAGGTAAGATTTGGATTTCATCCCTCACCCTTCATCGTATTTGAATGTTATGAAACAGCTATATACTTTCTTTAGGCACAGATATAAAAAATGTCATGACAGGAATATAAACAGTGAAAACTGTGTGCGTTCTGGCAGGTTCTCATTTTACTTCAGAATTTACATATTTTCTATCATTTTGCAATTTCCCAAACACTTTTTGTTAAAGCTTGTTTGTCCTTTATCTCTATGATAACTGCATCATTTCATACTGAGCCAATCCAAAAATAATTTGATATATTTTGGAAAAAAAAAAAATACTTGATGGCTTACACTATTGAATAACATGTTAATAAAAGAAGGATGTCAGACAATATAGCAGCACTTAATGCCAAGTTGTGATGCCTGTGACATCACAGGCATCTGGAGTTTTGGTTATTTCTTTATCTGTTTGGGGGGCTAGATTTGTTTATTTGCTTTTGGTTTCGTTTAGGTTTCTTTTAGCTGGAGAAACAGTGACACACTCTAAGGAAAGCCTCACTTAGGATTTTTCTATTTTGCATTGTCTTTCCACCTATATACCAAATACTCCAGCATTGTGTCACATTATGAAAAACATAGGCTTATTTATTGGCTGTTGACATAAAAAGAGGATTGGGATAGCCACGTCTACCAATGAGCACTCCTGAAATCATGACCTTACAAATTGATCTCAGGTACCTTCCTTTCTATTTGCATGACCTAGTAGGCATTCTGCAGTTTTCAAAAGCAAGGAGCAAAATGCCAGCTGAAATTCAACAGCTCTGCAGATGCTCAGCATTTTCCAAAATCAGTCTCAAATCACATTACTTATATTGAGTTAGGATCCTGGTGCGTGATCTTTTACGTAACTTTCCAGCTCACCTCTGCAGTCTGATCCCCCACAAGATAACTTTCCTGCTGAAAGCAAAAGACAAGGCTCTTTCTACCTTTTTTAGTAAATCTGATGCTGCTGAAGAAAATTCTTCTGACCTGTTATGAAAAGCTTCCAAATTGCTGGAAGGGGATTTGTCTGAAAGACTGCAAGTAAGTGCTAATGCAATGATTGAAAATTTGGCGTATGAATTATTAGAATTGATTATGTGAATAAAAGAAAATTTAAATATAAGGATGTGGGGGATTTCAGCTCTCTTGGAGATATTATTTATCTATAACACTATCTGTATTATATTCAAGTCATTCATATTCCTTTGGTGCAAAACTATTTCTTTTTCTGCTGATATAATAGAGAATATTCTATTCTTACTAGAATAATATAGAATTCTAGAATCAGTTATTTGGAAACATCATTTCTAGAACCATCTATAAATATTTTAAAAAGTGTTTTCATGGGAAAAAGATTCAATGAAGATATAAGATCTCATAATTTGGTTTAAGGTAGGGATTTCCAACTTAAAAGTCTGAAAATTGTCAAGATTTAGACCAAGTTCTAGTTCTACATTTTCAGATTTTAAAAAATTGAATTCTTTTAGGAAAAATGCATCTGCATACTGCAAAAAAAATGAGGGGAAGAGAGACTGATGTTGTTGTTACTTCATGCAGGATATCACAATTTTAAAGACACACCAAGCTGAATGACTTTTTAGAGTGTTTAATGTATCATGAGAATCATTCTGAATGGTGATGGTGTGCTCCACCCCGCTGCCCAACCTGCCCTTTATTTCTCATAACTCTGCTCAACCCATTACCATCAGTAGTGATGGCAACAAATGTGTCTGGCTGTGATGAGTGCATCTGACTCACAGTGGATTCAGGGGAGACAGGTAACAAAACCACCACCCCCCATGCACACACATGCTCCTTCCCTAAACCATAATGCTGGTCAGAGTCTGACTCAAGTCAAGTTTGGAAGAAACTAATTTCTGTGGTCAGTCTGCAAATATGTCTATAACTCTGTTACTCCATAACAGTAGACAGTCCAGGACCCTTTAAGCTGTCCTGCACAGAAGGATCTACTCTTGAGTACAGAAGCCCCTCAAGGTTACTCTTTGAGGCTGAGAGATTCCTTGCTGCAACAGATTCTCAGTGATTTGTAACATGGTAAACTTGGAAATCTTACCTAACTATTACAAAGGATTGATTGTGCACATTTAGACACAAAACATTGGTCAAGTCTGGGACTAAGTCTGGATCCAGATAGTTATAAACTCCCCCCTGGGAAGGAATTTAAAATGCAAGGGGGTCCTTTCTGAACCTTATAACTCAGTCAGAGGGTCTCCCAGATACTTTTGCCAGATACTTGTCCTCTATGCAGAAAATAATCAAATGTGCCTCATCAATTAATTTTTCTAATCACTTGCATTTGCTATCAAGCCTTGTGAAATCCCTGCATTTATCGATAAACATATTGCTGCTTCTCTCTCACAAAAAAGTGCATTGCTTCTTCCAGAACAAGAATTACCTATGCTTGACATTAATTCAGCCCATGGAATTCTGGTCTCAGATGGAATAATGAAGAGTTGCTTCAGTCCACTCAGAAATTCAAAGGCAAAATCATGCAGAGGAGGTGTACAATAGAAAGATACCTATACCTTCAGGAGAGCTATTCAAGGCTTTTTCCAATTCCTTTAGTTGGTGCAGTGAGAACATTTGCCTTAAATTTATCTTTCCACAGAATATTTGGGGAAGAAGTAAAAAAGCCTTTTTCTCAGGGAAAGCAAGAGCTGCAATTACACCAAGCCCCTTGTGGAGTATTCTGGTGGGAAGAGGCCCCTTGTGCAATGTCCTTTTCTGCACATCCAAACAGAAGTCAGGCATAATGCATTTCAGAATCAGGATGCTGAAATCCCCTGGTACTTCAGCAGAACAAATCAGGATGCGTACTTTCATCCTGCATATCAGGATGAAAGAGATCAGTGTTGGAGACAAAGGAGGAATAAACCAAACTCTGCAGTGAGAAAAATGAGATGAGGAAACTTTGCTGTCTGCTGAAGAAAATTCAGTGTTCTTTTTGCCACAAGTTAAATTTTATCAGTGCCAAATATACTTGATAAATAGAGTCTTATGGCTAGGAACTTTACTTATTTCTGCTATGTACTGGACTCCTGACCATTTGAAGACAAAGCAGGGTGCAGTGAAATACTTCAGACAGCATTACTGCTACAGAGAATGACAAAGTCATAGAGAGGAAATGGGAATTAACCATTTGCATTTAATTGCTGGACCAAACAGTATAGTTTGAATACCTACAGGTCCTCAGCCTGGTTATATGGAAAAAGGAGATAGGTGAGTAAAGCCATGTTTGAAAGATCTGAATAGAAATTGACAAACTGTTTCCAGGGTGGAAATGCCTTTTACATCACTGGAAGGCAGGAGAAGGTGGTTTTGTACCATGCTGGAATGATGTCATTTCAGTGCCCTAATGGAGGCCTTTGGGTGAAAACCTGACTTTGAGCCTGTCTGAAGGTCTATCCATGACACGGAATGAGCTGCAACCACTAAAAAGGAAAGAGGCTAAGCCACAGACTTTTGCTTATGCTGACTATGTAGCAAGTTGAATCATGGTACAACAGATACGGTGTGTCCCCAAAAGTTCATTTCTCCTTCTTGCTCAGAACCTGAGATTCAGAGCAGTTCTGAACATTCAGTTATTATTACACCAGCACAAAAACCATTGCTTTGACTGGCCCTCATTCTCATTCACTGGTCCTGGTCCCCACATACAGACCAAAATTCAAGATGACTAAGCTCTGCCTTCACCCTTCAGGAAACAAATCTCAGGATGACCACCAAGGCAAGCTTACACATCACAAGGATATCTGGCCTGCCAGGGCCATCACTAAATATATCCCAAGGATAAACAGAAGTCTCTCTCTGCTCTCCAGAGTTTCCTGGAGCAGTCTAGGTAGTCACAAACAGACTTAGGAAGGTCTTCTCACACAAGCCCCAGGAGGCAGGAACAGGGCAAGATACTTCTGTGCTAGTGCTCCTCTAGAAGATGTCTTTAAATATAATGCTACAATTACACCCCAATGAGGATTTAAATTCTCATTAAAGGTGGAAAAATATCCAAAATATGTTTTTGCTGTTTTCTAGTATGTCAGTTGGATACTCTGTAATACATATCAGAAGCAGCTGTAGTTTTCACACGTAGTTTTTACATGGTGGTGTGGGAAGCTTGGGTCACCATCCTGCTGATCCCTTGTCTGACAGAAAAACTGGGAATCTGTTCTCTCCCCTTTCCTTTTTTTTTTTTTTTTTTTTTTTTTTTTCTGAACAGCTTGAATGACAGACTAAAGAATAATCCTGTTCACAGCTAATGTGCAAAAACAGGATTGAGCAAAAAAACTGACTTAAGAAGCTTTCATCTGGGTCAGGACATATTGATACCATATTCAAAGATATATGCTCAGCACACTTGTGCAAAGATAAGCGTTTCAACAGTAAGCTCAAGAAAAAAAAAAAAAGAAAACACAAAAAAACCACAACCGCACTCAGTGACACAGCTACTGAAATATTAAACTAAGTGAAACAATTTCCACCCACGTTTGCTTTCATCACAGATTATGCAGTACTGCAAACTACTCAAAATAAAATGTTTCCTTCCTAGACAAAACCAGCTATGCAATAAGGTTTACTTTCACTGAGTACCCAAAGTACGAGATAAAGCCACTGCAACAAATTGTGCCTGTCATAATGTCAGAAAAAAGGAACCACACATTTAGTTCCTAGTCTCTCTGACAGTCACTGATCCACCATCTCTTTGGGACAAGACAACTTTGATCTTTTCTATGGTGGATTGCTAAATCTATTTCATTAGTAAGTACCAACACCGTGGATTTTCTCTCTCACCAGCATCTTCTCTTCCAATAATGACAACATGGGTCTTTCAGACAATGACATGAAGGGAATCCAACAAGATCAAATCCCACACAATTTCCTGTAAAATTTTGGATATGAGCAATTATTTATTATTTCTTATTGCAGTTCCAAGTATCATTAATAATTTAAAAAATAGTAAGAAAATAGTAGCTGTTAAGCTGGCTGTTCTAAGCAGATAACTTGACAAGCCCAGCTTATAAATGGCCTGAGCCAGTTTTTCAGAAGCCTTAATATGAGTCTTGCCTAGTTTACACAATAACATACCCATATTATGCATCTACTTTGACTGTAATCCCAAAGTCTTAAGAGTAAATTCAGCTTTTCCCTGTGTATATGTGTGTGCACAACTCATCTAGTTTGGGTGATGCTGAAACTTCTCATATGGGATTTAAATTCATCTGATCCAGCCTTCTGTTGAAATCAGTGCCTTGTATCAGGTTATGCAGGTACCTATGAATCAGGGTCTAATATTTCCAGGGAACAGGATCCTACAATTTCTCTGTCAACACAAGGGTTCTCATGATTCTCTGTCCTGCTGTAATCAGAGGGAGGTCCCCAGACTCTGTTTATGCCTGTTGCCTTTATCTTATCACTGCATTGTTAGGAGATAGTTCTTCCATTTTATCTATAACTACCTTTTAGAGACTGGAAAACTGATTCATTTCAGACAAAGCCTTCACTCCCCTAGCTTGAATAAACCAAATTTCTTTATACTTCCTTTATACATCAAGCTCTCTAATGGTCTAATCATCTTGGTGACACATTCACCAAACCTTCTTTCATTTTTCAATCTCTCCTGAGCCGATGAATCAAAACTTCATATTCATCTCTTTTAAAACCTTCTTGAGCCAAGTTTCAAACTCAGTGCCTCAGTATGGTGAGTTTTCCTTCTCACATTCCACTTCTCTTCCCAATCTTGCATAATTAGCAAGCCTAGCACAAATGTATTCAAGCCCTTCATGGCGATTGTTTATGAAGATATTAAACAGTATCAAATTCAGTGTTGATCTCTGAGAAACTCCTCATGGGGCCAATTCCAAATTTGACTTTCAGCTATTAGCCAACAGCAACTTTGAGTTCAGCAGCCTAACCAGTTCTCCACACAACTTGTGGCACTTGTCTGAAGTGTGTCATGTGTCACCAGGCTGTCAGGAAAGGTAGTATGGGAGACCATGACAAATGATTTGCTAAAATTATAGTAGGTGTTGTTCAAAATACTCCCATCCTTTATTGACTAAGTTGTTTCATTATATAAGACAATGGAGCACAGTGTAACCTTAGTAAATCTGTTCTGGCTTTTTCCAGCCATTCATTCTGTCACACTTTACCAGCTTGCAAGTGTCCAGTTTGCACAAGAGGTTTGTAATTTGACCCGACTCTACTATTAGTGGCTTGCCATTTGTTTTGCCACTGATTCCTGCCAAAGGAACTTGCAGCTAACTTTAGCTGTTAAGACCAAAGCAAAGAAGACATCAGGCATTTTCTGAACCTTTTATGAACCTTTTCTGTGCCATTTTTGATCTAATTTGCCAAAGCCATTCAGCAGAGGGCATGAATGCTCCTCGCATTTCTGTTTGCTGCTACCATGCCTACAGAATCCTTCAACATATCTTCAAGGCTGCCCCAAAGTCTTCCAACACTTCGAAATCCTCTGGTCTCCAATGCAGATACTTGTGGGATCCTTCTTAATAGCTGATGAGTCAAAATGAAATCTGTTCTTAGGAACTGCTGGGTTTTTATTGATACTCACCTTTCTCTGCCTCTTAAGATATTAAACTTTGTTACTGTATGGTCCCTGCAGCCCAGGCTGCTGTTGAAGGTCATAATGATGGGTATTATACCTGTCTATAGGCCATATAGGATAATAAGAGGATATAGACCTACAAAATAACAGTACCTATCTACAGACCATAAAACTAGATGAAAATTGTCCAGCTACCTTTGTAAGGCAAGTTTAATAGCACCATTAGATACTGAAAAATATGGGCCGCATCCCTCTCCCTATGAGCTCATAAGGAGTCTCCAGTTAAATTTCATTCTGCAGGGCAACTGTGCCAAACCTACCCTTCACACACTCCATATTTTGAGCTACAAATTGTTTCTCTGCAAAAACAAGACAAAAGCAAATGACAGAATCCTATACCTCAATATTGGTAGCAAATAGGAGGAGATGGAAGCCATGGTGCCATTCCTAATCATGGAAACTTGGTGGGGTGACTGACATGTCTGGAGTGGTGTAATGGATGGATACCAGATCTTCAGAAGGATGGGGAGGAAGGAGACACATTAAGAGGGAAATCTTAAGGATGCAGGAACAGGCTGTCCCTGTGTGCCAAAAGATGAGCCTGTAGGGAAGAAGACTGGCCTGGCTGAACAAGGAGTTTTCACTGGAACTCAGGCTTAAAAAGAGAGTTTATGACCTTTAGAAAAGGACAAGCAGCTCCAGAAGACTACAAGGATGTCATTAGGTCATGCAGAGACAGAATTAGAAAGGTGAAAGCTCAGCTAGGACTCAATTTGGCCACTGCTGTGAAAGATAATAAAAAAATGTTTTTATAAATACATTAACAACAAAAGGAGACCCAAAGAAAACCTCCATCCTTTATTAGGCACGGGGGAAACACTGTCATCAAGGATGAAGAAAAAGGCAGATTCAGGCTGAACATGAGGAAGAGTTTCTGAAAGGCTGGTTAAGCATTGGAACAGGATGCCCAATGAAGTGGTGGAATCATAATCCATGAAAATGTTCCAGAAACAGCTGGAAATTGCACTTAGCTCTATGGTTTCCTTGACATGATGGTATTTGGTCAAAGGTTTGACTAGGAAATATTTGGAAATCTTTTCCAAACTTAATGATTCTATGAGGTATTTTTAACAATTATAAACTAATTGAGTGTGGGTGGATGCAGAAGGATATTGAAATTTTCCAGAAATTCTTGAGAAAAATCTTGATTTTTCTACAACCAAATTTAAAACTCTCATGAACATTTCTGGAGACAGGATTTTCAGCCTCTCCCCTGCTAACCTCACAATATTACAATTTTCAAAAAGTTGTGTAAGTCTAAAGGCTACATTCTGTCACACATATAAAATTTATTATAGCTGAAGAATCCCCTAGAACTCCGTTACATTATTTATAAACAGAGATAATGTGTATGATAAACAATGATAACACACAAGATCCCCAGTGAAAGTTTGTATTTCACCTGGGAATGCCTGAAAACCAGTCTTTGGACTGCAAGGATTTTTACCTAGGAAATGCTTTTCTTGCCACTGTATCTCACTGTATCTAGGTTTATTTTTAAGAACAATTATTTGCTACAAGGAGACTAAGATGACACCAAATTAGTTAAAACAAACAAACATACAAACCAGTATCGTTAGCCAATATTTTTCAAAATTATCTGCCTTAGGTTTAACAGAAATTCCTGCAGGACTAAAAATTTTAATAGAGGAAGCAGGATACTTTCATATACTAAGAATTTTTTTTTTTTTTTTTGGCCGTTTTTGCTGTCACAACTGTTTCCAAAGCCTGGAGCTTAAAGCAATCTCGACATTGTTCAATAAGACTTAGAAATTAAACAGTTACTCTGCTTTGCAGAGTCCTTTGATTGAGTTCTGCAGGTGGAATTTGAGGACTACTGCCAAGGAGAGTCTGTGATTTCTAAATGTCAAAAATCAAAACCGTGTTATCTCAGACTTTCTTTCCAGACTAATGTACTTTTTCTCTTCCAGAGGCGGAAATAGGATTTTTAGTTCTAATCCTTTCTCTGTCTACATTTTGCCTTGTAATACTACAGAGTTTTGAGAATTTTTTTTTAGAATTAAAAGCATTCTGCAATAGTATCTTGCCTTATTTTTGCTATTGACCTAACAGAATAGTTAAATCCAAGTAAAGAAAAACCAATTAAACTTACTTAACTACAATGACTGCTGTTTGATTACAAACAACTCTGCCAGCTCCCACAAGAATATTTGTTTTTTATTTTGGTATCTCTCCTAAAGTCTTAGATCCCACAGTCAAGTGAAAACTTTAAGTAGAAAGGAAGTGTTAAGAACCGAGCATGTGTGAATTTTTTAAAAGCTGAAAATACTTGAACAAATGTCAGGATTTTATGATGCTTGGCTTGTGCTTTTAGAAGCTCAAGGTTGGCAATACACACATTCACACTGCCATAACTTGTAGCAATATTGCTTTCCTCATCCTGCTCTCAGTGAAACACTCAGAAACAGAAAAGTTCCTTTCTTGATGCCAATTTTATTACAAAAATGGTTTTCTAGAAAGAACTACATGAAATTAAAATCTAATGCTTTTTCTACAAGTTTAAGGATTCTCAGCCCATCTTCTTTCAGTGTTTGCTGCTCTTGGACTCCAGCTGCATCTACCTATGGCCAGCTCCAGCTTTCCACATATTGGTAATAAGGCAGGAACACCTTTAAACAGCAGCATGACACCTTTAAGGCAGCCAGATACTAGAGACAAACACTCTCTAGCTTCTAAAACTACATTTCCATAGTGCACACATTTTTCACCGGAACTGTTCCCTTAAAATCAAAATAAAACACATCTTTCTATCTACAATTTCTTTGTATTTCATGCAAACTGTTGGAATAAAATGTGGGTACAACATCCTGTGAAAATCATTTCAAAGCTTGATACATAATGAAGTCAAAAAGGCATCTTTCTTTAGCATCCAAGGAGGAGGAGCCCTAAAAAAAAAAAAAATGCACCCTAGCAACTGCTTCATTAAGATAAGGTCATCCATCCATATTTTCAAGTTTGATATCTTCTGGACACTCATAGGCTTTCAAGAAGACAGTGATCTGGCTTTAGAGTCTTTGGAGTTTGCAGTAAAGGCCTTTAATATCATTCAGGTAATTAAAGAACACCAGTTAAACCAGAAGATTAACACTGTAACACTTCTTACTGTAACACTTCTTACTAAATTTACACAATGATCCTGAAGAAATTGTAAACCCACCTTATCCCTTTGTTATTCTGTTTGCTGATGAGTAACAATATAGACAGAAAATCAGTGGGGAGTTTTATCCTGAATGTTTGGACAGCAGGTGAAACAATTCAGCTTTTCAGATGCTGTAAATATTCAAATTCATCTTCATGAATTTCAGATCTACACATTCCAGGATAGAGAAAAAATGCTGTTAATTGAAACTCACAATAATTCAACTTCATATGACAAAACTGCTTTGTCTCATTTTGCTTTTGCCCACAGCATCATTCATCAGACAGCTATGCTGCAGGACTCTGTCTCTTGAGATAGCATGGGACTCAAAACTGAAACAAATTCTTACTCTGGTTAGAAAGTGTACTTCTGAATCATACATATGGGAAAGGTAATTTGCATGGATGCTTTGCATTGATTCCTTATTGAGCAGACCATAACACTAAAGCATTACTCATAAAGCCATGCATAAGGGTAAAAACAATCTACCTGATGATGTTATATGTAAATAAATGCAAAGATAGAGTGGGAGAAAGTATTTCAAGGTTACTCTAACATTCCTTTTGCCTAGATAAGTGTGATTGCTCCCACATGCTGGAGAGGCACAACCAAAAAGAGGATGTTAGCAAGAGAAATGTATGGGCAAAAGATGATGCTGGCATCTCTAGGATAAAGGTTGCTTTTTTTGCTTTCAGTTTTCAGTCCTGCTTTCACATACAGCAGCTGATGTTACTAAGGAGTTCCAAGAAAGAATACCTGGGACTGCCTCAAGATAAAAAGAAGCTGAGGGAATTGATTTTCCATGCCTAATTCCTATCAAGTCTAATGAACAGAAATTATCTACTATCCTTTTAGAAATAAGAAAGAGGGAAATAACAAAACATTGCCAATATCTGCTGAGCAGGGTTCATTTTCAACTAGTATGAATATCTGTCATTTAAACATACAGGGAGCTGCCAAGCTGACAATGCTTTCCAATTATAAGAAAAGCCACGTCTGAAGTTTCTCTTTTCGTGAAGGGTGACATCTGTCTGAGTGGCAGACTCAGCTCTGTAACTTAAAGCATCTGCACCATCTCTTTTGCAATGTGAGAGATCCGTTGTGTCAGCTAGAACAAGGCAAGCAGATGCTCCTTACACCTCCTGTTAACTTGTGCAAGTCATGTTGCCAGAGCTAATTAAGACTCACCATTTACACACTCGACTTGTGCAGAAACAGACACCATCTTCTCTTATGTTTTAACATTGTTTCTTGGTGGCTTCCATTCAATGTTACAGGTCATTATTATTAAGCACAGTTTATCCCTGTTCTCTGTTTCAGTGTGCAGTTCGTAGCAGCCATTATAACCACTGCAACAGACAAAATCTTTCTTGCTTTCAGGATAACACATCCCTTCTCTGGCAAAATGACAAGATTGCTGTGATTGTCCCCTCATGGAGATGTGCACTCAGGAATGTAGTGGAGGACTGTGTCTAGGTTCTGAGAGATCTACTGAATGTAGCTTCCACCATGACACTGCCCAACTTTCAAAAATTTCATGGAAAAAAATCTGTCCTTTCTGCTTAGCCTAGGTTCCCAAGAGAGTCACAAACCCCATTTTTATTGCAGCTGAGCTCCACAGTCTAGTCGTATTTTTACCCTTGTAGGTAGGGCTTCACTGAAAATATAATAATGGACCCTTCATGCCTTAACAATTTCCTTCTCTCTGAAAGTGGCGGAGCATCCGTCCTCCTCCACCTGTCTGGTTGTCTTCTCCTCTACATACCCAGAGTTCTGTGACTGGAAGTAGGTGAAGGACAGAGCCACAAAAATTACTGAATTGCTCTGAGAGGGGAACATGTAGAAGGTTTGCTTTTATGAGAGCCCTCCCACTTGCTCACTGCTTTCGTGCTGCCATCATTAGCACATAACTGACGTGAAACTCAGCACTTTCCAGACTGGTACAAGAGTGGGGGTTTTAGCTTTATTTTACTGATTTGGCAATAGCAATCCTAAAGGAGTATGGTCATATGGAAACCAAATTGCAGCCAGTTTACCTGCTTAATTTATAATTTTAGTTCATTTCTCGTTAGTAATTACATGGAACCCCAATGAAGATGAAAATACAGAGTGAGCTATTTTTCACTCCTTTTCCATGTGAAAGAGGCAGGTCTCTGAATTATTTCTTCTTATTAAGTAAAAAATCATCCATTTGGTTGGCTTGACAGTGACACAGGATCTCTCCACAAAGGGTGCTGTGAGCTACAGAGCTCTCTGTGTGGGAAACAAGAGTGTATACCTTATGGAGAGCTCTGTGGGTAAATCTCCACCCATTGAGATGAGAACGTCTCATTCAACATCAAGTTAATAGCCAGCATTTTCCTAATTCACCATAGCAACAATGATATAATGGCAAAGGGTGAGTACAGCCTGCTACAGCAGGCTGTGTTGTTGGACTGCAGACAAAGCAGACAACACCTCACATTTTACCTTCATTGATGCAAAGCTTTGTTAATGGGCAGTGCAAAACTAGCAAAGGATGAAAGACAAGAAGATGTGGTGTTTAATAGTATCCCCTAACTTCCTATGAGAATTATATAGCACATTCCTGTAACTCTCATGAACCCCACAGCTGCCCTCCAGGTGAAACACTGAGCATTTCAACATCCCAACTGGAAATAATACTGCAGTCTGTTATGGGATCAATGAATTGTGGAGTCACATTTTTTTTTTTTTAAGACGTAAAAAGAGAATCAAGCAAAATAAAATTTTTTATTACCTCCAAAATTCGAAAACCAGCCAGAGACCTGTGTCACACAGCTCATAGTAAATCTATTAATTTATGAAGACAATAAACCACAAAAAATTTATATTACCTTACAAATGAAAACAAAGCTACGGAAAAGTTGATTTAATAATAATATGCAGGATGGCAGCACACAATATAAGCTGGCTAAAATCTAGTCCTCTATGCAATATCTCAGAAGATGGTATGCTTCGTTACATTCAGCTGCATGCTCCATTTTGCACAATGTACATTTGTCTCTGAGGTTTTGTGCCCTCACATGGACATAATTATGGAACCCTGTCTACATCAGTTGGACAAAATGAATATAAAATCTGGAAGAAATTCCAGATTGCAAACACATACACTTAAATTTACCAGGCTGCCAATTTAAATATTTATTACTCAGAATATTCTACCCTTTCTGGTTTACCAGCCCCTCACAGAAAAAAAAAAAAAAAAAAAAAAAAAAAAAAAAAAAAAAATTTTTCTTTTCCTTTATAGCCAAGTGCTATTTTTTTATAAAAATTGCATTCCTCAAAACATTCTCTTCAGAAAAACTAGAACTAATGGAAGAAGATAACATTAAGTAAAACTAGGAGTGATAAGACTGTGACACAAACTAATACATATTGTCAAGTCACTGAAGTCATTGAACAGATCAAATCATTTTTATTACAGTGGTATGAGAGATCCCTCATTATGTTCAACAAACTGGGAAAACAGGCAGAAATATGATGACCAAAACAAATGCCTAAAATTTTAAGGCAGTAGGTGAAGGGAAATGTTGTAGATCAAACTGAGTACAACTATAAGCAGGCAAGTGAAATACCTCAGTAACATGTGAGACACTTAGTAATGGAAAAACTTGAGATTTTTGCTTCTTGGCAAAAATTTAATTTACACTGAATTCCACTGACCTGACATACAATCAAGAGAGCACAATAACTACTTTAGGGTCTGTGATAGCACAGTCAATATTACCTGCTTACACTTGTTCACCTGTAACTATTCTGCATCAATATAACATCATATCTTGAATAGCATGTGGCTTTAAATACTTTTTAAAATTTGTATGAGTATGCACACTAAGCTAGCAGCCAACATGCACTTACTGTATTGATACAGAAATAAAAGATGTCCTTGGGTATTCTTAACAAAAGAAGTATGAAGGATTCATAATAAAAATAATTCCTAGTCACCCTCTCAGTCTCAGAAAATAGATAAAAAATTCAGAACTCGAAGTGAAGGAGATTTTTTCCTTTTTTTCAAAAGGTACCTGTACCTTTTAGACCTCATGTACAATTGCAAATGTAATTACAATTTTCCTCCTTTGTGTTTTAAACTCAAGTATGAGCAGTATGTGATGATGGGTTAAATTCAGTGCTTGGGCTTTTTTTTACTTCATCTCTAATTTCATATGGTTCCTCTTTGTATTACTCAGAGACAGCACAACAGTGGATAGAAGATTAGAAATTCTGTACTTCATAAATATCTATGACACATTCTGTGTGGCTTTGTTTAAACTATCTTAATCTCATAGAAGCAGGTGGTACATGTGTCCTATTGTCAATCTAACCATATTCACAGCAGGTAAATTTGGCTTTTTTAGAGAGAACTAAAAATCTCTGCAATAATAATAAATACAAATCTTATCCTCCATGCAACACTTGTGAAATTTCATCATCCTCTTCTCAAGATGTATCCTAAGAATTTCAGGGAAGGGGAAAAAAACCCACCACATACCCAGAGGAGCAGAGCTGATTTAATAGCTCCCTCTTTCCAGCCTGAGCCTTTCTAAGCAGTCCTTTGAACAAATGCCCTTTCAGATTCAAATAGTATGACTAATAATTGCCACATATGTCTCAGAATCTGCTATGCCCATTACAGCATAGTTAGTTTTTCCTCCACCTCTTACTACATCAAACACAACAGTCACCTTTTCTTAATGATCTCTCACTCTCCAGGCAAACCTATTTGCCTTATCTTTCATTCCTTATGTAGCCTTTAACTGACTTACAGTAAGCAGCCCACTAGTGTGGCGGTCAGCAGAACGGGCAGGTTTGCTCCTCTGTTCATTTAAGCCTATTGAGTCTTGTATTAGAGAGATAATTGAGAATCTCAACCTTTTTGTTTACTCAAGCCCTTGAAAATCCCATCTTCCTTTGACTTTAATCTGGTAAACCTTTGATGTTAGTTGTTAACCTGCTTGTATTTATCAACAACTCAAAATTCACATTACTACACAGAGGCAGCAAGCTTCTGCTTAGTCTATACATGTGCTGATGGGGAGGGGAACAGGGGTGGAAAGGGAAGCTGTATCGAACCAATTTCCATTAACAAATCCTTCACACTTGAAGGGTTTTCTCTTACTACAGGATATGTGGACAAGTAACTGCCTTAAAAGTGTGTTGCAAATACGAAGCTGTTTATAGAGCAGGAAATATTTAATTGCTGGGAGAAGAACAGATAAAAAGATACAGTTCCAAGGAAAATGAAGATGCTGCTAACTTTACAATTTTCTGTTTCTTAAGGTATTTGCATCTTAGGTATTTGTATAATGGAGATTCCCATAGTGAGGTAGTTTATATGAATCTTTCTTTCCCACTGATATTTTCAGAGGTCACAGGGGCAGTGCAGTAACATGGCACACCCTTGTCCCATTTACACTGGCTGCTTTCATCACCCCTACTTACACCAAAAATAGCAGCTCATTCCCTCTGCTGTACCAGTGCTTCAGGGTCTAAGTCTCCTACAGGACACACATGTGGAACCACCTCAGTAATGGTTTCCCCACAAAAACCCACCCCAACCACTTGCTGGAGTCCCCCGGGCTCTCCTCCTGTTGAGGTACTGCAAGGGCTTCTCTGTGGGCTGAGACCCCACCCAACAAGTATTTAAAATTTAAAAAAACTAACACAGAGTCCCTGATTTTACCTGCAATATGTTCCACATCTCACATGGAGGGGACATGGGTGAATATCTAGAACAAAAGGAGTGAAGAGAGTGGACTTAGGAGTGCTCAGTGGTGTTCCACAAATCAGCTGGAAATGCTGACGGAAGTCTGTACTGATGACCTGGCTATTTATAGTCAGAGGAAAAGCAGCAGCACACTTCCTCTGCTTTCCACTGCAGCACTTAGCCCCATTAAAGCCTTACCTAGGAACTATCCAGATTACAGCCTTTGATTCCTGGCTGTCAAATCACCTGGGGCAAAGTGCAAGTACAGAGCAGGAAGCAACTGTGGAGCTCAGCTTTGCTTGAATTCACACGGAGTCTCGTTGGCATTCAGAGTTCACACTGCTGCAGCCAAGGTGGGCCACCAAGAATAAAAGCCACCAAGGTGCTGGCTGTCTAGCAAGCAAGATCAATATGACTTTGGCTCCTTCCTTTGACATTCACCAAATCTTTGACTCTGTGCAGAATAAAGTCACCCTGAGAGGAAACCAAAGTCAATTCACGCTTGCCCCACACAGAGCCAGCAGCCTGTGAAAAGTTTCATAGATACCACAACCTCTGGCTAAAGGTCCAGCTAACAGGATCCAAAAAAACCCCATAAATCTCTGCTGGACCCAAGGGAACCACACATGTGTAAATATGTTTATTATTATTTGGCTTACCCGTACACAAGTCAAGAAAGATGCATTGGAGTGAAAAGAAAATGCTAATTACAGCTCTCTCAAAAAGTCCTTCTCAAGGTTCCAAAAAAAGGAGCTAGATTCTCTCCTCAGGTTCAAAGCACTCTTGCTGTGCTGGACCAACAGAGCAGCACAGTTTGAAGTTGAAAAGAGGGATAGCATTGCTGCTGCTCTTTGAAGAGTGAAATAAGAAAGAGTAGCATTTAAGAAGCTTGGAAAGGACTTTTAGAAAAATACACCTTTTTCTGGGGAAAAAAATATGTATATTTTAAAATGGCAGAAGTATAATGAAAAGTGAGGAAAGAAAACATTTTATGAAACTTTGTTTTGGTGATCCATTTTCTATGAATAACACCTTTTTCTCCCTCATTATTCCTCCCACCAGGAAATAGATTCTGTGGCAGGACTGATAAAAGAATCAAATACCTGTATTGATGAATGTGTTTTTAAGCCTTGTACATACTTGGCAATGATAAACTATCACTTTACACATACATGCATATGTAGGAGGTATATATGTGATTGTAGGAATGTATATCAACATTTTTCCAGTATAGATTTCCATGCATTTACACATCTATTTAAGAGACTGTAATATGCATAAATATATACACCTAAGTGCAGCAAATTTAGACCCTAGCAGTAGTGCATGTATTTATTTAACCTCACATATGCAAATAAACCACCAATTTAATCCTAGACAGCAGTAAACATGCAGAATTTCTTTCCAGTGGTCAAAATTTACCTAAGATTTATGTGCAAAATTTCTCTCTAGCCCAAAGCAGCACAAGAGAAATCAGGCCCATGTAGTCCCCTGTACCCCCCAAAGTGGGAGCAACTCTTACAGTTACAAAGTGAAATTGCCTCTGAGATTTTAAGTAAACAACAGCAAAAAAATTGTCTACTGTGGATTGCCACAGATATATAGAAACCAAACACTATTTTTCTTTGTAATCTAATATTTTTTGAACATTAAGAGCACAACTGAGGATGGTCAATATTGTGTCAGACCAAAAATCCACCCAGACCAGTACCTTGTCTCTCATAGTGGTAAAAAACCAAAAAAAAAAAAAAAAAAAAAAAAAAAAATTCCCAGAAAAACACCACCATGTAGCAAACCCCAAACTCATAAACAACAAAAAAAAAAACCAACAGTAGTGCAAACACATATTTGTTTTATTCTTTGCCACGATATTCTTTGTTTTAGAGTCTCTTCCATGCATTATTCCCAAGAATACAGCCTTAAATGTCCTCATCTGATATTAATTCATACTGTTTTATACAGATGCAAATCCACAAAGACCAGACATGGCTGTGGAGAGTTTAATAAGCAATGCATAAAAGGGTGGGAGCTAAAATTGGTGTTAGCCAAAGCTGGACAAGAATCTCTGCTGTAGAGCACGATCATGCCTTCTGCCAAGCAGGGAAACAGGGGTGGGGGCTGAGCATTTCAGATGCCTTCCCCTAAGACAAGGGCAGCCCCAAAAGAAGGAGTTGCAAAGCAACACAGGCCATGAGAAACAAGAGCACAGGATAGGGGAGTGCACATGCAATCCTGCCTCTGCACTTTGGATGATCAGCCCCTAGAATTGAGCCAGCAGGGAAGGAAAAGTATTCTGCTGCTGATTCTGACCTAAAGCTGATTACTCTCACCCACAGGCTATGATGAAGAAGCAGACCCAACTTTTCCTATTTTGTCTCTTTTCTACTCCCAGGAACATGTGATTAGACAAATACCCCTTGATCAGGGTCTGATTTGCTGCTAGACTCCAGACTAGAACAGGGGAGGAAAACATGAGACAGAGAAGCTCAGACTGAATCTTTGACCTCCCACTTCCCCCCCATGAGTTTTTGGCTTGTGCCAAAACCCAGAAACTGCTGATTGTTAGGGCTGTTCCCAGCCCTGGCTATTTTTACACCTCTCAATCCAATCCTGTATAAATCACTCCAGGCACTTCTCAGCCCCGAAGTCAAAATGTATGTAAGCTGACATTCTCTGAAAACACGGTGTCATGGTTTTACCAGTGTGACTCCCACACAGAAGCTGGCAGAGTAGATGAGATCAGAGGTCAACACAGACTTCTATCCCAACTCAGAGAGTAAACAGGACTAAGTGCTTCCAAAGCAAGGATAAAAGCCCTTCAGAGGACAGTTTGGCAGAACTATCCCCCCCCCACTGTGGGGGCAATCTCTTGCCAGTTTCAGATAGTCAGTGACTGGCTTATGCCCTTGGACCATACAGACTCAGCTCCCTTACAAATTGTTACCCCAGCTAGCAAAACTACAGTCAACCTTATTCGTAACATGCGAGGCTGAATCATCAATATGGATTCACTGTCTTAGCTGCAAAGCCCTTCAGACTTTTGGTGCAGATAACATGTCTTCTTTTAGGTCTGAATGGGACAATGTTGAGTCCCATTTCCAAGCATGTTCTGCTTGGAAAGACAATGGCATATCTAGTAACACTATATTTTATACTGACATTTGAAACATCAAATTTGCTCAAGACAATTTCCCTTCTTATTTCATGCACCACTGTATGACTTTCTAGTGAACTACCCTCTCAATTTAAAAAAAAAAAAAAAAAAAAAAAGTAGAAAACAGAATGCAGGATAATCCCAAGTATTTTCACATGGATTCCACTCAGGAAACAGAGGGAGTCCCACAAATAATCCAAGAGTCTTAGCAGTCATCTTCTACATTTAACAAGGTATGAAAAGAGGAATGTACCATAATAGGATCAGTGGATTTGGTTAATATGGAACTCGATAACAGCATTATTAGTTCACCTTGCCTTTTTCAAATTATGTTATTTTCAGCATATGTTATTTCAGTAATTGTAGTTGTGATACTCGCTCTACTACTGAATTTATTAGCAGATAATGACCCATGCTAACTCATTAGCATTATTTATGTTCAGAACTTCATAAAGTACTAGCAACAAGAGACAATAGATTTGGTCTCTGATTAAATTATTAGGTTTCCTCAACCAAAGTAATATGATGTACACAATAAAAAAGATAAGTTTGCAGTTAAAGCACTTTCCTATCCTTCCCCATAAAAAGCACCGAAAAAAATGAAAACACTCAGACTTCCATAGCAATAGTTTGGACTTCAAAAAGTTATCTAGTTCATATTCCTTTCAAGGTAAGATGAATATACATCATTTAGGTCAGTTAATCTATCCCTCCATTCCTGCAGTGCTGTCCCTTATTGTAACTGTTCTTTATGTATGTGCCATGTCCTACATAGACAAGTCACTAGATAGCTACAGTTTATCATACATCACTATTAAAAACTAATCATCTTGATAGCAAGAGCATCTCTTCACCCAATTTTCCTTCTAGCAGAAGCTCCTTTTTAATGCTAATATAATTGTTCACATTCCTGGTGTTATCTCACCAACATACAGTTTACAGAACTTAAATGTCTGGGGACACTTGATGCAAATTTGCACACTACTTTTCTGTGCATTTCCACAACTCCCATATGTTGCCCTTCCCTTATGACCTGGTATTTGCAAATCACATGTCAGACTAGCAGCTCTCATTGAGCAGCAGCACCAGGATTCTGGTAAATGGAAATAAAGTGTCCAAGAACAAAGGCCAAAAAAACTATACATAGCTTTTATAATATGTGTGTGTGTGTGTGTGTTTTAAAATATTTTTAAAAACCCAAACATACAATACTTGCAAAGTCTATGTTCTGCATCTACTACATTCCTTTCAAGTTCTGTACTTCCAGCCAAAGAAGAGATGAGGTTAGGTCATGTCTCACAGGAGCGTGATTCATTCTTCCTAGGAGCCATAAGGTCAAAAACCATAAAATGTAAATCCTGTTTCAGGTTTCTGTTGAGACTGCTTTTGTTCCATTCAGGTATGGGTTCTGCCTTATCACAACTGGAATCAGTAGTATTAAACTAAACAAAGACATTCCTGAGGAATCCAAGTGAAGTGTGACTAAATTCTTGTCTCCAGTACCTCTCAAGCACTCTTAAAAATGAGACGTCCTTTAGTTTTTCTAGTGACAGAAAAATCTTGTCCCAACATGGGGTGCTAGGCCCCATATTGGTTTTAGCAGATTCCTTAATAATGATTCTCTTTTGTACTTCCCAGCATGCAGTTTTGTTTAGCAGAACTCATTGTAGTGGCTATTTGCCCTAAAAACAAATGTCTATGTTCCTTTCTCAATAAAAGTCCTGTTGGCATGACCAAGAGCCTCCCTGAAAGGATGGGTTTGAACTGTGGGGCATTTTGAATTAAAAAGGGGAAAAAAATGGCACAAGCTTTGAATCAAGAATTTAGTGGATCTTCAGCCACTGCTATAATTGTACCAATGTCTCTCAAGATGAACCTAAATAAATATATATCAGGGTCCTCAGCACTACTACTGACATTGTATTATACTGAATTATAGTTCCCTTCCTCAACCCAAGAAAGTCCCAGCACAATGTACTTGAAATATAACACTGAATAGGGACCAGGAACATCATCACAAATTCCAGAGATTAGCGTCTGCAGATCAGGCACTCAGATGGCTGGGGGAAGACACTTTATCAGCCACTAGAAAACATATGCAGCTTTGATTCCACTGTTTCATGTTAGACTTCTGTTTCTTTTGGCACGTATTTGCAGTATCAAATGCCACAATGCTGATGAGCACTCAAAGACCATATGATATCACTAAGACAGTGCAAACCCAACAAATCCCAGGGTGTCCAGAAATGGAGCTCAGACTCAATGTCCTTGTAAACCCATATTCCCAGGTTTTTTTGGTTTAATAGAATGTTGATTGAGAAAAATACATGTTACTGGACTTTAAAATCCTGCCAGGGAGTTCTTCCGATCCCTCCATCGTTTTATAAAGGCTGGTGTTGAAATGTAGAAAACAATCAATAATAGAGATCATATTCATCTTTAGAAATGGGCAACCTCTGGCTTTGTAAAGTCACGTTGGCATTTTGCCATGCTTATCTGCTGCCACTAAAATTTGGTAATTTAATGAAGCAGAGATCTAACAAATGCACAAGGTTTTCATTACAGGGTGTGAAAAAAGGATTAAAGAAGTATTTTAGTTATAGAAAACCCTGACCACTTAAATAAAGCACAATGGAGCTGGAAAGAATGATAGAGTATCCACAGAATTTAATGGTAACCTAGCTCTATCAGGCCCTACAGCTTTAATTTCAATACAGCATTTTCTTCTTAATCCCTTGTTTGCTAGCAGTAATGCTGTTGGATTAGAGTGGCCACCAGGCAGTGAATATTTACATAAAAATTAGGCAAATGTCTTTAATAAGGAAAAGAATTACATTGCTTCTGGATATTAGAGAGGTTTCATAACTTTGAACCTTGCTGCTTCTGTGATCTTCCACTAAGTTTAAAAGATCAGAACTCCTCCCTTTCACTTACAGCAGCCAGCAAAACCTTGCAGCCATTATCTGCCACAGCAAGAACTTCACATTGAAAGCTGAGGGGCTTAGCAAGTGTCTGCACCAAGTGAACATTTTGTTGGTCATAAAATAGAAAGCTAATTCTCAACTGAGTCATATTGCCAGCCCTACCCTAACTTCAAAGTGCTAATTCTGGTTTGTGTTCATTGTGCAACAGAAATGATGGGCAGGAATAGGTTGATACAGCAAAAAGGTGATCCATATCCACTAAATATTTTCCTCTAGTTGATTTTAGCATTCCTGCCCATCTATCCACTCTCACAGAGTGATTTCCGCTGTTCCTTCACAATTTTCTGAAGTAAGAGATTAAAAAAGCTTCACCTGCACCACGGGGCTGAGAGATTAAATACAGTTCTCAGCAGCAGCAGCCCAGATTCCCAGATTTGGGAAATGAGGAGCCTTTATTGGAGCTGTGAGTGAAGGTGGCCCCACACTAAAGATGGGCAGCCCCAGCATATCTGCTCTTTGCCAAGAGATGGAAGCTAGGGAAGCACATAACAGACTGCTAAGTGCATGGAGCGGAGGCTAGGAAAGACAGAGGGAAAACTCCAGCCACTTATGAAACCAGAAGGCATATAGAGGAATAAGGATCTATTAGGATCTCTACGAAAAAAACACCTCCCCTTTAAGGTTTTTTTTTGTACCACCTGGGCAATGAAAAGAAAGGGCACTCAGTTTGGCCAGCCTGGCCACACCACAGTATGGGCTTGTAGGGTTGCTGTGGAAGCAGCAGCCAAATGCAGAGCTCAGGACAACAGGGTGCAGATCACTGCTGCCAGCCAGGGAAAGCAGAGAGACATACCAAGGTATAGTATCCTCTCCTGCCTCCCTGCAAATTCCTTTAACCTGTTTTTATGGGAGGCAGGTGGTGACCCAGCCTGAAGTGCTCAGTTTTGGGAGGAAGGAGTGGATGGATTTATAGGAATACACTTCACTACTCCTCTGTGCAGGGAGTGCATGGGATTTGATTAATGCAGAAAATTGTGTCATGGAGTGTGAGGGAGAGGTGTTTTGCCCATGTGTCTGTGCACAGGGGTAACTCACGAGCGGTTTGAGGGTTATGCAAAGCCCGGGTGCTCTCACAGGAGGTAACACTTCCAGGGTTCAAGCAGCAACCCACTGAGGGGATGAAGCACGTTATATAAATTGAAATAGCTTTAGGAGGAGAGAAGAGCAGCCATATGGGAACACAAGGAGAGCACTTTATGGAAATGCAGAAATACAAATTCAAATCCATTCAGCAGATGATAGAACTAAAATGTCATCTTCCACAGCATTTGAGAGGGAAGCCTTCCTCTGATCCCTACCTCACCCTACAGACATAATTTGGTAGATTATTTTTACATTGACCAAGTCATTTGACAAATACAAGCAAAGCATATTCCTTTTAATTCCCTTAAAGTTATATTACGGTTCTGTCATAAACATGGGTGCTACGTAAAGAGCCCGTTTTCTTTTTCCTCAAAAATCAATTTTAAGCTAAATAGAAATTATTTTGAAAATATAATACATGGCTCCTGTCTTGCATCTTCCTATTCATCACATTTCACTGATCAGAACACCTAATGCATTTATAACAAACAAAAAAAACCAAAACCAAACAAAAAAAAAACCAAAAAAAACCCTCCCAAAGGTATCAATAACTCTAACTTTGTTTCTTACTAAAGATGGGCTTGTATGATGGTTACATTGAATTGCTGTATTATTTAGAAAAGTCCTGGCTATTTCATGTTTTACTGCAAGTTATCTGATTATCCCAGCAACTTAAGAAAAAGATACTGCAAATAAAGATTATTTCTATTCTTTCATTATGGAAAATAGATAATTAAAAAAAAACATTACTGAGGAGCTGCCCTATCTCCTTTTCTAATCCACTTCATTTTTCTTGGAACTGCTTCCTCTGGCCCTTACTGCACTATGAATATAAAGGGGAATAAAAGTGATGATTTTTTTTCTCTCCCCACAAATAAATACCTCTAATAAGATGACTGTTCCTTTGTGCCTGAGAATGTAACTTCTTTCCTGTATGAGCTATTCTAAATAGGAGTTCTTTGTGTCCTCCTTAAGCATTAAGACAGTTTATCTGCTGGAAGGACATGGTTTGTTTCCTCACTTCAAGCCTGGCTAGTTATTATTGCTAGTGGGTGGTAAAACTTAGACTCTTTCTCTATACATCACCCCACTCCTCATACATCTTTACTCTGGACCATTGTAAAAGTCAGAAAAGAGAGCAAAGTGTTTTCATTAAAAAAAAAAATAAAAATCCATTGACTACACAGCAAAACATATAATACTCTATTTCATACCCTCAACAAATTCTCTTGCAATAATCTTTACCTGTCATATTTAACAGACAAAACATTCCTGACTCTGAAAGTATGATCTAGAAAAGTGAGTGGCTAAAGGAGAAATAGCATGAACAATTTATTTTTATAAATTGTAAAGAAATTTATTTCTATGTATTTTTTCCATTTCTATGTGTCACCCTATTTTGCTCCTCAATGCACTGATTATACTGCAGCTTAAGAAAGTACCTGCTAAATACTTTATGCTAATTTCATACTAGCTTTACCCCCATCAGCCTTTAACCTGTGTAGACTTAACCAGGACACATTTTAATTACATTCTCTCTGAGGAAATCACATTTATTTTTCAGTCATACAGATGGAGATTTTCATAATCACAAGAAATTCCTCAGGCACATTTCTTTAAAATTACCCTTTACTAACCTAAAAAAAAAAAAATCCCAAACCCAAACCAAACCAGCAACTCTCTGTGCTTCTTCCCTTCCCAGCCTGACACCACCCTGTTCCACAGGTCCTCTCCACCTCACTTGGCTCACTTCCCTGGGGCTGAATCCAAGACTGTGTGACTGTGCAAGCTCACAAACAGCTTAAGGAAGCAATCCTGCACTATGAACCCTTTCTTAATTTGCAGATAATTATTGATTAAGATATTAATCAATATCTTGGTAATTAAAATCCTGCCTGATCAATATTCTGGCCTTCCTACAGGCCTCTCTAATTTTTAAAAAACCAACATTTCCCAGTCCCCTAACTATACACTGATATTGGCTGTTCCAAGAATCATCAAGCTCCATTTTCTGCTTTCGAATTCTAAGGAGACTGCCCTTGGCCACATCAGCTGTTTTATTTTCTAAGACTTCTCATTACAAATTTAATAATATCAACCATTAATACTGTTGAGGCCCTACTTGATTCTGCTTACTCTTCACTAAATAAATTAATAAGTCCCCACTCATTTTCTTTACCCAATTTTCCCTCTGTTATTACAGTAATAATACAACCATTGTCTCTGAAGTGATTCTACCTACAGTCAATAGTCTTAAGCTCAAATCCTACTTCTCACAAAGCATTTGGTGCAACACCTATTTTAAGAATGCAAGATGGGAAAATAGTCCTTACTCTTAAAGACATATTCACACTCAATACAGTGCCTCAATCACAGTGATGAGTAGAGAGTTACTGATATTTTAATTCCAAAGTCTCTAGATCTAATAATCAAGAACCATGAAATGTGTCTAAAAATTAATGCAGAGAAGTACACAGAAAATTACTTCAAGTTTTCCAGGTGGAAAACACGGACAACCCATATTTTACATTTATTGAAATGACTAAACATTTCTGTCTCTTGAGGTAAATAGGAACTTTGACCCTTTTCTTCCCCAGTCCTCCATTCATTCCTCCCTAAAGAGAACAGAATGAGATCACCACCAGCCCCCATATAGCTCTTAAAAGGATTTCAGCTCTTTAACAATCCAAGCATTTGAAACAAGTGCTGACATAAATGTCACAAATTAATTTTATACTGTTACATCAACTATAAAAGCAGAAACATTCCAAGTATATTTAGATTTCTGTTTTCCTAAGCTAGATGGGATTGTTGTTTTTTTGTTTCTGTTTGTTTGGGAGGTGGGGGGTGTGTGTGTGTGCGTGTGTTTGGTTATTTGGTTGGGTTTGGGTTTTTAATCTGTGAGAAATACAGGGCAAAGGAATATTCCACAATTATGTTTGCACAGTGCTCCATGCAATGGGTTTCTTTAGTTGCCAAAGAAATAAAATATTATTAAGAAACCATAATTCCAGGCTTCTGAATTTATTACAACTACCAGAAACTGATTCTATTCAACACCAATAAACAAAAATTTATATTTCCCTTTTACACATTTTCTAAGAAAAGAGTCTGAACTTTCAAACATCTCTGACTTTTTTTTAAAGTATACTATTGATATCAATATACAATCCTGCAGAATAACTTTTTCTACTTCTCCAGACTGTTTTGTCAACAGACTCAGTCACAGAATGAAAGTTACATTTTCTGAATGCCCTTGTTCAGAGCTTCACATCCTGCTGAAAGGCTTGTGATCCTGTTCTGATTAAAGTCAAAAGACAAAACTCTCTCTGAATCCAATGATCCAGGAGCAAGTCATAACCACTCTCCCAAAATATCAGGCAGTATTTCTCCCTTCCCCACAGTGTTCTTGCACTTGGGAATTTAGAGTCTCTGCTGGTAAAAATTAACCAGCACAGTAGTATGGATAGTTGTGGACTAATTCACACAATCTGAAGATTGGGTCTGAAGGCAGTGTCATCCCTTTTAAAAAAAAAAAATAGATGGAGAAAGAAAGGAAGAAAAGGCAGCAATAAAAAGCTGATCATTCACTCCTTAATTAAGTGACCACATTCCTAATCAGATTTTCCCAAGGCCCCCCTGGAACTAGGGGGGAAAGCCAGCAGCTGAAGTACCTTCTGTTGAGATTTTTCAAAGGTTTCTCAGAGAGTTAGGTACTGACATGGAGCTGCAACAAGATTTCTGCCAATTCATTCAGTAGGCCAACAATTTTCAGCACTGTTTTTATGGTAGCTAGGTCTGCATTAAGAAACATGAAATGACCACAGGGCCTATATCTGTTTCCCTGAATAACTAGCAAAGCACAATTATCATAAATTTGTGATTAAAACCACAAACCATTGCACACAGTTTTCTCCAATAGCACATGGCTTTAAAGACACCTGTGCTGAGCACTGCATAAGCAGACTAATACACAAAACATCACATTTCCCAACTAGTACATAAAAGACATGTTTCAGTCATAAATCTGTTCCATATGATTTCCATTTCTCCTCTTTGTATTCAAGAACAAGATCATGCAGCAAAGCTTCTTCCTCTTATGAAAATTTCTCACTGTATCCCCTCCTGTCTTCTACTCATATCAGCTCTTGTGGCACTCTTCAACTTCTAAGCTCACACAGCATCTCAGACACTTCTTGCTTGAGCCTGAACACATCCCACAAATTAAACTCTTGGCTGATCCTCTTGCCCACCAGACCTACTCAGCTTTCAGTTCTCACTGAATCCAAGAAAATCTTAGAATGGTTGAAACTGGATAATCTTTAAGGTCCCTTCCAGCTCAAACCCTCCTATGGTTCTATGATGTCATGGGCAGGAACACCTTCCACTAAACCAGGTTACTCAAAGCCCCATCCCATCTGGTTTTGAACATTTCCGGGGATGGAGCATCCACAACTTCTCAGAAACCTCTTCTAGTGGCTCACTGTCCCCACAGTAAAGAATTTCTTCCTAGTATCTACTCTAAAGCTATTTTCTTTCAGTTTAAAACCATTTTCCCTTGTCATATCACTACAAACTGTTGTAAAAAGGCCCTCTCTGGACTCACTCCACCAAGTCCATTTCCTTCTTTTGTTGGGGGCCCCAGAATTAGATGTAGCCCCCCAGCCAGGGTTTCACAAGAGTGGAGCAGAGAGGCAGAAGTGTCTCCCTTGACCTGCTGGCCACACTGCCTTTGATGCAGCCCAGGATCTGGTTGGCTTTCTGGGATGCAAGTGTCCATTCTTAGGTCATGTCAAGCTTTTCCTCCAACAACCCCAACTACTTCTCCTCAGGTCTGTTATCAATATGTTCACAAGACTTCGCCCTTAGCCTTGTTGAGCCTCATGAGGTTTGCACAGGCCCAACTCTCAAGCCTGGTTCAGGTCCCCCAGGATGATATCCCTTCCCTCCAGAGTGTCAGCTGCACCACAGGGCTTGGTGCCATTTGCAAACTTGCTGAGGGTGCCCTTGGTCTCACTGTCCATGCTGTTGACAAAGTTGTTAAACAGCACTGGTCCAAATAAAGACCTCTGAGGAACACCACTCATCCCTGGTCTTCAACACTGAGCCATTGAGTGTAAACATCCAGCTAATTCATTATTCACTGAGGGGTTATACATCAAATTCATGTCTCTCTGGTTTAGAATGTCATGTGGGACAGTGTCAAATGGCTTTCATCCCCGTGGCACTGGCTGCTGTGACATAGTCCTGCAGGCATCTGCACATCTCTAATTCCTCTTATTTATTCACTGTTATATGCGCATTTGCATAGAGCTAGGCCTCCAATGATGCTGGAGTGGCTGGAATTCCTTTGTGCTGCTCTTCAGGTGCTTTCCTGCTGACCTGAAATTCCTCTCCAGACTCAGGGCATCTCTTTCTGGCTCTGGCAACAAGCTGGTAGGAGTGGGATAGATTGAGGATCCTCTTCCATGGCAACTGAAGTTTAAAAGCTGAACAAGGCTTCTCCTGCTGCTTCAGTCTCCAAAAGCAGAACACTGTGCACCTGTTACTCCAATAAGTAGTGTTATTTAGAACTACCTGTATATAGAAATTTACAACCTGATATAATGAACATGTTGGGTCACTCATTTCTAGTTCTGCAAGTGGTGGGAGGGTCCAGTCAATGGAGCTCCTACAAGCTAGTTCAACATTAACTTGTGCAAGTTAAGGAATAACAGCCGGAAAACTCCTATATGGAGATGACAACAAAATCAGCCACCTTCAAGCTCCAGAAACAGGCTTAAATAAGCCGTGTCCTACAGATCATTATGTTTAAGTGAGACCTTTGCTTTAAAAAGACCTCATAAATGCCCTGTGTGTCTGAGGTGTCCACCCCCACCCACCTATCCTCAGTTCCCAGAATAATAGCTATGTAATTGATGCTGGATCCTCTGCAGAGCTGGCCTCCTCTCGTTGCACAGACCCTGTTCCCACACACCTGGCAGCACTGAGTGCTGAGGTCAGCTAGTGGGGTACAGATTTAGTCCAGCAACTTTGTGCAGCTATAGAGGGCCTTCTGTCTATTTGCCCTCTATTAGCATTTTGTGAAGTACCAGAGCTAAGCAGCACCCGCAGCACCCTCATTCCCTCCTGTAGCTCTAAAAGGTTAACAGCAGACTGAGGAAGTAACTGATCCTTTGCAAACTTCATTCTTTTGAATTCAGCATTGCAGGCTCATCTCCATAGTTCACTGTGGGGTTAAGGCAGCACTTAAAAGCAAGTCACACATTTTCAATGTGAAGTGTAAAAGAGGAACAACTACTTTTGACATGGTGAAAAGTGGCCTGGAACATTCACACTAATACAAGGGGACAGAAACAAAGGGTGGAAAGGCACCTAAGAACATCCTTCTGTCTAGACTCACGCACAAGGATGAGATCAAGATATTAGGTTTCTTTATCACATATTTATTGCTGCATGAGCTTCTAATCCTACGACGTCAAAAACCCTTTTAATAAATAGCTTCTATCAAAGTAACATTTCCTACATCTACCTAGCTCTATTCAAGGTGTGGTGTCCTACTTAAATTAAATTCTTTTATTTCACCTACAGAAGGAAAAAGGAAAAAAAAAAAACCAACAAAAAAACCACAAAAAACAAAACAAAACATAACAAAAAAAAACCACCAAAGAAACCAAACAACCATGTAGCGTCTTTGCATCACAGTAAGATATCAACATGTTTCTTCTCTTCAGCTGCTTCTAGTGTGGAGGGGTGAGAGGCACATTTGCTTGGACAAGTCCCTCAAGTAAAATATTGTTTGGGCCAGCACATTTCTGTCATGACTAGAAGTGGATGGTGCCATCAGAATTACATTATTAACAGGAGTACTGTTTTGGCATTAAAGGGAAAAGGGGTTTTATGAGAATGTCATATTTCACAAGAGAAAGAACGACCAAGCTTTTAAAGCCCATCAAAAACCACTTGTTTGTCTGATCTTTCTTTTTTAGCTGGCAGTAAGTATTTGCAGTCAAGTTCAGAGAGATTATTTTTATACCTCAGCTTAAAAAATATATTAAAAACAGGACAAAGTATCAGAGGAATTCAAGGCAGAGAAGCACCTTGCAACTATTTATTTTGGAGGCACTGGATCTGCTGACATGGCATTTCAAAATAAAAAGTCTTTTGCTTCTGAAAATCATTCTTGGATTCCAAATGTTTCCATTTAAAGGCAAAAGATACTTCCACAGAAAAATAAGTAAACACTTATCAGTACAAAACAGGCCCCTCCCTACAAGGTTTTAGCTTTCATTCCAATGTTCTCTCAGGAGACTTGCCTCCAAAGTGATCATTGGAGACTTAAAACTCCATACACCAGTTTGCAAATTTTGCCTAAATATAAAGTGGACCATATACGTAATTTGCATACCCTCAGTAAAGAAGGATTTTTATTTTGCTAAGCTGGAAATAGAATTTGACAACAGGGAAAATTCAGACTTCTACTACATCAATCATGGACTTTTAAATTTTCAGAAGGATCACGATTCTGCCACATTTCAGGACTTTCTGAAAGGTGTCAAGTGCCCATGTTCTCACTTGCTCAGAGAAAGTCTTGGAAGCTGGGGTGCACTCAGTTCCATACAAGAAATGAATCATGTCTTTAGGTCGTTGAAAGGAACAGCTTCTCTGCTCTCTGCAAGTGTTTTCAGGATCGAGCCATCTCTTGGCCACTGAGCAAGGGTGAGTTCTCCATCCTCCTCCAGCACAAACCCAGAGAACTAGTTCCTACGTTTCATCATTAAACTTGTCCCATTTTTGGAGGAATGCCTATTAACAGTAAGGGAAAGAAATTATGACAAAATCATTGCCTATCACACCAATGTTGTCTCACTATTTGCTTAGATTCAGACAGCTCTGTCATCAGCTCTGGTATGGAAATGGTGACTCCCCTCATGGCAGAAGACTTGTTTTGATCCCATGTTTGTACAGCACCTGACACAATAGTCACGGTCTGCAGAACTTCTAACCACATCATACAATAAATGCACAGGCTTGATCTTAATTTTTTCCACGTTTATCACACAGATCCGTTGTTGGCTTCTTGCAACAAAGGAAAAGGTTCATCTCTACAGGAATTTAGTTCTACCACAAACATTTTGACAGTTTGAAAAACAAAAGAGACATGGTCAGAAGAGGTGATAGATGATATTTTGAGAAGAGATATGAGCAAGAGATTTGAATCAAGAGCATTTGTTCTACAAGACAATTCTAGTCAGCACTGTGTCTGGCTGGGATGGACTTAACCTTCCCCTAGTAACCTGCATGGGATTTTGATTTGTGGCCAACAAATACTGATAATATACCAGTGTTTAATTATTGTTCAAATATGATTGCACAGCAGCAAGATCTTCCCTGTTTCCCACTCTATCCTCCTCAGCAATTAAGTTGGGGTGGGCAAAAGGTTTTGATGGGATGCAGCCATGACATCTGATCCAGTTTGTCCAATATCCAGGGATATTTCATATAGGGGAATGCTCAGCTGTGATCCCAAGCTGCCATTGCTTGGAGACCATCTAGGTATCGATCTGCTGGTGGAGAGTGACTGCTTGTTCTCACCACCAGAGGATCACTTCTTTACTTGTATTTACAAACACACTTTTTAAACTGGTTTTGTCTTCACCCATTAGGGTTTTTCTTCTGCCTTTCCAGTACTTTACTCCCTGACACTGCAGGGGAGCTGTGGGAACAAGACACTGCTTGGGGACTTAAAACTATCAGCTGCTGCCAACCCACAGAAGTCCTTTTCAGGCACACCACATAGAGCTCAAGTTAACTATACACTTTATCAGAATGTGCCTGACTGAATTCACAGGTGTTACAACTATTCAGCTGTTGCTTGGTAAGTTACCATTTGCTGTTGCTGGTCACAGTGCTGACATTCTTGTTCCCATCACAGGTTTTCTCATTCCCTTACCTGCTCCCTGTATTGCTGCATACCAAGCTTGAGGACTCAGTTTCAGGATGCAGGGTCTGCTTTTGGCCTTTCCAGTGTAACTAGTACTACATGGGGTAAGTGGTTAGCATTGATCATACAATGGGTTTGACTGGGGAAACCCAGCCAGACAGAATTTCAAGAAGAGGTCATGGACTGAGCAGAGGGCAGATATTTTGGATACTGCCCGAGGAGGTGACTCACACCAAAAAGGTGCCACTATAAAACAAATTGCCAGGAAATGGGAATCAACATGCTTTGTTTACATATTTTGGAAAAACAGAGTCAGTTACTGAACCAGATCACTTCTGGATCAGAAGTGGAAAACGGTCTACAGAATCCCATGTAACACGTTTCAAAAACTGTGGAAGAAATAGGCAGTTCAAGCCATTTTGTAGCTGGCTCCAGATACTGCTGAATGAGAAAAGTGGCCAAGAGTGTCTCTCTGTACAGACTCCTGGCTGGTGGCAAATGATGGGGGTACTGCGGCAGCTGAGGTAAATCTGTTTGGGCTGCTGCACTCTGGCAAGATATTGCTGATAAGGCAGAGGACTTTCCTGCAAAGGTACATCATGGAGAGTCCCACATACCCAACAGCCATGCCAATAAAGTCTGTCAAAACCACAAGCAGGTAAATCAGGCTGCTAGACAAGGAGATGACATTTCCATTATCTGAAAAACAAATGGCAAGCAGTCAAACACATATGAAGTTTCTTTGAGAACAGACATGTATGAGCGTCTAGGATAATATCCTTAGAAAGGATATTCTCCAGCCATGGCTAGACACATATCACACATGGCTAGACACATAGTTGTCTAGAGAAAGCATAACAAATAGCATCAAAAATTTTGCATTATGGAATCAACAAGTAAGAAAAGCACTTCTTACAGAGACTGCCTGAACCATTCCCCTCAGACAGAATGAAACAAAAAGAAAAATTGCATCTTGGCCGTATGCAGAAATGCTCTGAGGACTACGTCTTTTGGGGATCCAAGGCTGTATCTACAGTGAAATATTAAAAGGGAAGAGCAGTCCAGGGACAATTACTTCCCAGGACCTGACTGGTTTTCTCTCAGCCTTGTCTCTAACAGAATTTCCCAGTTTACCTAGAGGAGACCTTGAGGTAAGCACACTTGAGCTCTCCTCCTCGAGAACACTTCAGAAAACTCTGTGCTGAGCAAACACTTGCTCATGATCAATATGAATGTTAGATGAATTGGGACTTGAGAATTCAGACTCTCCCAGTACGGTCAATGTCAGGAGCACATAACTGACAGCCTGAGTTCTATGTTTAATACTGAAGCTCCCAGTTTACGGTCAAGCCTGAAAACCCAAGGAAATCACTTTGTACAATGAATAGCAAAATTCAAACCAGGTATCATTTAATACCAATGTTTTATATTCATACATACATAGTGTTAATTAGTTATCTTTTTCAGCACGTTACTCACACAAGGGAGTTTTTGGTTACTTTTTTTGTAATTTGTGGTTCTCCTTTCATTATGCAAGGCTGGGTTTTTGGTTTTTTCTAAATAATGCGTGATTAACAGAATTTTAAAAAAATGAATGAGCACATTTTCTTGTGTTTCTTCACATGCCAGAACAAAGTCCTTGTCAGGCAAGCATAATTCCTTAAAGAAAGAGCTAGTGTAGTAAGTGCTCTATCAGCTGTTCTTCAGAGTAAACAATGATGCATAAAGTTTTAGAGATCACCATACCTCAAACTAAAAAACATGCATTAGAAATAATTCCTAACAGTATCAAAGAGATGCTGCTGTGGACAAGAAGCAGCTTTCTTCAGAAAGTCCTACAGGAACTGGATGGAGGAAATACTCTGAGTTCCTAAATTAGGACCATATTGACAGCTGGCCTTTAGGTGCCTGGACTTGATACACAAATTAGTTTGAAAATGGTATGATTGCAAATGGCTCCAAAAGAAAAATTTTAAAAATGAAGTTATTCACAAAACCCCACAACTTCCTTTCCAAAACTTATCTGCTAACTGCCCTTCAATGAGGTAATTTCTGTCTTCTGATGTGTGTGTTGCAATGCTTTACTATTTAATTTAAAAAAAAAAATACCCATTAGTGCTACAGAGGCAATCAAGCAAAGACAGTGTAAATAGTCACATATATTACAGAGTTCAATTTCAGTTAGTCACTTACAGCTGTAGATAGTTCTGGATTTGGTATATTTGAATCAACTGATAATCTACAGAACCATTACTGCTGGTGGTAATAGAGGAAAAATAACCCACCAGTCTGAACTTCAGATGTCAGGATATAGTTACAAGGTTAATCAATATTTTAAATTGCATGTACACATTGATTTTGCTTGAGTAGTACATAGAGTCAATATAGAAATTATTGTGATAACAGAGAAACCCTCAAAATGAGGCTTTTTGCAGGTACTTCTCATACTGAAATGGCATATATAAATTATTCAGTGTAACACCAGAAGTTAACCAAAAAATAAACAAAAAACAACTCTTTCCATCTCTTCCTCCTCCTGCTTATTCCTCACTCTTTTGCTACAGTTCTCAAAATACAGCAGTTTCTGCCACCTCCGCAAATTCAGGTAAGTAGCACCAATACATAGGGAAACAGGCAAGGCACACTGCAGATATAGCTATCGTTAGACAAGTTACAAACAATGTTCATTTCAGCTTCATCCAAAAAAAAAAAAAAAAAAAAAACCCACAAAGCATTTCACCTGACCTTGCAAATGGAAATAACAGAAATAAAAGGGATTTCTTTCCTTTGTAACAGCTTTTGCGTTTCTTCCAGCATGCAGACTTCAAATGCAAATGTATGTCATAAAAATATTACTTTTTTTTTTTAACCTCAGTTTATCTACAGTTATTCTTCACATAGAGATACAACTCATGTTTCAAGCTCTTTAACATCTCAGATAGTATGACTGTTACTGATACATACAAAATAACACTCCTTCACTGAAGCTGGGCAAGGCAACTTGCCCCTTATAAGAGACATCTGTGTGGACACTGGGGTTGAAGCACACACCCTACATACTCTTCTATTGCCATGATTTGTCTTTAGCAAAGATATCTGACTGTAAAGATATCCAAAATTGCTCACGTCTAGTTTAGTCACACAACAGATTTGAAATGTTTCCATTTTTGTGTCATCAGTCTGATTTAGTTTACAAAAAAAGAAGTTAGGTGATTCTTAGTCTGAGATTTTGTTACTGTAAAGAAACATAGTGCAGTACAAAGCTGCAACACATGCCATTCATCTACTGTTTAGAGCAGCCCTATCTCTGTAATTTAGAACAACAACTGAGAGAAGGCAAAGTGAATACATGAAAATAGGAAGACCAGTATAATAGTTAAACTGTCAAACTAGACCTAGGAGAACTGGGTTTAAACCTCTATTTCACCACAAACTTCTGTGTGGTTAACCAATCACTTAGCCTTATGAAAGACTGAGTCAAGACATATATGTAAAACCTTAAATTGGTCTCCTGAATGGTCCTTTTTTCCCTGTTCTCTGGTCCCCTCTCAATCAGGAGAAGGGAGATGAGGAATTCAGTTCCTACTCATAACAGTGCTTCAGTGTTGTATATTAGCCATAACAGAGAGAACTTGCAACCCACACCTAATCAGTTAGCCGGTGTCACACTCTTTTCACCCCCCTTTCTGCAAGTATGAAGCATTTTCCAAAGGAGAAATAGATAGCTCCCCAAAGCCAAGCAATTTTGATTTTTGTAGCTAAGTCATTCTCCTGGGAAATGAGGCTTTGAATCCTCTTCAGCAAATACTAAATTTAAGAAATAGGAAGAGAATTCTTCTCTAGCACCAATCCCTCTCCCCTTTTTTTGTCCTCTTCCAGCAAAAATGTGAGAAGCAAAACCCAGACTCAGTGGAGACAGGACAGAGGAAAGGCAGCAGAGGAGAAGCTCCAGACAGCAAGCACCCCAACTATGAGAGCCTGTCAAAGATTTCTCAGCACAGCTCATGACCATGTGCCTCTTGCTGCTACCTGTAGGCAGACCACTTCTGCATATAGTGAGTGGGTTTTTGATCTCATTAGGAGGGCTTTACTTACCATGTACCTTGTACAGGTTATATACAGCTAAAAGATCTGTGGTGCTGAAGACATTCAACATGCAAAAGAAGGCAGTGCGCCACATTACTTCAAAGCTAAGTATTCAATACTGCTTATAAGTTACTTTAATACCTAAGTATTCTGCGGGTTCCAACGTGTCTGATTAGAGCTCTGATATCTACTGACCTTCTCCTGTATCCATAGCCAGTGCCACAATTTGTTATGTGTTGCTGTAGCTATGTCACAGCAATGCCATGCACAGAAATGTTAAAGACTACACAGTACTTAGGCACTGCAGATATGCAGGGCACAAATTCTTCATGAGCAGTGAGAACAGAAAACAGGGGAAACTCTACACCTTCAAGATTTTATCTAGCACAAAGTTTGTTTGTGCAGACAGTCTGACTGGTGTGCTTTGAGCAACACTTTAGAGATGATTATTCAGGAAAGGACACATAATCTAAGCAAAATCAGTACCAGAAACAAACTTGGTTTGTGTCATAGCCTGTTTTTATGCACGGCTGAATTATTTTGAGTTTCGCTCCTCTCCTTTCTCTCATCAAGAAAACACAGACAACCACAATAACAATCTTTGGCCTGCACTCCTGGGCTGCATCTGAACTGTGCTTGAGGTTACTCAAAGGGTGGCTTCAAAAGCATCTGCATGAATCATGAGGGAACAGGTCACCTGGGCCACAGCTCCCCCCTTGTCATATACATTATGAAAGCCTTATGAAGCCAGAGGAGTCAGTTACACAAAAGCATACTCCACTGGAAATTTAAGCTGGATTTAACATGCTCTGCACTGCTGAAGCAGTGCAAAGCTGCCTATAGAGATTTGTGAATGTAGCTCCTTATTGTTACACCTTGGCTTTCAATAAATTCTCCCTGAGGGAACATATGCTTTCCTTCTACAGTTTCTATTGTTTGGATTATCTTTCGCTATCTATGACACATTATTTATTAGCATCTTGCACTCTCTCTCTCTCTCTCTCTTATTGAATTAGTGAATGCATCCCATCAAACAAGGTGAGGAAAACAAGTTACTCACGGCAAGTAGCACACAAGGAACACAAACCCAAGCCTCCACTTCTCAGGAGAGGCCTTTGTGCTCTCTGGCTCATTAAAGATTGAATCCTCACAAGCACTTGGGTATGAAAGCCAGCTGGTATCACTTAGTCCCTACTTAAATCCAATGCCCAAGGGATGCAACAACCTCATAAATGAGGAATTTCTAGCAGTACTTGGTTTTGGTACTTTTAATTTAGTTTAATGGTAACCTAGAAGGCATGAAGTCTGAAGATTTTTATTAGTACAAATTGTACAAAGCTTCCTTTTTCTTTATGCACTTCCCCATGCCCCTCCTCCAAAAATGAAAATGTTCATAATCATTCATGTATAGTATCACAGCATTAGCAATTAATTGGAAATGACTGTTCCCTCACATGATCCTGGGGTTGGTCTGTTTTAAATCAGTAACTCTGTTCAGAAGGCAGGGCTGTTACAGGCTCTACAGGAGCTCTCTAACATTGCTAAAATTTGTGTTCTTTCATTTTGTCTCTTACATCGGTTTTTCTTTTTGAGTTATTAAAGTTTTCCTCTCTTTTACTTTAAACCAAATGCTAGCTTTAGTTTTATGGCATTGAGTTGTTTTGATCAGATCCTCAATTGGTTTAAACTGACAGAATTCCATAGCTCTATGGGCTTGTCTAGTGTACTGCCACTGTCTGTGCCTTTCTGTGTTACAATTGAGACAAAAACAAACTGGTGTACTAGGTTCACCTTATCAGACAAATAAATTGTCAGTGTCATGATTTATCCTGAATAGTAGATGTTTTCTAAAAGAGATTTTCTTGAAAATAAGGGGGTTAAAAATGACCTAATATACTGCAGCAAAATACTGAAGGCAATCAGTAAGACTGTTATTATTTCTTGAGATGGATATAAATCTGCTATTTTCTACCTTCCCTTCCAATATCCCAAAGAATAATGATGTGATTTAAGAACATAAAGCTTGCAGCTCAATTGTGGCAATTTATGTTCCTGTAAACTTGATGTAAGCCTGAGCAGCCTAATATTTTTACTGTGTATTGTAAAGGATGACATCTTAAAGGTCATAGCAATTTCCACCATTTTACTTCCAAATTTATTTCTCCTTAGTTTTTCACAGGGAAGTGTTGAGATTTACCTCTGACCCAACCTACTTTCTTCAAAACTTGAACTGTATATAAGGAACAAAGGGGTTGCTCAATGCATGGGTTCTTTTCTGGGTAACACGATTGAAAGACAAACCTCACATCATAAGGAGGTGTAATGCATCCCTAAATGCGTTTCAATTCCAAAGTGAAAACGGTAAGCAACCTCTCCCTCTGACCTTTTCTCTCCTCGCTGTATGTAATGTTTTCAGATTCTGTCGAGGAGTGTGTCTAATTCATTTTTCCGGCTTAGTGAGACTCACCCCGAGTCATTTCCTATTTGCTCTCTTGCTGTGAGTGGAGTCACATTCCCAGTGAGAAGTCAGCTCGGTTCCAGTGATTATCCCCGCGCCCGGCATGGCCTGAGAGGACGCCTGCTCATGCTGAGAACATAGTTTAACACTATGTTAATAAACACACAGGGAGTGTGTTATGCAAACAAAGGCCCCGGGGCGAATCCCTCTGCCCTCAGAGAGGCAAAAGGAGTAATAGGTTTGGGGAGAACAAGGGAATAGTACTGCATTTGAAAAGCAGCCTCATTGTAAATGTGTCCAGATTTGCAGTGGGAAGAGTTAACATGAAGACACCCTGTCTATCATTCTCTTTTGCCCTTCTTTTGAAGATCATTAGAGTTGGCATTAAGAGGAGTTATATGGATTAAAGGCAGCTAGGTCTGCTCTCACTGCCTGATGAAACAGCTATCATCACAAAGCAGCATACCTTCAACAGGCTATTAATTACATCCCACTAAAGTCCTTTAAAGGTAGTTGGTTTTAACCTCAAAATTTCACCATTTACTTCTAAGAGACCTTAAATACAAATAATATTAATAAAAATAAATAATGAAATAATGCATTTAATAATATCACAAATGAGTAAATAATAAATTACTGAAGTAAAAAATATTAAGATAATAAATACTAAATAATAAAGCGTCTTAATAAGAATAATATTTAAAGTGTATTAAGGGCAGTAATAAAATAAAGCCTTCTGTCGCTGTGTTTAAAAATCTTTTGTACAATCTTTTTTTTTTTTTCCTAAACTAAACTATAACAAAGGATCATCACCTTCTTAAACTCTCTATATCCCCACCCCAGAACCCAATACTAGATTTAGAAACTGTTCAGGTTCTTCAATCAAGCTAAGATCTCACCACTCTCCTCTTTTCTTCATCTCTCCTCATCCCACGTTGATTTTACTCTCCAGCCACATTAGAAAATCTCACACTTAACATGTCACTGCAATACAGAAAAATGTCAACCTTAAAGGCACTAGAAGAAAAAAATGAAAGTATGCAGGAATGATAAGAAATAATCATTCACTCATTGAAGCCTGTTTCAAAATCACAAAGAGAAATTATAGGAAGCCTCAGTACTTACACATACTCTTCTCATTCTTCTGTTTTCATTAACATTTGTATAATTAATTAGAGTCCTCAGGGAAAAAAATAACCAACACTTCTTTACACTTCTTTAGTTCTGAAAAGCAATCAAGATCTATAATAGCCTCTCAGTTTTGAAGTTTAATGTAAGCTTGTATTAAGTGAGGGAACCATAGCTGTTTTCTTTCTGCTTTTTTTACAAAAAAATTAAAAAAAAAAAAAAAAGAATTAGGAAAAATAATAATATATTATGTTTAGGGCTAAAGACATTTAAAACCAAATAATTCTATGTCTCAGTAGCAAATAATATGTTTAGGAGCCTAGAATGAATTAAACAAATTGTATTTTTCAGTATAGTACTGTATCATTTACAACCGAGTCAAATTGTATCAAATACAACAAGATTCCTGTGGCATTTTAACATAATTTATAGCTCTATGAGGTAAACAGAAGGAGGATTTTTTTGTTGCCTTCTGTTTGCTACTTTAATAACATTCTGGGGACACAATTCTGCATGGAAGTGGCTGTAAATATGCTCATGCATTTCCAGCTCATGGAGGCGGTTACAATGTGCATATTAAGGATAAGTTTTACAACCAAATGTGTGATGCAGAATGCTTTGATACTGATGAAATTGCACATCTCTAAGGGTGAGATTAATCCCATCTAACTTTGGCTGCCCAGGAAACTAATCTAAGATGCTTAACTCTATAGTCAACAGACAGTTAAGTAACTCCAGAGGGGGATTCTTCCTATCTACTTTGGACATCAAAGTTTGTCTACTAACGAGCTGTTGGACACACTCCTCTGACTTGCAGAGCATGCCCAAATGGGATGTTTAGATTAGACACCTAATTTCAAGACAAGTGAAGCTGGCAAACCTAACCCCATGCTGCAGCCTATCTGCACCACAGCTAAAGTCAACTTCAAGGTTGTTTTTATGGAAACCTGAGCTGGGCACTGAACTGAGATGGGGTACAGTGAGGATTTGGAGCCACTGCAGCAGAGGTTTCATCATGCACTTCTTGCCTGGGCACCTCTGTGGGGGTCCTGGCCAGCTGCATGGGGAATGCAGCCACAGTGCCTGTGCTGGGGAGAGTCAGGCTCCCTCCTCAGCCTCTGCTCCCAGCTGATTCAGCACGATCCTTCTCATGCTCCCCATCCTCAGAGAACATGCTAAACTAACCCAGGCAAATTAAAAATAAATAAATAAAAAATAAGGAAGAAAGAGAAGAGGAAGAGAAAGGAATACTTTTCAACTTACTAGGGAAGTTACTCGGGAATTGAAGTAGAAGACACCACACAGGGAGGACACAGAACCCCAGGTAAAGGAGTAAAGGAAAGAAAAGAAGGAAGGGGTGAAAAAGGAGCTCCTTGCCAGACATTCAGCTGGCTTGGCTGCTGAGCAAACCTGAGTCTCTGCTACCCTGCAAGGCCCATTACTGCTCCTGAAACAAGCTGGCTCTGGAGGAAACCCAGGTATGACTCAACACAGTGCAGTTAGTCCTGACAGGTATGGATACATACCCAGAAGACTGGGTTGATCTAAGCTACCTGATGGAAACCTTAAATTTTGGTAATGGACCAATGCTGGCACACTGCTCCAATCCCGTTTTCTCTTGGCAGTGCTACTGAGCAGCCAGGTCACAGCTCTGCCTTAGGAATGGGCTGGGGAATGGCATGGGTCAAAAAGCTCTGATGAACCCCATGTATTGCAATGTGCACAGGGTAACTCTGGGGGTGGAATCAGGATGCTCCATCTCTTGATGATGAGAAGGAAAATCGCTGGGCACTGCCTCATCCAGTCAGCTGATTATCAAATCCAAGTTTATTCAGTGTCCTTGGTCTACCAGTAGCTAGGGACTTTGGAAAAGAATGCCCCTCATGAACTGTGTATACAAGAAATCAGTGTGACACAGATAGATAAATCCAGATACCTGAGCAAATTATGTTTGCTGCCTGCAGGGCACAATGACAAGGAGAAAATTATAGCCTGTACTGGGTTTTGCTGGGACATAAAATGCACATAAAATCTTTTTATGCCCTCATGCTCCAGTTTGCTCTGCCTGACTGACAAGGTGCACCAACACATTGGTATCATTTTTTTTTTTCAGAGAAGAATCCAGTGCCACACAGCACAAGTTTCCTGCTGAGGCACTTTTCTCCCACACCTGCAGTGCTGCAGCCCAGCTAGCAAACACTGACTGCCTCTAAAAATGGTCTGTGATCATTCCTTCCCTTTCCTTGACACACTGACATGTGCTGCAGTGACTATTACCTACCACTGTACAAAACCACGGCACAAAAGGTTATGTACACTGCACTGCAGGCACAATTGTTATCCAGCCTTTGAAACTTCCCCTCCTTCCCCTGGTTTGAGGTAGAAAACAGGGCATTGCAGTACTGAGTGAACGAAGGCTGAGACTCTGTTATGAGCCTCAGGGAAGTCAGGGTGCCAAACTTACACTTGGCAAAGTGGCAGTTAGTCAAAATGTTGATCATAAGAATAATGAGGGAGGAGAGAGGAAAAACTGCTAAGCAATCACTTTTTCACAATCCTGCTTTCTGGAGTTTGCAGTTCTCCTGGTGTGAGCCAGATGGGCAAGTGGGGAGTCCTGGTGGCACTGGAGGCTGCACTGCATGACTTCCCTCGGTGCTGCTGCTCTGGACCCACTGCTGCACAGCCACAGCTTAAGGGGACAGTGTGGGACAAAGCTCAAAACTATCCAGGGCAAATTATTGTACTGGGGATGTTACAAACCTGAAAGCTTCTGCTGCAGCAGGAAAGAGAGGAGCACCTCAAGTCTTGGATAGCCTGAGGCGGGGAACATCCCACCCCACTACAAATACTTGGCCCACCTTCCTCCTGTGTGACATCTGGCCACTCTCTCCAGGGCAACCCACATGGGAACCAGCACGCAGGTTATTTTCTGGCACAGGTCCCAAGTTCTGTGTAACTCAAATGACATTTTTCAAGGATGCCAGCAAGCAGACCAGGCTTTTTTTTTTTTTTTAATTATTTTTTGGTCTCACCTGTCTCCTTGTCTAGTAATAATATATAAGTGATTATACATGACACTTACATAACATTCTTCATCTGAACTGCTTCACTGCCCTGCAGAAAAAAAAAAGGAGCAGTCTCTGTCCCTACATTACTAAGGGGGAAAGTAAGGGGGAAAGATATGCTGACTGCTGTGACAAAGCAGAGCTCCTGAGTACACCAAGCAACAGGAATCACAGTCAGTCCTGAGATTTAACTCGACACTTGTCCCACTCCTCCTTGCACCCAAAATCCTCCTTATAATCCCCTTTTCCTCAGCATTTCTCTTCTTGCTTTCCCAGTAAAAATTTCCCACATTTATATTATTCTTATTGATTTATCTAATGGTTTCTTCCTCAACCACACAATTCACAGCCAGTACACATCAACCCTTCACTAACTCTTCTCCACAGGATTGAGGCAGTCTTTTGCTGATGGTCAAGATAGAGGAAAAAAAAAAAAACAAACAACTGACAATGCACAAGGCAGCCGGGGCTGGATATATCTGATATATCTTCCTGCCTGGCTGGGCCCTCCTCAAAGCTGCTCTGAAAAAAAAAATTAAAAAATATTAGGAATAATTTAACATGTTCCAAACTATTTCACTTTCCTTATAGACCCACTGTGGAAACCTTGAAAAAAATTTCTGCTTGGTAGAACGACAGGATGACAGGAGTTCCAACATGCAAGTTCACAGGGCAGTGAAGAAAGCAGGAGTTTTCCCACTAACACAGGTCACCATGCACCATATTTCCATAGCATATGACTGAAGTGCAGCTGTACAGTGGTCCTTCTACAATAATTGTTTACAACTCAAAGCATTTTAATGTCTTAATACAGATAACACTAGAACATGCATTGACTTGGGTGCCTGAAGTATGAATATTACTGCTGGCGGCCAAATAATTTCGCTTATTACCAGGCATAGTGCAAGGTCTCAGAATTTCATCTTTTATTCTCTTATACTGGAGAAAAATAAGTATCAGACATACACTCTGCAAGTTCTTTTGCAAATAATCTTTTAAGTGCAGCCTCAGATTTTGTTTGGATAAAGACAGAACTGTGCTTTGGAAAATCAGTCTAGAAGAGACTTTTTTAGGTGTTTTGTTCATCTCAGAATAGTCCACACAATAAGATTTCTGTCAAAGAGGCACAGTATAGTTCAGGTTCCCTTGAACACACAGAAGATCAGCCAGTGTGTTCAGCTAACTTGTTAGTCATTTTTTATTTGCAAAGGACAGCATCTGGTCCTTAATCTCCAGAGCAGAAGAAACCATTTACACAGATCTGAGATCACTTTGTGACAGGTGCCAAAGAGTCATTTCCAAAGGCTTGTGAGCTGACCATATGCTACATCTTTCCCAAGCTGGAATAAAGGCATTCATAAAATTCATTAGCATCATAGGGTAAATAGATAAATTAGTGATGAAATCACACTAAATATATAGCAGGTATATTTATGTCTCAAACAAACTAAGCAAAACTAATTATAATACCAAAACTATGGTTCAGGATTGATTCCAGAAACATGTAAAGATGAAGCTGAACATTTGGTTTTGCAATAAATTAAAAAAAAAAATATGCACCACAATACCATCTCTTTATCATAGTCTATGTTCAATATATTACCATTCAAACAAGCCTGAAACTATATTTATAGAAAATTCTTTACCAAAATGTGACTAAAAGGTGGGAAGACAATGGGAAAAATTCTCAGAATAATCACTGTAAATAATAATAAAATCAGCAAATTATTCAATAATCAAAGTGTTTTTCTGTCTGATTTAACTAAGTTCATGTCCCAAGACTGAACTACCAGGAGAGCAACAGGAGTCTGAATATTGAAGTTTTACTTGTGGGAAGTGATGAGTAGGATCATACAAATACCAGTCATGAGATTTGCCTTACCATTTTTGTGGGAAAATTCTGAATGGAGCTGAGGTATAGAAATTTTGCAGGTCTCAAATTTCCCTAAGTCTGACCTCAGAAATCCATATTCCTCAATAGAGGGTGAAAAAAAAGGAAAATATCCATGTGTTGTTCTCCTGGTTGTCAAAATTCCATAACACTATATATCTGGGCAGCTGTTTCTATTGCTTGGAATAGGAAACCGTTCTACACTTCTCAGAAGATCTGGAGAAAAAGGGAGAGGACAGAGAGGTCCCCTGGGCAAGAAAGAAGAATCTTGCCTCATGATTGATGCTACACAAATGTTATTTCACACTCTCTGTAATCTCTAGTTCTTATTCCAAAGGCTAACATAAAGGAAAGAAGCACACATGGCCAGTAGCAATGGGATGGAGTGGATAAGGAGTAGTTTGGAGTAACCAAACAAGTTTATACAGAGTCATTCCCTGCAAAGAGGCTTTTCAGGATCTGGACTGTGTAACCAGCATAAGCCTAGCACTGATGGGTTCAGCCATCATTAATTTCCAGCCATTTGGGAATAGGTTATTATTTGACAGTACGATGTGATCTGGGTGAGGTGCTATTAAAATGTGGAGAGAGCTGCTATTCTCACACTGCAGCAGTGATCTAATACAATGGCAGAGCAGTGTGACTGGTAAAATTCACAGGGGAACAGACTTCTTCCCAGGGCTCAAATTATCAGTACATTTTCATTGCTGCCTCCAGAAAGAGACATGTAATGCTGTCAGATGCTCTTTGAGTTGGGAGTTTCTAAAAAGAGATGGAAGTGTATGCATTAAAGAAACCAATATTTACACAAGGACATTTCTCTCATGAAATATAAATGCTGGAATTCTGCTGGTTACAATCCTTACTTGAGCTTTTACATAAGGGCAATAAACTGAAGAGGATGCAATGCTCCCTTCCCACTCACCATTTTGATTATCATATATGAATTTTAAAGGAGTTGGATAAAATCCAATCAAAGCTTCATTTATAGATGCTTGTAATTTATACTGCTGTCCTTGGTACACACTCATCCTTAGTCCAAGCAAAATAACTCCAATTCAGGCAACAATTCCAGAAAAGGTATGTGACTTTAATGAAATAAAAGGCTCATCATGACAGGTCCAGGTTGAGAATAACACCCTATCCTGTTGCCATTACAGACACAGACAGAAATATATCAAAGTCGCCTCAGCACTTGAAAGAGAATGGCAAATAAAAGGGACATGTCCAAGCAGTGCTGATGGCAGGTGTCGGAAAGTGAACATCAGCAGGATCAAATAGGAGATCTTTTCTCTGTTGCTTCTTGAAAAGGAATAAAAACCCCAAGACCCATAGAATTTTATTAAATACAAAGGAAAATTAGATTAAGGCAACACTAAAGGAAGAGCCTGGGGTTCCTGCAGCATGGGCTTGCAGAGCTTGGCTTACTTGCCTCCCAGGACACAGTACAAAGGCAGAGTATTTGGCAACACGTCTTTGCTAGCATTTCCCCATGGACTGCCTCAACCAGCTTCTGGGTGGGCTGAGAGATATGTGAAAGCAGTTCAAGGTGCATGAGATACTTTTTTATTCCCTGCACCCTGATACAACCCTTCACCGAAGAAGAGCAGATGTACGTGCCAGGGACATTAAGATTTCCCATCAGCTGGACCAGTCTGGGCTCTAAGAATGCTCACCAGCTGTGATGTCAAGCACAGTGCTCCCATAGGGATGGGAGGGAGACAACTCAGCTTCCATAAAGAGCTCAGCCAGGGATCAGGAAAACTGTTTACATCTCTCAGCTCTGCAGCGTGTTCTCCATGAGACTTAGTCAGATCCCTGTGTGTCACCTGTGTGTCACCTGTGTGTCCCCTGGTAACTGGGCTAGCACAGCCTGCAGCTGATATCCTCGGTGTGCACACAGCATGGAGCCCAGGGCCAGAAGTGATTCATGCACACAGCTCTGGGTGAAACTACCAGATATGTCTGCACTTCTCTAATGGGTGATCAAGCTGGTACCATTTATTATACTCATTAATATTGCCAAGTTGCGTGCCCTCCCATGAGTCCCTTGACTCAGCTGCCTCCTAACTTTACCCAATTTAACTTGTTTGGCAGAAATTTTACTTGCCCATTATCTGTACAGTTATTTATATCTTCTCCTGTGAGATTTCAGGCAATGCTATTCAATCATTTCCAAGAAAAAAGCTAATGAGAAAATACATTATCCTCTTCATGGCAATCCTTTCCTTGGAATTCTCTCCTGAAACTGAGCATTAGGCAAAGACCAGAAATTTGTCTTGGGAGTAAAAGGAATAAATCAGGGTTGTGCCTATATGAAAATTAGTCCAAATGTGGCCAAGTTAAAAGCCTTTGAATAATTGGTGGTCGTGCATATCTACAATAGGCTGCTTTGATTTTAGCAGCTGAGTTCCCCAGAGAACCTTCACAGGAGATTTTCACAACTCCTATGCCTCAAGGAAGCATTTGCTGTACTACTAAGCAGAGAACAAGGGAGTATGTTCAGGCCAAGGGTCATAGGTATGGTCTTCCTCTGTAATGAGTGCTTTGATTCAGACACACAAAATTGTCTTTCCTGTGCTGTTGGTGCCCCTACTGCTGGCATTCAAGCAGCCTGGGGAATGCAGCTGCCCTGTGAGATGTGCAAAAAGGGAGAGAAAGGAGACAGATCTGGCACAGACGTGGTACAGAATGCAAGGAGATACAGAAGTAAGGTAGAAGAAAGCTACCAGGAAAAGATTAAATAGGGAAGGACTTTATGGTGAGTGGTACAAAGGACACATGTTCATTTCATAAACATAGAACTGATATAAATGCTTATCCCACATTCAAATTTAAATCCTGACATTTCTTAACATTTGAAAAACATGTGTTTAACTAAAAAAAAGTATCATCGGTGTATGCATTGTCCCAAATTTATCAAAATTTTAAAAATAGCTAAACAATTGAAAATACAATAAAACATACACAGACATAACTTTCATTAACAGAGCCTTCCTAAAGCAGATGCAAGTCATCAGCAGAGTTGAAAGCTTTGCTGCTAGCACACAGATTTTGCCACTGAGCTAATGGAGAGGCTGCTTGCATTAATAGATTTCTGTCCTCCTTGCGGGCACATGCTGAAGGGGGATGCAGCACCCCGCTCTGGCAGATAGTTCCAGGCAGAGCAGCAACATTCAGGGATCTAGATATCTGCTCAGATCTATTCATGAGCTACCTGGGTCAGAAAGGGAGTGTGCCAATGCAGCTCAGACACATCTACTACTATTCATGAGCTTGGGGTTTTTTTTTCCTCATTAAACCAATCCACAGAAGTCTGATCTTGCCTCTTCCTTGCCCTTGGCTCCTAGGCCAGCCTTGTGCTTGTCTGGGTTCTCATGCCCCCTTCAACCTGCTTGCCCACCAAGTCTTCATCTCACTGGATGCACAGCCTCTGATTTCTAGACCCAGAGCCCTGTTGCTCTTCCTGTGCCATATCCAGCCTCCCCATTCCCAGCCTATTCACTGCTCTTCATCACCCAGCACCACATGTGCTCTCCATGAGGCCTCCCAACTCTATTCCTTTTGTCTTGATCATGTAAATCACCTTGTTTCCTTCACTCTCTCAGTTAGATCTCTCCTCCCTTCTGTCCCACCTTATCTCAGCCCCACCAGTTCTCTGTTCTACCCTTCCAACCAATGCAGTTTTGTATTCCTCCACATGCCCAGGCCTTGTTCACCATCCCCAGCCATCACTCCATTGTAGCAAGAAAGGATTTTAATGTCCTGCCATAAAGATGATGATGATGATGATGATGTCATGCCTGACGCAAAGGCTAAAATACCCTGAAGGAATTTCAGAGCTCGGAAACTTTGAGCCTCCTAAAACTGCTTTAGCACAGTCTAAACAAAAGGTTTCTAGCAAGTTCCTTTCTCCAAAAGAATATCTTCAAAGCCATTTCAATGCTACAAAAATGTGGCCTCTTGTTAAAAGGCAATAAACAGAAATCATTGCAATGTTCAGTCACTGGTGCTAAATGACAGACATGGGACAGGATTGGTCAACCCTAAAATCAACTAATGTCATCAAACATACACTCACTAAAAGCAACTGCAAATAGAGTTGTAGAGTGTAAGATAAACTGTACTGAAGTCAATATGAGAAACGAGCAGCTAGTCTTTCAATTTAAATGCCCTTTGAATTTCCTAGGTCAAGGAGCTTGAAGCCCAGACATTTATGTATGGCTAATCCATTCAGTGACCTGCAATAGTTATTTACTTGATGTGATTCATGCAATTCATGTAATTTAGCTGACCAGTCATCATTTAGCACAATCATAAAGCTGCAAATAGCTGTATATTAAAAACATCAACAACAACAAAACAAACAAAAAAAAAACCACCTTCCATTCAAGGGCTGGTTGTAGAGCTGCAGCTGGAAAATTATAATCTTGCAACAAAAAATTCTTTTCACAAAGAAAAAAAACCACTAAATGTGCAATTTCTTACAAATGAGTCACTCAGATCCATTATTAATTGGACTAACTTTGGCTATTTAGTGGTTTTGATTGTTTTTGATATTGTTTATTTTATGATGTTTTAATTATTGTTGTTTATTTATTACAGTAATTGCATTTTAATTGTCTTTGGAGCTGCACCCTGACTGTCTTGGCAGGGAGTCACTAAATAAATAAAAGCATTATTATTATAAACATAATTGATGGTAATAGTTTTCCACTGTTATTGTTAGCAATGCATAAAGATAAAAATATATATATATAGTCTGTAAGAGAGAAACTGTAATCAGAACCTCAAGGTTATATATCCAACTCTGCCACTGATTATATCTGTGACTTTGAAAAGTCACTTAGACTCCCTCTTATCTCAATTTATTCATCTGTGAAAGGATTATCATAACACTGTCAAATCTCCCAGGATTAGCGTAAGAATTAGCTAATGTCTTTAAAGGATTTTGATCTCCTCAAATGAAAAGTGAAAAAAAGCTTTAATCTTTAGATTATTAATGGTAGAACAGAAAAACTGGTATAAACTACTAAACTGGAAAGTTACTCTAGTATTAATATTTTTAATCTTTAATTGGAGCATTTATATTGTCCACACACTTAGAAATAAATCATTCTACTACTAGCTACTAGTAGTAAAGGCAAGAATACATTCCAGAAAGAAAACAAAAATAGTTTCCAAAGTTTCCAAGCTGAGAAAAAAAGAGGGAAACAGTGCTATGCTGCACACTGTAGTTCAGAGAACAAATCCAAGCTTTAGAATCAGAGTCACTTAGAAACTTACAGGAAAAGAAAACTTTTACAAGTTGCTCAGGAGAGGGAGATTTAAAGATTTTATGGATTTTTTTTAAAGTTTCAAACACTTGTATTGCATTTAAACCAACTAATATTGCTCCAGGCTCTGAGTCATTATGCTGGGTTTTCACTGAATAAACTGGCTTGTTTGGTTTTTTTCAAGTAGATTGTCAGAAAATTATGCAATTAGTGAAAGTAGCAGAAAGGAACATTTGACTATAGTAGTTTATCCCCTACTTGGTGGGTCTCTAGCCTGTGGTGACTTATCTACTCTTCTTTCTCCATATTCCCACCCAAATTCTTACACACCTTCTTACTGTTGTAATTAACAGAGGGTTCTGCAGAAATGCAGTAAAATCTCAAACAAAATGTATTCACTTGTGATATGAAAAGGCTCACTTGACCTCACAAAGATTCATTTTTCTTCTCACTATGGAGGGCTATACCCTAAGACGTGATTTTTCCATGAGGAGGTTTTTTAGTCCAGAAAATGCTGACCTGTCTTTCACAGATGCATGGTTCATGTTATCCTCCCCACAACGATCTTTGCCTTGCCATGCTTCACTCGCACACATCAATACTGATGCCTGTTGACAGTCAAATCCCTGCTCATACTCCTATTAATTAAAAATTTATACAGCTGATAATTTGTTAGCATTGAGAATATTGCAGATATTATTAATGATATTTGGCTTCCCATCCTTTTCTCCCTCCAGTGCTATTTGAAGTGTTATTAATGACTGCAATAGGACATCATCAAAACACTTACCAAATGAAATTCTATTTTCTAGTAGGCTGTCTTACTTGTGGCAAAAAATTAGCTAAAATCTATAAAGAATAAATTCATGGTTAGAGTGTGAACAAGAAATTAATACTTGACACATATAGCATCTCCAATGCAAGGATTTAATATTATTTATGTTTCATGTTGGGGCACCTGTGTTTGGCAGATATCACAATCACAATTGATTTTGTACAGTGAGCGTAGTCACTGTAAGATCATGACAAAATTTTTAGAGAGGGCTCAGAATCCATCAGGTGAGCCAGATAAGCCTTATATGTCAGAAGTGCCAAGCCCTAGGTATCAGTCAGGGTCAATCAAAACTGCAGTACCAAAGCACCTGTGAAAGTCAGACCCCAGATTATTTGAGCTAGGCATTCTAAAACCCAGGGACCCAAAACTGATGACAGTTTTCAGCAACTTGCCTGAGGTAATGGAGCAAAATCCTGACAGAGCTAGGAATGAATCCCAATTCCCTGCTGCTCGAATTGCTGCTGTAGCTACTGTGGCATCTTCTCTCCTAAGAAAAGCCATGCTTAATGTCTTGAGCTTGTCCCCCAAACTCAGGGTCAGAACACACTGGCAGAGGGATCTTACCTCAGCTGATCCTTGCATTTGACTACTACCAGTTTTCAACAACAGCTTAAGTGTGTTAGAATTCAGGGCCAGCCAAAAGATGTGCTACATGCAGCTGTCCCGGGTCTTGTGATCATTTTGGTTTCTATCTGTCAGCATCCTTTCTGGACAGCATCCATGGACACCTGGTTAACCTCTCATTGCAAGATGAATTGAAAAACTCAGTTCTCCAAGATCCTACAATCACAGCATCCACATCAGTTTTCTTAATGCTTTCATGATGAGAGTACACTTATTTTCCAGTCACCAGACAGTTTGTAACCATATTTTGATATCTATGAGCTTCTGAAACTTCACACCCTCAAAAAATGGGCCTCCTTATCACATAAGCAATGCTTTTACCAAACTTTCCTTCCATCCCAGTTGCTTACCTAAGTCTGTCCAGGTCTCTTCTCAGTCCATAGACACCTAAAGAGTTTTTCAGGGCAAGTTAAATTAGCAGTACATAGACCTCCTTTCTCCACATTCTTAAACTTATGACTAATGCATTGTGTTTTATACTTTCTCTTCTTTCACAGAAGGATGAAATACCTCAGGTTACTTTACAATTACCATGGCACAAGTGTATATATGCAAAAATGTTACCATGGAGCTGCTGAAACACTGCAAATTCACAGCTTCACTTCCTCTTTAGAAACTTATTTGGGTATCCCTACCCACAGCTTATTTGCACAAGTTCTCAGAGAGACCTGAGTCTGGCATTGAGAGAATCAAACCTCCCTGCTTATTATGGTGAATGGGAGTTGCATATGTTGGAGTCTGTGGGGCTCTTCTTGTCTGTGAATAGCTGCCATTAACATTTATGGGGGGTATGCATATTGAGGAAAAAAGAGAATGGGCACCCACTGAGAAGAGAGCAGACTCCAGCAATTCTATTCTTATCACATTGTGTGCTTTAGTCTTCACTAATTTCAGCAAAGTATCCTCATGCAAGTCTTCTGAAATGTTTTTTTTTTCCTTTTTATCTCCATGGAAATTGTATTTTTTTAATAAGAAAGGTGATGAAGGGTTAGCTTATGCTCCAGTAAATCCACAGAGTGAAATTATCTCATTTAAATATCTATTCAACTCTCAAAACAAATATCAAAGTTCAGACTTTGCAGATTCATTCTTTGCCAGAATAAGTAGCAAACTCTCCTTTATACTTGTTCAGGCTACTTTGGGGTCTGCTTATTCCCTCATAGATACACCTGTGTTCTCTTGTAAACATTTTAACCTGTCAAAAGAAGGTCTCTTCCTTTGTCACAGGGCCAAGAGACTTCCACAATATGAGCTGTTTCTCAAAACCTCTGCAGCACTACAGCCAACAGCAGAGTTTCACCACAGGGAGGACAAGCACAGGCTAGGCAGTGACAGGATTTTTACTCTTGCCTGCTCTGAGCAAGATTAAAATGCCAGCAGCTAGTCCCAGTTAGCCCCTCTGACTGTTGTTATCACCAAGAGAGGTGAATCAGTGCTGTGCAAACGCTGGGAAATCTAATGAAAAATGTTAGTGCCAGCAGAAGCACAGAGGCTTAACTGAAGTGCTGATAGAGAATACTTCGGACAGCAAGAACTGATAGTTGCATACAGAGAGAAAAAGCCTTCAGAGCTTGTCTTTTCTTCTTCAAAAGCATGCATGAAAATTTTCATTTAGCTAAGATTTAAATTAAGGTTTTGATTTTTAAAAGTTTTACTGTTCTTTCTAGTCTGCAACCAAGGAACACTGGTGTGACTACATCAATATCAAATGAAAAAGCAAAATAGTTTTTTCTCTCTACTTCACACTCACAAATGATGAAAAAAAGCCTGCCTGGACTAGAACAGACTTTTCCCCCTTTAATTCAGAAATCCCATGTTCCTTCCCTATAATACCAACTATCAAATGGAAAAACATTTAGTGTCTCCTCAGATTTAGCTGACATTTGAATTCCTAACAAACTTGGGAAACAAGTAAATGTGCAAGATTACTGTCTGCTAGAAATCATTCAGCTTCCTATGAGGATACACCAGAAAGTCTCAGCACCACAGAATACATAGTGATTGACAAAGGACGAGCTTGGACTTCAGCCACTCTTCTTGTATAATCTTCCCCCAAAATAAGTACTGAAAATGAAGTGCAGGGGGTTACAGAAAGTGACAGAGATCCAACCTGGCAGGACAATATCAGTTCTCATTTGTCTGGCCCCTTGGAAGAAGCCTTCAGGAGAAGAGGCAGGAGAGCATTCCCTGCCAAAGAACAGCCCTACTGAGATGAGCAATGAATTGCAACTCACACACAGTTTGGTTAGGTGGCTTATTTAATGAGAAGACATCCAAGCACACAGAAGTGCTTGTGATGATGCAGGTGCTGCAAGGGATTGTGGATTGTTAACTACACTTGTGCTATTGGATCATTAAATCTTATTCATTCTTCAGAGATCTTTCCTGCCTACCAGTTGGTCTGTGAAAATGAGAATGAAAAGCTCTTATGGCACAACACTAGGTAGAACAGGTGATGATGCCTAAAGCTATGACTGAGCAAAACAGAACTATGTTTTGGAAGGAACATTTGATATAGTCTTCTCATTAGCAATATTTAGTCTCTTGAAAGAGTTGAGTGATAAAAATGTCTCACTTTATTTTAGAATGTTAATTGTATCACAAACCACAGAACTTCAGTGGTTTAGGTGAAAATGGATAACTACTAGTTCCCTGACCTGCTGTCCCCTCTAGATGAGGGAAAATGGGTCATTGTACCCAGGTCATAGGAATATTGCAACCAATTAGGGATATAAACAACTTGATCAAGCCACTTGCTCCAGCCTGTGATAAAAAATGATTTTCTGTCACAATAAGTGTTTTCTATTGTCCAGGCTCTATTGCCTGTTTCTCTTTTTATGAGTGTTGTCAATGCCTACTGTAGTCTTGCAAACCAACCAGGTGCCTATGCCAAATGACACCTACTTTCTTCCACGTGTCTCATTTCCCTTCAAAATACAGGCTTTCTCCCCAGCCTACCACTGTCCTGATAGATGGAGCTTTTCTTTATGAAGTTCCCATAGGGGTGTAGGTTACTGCATCGTCTCATTTCTGTACTAAGCAGTTTAGCAAGCAGAGCAACACAAAACTGGCACATCACTGCAAATGAGAACAGCTCCAGGACCTTCTTCTCTGCAAGCAAGGCCTTAACCAGTAGAAGGTGCCATTCAGAAGGAACTGTAATTAGACCCAAAACAGACTGGTAACACCGACAGAGACAGATGACCTTGAGATGGATAGGTGATCAATAGATAGATAGTCAGATTCTTTTTTTTTAAATCATTATTGATAGTACATCTTAAATTAATCCATCATTCTGTAAATCTTCAACTCTTTTAGAACAAAAGCATTCTGAAAGTTTAATTTTTTTTTTTCTTTTTTTTTTTTTAAACTAGCACATACACTAAGCAGCAACTGAAAGGGAGGAAAAATCAAGTCCAGAGCAAACTAGGTGTACTCAAACGTTTGTAATTAAGCATGATAGCCAATTACAGGAATACCTGGAACAGCTCCTGATTCACTCTCATATCAGAGGTTTCCTAATCAATTTGAAATAACTAGACACTGCTACAGAAAATAAGCAAGATCACAGCATTTGCTAATGAGTCTCAAAAATGGATTTCACTGCATGAAAATCTTCATTGTCAGGAGAAAGCCTGTGTTTCGTGAATCTTTAGGGTCATTTCCATTTGCATTCAACTGGAGAAAAGTCCTTTGTTCTTTTCTTCCTTCTCACATCCTCTACAACTCCACACTTTCCCCCCTCCCCCTTCCTCTGTGTATTGGTGTTTTGTATCAATGAGCTACACTAACTGCTAAAAATACATCCTTTGTGCTGAAGTAGCTTAAATCCACTTCAATTATTACCTAATTTCTCTATGTTGCTCTGATTATCAAGAATATAAATTTGAAGATGTGTGATTTCTGGACAATTATATGGCAGAAGATGCAACAGCATAAGTATGAAGCACACATCATGGTAGTGTATTATGTTATGAATAATGCCACTTAAACATTTGTCAAACATAAGGCTTTTCTGAGCTCTTCTCCTTCCCCTGAGACTTGAACTCTTGTTGAACAAGCTGTTCAAAGCTCACCACTCTGATAAAATCCTACCCCAACAAAAGAGTGACAGTGACTGTTTTTTCATTATTTTTATTATTAAATCACTGTTTCAGGTTGCCAGTTGCTTGGTCTTCCTGCAACAAAAAAAAACCCAACAGGTATCCATTTGACCTACTTGTCCCTAACCCAGCAATGTTTGGGCAAGATGAAATCTGATGATAATGAACTTTTCTGGAAAAAGGAATTGCAAACTATGTCCCAGACCCTGCAATCAATTATTCATGTGAGCAACTTTGAACTCAGCAGGAGCACCCACAGGCATAAACCTTCTTACAGGGGAACAGTTGGCAGGATCAAGACCCACCTCGGGAGGAAGACACAACACAACATTTGAACTCTTTGTGACTCTTTTTATTTTATTATTTTTTCCCCTTTTTGTCCTTGTTATTGTTCAATTTTATTTTCTAGTATATTTCCCACTTCCAGCTGCGAGTAGAAGTGAAAATGCCAAAATAAAAAGAAAAAAGCTGTTGTTATGCTCAGCTGGAAGAGAAAGTCCTAGAAATCTCTCCAAAAAAAAAAAAAAAAAAAACAAAAAAAACAAACAAAAAAAACCCGAAAAAACAAAAAAAAACAATTAAAAATAGGCATAGAGATGTTCAGACTAATTTTTAACTCCCCAAGAGCACCATGATAGTTCAAAGACATTTTGTAAAATTTGTAATGGAAAACAAAGGAAGAAAGAGTAAATTACTGAGTCAGAAGAATTAATGTCTCAGTTTCAGGTTAAAGCTGGTAAGGGGAAAATTCCAAAGAAATGAAGACTTTGTAGGACAAGATTATAAAACAAATGAGGAGCAGGTAATATTAAGATTGTTGGTGTTCCTGAGGAGTAGCAAGCATAAGACATCTCAAGCTTGAAGCCCTTGAAGTAGACATTGCACTTAATGTCACAGAGGGGGAAGCAGGAGAGCACCTTCTGCAAGGTGATTAATCTAGGATAACTCTTACTAACATACTTAAGTGCATGACTGTATAAGAATTGTTCAGAAGAGCTGGAAGATGTGGTAAACTAGAAAGGGAAGATATATTCCTCTACAGAGGTGTTTCAAGAGTGTTGGAAAACAAATATACACTATTCATGGCACTAGCCACATGTTTTTACAAGCCATGAAATGCCTCATGAAACACATAAGTACTCTATTCAAGCTGTGTGATAGCCACTAACAGGTTCCACTATTCAGCTCTGTCAAAATCCTCTGCTAAACAAAATCCATTATTCATGCTGCTGTTGGGTAAATAAACAAGAGGATTCCAGCTGAGATTAAGGTATAGGATATAGGTGTTTTGCATTGTGTGAAACCACACAGTACAGTCCTGCTCAAATATCCACACTGCAGGTGGATGACACTAAATTGACAAAGGCTATGAGAGGAGCTGCCTGGATGTTTGTATTAACTGAAACACATGCCCCATAGTGACACCTTAGCCTTATGACAAGGGGATACAGGTATGATTTGATCAAAAGCAGGAGAGAACTACATGTGTTCTCTTTATAAATGCCTCTTCATCATCTAAACAGAGTAAACAAAAGCAGAAGAAAAGTCAAAGTCTTAAAGTCAGAACTAGGCAAAATTCAAGCTAGCCATAAGGCAGACTCTTTTAACAGTAAGGGTAATTAATTACCAGTGTGTTAGAAATATTATAGAGTGGAATCACTGGAAGTGTTTCAGAGTAAGGGGGGGATGTCTTTTTTTTTTTCTGACAAGCTCAGATGATAAGTCAATTAGGAAATTTCTATAGCCTGCATGATTACCGAGGTCAGAAGAAGTGGCTGACAGTGTTTCTTCTGGCTGTGCATTTTGCATGCTGAATGCAAGAAAAAACTCCTCCTGCAGAAGTCCACAGTGTATGGCTGAATGCCATCTGCAACTCTGGGTTTGTTTTCCTTTCATCCATTGTTTTCCTTTCATCTGCTGAGCATGTCCAAAAGACTGCCAGTGCTTAGGCTTTATATGGTGCTTAACAGCAGTATTCCCACCATGTCCTAATTATCAGAGCTTTAGAAAATATGAAGGAGATCAGTCATTCCCACCAGCATATAGAACTTCTGAAAAGAAAAGTACTCATAACTGTTCATTGTTCTCATTTTAGCTCTTATGCTGGATCAAAGGAAAAAGAAACACTCCATATCACTCTGCATCTTTGGTGCTGTGGTATCTACGGATATCTTTGGGATCACAAATTGTTCCTTCATCAGCAGGAAATTAACTCAGAACTTAGCTCTAACATTTATGGGTCTATATGAGCCAAATAGAGCCATAGTCACTCCTGACAAGCAAAGCCTGTAGACACAAGGAGGCTTACACATTCCACTAGCAGCAAGAAAACCTTTTCATTTTGGGGGCTCATTTCATCCTCTAAGAAGAGATCATCTTCTAACATATTACTAGTTACATGACATCGTAAATGATGCAGCAATGAAGATAATTTCAAAACCGGACTTCAAGAACAATACTGTCACTATCTTTTATTTGGGAGGTGAATCTCTCAAGCAGTCAGGGAACCTAAGGTCCTGACAGTTGTGATCTTTGTGACTTTCAGCATTGATGAATGAGGGACTACAGAAATAAATAGTTTTGCATTCCTGACAACTGTTGTATTCTAAGATATTGCAAATGCTTATATGACAGAAATATAGCATACTCTCCAGTAGCAGAAAAAAAAAAAAATCTTCATAAAGGCTAGTAAAAAGTTGGCGTCTGTATGTGAAACATTTAAATTTATATCAAGATCATGCCAAAACAGTATGAAGAGAAAACCCTGAATCAAATGAAGTCATATCTTAGAAAAATAATAAATTACTTTTCATTTTGCTTTAACCAAAAATTATAGAAAGCACAGAAAAGCAGATATATAAACTCTTAGTTTGTAGACTAAAACAAAAAAAAACAATGTACAGCTTTGGTTAAGTCCTTCATGGCTATCCATATAAAAAGCCTGGAAAGAACATCTGAGAGCATGACCACATTTCACAGAAATAGACCTAACTGTGAGAAAAATGGTAAGTCCCAAAGCAGCAATGGCTTTCCAGTGGAGTTTTATTTAAACTCTGACTAAATAACCCCCAGGCTCTCTGATGAGCTCAATGAGGCCAAAAGAACAGTATCTCACCTCTGACCGAGCAAGAAGTAACAATATGTGTTACTCAGGCTAGGGAAAAGATCCTGCTGACTCTGCATGCTGGAAGCCCATTTCATTGATAAATTATGACGTGATCACTCTTGCCAGAGCCTTAGTCGTCAGTTGGAAGAAGTTACGACTCAAATTATTCACGTAAATCAGGTCAGATTCATTTTATGTCAGGTTTGGACAGACCACCCCAGGCCATTCATTGAAACAAGTACAATTTCACAGCACTCACAAGAGCTTTTGGGAGCATTTTTGTCAGATTCTTTCCTTAGATTTGGCTGGGATGTTCCCATAATTTCTTAATGGCATACAGTTTGGTGACCAGTGTTGATTAGAGTGGATTAGGCTGCTTCACACCCACTCCTCCTGCCTGTGTGCTTCCTTGCCTCGTTACAGAGGCAGGACCACTTCATCCCTACTGGCTGAGTCAGCACTGGTACCACTAAAATGAGCAGCTGTGGGGATTGGAGAGTGCAATGTAGAGGTAAAACTGACCATATAAAATGACAGCAGTAACAGACTGCTTATTTGGACCCAGCACAGACTCAATTCTTGAGCTCAGAAAGCTTAGTGCTCAAACTGTTGAATAGTTTGGCTTCTTTCCTGGATATGGGATTAAAAACAACAAGACATTTGTGGGATTTCCAATAGCTGTTTGGACTGCCAGGTGAGTTTTTATATCTAGGAATTATGACTTCTGGAAATTTAAAGCAAATGCTTCAGTTATCATACCAATCACAGATAAATGAGTTCTATCTCCATAAAATTTCATAAAATCCTATTTAGTGAAATTGTTGCCCAGACAGATCACATGTTCAAGCAACTCCATTACTATGCTCCACAAACCACACAAACCAGAGCAGCTTTTTCTATTATAGCGTGGTATTATTTTCAAATCTGTTTTCCAAAGTGCTACTGCTGTTTGTGTGGATATTCGTCTCTCCAAGAGCCTGTTCTTAGCATGACTTTTGAACTCATCGGCCAAATTTTGACAAGATGAACAGAAGGGTCGAGGCTGTAACAGTCTTAAATTCCTGTGAGTTTGATGAAAAGCGTTGACAGGGTAAGAAGATCCTACTACTGAATGGATCACTGAAAGGCTGTGACTTATCCATAAGATACAATTCTCCAACCTCAAATCATCCACTTCAATGAAAGAAGCCCTGCCTCCAGTGCTCATAGACTACATTCTTTCCAGAGGAGGGAAATGTCCATGTATTTAAATGTATTTAAAGAGACTGTACCTACCAGCTGAGAATCAGTAGCTAAGATTCCCAGATCTGAGGTGGCATGTAACTAGTTCAAAACATAGCCTCCTGAACTACTCTTAATAAAACAGAAAGTCCTAGAAAGCAAAAGCTTTGGAATTTTGTAGGTGCCAAACACTATGGTGAGTGCTGGGCTCTGACAAGTACTTGGTCCACTGAAGTCCTTCCCATTGGCATTAGCAGATCTCCAGGTCTGGCTTGACATTGCAGCTTCACCCATGGTTTCAGCAGAGTGTGGAGATACTTAAACAAGTTTCCACCCAATTAGTCTGAGTACCAGGCACAATAAACTTAACACAGCAACATGGAGGTCAGAGTGGTTTATTCATTCATCCACACTGAATTGACTCCAATCCACACTAATCCTTTCATGATAATTTTTCAGATGTAGTCAGTGCAGCAGAACCAGCAGACTAGAAGTCCTGAATAAAGTCTGAATATAAACACACGTGCTTTAATTCTCTCTTTCATCCATTATCTCTAATCCCAGAGTTTGGCAATACTGAGATGCAGCACACACACCCCTACCTGGGCCAACCTGCACATAATAGGCTAGCATAACCTAGAAAGGCTTCAGCAAAGCATGCTTCCCACCTGTCTGGGATTGAAATACTCAGTTTATCTCAGGTGGCAACACTCTATATTAAACATATCTGAAAACACTTTAAATCTGCATGCCTGTAGCAGTATTGAAAACACACCAATGGTGCAGTCTAACCTCCAGTGTCACTGCCAGACTGTCCACTGCATCCTTCTATCTCTGTCACCTGTTCTTTTTCCCTTTCCCTTTCAACTGCTGTCTGCTTCTGCATTTGAAACCACTGGGAACAGTGAGAATCCAAGCACTGTATGAATGCATTTCACTCTTTCACTTTTCTAATGCATAATACTTTTTACACAAAACATGCTTGTTTTGGAGTACTTAACACTCAATGCACAAAAAGCAGAAAAGCATGAAAAGCACAAAAACAGAAAGGAAATTGCTCCTTAGCTGAAATTCCAGCAGTTTGTGAATCACTGCAAACTGACAGACGTATTGAAATAGCACAGTTTACATGGAATAATTTCACAGAATCACACAATGGGTCAAGTTGGAAGGGACAACAGTGGGGTCATCTGCTCAAGCAGGGTCATCCGAGAGCACATGGCACAGAATTGTGTCAAGATGTTTCTTCAATATCTCCAGTAAGGGAGACACCAAAACCTCTCTGTACAATCTGTTCAGTGCATGGTCACCCACACAGCAAAGAAGTGATACCTCATGTTGAGGTAGAGTTTTCTGTGCATCAGTTTCCGCCCATCGATTCTTTGCTTGGCACCACCAAGAAGAGCCTGAACACCCTCCCTTAGATACTGATATACATTGCTAAGATTTCTTCCCAGTTGTGTCTTCTCAGGACTGAGCAGGCTCAGTTCTCTCAGCCTTCCCTTGTAAGAGAGAGGTTCCAGTCCCTATACCACCTTTGTCGCCCTCCTCTGGACCCACACCTGGAGCTCCCTGTCTCTCTTGTACTGAGGAGCCCAGAGCTGGACACAGCACCCCAAATGTGACCTCACCAGGGCTGAGCAGAGGGGCAGGATCACCGCCCTCCACCTGCTAGCAATAATGCTCTTCCTCATGCAGGATACCTTTGCTCTTCTTGGCCATGAGGACACACTGCTGGCTCACAGACAGCTCGCTGTCCACCAGAACCCTCAGGTTCTTCTCTGCAGAGCTGCTCCCCAGCAGGTCAAATCAGGCTGGTCCATGGGGTCATTCTCCTCCAGGGGCAGGACCCTGCCTTTGTTGAATTTCAGAAGGTTCCACTCAGCCCATTTCTCCAAACATATTGAGGTCCTTCTAAAGGCCTGCACAGCTCTCTGGGGTATAGCCCACTCTTCCCAGATTTATGTCATCAGTGAACTTGCTTATCCAGAAGCAGTTTCTCTCATTAGAGGAGGGCTTGTAAACTTTTACTGCACCTATGCAATTTCCTTCAAATGTTTTTCTTTTCTTCTGATTTTGTCCATACTACTCTAGTCTATGGAAGAGTTTGTTTTAAATACTTCTAGTGTGAAAAAATAGGAGGGAATCCATATGAGCAAGACATTTCAGGGTGCTCTACCTACATCTTTAACTGAAGAATCCCTCTAAAATCAAAATGCTCTGTAGACTTTAGACTTAATTTTGATTAGAACATAAACTAAGACAAATCACTTCCTAATATACTCATGTAAATTTGAACCTTGTCAAGGGGCAGTTACCAAAATAAATAGTTCCATGGCAGAAGTGCTGCACACCTTCAGTGAATTGCACTTCAGAGCAGAACATGAACTTTTCTGATGAAGTTACAGTGAACTGAGAAAATTCATAATACCTCTAAAGTGCTCAGATATTATGATACTACCCATGCAAATAATTAAATAGATAGATTAATTTTCTTTTTTGCAATTGAGATCCCTGTTTAGTTCACAATTATTTTTACTTCAGTCAATAACTTTTAAACCATTTCACTTTTAGTAGTCTCTTATTCTTAAAATTTCCAATTAAATTTATGGTTGGAAATTATAGAGCTGTATTAAAAAAAAGAAAGATTGTATTGTTCAGCTCACTCTACAGTATAATTCAACTGGCAGTCTACAGCCTGATTCCTCAGAGATCCTTGGACAGGAGAACAGGGGAAGCATTTCTCTATTTCCTGTGAATAGGTAAAAGCAGAAAGATAATGGCATCTGCTGGAGTACTGCGCTCTTTGGGCAGATGTCACTTGCCACAGAGGCATTACTCATTCATTTTCCTACTGTGGAGAAGCACTGTCAGCTGCAAAGGGACCTGAGTAACCCTGTTGCCCCTCCACCGCTCTGCAGGAGTATGTAAAACTGCATATCCTTAACAATAAATATTGCTGTTTAAATGTGCAACTTCACCCTTTGTTCATACACCTAGACTACTGGTAATGGCCTGAACTGGAGCTAGTAAGAGCCCATGGAACTGGAGAAGCCTTGACATTTATTTAAAGCTTGTTGCACATTTGAAATATACTTGATATGAATGCAGTGGCAGGGCAGGAATGAAAACAGAGTTGTCCTGGCAAATGATGGAAACCTTTCTTTGGTGATCATCTTTCAGGGGCAATGTTTTGGAATAGCTTATTTTGCATAATTACAAATTGCTCATGCCTGGTTAAATAGGAGAATAACTAAATCAAAGAATCAGAGAATGATAGAGTGGCTGAGGCTGGAAGGGACCTCTGGGGGTTATCTGCTCTAAGTCTCTGGCTTAAGCAGGATCATCTGGACACAGTTGTCCAGGGCCACATCCACAGTATTCCTGGTGTGGTCTCACAAGCACTGAATAAAAGGGAAGGATCACATCCCTCTAAACACTGGCAATACTTTGCTGAATGTAGCCCAGGATGACATTAGCCTTCTTAGGTACTAGGGCATGTCACTGGATCATGCTCAACTTGGTTTTCAATAGAACCTTATTTTTCTGAAAAGCTGCCTGCCAGCTGGGTGGCACACAGTGTATATTGGTGCACAGGACTGTTTCTCCCCAGGTCCAGGATTTTAAACTTCCCCTTGTTGAACTTTCTAAGATTTCTGTCAGCCCATTTCTCTAGCCTGTCAAGGTCTCTCTGGCTGGCAGCATGACCCCTTGACCTACCAGTCACTCTTGCACTCAGTCATGCCAATATCAGAAAAACACATTGGTACACTTGAACTTTCTTTTAATTCATAGGTGGAGACAAAAAAAGCAAAGCAAAATACTGTACAGATAGACTCTCATGAGCATATTATGGGGCAGAGTCAAAAATGGGATTGGTAATAACTGATGCAAGTGATAATCTTTCAAACAATAATAAAAATTGTTAATAAAAGAAGTAGGGTGAGTATTTTACAAAGCAAGGTAGGGTTTGAGTTATGTTTTCTTGTTTGGATTTCTTTTTTTTCTTAAGACATCTATATAATATCAGTTGGAATTAATGGATACACAGCAGGGAGAAGGATTTGCACCTTATTAGTGAGTCTGTTCCAGAGAATGGGCATATTTCTGCAAACAGAATGTGGTGAGGTAATATGGAAGGACAGACAGAAAAGCATTTTGTTCTTCACTACTAAGTAGTCACGACAAGCTTTCATTTTCTGTGATTATAAAGGAGTAACACAAAAAAGTGCCTTGCAGCCCAAGAACTTGGTGACAACAATAGATCATGAGCATGGATAGGCAGCAATGTATCTACCACACATATAGTGACAGGGGACAAAGCTCTGAAAAGGAGAGATACAGAAAGTTTGTCTATTTCCCAACTTTTTAATCATCCAAATAAACAAGTAGAAAACATCACATTTGTGTTATTCAGCTTTTGTCTGCTCCACACCATATCTTTCATCCCACTTCTTGGATAACTCAGTGTTTGAAAATTAAGTCTAAAAAGTCAATGAGTTTCTCCTGATTAAAGGACCATGAAGATCCAACTTCAAAGCTTCATGCAAACAAAATAAAAGGAGTCACTGTGTGAGGCAACTGCCACCATGCTGGGCTTATGATCGTAGCAGCTACTTTCAATATTAAGGAGCAGGAAACAGGATGACAGAGGCCTTTCTCTACATACCAGACAGATACTTTGAGCCTTTTGTTAACATTCAGAAGAGTTTCTCTGTGGTCTCAGAGGAGAGAACAAACAAGCATAGTATAATTTCTGTTGCAACTACATCAGTTGATGATGATGACAGGGAAACAGGAAAGGAAGAGTGACCTTACCTCCTCTGCCTTCTGCTCATCAGCAGTACAAAGGCCTAGAAAGGCAGTGGGAAGTATGAGAAATTCACATAACTACAGTCAGATATAAAGAAAAAAGAGGCATCTTTTTAGCCTGTGCCCCATCAGGCAAACTTTTATTAAGTACTATTCATACGCACTGTATCTGAATTGCAGTCTGCTAAAACACATCAGCAAGTGTAAGTACATTTATTATTCCAATTAGTTTCTGTGGCTCCCCTGGAAGATATTAATTTGAGATCTAATGAAAAAATGGGATAAACAATTCTTCTGTTGAAAGGACAATGAACAAGACTGGTACAAAGTTGATTAAAATAAGTAGAAATCACTGCTTTTTAATCTGGGATTTTGGCTAATTCAGTGGGACACTGAACACCCATTTTACAATCTTTTTAGCCCCAAGCAGGAGACATGAGAGAGAAAATCCCCAGCAGGAAGTAAAGTAATGTGACCTCATTGGGACATTCCTACAGAGATGATAACAGAAGGTTTTGATCATGTGAGGGCACCCTGCAAATGTACTACTTAGCTAGGATTTGGCAAAAATTTCATGTGGGTGGCTTTTTTTTTTTGTTACAGAAGTGCCAATATTTTATGGAGTTGTTATTGCAATACTAGTGGGAGAATCACATATTTACGTGATCCCTTTAATAAAAGAATCATTCACAAAATAAAAAGGGAAAAAAACCTGCCTGGAATCCTGTAATCAATTTTAAAGGAAGAAATAAGAATTTACCACCCAAATGCCACTTAAAAATGCAAGCAGTTGGGCATCTGAGCCTTAATGTTGGCTAAATTTGACTAGGCTAAATGTTTACGTGTAGTTATATGCTCTTTTAATTGAAGAGAAACTGGAAGAGTCATAGATGAGCCTGAATCACAAATTAAATACCACAGGGATAATTTGCTCCATCTAGAGCTTTTGTTTTAGTGTAAACAAACATCTTTTAGCCTGCTCTATTTTAAGATGAAGACTGTACAGTGAAAAGTGGCTATTCCTAAGACACTCATACCTCTGGGAGCAGTGCTGCAAAATATACACTGTATTCTTCAACTCTGACACGGAGGGATTGCCAGAGAGCTCAGAGTGGTTGGGTCAGCACAGTTACTGCTCTGCCTCTCACTTCACTGATGAGCCACAGCAACTGTTTATCTGACTGCTCTGTAAACCAGATCACTCAAACACTTGGGGTTAAAAGTAACCCTGAGAAGTCACAGTGAAATAACTTCAGTGACCTAGCTCCCTGGTTCAGCTCTCACTGGGCTGTGTCAGCAGAGCTGGAGGAGCTGAGATGGTGAGCTGCAATGCAGCCTTCAGCATTTCCCAAGCATCCTTCCCAAGTGTAACACGTAATTACACCCTCCTCAGCCTCTGCAGCCCTAGGAGCTTACCAAAAATCCCAAAAATAAGGCTGTTCTTTGGCAATATAGTACATTTGGCTTCAGAGTTCATTATAGATTGTGGATGTAATGTATTAATTCACTCTGCCAGTGGTGACAGGTGAATTTTTACCAGCTGGCTGTACCAGCAGTTGCCTGTTGCCCTACATCCAGCATGCAGCCACTGTACCAACACATCATCATTCATTACTGCGAATCTGTGCCCTGCCCAACGACCAAAGAAAAAGCAACTGTGAGCTGGTCCTTGATCCAGGCCAGATGTCTGTTTAGCCACAGATCCAGTGCTTGGGAGTGCAGAATTACAGCTGGGCAAGGCTGGTGTGAGCAGCCTCCCTCCCACCCTGTGCCTCACGCCTGGCTTGCCCCAGCTCCGTGCCGGCAGGCTGTGCCCACGCAAGGAAGCCCAGCAGCTTTCACCTGATGTCACATCAGCTCGGCCACAGGAGCTCTCAGCACTGCTGTGGCAACAGATACACTGGCGTGTGAGCTTGGGGAATTATTTTCATCCAGCTCCAGCAGCTTTAAAGATTTGCCTGCTGTGTAAGGGAGTGAAAGCAGTGATGGATTGCTCTCCACCTGGCAGCTCACTCAGTGGGCGAAGGCCAACTGGAAAAGCCTTCTTGAGGAGGGAGAGCTGTGCTGCCATTCCAAAAGCCCTGCTGGAAGGGGAGCTTTTCCATAGAAGGCAATGCTGCAGCTCGGAGATTGTGCAGGGAGATGCTGCAATGTGTCTGGGGCAGCTTCTGCGACAGTCAGTTCCCAGTTCCAATCCAACCCTGGTAACAAGCACAGCCTAAGTTCAGATGACTGTTCAGAAGTAACAGGACAACAAGCCACTTCCTGAGCCCTTTTGTTGTCTTGTGACACAAACTGCACTTTGGTGAGATTACTTTGTGTTTCAGAAGCAGATCTTTTTCACAGATACGGAGCCTTCGTATATGTCACTTTTCATTTCAAGATTTTGGATCCCTAATAAAGCTCACCTGTCTTTTCTCTGTAATATTTCTTTTTTTTTTTTTTTTTTTTTGGTTGTTGTTGCTGACTATGCCCCTATTCCTTGCAGATTTCAGAGAGCCAGATTTTCTTTTGCAAACTACACAAGAAAGGAAATGGAAGTATCTTGTAAATCCCAAACCAAGCTAGCATAAGCTAGTGAGTTGCAAGGGACAGAAAGAACCAAAATATTCTGGAGATGAAATGCAAGGGTAAGAAAGGATTTCTGTGTGTGTTCTTGCCTCCTTATGTGCATTAGAAATTCATTGCAGCCTTTAATTGCCAGTGCGGGTGGACAAAATAGAAGAGTTGAAGAAGAGAGCCAAGGAAAAAATAATGGAAACCTGACCAGTGACAGGAGCTGATTACTGTTGGCAGACTGTATAGGTTTCAAATTCATGCTGTGACTTAGGAAATAAGTCCTGGCTGGGATGCATTTTTCTGGAATATCCCTAAGGAATATCTATCAGTGATTCATCTAAGCAGCCACTGGATATCATTACCACTCTACCAAAAATGAGGATAAAATAACAATCTGGAAGAAATGAAAGAAACAAGTGCCCCAGATTTTCTCTCCACTGTAGTAAAGAGATCACAAGGGTGGGTAAAGAAAGGAGGGGGGAATGAGAAAAGGGCTGAACTTTTCATCTGCATGTCCTCAGTTTGCCTTTAAGCTGTGCACATCTAGCTTACTCTTGTCAGTAGCTACCACCACCATACTTTGTAGCTCTCAAAGAAAGAGATAATTGCCTCTTTTCCCAGTCACATGCTTACTAATACAGAACTTTATTTCTTTCTCCCCAGCCCTACACAGTAGGCCCTCCATCACTCAAAATAGCATAAGCTTTACTAGAGATGTTAATGCACCATCCAGAGCAAATACAATGCACAGGCTTTGACAGGTTCACATTTTGAAGTCCCTTTTGAACTCACAGTTTCTCTTTTTTGTCAGATGAACAGTGGCCAATTATAAATTAATGCTCTTTCCTAAAGCCCCATCCCAACAGCTCCTATGAGTTATGTTCCTACTGGGTGTGTGTTACATGGTTTTATGTCTCCAGACAGTTGGGAATCTCCCTGCTGTGGTGGTTAGCTAATATGCAACTAATCATATGGGAGAAAATAGAAGGCAAAATTAATTCTAGTAATAAAGACCATAAACTTATAAACTTTTTTTTTTTTTTTTTTTTTTTTTTTTTTTTTTTGTCAAGGACATGCCAAGAAACTTATTTTTATCCATAGCATCAGATACTCAGCTGGACCTCAAACAGCAGTTCACTAATTTACATCAGATGCCCCATAGGGTCTATTTGATTTGCAAGTTTAAGTAGAAGACTGTTATTGAAATTAGTGTTCTTATATATAAATATATAGCTGATCCAAAGAGAATGTAAATATCTACCACAAACCAAATTCACCCTAGATTCTCTGAACCTTGCAGGAATTAGCTGCAAGAATTACACTTTGGAGCTTTTAAAACAAGAGATAATTGCCTTTTTTTACCGTCATGGGTTTACTAATACAGAACTCTAGATTTTCCCAATCCTCCACAGTGGGACTTCCATAAGTCAAAGTAATGTAAACTGTGTGAGAGATGCTAATGTTAAGCACTACAAAAATATTCAAATAGGTTATACAGTATTTCAAGTGTGAAACAAAGCCTGTGGGTTCAGGAAATATTTCCTCACCCAGCTCAAGGAGAACTTGTAAACAGGATTTTTTAACTCTTCATGGTCTGCAGTGGAGCTTTACTGTAGTGCTAATCCCCATAGTACCTTGAGCCCTAATTCAACAAAGATGTAAGGTGAACACTCCAGACTTGGGTGGACTACTCTGGTGCCTAAAGTTTAGTCTGTTTCTATTAACTTGCAGAGCTACAACCTAGGTCAATAAACTAGGATTTTCAACAAGAATCCCAAAGCAGCTACTGTCTTCCCCTACATTATCATAGGTCCTTTCTAGTATACTTATTTTCATTCAACTACAAGATGGCCTTTTCCTACAAGACTCCACCTGCAACACTCTAATTCCTGCTAAAATTTTTCCTACCCTAATAGAAGGCCAGAGTAATAAAAGTTTAGAAGGAGGATCTAGTAGAGGATGTTCAGGTTTTTCCTTTTCAGTATAGTACCTATTAACAGGATCTAGGTGTATCCCACAGCGTTGCAGTTCCTGAAATAGCTACAGGAAAAGGAGACAGTGAAATGCAGAAGGCAGTGTATGAATTCTCTTGTGAATTACTATCACAGTTTGGTACTAATTGAGAAAGTAAATAAAAAAGGTCCTGACAATATGTTCTTTCCTAGTGGGGACTATTCTCATTAAATGCAAAATAAAAGGCTGCTGCTTCTCTTTCTGACTGGAAATCCTTAACAGAGGCAAAAATACTTCTCTTCATTTAAGGAAAAATGGCCCAAAATTATATTAATACCAGGCTGAGTAGCCAGCTGCATTATGCAGTTTCAATATTTCCTTTGCATTTCATAGCAACCATTAGTGAGCTGCCTCATCCTTAGGGACTTTACTTCTAATGTCACACATAGGGTAGTTGTACAACTCCATTTGAAGGGAGTCATTAAAAATTCTGCCAAGAGTTTTGCTCCTGTTTTCTACAAGTTCCTTGAAAGTGCCAGGGCTTGAGGATCCAGGATGACTGGACAACCATGTAAGTAACCCTGGAAGATCAGGATGAGGGGTTACAAGTTACCAGTGTGGAAGCAGATGAGGTGGAAAGCTTTTAAATTTTGCAGCCTTCTAAGAAAATACATGTATTTACAGATTCTGCATGGGCATTTTTAGATTTTCAGCTGCAACCACACCTTCATTTGAAATTCAGACATCCACTTAAATTCAAAATACCCCTGCCTTCTTTCAATACAGACTGAGATTAATGTCACTCTCCTACAGTAGCAAGTGTTACAGTCACAAAATGTAGGGACAAAAGTTATGAGAATGTCCTGGTCACTGGACTTCATAAATTGGAATCATGAAGTTTGTCTGATGGCTTCAAAGAAAGGCATAAGGAGCTGCAATTTCCACTCATCAGACAAAGGCTCTTGTGACAAAGCAGATGAGAGGAATTCCAAAAAGAAGAGGAGGGGGAGAAAAAAGACCTTTTGTAGGGAAGAATAAAATAGCCCATGTGAAATGTCATTAAAAAAATACACTAGGCCCCTGCCTTCAGCCAAACATCAGGAACAGCAAATTATGTTCTTAGGTAAAGCAGATAGCATACAAAGAACCCACAAAAGTGTGATGCAAAGGGTGTTTGTTTCTTCTGGGAAGACAATATCAGTTGTCAAGTAGAAAGGCATCAGCAGATTCACTGATTAGCTCAAGTAAATGCAAATACAAAACTCTAGATCACTTCAAATTCTGTATATAGCTAGAGAACAATCTTTCACAAGTGTCCTGGGGATTTTTCATCATTTTTACTACTGTGCTGCTACACAACTTCTCCTGAAAAGGGAATGTATCTCTTAATGTGTAGTATGACACTACATTTTTACCAGTGACAGAGTCATTTAAGAAATTTCCCCCACCACCACTCTCCTGCACGTACACAGAGGTGCAGTAGTTCATGATCCACTCAGATTTACCACTGAAACAGGAAACTCAAATGGTCCAAATTACAAAACTAACTTCGTCAAGAATAATTTGTAACCATATTGGTTTCTGTGACCAGGTTACAGCACATTCCATTGATGGTTTTGATGACAAATTTGGAGAGAGGTGAGTGGGGGCAGAGGCAGGAATGATGACCCCACAGGTAGAGGAAGGGGAAATGACTTAAAGTGCTTTGTCAAGAAGAATGCAATGTGCATTTGCAGCCATAGTGTAAGAGAGGTTTGTGGGTGGATGTGGACGTGTTTAGGTGTGCAGAATTCAGTGCTGATGTAACTCCACAGGTCACTGCAGCCACACAAGGAACATACTTGGGACTTTATGAAGCAAAAATTGGAGGAGATGGGGGAGAGCAAAGCACCACTTTTTAGAACACTACTTGAAAATTATCTACCATTCATTGTGTAAATGACCTAGCCTAACAGACAGAAAAGTGTATGTGTCAACACTGTTATCAGGAAAGATGAAGATTTGGACTAAATCCTAATCCTGAGAAGGAGGAACTGATCAGCCTGGGGGGAAAGAGTGACCTGTGGTTCTCAGCAATATTTATGTGAGAAATGAGAAAGACAGACGCAGATTGAAACCTTTGGTAGGAACCAGCCATGACAGGCACTCTGAATAAGAGGATAAAATTCTGGTTTGTGCTAGAGCAGAGTAAGAGCAGGTTTGATTTTTATCCCCAGATCTAAACTGACCCACTGCATGAATCTTAACTTGCTTCATCTCTTCGTTTTCCTTTTTAGCATTTGCCTTTCATCTCTATTTAGATGACAAATCCTTTGGGCCAGGAAATCTGCAAATGGATGTGTGTATGTGTGCACTACTGAAAAATACACTGTGATTTTGATGTATTAATTATTTGCATGACTTTTTTAGTGCTTTTTCTCCCATTGCACTAGGTACTGTGCAACCTGAGGTGAAAAGACAGTTATTTCTCCAGAAGTTATTAAAATACGAAATATGTTCATGTTAGACTCACAAGCAAGTTATTATTGCACAGTGAGTAGCCTACATCAGAGGAGGCATAGTACCTGTTCATGGAGGCATTCTTAGCCAGGAATAAATGGAAGATAATTCTTTTTAGCCCAGTCCACAGTGAAAAGGGATTGACAAAATCAAATTATATGGTGTTCTCTACCATCTGAGAGTACATACAGACAGTCACTGTGGCTCAGGCAGTGAGAAGTAACTGGTTAAACCATGGTAAATTACACAGAAACTCTGAGTCCTTAGAGAAGAGAGAATCGATGGATATAAGCAGGCAGGGGACTGGTAAGAATGTTAGCTTCACACAAATAAATAATAGGTTTCAAAGTGGGGCTTTGTGACAATAAATGCAATCATGTAGAAGAGTTCTGCAGGTTACACAATAAATTAAAGGATATTTTTTACAGAAAATTAAGTATTTCTTGTAAAATATTCATATGTATCTTTTAAAATATTCCCAAAGCATCCAAAACTTCGACCAATATGGAAAGATGCATTACCTTCTAATTTTGCTACACTAACATTGCATGTGGGGAAGGACAGTATCTCCAGATTCTGACTAGGGCACATGACTAACAACTCCAAAAAGGGTGGCATCAGATTATCACTGATAACCCTGTATCAGTTCCAGGGAAACTATCAAAATTCTGACAGTGGCTGGATTATGTAGAGTGGAATTTGGTCATGAACTGATTCTATTGTATAATGATTCCTCAGCTAGAGGGACAGAATCTGATTTTTCATTTGCTGCCATTCCATGCATGCGGATACATGCTGGCTCCTCATTTATCCTAACGATGTAAGCTTTCATTTTTAAAGTCCATACTGGTTGAGGTTTAGTTGATCTCCACGGTGTTTTGCATGGAAGAAGTCTCTGTCCTTTAAGGCCTTTTCCATGGCAAGTTGAAGTTCTGGCTGCTTGTAGGAATGCTGATTAGTGCAATTATAACTTCATGTACCTGTTGAGGCAATGAAACTCCCCAGGCATTAGCTGCTATTTACCCTTCTTATTTGTTGCTCTGACACTTTTATGCTTCTGTCAGGAATGATCAATCCGACATATTGGGAATGCAAAAGGTGAAGGATGCTGTTACATTATTTTTAACAGCAGAGTTTCTTGGTTGTTTGCCATGAGTGAGGGCTGAACCCTGAAATACAAAGGTTTGTTTCAGCTGAACCTGTTTAAACTACCTGTGTGTGAAACTTACCTGCCACCCTTCAGCTTGTTACTTTCACAACACAATTCTGTAATTACTGACTCCACAAGCAACATAACAACAGCTGTTCTTGTGATATTTTAATACCACTGGAATTAGGAGAGCTACGAAATTCAGAGGTATATGACAGTTTGAAAATATCTGTTTCAGTATGAGTTTAGTCCAAAATGAAATTTTTTTTTTTTTGTCATCCCTAGGCAAAAATGGCATGGATTAAACACTGAAGGAAAAACTGGTGAGGGATTATGATGGTCAGGTTTATCCAACTCAGAAATAAAAATATTCATTAAAGAAAATCTGTGGTTCTTTGAAAGTTTACATGAACCCAGAGAAGCAGAGGAATAGCTACCATGGTAGTTGACTGGAAAATCTAATTTTTAGAATAGTTTTGAAAATAAATTTTCATCTTCAACCTAGCCAAGAAGACTGAAGTTTCAGTTTGCTCAGAGGAACTGCACTATTAATGAATAAATACAACTGCTTCAAGGATAAACCAAAAATATTATTACTATTTTCTGATTCCCATCATTCCCTGACTTTCACCACTGAAATGGAGAAAGACACTCAAGAAACCATGAAACTACAAGAATTTGCAGCATCAGGTTCCCTACTTGGGAAGCAGCTGAGAAGTTCAGAGAGCAAGCTAAGAAAAAACAGGCAGATTTCATAATGTTTCCACAAAATCAGCAAGCTCTGATTCACATTTTGCTTCTTTGTTCTTTTGTACCTCACAGTGGGAATCTTTTCCACCCTAAAATACCTATGGAATAAGCAGAAATAGAGTAGTTCCTCATGTGGCTTAAGAAGGAACCAATCAAACCATCTGCTGCTTTTCTTCATCACTTCTAGAAGAGGCTAAAATATGTAACAAACTGAAATAGAACAAGGCATTTGGATTCATTGGAAAAATCTCCTTCTACAATTTTGGGGGCTTAATTGGAAGAATGGACAAAGAACAAAACTATTCAGAGACTGAGAACAAATATCCTATGCAGGGCTACAAGAAATCCCTGGGATCCATTGGGAAAACCCTTAGTCTTCCAGTGGCCAAGTGGACCAGGAAGAATTGATAGAAGATGGGAAAGGGGCTTGTGCTACCCTATTTCTTAGGTATTTGCAACAGACTAGGACTAGGAAGACTCCAGAGCTGTTCCAGTGCTATGAGATATGTAATCTTGCTCAAAGAATGGTAAAATGTGACGTTACCTCAGCCCTTGCAATTGCCTGGCTAATTCTTAATCACTGTGTATAGATCTACAGGACTGGCTTAAAGACTTGAAAGGTGTGCCATTCAAACTTAAGAAAGCAAGGCTCCCCACCTCTAGGAAAAAAAAAAAAAAAAAAAGCAGAAAAGAGTGAAGACTCTTAGACTGAATTTTCCTCTTGATAAATTCAGAGTAAGGTCTCTATTTTTGGAAGAGGCTAGGCAAACTGTGAAGTTACAAAGTGAGACATTCAGATTGTTTCATAGATACTGCAGCTTGTAGTGAGCCATAAGTGGTTGCTTAGTCTTTAAATCCCACATACGCATTTTCTGTTGTTTGGAAATAGTATTTCACCTAAATAGCTTAGGGAATATTGCCATATATTCCTAGCTCACAATGTATTTCCTTTTTGTGCTGGTGACTGAGATTCATGGACATTTGGGTCACAGTCAGAAGGGTTTGGGCAGACTCCACAATGATTACACAGAGACTGCAGAGGCAGAAGTTGCCATTTGGGATCTTTGTTCTGGCTAATTCTTGTCAGTCCACAGGCAGAAATGCTTGCTCAGGAGAAGAGCCACAGACAAGACAGGTATTGAGATAGTATGTTTCACCTTGAGTACTCCTTCTGGTTCCCAAATAAGAGGTTGGTTCAAGAGCTGCAAACAATGTTTGTCTCCTTTCCGGTCTTGGAGTCTTAGACTCATGAACATTCAGCTCTTCTTTGGACCTTCTTATATTCTCCACCTCATGGCAGGAAAGTTGTTTTCAGCCCATCTTGATCAATTTTCACAATCCTAGCTGAGCCTTTCACTCAGCTAATGTATCAGGTATACAGGACTCTTCATTGGCTAATGATGTGATCTAATCTGCTAATCCTATTATCATTATAGCTATCAATAGAAGAGGGCTGAGGAAGAAAAGTGTCATCCTTACAATATCTCTCAAAAATTAAAGATGTCTTCTTCAACCATGGACTTCAAATTGTGAACCACTAATGAATATAATTGATTAGAAGTAAAATATCTTATGCATATGTTATGGAGAACACAACAGTTCCTGCACTAACTTTTTCTTTTTAACAAAAATACAGAAGTCCTTCTTGGATATTATTAATTCCAATCTGGTTGAAATTAAAATTAAATTTAAAATTTAAAAAATAAATAAATTTAAATGAAATAAAATAAAATAAAATAAAATAAAATAAAATAAAATAAGCAGTCTTATTAAAGCTAATCAGAGTATGATGTATCTAGGAATGAATAACGCCCAAGGAGACCTCAGGGTTAGAGTGGGCAGTGAATCGACAGTGCAATATGGCAGGGAACAAGAAAGCCTGCAAATGTGGTCTGTCATAAGGAGAGATAGACTGTGTCCAGAAAGTTCCTGTGGGAATGCTCTGCAAATATTCACTGAGTTCCTGACCTGTCATTGCCAAAAAAAAAAGAAAATAATGAGGAAACTAGGGGAAGTTCAAAGAAGAGCAACCAGAATGATCTGCAGGCTGGGAAAACTCAGCTGTGGAAAGACTAAAATGGCCAGATAATGGCAGTGGTACCTAAGTGGATTTTCAGGGTGATTTGCTAGAGTTCACAAATATATGCAAAACAGAATCCAGCTTCTTACACTGCTTTGCCTTTCGTAGTATTATACAGAGTCCTTAAAAGAAGAATTCTACCAACACAGTGGCAGTGGGAAATAGCTTGAGGGCTTTCTTAAGGAGCCTGTTGTCCACAAAAATTGGCTTCATTACCTGGTGTGCAACAAGCAAATAATTACACACTCATGAGAGACATTGATCATTTATTTCACAGTTGCAGAAGCCTAGGTGCTTGGTGGTATTCCACAACTCAAGCACACCAGCTACCAAATTTTTACTATTTATACATTTCAGCAAATAAAGGAATTAGTGTTCATTGGCAACAAGTTACATAGTTCTCAATTAGTTAGTGTCATATCTTCTATTGGTTAATGATTCGCTTGTTTCTCATGCTAATTAATCTTTATGCCCAATCTTTCTCTTGAGTTGTTGGGCTTCTTGGGTTGATGGTCTGTGAGTTGGCGTTCATGATCTCTCCCTGCCAGAAATACCTTTTACCCAGTTGGAGCCGATTTCAGCACAATTGCTGAGTTAGCTTTATTAGTTTCTTCCTTACCTTGGGAGTTCAGCCAGTTGTCCTTGTGGCTCACAAATTCTGCATTCTTTGCATCCACTATCAATGAAATATCCTTCTTCCCAAGCTCTGGCAACCCCACCCGAGGTCTGAGATCACTGTAGCATGTCAGGCCCTAACCCTTAACAAGGTAATTCTACCAACAAGTAATTTGTTTTCCTAAGACCTGGACATCACTTAGGGCGTGCTTGTTAGCTGTGTTTCATGGATTAAATCTCCCTTCTTGTTGACTAGTGTTGAGAGTACACAAAGATTCAATATTAAAGAACATCCTTCCTTAAGAAAATTTTACATATTCCACATTTTACAACAAGCCCAGCACCAGTTTCAGCTATGCTGTGGACACAGTGCTGCAGCACTATAGAAATTACAACACAAGCAGCAAGATTGCTACCTGAATTCCTGGCGCTCAGGGTATTTAAAGTATACTAAAAGCCTTGAAATAGTCCAGAAACAGGACACAAAGATGGCTTAGAGCCAGCACAAACCCATCCTTAAGACAATACAGCATGCAGGAATTGTGAAAGGTGGATAGGAGCAAGGGAAGAAAAAAGAAATAGAAAAATAAAGAAAAACAAGATGACTTTAGATTTACTAGCAGGGGAAAAACTGTAAAGGTCAAACCTAAGACTGTGGAGATGCGAGAGACAAATGGCAGAAAGCTTTTCTCCTTGCAACATTTGCTATGAATCTTAAGGGGACTCCATGCAGCTGAATTGGAGTGGACTCTTGTCAGGTAAATAATAAACTGGATGGCAATTTCCACCTTGTAATTTAATATATAGATTAGAAAAACGTAAAGCCTTACTTCAGGCTGTATTTAGGCGGTTGGGGGATGGGTGGGGGGAGAGGTTGTACAAAATGCATGTGTGCAGAGGGGCTCCAGGAGTCCCACAGCACAAGCTGAGATTTCAGTCCGTTCTGCATTGATCAGTCATAACCTCCTGAGTGGGGAGCCCTCCGGGAAGAGAGGGACCGAGCAAAGGCAGGTACCTGGAGAATCCCCCTCCGCTGCTTTCCATTCACATAGAAACCGCCACTCGCGACCACGAAGTGTCATTTCCATTAATAATTCACCGGAATATCTTGATTCATCAAGTCCAGGAACTTCCTGGGAAGTGTGGGAAAAAGACCAGCGGGGCATCTCAGATGTCGAGAGAAGGACTTAAGACGAGCTTGGAGGACGAGAAGCCGCACAGCACAAACACACAGTTCACAACAGAGCAGCATGCCTCTGCCTCCTCTTTATCCCCCCTCCCCCGATTTTATTCCGCTTTAGCTATCGCTACCAAACGGCTGGGAAGAAGCTGGCTGCTCTCGGCGGGGAAGGGGGGCTCCCTGGCACAACCCTCCCCCTCTGCCCTCCCACCGCATTCACTTGCAAATCCCTGCCCGCCGGCGGCATCGGCTCCGCTCCGCGCCCCGGCCCCGGCCCCGGGTGCGGCAGCTCCGCGGCCCCGGCAGCCGCAGCGCCGGCGCCAGCGGTGCGGGTGCGCCTATGTGCGGCTGTGTGTGCGCGCCTGCCAGGGAGCCGAGCCGAGAGGGAGGAGTTTGGCTTTTTTTTTTTTTCCCTCCTCCTTTTTTTTTTTTTTTTTTTTTTTTTTTTTTTTTTTTTTATTAATCAGGAGCAGTGAATGGAAACCAATCAGATAGAGAGCCCCCTCGGCTCGGGCTGACTGCATGCCGGAGTTAAAAAGTGCTGCTGGCCGAGCGGGAGCCCTAGTGAGAGGCGGGGAGGTTGAGCGGCGGGAGAAGGGCTCGGGGAGCTGCGCTGCCGCCGACCCGGGCGAGGCTCGGCCGCGTCGTCCCTGCGTGCCGGTAAGGAGATGCGGCTCTGCACCTCTGGAGGGCAAGTTGTGCCTCTCACCAGCCAGCCGCCTTCTGCTTTTTTTTTTTTTTTTTTCCTTCCCCTCTTTCTATCTTATTCTTTCTGCCGTGCTTATTAGGAATGCTAATTAAGGGGGGCGGGAGACAGAGGAGGAGGACAGCACTTATTTTGCAAAGTTGGCAGCTGCCTTGCGGAGGGCTCTGCCCCCGCCGCCGCTCCGGGGTGACCTCACCGGGGCTCCGCGCCCTGCCCGGCGCTCAGGGGCGTGCGGGGACCGCGTTTGCTGGCGTTGGAAGTCAGCAGAAGGGATGCGGCGTTTTCCTGGGAATTGTCATCGCCAGCAAGACACTTCGGGCCAGGAGAGGTGGTGAGAACGAGAGAAGGGTCGTGTGTGCTTGGAAGAGGATAACAGTAATATTTAATAATAACAGCAGCAAAAGGATGAATGACTAGAAAATAATAATTTTTTTAAGTCTGCCTCGGTTTCTTGATACTGCCTAGCTGCTGTGAAATGCATACAGGGCAAAACCCATCGGATCATGAGCGAAATCCGAGGCAAAGTGCAGAACTGAATGTAGAGCGCAGTTGAAATGAGGCGCTTCTTCAGTGGAAAGAAGGGGGCAGAGTGAGCAGATCTGGGGACGTTACAGGAATTGACAAATGTGAAGTCTTTTATTTGATAAAAGAACGGGTTGGGGAGTGCTGGAGGAGGTGGAAGTAAGAGGGTAGGCGTATAGACATTTTTACAGGAAAGAAGTTGGGTAATTGCAGAAAGCAAGCACTGAATTTGGTGATGTAGTAAATGTTTCTAAAGAGCTGGTAACACACTTTCTGTGTCAGCTAGGTTGAACTATTTATGTATTCATATATAAGTAACACCTACTTACACACACACATAGGGAAAACGGTTTGCATACTACATCTGTGTATTCTTATGCAAAAGGTTGAGAAGAGATAAGCAATAGCAGTAGAGGTCAGTGGCTGTGGAAAGGAGTCCTGTCACTGCTGCAATAAAATCCATATTTTACGGAGAGTTAAATGCAGCACTTTTTAAGTGCAAGTGGATGGTCACCTAAGTAATTCCTGATGACATTCAAGGTTCGAGAAGTTTAACGACCGAAATTACTCCCAGCACGATGGCACAGCTACTACTTTTATACAAATCGAGACGATAGGGCACCTTTTTCCTTTTACTTGTGTGTGGTGTGGGATTTTAAAGTTCTGTTAGCAGTGCATGAGAGATTGAGTAGCACAAATTACTTACAGAGTATAAGGTCAGTCCTTTCTCCAAATTTACTGTTCTTCTAGCACAACTGGAATAAAGAGTACAGTTCTTGTCTATTCAAGAATCTCTGAGGATGGAATGTACATCCTACATGTGTACCTCATGTGCTCCATGCATGAACATTTACGCAAGGAGAACACTACAATCAAGAACAAGGTTATTTCCATTCCCTTTTCTCACAGGACTGTGTGTAGTATCATTCTGGAAATTACATAATTCCAAGGGAATAAAATTGCTTGATTGTGCAGACCTCTTTGGTTTTAATCAAAATAGATATAGCTCTCCCAGTCAAGATAAAGGCTTATCTCCTGTATTTGCTGGGCTGAAATCTCTATTATGCAGACAATTCTTTGCAAAAGTACTTGCATGTTACTTAAAACATTCCATAAAATTGATTAACATCTGCTCCTGAGCAATATAATGCTATGGGTAATGGTGCATCCCTATTCATTTCTTTTTTTCTAATTCCTGTTTAAAGGCAATAAGTTTGCATGTCACAGAAGAGTCTAGGCTTGGAGGCTTGTGTTCAAGATTAAGTAGATTCCTTTATCATGGATATATACAGTTTTAAAGGCCTGGCAGCAATGACACAATTGGATAGCTCCTTTAAAGAGCCCAAACATGCTAATAAAGACTGCAAAGCTGAATCTCTTTTTCCTCTCCTCTCAGATGTTATCTGACACAGCACCAGTAAATACATAATCTCATATGCTTCTGGCTTTCAGCTGCACCATAATCTTTCTGGACATATTTCTAGTGGTTTGCAGTTGACTTTTGAGCTGGGGGAGGGAAGAGGAAAGCAACCAGTCTTTTCAGAATAACATAATCAGAGCAGCAATACTTTTTTTTCTTTTTTTTTTTTTTTTTTTTTTTTTTTTTCCCAGGGAAAATGGCATTGATTCAGTCCTGTAGCTTTCTGCAATTATCCTTTGCAGCCATTTAAGTAACTGGGGTCCCCGTAGGGACTTATTAGTCCCTCTAGGTATTTTAGTTTTCACACCTATTCACAGCTCTTGCATATCTCCATGCCAGCACACCAAAGATTACATTTATAGACACGGTCATAATTTTCTAAGTTGTTCAGCTAGAAATGTGCATCTTAACTTCTGACTCTTCTCCCTCTCTCTCCCTTTTTCCCTTGCATAGCTCTTCCATGAAAACAGTAACCTGCCGCTCAAGGCAGCCTTTCCTTTCATAAAGTTTGCATTTTGCCATCTGCTGTTTCAATAATATTTAGTTGAGTGACTTCCTTCAAAGCAAAACATACACAGGTTAAAAAATGTGGGATTTTTTTTTCCCCTGCTTTCTGCAGAAGATCTCATAACTAATGTGAACTTTGTAGAAGTTATGAATGCGCCTGTGGTCTCACCAGCTGAGATCTTCCCTAAATGAGCAACCCTCTTCTCAAGGGCATACTGGGTTCCTCTGGGCAGGAGCCTCCCTCAGACCACTGTCCTCTCAAGTGTGCTACATCATTTTTACTTTGACTGGAAGCTTTCAGCATGCTGATATGCTGCTTATTAATAGAATCCTGCATTATTTTGGGGTTTGGAAGGAATCGTTGTTGGGTTTTCTGGTGTATGCCTGTGTGCTGTGTGGTGGTCAAGCAACATTTATCTGTTGTAAATGAAATGGTGATCTCTGTCTCGTGCTTAACTGAACTTTTCAGTGTGTCACCTGCCCTTTGTTGACTACTTTTAAATTATGTTACCTTTCTAGTGCAATCTTGCAGCATTATGGCTCAAGATGTGCAGGAAATTACTTATGGATCTCCTTGGAAATGGTGGCTAATTACTAAAATGAAAGGTAGCTGAAATCTATAAAAAAGAGTGGGTAGAATGCATTTGAAGCAGCAGGCCCCACTGTGATGGTGCCTCATCTTACATAATGGTTACAATTCCTCTAGTGGCTCTGCTGCAATTATACCAGAATGAAGTAGAATTGGTTTTCAGTATCTTTTGATTATCGTAAGCAAGTGGGAAAGGCTTTGCCTTGGAGCCTGGGTGTTAGGGAGACTTCTTCATTAACCCCTTGAAGACCTAGTTAGCCACAGTAACTGTTCCTCTGTCTTCAAAGGCTTTGCATCATTTGGGGTTTACTTCTTTGTTCCTTTTTCTTTTCCTATATAACTTCTTGGGTTCATAACTCTTTGAAACAGGGCTGATAAACTCAGCTGTGGTTATCCTGACTGCCATGGTGGGGCCAAATTCAGGATCTTTTCAATGTAAATCTTTAAAGTGAGTCCCCCATCCTATGCACAAAGTGAAGAGTTCTGTGGCACACAGAGCAAATCTCTTCTGCTGACTCTGTGAAGGATTCAGTTTGCAGTATAAACACCATTCTCAAGTTTAAATGTGTTTGATTGAGATAAAAATCCAGTAGCATCTGGTTTGCTCATGCTGCATGCTTAGTCATGGCAGACCTTTCCAAGGGGTCTGAAAAAAACTGCGCTGTGTGAGGAGGAAGGTATGGTATCTTGCCTTGTTTCATTTGGGATGGGGAGAGATGAGATGTAGTGTGAACATTTAGTATTAAATGCAGCTTTTAGTCCTCTTTTTTGCTTAGCAAAAGGTACAGGACAGATTATTAGTCGCTGTTTTAAAAACACCCTTGAAGAATGCATAATTAATACAAAACATCAGCAGAAAAAGTCATCCTCTCTGGGTTGTGCTGAGTGTTGCTGCAGTGGATTTAGGAGGGGAAAGTGCTGAATAAAAGCATTTTCAAAGTTTGAGTGTGAGTACTTCATATCCAGTTGGGCTTTCTGTGCTGTAATCTCAGCCTTAGTCACTTTTTAGTTCTTCCCCAATGACTAGCTGGTATGTGTTGGGAGTCCATCCAGGCTCAGGTTCCTAAGCTTCTCTAGGGCACTGCTGTGTGTCCTAATCCTGATCATCCATCAGCTACTTCCCCACCCCATTTCAGGCAGGCTTATTCCTCTTTGTATCCATGATCATCTCCCTATTCCAGGTGGAGCTGATTACCACCATTGTCTTCTACTTCATTTATTTTCCTGGTTGTGCATTTGGCACTGATTGGCCCAAACAAAGATTGTAAATATTTGAGTTTATGCTTTTGTTTGTTTGTTAGCAGGAGCATTCCCAGAAGAAAATAGGACAACTGAATTTCAGGAGAGTTTATAGAATGGTGTGAATTAATGTTACTGGTTGGCACACCCAGTCTGCTCCTTGGATATTTTTCTCTCTCAAAACCAGAGAGGATATTTCCTCCACAGCTGCAGCCCTCTGAGGAGCAGTGAGGATCGGTGCTGATGGGGAAGGGTGAACCTGTGTGCCCTGTTGGGAGGGCAAAGGCTCAACTGGCATGGTGTCCTTCCTGAGTTAGGATGTTGGACCTCCAAGAAGAATCTTTAAGCAAAGAAGTGATTGCTTAACTGTGATGGTGCCAGAGCACTTGACAGCACCATGCTGAAACATCCAAGATAGAGTGATACTGCATTATCTTTTTCACACCCAGACACAAGACACCCTCTCCATACCCTCCTCTGCACCAGGCACATAGACAAAAAGTGCGTATATGTTTCCATCTGGTTTCATTTGAGAACACTGCCAGCCTTGCTATGTTTTAAGTAACCTGTTCAATAATGGCTTTATTCTAGCATTGTGGGCAAATATTTTGTGGGTTAATTAGGCTGTCTTGTCGGGATATGCATGTATATTTATATATTGCCAACAAATGCTTAATTCTAGTGAGAATGTGACTATTAGATTTCATTTGCAACATAAATACCCATTGTAGCCCCTCAGCTCTTCCCTAGTGACACACTGCAATGCACAGAAGAGAGCACTTTATGAATGAGATCCATCCTTTACTATCTCGGTACCATAATTCCTCTCAGCTAAACTAATTTCATTATTGTGCTGTAATGTTTACAGCTGCCTCTGAGATAATAGGTAGTGTATCTTTCCAGCATCCCCACTTCTGCATCTAATTGCAGAACCAAAGCAGGAGGACCTAGGAGAAGGGTCAGCAGGAACTGAAAATTAGCACAAAAATTAAACACTAGTCAAGTTTCCCCAGGTACTGCAGGTTCGTGCCTGTCTGGTGGAAAGCAGAGCTGCCTGTTCCCTCATTACAATTGGCAGCTAACAGCTTCTATATCACAAAGGCTGCTTAATCAACACGATCATTAGCATGTAGCTCTGCTTTGTTGTGAGGGCAACACCAAACTCAAAGAGAGTACTTGCCTCTGATGGTAACTCCACTTAGCATTGAAGGTGATGGTGATCCAGACTCGCAGGAGAGGCTGTGCAGTGCTGGGAGAACCGCTTGTGCCTGTGGCCCCAGCTGGGATTCTGACGCGGCGGCACTGGGGCCAGCCTTCCTACTGACAGTCTCACTCCAGGGAAAACCCTCTCTCTTAGAAAGATGTGTCCTCCTCCCTCATCCTCTTAGATCCAATACCATAGCAAAAATAATTAAAAGCACAGTTGCTTTTAGTTTTGCCCTGAGGACTCAGGTAAAATCTGTTTTCCTCACTGAATTGATTTGCTTTGAGTGCCTGATGGTTTGTAACTTTAGGGTGTCATTAGTCTGGCAATCATTACTTGATGAACGTATCTCCATGGACAAGAAGAAAATGATATAGCTTATAGTAGTCTGCACACCCTCCAACCCTCCCCTCCTCAAGAACCCACAGATACTCTGTAGACATTAGGGAGTCTCACTTCAAGTAAGGGACAAAAGGTGTTCATTGACATGAAGCCTTCACTCAAAGGCTGTTCCAGTATTCCACAATTCCACATCTTCACCACATGGACCCACTGTGAGGCTGGCCTGTATAATTGGCCGTGTTTTACAGCAGGGGAAGCAAATCACCACGGAGGTGAGTGACTTGCCCAAGGTCACAGGAGGAGATCATAACACAGCAGGGATGCTGAACCAGGCTCTTATAGCAAGTACAGCTTGCAGTCAACCTGCCTGCCTCTCTCCTGCTCTCTTCAGTTGTTGTAGCTGATCAAAGAATGGATGGGGGGAAAGAGTCAGATTTGGGTCTCTTTTTTTCATCCAAAAGAAAGCCAATTATTTTTCTCAAGGACTCCTTGCATCTGCTTTGACATTCTCTCCCCAAAGGATTTTCTGGATGTTTTTGCTTGCTGGTTCAGCCATGTTTTCTGTGGTGGGAAAGGGGGAAGCTGGGTAGCTCCAGAGCTGTCTGAGACAAGACTGAGTATCTTATTCCCAGGAGAAAGTAATCTGAGCTGTCCCCAAGCAAGGTGGCAATGACCTTACTCTGTACTGGCCGAGTTGGACTGGCCAGTTTCTTTACCATTCCCTGCCTCATACATTCCCACCTACTTATGCCTGTGAGAGAGAGGGGGATAAAAAAAAATCTCATAGAAGTCTGCCTATTCTGCATGCTTCTCCCTGTGGTTTGGGGCAGCCAGAGGTCATACCACACTATCTCTTGTTCATGTCCATGCCTGCATGAATTCATTTCAAAGCACCCCTGCTTTGTAAACATCTAAGGAGTAGTATTCCTAGCACATAGATATGAAGGTGAGTCAAAGGGAAGTACTTGAATAAGGACATGGTGTACACCAATACCCCTGACACAGGTATTGATCTTAGTGTAAATAAAATAGAGAGAGAAGTAGAAAAAGACACATATAAAAGACACATTAAATTTACAAATTATGTGTCCAGTTTAGATCGCAGTAGTACCAGGTCCTGAGCTCTGTGCCACCTACTATGACCTAATGCTTTTGGAGCTGGCCTGACAAACCGATCAAGCTCTGAAAGAATTCAGGAGAACCTAATTCCTCACTTTCATAGTGCTAAGAGTGCCCTGGCAGATCACAGAGCAGGAATATATAGAGGTAGAATCTCTTTCAGGTAGCAAATTTCTTTTGTGAAATTGGTGCTCAATTTAGCTGTCAGGGCTGAAAGGGGAAAAGATGCAGAAGCAACTCTTAAGTCCACCAGCCACATCTCTTTAAGCAATTCATGCTGTGCCAACCAGTTTTATAAAACCCTGTATTTCATCTAAACTCCATTTAGGTCTAAATAATATGAATGCTCTGCTATGCTATTTCCCTTCTCACTACTGATAATTACCAAGTTATTTCTGCCATAAACAAAGCATGTTTTTCTCTCTGACTTACCATACCTGGTCCCAGAGAGGTTTGCTTTTAAAAGTATCAATACACTGCACTGAAGTCCATAAGGCTGTTTGAATACTTAAGTGTCGTTCTGGACCAAGATGTTAGGATTTGCAATGAAGTGTTTACAACTTCACAATTATTTTCATGGTGACCACAACGTGATTGCTAAATGTTTGTATAATTTTTATCCCCAAATAATAGACTATGCAAAATAGGCTAGGAAAGAAAAGCTATGTAAGGAATGACCATCATTTTACATTGACATCCCTTCAACAGTACAGCCCTGGATCATCTGTAGAGCGTGAAGAAGGATTTTTTACTGTCTGCCATCTCCCATCAGCAGTTGCTGAGGGGATAAAGAGGACTGGACGGAGATTTTCACTTCCTGGCTGTTTCTGATGGCATGTAATGGGAACATCCTTCCTTTGTGCAAGTGTCACTGTGTTTTGCATCTCTAAAATCAGTTCTTAGCTCAGATTCTTCCTCCTGGTGCCCGTGTCTTCAGGTCATCTGCACTTAAGAGGAAGCAGAGCATAAGCATCTGAAGAAAAAAGCTGGCCCAGTGTATCATATTTGTTAATATTTACAGCCGTGAGCACAATTCTGCAGACAATCTAATCTCAAGCAGCTTTGAAATTCAGTGCTTTTCAGAGCATTGTTTCCTATCAGAAACAGAAGTGTGCACTCTGATTTATAGGATGGATTTGTGTTACTCTTGGGAAAAAGACCCACAACAAAACAACACAAAACCAAGGCTCCCACTTTTCTCGGCACATAGTTTATATTGCTATTGAATGAAATGTATAACCATATTGTAACATGTAAGGATCTCTTTTTCAGGATTTCTGAAGCAGCTTCTCATTAGTCCACTGTAATTCATTTGTCAGATATCTCAAAGCTACTTGATATCGGAGTTACTTTAAAGTATGACAGAGTTTTCCTTAGCAGCAGGTTGTAATTTCAACCAGGCTGGTATATGTGAGGTCAGAGGCTGGCTGCTGCAAATCTAGAAGGTTAAAAGATGCTGCACATCCTTCTTCCCTGTTGCAATAACATCCTGAGTCTCGGATGAACAAAAGTAAATACTGGAATTATTCGGGAAATCAGCTTTCATCCTCTTGGAATGGTCACTTAATATTGTATGTTTTGTGTCTATTACAAAAGTATTTCTATTTGTCAAGCTGGCATTAAAACCAGCTTTCATGTGATGCAGACACCTCAGGCTCAGATTTAGTTTCTAGCCCTGACCCGAGCAAGTATCTGTTACGTCTCGTCGGCCGTGGGTCTCTACGGACAGAGCTGGAGCCGGGGTGGTGCCTGGGGGGTTGCAGTGTTAACCAGAGACATCCTGACATGGGCAGGCAGGCATCCCAGCACTAGGAGCAGCCAGAACCAGAAAACTTACTCCTGAAGTCTGAACTGAGCAAGGCAAGTGCAGAGACTAGCATGTATGAGCAACTGCAGCTTCCGTAAGTGTTTGACTGGGGCCAGCTTGGTGCAATCCAAAACACCAGAGGTTTTTATTAAATCCCAGAGTTAGTGTGCTCTGCTGCTGGTGATAGAAAGTACCAGATTATGGCAGTGGCAGTAGTTTCCAGCTCTGGGAATGGTGGGGTCAGCATAAGCAGGAGACATTCAACTAGATGGTGTTCAAGTCCTATTCTCCACTTCCTTCAAAGGTGACATGGTGGAACATTTGAAACTTTTTTATATACACTACTGATGGTAGTGCAAGACTGATGCTTATCACAGCTTTATTTCCAGGATATGTTGCATAAATGTTAATGAGGACATGCTTTCAGATACCACCCAACTTTCTGTATTTTCCTTCCCTTACAGATTTCTCTTCTTCCATGGGAATGTTTCATACTCATCTGTTGTTTTATAAGATAATAATTCTCTGCTCAGCTCTGTGCATACTCTAATCATAGAATGTTTTAGGTTAGAAAAGACTTTTAAGATCACCAAGTCCAAGAGTTAACCCAGCACTGTCAATTCCATCACTAAACCATGTCTCTAAGTACCATATTGCCTGAGGAAGGACAAGGCACACCAGGAAGCCAAAAGTTCAGAACATTTCAGTGTGTTGGAAGTAGGTGTTTGTCCTCACACAGTGGGTTCATCCCAAAGCTGGATGTGCCTCATTCTTGCAATTGCTGTTTTACCATCAACTCCAAGCTACCCAAAACAAAGCAAAGCAACCAAGCAGAATTCATCTGCAAACTGGGATGAATGATCACAGGATATTCTGAGTTGGAAGGGATCCATAAGGATCTTCAAGTCCAGCTCTTAAGTGAATGGCCCATACAGGGATTGAACCCACAACCTTGGCATTATTAACACCATGCTCCAACCAAATAATTGAACTGAGCCATTAGAAATAAGTTGCTAATGTAAGCAAGATTAACTTGATGTTCTGCCTGAAATGAGATGTTAGAGATGATAGGGAAGAGAGAAAACTTTTCATTTAGATGGAAACAGGACTGATTAATTAAGCAGTAATGAACAGGGAACCTTGCCTTGAATTGATATGAGACTTGCAGTGCTAATTTAACACAAAATACAGCTCCCAATTTGTTATTAAATTAAAATGGCTTTTAAAATAGTTTACTTTTTTTTTTTTTCCTTTTCTGCTTCTGTGTGGCAAAATGATTATTCTGGCTAGTTAGAGAAACCAATCAGAGCAGCAGAAAGTGTAGATTGAAAGGGGAAAGATTGTTCTGTTGTGTAATTAAGAAATATACACTAATATCCATGACATCATGAATAAGCACTTCAAAGTAGTAAGTATGCTCTGCATTGCATATTAAATGAAACAATTAGTATGCTAACAAGCTGCTCTGGACATACACTAAAAAGACATCACACTTCAGGAAATGAATGTCTCTTATTTTTTACTCTAAGGATCTGCTCACCTGACTGACAAATAGTATTAAGAAATAATGAGGAAGAAACATTCTTCCATTTCATCCTTTCGTCTTTTCTTGCAATTTTCAAAGCAGTTTTAATTTCAGCAACTTTGTAGTTACTCCATACAAAGGAACTTTTTCTACCCTGATCAAATTATATGGTGGAAGTGTGAGAGATTGTGTGTGACAGACAAATCCTATGGAACAAGAGGGAAAACAACCTTGCAGCGACATTGCTTTTTTTAGTCTCAAACAAAATACACTCTTGACAAGAATGATTCCTTGTAATTTATTGTAGGATAGCTCAACAGTAGCAATTTGTCATGCGTGGTTATGTAATTTGATGGGTTCATTTCTTAAATGAATTATGGATTATGGATTACCTCTGTATATCAACAACAGAGCTGTATCTTTTATGTAAATACTCCCTCAACTTTTTCTTCCTCTTCCAATCCATTTTCCTTCATACAGAGATGACTTTTTTCCATCTAATCTTTCAACTAATAAGGTGTTTAATAATTTAGCAATCTAAAAAATGAGCATATTTCAAAGGAGTTAGTATCAATGGTAGTGTAAGAGCCTCAGGCTGCAAAAAAGTGGATGAGGTTACCAAAGTTTTAGAGTCAGGATCCCAACTGTCTTTCTGCTTCAGGCAGCTATTTTATTAAAGTTGGTATTAAACAACACTGCCTAAGGTCTGATTAACAATTTATGACTTCCTAAGAAGGATTAACAGAAGCCTATCATTTTTATATTTAAATCTTGATTTCCATGTAAGAGAAACCATACCCAGGTTTATATTTTCATTATTTATTATTTCTAGTATTATTATTATTATTATTACTGCCTCTGAAATGTTGCTTATATGAATATTGCAGGCAACAATTTGTTGTGCTGATCTGCTGGCATCTCATCCTTTCACATGTGTCAGAGGGACAACTTGCTCCTTGCATCCTGTGGTGGGTTTGATCCTGCAATGAGTTTTTGTCTCATGCTGGGCTCAGTTGCTCTTCACTGTCCCTGAAGTCCATTGGGACAGAGGGTGATCTGCAGTTGGCAGTTCAGGCTGAGATCTGCCAGAGCAGGAACTGAATGTTGTCCAGCTAGCATTACTTTGGGGAGTAAAATCCAGATGTACAGGCTCACCTGACATACCTTCCCAGAGGGGAATTTTCCTGTTTGACATTTACCTTGTGCAACCAGTAGCAGCTCCATCCCAGTGTCTCAGTTTTTTATAAGCCTCCCAGTCCTGCTTATGAGGTTGCTTCTGGGCCACCTCTGCTAGGAGAGGAGCAGAGGGTGATTCTGGGATGCAACAGAGCAGGAGCTATTGCTCTTTGCTTTTATGGAGGCAGCCCAGAAAGAAGCATGCTACCAGGTGGGAAAAGGGTGAGGAGTAGATACCTAAATCTGCTGGCCAAACTTTGTTCACTCTCCTGTACAAGGAATCAGGCCAAAAACATGCAGCTTAGTGGAACAGAGAGGAATTTATTCTGCTTCTGGCAAAGATATATTTTATTATTTTTGTTTTAATGTTCAAATAGAAAATAATAACAGTAGCATGTTCTGTTACCACTTTTCAAACTCTACTAATCCCCCCATGGACTGTCTTTTCCAAATTCAGCTGCTGTAGAAAATGGTATGGCTTTTATTTTTTTTTTTTTCCCCTTGTGTATTTCTATTTCTGATACCCTTCAGTGAATTTAACACTCATTTCACTAAGGGCTGGATATGGTGGTAATAGCATGTAGAGCTAAGGGAAAAGATTGTCAGCTAGGGGCTATGAACTCCACTGGGTCACAGCAAGGGAGAAGTTATTTTGGCTTTCCTGAGCTTCTCTAGTGAGTAAGACACTAAAAGGATCTGAAGAAGTGTTAATATTTAAGGATTTTCATTACATTTTTTGAACTCTCATCATGCCCATGGTTTTCCTTATAATCAATAGCATGGTTTTTGTCTTGGTCTTAATGGCCTTTAAGTTTTAAAATACTAAAGCCATAATCTGAAAGCTGCTGGCTCTTCAGAGCAGAAACAAGCATTATCACATTCGGAGAAAGATTTCTAATTTTTCTGGCTTTTCAGGATGTGCTAAACTGAATTTAATTTTTAGGGCTGCATTCATATTTCAATAATCTGCTGTTAGAAAGACTCCAAGAACTGCAGTCAGAATATTTTCTTGTGACTCTTGCCTTCAGCCTGTGCTTGTGGGTCATTATTGACAGAGGGATTTAAATAAATGCTCAAAAGATTGTGCTGAATCAGGAAACAGTACCTATGAGGAATAAGCCCCTTAGATGCCGGATTAACAACACTCAAGATTTCTAGTTTATTCTTCAGTTCTAAAATTTTATCCAGTCATATTCTCAGTCAAAAGAGGACAAATGAATATTATTCCACTGGTTTCCAAGGAGCTGTAATGATAAATACGAGCTGAAAAACCAGACCAAGGAAGCAGAAGAAAATGCATGAATAAATTATCAATAGTGGACATGCCCAGGAACTTAGAGCAGTCAGCTCTCCCCAGTTTCTCTTCTCTCTCAAGTATTAAAAAATCCTCAGCCATGTAGCCAGAGAGCAGGAGCAATATCATGGGACTTCTGTGGCCAGAGACACAGAAATTAACAGTGCAAGTGGATAGTTCATATTAATCTGTGCAGTTAATTAGTTATCAAAACTGTTCTACAGGAACACATATTTATTTGTATGACATTAATGTCCATAGGTCCTAATTGTGGGAAGGAGTGCTCTAACTTAATAGAGTCCCAGCTGGCAAATATGTTCAGAGAAATCAGTCTTTGCTGCAGGATTATTTGACCAAAATATGGCTAACTTCACAGGAAATCGTATTAGAAGAGAGTGGTTAAGTGAGCTCTACCCTATAATAGATGTGTAAGTTAAACATGACAGCTACACATTTGTCCAATTAAAGCATACTTATTAAAAAAGATAGCTGAATACCTGCTGTATTGTGATTCATTCTGTAGCCACTGGAATGGTTTTAAAGTCTTCTGTGCACAGAATTTGCAGGTGAGGTCAGTGCGATTTTTCACTCACAAAAATGGCTTCCTGGCTTCCTTAAAAGAATCAGAAATAGATGAAAAAACAGGTCTGACCATAACACACGAGAATGTCTTATGTGTAGGAACAGCATGGTATCAGGCATAACACAGAATATCACAATTCTTTAAAGAAAATTACAGAAAGAAGAAATAAAAAGTGAGGTACAAAACATTTGCTGGGAGTCACGGGAGACTATAATATGTGACTACAGTTGTCTTCAGGGGGAATTTTGCTCTGAGAACAATACATCTTTCCCCTGTATTTGTGGGTAGGAATGTTGCTAGGAAAATGACCTCTTCTTTGAGCTTTGATTTTCATTTTATTCCTGTTCTGTGACTACACTGTCAGAACTACATAAGCTGTTCAACCTTGGTCAGTAGCTATTTTGTGGTTATTCCAGGTTGCTTTCTGCAGCAAGGTTTACAGAGTTTGGAGGGAAAGGTTGTCTGTGTCATCACAGTTTGCAGATACAGATATGGTGTATCCGTCAAAAGAACTGCTAGATGAAAACAGTCTGTCAGCACCTGGTTTGTAAACATCTCTCAACATCTGTTTTTGGATGCTCATTACTAGTTGATTTCCACCACACAACAGTGCTCTTAAATGCTCTCATGTGGACATCCTTTCCAGGAGAACATGTGGATATCAGCATACAGTGGAGTGTCAGCTAGCCTGAATCCAAACAGAAAGCCAAGTACCTTCCTGTTTGGAAAGTTTCGCAAATGGTCTCATCTCGATGTGACTGAATGAGGGAAATATATAAAGTTGTGATCTCTTTACATCTGCTCCTGCCCTATTTTCTGAATCTCCTCAGAACAAGCAGAGACACAGCCCTGCATTCACACACCCGGCTTTAAATGCGTTACTGGTATTCTGCACTTTGCTGCTTGAGTCTTTCTGCAGCTTCAGCCCAGCTCTGAAATGTGTCCCTCCAGGTTAGCTTGCATAAACATAAAGCCCCAAATTAGCATCACAAGCAACCATTGCCTCCAAAACCAGTAGTTTTTCTGTGCTCAGTGCATATTTGCGATCTGCTAATGCATTTTAAAAAAAAAAAAAAAAATCTTGGCCAAGTCCTTAATTTAGAGTAAATCCATGTCTAACTCGAGTAACTTTAAGGAACTGTCATTGCCTTTACCAGCTAATGAACAGGCTTCTGTAACTGCAAAGCAGAGGATGCTTTGGAGCATTTGGGCTATGCATTGTTTCTGCCTGCCTGAAAGGGTGCTCAAAAAGACGGAATATGTTTTCATGGAGGCAGCCTTCTGGTTGTTGTCCACTGTGCAGAATGGGGTGTGTACCTACACACTGCAAGTCTTCTGTACTGCTTGGCTCTAGGCACATACCTATGTGATATAAATACTCAGCTTTGCTTTCTCAGCTCTAACCCTTCCCATGCAAAGTCAGAAGCATGGACACTTTGCCAAAAATAGGATGCTGAATCCTAGTTCCTTGCAGAAATGATCTCTTTAAAAGCCACAAGCAAAGAGGGAAAATTATCTGGAACCATCTCACACCATAAAGGATATTTTGGTTGTTTAGTGGATTTTTTCTTCTATCAGGAAAAAAAGTCCCAAACACAATTAAAAGATTAAAACTGTAACACCAGTTCTTATAGACACAGGAATAAGCATTTTACCCAGAGTCCTGCTCTGGAAAAGTAGTGTGTGACTGTCTGGCTTGTGTGATACCATTATTATTCAGGCTACTAGCACTGGAAAAAAATACACAATGTCAACACAAGAAATGTGAAAGACTAAGAATTTGTACAGAATATGATTGTATTTTGCATCTACAATTCTGTCTATTTTCAAAAAGAAGAAGAGAGATTCCTAGAATGTTTTTTTCCCCAGTATGGTGGATTGATAAATCACTTTGAGGGGTGAAATTTTTGGACAGAATAAAATACTCTCCAGAAGTTTTTAAATAGTGCTACCTGGACAAGGTAGTTCAGTAAGTGTTTTAAAAGGCTTCACAAGAAATTACACTTCTTTATTTCACAGCCCACCCTCACATGCCTGTCTCTTTCAATAAAGTGTTACTCCACCATTGAGAGTACCTGGCTTGCTGGCTGGTGTCACATATCTTCCAGTATGTTGATACCAGTGTTGCTGTTAATCCTCAGGGGATTGGCAAGCAAATGGGTGTTTGAAAGCCCTCTACCTTCAAGGCCCCTACTCGAGCCCCATCTAGAGCAGATGCCAGCAGTCATAAGCACCATTAGTATCACCTAATGGCTCTTCACAGGACTGTGTAAGCAAAACAAGTATTTTATTCCCTTTCATACAGAAAGAAAGATAAATAGTAGTGGGCTGTACTAATAGCATTATCTGTTGAGAACTTCAGTGGCATTGGCCCATGAACTAGAAGTGGCATGGAGGATGGCACTGCCAAGTGATCTCTAGGGTCCTTGGTGAGGTGGGCTGAATAAACTCTCACTGCTGATGTTTACTCATTATCTGTTCTATGGACAAATAAATCTTGAGACTCTGAAGCTGACAGTGTGTACATTGCAGAAACATTGCACCAATAAAAGGATTCAAGAGGAGGCGGTAGGGGGGAAAGCACATTTTAATGTAGTTGATTTATCATGGGAAAATGTCCTGTACTTTTGGGCCACTGAGCTGCTCAAAGAGCCTGTGGCCTATATTTTCTTATATTTGCAGAGAACTACAGGAGAGTCTCTAATCTCAGGGTGTAATTCACTTGTCTCACATTCTAGTCATACAGTGAAAGACCTGCAGAATATAAATATATACCTGCTGCATTTAGGCTACATTTTTAAACTGTAGAACTTTGACTTGTGATATCTCCTCTGATGGAGAAGGAACAGGAGAGGAGCACAAAAGATAGTTTTGCAACCCCCCATTAGAGACCACTTTTTAAAGAAGGAATTGGATAACTTGAGGTTTGAGTGTCAGTGCCCTTCCTTTCATGAGTGATCTCATGCTGAGTTCAATTTTTTTTTCTCCTAAAGTGCATTTTATCACTGCCTTTTAAGGTCTTTATACCCCAGAGCAGATCACTTGCAAATTTACAATGGAAAATTATTTCATGAAACTGGTGATGACTCACTGGAATCGGTATTTGCAGATCTGGACACTGGGATTTGAAGATTGTCTGAGTGCACAAGCTTTTTAGATATGCACCCTAACAGAAGCAAGGGCATGTAAAAAATGGCATGTAATTGTAAGTAGAACTGATTCTTGCACTTACACAAACAGATGTATATGCACCTAGAATGTATGTATCTGTTCATCCCATACAGACATCTTTTTCTTCCACTTAAATGCAAGTCAGATCTAAAACTCAGCCTTAAGTTTCAGTTAATCAGACAAGCACATCAGCATTCTTCCAAGGAAAAAGCAAAGCCAAACCCAATGAAATTTATAAAAGGACATGATCCTGTTTTCTGTCATTTAGATTGTCTGGCCAAATGACAGGACCTACAATCACTCTTAGTTAAATTGAATTGTTGGTCCTCCCTCTCTGCTGGAGATCCTGGTGACATTTTCAGTAGACTTCTGTGAATTTGCAAGGTTGAGATTTTATCTCATAGATTTTAAGGAGATTGTCAGCTTATGTGACTAAAGTTAATGAATATTTTATATTTTAAGGGTTTGGTGGTGTTCGTTTCTTCTGAAAATTTATTGTATATGCCACTCCTTGTTGTCCACTCTTAGCACTGATTTCTTTAAAGTTTTGACTTGTTAAGGTAAGGATGTTATTATACATGAATTTTATTTAAAAAGTTAAATCTCTAGCTCTTGCATGTGAAGAAGGCCTTCAAAACACGTAGTCTACTGAAAGAAAAAAAATACAAAAGAACAATCTTAAGTCAGTCCAGCTTACTATTAATTTAGAGTTGACAATACAGTACATTTAATTGTAAACTTCTGTAACTTCCTTGCTAGCTACCAGCAAACTTATCTTTCACCTTTCTGGAGCACGGCATATTTCAGAACTCCACTTTTCCATTCCTGTGGTCTCACTAATTCACCCGTATGCAGCCTGGCCAAAGGCATGGGGATGTCTTGGTCACAAGTAGCTAAATGAAACAGAAATGTATTAAATAAAGGTGAATGATAATGACTGTAACACTTAACACTTGCATGTTCGTCTGTGTCCAAGTGCTTCACAAGCAGGAACTAATGACAATACATTCAGTACTAACAGTATGTTCAAAGAGATGCTAAACTGGGCTCTTCTTGAAATAAACTGCTGTGCTGGGGAAGGAAATTGCTAGATTACAAAATAGAAGGCAGCATCTTTTGGATAATCTCTCCATAACCTCACCCACCCAGGTCCCTCCCATGAGATGGCACACATCCACACTTCCCCACTAACACCTATGGGAGGGGTGCCTGCATTGCCTTTTCTTCAGCTTTGTTGGTTCAAAGGCTACAGGGCTACTAGAACTTCTGCCTTTGTCATTTGTGATAGGACACAGAAAAACATTTTTTAATGGCCATGGCTTTAAAGAAAGCTGACTAACCCCTAAAGCATTTTCAGTTACATATTGCAGAGCAAGACAAAAAAAATTTCTTTGCTGCTCTGCTGTACTGCTGTAGCAGAGTCATCCTGTGTTTTCTCCTTGAAGTATGTGATGTCACCAAAAATTGATTACTTGGGCAAAAAGAAATGGGATTGCAGGGAAAAAACAGATTTGTTATATTAACCTGATTATAGCTTCAGGTAATAGATAACCTTATGCTTTATCTTGTGGGAAAAAAGATAGCTTTTTTAAACACTTAAAAAAAAAATCCCATTTCTAATGAGGTGTCTAGAAACGCAGTAAAAAGCATCAACCTTTTTTTTTTTTTTTTTTTTTTGGATTTGCATTTGCATTTGCTTACTTGTAAAAAACCTTCAAGGGACAATTCACATTTCAATATAATCTTTTTTTTTTAAATTTAACCAATAACCCCTTCCAGGAATTAAGTCCACTGCATGGGAGAGGTGATGGCAGATACTTTTCAAGAGGTAACTAAATTGTGCATGTTGTGCTTTCTCAGTACTGAACTCCAGGCTCTGTGCAGCTGCCCTGGAGCTGCTCCTTGAGGGTGCCAAGATGTGGTGATGAAATTGCTGTGGCCCCTCAGGGACCAAAGTCATTGTGGATAAGAGAGACCATACAAACTTTTAGGCATTAAATGAACTTTGGAAATGAACAGGAGTTTCTGTTGTCCTGGCCATGCTCCCAAACAACATGTTCATGGTATTTCTGAGCTTGCCCAGCACACATCTCTGCAGGCAGTTTTGCCTTTCCTTGTAAGGGATGGTGTGGAGATGAGCTTTGCTATCCATGGATGATTCAGGCATGGATGTTCTTAAAAATATATACAGCCACTAAACAGCAGTGGTGGATATCTTAGTTACTGGAAGTGTTCAGGGTTATAGAAGAACACCCACCCCCAGCTTTAGTTTCTTGACATTAAAAATTGATCTTGAGATATCAGCCCTGTAAAATCCATTGATCACTCCTTCTAATGCAAGAGATAAGGCATTCCTGAGCGTCTTCAGTGTTTACAATATAGATTTAATGAAGGTGGATGTTGCAAGTTTCATAGGTGGTAACAGCTTGGGTTGTATTCTTTCTGCTTCTCTTTCTTAAAGCAGCATTTGATGGCAGTTTACTTAGGCTAAGATGCTGAATGTCTTTTTCTCCTCTCAGCTTTCTAAAAATTAAGTGTAATTCAACTCCTGTGAATGATAGCCTGCAGATAACAACCTAGCCAAAATTCCAACTGGAGCTCATTTAAAGAGGTCATTATTCCTTTTAATTAAATAAAAAAATAGGAAGTTGGTCCTTTCTTGTTGGCAAAGAGTATGAATACTTTTGTCATCAATCTATGTTCAGTAAAACCTATAACTTACATGAATTCTAAAAGCCATTTTTAAAGGTATTACAGCAGAATTTTTCCACAAATAACGTGCATGCTGAAACCTTATCCCTTTTTTTTTTTTTTTTTTTTTTTTTTGCCAAAACCTTCCTAAACCAGTATCTATTTGACCTAAGCTTTCAGTTACCAAAGCACTAAAAACGTGGAAGTTATTAGATTATTGGCAGAGCTAGCATAGCTCATGATCTATTTAACTAGAAGTTAATTTTATAAAATGCTGATTTAAGAAAACAACAGCAAACAGAAGGTGTTTACACTCAGATGAGAATAATATATTTAAAAAAAAAAATGAACAAAGCAGGGTCAAAAGCAAATAAACAAAAAAATCCTCAGCTACCCAAATAGACTGTGGAAAATGGAAATGATTTAAAAAAAAAAAAATCTCTGATCAAAAAAAACATCTGCATGCTAATCCTGGTGTTTTCAAGTGGAACAACAGAGTAAGAGGAAAAAACCCACACATTTAAAAAGAAATGTGAGAAGCAAACAAAAATATAATGATGAATGGAAAATTAAGACCAAGTCAGAAAAATTCAGAGAAAGAAACAGATTGAATCTGCGTGTTCTTTCACAATAGAGCTTCTGCTGGTGTGACTGCATATTCAGCAGCGTGAATATTATAATTAAAGAATGTCAGCTCAAGCAAAATGTTTTAAAACCTTCCTATTAATAAGCAGATAAACTCCTTTAAAATACTGATTACATTAGGAAAAAAGGGAAGTGTTTGGGTTTTATGTTTCCATTCCTTTCATCTGCTAGAATACATTTAAATAGCAGATGTCTCTCCCAGGCAGTGTTTGATAGCGGCAGTGTTTGATTTTGAAGCCGAGGTGATAAGACCATCTTTGTGGAGGGCTCGGTGCTGTGCTGCAGATCCCGGCGCTGGCTGGTACCTGCTCAGGGGCCAGGTCCGGGGCCAGGCAGAGATCCCAGAGGAGCAGCAGCAGCAGCCCACCAGCAGGATGGATGAGGTGCTGCTCCGGCGCGGCTGCTGCCAGCCCGGGGAGCTCCCCACAGCTCTCGGCAGCCCTGCGGGCTCGCCCCTACGAGCGCTGCAGACAAAGAGCACGGCTCCCCGGGATGGCAGCAGCGCCTTACCCCGGCTGGGGACCGCAGCAGGGATGCGTGACAGCGAGCTCCCGGCGCTGGGAGCTGCGGATGCGAGGTCAATGCAAATCTCTCTCATCTCGGGAGTTTGGAGTTCTTCTCCAACCGCGTTGCAATTCAAGTCGCTGCCTCTTTTTGTACTGGCAAGGCAAAGCTGTGAAGGTACCTGACGAGTGCAAAAAACATTTAATTTAAGCTAGAGTGAGAATTAACTCTGGTGCCTGCAAGTTTGTCTGGATAAGCCCAATCTTGCAAATAGTTACACACATGCATAATTTTGGAGATACAGATACTTGAAGCCCTTACATGTATAGCCAGTGGTTTATCATTCAGAAATTTTGGGAAGATCTAATCATTACATGCAGTGATCTCAAGAAAGATCATCGTGACAATGTAGCTTAAACCCACACCTTTTTAGTCTCTTTAAGATATTGTTCCAACACAAATAATTCGAAGTTGGCTGAACTGTGGAAAAAATAGCAGTTGAAAAATATCTGCTGATGTATATATTCATCCTAGGCTCAAAGTAAAAACATTTGTCATTTGGAAAGTCACTCTGAGCTTGCTTTTTTAGCACCCCAAAGTATCAGAGTACCTTAAGGTTTTTGTCAGGTTCTACATGTGAGGCTGCAATGCACTTTTTTCCCCATTGTGGCCAAGCTCTGTGTTGTGAGCAAGACAGTTTACCTGAAGTGTCATTACAAAGCGTGAGAAAATTGTCATCATAAATCATCAATGGGAAAATAAAGACAGCCTCTGGGACTGCAGCACTTCCTCCAAATTCTTCCCCTAGCTATGAGGAGAACTGTAAGCTAGCACTAGGTTTCAGTCTTTTTTAGTTGCTGAAGTGCCGTTCTGCATTTCCAGGTTTCCAGAGAGTCACCATGGCAGTTACACTGTTAACCCAACCTTGAAGAGCAAACAACAGCACCAGCAACAGCCTGGTTATGAGTCTGTAAACATTACCTCATCCCTTTCAGAGAAATTTTAACTCTCTTCTCCATTCCAGACAATGACATACAAACTGCCTACTGCAGTGTCAACTGTTTAGAGAACAAAGACTATTAAACTTAAAAAATAAAAATAAAATAAAAATCCAGAGTAATAAAAATGCACCTAATGACAGCCTGGTGACATCCTGATTATGCACTTTTTGAGTCAAAGACAAAACAAAATAAATGTTTCTTACTGTATACTGTACTTCGTAACTTTCTTTTGTGTAGAAATCTCAACAAAAGTGATGGAAGTTTGGAGTTTGGCAGATGAGTAGAAAGGAATACATTCCACTACACATTTGTGTGGCAGAGCTATGTGATGTAATATGATGCACGTCTATATGAACAAAGGCTTCTCATTTAATGGGTAGTATTTAGAGAGCAGTGCTTAGTAATGTCAGTTCTGAGCGTAATTTTCCCTCCTCATTCTTTCATCCAGTTGTTGCCTTTCCATGCTGTAGTAGTTTATGGTTTTGTACCAGAAATTTATTTACCTCATGTTCACAGCCAGTCTCCCTTCCTTCCACAGTTTGGTGATCCCTGTTTGGCCACTATTTCTTCTGTGTGCTATTCTGTTTTAGGCTGCCTAATTAGAAATTGTTAATTTGCCCCAGTATCTTATGTCAGGGAAAATAGCAATCTTTTACCTGTAATTAAGCTCCCACAAATATTTCACTTCATGCTAATTTCCCTGCTTCCAGCTGAGCTGTTTAAAATGCTAAAAAAAAAAAAAAAAAAAAAAAAAAAAAAAAAACCACCAACAACAAAAAAAACCCTACCCTTTTTTGTCACAGGTAAATAGTTTACTAGGAATTGGTGTAAGAATTAACTGCTAGTTTAAAACTGCTAGTGTATCAGTGAAGGAGATGGGACTGTTTGTTTTGGGGTTGTTTTTTAACGCTGGCGATCCTTTCCCTTTTACTCTTGAGTTACGAGCCGATACCTCACCAGAGCGCCGATTTAATTGTTTTTTACCAATAGCAGCGGGCCGAGCTTGAGGCCTGGTTGGTCCCGGGCCGCTGCAAGGCCTGGAGCTCCCCCGCGTGGCGGCCGGGCCGGAGCGGGGCCGGAGCCGGGACCGGGGCCGGGACCGGGAGCGGGAAAGGGCCGGGAAAGGGACAGGAGCTGGGAGCGGGGCCAGGAGCGAGAGCAGGGCGGGGAATGGGAGCGGGACCGGGGACGAGTCCCGCGCCTCCCTCCTGCCGGGGAATGCTGCGCCAGCCGACCAGAATTCCAGCCCTGCCATCAAATGCGAACATGGGCTGTTAAAAGTGCACCGAAGCACCGCTTTTAATTTTTATTTTAATTCAAGAAACTTCTCTTTTCATTGTTTCTGCTGCGCCTCTGTTTGCAAGGTTTTCTCCTAGGGCAGTGAGGAAGGGGAACTACCCCAGAGCGTAGTGCGGTCACTCTTCGGAGAGCATCGCCTTGGGCTGTGCCTCCAGCCCCGCAGGCCCTGCGTACCGCAGCCCGAAGGTGTGATCCTGGGAATGTCGGTGCCATGGCAATTGTAAGGTCACATCCCCTAACAGTGGAGGAGCCTCCATGCAGGGAGAGCTGACGGAGCTAGCACAGCACAGGCAGGTGGTGGGGGGCTGAAAATGCCCCATTGTTCCGTTCAGCAGAGCAGGGGAGGCACTCAGCCATAGGACAGGACAGCACCATGGAAGTGGCTGAAAAGGTTTTTGACACCAGCTGGATGTCGCCACGCTGCTGCTACCAGCCATTGCAATTGATAGAGCACAGTATTAAGTTCGGTGCCTGGAAAAACTCAAATTATTCTCCATTGACTTGTAAATGAAATGTGTTTTGTGGCTCAGTGGCACCTGTGTGGACCTCTCTGTGTTGAACTGTGGGGTCAAAGACTTTTCTTTCTGAGCTCTGTAGCTGACTGGGTCTGAGCCCTGCAGAGATCCCTCCATCATCTGACTACAGCCCTTGCCTGAGTGGGCTCCAGAGCCCATGTGTTGGGTCAGCCTTGAGTAGTGAAGAGGGTGGGTTTGGCCCTTCTTCACCACTTATGTTAGCAATGGGCAGGCCATGGAAGATTTTTTTTTTTTTCAAGTGCAAAAAACAAGTTAACAAGCACAAGTAGTCACAAGAGCTGATACCATCCAACTCTTCACCAAGTTTTTCAGTGTTTTTTTTTTCAGTACATATAACAAGGCAGCATACTTTACCTGGACACACTGCTGCTTCTCGCAGCTTCAATTTACAGCTGTCTAGTGTCATTTCAAAATCCTGGCTTTTGAATCACATATAAAGCTCAGAGCTTAGATATTTTCCCTCAAAAATCCCAGCTTTTCTTTGCTTTTTACTAGCCCCAGTGAGAGTACTGAAGGAGCACTATATCATGCTCAGTACATTATGCCCATGTTCAGAGTCAAAGTGCAGTAATATGGACACAATTTTGTCTCTCCTTTTCTATATGATGGTTCCTTTAACAGCTTGTTAAAGCCCTGATGCAATTGAGTTGCATTAACAGGGACTGAAAATGGGTTAACAGTTTAATGAATGAAAAATCAAATACACAAAAAAAAGCCCAGCCTCCAGCCAGCTAGGTCTGAAATATCAATCTTTGGCTTTAAATGATTCTTCTGTTGTTATTCTCTTTCCACATTCAGACCCTGTTTGCATTACTGTAGATTTGCACCATTCATCTAGGATAAATCTGCCCTCATTCAGCCCTGGAAGGCTTATCCCAAAACAGGTGAATTCTCAGACTGAGTAGAGCATTCCTAGCAATTTTTATATTACCTCCCTGCAGAGAATGTAAGTCAGGACTTGGTCTAAAATGTCTTTTTATCACCCTGTTGAATCCCTGCTGTGTTTAGCAGCTGGCACAACTTAAAATAGCCCTCAGACTATGCTAAATATTGCTGAATTTCTAGAGTACTTTCTAGTGCTGTGTTCTCATAGCCCTAGAAGAAATCATTTGGGACACTGAAGCCAGCTCTTCCATAGGCACAAGGCTCCACATCATACACATCTAGTTTGTGGGAACACACAGCACAGTTCACCCTTCACTATATCCTGTAACCCACCAAGACCCGAAGTAGAAGATGCAGAAGTAGTTTAAAAATGGCAGAAACATTGCAGTAAAGGAAAGGAAATGATCAAGGGTTTGAGCTGGCAGAAACTGACAGAGAACTGGTAGTATATAAGGATGTCATAAAGCCACCTTTAACCTTACCTTTGCTCCCCAAACTGCTCTTAAGCCACAATTTGGCATGAGTCAGACTCCCCTATGCTGCTTTTGTGCAGTGCTAACTCTGTAATCTTTTCGTAGAAGTCCGAGGCATTGACAAAAAGATTTGTGGGACTCATTTTAAAGCCAGAGTGCTTTGCAACCATGTAGGAGTTTGTACCATGTGGTTTCTGCTGATTCATGTAATGCCATACTGGTAAGCTGAAAAATGCATGATAAAATAGGTTGGTTTGATACTGGCCAAAAGCAAGATTTTCCTCACCATGGTTATGTACTACCCAAGTCTTACATCCCTGTCAAGATACCCCCTTCTGAAATACAGGAAATACATTGTTTTAAAATCTTTGACATGACAATAATGACTTAGGAGTGCATTCCCTCAAACTGTACCTATACTTTTCCTACTTTCTTGCTACATTTCCCCTAAAAAAACCCAAAAACCACCACGGGCATAGTTAATATCTGATTAATTTTTAGGGCCCACTGAGAAAGATTGTGATTCTTTCAGTCATTCTGGTTTCTTTTAATGAATAATTAAATATGTGAATGTGAAATAGATTCAGAAATTATTTTCAGGAGCTTGAATTTTACTTGCCAGCTTTTCCGTTGCTTATTAGTTCGATTGACAATGACATGTTATTGCTCACCCAATAAACTTCTATGCAATACTGACACAGTGGCAGTGTTTTTTTTCATTTTTCATTTTTCCCAGGAAAGGAGCAGTGCAAAAGCAATAACAATTTATCTTCTTCAGAAGTCTAGTTGTTTGCAAAAGTCTGGAAAAGTTTATGTCCTCATTTAGCAGTATGCCTACAGCTTTGTGTTGCAGTGGAGCCAAAAGAGGCAATGAAAAGACATGTTTAAGAGCACTAATAGGAACATGCCCAAAAAATAGTCTCATCAGGGCACATATAGCTGTTAGAATCAGTGATAACAAGGGAAGGATCTTGAAATTTTCTACTATATGAAATACAGTAACCAGAAGGTCTTAAGGAAAGACTGAAAAAAACCTGTTAGCAGTATCTGTAACATGCAGTAATCCTGCCTCCGCTTCCATTTCCTTCTCTCCCTCATGTGCTTGCAATATGTTGTAAGGGTGCAAGTGTGAAAAAGAACACATGCAGAGTTACTTGTAGGCCATGCAGAGACACTTGTGGTTTTTCTTGGTGTGTGTATTTATTTTTGATGGGCAAACACCACAATTTGACCATTTTCATGAAGTGAATTGGGCAATAGGATTTGCGTCTGACATTTTTTTCCCCTGAAATCTTGCAAAGGTATTAAAAGTTATGGTCTCACTGGAGGTGGATCACTGGGACCTGATTTTCCCTATAATCTCAATATGCTTTACACTGAAAGCCCTCCTTATACACATATTAATATACCCATACGCTGTCCCCATTCACTCAAATAAAACCTTGTAAAAATTAGTTTTAGATAAGAACGTGGATAATTTCTATATGGATAAGGATTTTTGAGTTTTATAACAAAGCAAAAGGTCTTATACTGCTTTTTTTTGCTGGACAGGGAGCGTGTAGTGTGGTAGGATTTTGTTTGGAGTATTCTGACAAGTGCATATTTTTTCAAAAGTTTTGGGCTTGGCTTCTCTTACATATTTGTGCAACTGTGTAGGATCAGCAGAGAAAAGCATAGTTTGTCAGGTATCTGTGTTTCACTGGTTCTCATTCACATTGCTGTTATAATTCCTGCTGCATTCTGTTCTTACAGCTCATTGAAGAATCTTCCACTGCTCTAAGCTTTATGGCCCCATCCCTAAATAAATAAATTCAGAGTGTAGGAAATGTGGGGATTTTTTTCATCTAACAGGAATATGTATGGCAGGAACCTCTGCTACACATAATACTGCTAAACCAAACTTTGCTAGTGTTCAAAAAGGTGTGTAGGCAAACAATAAACTGGGAATGAGAATTCCTCAGGGTCCCCATAACTGCTTTTGGAAAGTCCATACCTCAGATTTTTGGAACTGAAGGAAGACTGGAGCTCTACCAGGTGGGGCTCCCCATGTGGAAATCAGATTATCCCCATAACAGCCTATTGCTGGGACCTTTGACCATTCTTCTAAATGCAGGTCATCCACTAGGTGCTGGCCACCTTCAGAAAAGAGGCACCAGACTCCATCTGCCCTGTGCTCATTCTCACACTGCACAACAGCTTTAGTCCTATATTCCATATATCTTTTTCAGTGCTTCAGGAGTTCAAATTCTGACTCAGGTTGAACTGTGCTATAATAAAATAGCCATGGCCTGGAAGTGTTATGATAATCAATCTTTTAACAAACCAGGTAGAAGAGACAGAAGAGCACAGATGTAGCAAATGCCACTGCACAGTGTGTTCTCCTGTTACCTGGAGGCGTTAGGTTGTATAGAAGCATAATGTCAGCAAGCACTTGGTTAATTCAGCTCCTCCTCATCCTCAGTACTACTTTGGTAAGAGGTATAATAAAGCTCTTATTCCTGTTCTTTTCAGATTTTGCTGCTATGTGTTTTTGTGAAGTCAAACAAGTAGGAAAATTAATGACAGCATGTGAATATGCCACAGAATAATGCTACTTAGGGACTGCTGTGCCCTTGTTTCCAACTAACCTTAGTGTTCTTCATAGATTGCAGCCAGCTGCATCCATCACAGTTACTTGGGTTGGGAGAAAGCATCCATCATTATTACAGCCACACAGGTATATTCATTATTTTCCTAAAGCATCATAATCCTCCACTTAACCAAAGAGGGCCTGGGATAGCTGGGAGGAAATGAAACTCAATTTTCCCTCACATCTGCTTCAGCCTTTGGTATAATCAGCACCACATGCACTAGGCATGGTCACAAACTTTGGCAATGTTCATCACAACGTGCAATTTCTCCATTCTAGTGCCATTAACTGCTCAGCAACCTCTCTTTCTCCATCCCACTGTTTTTAATCTGCTAGAGCACTTCAGAGCAGGAATGGGAGAGCTTGCCTGGCGGACCTGTTTTCCAGGATCACTGCCACAAACCACACTTTGAGAAGGAGTCAGCAGTGAACCAATACCCCATTTGTTTCAGTGGAATAGGGAAAGAACATCACAGTGGGATGCAATTTCAAGTTTGCTGGCCAGCGCCTGAATCTGGAAAGAGATTCTGATGGCACCAGCATTACAGGCATTGTAGTGTCTCCTCTGAGTAACCTCCTGATAGTTTGTAGGGACCTGTAGCTGACATGTAGAGACAATGGGACCAAAAGCATTTTTTTTTTCCTTTTATTTTTAAAAGGGTAGAGAGTAATTGTTTTTATTGTCCTCTGTTACAAAGCTGGTTATTTGCAGGGTGGTGTGGTCAGCGATGCGCTATTTCTGAGAGCCTCTTTGCTTAACCTGCATTGTTTTAGCTGGGTCTTGTGAATCTTGCCTAATACTATTTCATATGGTACTTTTTGTGCTGCAGTTGCTTCCTTCATAAAAGCAAACCTTTCCCAAGCTTCCTCCCTGTAGATGTGATGGTTGTAGATGCACTCCCATTGCCTTTACTGACTGCCTCTCTCCCAGACATTCCCTGTACTCTCCTTCCATGGAGGACCCCTCTCCCCATCACACAAGGCAGCACCTCCACATCACACTGCCTCCCTGCCCCTGGGTACAGGTTTGCTGTGCCCTAGGGGCAGAGCACCCAAACATCAGCCACTTGCTTTGAAGTTGCCCTTAGCTCGAACAAGGGGATGTAGACGTGAGTGGAAGCATTATAAAATAGGCAAGATAGGCCACAGGTGCACAGAAGTAAAAAGATAACCAAGTCCCTGTCTTCCAAGCAGCAACATCAGCTCTAAATAGCTCTGTCTGTATGTATCCAGCTGATGAGCTGACAGATACTTCACAGCCCTCTGGCTGAGGATTTGGTTCTTATGCAAACCTATGACTTCAGATTGCATTCATGCAAGAGGATCTGGGATTTTTATAGAACCAGATGCATCTTTTGGCAGGAGGTGTATAAGCGTGTGTGTGGAGGGGGACGCATTCAAATTCAAATTCTCCACTCCTTTCTCTTTCTCTGTAAGGGAAATTGTTAACCAGGGAAGACATTCATGTTCCCAGAACATTGTTTGCTTTTCCTAGTTTCAGAAATACTACTGTACTTAGCAAATGGTGTGCTGGTCTCCAGCACAGAGGATAAACAGATATCCGACTCATGGTTTGCCAACATGTAAAACAAAATGTGTCACTGGAGAAAAACAAAGGCTGCTCTTGCAGGACCATCAGAAGAGTTCATTCACCTTTGTTCCTACCTGACTCAAAAACAAAATGCCTGTTTGGAAAGAGTAAGTTAAATAAACTTGCTGGAAACATAAAACCATTTGTTTCAATGAGTGAGAGATAAGATGCAGAAATCCATTCCTCACCTGTAATCCCTACTGTTTTTATGTGCACTGAAAAAGTACTTCTATCAGCATGATGCCAGCCCATCATTTCTTAGATAATGATCAACATTTTCTCTGTTATGCTCTCCTTTTTAGGCCCCGATTCAGCAAAGCGTTCAGGTACATCTTTATCTTTAGGTCCTCTAGCAGCCTCCAGTAAAAGCATACAGTTTGAAAGTAAAGTGCTCTGCTAAATTGGGTCTTTCACAGAACTAAAGAGAAAGCTCACACAAGAGCAAAGCAGCTTTGCTTTCCTTCCAGTCACACTTGATTTATTCGCTTGCTCTTGCTGTGTACAGCTGTAGAGTGCTGGCAGTGTGCTTGGATGGAATTTGCAGGATTCACAACTTCAAAAATGAGATGTGCCAGCCTTTAGAACAAGCTTGTACAAACACAGGAAACCAAAGCGTCCATGTAAACAAAGGGAGGTAATACATATATTCACACCTGAGCAAACAGACACACTCGTACATGCAGCAGCAATGCTCCAGCAGGTTCTACAGCATTCACTGCATTAGCAGTCACAGCTCTCATTTCTGCTATTGCTTTTCTCTTGGCCTTGTGATCAGAGAAGCACTGGGGCCAAGCCTGCTAGTTTTGCAGCACACTGTAAAATGTATGAAGAGGTCTCAAAAGCTCTGACAGAGTCTCATCTATACTGAGCTAGCTTTATAGTTGTGCTCAGGGAGTGCAGTACGCTACATTGAATTCCTTCTTTATTTTTTGTTGTCCATGTACTTTTTGTGTTTTCTGCAATTTTTGCCTGTAAGTGGGGATTTGCCAGCTGTCTTGCTGAGATCTTGGAGGGAAGGAGATGTTGTTTGATTTTTGAGGAGACAATGAAATTTTAAAATATATTCTGTAATTTGAAAGATGGGGTTTAGAGACTAAACCACTAAGTGATGTGTAATCACAGAGACCAGAAGTCTTTCATGTCTGAGCACACTTGGCCAGCTAGTGTGGCAGGCTTCTGGTTTACCCAGGTTTGCTGTCATCCCCTTAGAGCTGGATAGGCTGACCTCTTGTATAGCCTCAAGTCCCATTTGCTACAGTGAGAGGTAGAAACATTCAACCATAATCACAGTTGACTCAGACTTGACATAGTCTTCAGTATAAGATTTACGAAGATTTAATGTTACTTCAAGACTTGAAAAAGTCCCTGAGGGAGTTCATCCACAGGAGTTAGATTCCTTCATGGGATGCATTGAAGTCAGATGGGTACCTAATTCCCATTAAGTTAACTTGCACAAGTATTTTTATAAGTCCCTCTCGGCACTATTCCCTCTTGGCTTCCCTTCCCTCTTCTCCTTCCCCCTTCAATCTTTTAAATAAAGATAGCACTTAGCATAAAGATGTGTTGCAAGGCTCTTCTCAGTGCCTATAAAGTGGTTTTAAACTCTGGCAGAAGTGCCTAAGTGTACAGTGTTCAGTGAAACTGAAAACAGTGGGGATTTTTATGGAGATGTTGTGCAAGCTCTGTTCTATCTGATACATTCATCTCAAATTTCCCAGGTGTCAACGTCAGAAGGCTAAAAGATGGTGCTGATTCCCCAGGGCTCTCCCTATCTTTTGGCACTGCAATTAAATCCCCTAAGTCTGATTCCCATTTCATCCATTTCTGCATGACTGAAGCAGGAGTGGTGGTTTTAACCAGCAACATAACAGGAGATATTTTAGCTAGAGCTATGCAGCTAAGTCTTAGTCCTACTTTTTTATATTCAAAGAAAAAACAGATAATATACAACCAACTGCATTACAAACAAAAAGCACAGGGAGTAGGGAAGGGTGGAAGCAGACAACTGACAAACCAGTAATTTCTTAACAGGGAGATGAAATGCAACAACAGATTTGTTTATCAGACCATTCTATTAACCTCTAATGGAACATTTCATCATTTATAATTAAGCTTTCTATTTTGTTATTAGACCTTAATAGCTAAATTGGCATCTTGAAGACTAGGCCAGGAAATGCAAGCAAGCACAGGAGTTCAGGCACAATTCAGTCCCTTCATCAATTCTCCTCAGAAGCTGCATCAGCCCCCGTTTTTCGATGTGGCTGATATCTTGTTCCTATATCCTCTTCTGGCTATGCTGTGCTGGTGAAGGAGATCTCCTCACTCCTCCACCTGCAGGCCACCTTCCCAGAACTGTTCACACAGACCCCTTCCTGGGAGCCCTCCCCACCTCCTTTGGGTTGACTGTATAGGTTTACTTTGAGATCTGCAAGCTACAATGAGGTTATTTCAACTGAGATTGGTTAAGGCATTGTGCATCTTAACAACCTTCTCTCCTGGCAGGGTGTACAGATGAGCATTTGGTGACAAAAACTAAGCCAACACAGCTGCAGCTGAGAGAGAACATGTGGACAAGACTTTGCTTCTCCATCTGAGCCCATTCAGTTGTGTAAGGTAGAGTTGCAGAGCTCTTTATTTCCATCCATTTAGGAGGGAGCAGGGAAAAGGAAAACAGACAGGAGACAGAACTTGAGCCAAGACTTTCCCTTTGCTACCGTGCCAAAGAAAGGCAGGAGAAGGGTCTCAGATGTGGTGGTTGTGCAGTCAGATGGGCAGCCTGGGTGCTATAAATATTAGAGTGTGGTATTCAGCTTTAGCACAGCCTGGCTGGAGAGGATTTTGCTCTGAGGGCCCCACCAGATCACAGTGGCTGGAGGTGGGAAATGGACTTCCATGCCGTTCCAATTTAGTAGACACAGTTTGATGTCCCAGCTGAGGCTCCTGAGGGGAAATAGGAAGATGAGGGTCTAGTTTGTGAATCATGCCAAGTGCTAACTGCCACATTGCCTGCCTGCATCAGATTTGCATAATTTTCCCCTTTCTCAATAGCAGAAGTGCACGCACCTGGAGGGCTTTGATGACAGAAGTACAAGTGCCTGGGGAATTCTGGCACCACCAGGGTCAGCTGGCAGCTGAGAAGAGGTTCAAAGGCTCTAAATACTGAGCCTCAGGGTCCAAATTCCCTATCCAGGAACATGGATCATATTGGCTGTTTTATTTCAATGGTTGGACAAATATTACTTCCATAATCTGAAAAGTTGCTTTTGCACTTTGGGGAACCCGCTTTTTTCCTCAAATGTCACTAATCCATTAAAAATCCCACATAATAGCCACTCTTACTCCATCCCTTTATCCCATTCTTCCCAATGTGCTCATCCTTTTAAAAATGGAGAAATTAATAAAGCTTGTTCCTAAAACTCTGCCAATTCTGTAAGTGGAGGCTGTTATCAGCTATGTTTGGAAGTAAAAAAGGCATCAAATTACCTAATGCCAGGGCAGATGCTGTGTAATGCTGGCGTGTTTAACCAAGTCACTCCATGACTGTCTTCCATCAGTTTGTGACAGTTTTTATGAGGTAGGGAAGGAAGAAAGTACAATTTGCTAATTGGAAATGGATTCCACCCTACTCTTCTTGAAGTCCATGTAAGAAATCCTATGAATTTGAATAGACATAAGAAAAAGGCAAAATCCAATGAGTAATAAAATATTATTTTCTGGCCAGTAGGAAGCTTTTATTAAAATACTATTGAGTTGTAAAAAACAAACATGAAAGCTACAGAACTGCACTTGACATGAATATCTTTTTAAAAATAAGCAGGCATGTTTGATTATTTGTAATCCAGTATAATCCACTGTGTAATATTAAATATTTTAAGAGAATTTTTCATCCATTTGTTCTCAGCATGGTTGGCCCGAAGCCAAAATCTTGTTATTTTTAAAAGCAGCACTCCACTAAGGGTTTTGAATTTCTTTCATGTTGGCTCTTTTTATGGCATTTTGAAATTGATTGTGCATAGCAAATTTATAAGACGGGGGAAAAAAAGCAAAAACCACAAACGAACTATGGCAGCATATTTCTCTCATGTAGGTAAACTCTGGGTCTTGTTCCCCAGGTTTTTGCAGCAGGAGAGACTCTACAAAGAGTTGATAGGAGAGATAAACCTGTAAGTATGGAAGAATGGTTCAAATCCTGCTTCCATAAAGCCAAAATATAACCAGTTCCTCCCTAAGCCACTACCAGAGAAGGAGAAGCAGGTGTATTTCTTAAAACCCTTCAGAGCTGAGAGTGCCAGTGGTGAAAGAACTTGCCTGAGCCTCAGCCAGATGTGGAGGTCTGGGGAGAATACAGCTTGTGTATGGACTGAAACCAGGACCTTCGTTTCACACAGTTTTGAGTGCACTGTTTAGTGGCATTTTGGTGCTAAAAGATCGCATAAATCAGTCTTTGCAAGAAACTGGATTCTGCAGTAGAGGGTGACAGAGCAATTTTTCTCTGATAGCATCTCAGTCCCTGGCCGAAAGCGTGTTTTTGCTCTATCCTGGATGTACACCTAGAAGAGTTTGCTACAGCTGTTCTGTTCCTTGTGGTCACAACAGGTATTTTGCACCCCTATCACATCCTCCTTCCCATCAGCCTCTTCCATCTGCCATTCTCAATCTCAGCACAGTTCAGGTCTTGAATTTAAACATCCAGTATTAACCATGCCACATTTGACAGTCTAGGGTCCAGCCCTAGAGGTATTTTGTCCCAAACAATGAAAACACATTGTACATTCAGATTAGCTTTCATTGCATTTGAGCCCAGCTAGCAGGCTAGGACACAGGTTATATTTCCAAATATTGTTTGGCAAACATCAGACTAGAAACATGCTTTCCTAAAAGAAAATGGAATTTCTCCGACATTAACCCATCTCCAAGAGCTGAGACTTTAATTAAAATAACAATTACTGCAAGATTCCTAATGAAATTGCTAGTCTGATCATCTCGCATTCCTGCCCTACTCAGGCTTCTAAGGTGACATCCCTTTCTTCCTAAAACTTCATGCAATGTAAAAAATGACCTGCATGAGCAGCCCAATTCTCTTGTAAGGTATTTGTATAGGCCTATAACCTCTTTTGGGGATTTCTTCTTAATTTGTATTCATTCGCAACCAGCAGAGAGAATGAAAAGTGTGGCAGGGAGAAACTCATTCCAGCAGTTCTGCAGCACCCTGCAGCTTAGCAGAGGTAATTTGTGTAGTTACAGCCCTGCTTTTATTGAACACATCTGCAGCAGTCATTGGATTGGGATGTTTCCTTTATGCCTCCTTGAGAGCTAGTACATGTCCTGGGTGGAAGGCTGAATTTGAGAAATGTTCACATAGCCTGTGACCAGCTATGAGACTACAAAAGTCAGATGATTTTGATCCTATTAAACCACAGAGATGCTGTAACACACACATACACACACATACACACAAAAGAGAAACAATAGAAAGGACTCATGGGTAAACAGCTATTTATTTGTTATGATCTCACCCTAAAGATTTTCACGTTAAGGCTTAATGTGGTTTGCTACAGAGGTGAGCTGGGGCATAGGGTTGGAGATCAAGCCTGTAAATAACAGTAAGTATAAAAAATTCTTTAAAATTTTGTTCAGTTTTTTTTTTTTCTGTGTCTAAAATAAAATTTATGGATTTTGCACTTCTACTACTAGGATGAAAATAAAGTAGGATAAAACAGCCTTAAAGTGCAATTAGAAGCAATTCAGGATAAAAAGCTAATCATGACTAAACAAGGGCAGCTGCAGGTGAAAGGCAGAAGAGGACTGACCCACAGCCACAAGGTTGATTTTACCCAGCCAAGTGGATGAGGAATGGGGTTAGATACCTGGAGTGCTCATGGGGTACCATCCCCTCAGAGTGGGTGAAAGAGATGCAATGGAAGCACTACTCCTTTTAAACCCAGAAGGAAATTCTGTTTGACCAAACTAAAGTTGTCTGCCATCCCTTTCCCATCCATAGTGGCCCATTCTACTTCTGATTTTCTTCCTGCAGTTTTGCATTTTAGTATCATTCCTGCTACATCTAGCACTACAAGTATTGTGTTCACATATACCCAGGGAAAGAAAAAGACCTTTAAAAAGTGTAGATTCCTCAGTACACTACATAGAAATCTGTCAAAATTTTGCACAATAGACCAACTAACAATTAATCTTCCTTTCACCCCCAGCCACAAGCTGTGTTTGCATCCCTCCATGTCAGAAAAGGCACGTTCATCCATTATCTGCCTCTTTCTAGTCCCACTCACCAAACAGCTGTAATAAAAAATCCCACCTTATAAATTACTTCAGAACACAAAGGGAAATCTCTCCATTTTGTAACAACTTGGCTAATTTAAAATGAAATGAGGATTCTTTTTCCCTCATGTTTTATGCTAGCGTATACTTTCCAGGACATCATATCTTGTTATCAATTTACAGCAAGTATTCATCCAGATTCCTACAGGGTACTCCAGCAAATGCAGAAACAAATTGACATTAAGAAGCCACACATTTTCTGCAGGGAGTCACCTTCTGCAAACCTTGCCTGCCCATAAGTATGCATAAAAATGCGGCTTCTGGGAAAAAAAAAGATTGAATTCTTATCTTGGGGGAATGGAGTAGGGAAGTTGCATTATTAATAAATCCAAATGTTAGGCTTAAAAAATTATGCAGAGTTTAAGCAAGGGTGATATATTGTACTCCCCCATTTGAGAAGGAATGGCAAGGCAGGCCAGACACTGCCATTTTTTTCCTTGAAGACAGCTCATTTTCTTTCATATGCTTATTCAGGACTCATGACTTGAGTGCCTTTTAAGTGGGAGTCCCCACGGGACCTGCATCCTGGCCCTTTCCCCACCATGTCAGTTCAATGGGTATGCAATTCCACTGAAGTGAAATGTTCTCTGCCCCTGTTTAGCTTTCAAGAGCAGTGAGGCATGTTACTTTTTATTTTTTTATGACTGAAGAAACCAACTTGTCTATCACACCTTTTGCTGCAATTGGATATGAATAGAGACTGAGCCATCACTCCCAGATTCCCTGTATTTACTAGAGGGTCTGTTCAGGGAGCTGATAAAGGAACTTTAGAAGCCCCTAACACCATCAGGAAGGACACATTCCCTCAGACTTCATTGCACAGAAGCTGAATTTCAGCTCACATTCTTTATCAGCCATGGATCCAAGGATGGTTTGAATTTGGAGGGGTGGAGTCTGAACTGCAAATCCCAGGCTGGTGTGGTGACTACAGAGCCTCTCAGGACTGCCTAGGCTTTGCCAGAGGCCACTTCAGGCCCCAGAAGATGGCAGAAAGCAAGGCTGCCTAAAGTCACCCTCGTCCACATTTCCCTCAGGCATGCACACCGACTGCACCTCTGAGATGTGGCTCCGAATTTCAGTCAGCCTTGACTAATGAATTGACTCTGTTTTGGCATGGAGCTTGTCCCTGCGGTGCAAAACTGCTGAGAATAGGGGCTGCTTCAAGAGCAAAAATTATCTTGTGACCAAGGGAGCAATCACAGCCCTCATGACTGCACACAGTGTCCTTCCTCCAGTGCTGCTCCCAGAGGATGGCACAGGGGAGGGACACCCACTCAGATAATTTGCTGGGCTGGAACCCAACTGCTGCATTGACGGTCGGCATGTCAGAGTGCTGCTGGCATGAGATTAATATAAATGCCTGAAAAGGTACATCTGAGGGGTGTGCCCTGAGTCTTCCTTGCTGGCTGCATCCCAGGATCACAGCTGGATAACCAGCTGTGTCCCAGCTCTGAAGCGCTGCCAAGCTGGAAGCCTCTGTGCTGCCACTCCTCTTTCTCCTTGCTGCTACTTATTATTTTCCCTTTTTCCACACATCTGTTGCATAAAAATTGCTCATCTGACGAAGAGTATTACAGTCAAAATCTTGTTACGGACACAGGAGGACACACCTTTTATGCAGAGCTGACAATTAGAGTTTATTGTTAGTCTAATTATTATTTCAACAGTAAAATCAAAATTAATTGAACAGTAATTCCAAGTCCAGTTACAATTATGCTAATATTTATAGTTTGTGTTATCTAATTACTGCTAATTCCCATTAATTCTAAAACCCAGTTTGTTACTCACAAACTTCCTGGTATCTACCTCTTTTTGTTACATCACACTCACCTTTCTTATAAGTAGCAGCAGCAAATAATTAGAACCTGAAATTCTTCACTGGGAGGAATAGTTTTAGTTATGTGGCTGCTTGAGTTTTTTACGCAGTCTGTTAATGCCACTTTTTTAATTGGTGCCCTACTTCAGTTACTAGTTACTCACTTAAGAAGTGTTGGAACAACATGCATACTGTAATTTTTTTAGGGTAAAACCATGAAATTTTAAAGAGTGAATATAATACCCAAAATAAGTTGGATATTAGTCATCTCTAGGGCAAATGCTGATTCAGCCAAAACAGGCTAATGTAAGTTCAGGACCAGGCAAAACCTAAAGTGCCCTGTGTTAAGGTAAAACAAAATCTGCAATTTTTCGGTAGCAATGAGAACATCTTATTTCCTAAGGTGCAGGGCTATAAAAGCTGTGCTCACACTGGTACTGCTGATGCAGTCTTGTACATGCCAATTACATCAATGCTTATGTCAGTAAAACTCTTCTTACCTGTTCTTTTTCCAGCTACAGCCAAATAAATTGCAAAGTGTTCCATATTATTCCCCCAAACACCTGAGGTTTTCTTTCCAGCTGTTCACATGTGATGGAGTCACACTTCCATTTCAAGGAACAGTGACTTGTGGTTTTAAGCCTTCATCCTATTCTGGATACTAACATCAAGGAATCACTTGAGCTATTCAGCACTGAAATTAAAATTAATTTCCTACTGACAATAGTAGGATTAAAATAGCGATTATCAGTTTAGGTACTAGTGTATAGCACACAGGTATGGGCTTAAATATATATATATATTTATTTTTTTACGTAGATATATATATATATATATATACGCACATGTAAGCTCAACACTTGGAATATGGTACTGACAATATATCACATTTCTGAGAAACATCAGCATTTATAAACAGAAAGGAATGAACATCTAAAACCATAAATCTTAGACTGAAGCAGATTGAATCTTGTTTTTCCATAGACAGACTGAATCTTGGGTAATCTTTACTGCTTTACAAGTGCCCATACTTGGAAAACAGTCATATTACCGCCTACAAGCTAAAACAGCTTGCAGTAAATCAGAAGAAAGGGGTATTGGTTAGTGACTATGAGAAGGGAGAAGAGGCAGATAAGTCTGGGGAAGAATTCCCCTCATATTACCTGTGTGTACCCAACACCAGTGTGGTGGCTAAGTTGGAAGGGTTTTTAATAGGAGAAAGAATCTAATTTCTGGTTTAAAACAGAAAAATTATGGATTTGTTATACAACTGAAGAAACAACATTTTCTCACAAGACAATTCAATAGATAATGTGCAGATAGAGCTAATAAACTGCTGGTGTAACCTCAATTTTGTTTTTAAACTCGTCTTCATCCAGCAGGCAAGAAACGTCATAAAATTGTAAATGACTTACAGCTTCTTTAAGAAGAGATCATTAAAAGCAAAGTTGTCAAGACTTACGTAGAAAAATCTTAAATCTTACAGAGTAATGAAAAATAAACGTGTGTGTATTTATGAGTTTATCCACGTTCCGTTTATAATGATTTCTCAGATTTTTTTGGTGTCCATATAGTCTTCTGTTTCTGCATTAGGTCGAAAATGTCAGGGTGTAAGAGGCTTAAATGCCATTGACTTGATTGCAGTAAGGGTTAGGTTTTTAAATGCCTTTGAAGGTCTGGTCTTTACATTCACTTTCTTTGTTCAGGAATGATAGCTTTACAATTCTCACAAAACTGTACTGAGAGTAAATACAGTAAAGATTATTAAGTGATCAAACTCTTTGGTAATTGAGACTATGTAGGTGCCTTAGATGAATAAACACTCAGTTTTGCAGGACAAATTTGGCAATTTTCGGCTTACATCAGTTTGCCCATAACTAAAGGTGAGAAGGAAACAGGAAAGCAGAAAAACTGAAGGACTTTAGGATCAAAGATAAAGCTTCTACCTTGACAGGAAGAAGGCTTTTACCTCTCTAGAAGGAAGCAGCCCAAGCTGATGATAGTCAAAATGCACTAGAAGTGTATGTAATATTTAAGGGACTGAAGTGGAACATAATATGAGTGCAATAAGTCCAACTTTTAGAAATGTTTGAGATTTAATTAATTGCATTCTTTGTTGCAAAAGCATGGATTTCTCTGGATAAAGTCAGCAAACATTTGGTCACTTCAAGTCGTATTTAAGTTCCAGTCATTTAAGGTCATAAAAATCAGGCTAACAGAAATTTTGCCAGCAAGAGTAACCAAAAATTGAAAGAAGCAATAGTAAAATTAAGAAATATTTTTTTAAAAAATCAGGAGTGACTTGCTGGCTCTACTGACACAAAATTCTTGACAGTTTCAAGAAGACTGAAGCTGATTGTTTCTGTTCACTGCTTTCTGTATGAGTATCAGAGAAGTTTAGATTTGGCTCAAGAAAATACTTAAGATACATGGAGTCTTTCCATCAGTGGAAGAACTGATGATTTACCCCTCTCTATGTGAAGCATCAGAGATTTTAGTGGCACCTTAGGTGGTCACATTTCTTTTCTTACTGTAAATAATTTTCTTGAGCATTAACTGCTATGGGGAATGCCTGATGAAAAGGATTTCTGAAACAGAAGTGAGTCTCTCTTGTCCAGATTAGTATCTCCTTGTTTTTGTTTTTGCTTTTTTTTTTTTTTTTTTTTTTTTTAACAAGGCATCTGTTTACAGGCATAAAAGCTCAGATTATACAGAAATGATTTCTTTTAATTCTGCTGCTCCTAGACTACTCCTCCAGTGTTTTTGATCTTGGCTATCAATCTTGGCAACTCCATGGAATTAATTCAGAATCAAAACCAAATACTCTGGTGAGCAAAGGCCAATTTTGCTTTCTTCATTGGCTTGCATAGAGCAATGTTCTACTGAATCCTGGACTGAGAACAACCACTTGAATCATATGTTCTGTATTTTTAGGATTAGCTCCTTCAATTGTCTAAAACATAAAAGCAGAGCTGTCCTAGAAGCTTCTAATCCCCAATTTGCTGCATATGATGTTCACATAGTTATTTAGCATTAACAATACAGTTAAGAGTTGCAGGATGGCTCCAGTTCCCTTACATGGAAAACAATAGAAAAGAGTCTGTCTGGAACAGATTTTAAAAATAAAGCACCATATTAAAGTCTCCATTACACAAGGGGAAGATTTCAGTAATTCCATTATAGACTCCACTTGCAAAAAACCCAAACTCTCTATATCCCAAAGAGATTCCACATATAATTGCAAAGAATTTAGCAATACCAGAAACATCAATTGTTTTAAGTCAGATTGCAGTCTTTCCTGACTTCTGTTGATGTTGTTTTCTGTTTGGTTTTTTTTTCCATTATTAAGAGGAAACATTTTTACAGGGATTTAATCACATACATTTTATTGGTTTCAATGCCCAGAGAAAACTCCTCACCAGGAGTATGGTTTAACAGTACAAGCACAGAAGTTAGTCACCTGTCTAGTATTTGATTTTCACAATGTATGTACACAGAGCTGTATGAACCAAGAGGAAAAAAATAAAATTGGGCCATTCAAATTTCCACAGTATTTCTAATTAAGCAACTCATTAAGGTTTTCAAAGAAATAGTGATAAAAGTGGCATTATGAAATACTTCAGATGCTATTCAGTCACAAGTAAAATTATTCTTTTATACATTTTCATATTCTGAGAAACATAAAATTACTAGCAAAAATATATTAAAAGGCCCTTCTCAAAGAAGAAAGCCACCTCTCAGATTAGTGATTTGAAAAGCAAGTATGCATGTTTCCTATTCAAGAAACTTCAAGAGTTTCAGACACATCACTCACTGTTAAATAACAGTCATCATACTGAAGTGGTAAAGTTTATCGCCTCACCCGAAGTCACAGGTTGAGTGTAGCTGCTTCTGCCATGCACTACAACAATGAATAAATATCATCCTTCTGGAAACAGAATGTCCTATTTGTCAAATTGCTAAAACATCCCTGCCATCATGGCATGGTATTTATTCACCCTGAATGAACCACAAGCATGCCTTATTCCCATTTTAATACTCATTATTCAGTCTTAATAACTCTGAAGTCACTCAGAAATGGTCAGTCCTTCTTGCTGCTGCAGCTGCTTCCTCATGCTAGTCCTCCTAGGCTATCCTTGTGGCTATCTCAACCCTCTGCCATCCAGTCTAGCCCTGCTTGAGAAGATCTCCTAGATCCTTAACAGGATCACAAGTAGGATCAAAAGATTTAAGAAGGGAGGCCAGCCCATCTTCATTAGCTCTCCTCTCTTTTGCCACAGCTTCTTAGTCTGTGTAGTTAATAAGGGTAACATTAAGAAGCTTTTAGAGAATCTATAGTGTTTTAGTGTAGCCAGTTACTATCATGATCAAAGAAATAACAGACCTTTTCATCAAAAAAGAGACATGACCTCCTAATCTACAGTTCTTTTAATAACACATTCATAATGAAATCAGTCTTAACGGGCATCTCTGTATTTTCTAGTTGACTTCTCCCATCGGAGCATATTTGCACAAATGGAGTTTGCTTGCCCACAGTGAGCTGAGAATTGCAGGCATTTCTGATTTGGTAGCACTCTGCACCCATTTCACATTGGTAAATGGCCAAGAAAGTCCATGAGAGATAAGAAAGCTCCTGACAATCAAATGCAAAGTCAAAGTTTCTGTAGTTATTTCTATCATGCACAGGTTCCATTACCTTATGTCTCACCTCGTTTGTTTTTGCCTAACTTTGGAGTGGGAAATTAGCATATGTTTCTGTCAAGAAGTCAGGAAAAATGTACTGAGCACTGAGCCTCTAACAGAGAGGAAGATGCAAGAAGCAGCTAGTGAATAGAAAACTGCTTAAGAAAAACAACTGCATTACTCAACCACAGGTGAAATGGGCACACTGGGATAGGGATAGTGAGGAGAATCACTGTAGCAGGGAACTGTGAAACAGAGGCAAAAAAAAATTGGGTCACTAAAAGAAAAAAAATAAATAAGACAGCAGCCATCCAATTCGGCATTGTGGCTATCCTATGACTTCTTAATGTGAAGTTACAGACAGTTGTAAAGCAAAAATAGAAAATAATAATCTCTTTTGTACACAGGAAAAATGCATGAGTTCTAACATGCTAAATTAGAATTGTGGGAACTCTGCTTTCCTGTTTGTCCTCCCTTGCTAAAATGGTTCCGTATTTAGAGTATCTGTGTTTCTTCTGAAGGAAATAAATCAAGATTTTAGCAATTAATATCATATTTTACAACAACATACATTCTGCCTAAAGCAAATCCAAAACACCCCGTCAAAGAATTTTCTTTTACTTATGTCTGTTACTGAACTGCCTAATTGCTACTGTCAGAAATAGTCAGTCTTTGATGAGAAGATATGCCTGTGCCTTTGAAAAAGACACCTTACCGCCTCCTTTTTTTTTATTCCTGGCTATGCATGTGGCAGTATAGCTTCTGCCTTCATTATCACACTACAATACTTGAGGGAGAGCTGCAATGCCACTAAAGCATCTGCAAGCCCAGATTTCTCTCCTGTGTTTGGAGAGTATTGCTGACACTTTGGCTTTGAGTAATTGCTGATCAGCACTGAAAGGATCTGTTGCCTGTGGTTCTGTCTTATTTATGGGAGTTTGTGGATAATTTTCCTCAGATGACATGAGGGTAGATACCTAATAAATTGTTGGCTGAGTGTGTGTGGAATAAAGTGAAACAGGGTATCTCCCCTAGAGTGAGGGAAACAGTTTTAAGGGAGACGCTGACCAGCTTTTTCTTTAATGTATCCAAAGATTTTTAACAGTTTTCTTATCAGATGTTTTTGAGTGGTGGCATCCCATACCTTTCTCAGACTGGAGTCTTGTTTAAAATAGCTCTATTTTTTGTACAATGAAAAGCCTAAAATGTCACTGATCACTTCTAAGAGTCTGTCTAGGAGACTTCCACATTCCAATGTCTAAACAGAGATAAAACAACAGGTATTCAGACCATGTAGCTTTTTCAGTGGGAGACAAAGCACTTTTAATTAGACATTTGATGGTCACCTAAGAGTGTTTCTATTATCTGGATAGGAAGGCTAAGCTCCTTTTCAGACATCAAATTTTGATACATAGTGTAGAACTGAATTTCTTTGTGACGACACACCTGTTTTGAAGAGCCTGCTAGTTCTCTGTTCTAACATACCTAAATAAATAAATAAATAAAAAGCGTTAGGGAAAACCACAACCTTATAATTTGCTAGCAGCTTATTGCATGTCTGAGAAAAACAATAACTTGCACAACACGATTAGAACACTACAGACTTAAATCAAGTACTGCAACAAAAAATAAGATTTTCCTACAGCATTTTCATGGCTTCAGGGTGATTTTGGGTACTGCTGGAAACTCTGGCTGTAGTTCCATGCACATCTGCTACTCTCTGCCGTTAAGGTATTCATCAGGAATAAAAAATATGCATATCAGGTATGTATAGCAGTAGGAGCACTACTGATTTGTTCTTCTACTAAACATAGTTGATTGCTTGGCTGTTTTAGTCTTCTATCAAGGAAAAACTTAAATATAATTTACAGTATTAGTCTGTACTATCTGCTAGTCACATACCTGTCCCTGGTTTAGATTAGAACACAGCATTACCAGGGTTCTTCCTGCTGCAGGGGTCATTGAAATGCTGTGGAGGCCTGTCCCCACATCACCTACAAAAGGCAGAAGAAGCTGGAAGCAGGACCAGCTCCTGCTCCGTGTCAGTGCCACCCAGAGGTAGCTCACAAAGAGGACAGGATCAGCTTGGGCTGTGTCTGTCCTTGCTCTCCCACATCACCCTTTGCACAGGTGACCTGTGATACATCCAGGGAATGTCAGATCCTTTTCCAGGTGATCCAGCTGCAGTGTCCACATACCCTCTGGCTCACACCAATGTCCAGCACTGTGCAGCAAAGCTGCTCACGGTGCTTAGAGCACAGGCAGGACGAATGGACTTCCATCAGAAAGGAAGAGTGATTACAATACTGGTGATTACAATACTGCTGTAAGCCTCAAGAGTCTGGGTCCAGGTTCCAGCCCTTCTTCAGATATTCTTGAATGACCACAGAAATGTCACTTAATGCAGCCATACAATGAAAACAATATTTCCTTTTCTGTGCTATTCCTCTGTCCTGTGGGTTGAGACTTTTTGCACAGTGGATGAAAGATACATTCCCAGGGTGGCTAACTACAGACAGAGTGGGCATCTCTGGAACAAGATGACCCAGGGCTTCTTTCAAATGCCAGGTGAAAAAAAAAAATCAAAATCTCTGGAAACAGACAAACACCATCATCCAGGTATTGAATAAATTAGTACATCATCTTTTGCCATGGCCATTCATGAACTTAAGAAGGAGGTACACTCCTCACTTCTCCTCTTTTGTCAGTGTGTGCTTTTGTGAGGCCTGATGTTCCCACTAGGTCCACTGGGATTAAATCAGTTGTATTGTACAAAACTACCATGTTAATAGTTCCTAGTGCAGGATGGAGGTAGTAGTTACCTTAATATTTCTGCTGCATTTAGTTATTTTTATAGTTCTGCACCTTTTTTCCTGCTGAGGGAACTGAATAAAAAAAAAATGACTTTGAAAGACATTATAATCAACGACTGCTGGCTGCAATTACATTGTGTACTTGATGTCTTCATAAAGCACCTCTAGTTTAAACCCACAAATCTTTCAGTTTGAATTCTCTCTTGGCTCTGTTCTGTTTTGTTATTTCAATGGTGTATTTACAGCAGTGAGTGCTAGAGTATATGGGTTTATATAACAAAGATACAAAAAAAAAGTTATCAGAAGATTAAAATTTCATCAGCTATCTGTACACTGGAAAAGTGACATTTTGTTCCATCTTTGACTGCTATTTATAAAGGCAAGCCTTGTGGACAATAGAGGAAAAAAACATTTGAGTTTTAGTGCTGTAAAAGCTTATTCACGTTTGAGAAAATTATTAGATGAAGACTTTCAGATTTAAATGGTCATAAGAGAGACATAATTGTAAAGTAAGCTCAAACTTAACAACGGCGTTTTAAGTCCAAGTCAATTATGGGCAAGTCTGCAATGTTACAGTTTCTGAGCACATGAAACTTAGCTATTACTGAAAATAGCCAGCAAGAAACTCTTTGCTATATATGAAAATGCATTAATATGATTTATTAAAATATATTAATATGACACTGAAAATAAGTGAATATGATAAATTTGGAAGCTTCTATTTTTTGAAGTTATCTGGAATACTTTTTTTTCTTTGTGCAACTAATGTCACTTTAACCTTTTCCCCTCCATGGTAAGAAAGTAATTTTTTTGCAGATTTTTCTTAAAGACTTAATCATTTACTTGCAGTCTTGTCTCCAGGCTAGCAGAATCACATTCCTTACATTAGATAGGACAACCCCAAGGACACCCTAGGGTCCTGGCTTCTCTGACTCATTTAAATTCTCCTGGGGATTTGGACATTGCTCCTTTTCTTGGCTTTGCAGTACAGTAAAATCCAAGCAACAGATCACCAGATCCTTGCCTAGAATGCCTCATTCCATACTCCAGATTCTCACGTCTCCAGATTCTGCACTGTAAGTGCAGAAGTCACTATTTAGCCATTTTGGTCCTCTCCCATTGATGCTTTCTTCACCTTTGGTTCCTCAGGCTTTGACAATGAGTTGTTGATGTTTTCCCCTGTCACAGACCTGAGATTTAGCATTTGCACATGATGTTTGAGCCAGGGGAGAGTCCTTCCAGCAAGACTACATGAGTACAGTGAGTTGCTGCAGGGTCTCTCTGGGGAACTAGGATGTGACTCTCCTGCACAGGGAAGCTGTGAATCCAGAGCCTGCAGTCCAAGTACTGTCCCTGCCAGTTAGCTCTGTAGAATTGCCTGGGATTTAAGCAGGCTCAGTTTTCCTGACAGACTTTATTGGTGCTGGTTGGGTAAGCATCTAGAAAATGATGTCAGAATGTTTCTAATCTGTTCCCACATCATCTACAAAATTAAATATAAATTAGAGCTTCCAGAGTAGAACCCTCCTTTTCTTCCAAACATACTGCTGGTAAACACTTCATATGATGATGAAGCCAGGGAGCAGTTTGCATCTTTCTAGCAACAACTAAATTAGACCTGATTTGGGGGCAGTAAAGGTACATATACTTGTGCATTCACAGTGTAATCTGCTAGAATGTCTTTGTGCATCTTTCTCTAGAAACTTAAGCAAACTCCATGAGGATAGAGTCAATCTATTGTGTCACAAATAAATAAATAAATAAGCAAACAAACATGCCTCAAGACCTAAAGCATTTCTCATACTCAGTTTCCTATATGCTATGCCAAAAGGAATGCTAACTTTCACCTCTTCATTCAGTTTCTGTGAGTGAATAGCAGTACATTATCAGTTCTTCAAAACACAGTTACCTTCATTCCAGTGTACTAATGGACCTTAATCCAAATCTGCAAAGATTTGTATGAATCACTTGAACAATGAAACTGTATCCTGATGACCAGGGAATAAAGGATCTATTAAACTGGCACTTCTGTTTGAATAAAGGTTGTGTCAGAAACTTTAGAGACAAGGACAGGTTCTAGCCTATTTAGAAGCTGTTTAAAATCTAATTATCAGCAGCCTTAATATCCAGGATGTAGAAATTCATACAGAAACATAATGGAATGCATGTGTTCAGAGAAGAAATTATCCTAAAGTCCAGACTCTAGTACACTTTAGAAAGCATATTCCTTTGAGAGTCTGCTGATGGAGTGAGTATTGTGGGGCTGAACAGAAAGGAATGAGGAAAAGCTATTTTCCCTTTCCTTGCTGATGCCTCTCATGGGAAGGGTCTTTGCTAGTCTGGTTTATCTAACCACCAGCTGGGAAGTCCATTACAACCCACAGTGTTGAGCAGGAGCAGAGGTGGAACTTCTTTGGGATTCCTCATGTGAGGAATCTGTACCTGATGCCTGTTACTATGCCAGAAAGGCATCTCCAGGGCAGGGCTCCCTGATTCATAGTAGTAACTCCAATGGATACATTTCCTTTTTGATTTATAGTTGAAATACTTGGATATTGCTCTGGAAGGATGTAAATTTGCACTGAGTTCTCACATTAAGACATTACATTAATGAAGTATTGGAGAGGGTGAATAGAAAGGCTGACTATGACTACTTATCACCTGGGGAAATAATTTTGAAATTGATATTTATAGTGATTAAGCAATTGTCTGAGGTTTATATCTTTCAAAGAGGCATGAACATAAACTTCAGATCTGCAACTTGTCCCACTGAAGAAGGTTCTGTGGCTGCAGGTGACATTGCTTTTACCTTAACAAGGACCATAGCTAAAGTTAGACTGGGATTTTTTTAAGCTTGGATGTGCACGTTTTTTCATTTCTTGTAAAAAGCCCAGATTTGCTATATATTTGAGCTGGCAGAGCTAAGCCAGTTGTCTGAGGCTGTTGTGCACTAAAATTGTTTTTCACTCCTGACAGTTGATTACACAGCAAGTTCCCCAGCCATCTGACCAGCTGATGGTTGAGAGAAGTGCCGTGTTTGAAGTGCCTCTTTTTACCTGTCTCTGTGCAATGTGAAGAAAACAAATTTTAGCCCCCTTCCCCAGGTCCCATCAGTTATATTTACACATCTACACTTAAAGAAAATAAAATGTCCCTGGCGAATGACTTGTTTTCAGAATAAAGAGAGATTGCACTAGAAAAAACTATTGCAGAGACCTCTCTGGAGCATGAGATACTGGGACTGGAGCACAAAATGGTGTTTAAGAGCCACAAGAGCTCACTCTACTAAAGGCTCAGCTCAGAGTGTAGTGCTCTGTCCTTTTTATTCACTCTACTGAATTTATCACTGCGACCCATGAAGGAGCAATCAGCACGGACAGGGCAGAGACGCCCTGGATGTAGCTGGTACTTACCCCAGTTGCACGCTTAAGGCAGGGTCTGTAAAGGTGTGTCTCCTCTCTTGCCACTCACAGGGAAGCTGCTGGGGCTTAGCTGCTCTGCTGCATCACGAAGGCTATGCAGTCAAGAAGGACATTAAGGGATCATGCCCTTATTTCAGCATTTTGGACACATCTCTGCGGGCAAGAGTAAAGGGCTGTATTTCACAGCTATGATATCATTCTTGTAAGCTATAATTCAACATGAGCCACTATAAAACCTTTCCCATGACATCAGAGCTGTGAAATATAGCTGACTTCAAGTGCAGAAAATTCCCCCACAGGAATAATTGTTTCCTGGCAATTGGTGTTTGAAGGACTGATCCTTTAAAAGGCTGGCACAAATCCCATCTAGGTAATGCTGCTCCAGACAGCACTTCTCAGGAAATGTTATGTGCAGGAGCAGAGGTATGGAGCCCCACCTCAGGATCTGGCCATAGAAGTGGTGAGATGAGCACTAGAGGAGCCTGAAAGGTGATAATTTTTACTCCCTTCTGCCTCAAAAATCCATGCAGACCTCACTGATAGCTAGGTAGTAGGTTTGCTCATGTGCTGCACTCCCTACCTCAGACCCTGCCTCCCCAGTAAGGGAATACACATGTGCACAGCCAGAACCACTGTCTAATCCATCTTTCCACATCTGCCCTTCAAACACAGGTCATCCTGATGGTACATCCATCCTGATACATGGCAGCTCATCAGGTCTGCCCCTGCTTGGGACAGTACTTAACTCACCTAGGCAGGTCCCAGCCTCTCCCCATAGCAACCTGCCAAGAAAATGGAAGTCAAAAATGTTGTGTGAGACACAATTTCCTTTTCCATATTGCAAGAAGGAAGATGTTCACTTGAATACAGTCCAGTGAGAGCCAGGTAATAATTGATGTTGGCAGAGCCATAAAGGACTAGACCTTACACGGGTCAGAAGGGTACAGAAGGAGGAGAAAAGAGACTATAGACATGGAGAGGGTTAAAACCATCTCAGCTCTCCTTATCCTGGTGTCTGAATCTGCTGAATCTACTGCCTGTGTCCTGCTCTAGCAACCTGCACACTAGCTTGCCACTGCTCCATCAGCTGCACTGAAAGCAATTGTTGAACACATTGAAAAGCTTAGTCATGCCAGCTTTTCCTGTTCCTCCTCTGGGAAAATCTTGTTGTCAAGGCAGCTCTGTTCTTGCTGTTCCTTCTGTGTGTATGGTTGCATGTCTGTGTGAATACATCCCAGGGTCTGTGTCTCCCTCACAAACTCTCAAAGCTGTGTGTTGACACAGCTCCCATGACCTGCAGGACAGAGTTGTCTTTCCCTGGCTAATAAAAAAGCTATCTACAACCCTTTCCTCTTCTCCAGATGAAAGTACACTGTGTCAGAATTAATTGTACTATTTACATTCTTCCTCTTAATGCTAAAAATCTTATTCCATCTAACACAGAAGTTATCTCTTAACAGTGTTTTACCTTTTGAAACAGTAAAATAATGTTTTTGAACAGCCCTGTTCCCTTACCTAACATTCATAAAAAATCTAAGTGGTATTTTTTAATAGAAAATTATTTGCTTACAGGAACTCAAAGAGACTTGAGGTTACTTCATACAATTTATTACCAAGAACAACGGCAGCCAGAAGAGTAGCTAACCTGAGGCATTGCAGGTGCTGTGTAGCACAGCTTCAGCATAGCTCAAAGGCTAAATTCTGTCTAATGTACATCTTTCTATAGACAAACACATATTATAGGAGAAAAAATGATCTTTGAGGTAGAATATGATCCAAGTAGTGTTTCATGAAACACAATGAAACAAACAAAACATTTTCTCTTCATTTTCGTAGAGTGAGATTGTCATTCCACAATCTTTATTTACAAATACTGAGAGATGCTGTATTGAATTTTGAGCTGGTTCAGAATGATTTATTGGGTTTTGATCAAAATACTGAAAAAAAACCTCCAAACTTTTTTTTAAAAGAACATCAGTGAGAAAGCAAATTAAAATTAATCAAATTATCCTTCTCTGTGGATATAGATTTGTTTGAACTAAAAATTCAAATGAAGTGTTTACAATAAAAATACATGTTGTGAAATGTTTTTGTCAACTAATTCTGATTTCTTCACATTATAAAGTGTTCCAAAGTGTTCATTAGGCATTTTGTATGATTGGTTACCTGGGACACAGAGTGTATTTTCTTCCTTTTGAATAGAAGCTTTCAGCTTTTTTAAAAACAGAAGAGCTGTCCAGAGTACTCTGTGGTACTGTATCTGCAGCTTTCTGGATGTTCAAATTTATGTGGTATTCAGTGATAGAGATTATTTTTGTAATTATTTTGTAGGTGCACCAATATTGAGTATTAATAATAGTAGAAAGCAGTAGCTAGTAAAATCTCATAGGTAGCAATGAACTAGCTGCAGCTTGTTTCTATTTTTAGAAGTTATTAGTGAAAGAATTTACATATATAACTATGTATTTAAAGATTAAAAACTCTCGTAGTAGATAATGAGAAAACCAAAGTGTCCACTTCATTTTCTGTGCAATAACAAGCAGGTCTATTATGTGTGAGATATTGACAGATACACACATTTATTTCACTAACCTGTTAAGCCAGGCCTTTCTAAATGGAGTCAAAGGCAAAACTCCTTAAAGGTGAGGGAAAAATCCTGGAGTTAAGTCCAGTCTCTTCAGTCTATAGCAATAGCAACAGAATGCCTCCTGGGAAGACAGTGTAAAGTTTTGCTAGCACTTCTTTAATGTAATATGGTAATCTCACCAAGATCCCCAATCAGAAAGTAATCAGTTACATCCCAAAGTTCAGGCAGTAAAAAGAGAAATATCTGGCTTGCCTTTCTCAATGAAGGGAAGCAAATGGGGTTAAAGGGGACCCTTGCACACCCTAAATCCAACCACTGTGACTCCTTCCTCAAGCTCGATACAGATTCACTCAGATCATTTGAAGGACCATTTGCAACATTTTGAATCAGAAATAGCCCAGGTTTTCAGCAGTCATTATTACTTGTCTTCTTTGTGGATTTACTTGCTGAAGTGATGACAGTTAAGTACCTTTGGAAATACTAAAACAATTGTTATTTTTCGTTTCAGAGATCCTTTGAGACTGCAAAGACTATTTAAAGAAGCAAGACGGCATGAGATTGGATTTAGTGCAGTCCAGTAAGTTAATTTGAGGACAAGACAAAAAATCATTATTTAGACCTTCTTGTGTTGCCGTGATGAGAACTTACCATTGCTTCTGGTTGCTGTTTTGGGCTGGTCAGCCCCACCAAAGTTTCTTAACTCCGTTATCCAAAAGGACTAGTGGCTTTCCAGAAAAGGAAAAGGTTTTGGTGTTGTCTGGAAACAGCAGGCAAGACCTCCATCGTTCCAAAAGGAGCTGGATGTGGAATCAGTTCTTTTTATTGGAGGAATACACAGGAACTGACTACCAGTATGTTGGCAAGGTAAGTTTATTTCGTATGCATCTGTGTTTTGACCTTAGAAGCAGTGGAAAGCTAGCAGTAGCAAGTGGGGAAGAACAATGCCTGCTGCAACTTTTAGTTCATGTTCCTGTGTCCCAGCTTCTGCTGAGGAGTAATTCAGCGGAAAGGTTAGTGTGCTTCAGCTTCAGATTGTAATCAACAAGTCTTCATTTAACCAGGAAGTCCCATGGCAAATCTGTTAAAGATTTTGCATTTTATTTTGTGTCTGAAAATAATGCAGCTTAATTGTAGGCCAGATTTTTAGCTTTAAACTGGGATATGTATTTTCCCTCACTAATTTTGCTGCAGTCAAACTATATGAAGCAGGAGATGTTTAGATCTAAGTTAGGACTCACAGTACCTACATTTTTGGTGAGGATACTCTCTACCCAGCAAAAGGGAATTGTTTCCCTTTTTATTACCCACTGCACACAACACAGCTGTGGTGATTTTCTGATGAGATTTCATGGTGCCACAGAGTGCTCTGTGACATGACCATCACACCACCAGCCATGCTATACAAGGCATGGTTGAAGCACACTGTGCATATATATTAGGGAGCAAAAGACAGCTGAAAATTTCTAATCTCAAAGCGTACTGTCAGTTGGGAAAGGGTCAAATTTTTTTTTTTAAATGAAAAGTCACAGTTTAACTCTGAGAACATCCACTTCCCTGAGCAGTAGACCCCCATGTAGGCAACAAGCTCTATGTGAGCTGTAGAGTTAATGCACCTGTAATAAGAGCCTAAAGAGAGTTGATACTGCCTGACATGCCACAGTCTATAGGAATGTGTCTTGCAGAATGCAGAAATTATGCTACTGATGATGACATTCAAAGCAGAAACAATGCAGCAGCTTGGTTTTACAAACTAAAATGGGGTTCTATCTGATCTAGTTTGATCTCTCAAGCCTCTTAGCAAAGGCTGCAGATCACAGTGGTTTGACATTTTATCTCCCTCTGCAAGCTTCTGAGCATCCCCATGAGAGATGGTGGCTGCTTTTCTTGCCTGCCAGTCAGCTGTCAGTCAAAGTTGGATGTGACACTCCTTTCCTGCTAAATGGCTGCAAGGCATGATTCAAATGGAGGGCTACTCAGCTGGTGTAATACTCACAGAACTCCAGACAGGATAATCAGCATTCATGAAAGGTACCATTGAGCCCAATCTACTGGTAAAGGCCAAAGGCAGAGAGTCCTCAGAGAGGAGAAGTAGAGAAGAAGGATAAGAGGGTAAGAGAAGATACCAAAACAGAAGAGAGTAAGAGGAACGAATTAGAAAGACAGACATGGAAGGAATGGAAGCTTTACAAAGAGGAATCAAGAGGGAAAGGAGGGGGAAATGACATTAAATGGTGGCAGAGGATGAGTTGGGAGAAAGTTTACGAAAAGAGGGCAAAAACAGAAGATGAGACTGTGAAGGAAAAATACAGGTATGAAACATGGAGTCAAGGATAAAAAAAAATGCAACAAATTGAAAGACAGCAATCTTCACACGCTCTCCTGTTTCACAGTCTGCTGAGGGTAGTCATGGTAATGGGGATCTTTTTGTTTAAAGATAAAGCATATGGTCCTGGGGTGATCCTACAGCTTCTCTTTGTCACTGTGAATTTTGGCATTGAACCTGATCAGCCCCCCATTCTTTCTATTGCAGAAAAAGCTATTGACTTCAGAGGGACTAATGGGGAAGTGAATATTCTTGCATGATGAGTTTGCTGAGAGACAGTTAAAAGATGGTCTAGTTGGACCAGAGAGCCAAGACAGTTTCAACAGAAGTCAGAGAGAGAAAAAAAATGTATATTATTTTTACAAGTTGTTCTTCCACCTATTTGCACTTTATTTGCACTTTCTGTTGTAAAGCATAGAAACAACGAATAATGTATAAATGTCATTGATTCTGTGTTCCTAAGCCATTCAAAAGTGGCCTTTCACACATCTTTCAAATGCCAGAGCTGCTCACACTCTTGTAACTGAACAATTAGCCAAGAGGCATGGAAGAGCAGCCTTTTATTATTAAAGTTGAGGATTGGCGTGAAAGGAAAGGATAGAAACATCTAAATGTCTTCAAATTGAGGTAACCAGGCAATTTAACTGAGCAATTAAACTTGATTGATGTGGGCAAGTGAGGATCATGAACATTTTTATGAAGCGTGGTTTTTTTTTTCTCAGAGGACAAAATGTTAACCTTACATATGGACTTAAAAATAGTAGGAATATAAAGAAGAAATGTGAACAGCAAAATATTTTAAAACAATAACACTATATGTTTATAAAAGGGAATTGTGTGTGTGCCTTACTATATAAAGAGGTAGACATGAATCTCTGGGGGTTTTGTGTTTAGGGGTTAAAGCTAGTGGGCCTTAACATCGAAACCATGAAAAAAAAAGATTCTATGTAAGCTAAAAAAAACCAAAAGTTTTACTCACACTGGTTTCACTTTTGCCTCATCATTTTTTAACATTTGTTTGATCCAAAAATCTACATCAAAATTTAAGATTTAAGAAGTCTGTTGTGAAAGATTCTAAAAAACAGTATTATTTGTATAAGCTGCCCAAATTACAGTTGTAAAATCCTGTAACTCTTTAAACTACAAAAAACACATCAAAATAGTTTAGAGAGTAGGGAAAGAACAGTGAAAGAGTATACTTTCAAATTTGGGATAATAAAAAAGGAAGGTAGTTTCTCTGAAGACAGAGCTCAAGGCAGTTCTGAAGACAATGCTGTAGCATCCTCTGAGTCACAGACCAGAGCACTGTTGTTGTCTATACCCTGTATACTCTTTATTCATTGAATCCAGAGCTTTCCATCCTTTAGGAGTTAATTATCCAAGCACATATGAAACCTTTTTTGTTTTTTTGGTAGCCATGGGTTCTCTCAGCTATTAAAAAGTGCTCCCCAGTTTTGTATGCACACTTCATTGTCAGCCCAATCCTGCAGCTGTATCTCACTGGACAAGGATGTGCAGCTGCCAACGAGGCACTTGCAGTGTTGTAAATACAAACTGATGTTTGCTGTGGCGCTGGCACCAGATCAATTACTTTATTACTCATCCTTGTATTCCTGAATTTCATTCCTGTATATTTGTGAAATAAAGTCGTTTTAAAAAGAGTTGAAATTCACACCTCCAGTCACTCTAGTCTCAGACCTAATAATAGAGAACTTGAAGAAAAGTTCTAGAATGGAATTATTCATTGCACTGCTGAATAACTTGTGAACTACAGCTATGCATTGAAGTGTGACTGATGGGCACAGTGACATTTTAACCTGAAGATATCTTTTCTTCTGGTTCAGAAATTATAGCATTTGGCAGGGACTCAATCCAAAAATAAAATAAAATAATTACATGAGCATCAAAGTAGAAAAGTGTCTAGAACTTCTACCTAGCCAAAATTTGCAACATCTGAATTGGGTTTTAAAACAGATCTAGTTGTACTTGTGGCTGCTTAGTACAATTTGAAAGCGCTGAGGTGAATGCAGCTTTAAATCACAGGTAAACAATGAAGTGGTAGTGCAACTGTATATAAAAATACGCACTGTGTTTCCTAGAGATCTTCAGATATTCCAGGGGGAAAAAAAAAATAAAAAAAAATAAAAAAGGAAACATCTGACCCATTCCAAGATTGTACTCACAGGTATAGTTACTATTTGTATACACTTGACAGCTTTGACATGGCAGTCCCACTGCCTACATAAAATCCATGTACTGGCATTCATCACTGAGTTTAGAGCACAAACCTAGAATGATTGTTACATAAGGAGATAGGATTCCTCTTTCTTTAGGACTAAAGAAAGATCTGAACAAGTCTTAAATGTAATTCATTAACCCAGGAACAGCTTCTGGCAGTCTGCAATGGAAAGGATCAACTTGCTTTCCTGGTAACAACAGGCACAACTGTGGAATGGTTTTGTAATGCTCTGGCTGGCTGGCACTAACAGGAAACTTCCAGACATACTTTTCATTTTTGCTGTGTCTTATTGATGTTCATATAGTTCAAGCAGTATGCTCGCCTGGAAGCTATCTGATGTTACTACCTGTACAACCCATCATAAACAATCAACCTCTGCTGACAACTCCATTTTTCAAGGAAGATAAAGTCAAACTCCTGCTGGTATGTGGCTTGGCAAAGCAAAAAGGAAACTATATTACTGTAGGCAAACCCAGAATCTTTTTGTTTGGTGTTGAAAGAACCTCTCGGAAAGATGAATTCCCCTTTGTCAAGGAATGATTTAAGGTACTGTTGACCCTGCTTTTGAGGAGGGGATGAACTAAATTTTATCACAGTATAGTTTCAGCAGTGTTTTTCTTTCTTTTGCCTGATTTTACTTCTGGCTACAACTAATCTTAAGGCAAGCACAGCAGTGTATTTCAGCAGAAGCAAATTAAACAAAAGGCAGAATTTCTCCAAGCCATTGCAAGTAGAGGGACTAAGCAACAAACCAAGGCAAAATTATCTGGCTGTGAGCACACACAAGGGGCTACTTAAACAAAGAAAACTATTGTCATGTAATACAGTCCATGCCTTTTCAGCATTTTATGAAGTAATGGGTAACATTACTCCAATGGTTAAAAGGTATCATATCTTAATTGGATGGCATGATAACTAGCAAGAGAAATCTTCACTTTCTCACAGATTTTAGTGTGCTAGTGTTCCATACTTACCTTGAAAAGTTTTGTTCCCCAACAGAACAAGATGTGAAAAGTCACACTAAAATGACTCCCCCATCTGCACTTTTAACATCCTTTATGCAGCTTTTTTGGCAGACACATGCTCAGTATTTTTTTGCTTGCCTTGTAACTTGCACTACAATACATGCTTGATGTGTTCAGTTTCCTGTTCCAAGCACAGTAACTATTTGCTATTTTTGCGATGCCTAAAGTTAAAAGTTGTCCTTGTAACTTCTGTTTATTCAGAGAGTATCTCAAAGCAATTTCCCATTCATTTTTGATTATTAGAAGAGCTTCTCTCAGGGTCTAGATTTGCATTCTGCATCCAGAAGAACTGTAAGCGTTAAGATCAGCTTTTGCATGTGACAAAACTGAAGTGCTGGGAGGTTAAGTGGCCTTCCACACAGCTAAAAGTCAGAAATTTCAAAACAGAGATTGGAAAACAGAAAAACACCAGAGTTCTTAGCCCCTCCCTACCACTTCTCCCCCCTCAGTTTCTATGATTAGGTCACCTGTCTCTCTCTTCTATAGGCTGACTATTTGTCATTCTCTTAAAAAGTAGAACAAATGCTGTGGCGCATCTGCGCTTCCATTATTCCTCATCCATCAGTCATATTTTATGTTCCACTACTTGACTTTCCCAAGTGCCCTTCATTTCTATATTGAATTGCACACACATACACACACTTGTCTTGTATTTCTCTCTGAAAGATTTACTGGCTCTGATAGAAGTTCCCTGTGCTGTCGGTCTCTGCGGAATAGAGATAACTCTGTAATGAGGGACAGCTGAGAGGTTAGAGGCCCAGGACGACAATCCAGAAACAGCTTGCAGGTTTTGAACCATCATACAGGGGCTAAGAAAGGAGATAATGAGCAAGGGGTGGGATGGGCAAGGATATTATTCAGAAAATGAAAAGGCAGGAAATACAGCATGGTTAATGTTTACGATCATCATAACCGTGAATCTATTTGGCATCAACCTTGTATCCAAATATATTACACAAAAAAGAGCCTTACAACCATCTGTTTCAAACAAACCACATTTCCTGCATTATGGCACATGATGGTACTTACAGTGTAATGATACAGAGCCTCCTCCTCTTCTTCCCATTTCACCTACTGAAACAAGCAAATCGTGGGACCCTCAAGGCAATATTTATGTTAATTCTTATTTTTCATTTTTGTGTCCCAAACAAAACAATTTTGTTTTCCACATGCTAATTACCCACTCATACCAGTGCTTACATTTTGAATCACATCTTGTCACAGATTATCCTGTCCTACTCTTGTTAGCAGTCTGCACATAGGCCTGAATTGCATGTCCCTAGACTTCCAGCTGTTGAAAAACAGCTGAACATATTAATCTTCCTCTTTAGGGAGAGACTACATGTGAAGTTCATGCTTGATTATGGATTATTTAGATTGCTGTTATGTGGATTTTTTTTTTTTTTTGTAGCACAGTAGCATTCTCACTGTGAAGTTGCAACATCATGAATATAAATTTTGAAGGCTAGGGACAGCTAAAAAATAAAATCCCTCTTTCAGACCTAAGACAGCCTTTGCTACTCTACCACTTATTGTTTACAGTTGGCTTACTGAATATAGTAAACAATAAAGCTTATAGAAATCTCTTTATTAAATTAAACATATTGTCTGTGCCTCCCTTTTCTTTTGCTGCCATTTTCCTCGCTGGTGAACATCAGTTCACAGTGGGGCAGCAGCAGGTTGAGATCTGTGGCCAGTCAGTGTAACATTTCAAGACCCAAACTGAGAATGTGTTGTGATGTGAATGGCTGCTGTTGATCTGTATGTGCTAATGCAGACTGTGGCTTGCTTTCACCGTTAACGGGGTGAAAGAAACCTCAGCATGCACTTACAAGTACTTCAGGATGCAGTGAAGCTTGTAGTTGTCATGAAAGTCTGAGGTGGCAGATGAAGAAATGGAAAGAATTGCCCTCTGGTAGGAAAAGAGAAGGAAAAAAAAAATCAGTCCTTTCTATCCTATCTTCTAATTTGATTAAAAAAAACACACCAAAACAAAAAACAAAGGTTGTAAAGAAATAAAATACTGAGCAAGCTAGGAGTTAAAAATTAAAGGACAAGAGGGAAACATTTGCAAATGCTTATGTTAGAATTATAATTCCCACTGTTTTCTCGACAGAGTTGTTTATTTTGGAGTTGTATCATTTGATGCAGACTGCAGTCCTTCTATCCCCAACTTGCTTATGCCATGTGGTACAGGGCAGGGCTCCTGGAGAGCTCAGCCAAAATGGCCTCTCTTTATAGGAATATTGTCCCTCTGGCATTATTTCATACTTTGTTTCTTTATGAAACATCAAATGATGTTTCACATTAGATGTCTGCTGGAACAAAGGAGGTTTTAATGTGTTGCACAGACTCACTTAATGATCATTTAGTCATCTTTAGCATATTGGTCATCTCTGCCCATTCTATATCTTCATGTTGGAAGGGAACATCAAGTTCAGTCAAGTCATTTCTATAACTTTTGTGTTTAGCATCATGTTGTCATTAGTGGAAGGTCAGATTCTCCCCAAAAGACAGAACCAAACAACATATGTGCACCTTTGGCTCTTTAACATACTTCCTTGTACCTGACAGCCCTTGCAATCAAGCTGATTGGGGCACTGGCAAAGGAGTTAAAGGACATGTGAACTGACACGTCAGAGCATTTATTCATACTTCCTTTCCACTTCATGTAGTTTTACACATTTCAGGTCAGTTGCTTAAAGCACAGTTAATGCTGTTTACTACAGCTAAAATTACTCAGAGAATGGGGATAACATCATTCCCATCTCTTGGGAATAAAGCTGCCAAGGGTGTTACAGGCAAAGGGTTAATGCCTGTGGAAGAAAACTCTTGCATGTGTATTTATGGTATTTGTAAACTCAGGTAAGCTTGAGCCTCATGCTGCTTTCAGGTAGATCCTGTCAGCATCTACACCATTCACCTTATAAGTATCTGTTATTTTGCCTATAGAAATATTTTATGAATAATTTCTTTTAGAATTTTTAGATTGATAGTATCACAGCAATTATATGTGCTTCAGAGAGAATTCTTTCCTTTCATGAATACTAGATATTGTGTAATTAGGAGAGCATAGACACAAGTATTCCCACCAAAAGAATTCCAGGTTCTCCAGTCAAAATTAATATGCATTCCTAGATAGGCTATGCTGGATCTTGAACCTGAATTGGTGTGACTTTCTCTATTTTCAGAATTTAGGTACCTCACCCAAAGACTATGGCTTTTCAGACATTATAGAAAGAAACATTTCATCACTGTCACCATCCTTAGATGCATCCATTTTTTTTTAATGGAACTGAGTGTGTCCAATTTACTTAAAAGGCTCCTGATTTATTGGTATTTCTCTGCTGAGGATAATGCTTCACTCTACCAGAAGGTTCTGCCTGACTCAAGGCTCTTTGGGGCCAGTGGGAAAAGTGCCATTCCATATCCCTGAGCAGTTCTCCTTTATTTATGACAAATGGGTCCAGCATAACACACCCTCTGGTCAATTCATCAATCACCTGGGTGAAGAAGTTGTCTTAGGACATTCTGCAGAAACCTGGGTTGCTTACACACAGACATATTGCCCTCCCAGCAAACATAAGAATGATTAAAGTCCCCCAAGAGTACTATGACCTGCAATCACAGGGTTTCCTCCATCTGTCTAAAGAAGGCTGCATCTGCTTCATCTCTTTGAGCAGTCAGTCTGTGGCAGATACCTAATGTGATGTCTTGTGTTGGCTTGTCCTCTTATCCTCAAGATCTCAACTGATTTGTCACCTGTTCCCAAGCAAAGCTCCACCTACATGTGCTGATTATTTGCTAATCCACCTCCTTGCCTTCCTATCCTGGCCTCTGTAAGGGTCTACATTCTGCTGCTGCCTTCAGGTCATGTGAGCTGTCCCTTCTCAGCCTCAGTAGTGGCACTTTAAAGGAATACATATTTGAAAGAAGAATCTTCTCAATGCCAGACTTGCCTAACATAAACATAAAATAACATAAAATAGCATAAAATAACATAAAATGTTTCCCATAAATATTTTTCTAGTCAAGGAGTCCTGTTGAGAGATAGACATGTGGCCTTTCATAATGCATCTACTATCTCACAAACCCTTGATTATCTGGTTATATAACACGAACTTCTTTGTAGAAACAAAGTTGGAGAACATGACAGAATGGAAATATTTCTCCTTTTCCCAGCTTTTGACCTATAGACCTAATGGCAGGGGCATGAAAACAGATTGAAGACTCAATTAAACTTGTGGATATGAATTAGTATCCTTTTTGTTAAGTCTCCATTTAAATCTGAATGTGGGTTCTCATTCGTTTTGGCATTTGTATCCTCCCTTCTCCATCCCCCCTCTTCCTCCCTGACACACACACTTTTATACAGCATATAAAATTCATACACACATTTCAAGGTTTGATTGTCAGCATCAAGCATTCAGAATATCAAAGGGTCACCTTTGTCAGTAAGCAAAGGATGAGCATTTGCTTTCAAGCGCATCCATCAGGGACTAGTCAGAAGCTGTTACTTGCTGAAGAAGCCTGATGTTTTATTCAACTGTATCCCAGTAAAAACATTTCTGGATATTAGGCCAAGAGGATTTTTGTTTTTGTTTTTGTTTTGTTTTGTTTTGCTGTTCATCTTTCAGATAGGTTCTTCCCTTACACCCACAGGAGAATAGAGGTTTTCACAGAATTAGAAATGTATATGCTTGTATACCTTAATTAAGGTGCTGTATTTGCTTACAATTTAATTATGAAGCATTTTTGAAAGTTCGTGATTCCCAAGAAAATATTTTGTGAGTGATTAAATAGATAATTCTGACCACTGATAAAGAGTAATCAACTGTCTCTGGGCAAATTCCCAGAGAAATCAAAGATAAATAAAACTAGACATGTAATACAGACCTATTTCACTAACTATACACATCACATAATTTAAAGACTAAGGCACATACACTAAAATTATTATGGAAGTGCATGTTTGCTGAATGTACTCTTCAAAAAAAATATTTTCTCCTATTCTCAACAGAATACCTGCTGCCATCTTCTTCTATATGAATTCCCTTTTCTGATTGACTAATGCAGTACAGGACAGAAGTCCCATTATAGTCAGTGGAAGGATATCAGGACATTGGAATTCATTTCCTCTGACTTGGAAAAAGCTGTAAAGAAAGTTGGTGCTCTGGAATTGTAGGCACAGTTCTAATTGAAAAATAGGGTTTAGGCATGCATCCCTTTATGAACCCTTTGTATTCCCAATGAATGTCATTACAAGTCAGACACTTTATTTCCTTTAACCTCTCATATGAAAGCACATGTATTCTTTTTCAAGGAATTTTTAAGATACCTCAAAATGCTACTTTAGCTAATATAACCAACCTCGGAATACAGAAACCCCCCCTACCTACCCATTGAAACCTTTGGTGACAGTAACCTTCAGCTGGGGGATTATAACAAAAACATGAGGACAATTGGATTTTCTACCATTGCAGCTGCATTAAGGAAAGGCCATCCACCCCATCCTCTAAATACAGCCAGCTGTGGCAAAGCCCTGGTATTGCTATTCTGGATTCCAGTTAAATGATACTCAGTCTTTCCATAAACACAGGACAAATTACATCCAAGGTTCTCAAATCACGTTCTAATCATTACATACAGAACTGGACATTGTTAACATTTTACTGCAGGGAGAATATAGAAGCATCAAATAGTGATCTGTCTGTTATCAGACAGAAAGACTGTGACAAAGGCCATATTAAAACTTGACAGTGTATTTGCAGCTACAAGCCTGTCTTTCCCTTGCATATCTTGTGTTTTTGTCAGAAATACTCCTAAAGGTGCTGCACTCCTTGTTTGTATTTTTTTGTATACCAAGAAGATCATCATTGATGTCTCGAACTAAGTCTCCCATTTAGTCTCAAAGACTAAATGGCTTGAAGCCAGTGACTGACTATCCAGTTAATGAGGTGGCTTTGCAGTGCTAGCAGTGTCTGTCTCCTAAAATTACTCGTACAGCTCTTTCAAGCATTCAGAGGCTTGAATTTTCATTCCTGATCACTGGATTGTATACACTACATAAAATAATTTTAAAATCTATTTTAATATTGTGTTCAGTTATTTGAGAGAGTTTTCCTAGTACCTGAGCTAGACTGTGAGAAGTCTGGAGTTGGCTAAGCCATTTATACTTTCTAGTAAGTTAATGGCCATGTCTCAATTAAAGCAAATCCTCATGTCTACCAGGTCCTTTTGCTACCCCACAGTTTGAAAACACTGGCAAGAAGAAATAATTCTTTCTTTTACAAAGAAATCCAGATGTTTAAATAGATGGACCAAAAGCATAAAACAGAGATTTTAAACTGCCTTGGCCTTCTTTGAGAGAAGAACAAGATCTTTGTGCCTTTGTGAGAGTAATTGCAGAAGTCTGTTTAATGCACTGTTGTTACCATCACTACTGTTTGGTGACTTTCACTGTAGAGAGCTCTTTGATCTTTCAAAGGCATAATGAAACTCAACTGCCCTAAGTAAAACTGGGAAAATTCAGTATATAACAATGGAATTCTAATTTTTTTTAAAGAAAGAGGTCAGTTATTACTCAGAGTCAGAATTGTTTTGAGTTTCTTAGAGTCTGAAAGGAAGACTGCTTCTTACTAGTGTTATACAGTAGTTCAAAGAAAAGCAAGAATTTTGATAAAAGGACATGAAAATCAAGGGCCCATATGTATAGAGAACAGACTTGACACCATGGTCTCTTGTTTGGTACAAATTGAAGACCTATTTGTCTTTGTAAGGGCAAACTTTGTAAATTCCTGCTGTAATTTGGCTTAGAGATAATAGGAAGAAGAACAAATAAAATGCATTACCACAGAAGTGCTAAGCAGCGCTCAGCTCAAGACAACATGGAGATTTCTTTACCTAGCTTGCAGCTTTGCCAGATATTCATTAAGATCTGATAATCAGTTGCCCCTAGAGAGAAGGGCTGTCAGAATAAGGTACCTTGCTAGTTTGGTGTACTGCAGCACAGGACAAAAGCTCTTGTGCCACTGTCCCTGTTTAATCACAATGAAGAGCAGAAGCAGCTGGGGAACCCAAGAGGGAGAAGATTTGAGAGGTCCCAGGTAATGTTGAAAGGATTGACATATTCCAGTTGATTTTTTGCAAAGCTGATTAACTGTGGCTGCATGTTTGCACTTCGGGTTAGAAAACCCATTTGTGATTTTGAAGGGTGTGTAATAAAGGTGTGAGTCACTGGAGTATGGATGTTTATTCTTAGCTCCATACGTTTAAAACAGAACAAGAGGTTCCCAACTGCACTTTGGGCAGCCTATTCCTTAAACCAAGGATCACAACATCAGCCAAATTGTAGTCTCTGTCTCTCTCAGGCTATGTAGCCCCCATATGGCCCTCACAGAAAGAGACTTCCAGCCTGCCTGAAGGGTGTGAGCCTGATTTCCAAAGTGAGAGAACACATTACATCTTGTCTCTGATCTAAGGACAAATTGTTATTCAATTGCCCTTTATATATATATATTTATTTTTTTTTCTTTCACTCCAGCACCCTCTATTCTTCTTATAGTCACTCTTCAGTTTTTTATTTGTTTTGAAATCAAATGCCACTATCTTTTATATTCAGTTTGCCTTTTGAGTACCTGGTTGCTTCTGAATCTTGAAAAATACTTAGTGCTTTTTGATCTGTTTGTTTCCTCAATTTGCTCAGCTCTACACAACTGGTCTTAGCCTCTCTCAGTGTCATTCATTTAGAGGGAACAGATTGTCACTGCTACTTTTGCAAATGAATGAGAAAGTTCACTGACATTTTGATGCTCTCAAGAAGCAGAAAGACAGCATCACCATGATACATTTTTTTTAATTCTCCTTCAATTCTTAATATCAGGACAATGTGTTTTGCAGAGGATAGTGCTGTTGCTGGATGCTTAAAGCTTTTTTCTCTGTTAGCAGTGGGTGCAATTTTAGCTTTTTTATTGTTCTTGAATCTCATGGTTGCTTTCTTTTTTGTTTTCTTTTAAAAAGCCAACACTTAGGTTAAAGGTTACCCTTAGAGGATATTTTTGTTTTACCTTTTGCATGTTATGCACTGAGGTGGTTATCTTAATAAAGCACTTGACTTATGTTTAATAGTTCAAGTATTGAATTCCTATATTCTTTACCATTTTCTATTATTATTATTTCAATACTTACTGAGTTTTTCTGCTAATCTGCCTGTTTGAATGCAACCAAGATCGATACACTTTTTATAAACAAGATATCTTGCAGATATCCTTTTTATAAAAACACAGCCTGCTATTTATTATTATATTAATAGGATTCCACAGATGAATGAACCACATTTTTGAGGTATTTTGGGTTTGCTGTACTAACTCTTATGGATCAAAAATGTAAGCACACTCAAATAGACATAGCATATTTTTCAAAAAAAAGAAACCAACACAATAAAATGCAGTAATCTCCTATAACCTCAGTAATTCTTCAGTGCTCTATTTCATTAATATTTTTATAGATTGAATGTTTTCAGTCAGGATTTGGACTACTTGATGATCCTGTTAAATCCCTTCCAACTCAACATATTCAATGATTCTCTCATTCTTGATTTCAGTCTTACCCTTTGTTATGAGAGCATACTACAGAAGAAAAAGAAAGCTATTGAAAATGGAAGGAAGAAAAACAGGAAAAAAAATGTAATGTTCATAAAATAGCAGTTATTAGGAAAAAAATCTAACAGACAATACATGGTCATAAAATGGAAGGAGAAGGAACAAAAGAAGGAGAAAAAACACTGAGTGTTTTAGTCTGGAAGAACTAGTTTGATATAGCAATGAAAATTTGTACTAATTTCTAATACAGATGGGAAAATATTAACATTGTTGTTCCAAGATCTATGTCCATTTATACAGAAGGAAGGCCAATTGAAATGTAGCAATTACAGAAAACCAGCTAGGAGAATCAGCCCTTCATATCTGGCCTTTTCTTCACTGACTCTTTTTTGAATCCACTCAACTTGAAAACAAGATACTGAGGTTGCAAGCAGGTTTTCAGCTGAGGACTCAGAAGTGCCTATTTTGCAAGCCATGGCTGTATATAGGCAGGGAGTCTAGGCAAAAAAAAAAAAAAAATAACCACAAAACAGAATAAGAATAGATAAGGAATTATTATCTGTAAATGCAGGATAAGATAGAATTTATGTATGTAGGAGGAGGCTCTTAAAAACAGAAACATAATGCTGGCACAAGAAAAGCACATCTTATTTGGAAGCAAGATCTTTTCTACTCTCCAGAGCAGCTATTTCTTTGAGAAGGAACTGTGAACCTGTTGCAACTTTTTCTTTGCTAGGTGTGGTGGGAGCTAAGCAAGATAAGGCTACATTAATGAACTTGACCCAGGAATCAGTCACACTGAACCATATTCAGGTTTACTGTATTAACTGTGGGATAGGAACTGTACTTACCATGCTGAACCAATCACTTACTGTAGTTAACCAGTAAGTTAAGTTCAGTTACTCCATAAACTGTGACATCTGTAAGGGCAAGAAAGTGATGAGAAATGAAGACTGCTGATGGCTTAGGACAGCAGATCTCAGGTTAGTGAGGAGATACAAAAGAGTGTGAATCTACTCTAAGTACCTATGGTAACAGTTTAAACACAGCCCCTGTGTGAAAGCATTGTTCCTGACAGCTGTACATCAGGCATCATGGTGCTGTGATTTGCTAGCGCAGGGTCTGTTTGCCTTTCTTTTTAATCTTGTCAGTTTTTTTATATTGTTTTATTTCCTTTGAAAATTGCATTGTGTAAATCTTACTTTAAAGTCTGTCTCTTGATTTTGTAGGCTATAGAGTATCGATCTTATTATAATCTTCAAATTGCTTTATATAAGAATGGAAAGGAATCAACTCTTCTAGTTTCTGTAAACACCACAATTTGGAATCACTGTAGCATCTTTCTCCCACTGTTTTCAAAATTATTTTTAAGCATCTAATCATCAGGTTCAGCAGTCTGGCCTCTACCTTTGCCCATTGGCCTCCTCTACACAGCTCTATAGTCCATTAACTTATTTGAGTTCAATTTTATAGAGGAATAAAGGTGTCAAAATCATTAATCTCATGTACAGGTTGAAGAACAGTAACTACATCAGGCAAATAAACCCACTTTTTGCCTTGATTGGCTGGTCAGGTGGCTGTTCCATAGATACACAATATAAACCACCAACATCTGTGGCCCATGGTGGTTCTTCTTCAGGGAGTATGTAAGAAACATGAGAAATGACACCATTTTGCATCTTCTAGAGGATCTAAGGACAAGGGCCAGAGCAAGAAGTATCCAGCACTATGCAGTGATATGAGGAAGGCAGGCCTGAGTTAGATCCGTTATGTGGTGTATGGAAGGATCCAGAGTTTAGCATGGCTGAGACCAAAAAAACATGGCACACACATCCATAGGAAATCTGGCATTTTTGGTGGTGGTGGATCTCTTCGAGGGCCTTCTGGAGTATCTTCTGAGAGAAAGAAATAAAAAAAAATTTAATTAATAATAAAATAATTAATAAAATAATTATTGAAATAAATTATTTGTGTAGATGTTTGCCCTGATGCTACATGATATATTTTGTGTATATGGAGGTATATGGAATCCCTATGTAGTGTTTTGGTGTTATTTTTTGTGCATTAGAAAGAAGCGTGTACTTAAACTTCACCAAAACACATCTAAATACTTATTACCTAATGTGCAAAGCCAGTGACATTTTCCTTTTAACACAGTGACAAAGTAGAGTAAAAAGTTTGGTGCTGATAATTTGAGTATACTAAAGGAGTTAGTTATTATAGTAATTTAGGGGTTTTGTTGATGCTGTAGGGGTAAAGAGCACCAGGAAAGCCAAGAAAGAGTGCAAGGTTGTTATTACTTTTATTATTACAGTACTAGCAGTCTCTTTTAGCATACTTTGTTTTTTCTAAATGCTTTAGGATTGCATGGTGTAACTTTAAGCAGTACATGTAGTAGAATTTGTTCATTACCAGACAATATTTTGGATATAGCAAATTTGGAGCTAAGTCCTGTGCTATGAATATTCCCAGGAGTGAAAATATGTCTCTCTTCGTTAGCTAACTACCAACTTCTTGCTTAATTTTTTAATAGTTGGTCTCTGTATCATTAATGTGTTAGGAGACAAAAATGGGACCACACCAACCTCAGAATATCAAGTCACTCTTAAAAACACAAAAACATAATAAGACGTAACAGACAGCTGATTAATGCATAATTGCAGGTTGGTTGTTCAGTGTGCACATCCCAAGGTCAATTGAATTTGATCTTTGCAGAGATTCAGTAACTGCTCTGAAATTCAGCAACGAGCGTGTAATACTCACAAAAGGGAAAGGATCTTGGTCTGTAGGGTGAATAGAAAACCATTTTACCCAGTGAATTGCCAGGTATCGTAACCAGCAATATGATATTAGTGGGAGCTAAACTGCAATTTACAGCTGTCTTTCATAACCTAAAGCCACTTCATAAATGAGATTAACTATGCTGTTTAAATCAGTGTTACAGAATGAGGTAGACGAGGGGTGTTATTTAACTCTGGAGAATAGTCACGGCCTGCAATTTCAATTTTTTGGAATTTAATTACCACAGCTATAAAAGTGCATTTTCAGTACAACCTTGTTACAAGTATCCGTGCTAGAAAGCCGCTTCTCTCTGGCGTATTCCATTTAAACACACAAAAAAGTTAGTGGTTAGTCTTAACCTATTAAAACATGTGGGATCTCACTTTGATTATTCAGTTCTGGTCCTGATGTTCCATAAAGTTTCAAATCAAGGTGAATTCACCATGTTGAGAAAAGCGCCCTGAGTTCACTGCCCAGGCCTGAGATGCTATTCCCTGCACCACAGCAGTTTATAGTCTTACTGCCAAAACACCTGGAAGACCCCTTTAATTCTTCCCATATGCTTTGCCAAAGGAATTCCTTCCTGAGTGTGTAGAATGGATCCAGCTTAATTCTTAAAATCCCCATAAAATTTTCCTGGAGTATTACTTTAAAATGAAGCAATGCTATCTGTTGGAGGTGAACACAAATGCTGTCAATATATTAGGTCCAGAAATAAATTTTAAAAAAAACCTAAATGTTTATGTAAAAATACTTTGAGCAGAGATTTCACTTCCCTTTTCTTTGGTGTTGTGCCAAAGACAGTCCATTGCCACTACCCTTGAAGGTTTTGGAAGGCTCTTCCAGAGACACTGTGAAGAGCGAGGCTACTCTGGATTGTGGCTAATTTTTAGGGGAAAAAAAAAAAAAAAAAAAAAAAAAAATAAGCAGCTCACACTTTAAAGTAATTATGTATATGACTAAAAGCAGAATGTCCAATTCAAGGAACTATTGCAGCAGGCCTGAGTGCACTTTAAACACCTCTTCCTTCAGGAGGAATTCAGCCTTCCCCATGTCCAGGCAGATGCATTTGAATGGTTTGGGCCAGGACATTTGGGAGGAACAGAAGAAAGACAGAGGCTGGGGAGTTTTTATCTGATTGTAAGTCATTAAAAGCAAACCAGATGGTTCACTTTACTGTGGTATTAAAGTAAAATGAGTGAAAGTATGCCTAGGGCATAGTAAAATCTTTAATTTGTCGTTCATCCTCAGCCTTAGCCAGTGATTGATGGACAATGTCAGAAGAGTGTCCAGATTAGATTCTGAGTGAATCAATTTGTTATAATATTAATACAGTGCAATTGCTGATGCATTTACTTTTTATTGCATAGACTTAGTTCTTCACCATTTTGCTTACCTTTGGGGTATTGCTCAGTTCAGCCACCAACTGAAATGAATGCCAGTGAGTAACACTGGGTTCCCATGGAAGTAAAAAATCTGTCCTAAAGTGGAGTACTTAAAAAATTGGCTGCACTAACTTTGTCTCGAGGAATATGATACAGCCCAGATTACATGAGGGCTGTGTCCCAGACATTTTATTCAATGCCATGAATGTCTGATATGGCCCTTTTATTTGACTAAGTTTATGCAGAGGATAATGGATACCTTTTTTGCAATATGAGTGACTAAACAGAGTGAATCTATTATATCTTGTATTGGTTAGCAACAGTCCTGCTAAAAGCATCTGCAGTATAATTTATGCACATACTTCATTACAGTAAACTTTCTTTGCAATGAGGTGTCCAGCTAGTGAAAAATAGCATCAACTTAAAAGGAAAGTGGGGTTGTTATTACCATTCATTTCATCCTCACAACCTCACAGCAGTGTTAAGTCTTATATGCAACCCATCAGCTGTATTTTTAAGTACCTCTCATCTCCAGGCCTTTCTCCAGGACTCAATTTGCACTATTTTTTGTCCTATAATTTTATTTGCAAATTAATTTTTTTTAACCTGGTAACAGTAGCAATTTCACTCTTCATATATGTCACACAAACAAAGTACTACTTCCAAGATATACTGACACTTAACAAAAAAAGAAAAAAAGAAGATTTTCTTTGCCTGGGTAGAACTTTTCTACTAAGCAAACAGTCAACTACAGATAAAGTAATTTTAAATAATTTTTATTTTTTAAAAATATTTTCCTTACAAGAGAATGTTGTGTATTTGTCATCTGTGAGAAACTTCTCTAGAGATCTGCTTGAGTTGGTTTTTTTTGATTTGTTTTTTGATTTTTTTTTTCCCCTGAATAGAAGGGAATGAAATCCAAGCTATTTTGGTAATATAGTTATTATCCCAGCAATTATGCAGGTGGTGTGATACAGGCCTATCCCACATAAACCCTATGGTGAGAGCTATCCTCCTTTACTGAAATCAAACAGATTTGAGCCATACTTTTAGAGACACTTTGTGAACCAGGTTGGTGAGGCCACACATATAGGCTCAACATTCATTGTTGGTTTGAAGAGCAAGTATTCAACCAGCTCTAGCTCTCTGTGATATACATGTAGGACATGACTTCCCACAGGTCAGACTCTCACAGTAAATAATCCACATACAGCCTGGCTACCTGAGCTCTTTTTTCTGTCATTTCTTAGGAAAGCTGTAAAACTAAAGATATTGAAGTTAGAAAGAATTTTGTCAGAGGGAGCTTTTTTTTTTTTCCAAAAGATAGTGATTTAGATGGAGGTCTAAAGATTGAAACATGGATAAGGATCACTTCCTTTTTAGTTTTGATGACTCCGAGATGTCCTTTGTCATGGTGTCCAGCATTATAGTGAGTTTTAGACAGGTGGGTTAATTTTGGAGGAGAAGTAGAAAATTAATAAACAATTGACATGTAAAAATCATGTAAGGTTCCATTTTTAGCTCTTTAAGAAGTCTACAGTATTATGGAAAGCTATTCCCAGTGCTTCCAACACCTTTTATATCTTGACCTTTTTTTGCTACTTTGTTCATGGAAACCAAGTTTTTAATTAAAATTATGATAAAAAAGAGCTTGGGAGTTCAGCCTTTACCAAGTCTCCAAACAGCACTATTCCATGACTCATCCAAATTAATGATAGTCTCTTACTGAGGGCTGTTTTTGTCCCATTCTGATACAGACAAAGTTAAACAGGCTTTCAAGGCAAGAAGAAGTTGAATTTTTTATGTGAGAATATCATAAAAATACACGGTTCTAAAACAAAAAATTATGTCCATGCCTTTTCTGTTGCAGGTTGCCTTTGAGAAAAGTTCTATTCAAATAACCTATTGCAATTACCTCCAGCAGTAGACTTCTAGTCTGACTACTTAACAAGCTGGTCTGATAGATGTTTTTTAGAGTCTGAAGTTATGTCTATTAAATAATATAATTCCTCTAGGCCCCCTGGCCAAGGAAATTGGCCAGCTAAATAGGACTCAAGAGACCTAAATTCTATTCCAAATTTCAAGACTAGCCTTCTGGGAAACTTTGTTATCCAAAAAACAGAGTAAATGGTATTGATTGGTTTTGTGAAGGGATGTGAAATCTGTTTTATGAAAAATTCTGCACAGAATCTACTTATTGCTATTCTTATTATCAAGAGAAAGGTCTCCATGCAAAATCACACAGAATGCCCAGTTTTCTCCCTGAAGGAGAAAATTAAGAGGAGTGTTTCAGCATGTCTGCTAATGATTAACCATGCCACAGTTACAATATTTTGTATTATTGGACAGTCTTGGAATGTGTGGTGACAGAGAGTTTTGCCCTTAAAGGCAGACTTTTTTGCTCAGAACATGCTTTCTCTAGGGAGCATTGGCATATGCACACACAGTAGAGCACTGTGCCACCAAGTGTGCTGTCTGTGGATTTCTGATTTGAACAGAAAGTTGGAGAAAGCCCAAAACATTGACCATATGGTCATGCTGGAGGCTTCCCTTCCAGCATGGTAGGGGCATAGCCAAGCACAACTGGAGTCTATGACAAGATTCTTTAAATCTACAAATCTTACTGCCCTCTGCATGCTATCCAGCAATGCTAAGTCCTTTGCAAAACACTCAACCAGGATTTTTTTCCCTAACTGTTATTCAGGAAAAGATAAGCAACGAGCTGGTTGAGAAAATCCAGCTCTCCTGACTCATAAATATGTTTTCTCTATTAAAGACACAATTTCCAGGAATCTGCTACTTAACAGATTTTTTCCTTCATTAACTTCATTACCTATGCTCTCACATTGGAAGCCATTTTAATATTTCATTTTTAAAATTTTATTTTCTCTAACTTAACAATAAAATAAGTCATTGTTGAGTAGCCTGGATTTTAAGGCCAGGGGAATAAATAAGGCTTTAGCAAGGAATGCCCATAAGGGTATGATTTAATCAGTTACACCTTTTGTGTCACTCAACAACATTCCAAGAGATGTGGAAACAGTCTGGGGAAATAAAAGATGATGGTTCAGGCAGCTCATGCTTTGTGTGCTAACTCCCATCATTCTTTTCTTTCCCTTTCCCCCACCACATTTCAGCTTCATCCATGCCTCTTTGGATAAGGCAGCTGATCTCTTCACTTCCAGTGCTGTGTTGGTCTGTTATAGCTGGCTGCCTCTGCCCTTAGTTTGCCAGATCTGTGAATGCATGTATTTATCTGTTGTTTGTGTATGTATTTGGTAGGTTATTTTATTGTGCACTATATGATATATTACATAATGTCCATTAGGCATAAAAGCCCAGAACTCAGAATTTAAAATCAAGAAGTGGCTTGACTGGACACTTTTTAATTCTTTGCTTACTGCAATTCCCAAACCCACTGGTTTTTCACTGTAGGATATAATTTCCCTATATATTCCTAGGATTCCACCTAAGTCACTAACATTCGGATTTGATGTATATTTAGCTTGGGAAAGTGATCTGCAGCTTCAGTTCATGGTTATCCTCAGGCAATTTCTTATAATATTGCAGACCATTTCAATTCTGACATCAAGACACAACTCAATCTATTCAATTCTCCTGCTGTAGTATCAACTCATTTCCCAAAAGCAGTGTACAGCCTTCTGGCTGAGTATTACTGATAGGAAAGCATATATCATGGTATCAGTTAAAGTATCTAGAATTGTATCCCAAATATTTATTTATTTTTTTTTTTTTTTTTTTTTTTTTTTTTTAAATTCCATTTCATCACCAGCTGCATTCAGACCAGGATAAAGGAGATGGATCACTTAAATACATCCTTTCTGGAGATGGAGCAGGAGACCTCTTCATTATCAATGAAAACACTGGTGACATCCAGGCTACAAAGAGACTAGACAGGGAAGAAAAGCCTGTATACATACTCCGTGCCCAGGCTATAAACAGAAGGACTGGAAGACCAGTGGAACCAGAATCTGAGTTCATCATAAAGATCCATGATATCAATGACAATGAACCAATGTTTACAAAGGATGTTTACAATGCCAGCATTCCTGAAATGTCAGATGTTGGTAGGTGCTAACTAATAACTGGTTTCAGTGTCTGGTCTTGTCTTCTTTCTGTGGAGTTATTGAAAAGCCCAGAGTTCACAGGTGTTGAATAGAGATATCTGCTGTTTGAGTCTGGTCTAAAAGCACCTGAGACATTAAAAAAAATAATTCAGGAAAATAGTGGCAACAGCTTGCTAGAATTAGAGGTGTCATCTGGTTGAAACATGCTCCCTCTGTTGTAGCACAAAAAAAATGCAAGTTAATACCATCTGGTTTAATGTCTACAAAAATGAGTTGCATGATACCTGAGTTTAATACGTGTTACTATATGGTATTTCATAGTCATCTGTGTCAATACCACTCCTAGATCTGTTCAGCAACCCTTATTTAGTTCAGGAAGGCAAACAAAATGGAAAAGGGCAGGTACAGAAAGGGGTTGTACATATTTCTGTCACCTACAGGTTCTGAGATTTGCCGTTAACTTCCTATGTCCTTTGTTGTTTCCATGCAAAAGGAAAGAACTCCAAAGTCCCTTGAAGTCCACTGAAACCTTTCTATTGATTTAAAATATATTGAGCTGTTGAAAAAAGGGAAAAGAAAAAAAAACAACTTCTTTGGAAAATTATTTTGACATCTTTTCCTAAGAAGTTGACAGGTTTTGATTCTTTGATTCTTAGGGAGGTCATTTTGATTTCTTGGTTGGAGAGCAATGGATGGTTGAATTCCAAGAAGCACATTTCTAATTTGAAATAATGTCCAGGGAGAGAAGCATTAATTAATCATGATCAAGAATGAAATTAAAATAAAGCTCAAACAATATGAAGATAAAGACTTTGGGGCATACACTTTCCCCTCATTCATGGCACTTGTCACATAGATGAAAACTCATCTGGTGAAATGAGAACCTAATATTCACATTTTAATATGCAAACACTTTATTCACACATGGTTTAAAATGCCAAAATCTAAGCTATTTTTTTATGTTTCTTAACCCTTTTGCTAAGATTCAACACCATTTCTTTCTCTAGAAGACATGTGAAAAACCATATTCACATTTCTATGTCAAATACCTTACGTGTATTAATAGATTTACAAAAGAATATTCTTGACCAAGATTCAAATTCTGAACGTTTACCATATCTGGAGAGGGGTGCATTTCTGTTTCCTTCATGAGAAACACAAGGAAGGATCCACATACCCCATCAATAACAGTGTTTAAATTAGTTGAGGTATAATTTTGACTTTATGTCCTTCATGAACAGAGAAAATTCTACAAAATAAGAATATTTCTAACTTCCTGCCACAACTTTGACCTGAACATGAATTATTTTTTTCTCTATATCATAAACTGTCTCAGCCATGAAAAAATATAATTATTTTTGTTTTCTTTAATTTTTCATTGCAGGTACCTTTGTTGTGCAAGTCACTGCAACTGATGCCGATGATCCCACATATGGGAACAGTGCTAAAGTTGTCTACAGCATTCTCCAGGGGCAACCATATTTCTCCGTTGAATCTGAGACAGGTCAGGGGACCTTATCTGTCATTCTGGGACACTGTCTGTAATTCAGAATGACACACTAAGCCAAGCTAGGATTTATTACTAAAAAAACTTCCAAGAGATTACATCTTACTCAGTGCAAAATCTGACAAATTTAATAGAGTGATACATCTGTAAACATGACACCTACATTATTTTAATCTTACCAGCAAAGTCTAATAAATACAATTAGTACTGAAAGTGAACCAGTTTTCAATCATTTTTAACAAGCAGTGGGTACAGAGACTGCTGTGGATGCTTAAATTAAACCAAATAGGTTGGCTTCTAGATGAGAGAAAGAAACAGGTGGGTGTGGAAAAAAGTGCTTAATCCTCATAGATCTTCATAATGGCTAAATTAAGACTGAGGGTTTGTTCAGGTGAGTTTTTTTTCCTCCGTCTGCTTCTTCAAAACTTGTTTAAAGCAATTATAATTTCTGTACATCTGCAATGTATCACTTTAATGCTAATTTTATGAAAGAAATCTTAATTAAGAGTAATGATAGAAGATGTAAAATTGACTGTTGCGTTAAAGCAGAAGATCACAAATAGAATCCCAAAGTTCTGAGTTCTGTTTTTGGAAGATGTTTAAATTGTACGCAGTGACTGGAATTTTTAATGGTCAGACAGCTTTGGAGCCTGTGCACGTACAACATATGTATTCTGTCTGACTCAGTCTGGTGTACCACTGACTACCTGGCTACGTAGATAGTCTCTTCCCAAGCTTTTGGATTATATTTTCCAGAAAGAAACAAACTATATCAAGAAACTACTTCAGTGGAAACATCCACTGTGTTGCCTTTCGGAAAGCTAGGGAAATCAGTTCTCTTTAGCATCCTTACAGGAAAGAAATAGATTATCCCAGACAATTCATCAGGTTTAGGATTGTTTCTTACATAAATCTTAGGCAGGGAAAAGGAAGGAGAGACTATATGTCTCAAAGTGAAACCTGAGTTGAAAGGGTGCACACAATTCTGAAAAGAGGGAGAGCCAAGATCAAAGGGAGCTTCCCTTTAAGCATAAGATATTAGATAACAGAAGCAGGAATTTTGCACTGAAGCACTCTTTCTGACTTGGGCAGTACAGTATGTGCTCTTTTAGAGTTATAATAAGGATAAAGCAGCTGGGAGTTCACCGGTAATAAACTTCTATCAAAAGGTTTGTGTGGGGGATGGGAAGCTAAGTAAACCACAGTCTTGATCTTCCTGCCATGGAAATCAATTGCAGAACTCCTAGAGTGAAACATGTCTCTTTTAAAGCCTCTGTGAATTTTGTCATGGATTTCAGTACTTGAATTTCACCCCTTTTGCCTAAAAAGGAGTCAGTTCTTACCTTGAGAGACCCAGTGAGAATGCAAACATTTTGTTTCATGGTAAATCTGAATGATTGAATTTCAATAATAGTTGGCCTTATAACTGGTATTTGTGCCTTTGAAGAAGGAAGTAACTGACAAATAATTTCAATCAATGTATAAATAAAGTATATATACTCAGGCATATTTGGATTCTCATAATTTTCTTATTTTCTCTTCTTCCATTTATTGTTGCTATACTCTTTTATGTTGTCTTGCTGAAGTTAACTTTTCTTTTTTTTTTTTTCACATCTGTCAAAGTAGCGAACAAACAGCCTTTTTCCAGTTCAGTGAGGGATTTTAGCATTGAACTGAAAGAGGGTAAATAGTTATGTAAAATAACATGGCTCACAAATAAGTAGAACATCTTTCTGTGAGTACCACTTATACTGTGTCTGTCACATAGGCAGGAGCCTGAGATGTGACATGACAAGTCTGTAATTTAATGAACCATCTCATAACAGTAAATATTTGTACTGGGCAAAGTTTACTTACTACACAGAGATTGTTTTGTTCTTTTAATAAGAATTTCCATCAAAGTCACTACCTGTGAACTGCTCACTTTTTAATTTTCATGTTTGCAGGCATTATTAAAACTGCTTTACTGAACATGGACCGTGAAAACAGGGAGCAATACCAAGTGGTCATCCAGGCTAAAGACATGGGAGGCCAGATGGGAGGACTATCAGGGACCACCACCGTGAACATCACTTTGACTGACGTCAACGACAATCCACCTCGCTTCCCCCAGAGTATGGAATATTTACACTCTATGTTCTAACACTAAAATGGACAAAAATGGTCCTTGTTTTGTTTTTTGCTCACCTGATATATTGTTTGTTCTATTGTGAATTTACTGAGTGTCAAACTTCTTTAGGAAAGCAAAAGAGAACACATAACCAAGCAATAGCATCATGCCAAGCTTAATTGCAATAACTGGGAAATTAATATTTAATATTTTTAGTCCAGTTGCAGTTGACAGTCTGAGAGGTGAATTAATGTGAAGAAACAACTTCTGTTTTTCCTGCCCATTAAATATCTGATCAACATAGTCTGTATTTCTTGTTCACAATTATTTCTTTCAGACTTTGTGACTGATTGCCTTTTAAGGTATCTGTTGTAATCTAATATATTGAAATTTTGAAACAAATTTATTTAAGTATGTAAAAATATGAAAAATATCCCAAGATATATTCTATAGAAATTAGTATTTATAACCAGAAAGCATTTACTGCAGTGAGCTTTCCTAGATTCTTTGCATACAGAAACAAAAGCACGTACATAAATATACCAGGTATTTCTTCCTATTTACTTTCCTTATCTCAAATAATTTGGTAGATATCTGTGTGATGCTTATGGGAATTAATTGCACAAGCTCTCTTAGAAAGTAATTTCTATCAATGACCATTCATTGCCGTAAGGGATTCAAAGTGATTCCGTTTTCATTCTCTTCTCTTTCCCTCTGTCTTTACTTCTTCCTTTCTCTATTTTTTTTTCCTTTTTACTTTGTCTAGCCACTGCTCTCTGTATGATGTGTGTGTATCACAGTGTCAGTGTGTGTCAAAGTCAAGAGCAGCTGTTACAGAAAATAATTGCAGATACTATCAGACAAATCAGTGAGCTTTGGCAGTTAAGTCACTGGGAAAGTTATTGGAAGCAACTTGTCATTTAGGTTCAAAGTCTGTTCTTAGCTGTGGGCAAAGAGCTTCCATTTAAATTAGAGCAACTTAAGAAGAAATATAACACTCTGCACCCAATGAGTTAATTATACATCTCTGGACATAAGTGTCTTCAATGCAAAAGCCAAAGATACAGCTTCATAATGCCAACACTCCAAAAGTAGAGGTTTTTTTTCTGACAAAAGTTCAATGTAGTACATTTTTAATAGGTACTTGAGCTGGATTCAGCTTTAGTGTTGCTAAGTTGCGCTAGCTTCTGACAATTCTTAATATTTGCCCTTTGGCCTCAAGACATTTTTCATACACATTCTGATATGGCCAACAGAGACCATGAAAACATCCAGCAAGGGACATCTGTTGCTAAACTTACACGTTTGCAGCAAAGCAAAATGCCCATCCTCCATACGAGAAAACAGATAGAAAAGTAGGGTAAAAAGTTATGTAAAATAACATGGCTCACAAACAAGCAGAACATCTTTCTGTGGGTACCACTTACACTGTCTGTCACATAGGCAGGAGTGAGTAACTTTTACTAACATGGAAATATAGCAGAAGCTGATGGCTTTTGTCCCAGGAAGGCGTGTAGTCCCAGGGACTCAGTAACTCACCTGCACATTCCCAGTGTGGACAGTGGACCCAGTATGGTGTCCAAAGCACCTTGAGGCTGACTAACCAGACTTCCCTCTCTGCTGCTGCAGGCACATACCAGTTCAGAGCTCCTGAGTCTACTCCACTCGACTCCCCGGTTGGCAGGATAAAAGCTAATGATGCTGACGTGGATGAAAATGCAGAGATTGAATACAGCATCACTGACGGGGATGGATATGACATGTTTGGAATCACCACGGACAAGGACACACAGGAAGGAATTATAACTGTGAAAAAGGTACACGTTTTAACACACTTAATCCCAGCCTCTGAAATACCAGTCAAACCTTTATCTAACACGTTTGTTTTTCATTTTTAGTGCAACCAGTATGTTTTTGTTGATTTGTATTCTATCTGTTAGGTATCTCTACATATGTAAAGTTTCTTTTATGCAAGCAATTGATATCCTTCTTCTTATACTTCCTTTACTAAACCAATGCACAACCTTTGGAGGACCTGACAGAGTAAATGACATAAGGAGTGGGGTGCAACTGAGAAAAATTTCTACAGCCTGAATATACTCACAGAAAAACTCAAGGAAGCTCCACTATCCAACTATGATTTTCTCCCTATGGTGCTTACAGGTTTTTCTGACTTAGTAGAAGATACTGTATTAAGACCACAGAAATGATGAGTATCACATTGCCTATTTTTCATTATAAGAGAATTTGATTCTGCAGCGATAATATATTAAAGCATAAATTTCTTTTCATTCACATTTTGTAAAAATTTAATATCTCTATCAGCATGCTTTTGCTTTAGAAAAAAACAAAAATCAGTGCCTTGCGAGATCATAGTGGACATCATTTACTAGGTTGCACATTGGTTGTCAAAAAAGGTTTGAGAAATATTGTTTACAGTGGGTTATCAGGCAAACTTGATAAGGTTACAGATATCATCCTTCATCAATCCAAGTTCAGTCAGCACTAGATAGACATTGTGTAGATTTTCTGAACATGCACTTGCTTGTTGATATCAGTACGACACCTGTCATTGCTTGTTTTTTAGGAGATGCCTTCCAGGGTCTGATTATGATATCAGTCTAAATCCGTTTGAATTTCTGTCTGTTGCTGACAGAAGCTGTGAATTTTCTACAATGTAATGGAAAAACGGGGTGACTTGTCTGTCCCCACATTTCTCCAAGTAGTAATAAAGAGTTTCTAAATGCCATGGCCAATCATAAAATCATGTTTGGCTTTGTGGGTGGTCCTGGATATCCAGACACTAGATGCCACAGTGTTTTCTTTAGGTGATGGAATGCCAAACAACAGCATCTGAACAAGGAACACCTAGAAAATCTTCCCTCCTTTAGTGTGTAGTGCTTATGGGCAAGAAATACGTAAGAAATCATCAAAATACCAAAAATGACAGAATAGCAGACATGAAGATTTAAGGCTCTGTGAGAAAACTGCTTGGTGTTTAGAAGTTCCAGGCATAGAATTCCTTGTAAAAGGGGTTTTCTTCCTAATGTTTCATCTGGGCATAGAGAATTTTCTCCTTTCTGTTGGCATTTTAATTCCAGTTCAGGCTCCTGTTATCTAGCACAGACGTCTCCATGACTTCTCACCATTCATCCTGCTCATCTGGCTGAGAATCACAGCAATCCCCACAGACTTCTTAAACTTTATTTTTCCCTCCCAGGCCTTGGATTTCGAAAGTAAAAACTTGTATATTCTCAAAGTGGAAGCTACCAATACTCATGTGGACCCTCGGTTCCTTTACTTGGGGCCATTCAAGGACTCAGCTACAGTCAGAATTCAGGTGGAGGATGTAGATGAACCCCCCATGTTCAGCAGACCAGCATACATAATGGAAGTGAAAGAAGATGTTCCATTAAACAGTGTAATAGGAACAGTAACTGCTCAGGATCCAGATGCTGCCAAGAACCCTGTCAAGTAAGCATATACTACTTCAGCTTGCCTGTAAATTTTTTACAGCTTTGATTTTGCTTTTATCTTGTCAGCACACACACAAAAATCCTCACTTGTAACAATGTGAATTGTAAGGCATGCTTGAATATGAAGTATTGTACATGGTAAATGATCTCTAACGCTTGAGCATATTTAGGTATGTGTGAATGTGTTTGCATGGCCTTTGCATCTTAAATTATATCCTAATCTCTTTAGTAACTAATGTATGTGGTTATTTCTACCATGAAAAAATTTACTGCAAAAATACCACTAAGAAAATGTTAGTGTTTTCTTTCCACCTTTAGCATTTTCCAGTGCAGCGCAGGGCATGCTCTTGGCTGTATGACAGGGGAGTGATTCAGCAGCCTTTTCTTCTTCCATCTGTCCAGACCTGCTTAACAGAGGCCACATTCATCTTTTCTAAATCACAAGTAGAAATGCCTCAAAATCAGCTCATGTGCACACCAGGCACTGATCTCACCTGTATCAGTGCAAGGCTTGGAAGATAAGAGTCAGTCTCATGAGCTTCATAAATTAAACTTGCCATGAATCAATAAACTGCTCTTGGAGGAAGTGGAGAAAATGTTAAGGTTGGAGTAGCTGTTCTTAAGTCTTCTTTTTTTTTTGTAAATTGTGTATTGTTTCAGTGCATACTGGTGTACTTAAGTCATACTGGATAGAGTATTAAAGAACTTTTAAATAGTTGTGTTCTTTAATTAAAGTTCATTGCTACTGACAAGACAGCAAGAGGAGGATTTGAAAAGTGCAGCAATATTAAATCCAGGTCAATTTTCAGCAGATTTCTGAGTTGGGCACCTTGGAAATTCAATAGTAACCTTTGATCAATATAGAACAGTGCAGGTTTAATAAAAATCTAGTCCATCAATACTTTACACTTCTGCAAACAATTATCTTTCATCAAGATTTCTTACAGTAATGAGTAAGTTTTAAGCTATTAGCTTGTGAGAGCAGTAAATAGTATAATTTTATAATTTTAATTTCCTAGATGAACAAGCTAAATCTAAAATGTCTCTGGCAGAAACTATCTTCAGTTTGCATTGCATGCCCTACACATGAATTCTTGTTCAAGACTAAGCCTTCTAACTTTAACTGAAGTTTTCTTACATTTTTATCATGACATGCAGCAATTCTCTGTCATTCTGGGCAGAGCAAAATCACTTAAATAGCAGTATAATGTTTTGCTGACTTTGGTGAAGCCCCAGGACAGAATTAACATCTTTTGTAGCACATTTTCATGGGCATGGGCAGGCTAGCATGAAGATGAAAAAGTGGTTGGGGTGACACCCAGGCCTCTTGCAGTCTTTGTAGGAAGCTGGTTTCTTATATCTAATGTCACTGGAGAGTAAGGGGAGTGCTTCCCTCCTTCCCTGTGGTGATAACTACAACCATTTGCATTTCACACCAGCACCAGCTCCTAATTATAAGTGATTTACAGAGGATAGGGACTAGGCTGTTCATTGTTGAGTACTGCCTACCGGCTCTTTGCTATTAATTGAATGTGTGTGCTAAAACTTATCTAACTTTCAAAGGGCAGTTCTTTAATACCGTATAAGTACTTTGCATATTTTAGTATCAGATAGTTATTGAGCAAAATTTAGTAGAAGTGTCAAAACTGATGCAGTGCAGCAGAAAGCTTGTCTACTTTTTACCTTAATAGCATGCAACAGCCAAGTGCAAGGAGAAGAAGAAAAATCTAAAAGAGATTTGAGTAATAGAAATAAATATAGCAATAAAAAACATGAAAATCAGTAAGAGAGAAAGGAAATCAGCAGAGAGCAGTAGCCTGAGAGATGTTAACTTGCAATAAATGTAATTTTATGGTGCTAATATCTTGGGTATCTGCTAGAATTTAGGGGCATGGGTTGAGTCTGCATCTTTTTGACAGGGTAATTTTTTTTTTTTCTATCATGCAATAGAGGTGCTAAATCCGATTTTCACTCTGAGTTTGGGGAAGATGCAATTAGACTGTATATATATGACTTGTCACTTGCTTGTCAATTTTTCTTGACGGTTAAAAATAAAATCTTTAGACACTTGATATTACAATGAAAACCTTCCATTTTCTCCTCTCCTCGAGTGAAGATTTCTCCTCTTAAACAAACTGAGCCCTAACTCTATTAGATGAAAGCCCCTTTGATCTTCCATTAAAGGAAACCTTCACAATATCATTATGAAAATGCATTATGAAAAATTCACACACACACATCCCTTCCTGACCCACAAATCTTCCTGACTTGTGGTTACATTAGACAGCAAGCTGCTGAACATCAGAAGACCATGAAGCAGTAGCAAAATATCTGTGGATATCTGCCCTGGTTGTAAGGCTGCCATTTTTGACCTGTATATTGGTAGAGCTAAATTGTGTCAGTCTAAGTCTTATAAGTAAATTTTGCTCTGATATGATGTTGAGAAGATACAAAAATACACCAATACATGTTTGGCTGTATTTGAATGTGTGTCCAAGTGTAGTAACATTAAGACACTCCCAAGTAGCACTTTACAGTCCAGAGGTGTTATTAAAAAAAACTACTGCATTCTACTTGTGTTTGATCTACACAGAAATAATATGAACCTCTGCATACTGATTAAAAAAAAAAAAAAAAAAAAAAACAATGCTGAAACTGGCACTGCTGTATTGTACATCAGATCTTTTTAAATTGCTAGCTGAGTTTTTTTGCTATAGTAACTCCTCAGAGGCATAATGAAGTTCATCAGTCACTGGAACTGTCTTCCTGCTGTGATTTGATTTACTAAAGTACCCCAGATGAAAATGATCTGCAAACAAATGTAAGGGTAAATTTTGTTTGTGTATTTTACTGACAACATATTTGCATGTGTTAGATTCTCTCTTTTACCCTTCCCTTCTTCCTGTTATGTACAAGGAGAGACTGGAGTCTACATAGATATTTTTAACTTCTTAGCTTGTCAATTCCTCAAAGCTTGAAAGAGATGAAGTCCTGAAGTGTGACAAACATAGACCCGTAATTTCATTAAATAAATGTAAAAATTAGTTTGATGTTGTCTACTTAATTCTTACTAGGTTGTGATCCAGAAGTCAGAATCAGCACCAATTCAACATAATTAAAAATCCTTGATCAAAAGAGACTGGATTATGCAAACTGAGAACAGAAGTGACAGTCTAGCTTATTAAAATCATCCTTCTAGACCAGATTTAATGGTATAATTGGAATATACTTTAAATGCACTGACCTTGTATGTATTTTCTTTGGGATATGAAGAAATAAAATTAACATTCCATTAAGAAACTGTCTCTGCTGGTTTTATTTTTTATGAGTTTGAGTTCCCACTTTACAAATGACTGAATATACATATGGCTTTACATACACTTGTACTTTAAAATCCTTAATACCTTGAAGAAGAAGCTCTCAGTGTTACAGCCTTGGTAATCTTAGAAAAAGCCCAGAACCTTTTTTAATTTTTTTTTTCTTCCAGTTACTGTACAGATTGAATTTGGGAAATCTTACAAAGATGGTGTTTGCAATATACCAAGGCATTAAAATGTGCTAAGACAGTAAGATATTTAAAGTCCATTGAAAATATGAAGCTGGAGTGAAAGTAAAATTGAAGAAAAAAACGCCCAATGAACAGACAGCTCATGCCTAAAGCTAGTTGCTTATTTAAATATCTTGCTGAATAAGAGTCTGAAACATAGTATTACAATTAGCTGGAACAGCTAATCTATAGAAAATCCTGATATTTCATTTCAAAGAAGAACACAGAATCCAGATTTAACTGCAAAATGGAAATACCGAAGTATTTCAGCTGAAAGGTGTGGAAATGAGCTACAGAGCATCTGAAAATAGAATTCACAAGATAACAACATAATATCATATAAAAGCCCAAATGAATGAAAGTTAAAATGAAATGTTTACCATATCAAATACTTGCTTTGTCAAAATATAAGAGTCAGACCAGTTTGTATAAACTTATTCCCATTAAGCATTTCAGCGAAGTCAACAAATTCACACGTGCTGTTTAGATTTGGACAAAGCAGCACTGCTCAAGCTGATGTTAACATCACAATGCTGCATAAAGGAGCTAAGTAAGTGACACCACAGCTGACTTCCTGCAGCCAAAATTTCCTTGCTCTCAGGGAAGTGACAGTTCTGAATAAAAACTAAATCTGAACTCCTGAAGAATTAGCAAAGTGTGCCCATTCAAGTCCTGCCAAAATATATTAGTTTATTGTGCTAGTTCCTTTAAATGTCATTTGGGTGCTTCCTGAGGAATTCAGTTTAGTGTAAATAGTTAATACTTGCCATTATTTTTTTAGAAAGGTAGGCATCACTTAAATTATTATATTGGAATAAGACCTAATAAGTCTAATTTGCTGTAGGCATTATATCCCATTTTTTTATTTGCAAAGAAGAAAAAAATATCAGTTACAAGATAATTAGCAAGTTAGTTCATTTTAAAATTTTGGCAGAACCACATTTCAACTAGTTTCTTCTATTCCTTCCTTCTCTCATAAAAGGTCTTTCTCAGAATTCAAGAGACACTGCACAGGCACTAGGAAATCTGTGCAGAATAGAGGATGTGTCTAGCAGCTGCTTCAGGGCAGAGCAGGGGAGAGAAATTTCTCTTCAGCCTCTGCATTCCCCTGGATTCTGTGGTGGGAGCAAACCCTGCCAGTCATTCTCCTGGCCCAGTTTTCATCTGACTGCTTACCAGCTCAGCTGTTATCTTTACCCTTGTCAGGACACAAGGGACAGCAGCAGCTGCCTTGTCTCCATTGACATGGCTGCAGGAGGCCAAGGGAGCACACTGGGCTGCCTCAGGATCTGTCCTGCACTGCACACGGGCACACAGCTGGGCTTGACACAAGAACAGAATAATGCAATTGCATTATTGCTTTGGCAACATCAGAGACATATTTCTGTCAAAAACCTCCATAATTTATGCAAGAATTTTCCCTTCAGGAGAGATGAAACCAAGTCACAGCATTTGGATCAAGGTGCTAGCACTTTCTCCCAGGAATTGGAGAGTTCTACTTTTAAACTTGGATTTAGTTCAGCTGAAAAAGCAAAAGATCAGATTGAAAATTTGAATCTGTATTTAGACTCTGAGCTCATCCAGAGCTTGTTAGCATTCTTTTTCACATAGATACCATCAAGCAGGACTGAGAATGTTAGTTTTAATGAGTTACAACAAACCTTTGTGTGATATGTACCACGGAATAATGAATCTCTGTTCCGTGCTGACTTGGTTTGGGCAGGCAGCCTTTTTAAATGCTGAGAAGTGAAAGGTACAAATGCACCCCAGCTGTCAAATTTTGTACCAGAAATTATTTGGAACAGTTGAGATATCAAACCATAAAAAGAAGGTTTTATAAAAGAAAAGCCAACTCAGCCTTAAAATAAACTTCATATCTTTCAGGACACAGACTTCACATTTTTCACTAAAAACAAAGCTTTGATGATTCTCAGAGGTATGTAAATTCTGCAGCAATTCATTTATTCAGTGACAATACTCCACCTTCTAAATCAAACCTCCAATGTGTCATTATTCAGTAGCTCAGAACTAGCTCTTTGTGTGAATACATAAAGATTCCGAAGCCTGTGCTGAAAACAAAAGGAAACCCCATTTACTAGCTGTTTGATGTCTAGTCTTAGAAAATGGTTTCAGAACATAGAAATTAGAAGGAAAGCATTCCTCTAACCCCTGTGTCTGTATTTGCAGGTACTCTGTAGATCGCCACACTGATATGGACAGAGTATTCAACATCAATTCAGGAAATGGTTCGATATTCACTTCAAAACCCCTTGACCGGGAAGCACTGCTGTGGCACAACATTACAGTAATAGCAGCAGAGATCAGTAAGTTAAACCTAAACACGGCTCCTGTCCCTGATGTAATGAATTTAGCCTTCTAGCTGAGTGTGTGGAAAGCACAGCTGGGCACATGGCAGGTTTATGGATAGCCCACTCAATACTAATGAAGAAGCAGTAACTCTGCAAGAGGTCATCTGCAGTTCTGTGTTTATTAGGGACACAGTTCAGGAAGATGTAACTTAGCAGGGAGAAAAGGTGACAGCTCTGTGCTCTCTGATCAGTTATAGCCACTTTAAATTTTGAACATGGTTGTTGAATGCTGAGTTCAGTCTCATTCAGACTGGATGTTTTCAAAAAAGTCTAAAGTGGCTGGTCTGAGATGGGTGCCCAGATCTTAAGTCAGTTTTATGCATCTCCATTTTTTACTTTGTTTATATCCTTTGAAATTACAAGCTGCAGCTCCAAATCAGTCTTTCACTTAGTTTGGGATTGTTCCAAAGTAATAATCTTGTGATAATACTAGACATGCTGATTTTAGAAGTCGAAATTCCAAGGGTCTAAGACAAGGACATGTGTTTGAGATGGCATTAATAAACAACCTGCTTTGTTTTAATACATTATCTATATGCACATTGCATGCTCGAATATCAGGGAATGCAATTCTATTTGCTTTTGCAGAGTCACAGTGCCTATGTTTACCGTGGAATGGTACATAAGTTTAATATAAACACCAGTTCTGTGGCTGTGACAGTGTCTCTCTGCACCTCAGAGGCTAAAAAGCTTCTGATTTTTCTGAGACAATGTAAGCTCTGCTTTCTTTTTTTTGTATGTGTGTATGGCTCGATTATCTGCTAAACAGTGAGAAGAGTGTAAAAATCTCAAGACTACTTGACTCAACTTTCTTTATTGTATAAGTCTTCTTTAAAACTGAAAACCAGTGTAAAACAATGCTACTGAGGCAAGCAAATGGGGTTATTTGAAGGAGTAGTGGGTATGAGCCTATAGGAATTACAGGACTTTTATAGTTTTCTCTCTCTCGTGAAAGTTTGCACCTTTTAATGCTAGGTATGGGATTTAGGCACACCAAACACTGAATGTTAGTCATGTGGCTGTGTTTCTATTAAGTTCTTGAAAGTGGGTTCTAGGGTCAAAAAATTATACACTATAGGCAGCTCCTGAGTAGAGTAAAAGAGGAAAAATAAATGTCTGAAAAGGAAAGAACAGCAAGAACATTCAGCATTGACAATAGCAAGAACACTTGCATTGACCCAGCTGGGCTGAAATAACATGCAGTATAGAAAACTCTCTGAAAGCCAGCTTAGCATCTACAGGAAGTACTCATTTGCTTTCTTGCTTCCTCCCCTAAGCACAGACCTTCTACTGCACCAAACCCTCTCAACCTCTTGTGTCTGACAAAGGCTTCTGCTTTAATTACAATTGCTCCTTAGTCAGAATCCTCCTAGGCTGCAGCAAACTACTTCCCAGTTGTGCTTTGCTAAGCCTAGACCGAATTTGGAATAACTAGGATAGATGTCTTACAAAGACAATTTTTTTTGGTTGAAATGTACTTTTCTGATCCAGGACACTTCACTAATTTTAGTCTCAAGAGACTAGACTGAAAAGTACCACTGCTTATTATTTCTGACAAACCCAGAAATTTCTAGCAAGGCTTCTTAAAGTCCCATTCCACTAAATTCCATGGAATCATCTATTGCTCTCAGTGACATTATCTCATCAAGCTCCAAGTATATTTCACTGAAGAAATCAAAAAAAACCCAGTCAGGTTACAGGCAGGATGCGCCTTCAAATGGGTGGGTCCTCCCTTTGATATAGAAAAAAAAAAAGTTATAAAGTCATAAAGAGAAACACCTTTCAGTGATGACTGCTCTTGATTTTGCTTTACAGTAAAAAAAAAAAAAAAAAAAAGGTACAGAAGTTGTTTTGCCTTTGTCTAGAATTGTCAGTAAGTGTAGATTGTTCCATTTCTAAATGTTCCCATTTTTTGCCAGTATGAGCTGCAATTGCTCAGCAGCCCAGAGAATCCATCACGCTGTGATTTATGTGCTGCACATAAATAGCTGGTGAAACACCAGGTCAGTACATCTGCCACAGTCAGACAGCAAACTGGCATTAAAACACGGGACACAGGTCTAGTGAGTCACAGCTGCAGAATTACAGCTGATTTACCAAAGACAATTCCCAGAGTGTTTTTAAATATTTGTCGCTTAACACTTATGGGTAAGTCAAACCTCAGCCGGACTTTGAGGCTGTATTCTGGAAAAAAATCCACCACTTTAACAGTTTTGTTTCTGACTCAGCAGAAAACCCATCCCCATACAGAGAAATAGATTTAAGCATTTTGTTGAGTCTGTGGAGATGCAGCCCAGCAGTAATTAAAAGATAATGCAAGCAAATGAACCTACATAAGTTAATTTGCACAAATAATATGAAAGACTATGACACATATTATAAAAAAAAAAAGGAAAAAATACTTGAGATGTATATTAATTTGCATTAAATCAAAGATATGTACATTCACAGAGCCTAGAGTTTATATGAAGCTTCTGTTTATTACATTATGATTTTAAATTGTGAGAACCTTAAGCATCTAGAAGCAAAATGAAAATATGCAGGTTTCTGTTTAAAAAGCAGAAAATAAAACAATTCTCCTTCTTCAGAGAAGAAACATGTTTGCCAATATATTTGAATGTATTTCTTAAAAAAGTATGCCCTACAAAATAGTCTTGCCAATAGTCCTGTGACTTCACATGAAAGCCTTTGATTTCTGCCTGTTATAAAAATTCAACTCTTTTATTGATGTATTTTAACAAAGAATTCAGCCTAGTCCATATTATACATAAACTGTTATTTTATACATCGAATGAATTTAGCCCAATGGCTGATACTAGAAAGAGGTTTATGCCTAATGGAATCATATTAACTTCAATGGGACTGTGAAGCCTTAAAGCACAATATTTTGTCCAAATGACTGAGCTCTGCAATACAAATAAGCAGTGCCAATTTTGGAGAAGGCATTTGCACATTTACAAAATGATGATAAACACATTAATAGGACTTTTATTAAAGTCAACAAGCTACTATAATGAATAAATATAATAATAAAACCAACAAGCTACTATAATGAATGCTTGTAGAAGAATATAGTCTTAGATCTGCTGTATTTTATTGCACTATTTTTTCACTTGAATGATAGGTTCAAATGCATTGATAAAGCATATTAATGTGGGTAGGAAATCAACATGGGAAAATTCAGTGTGAACCCTCATGTAGGAAAGGGGAAGTTATTTATTCTAAACGAAACTTCTCAGTCACTCTCTTTCCCTCAGATTTCTCTCTCTCATATTCCCATATCCACATACTCCTAGGTGGTTATTGTGTGATGTGGAGCACAAAGGAGACAGATCAACAGCAGTGTCTCTGGGTTTCTTTTGATTAGTGATGACAGATTTCTTTGGGACCAGATCTTGTACAATTTAGGAGTCAGTGGTTGTTATGGTGTGACTTTTTCCCTCAGAATCTTGCCTATTTCACCGTGCATGGCTCTAGGCAAGGTTCTTCCTTATTCTGTGTATCATTTTGACCAAAGTCTGTCTCCTCCCAAAAGGAAAAGGAGTGGTCTATGCAGTATCTGCACTTCCAGATGTTTGTTTGGTTTTTTTATCCAGAAAGATGACAGTATTTTCATTAGTATTATATGCTTAGTGATATCTTAGTCCATTTCGATCTTTTGGCATTATGCAGTTCTTGTAGGGAAAAAAAAGATTGTTAGCATAAGGGGGGTCTGATGTTTTATATAGTGCTTATGTTTATCAGTTTATACACTTCAGTATTTAATCTAGAACATCAGACAAAACAATTTGGTTAGAAACAGGTTAGAAAGCATCTGTGATCACAGCTGCAGTTACTATTTCCGTAAAATAATGATAATCATAATAGCTTAAGGAACTGTGCCACAAGATTTGTAGGGCACAGAGTATTATATTTAATAAGTGGAGAAGAAAAAACCCACTCAATCTCATCCTCATAACTCTTCCTGTTAGACAGCTAAGGAAGGGAATAGGTTCTAGATACTTCACTGCCACCAAACAGTATCAGTCAGGCTAATAAATATATTTAATTTAGTTTCAGGATTACATTTACGTATATCACACATACATTCATAATCAAAATTGGAATGATCAAAGGAATTTGTAAATTCTGGACTCCTACTCCATCTGACCTCTATAGTTTATACAGAACTAGAGTAATGGTACTACATTCACCAGAAATCAACAGAAAGTAAGTGAAGTGCTCTGAGTGAGGAAAATTAAGGCAATGAGCCTCCAAGTCTGTCCTCTGCTTCCACTGCACTGAGTCAGTAAATAAAATCTCCATTCTGGTTTTGTCATTTCAGACAACCCAAAACAAAGCAGCCGTGTCCCAGTGTTCATTAAAGTTTTGGATGTAAATGACAACGCTCCAGAGTTTGCCATGTTCTACGAGACCTTCGTCTGTGAAAACGCAAAGGCAGAACAGGTGTGTTGTCTGCTCATAGTAACAAAATATTCCAAATTAAATGAGTTTTGCTACTACTCTTGCATTACCTCATCAAGCGGTGTACTTTGCATTGCATCAAACTTAATTGCAAAATTAAACAGTGGCTGCACAGTATCTGATTTCACTCAGTATTCTTCCAGGTAACATGATGGTACGTTTTTGAATGTTCTTTTCTGTACTGCACTTTGTTACCCCTGATTCATTTTCATTCTTTCATCCTTTGCTTTATTCAGGCACCTCCACTCTCTCCTTCAAAAACAATTTAATGTTTGTAAATGTTACAGGTCCTTTCTGTGATACAATTATATCCTGCTAGATAACTTTCAGTCTACCATTCCTATTGTGAAGTAGTTCAAAGTTGCAGATGATTTGGAAGATTCAGCCAATTAATTTTTGTGACATGAGATTGGGGTAGATAAATATAAATTCAGCTTGGACTGTCTCACCTTTCATCTCTATTCCTTGTCACATGCAAAGGTTTCCTACCCATCTGCAGTGGCATTAACCCAAGCCTTCTGGTGAAATCAACATGATTTTCCTGCCAACTTTCAAATTCATTATGTTGCTCCCTGATGGTATAGGATATAATAGTATGGTGACCCCTAAACAACATCAGCAGCATGTGGATGACTTTTCTTAAGCTCACCATAGCAACATTATCTGCCTTGAAGCAGAATAAAAAAAACTAACACAAAAGTTTGCTTTTTATGCTTTTTTTAGAGTACATAAATAAACATAAAGTTCACTGACTTAGGAGATAATTTTGTTCTTATTGTTTCAGCTGATACAAACATTAAGTGCTGTTGATAAAGATGACTCTTACAATGGACATCAGTTTTCATTCTCCTTAGCTCCCGAGGCAGCCAGCAGCTCAAACTTTACACTACAGGACAACAGAGGTGAATTTCTAGGAAGACTTTTCTTTATTATCTTATCCTTGCTTTCAGTCTTCAGGTGAAGATTTAATGCATGCTTTGTGTTTCCAGACAACACAGCAGGGATTTTCACTCGAAAAACCAGATATAACCGGCATGAAACAAGTACCTACTTCTTGCCAGTGGTAATATCAGACAACGATTACCCCATCCAGAGCAGCACTGAAACGGTGACCATTCGAGTGTGTGCTTGTGACCACAGAGGAAAGATGCTGTCCTGTAATGCAGAAGCCTTGATTCATCCTACTGGTCTTAGCACTGGGGCTCTTGTTGCCATTCTTCTCTGCATCATTATATTACTTGGTAAGTAGCTCAGGGGCATTTTGTTCCTTTCATAGTTATTTTGCATTGCTATAATGATTATTCCTAGACTAGGACAAAGGAAAAGTAAAGGCATCATTGTCTTATCCTGTACATTTATTATTGTATTTTCTCCTCTGTGAGCTGCTACAGAGGTAGTTTATAGGGCACAATCAATCTAACCTTTGTTACCTAAAAGTTAGCAATATATGAGGAAGAGGAGACAGCTGGACTCCACACTGATTGATGCAAATAGACACCTCTAGAGAGACATACGTCCCGTCCCATCCCATCCCATCCCCTCCCCTCCCATCCTTTATTGGTGTCTGAGGAGGACCAGGCCCATTGGTCATAACCCTATGCACATGTCCATCCCACAGAAAGAGGGCAGATAACTTGGTTTTGAAGAACTAACTTCCCATTTCTAAACTGAGGAGAAGCCAGTCTCAGTGCTTTTTCTCAGTTGGAAAAGAATGCTGAATGATACTGAGGGGCTTTTAAAGGCTTCAGGGTCCTCCATTTCAGCCACCTGTGATTAGAAAGAGGTTGGATCCTGAGTGTGGAGGATGTGCAGAGTTCTGGCTGTGACACAGGTGGTCAACTTTTTTTTTATATATTTATAAATAAGGGCAGTTTGCAACATCTCTCCCGTACCTGTCAGGTTCCACACCTCTTTTACTGCAAACAGATTCAGTTGGTCACTTGGCCATTATTTGTATTTGTTCTTTTGGGAACAACTGTTAAATACAACATAGGCTGCTCTCTAGGCAATGTTATTAGGATGTTAGGAGGAAAGAAGGTAGTCAGACCAATTTTACAGCAGTAGGGTCAGGCAGGGGAGGAAATGTTTCCTTCATGATTCTACTTCTTTTTACTATACTCCTATCTTCCTTGGACATGCTTATCACTGCTGTAGAATAGTCCTGATCTTTACTTTTAACAAAATTTCCCTCTCCAGTAATGAGTCGAAGATGAGGTTGTGGTTTTCAGTCTCTAACAATATAGTCATGGCTTGCTCAAATAAGCTCTATCTCATTTTCAGAAAAGATTCCACAATAACTATCTGATCTTTAACTGACCATAAAATTCATTTTTCAAAACATGGTATCATTGCCCCTAAGGGCTGAGCTCACTTTGTATTAAGTTCCTTACCAGAAAAAGTAATGTAATGCTGCAGGTAGTCTTGCACTCGTTAGTACAACTATGCTCATTAATATCAATCTGACATTAAACGATTTCCTGTTTTATGTCAATCGAAAATAATTGATTCTGTGTGCTAAGCAGCACTTTATGTCAATTACTGCTCATGCCACCATGCACCATAAGCAGATTTTCAATTAACTCAGCTATATAATTTTCTATTTTCAGGCTGGTTGCAGGGTTTGAATGTGCAGCCACTACTGAGTGAAAAACAATACTCTGGGCAGACCTGAACCACAATTCAAAGTTTAGCAGCAACAAAAAAGTGGCTGTAAATTGCTAGGTTTATATGCACTTTGAATAAGTTTTGCATCTTATCAGGTGGTTTCCAATACTGCTGAGCACAGACATGCAAATAAAGGCAATGCACTTCAACACGTAGCTTATGATGGTCTCTTTTTCCTGCAAATACAGCACAAAGCAGTAAAATCCACGTAGCTGACATGTGATGTATTTATCAAAGTCTCATCCTTGCATGTTCTGTGTAACACTGTTTTTGTAAGAAGATACTTCAGCAACTCTTTGATGTAAAATCTATCATTCCTATGCTTTCTCAGACCATTCTACCATCACTATTCCAGAAGCCCATTCCAAATTGACATTGCGTTTTTCAAATTCTCCAAAATGTTCTTCAGCTATCTCTCTTTCATACTGGTGAAAGACAACTTTCACCAGTCCTTCCACACAGTGCCACAGCTTTTTGCTCTTGAGGAAGACAATTGTCTCTAACTGCATTTTTACACAGCAGCATGAAGAGGCATCACTTAAACTAGGACCCTTCTGTGACACCATAAGTAAATGCTCATCATTAGTCTGAGATGCTAATGCAATCTGAGCCACCTCTCCTAATCCTTCAAATTCACCATCCATTTCCTTTCAACTCATATTGACAGATGTTCTTCCTTATTTGCAGTATCCTGTGGTAAGACACAGCATTTTCCTACTTTATCCTGTCTTTTTGGGACCTTCCATAGTCAATCTACAAGATAGTCAGGCACATCTACAGACAATATTTTGCTCTAAGCAATCCTGCAGGGGAACTCAAAAAAAACAACCAACCAAATTTAAAAAAAAACAAACAAGCAAAAATAAACAAAAAACAATCATGTCCCCTGACCAAAAGAAAAAATCCACCCTTATTTGTCTGTCAAAGCAAACTAAGAATTATAAGGTTCAATGGAATAAAGTTTTGGGTTGGGGACACCCTTAGTCCTTGATGTTGACCTTAAAAGGTTACAACTGAGGAAAGGACTGAAAAAAATTTCTTAAACAGTTACTGTGCTTGACTCAGGCCATTTTAGATGCAAAGCTGACATGAAGAATCATTTCAATCCACCTTATCATCTCACATCAATGAGTTTAGGCATTTCCGCTTTGCTTTGCTTTGCTTTGCTTTGCTTTGCTTTGCTTTGCTTTGCTTTGCTATGAAAAAACTGTAAAGACAGCAAGATGTGTCCTTCCTTGGAGTTTGCACAGCAGAGCTGGAATGCTGGACACTGCAGACCTCAGACTACTAAGCAACGCTGACAGCAGAAATACATCCCTGCTTCTTGCTACTATTCATTTGTCAATATTCAGCCATTTACATCTTAATGTAGAATTCAGCTAAGAAATTTGAAACTGGCTTCTATAGGAAAGTGTTGGCCATATCCTTTTCCATGCTCTCTGTCCACTTCTCCATCACTACTGAAAATCGCTACTGAGTATTAAAATTTGCATCAGGATCATGGAAAGGATTCCTTCCCTCCAAATAAATGAAAATTATGTGCACACAAACATACACTTTAAAATGAAGGACAAAAAAAATATGTTCTAAAAATCTGCCTTTGTCAGATTCAAAAATACCTTTATCATATCTCATCAGTCCATTATTTAATTTGTGTGCTTTTCAAGGTGATGTACATAGTGAAATCATTCCAGGGAAGTTAATAAAACTCAGACTTTGTGCCAGCTGAAAATCCACTCCATATTCCAAGCTTTTTTTCCCAGAGGAGGATAGATTTACTTATCTTGAAATTCAGCTTTGCTAAGCTCAGTAGACACTTTCCTTGTCCACAGCAGAAGTTCCATATTGTCCAAGGGGTTCAACATAAATACCATCTGATGTTACTCATTCTGGAGAAAGCATTTCTTCCTTCCCAGCTCTCATGAAACCAATTCTGCTCTCAAGGTGACAAAATTAGTATATGGCTCTGGGTAACAAAGTGCTTACTGGCAAAAAGACACTGTGCTTGGCTTCCTGCAAGCTTGACATCTCCTTTCTTCTGTGTATCCATGCCATTTCACCTGCCAAGGAGCTCACAGGCAGAACAAGCGCAGCCTGAAAATCTGATGTGCTCATTTTCGGTTTTTCAAAACATCCTCTCAAACTTCAAACTCAAGCAGAGGCTCTGCATTTCTTCTGGGCTTTAATGGAGTTGGGGATTAACCTTCTTTCCCCTTCTCTTTCGCTGTCGTTTTTGTTTGCAGTTACCGTGGTGCTGTTTGCAGCACTGAGGCGGCAGCGGAAAAAAGAGCCTTTGATAATTTCCAAAGAAGACATCAGAGACAACATTGTCAGTTACAACGATGAAGGTGGTGGAGAGGAAGACACCCAGGCGTTTGATATTGGCACGCTGAGGAATCCCGAAGCCATAGATGACAACAAGTTACGCAGAGACATCGTGCCGGAAACACTTTTCATGCCGCGGAGGACTGCCACAGCGCGAGACAACACGGATGTCAGAGATTTCATTAACCAAAGGTTAAAGGAAAACGACACAGATCCAACAGCACCCCCGTATGACTCATTAGCAACCTACGCCTACGAAGGTAATGGCTCTGTGGCAGAGTCCCTCAGCTCCTTGGAGTCGGTGACCACGGACGGAGATCAGGACTACGATTACCTCAGTGATTGGGGACCACGCTTTAAAAAGCTGGCAGATATGTATGGCCCAATGGACAGTGACAAAGACTCTTAATATGTTGTCTTTTTTTTTCTTTTTTCTCTCTCTCACTTTTTTCTCTTCCTCATTCCCAGAAAAAACATTGGGATATGTGAAGTGGCTATTTCTTTTTGTTTCTCCACAGCTGAAAGGGTTCTCTTGAAAGGGTTCTCTGTTCTACCCATTTGAGTTGTCTAATGACTGCAGTCTGTGTGGGTTAGCCATCAGAAAACTTTCTCTGGTATAATTTTATGAGCTTCCAAAAGGCAAAATCCTTATTTTTTGAATGCATCCAGTTTACCAATCTTACAGGCACAGGAGTAGTGGAGGGGAAAAAAAGGATCAGATGGGGAGCAATATTTTTAGTTGTTCAGCTTATATTGTAAATTGGAGTATATTACTATTTAAGCTCACTTGCTTTTTACTTGTATTCAGACTATTCAGCTCAGACAACTGCTCTGTCGATTGTGTATTGCACATCCCAATGTAATGAGGTATCCTAGTTTACCCTATGTATTATAGTCAAAAGTAGTGGTGATGGAATGAAGGTTTATTATACAAGTAGAGTAAGCTGAGAAAAGAACATCAAACACGCATTTTACTCATGAGGAGGGTAGAGAGGCTTAATGGTCATTTAAACCTGCGTGTTTCTCTAGAACTCACCATTGCCCCATTGCACTGAATCATACTAACACACACATATGTATAGTTCATTGACTGCTCTGTATATATTCTTTGGACCTAGCATTGCTGGAGAGATGTGTGTGTGTGCACGTGCGTGTGGTCAGTAGCCCCAATATATAATTAATTCTTAGATGGTTTCCCCGTTCCAACCCAGGCTCGCTTTGCGATACAGGGAAAAGCATCAAATCCAGCTCCAGATTAGGTCATGACTTGGAGGAAGGAACAGATCATAACTGTGCTTTTGTTTGCACTTCCTCAGTCAGTCTCCACCTGCACATCAGTCCAGTGATGGCCACTGTCCTGGGCTCACTGGAGTCAGGATGTTCATGTCCAGCTACTCCTGCCTGTTCTCATGTGCAGGTGGGGAGGAGTGACCTCAAGGTGACTGCCATCGTCTGGGGCAAAAGGAGCAACTGCAGAGGAGGAAAGTGCTTTTTTTGTCCTGACCTTCTCTGCCTGCATGTCCAGGGTGGATTCCTGACTGACTCTGCCCAGTTTTGCTATCTGTAAAATGGGGAAATAATGCCTACCTCATCAGGATGTTGCAAGAATTATGGAAGACATTTGGAAAATACTTCATAAATGGAAAATTATGGCATTCTGCCAGAGGAAGTAACTTTTCATGCTTTTGGGTAGTTGTTTCCTATTCTTTTTCTTCCGACTCAAGCCCTGAATGAAAAAATAAGTCAGAATTAATGGTCATTCCAGTGGCCTGAAAAGGGAGGTTTATAACGACAACTCTTTTTTTTTTTTAAATAAACTACCCAGCCAGGATTGTTAAAGACATCACCAAAAGGTAAACTTTTAACCACAAGTTTCTCTGTGTGTGTTTATCTGCTTTGCCAAGCTAAGTAATTTTTGTCCAGGTGTGGGTTGGGGGAAGTTGCCATAATCTTGGGCCAAAACAGTTTTTTTATAGCTTGCACACCACTCAGTACTTCAGTTAGGTTTTTTAAACATGTAGTGGCTGCTCTTCAAATCCAGCCATCTAGGAGAGGCTCTCTGGAGAAAACCCTAAGGGGATGCCATGGGGCATATCCAATTCCAGGAGTTAAATGCTGCCCTGTGTCTCAGAGTAGGGAACCAGCCCATGGCACTGTGCCAAGGAAATAATGAATTATTATTTCTAAAATACCTCAGGTGTAACTATTCTCATTTATTTCATGAAAGAGCATTTAATACCAGAATTACAGGAATGGATCTATTTTCCTCCTCCTCTGAATTTTAAGTGAATCATTTTGAAAATTAAACTGCTCCAATTTACTCCAGAAATAAAGTGAGATGAGAAAAAAAATTAATAAACAGAAAACTAAGAGCAATTAAAAATTAGTCTCTGGGATTCATTACTCTTTTTGACTTAAAGAGAGCAGTAAGAATCCCAGGTATTAGACTTTTACAATGAAAGAATTTTAGGTTTTGTGGACAGAGGGCAGAGGATGAGCTAGCCGTGCTGCAGCCCTGGCTGGGCAGGAAAGGACTCGTTGAGCACTGCACACCTATAGGTGTAGGGCACAGCAGCTAAGGGCATGCAGACACCCAGCACTACAGATTGAGTGCTTTCAGAACAGAGGAGCTCAGAGTTTCCAAGGGTCCAGAGCCCTGACCCTCCCTGGTGGAGGCCTCTCAGAGTGTTTAAGTCCAACAGAGTGTGGTTCCAAACTCCATCACTTAGTGGGGGCTGAGCTGTTGCACCCATCATAATGGCAATGGCACGGCCAGAGCCCTATTATGTCCTCTTCAGGGCTCCTAAGTAATTTAAGATGCTAAAAGCTAGTTCTTCCTTCTATGACTTCCTTGAAAGTGGAACTTCTAGGAAGCAATCTGTCCAAAAGCTGGCTCTGGCAGACAGGAGAGACCATCTGGATTTTGGATATGTGGAGGAGTAGCAGATGCTCAGCACCACGTGCCACAGGTGCCTCCCTTTGGGCTGCTGCCCTCACACAGTCAGTGGGGCCAGCACATCCCTCCAGGGTCTCTCCCCAGCCGCTTCCTGACACATCCCTCTCTCACCCCTCACTCTGGGGGTGCTCCAGCAAAGAGCCCCAAGCTTAGAATGCAGCTGGATGCTCAAAGCGAGCCGGTGAACTGTCCCTTCCCTTCCTTAAGCCTCAAGGAAACAGACTGGTGTGCGGAGGGAAGATCCAGATGTGGCTGTGAAGCCACACAGGTGTTCAGCCCTGCAAGCCACCTCCAGCTCACTGGGAATGGGGAGTGGATGTGCTTGGCTGAAGAGAGCCCCGGTGCCCTGGAGGGCTGGGCCACCCTGCTAGTCAGCCTGCATCAGTCACTTCTTGGGTGGGATAACCAGACAGGAGGATCCGTGAACTCCTTGTAACTATTTTCCTATGTTTGTACAGTGATTTTGTCTGATTTAGTGATTGTTGGTAGCAGTCCAAGCGCAAGTTTTGAGTTGGTTTTGGGGTTTTATTCCTTTTAATTCAAAGCTGGTTTTATCTTGTCCATTGAGTGACACAGTAAATAATAGAGAGTGGCTACTCGTGCCTGTTATGTAAATATATTATATATATAAAATTATGTTATGTCACCACAAATATGGTGCCTGAATAGCAAATGCATTCTTATAAGAAAATTTGAGGCAAACTTGCATCCAAATTATTATTTATGCGTCTAGGTTTTAAAATTTATTTCTTTCCTGCAAATGAAATAGATTTAGCATTTCTCACACAGCAAGGAGAGTTCAATTCTTTCTTTTCTTCTTGCTTGGCAGTACCACAAAGTGCAATTTATAAAATCAGTACTGCATTCTAAATATTGAAAGTGCCATATTGCAGTGAATACAAACCCTTGCAGTAGTATTTCTTTGCACTTTGTTGCATGGTGGTGTGCTAGATGATAGAAATGAGTATTTAACAAAGCTTTCACACAGTGCTACAATTGTCATTTGTAGATAACCAATTGTTGGACTATGAGCTATGAAGTGGCTTTCAAGGCTGTCTTAAGCCTGTTCTTCTTACAACCACACCTATTTTAGAAGAAGAAATATTATTAGGCAGTTTAGCTAAGCCAGGTAGAGAGATAAAAATGCAGTTGGCTTTTAATTTAGAAAAGCATCTGACCTTACAATAGGAACCTATTAAAAGATGCCAAGGAATTCAATGGAGTCAACATGAAGCAGGGAACTGGGAATCTATTCCAGCCATGTTACTGCAGAAAATAACTTCTCTACACTTGGATGGGAATAAGGTTCCTGTAGTAACTATTTCATCTCAACTCCCAAGAGAGTCATTTTACACCAGAACACAGGTGGGAAGTTGTTTTTGTTTTGTGTTTGCTGGTTTGTTTGGTTTTTTAACCCCAGGAGAACTACTTCAGGTTAAACCCACTTCTATCCCACAGCAGCAGCAGTGTGGGGAGCCATGGCAGCCCATGTGCAGCTCTGCCAGGACATCTCTCTGTGCAGACAAGGGCTTGGAAGAGAGCTGAGGCAAGGATTTGCAGAGAGCCCTGCACAAGGCTCTACCAGCAGTATCACAGGACTGAGATGAGCTCCCAAACCTGACATAGATGGAATTGTGTCTAACCATGAGAAAACCAAATTGTATTTTTCAGTTATTTCTGTTAAAAATGTGCTGGAGAAGTAGGTAGTAGAAAAACACGTCTACTGTAGGAAAAACCTGTACCAACAGAAATATTTTCAAAATTTTTTCCTAAGAAACAGATGTATTTTTCTGGTCTTACTTCATTCTATGGAATGAAGGTGTTTCTTCACTATTAAATGTGAATGGAAGAGGCAACCTTCAAATAATCCACTCCAAGAAGCAGCAGTCTATATTACAAGTTACAGCTTTTCCATTCCTCTGTTATGAAAACAAAAAAAAATCCCACAAAACCAAGAAAATTAACATCTGCAGTACCATACAAAACCAGAACAGTCATAGAGAAGTATAGCAGAGAGATATGGCTTTAGAAATGTCTATCTACACATGGACAGTTTCAAAACCAGAATTATCCACGTTGAGCAGAACCAATGGTGGACCTCTAACGCTTTCTGATTTACTGACACACCAGAGGGAGACCTGCATGGATAGGGAGAAAGAGATCTTTTTTAGACCAGGCAACTTAAATCCAGGCCATGTCCATGTAGATCTCTTGGAAAGAAAGCACATGTTAAATTTCTGCAGCAGAACTATCTCGATGGAATTCCTGACAGTGATTCTGTCAGAGCAGGTAACTCTGCAACCACCACTGTGTTAGCTCTACCTGCCACCACCTGTTAGAGAGGTCTCTCCATGTTTTCTTTGGCTATGAGAAGTATTGAAGTGTTTCAGAAGGCCACTGTCCCAAATGGATGCTGCCATCCCCTGCCCATTTGCATTTCAATTACCCCGCAGTCTGAGCTTCCTCATCAAATGAGAGCTGACAAAGTAACAGTCATTATGCTACTTCCAGTGAGTATGAATTATGTCATAAACTGTGAAAGGCAGGATTTTTCCAACCCATCTACACCTGTGAAACAGCAGCCTCATCCAATAAATGTCAAAGCCACAATATCTTTTGCTTTCAGTTCAGTCTTTAGCAAGAGTTCTTTTCTCAGAGATTGATTCTGTACTTAAAGAGGAACAAAAGCATATTTAATGTCTACAGACTCATGCGTTGCTCCAGAAAGAGAAAAACACAGAACTAGAACACAATGCTTTAATACCAATCTCTGCCCTCAGCAATTTTATTTAAGCCAGCAGAGACAATCTTCATCCTGCCCATCATTTTGCAATATTACACTTTTGAGCCCAGACTTGTGTTTGTCACACACTGAAACAGTTTCCTGCACAGTTCATAAAATTTAGTGGTAGGTATCCAAAAGCTAGGGTTAAAAGAAGTACAAGGGTCAGAGAATTGAGCATTTCAGGAAGAACAGGAGATGAATTGCGTGGGGGTAAGGGCAGGTAGTCAGTCATATGCAAGGCAGGCCTATGGCACTTAAAAGCCACAAAGCTACCATCTTGTGTGTAGAGTTACTGGATTTCAAAGGAGATTTTACAAAACCTGCCCTCATCCTTTTTTCTTCATGGATCTTTTGCTCTCTTTAAAAATAAATTTAAAAAAAAAAAAAAAAAAAAAAGGAGCAGCTGCTATATTTAAATTTCTCCGACCACGATGCTGATTTGACAAATAAGGCATAAATCCAGCAATTCTTTCCATTCCCATGAGCTTTTGACTTTTCCTATGAGACTGCACTATTTATGTAAATATACTTGGAGACACTTTCTATAAGCTTTTAGTTTTCTATGATCTATTACTTTAGTGTTTATTAAAGCTACAAAGTTATAGAACTATTGAGCATTCAGGTGAACACAACAAAGAAGGAACACTGCAAACAAAATTGTTCTGGATTTTGACACAAAAGACTTCAGAATCACTGTACTGTTTTAATTCTGTGATTACTTTCATTGCTTTGAAAAAATTAAACTTAAAAGAAAGGCCTTATAATAAATGCTATGTGCATCTTAACTGTGTTACAGAGCGAAATCAATCTGGCTAACTCCTATTGCGATTTGTGATTTTTTAAACCCTTGAAAATAAATGCTTTTTGGTATTGATTTCTTTTTTAATTAAAAATACTTCCAAACCTAAATTGAAAATGATGCCTCCACGTGAGAAGATTTACTTGCTGACATGCTCCAGCCACACAGTCTCTCGTGATGCCATCCCCTGGTTGTGCCAAGGGGTCCTCAGCAATGGGTGGATCTGGTCATTGGTCAGCAGGGAGGGACATTTGGGGGTGACAGTTTTGTCATCCAAGAGGTTTTCACCTAGAACTTCCCTGTGTTGCAAAGGGACCCATGCTGGAATGATTATCTTTTCTGCAGCGTGGATGGGCAATTTGTTTTTGTCAGATGGAAAGTGTGCACTCTCTCCCTTATATTTCCTGTTCACTGTACTGGCTTCTTTTTTTGGGATTGGGGGGCAGGGGGAAATGAAATTTAAGGATTTGATGAGAAACCAATTTGAACAACAATTTCTCACAGACAGAGTGAATTTGCCTTTTTGCAAATTGATTTTTGTAACAAGTTATTTATATGATATTACTTAATAAATTGTTTTTTCTAACTTGTTTTTTTTTTTTTTTTTCTAATTCTCTCAATCTACGTTATGTATTAACAACACTATCATAAAGACAAACCTTTGGAAAGATTCTTCAATCACTTTAAGACAAAGGGCTAAATTGACTCAGTCTTTGAAATTCCACTCTTAAGTGTCTGGCTTGCACCATGCTATAGAAGCAGCAGGATCACTATTCTGTGATCATTGAGGCCTCCCAAGAGTGGTGTAATTCCACAAGGCATCATTTAGTGATGCCTACTACAAGGAGGATATTAGTCTATGATCACAAGCCTAATTTTGACTAGCCAAGGTTTGCCAGGAAGGCTGCAGAAGCCTTGTCAAGGTAAAGCATGCAGAATGCCTTTATTTAAGCATATAAAGATCACATAATTTATAACAGCACCATTCAGTTATTTGTCTTTCATCATGTGAGATTTAAAAAAAATTAGTCTCATTGCACTTACGGAGAGTCCAAATGTCATTTGCAGTATATTTTTACATAAGAAGAACAACCTCCAGAGAAAATTCTTCATTTTAATACTCCCTTAGTAAAAGAGCTGTCTATATCTCCAGAAATTCCATCATATTTAAAGGACAAGGACAAAGAAAAGAGTGGCAAAGGTCACAGCAAAGTAGTACTTCATTAAAAGCATTAGAATGAAGCACAAAATCAAACAGTTTAGCACTGAAACCCACATGGGGTTTATGAAAGGACTAAGTTCTGCAGCTGATGAGAAATTAACCCAAATATCCACCTGCAATCTTTGGTGGACCTCCAGAAGAAAACCTCTGTATGAAAAGCCAAAAAAACCTCCAGCTTTTAAAAACAATAGGAGATCACCAGGATATCAATACAAAAGTCTACAGATTTTATTTACCTCATTATCTGAACACCAAGCCAGGGACACTGAGCACAGCACTGTGCAGGAGGATGCATCTGCTCCCCACCCACACCCTTCAGCAGGGGCACACATACAGACAGACAGACAGAGATACACACACAGACACACACACACACTCACAGATGCAAGCACCTGAGAGAGGCTGCAGGGACCCCATCTCTCGGCTCTGTTACTTTGTGCATCAGAGCAGCCCTGCAGGATTCACAAAACATCAGGTTGGGCTTCTCATCCTCTAAATAATGGCTGTAGCAGCAGAAGACATCCTGGTGGTCCACCTGCTGAAAGGTGGGACAGACTCTGCAACCCTCCACATGTGCAGGACCACTTTTATTTACCTGATAGAGGAATCTGTCCTATTTCTTGTCTTCTTACTTGATTTACTTTATCAAAGAGCACTTCAGTAATAAAGAAAATTCAACTAAAGGGTTGCATTTCAGCCAGAAAAATGTATTTGGTTTTCCAACATTAATTTACCAGGTTTATCTGTGTAAAATTACTCCTTCCACAACAAGCAACACACCAACCACAGTCCCCTGCAAATGTTCATCTTTTATGAATCCTACCAAAGTCATCACAGTGATAAGTCAGCCAGACAAGCCATTAAAGCCAATTACTTCTTTAAAGTTCTTGTTGAATTTGTCTCCTCCTCTGCCTCTCTTGTGACACCCCACATGGAGTGCTGCTTCCAGCTCTGGGATCCCCAGCAAAGGAAGGACATGGACCTGTTGGAGTGAGTTCAAAGAAGGGACACCAAGATGACCAGAGGCATGGACTTCCTCTCCTGGAAGGAGAGGCTAAGAGAATTGGGATTGTTCAGCCTGGAGCAGAGAAGACATGACTTAATTGCTGCCTTCCAGTACCTAAGGGAGCTGGAGGGACAAGAAAGATTAGAAAACAACATTTTGCAAGAGGAGGTGGTGACAGGACAAGGGGGAATGGCTTCAAACTGAAGAAAGTAGGTTTAGGTTAGATGTTAGGAAGAAATTCTTTACTGTTAAGGTGGTGAGGCACTGGCACCAGTGTCCAGAGAAGCTGTGATGCCCCATCCCTGGAAATGTTCAAGACACAGACCGGATGGAGCTCTGAGAACTGTTTCTAGTGGAAGGTGTCCCCCCTGCACATGGCAAGGGGTTGGAACTAGATTATCTTTAAGGTCCCTTCGAATCCAAGCTATTCTGTGATTCTATGAATTTCAAGGACAGCTCGAAAAAGAGAACCAAAGAAAATAGCAAACATTTAAGATACTTTAATACTTGCATAAAAATTGCAGGAATGATCACTTAAATGAGCAGCCAAGTGAATTCAGTGTTGGCTCTTCCAATCTTACTCTCATATAACATTCCTTCTGACACTATAATTGAAATTTGAGTTTGTTGGATAACGCACAAATTAAAAAAACCCAATATATTCTTATCCAAAATCTTTGAAGCTTTTCCTCTTTCTTGTCAACACTAGTACATCTTTTCCTGATTGTAGTACAGACAGTTACTGGTAAATACCCACTCTCTGCATTTTTCTCCAAACTGACTGCTACACTTAAGGGTTTTTCAGCAGCTGTCTATCTCCACATCAGATCCTCAAGCACCTCTGCCCCTCCAATCAGAAAGGCTGATTCTGCTTCCTTTATTCCCCACACAGAAGCAAATATGAGCATCATCAGAAGTCCTCAGTCACTCAGTATTTTTAATTGCTCAAATACTCGTTACACATTTTTTGACCTTGGTAAACCACAGAGTGCACAAAACCATTTATATTTTTATTAGTTGTGGAGACACTCATGGCCTGATAGGACCTTATCATTTATTTAAGCAAGAGAAACAAACTTAACATCAAGAGAGCAGAGTCAGGAAGACTGTATGCAAGGGGACATGCTAATCTGAAAAATCTTTGGGGCTGTTTCTCCTCTACAGAAGGAAAAAGGAAACAAACAAACAGAAATCCAAAACCAAAAAATAAAACCCAAGCCTACACTCCCCTTCCCCCAATCAAACAAAAAACCCTAAAACTCCTAAATACAGCTTTCCTTGTACCTCTTGTTGGAATTTTGCCTTTCTTAACTCAGAACTTCAGCTGGCTGGCTGCTCATGCATGCATCTTAATTAATAACCAAATGTATAAATCCCCTCCTGATTGCTTTTACATGTTTTTCTAAACATCTGCTTCTACCTTCATTGTTAGACAAAGCTGCTCTCTTCTACAGCTCAGCTGGGGAACTTATTTCTCTCTCTCTCAGAGTGCAATTGGGTATTTCATGTCAATTATCTTAATTGGAAGCAAGCTTAACCCATTTCCCAATTACAACTCCAGCTTATTAGAACAAACAAACAAACTCTCAAACCTCCTCTAATAAAATAAACCCAAAAATGCCCCCAAAGAACAAACCTAAACTTTGGTAACAAGACATTAAAAAGAGGACTGAATAAAAGAGCTCCTAGTAGGTGAAGAGTGAGTGAGCTGTAGTAGTGAAATGTGAGTATAAGAATGTGAGGAGATGGTGTGGGTCTGACTGGCTTGGTCTCCACCACAGCATTCCCTTAAATCTGTTCTCTGGGAGCTCACTGAGAGAACACTCCTCAGCCTGGCACTGCCTCATGTACTTTTATGCCCCACATTCCAAGGTGTAGCTGTCAGAACAAGAAATAGAGCAGGTGCATCTTTGTTTTGCCACTGCTGGGCATTGTGGTTGTTGTAGCTTTTTCAGCTGTTCCAGTACACAGCCAGGTTCTCTCTGCCTCCTCCTTCTCACACTCTGCTCCCAGACTTTATCACTGGTGTTCAAACAGACATCCACTGAACTACTGTTGCCAAAGACAAAAAGCCTGAAAAGTCATCCAGAGGCAAGAAGGCCAAGCCACCTGTTCCTGCTAGGAGTTATGGCTTGGTTAGCCATGGCTCTTCACATGGCCTTCACTCTCTTTCTTGCCCATTCTTGTGTTCCAGTGTCAAATCCACACCACATCTATCCTTTATTACACATCTGTGAAGACAACAGATTAAAGCCATTCTATTTGGCTTCCCAGGGATGTCATCACCTTTTTGAGTGGCACTCACCCTTTATGCACACACTGGATACTAGTCTAAGAAGCTATGTGTAGAAATTTTTCCAAATGCTATACTACCTATTTGCACAGGATAAATGGCCCAAACATTTAGGCCATGAAGTTGTAATATTCTTGTCCACCTGCAGCATCTGCCAGGTACTGATCCAATGAAGAGTGTTTCCCCCTTGCCAAGATTGCATGTTCAGAGATATTGATTATGATGCTATTTTTACTTTGTTGTTTTCTAGTATTGTCAACATTTTTCTAAATAATTTCTACAGTTGTTTTTGAGAAACAAAGAAAAGTCAAAAATATACTTTTGAGATTCACCACTCTAATATCTTAGTATTTAATCAACCTGTAATATAATATTGATTAAAAATACCATGGAGACAAGATATTGGTGCTTGTCTTTAGAGCAAGTACTTCGTGTAGCTCTTTATTACAAAAAGAGCCTTTCAAATGTTTTGCTACCACATATCCATCTGGCCCATGGGCTCTCTCACTTTCACAGTCAAAATTTTATCATTGATCCTGGCAGAAGGGAGATGGGACTCCTGAAAGGCAATGCAGATTAACTGTCTAATGACCAGCACGAAGTGCAGCAGAGGACAAAAAGGGATTCAGATTGTACATGTTGCTCCTGAGGACTGTGAAATAAAAGAAACACATGTGAACAAAGATGTCTGGCAGGAAGGTCATGTCACATAAATCATTGTGCCAAACACTCAGCATTCCGTGTTATAGCCCATTAACCATTGCCTTGCAAAACCAAAACAAAACTCTGATTGTATGTCAGCTGAGACATCATCAAACTCTGTCAGCTCTCTGCTTTCTCTCTCTCAGTTCCTCTCCACTGGAAGGTCATGTCTTTCCTGCAGGCAGTGCTTGCTTTGTGCCAGCTCTGGTCACTCCCTCCTGCATCCCCAGCCTCCAGACCAATTGGGCCAAAGCTGAGCTGCACTTTTATTTCACTGAGCTCTTGTTCTTGCATCTCCTTTTATCCTCTGGGTAACTTACATACTTTCATAAACATTTATACCATATATTAGTTTTATTTATTTATTTATTTATTTATTATAAAGCTGTTATGGTAATGGTTGCACAGTCTTATCTTACTTTCTCTTGTCTTTTTAAATCCTGATAGGTACTTTGCCCAAGCTCTGATTTACCCCTGCAAGTGTGAATAGACTATTCACATTCCATTGATGCAGATAGTTCTGGACACTCACCAGATAGGTACCTTTTAATAACTGGTAAACTCCAAAAGCCCTTTTCTATATGTCCAGTGCTGTCAGCAAGAGTTACTTCTGTCATTGTTGGAGCTGATGTTGTGATGAAGTGAGAAAATGCGAACTCTGGAAGATATTTTGATTACTCAAGGGAAAATACTTTCCAATTTAGGTTGCCTTCCCACTGCCCAATCTCTCTGGAGCAGCAGTGAGTTAGAGGACACCAGAACACTTTCTGTGCTCCTTGGCAAATAAGGGACACGTTTTTGTTTGGTGTAAGGGGTGTTGAGTTTAGGAAACTCACTTAGGAAAGAAAGACACAAATATCATTCCTCCAACACTGAAAGGAAGACTCAAAAAGTAGCTCAAGGATAACCCTTTTCCTATGCACACAGTGGCCAGCTAGTGTTCTCTTCCTACCCCTCCATTCCCTTACAATCAGCCATGGAGGAGAGAGACTTGTCTCACCTAAGTACAAAGAGGATTGCCACAGAAGGAAATGTAAAAGAGTGTTGAAGGGCAGCTAGAGAAACACTGTTCCTGGCAGAAATATAACTTGGAGTGCCATAAGGTGTTAGTGGCCATATTTACATCTCTCCCATAAACCTGAACCATTAGTATCAGGGGCTAGGGGGGGATCAAGGGGAGCTCAGAGATTTAAAGAGTGCTCCAAAAAAAAAGGTGTTGGCTTCTATAAGCTGGAGGCTCAGAAACTGACTTTGAATTTCTTTGCATATGAAGATTATTTAGTCTGTCTGTTCAGGGAAACTAAAGGCACTAGTCCTGGTGCATAAAGTGAGAAATGTACATCAATCTGGGCAAGATTCATGCACTGTTTTCTTCAAGTCTGGAACGTGGATTCAAACTAATCAGTCTGAATTGTCACTTTAAAAACACTTCCACTGGTGAAGATATGATGATATGCTTCAGGTATGAGACTTGTACTTGTAACTAAATGCAGACTTGTAACAAATGTAATTAGGCACTGCTGGTTTCAGTCCTCAGAAACCCTGCTGCTTTACTGCATCAGACTTCTCATCTGTTTGCAGTAGCAACTTAAGTAATTTACTATAAAGTCAGAATAAGAATACCTAGAGCAAGAAGGTTTGGAGAGAATTCATAAGTGTGAATATCTCTAGGAAATAACAGGAAATTAGGCAGAACATTATTTTGTCATTTATTACAGAAGGGTACACCAGTACCCTTTTGTGTGAAGCCAGTTTCAATGAAATGAGCACTGTAGCTGTCCCCTCCCAAATGAAGCAAGTTTGTAGATATGGCATTAATTGCTGTTATCATCCCAGATTAATGCAGTACCCTCCTTTGCTGCCAATGGTTCTGCACTTGTAGGAGGATGCTTGTCTTATCAGATGTTGCTTGCTGTGTCATGGCTTTATGAAGTTAACTTTGTTCTGATGCACAGTAATTATATATAAGTTGCACTAGGCTGCACAGTTTAAATGAATAAATGACACTTTGGCACATTCTGGCTGTAAAAGGTCTTGGAGTTAGTTTATTTAGAGGAAAAGAGAAGAAGGAAATTAGGTCCTCAGTCTTCTATTGCAGTATGTGCACAGATCACTGCATCTGTGCAGAATGACACAGCAAGCCAAGGAATAATTTACCATGCTATCAAAGAGGAAAAAATGTTGACGTTACCAAATATTTTGTGTTACTGAAACATTTATAGCCTTTTCATGTGATCTATTCTGTACCTGAACAGCCTAAAAACTCACACACATGTAGGTGTTCAGATTCTGTCTGTGTTACAGATAATTCAAACTCAAGAGTGACTTATTTAGAAAAATGGTTTAGTCAAGTTTAAAAAAAGTCAAATTTGTTGTGTTTTCTCATATTTCCTTCTATACATGCTAGAAGAAATGAGTCTGCCAGACATAAAGACACACTTTATGTCTCAGATATGTTGATAATTCTACTGAGACTTAATGTGAATTTGTATTTTGAGCTTCTTTAGCTCTGGCTGAGTTGAAAGACTTGATCCTTAATTTAAAGTGGTTATTTATTTTTAAAATCATTTTAGTCACTCTAAAGAAAACTTCCATAAGGGAAGGACAATCATTCTTTTTAACTAAAGTGTCACAAGTAGTATCTTTTTAATGTGGTGCCTATTGTACTTAAGGCTTGAGCTACAATAAGCAGAAGCACAATGCTCTTTCCAATTCCCCATCTAATAGAAAGGTGATTATCTTTATTCAAACCTCTCAATCCAAGAAAGAAAGGGAGAGGAGAAAAATACTGCTCTTTGTAGTACTGCTTCGAAGTAAAGGTTAATCATAAAGTGCAGAGCTGTTTTTAGATGTTTCAAAATGTAAAACAGATGAATTCGCACCTTCCTCATAACTGGACCATTCTAGTTAAAACAGTGAGAAATGAATTCCTGGCTCTGCTTCTTTTTACAGAGAAAAATAACATAGTGGCCTTCTGGGGCAAGATCTTTAAAGATTTTCGATGAGATTTATGTGGCAGAAAGAGCTCTCAGAGACAAATCGATGTAACTAAGTACAGCGCTCTCATACAATCACGCTGATCAGGAAAACTGGCTGCATCATCACAGGGCTGTCATTTTCTCACTTGCACTCTGTGAGATTGCCTGAGGTTTCTCACAACATTGAAATCAAACCCTCCAGTTGACAGCAGCCAGTGACAGCACGGGGTTCAGGGCAAAGGAACTGTATCTTCTTGAGCTTGTGCCTTGCTAAACACAATTCTTTTTCTGACAGACTTGAGATTCCCATTCCTTGGCATTATATTACCTGCACAGACACATTCTCAGGTTGCATCTCTCTGTGCATTAGATAATTTTTATAAACAAATGTGAGGCCAAAGATTTCAAGGAAAAATTACATTCTTACACTTCTTATACATCCAACACTTTATTTGTGGTATTATTAATGAGTCTGTTTGCATAGAACAGAAAGACAGTGCCTCATCTTGAAGCACTAAGATATTTCTGATCCTCATTTCTTCACTCCCTCATCATCAGATGAGCCAGTTTTGTGGTGTGTTTTTACCTGGCTCCTTCTACTTCTTCCTAATTCCCACTGCACATACCCTGGGCACTGCTCTGGTTTTGTTTTGCTGTGTAAGGCACTGTCATGTTGGTGCTGCTGAGGATCTGGTTACAGCAGGGCTCTGCTGCTCTCAGTTCTGCATGGAGAAAATGGCAGCTCCCACCCCAGCAACCTATAGGTAGCAATCATCTGAAGGAATTCAGGTGTGAACCTGTAAAATCAGGAAATGAGGAGCTCAGCCTGCCCAGTCACTTCTGAAAATCCTGTTGGGCCTCCATGTGCAGGTCTTATACACACTTACATACTGTAAGTATGTGAACCTGTAAACCTGACCTGGCATCCCAGAGGCATCTGAAGGAGGACATGCCCACTGAATGCCATTCCAGTCTTTCCTAGCTGAGCACAGACTCTGCTTGTTCAATGCACACTGGTCTCATGCATGAACACAAGCAGGTCTGGGCAGTTTGAATGTAAAATATGCACCAGTGAGCTATTAAAGAAATGAGAATATAAAGTCCTACTTGCAAAAAATGAAGGCTAAAATTATTTGTCTGTGTATGTGTGTGTAACTGCAGCTCAGCAATACAAGCTTGCTGCTGATGGACATTAAAAGCATGAAGCAGTATGAAAAAGAGATAATATCCAGTATATTTTATGGAAATGTCCCTCATAGATTTTTAAGGTCAGTTCTGCTACTGAGCTATTAATCTTAAATACATGAGGAAAAAATAGCATGAAAAATTAGTCTAAATGTTAGCTGCACTGGTAATAAGAGGTGGAGAGCGTATAAATTAGGGAGAGAGAAGGAAAAAGAAAGGAACTGAAAGGATCGACACAGGGGAAAAGAGAAACCTCAGGAAGAAAATGAACATTCCCTGTAAATATCTTCAAGGTAACAATGTAAATGAAGGAAGGAAATTACACCAAGTCTCAGAAGAAAACAGAAAAAGAAGTAATGGCCATAAGCAAGGAAAGAAAAAGTTCAGCCTAAACATGAGCAAAACTCTAAGAGTAATTAGGCTAGTAAAAAATTCAAAGATAGCTGAGGTGCAATTAATGCACATATTCAAGAATACTGGACTAAAAATAAAAAGATAAAGAGAACACATCCATTAAAGTTGAGAGGAAACAAATGTAAACATGTTTTGAGAGGAAACAAAGAAGAAACTGTTCTCTGGCACCCTGTTGGTGATTTTTCTCCACAATGACCTGGTAAACTTCAGATTGGCATACTGATTAAATTGTGTTGCTTGCAACATACCTGTTATTCCATGGCACTTGCTTGTTCGTTTTTTTTTTTTTTTTTTTTTTTTTTTTTTTTTGTGTTTGTGTGGGACAGCTGACATCAGTGCTTATTCTCTTTTTTTTTTTCTTATTTGACTTCTTATCAATTTTAATTCAGCCATGGTATGTCCTCCTCTCATCATTTTGTTCCCTTTCCATCCAGCTCTTTCAGTCATTCTATAGATACAGATGCTGCTTTTGCAGTGAACACCAATTTGACAGCATGCTCCTTCAGTTGCACTTGCCACAAACATTTTGAATTCTGCCTTGTTCTGAGAGAGTCTGTAGCTGTTCAGCTGTAGGTGACTGATAAAAGCTGTGCAAATGGATTACCCTAGTTCAATATGGGTCTGGTTTTCAATAGGCATTTTCCTTCTGTGTTTCACTGAGTACATTATGATTTAGTACATAGCATAGATGCTGTTTCATCAACAGTATCTCCTTCACATTTTGACAAACTGTAAATTCATGCTTTTAAAATCTCAGTCACCTGGATGCCAAGGTTTTATTTCAAGGTTTGACTTTCAGCTCGATATAGATGCTCATTAAAGTCAAGAGAAGGACCCTACTGACTCAGATGGGTTCAGAGAGAGACCTTATACTTCTATTCAAGCTTAAGCAACCTTGAACATAAATTTGCCATTTGGATCCTTTACTGTGCAGTCAGTACAACAGCATCCACTTCTGCTGTCACAGATGGTATTCCAATTCCACAGTCTGTTTTAAGTCTTCACACAACTCTCCATACCTTTGTATGCAAGTGCTCAAAAATCCATAACAGACTTACCCTCCCAATTCCAAAAGTCAAGAAGTGCTTCTTTCTGCCTTTCCAGATGAGTGATAGACTCTCATTTAAAAAAAGAGTTGGGCAGCTACATAACCTTGATGACCTGTGCCAAAAGAACTTTGTGGTGTCCTAGTAGCTCTGGAGTTTTTCCTGGAAAAAGCACTTGAACCAGTTTCCTGGAGTGTGACTGTAACAAAGAGGAAGAAGGACAGAGCTGTAGCCCTGCTATGGATGCAAGGACAGGTTGGCTCAGCAGTAAGGAGCTTGTGCCTGCCCAGGGACATTGACAGGAGACAAAGGGGAGAGAAAGGAAAGACAAAGTTCATAGTCCCTTAACTATTTTCTCCTCATTTTGCCATTCTAAAGTTGCCCTTGCTGGGGTTAATTAACAACTATGAATGCCAGTGCTAAAGGAACAAAGTAGATTGCAGTTTTTACCCCTCTCCCGGATTTTTCATAGCTGTGACTGGACCTCAGGATGTGACCTCTGTAAATGCTCTCTCATTACTTTCCTACTAATTAGTCTCATTTCATTTATGAGTTATATCAGCTGGGGATTTTATATGGTTTAACACATTAAAAAATAAAGCTTCTTGACATTTGAAAATACTCTCACTTTGGAGAAACTGTCAGTCCTCTTCACATCTGCACATAAGGGGATGGTTGAAAGAGTCGTCTGGGGATAAAGAAGCGTTCTCCTCACAGCAATGGCTATGCAAAGTGTTAGGGAGGCCATGCCACGCTGGCTTAATGTGAGTACTTGTGTCTTATAGCTATGTGCCACAAATGTTTAAAGCCTGGATTCAACCCCTATAACTATGGGCGCTAGACTGTTCAGAAAGATAAAAGAGGTGTCACCCTTTGCTTCTCAGACAAGAGGGGGTGATTCATCCTGCCTGAGCCATGAACTAGTCTCTGGAGACGTGGCTTTCTCTCTCCACTTATCACAGCAGGGGCCTGGGGGGGCCTTAGCTATGACTTCAGTGTCTGCTGCTTGGGAGGGTGTGATTCAGCCTTACAGTTTAGTATAATAAAAGAACTTGCTAGAAGTTCTGGATTTCGAGGTATTCTGTTTTTTTCTACAGGTGCAACTGACTGCAACTTTCAGCTTCAAGCATGGCCTGTAACAGCTGGTTGTGCTCTCCACTGCTCTGTGTGCATACATGCATGTAAGCTGAAAGAAAATGTCACTGAAAATTTATTTTAGAGCAGCAGAAGCCAAATCAGCACATTTCCTCCCCTGTGCTGGCTAGAGCACTTGAAAACCAGAAGCCATTCTGCAGAGCAGGTACTCTCACAGCTTGCTGGTATTCACCTTTAGCAGAATAAGAGCCTTTCATCTGTTCTCCACTCTCACCTCCTCGGAAATGTGACTGGGATTAGGAAGGATTAAACTTCTGATAGTGCCATGCCAGAAGTCAGAAGAGAAGCTTCTTTATCTCTGTTCACTGGAACCTCTGCTGAAGGGGTGTCTCCTCTAGACTTGCCTTCTTTACACAAGCCTCCTTGTATGGAAAAATTGCTGAACAAAAGAAACTGAGTTAAGGTGAACAACTTCAGTTGTATTACAAGTTTTAAGACATAAGGATGTGATCTATTCTGAAAGTCCCTGATGATTTATTTAGTGGGCATATTTTTACATTGTTTCCTTTAACATCAGAGAAAATGTGCCTTTGCAGAGGCATAGCTTTTATCTCATCCCTTTTAAAATCACACCACAGATCTCAAAAGAAAGGCTATGCCATGTCAGAATTTAAAACATTCACCTTATGGCTGTCACCCAAAGTAGATGAAATATATGCCATTGAGTTTTAAATGACTGTGGAAGCTGTCAGTCACAGACAGATCCTGAACTGAATGAGGTAAGTTCCCTCTGTTTCCCTGAAAGCAATGAAGCTGAATCTTTTTATACCAGTAAAGGATTTGGCCCTTAAGTTTCAGTGTCTTCCAAATGCAAAGTAATTTTAACCACTTGAATAATTTATTGTCATAACCTATTTTTCATTAATCTGACTATGCTTTCATTCCTCTCAGGGTTGGTACTTACACCATAGCTCCACTGCCAAAAACAACGATGTGAAATTAGCACTTTCTTACTCAGCAGATCCCTTTCCTGTGAGAAGTCAGAAAGCATGCTGCTTAACTTACCATGAAAAGTACTAAAATCTCCCTTTTGCCCCTTCCCTGCTTTCCACCCAGCATGGCCAGTGGAGCCAGTGGGAAGCAAACAGGTCAGGATTTTTGGCTCTTGTATTTATGTGACAGTCAACCGAGCTCCAGAGCCACCTGGGCAGCCTGTGGGTCTCTGGGTTGTGACCAGCATGACCCTCCCATTGCCAACAGTGAAGTTGTAGCTGCCAGCAGAGCTTGCAGAGCCACTGATGGCAAGTGAAAATAACATGATTTCCCACTTCCAGATGATGTTCTCAGCTCAACAGAGACAGACAATCATGTGTTTAAAATTAATCTTAGGCATAAGGATTGCAGGATGAGGGCCACTAAAATTCTAGGGACTGGAAAACAGATGAAGCCATTGGTTGATGTGCTGTAAAACATCTCAGGTGTGAACACTTCTGTGCTAATCCTGAGGAATTTGTTTCACTAAAATAGATTCTGGAATCAAATTTGGGGCCCAAAATCAAGTAAGATTCAGGGACAATTTCTGAAGAAATTAATTGTTAATGCAGAGACCAATAAATTAACATTAGCATAAGATCTCTAGAGGAAGACAATACATTTTGAGAGAGTATTCCCCCAGTGTATCCAAATTATTTTTTTCTACTTTTCCAGATAAGTCCTTTCTAAAACTCACACTGCAAATTCAAGATTTGTTTTTCCCAAGAAAGCATGTGCAATACATTGTAAAAATAGGAACTTTCAAAAGAACTTTGAATTTTTCTTTGCCATAGGACATTGCTTATTACAAGGATGTTCTTCAAATTCAGACAGTCTCTAACATATGACTAAGTCTGAAGTCACTTTGTCTGTCAAAAGGTAAAGGGCGAATGAGTTATCAGAGCAGCTGGGTCATCAGAATTCATTCTCTTTGGACCTGATGTAGTAAAAAATATCCTGTCTTCCAAACAACTGAAGTCCCAAAAGGCCACAAATCCTCGCTTTGCAACAGGCCAACTTATCCAACACAAAGGTCAGCATCATTAAACAGAATAAACAAACCAATCCCAGAGCCAGAAATGACAGATCTGCCTGGGAGGGGAAGGAGTCATGCAGCTGTCTCTGTGGGCCTCCTCCATCTCCACACTTGCACAGTCCCAAATTCTTCGCACACACCCACCCACCCACCCGTGCACACACACTCACTCTCCTGTGTTTCACTCCACACACGTGTGTGCACACATATGCCTGTACAGTGGGTGCACGGATGGGACCAGGCAAAAATCCCCCCAAAACATGGGAATTCGTGAGATAGGCCATTACCAAAGAGCATGGAAGCAGCAGCTGATGGAACTGAGCCCTTCTGCTCATGTACTGCCCTCTGGACCTCTCACTCCTCACTGCCTTGCAGGAAATGGTGCTTTGGTCAGGAATTAACAGCTTGCAGAGTGGAGAACGTGTTTCTACTTCCAGCTCTCACTACCATCTCACCAGCTTCTGCCAATCTAGGCTGGGCTAAACCCCATTCCCATTCCTCTGCTTGAAAAGGCACAGGATGTGTTCCCACCAGCCCTGGTACTGGCACACTGCACTCCCAGCCCAGGATCATGCTCCAGCCCACACCTCCACCTGCCCTTGCTGCCCTGGAGCCAGCAGCCACCAATCCTCCTGCAGCAACCAGCACACACAGCAGCACAAGACTAAGAGGGGATGCTTCTCTCTTTTGTGATGTTTACCCACGGCCCCCTCTACCTGCCTACAGCCCAAAAATCTCTCAAGCAATTAATTTTCTAGGAACCAAGGAAGTAACTTAGGCCCTTTGAAGCCAAGTACTTTTCACAGATGAGAGCACAGCTGTTTGCATGCTTATTTCCTTCTGTCACCATGCTAGAAATACATCCTGTGCTTAGAGTCATACTAACCTCCAATGGATTTGGTGAGGATACAGGCTTTAAAAAACTACAGGCATCAACAGCAGGCTGTGAATCCAGAAGGGAGACCTGCTTTCTCCTGTGTGTCTAAAGGGGCCCAAGCTCAGCTCCAGCACAACGTGACAGCGCTGCTGTTCCTAGCTGAGTGACGCCTGTCACTGTCCCCAGGTGCTGAGCAGTGGCCTTGGAGCTATGAGCTCGAGCTGCCACAGCAGCAGCTCATTAGCAAACGTGAACATGCTGGCTGTGGAGAGAAGCTCCCACCATGCAGGACCAGTTTTGAGTTTTCTTTCACTTTTTAAAATTGCTTTTGTAAGATTTCAGTATGAAAGAGATTAGGTAAAGCCCCGTTCTAGGCTGCTGTGCATGAAATTTAAAATACCCACATTAATGCAGAAATAAACCAACTAAAACATCTAAAGCCAAATGCTGTAAATAAGTAGCTATGCAGTATGAGGAGAAGACAAATCTCAGCTGGGACATGACAGATTCAGGTTTTGTTCTCATTTCTACCCTTGACCTGTTCGGTGACTTTGAGTAAGTGGTTGCTTCCTTTCTATTTCTTTCTGGGTCAGGGACTGCCTGTCATTTTGTGTTCATAGCAGCTGGCATGAAAAGCCCCAGCCATAGAGAAGATCTCTGGACACTGCTTCAATAAAACCAATATCTAAATATCTGTTAAAAAAAAGCACAGAGAAACCTTTTTCTTTCCTTGGTAAAAAGGTACCATGTTGCAATAAGGGAAAACTTCAGGTGTTTCATTAGGCAAATAAATATATACGTAACTGCATTTACATTGAACACATATATTCAACTATGTCCTAATTAAAACCTAGAAAACTATTACAACTCTATTAGATAACATCCCACCTGTGTATCTCTAAGATATTTAAGTTTTATCATCTCACTTCTAATAGATTTGCTATATTTTATCAATAATATTTATTTTCTAGCTTTGCATAAAACTCAACTCTGAATGTATTTTTAAAAGCCATCATTATGACAAGCACATGGCAGAATTGTATTTATGTTACAATTGTATTTTATGTTACAATGAAACCTCGTATTTTTCAGTCTGTATTTGAAGTTAACATTTTTCTACCCAAATCAATCTGCTTCTCAGCAGCCAGTGCTAAAATAAGGTTCTTTTCTAGTGTTTTAGGCATCTGTTCTGCCTTTTCTTACTTCTCTCTCCTCACTTACATGTATAAATGTCCATTTATAAGCTTCCAGTTGAAATAGATGCCAAACACAATCCAATTGCATAAATTCACAACATAAGCTGCAAAAAGTACATCACTGCATGCCTCAAGAATTCACAGCCTCTCTTAAAATGTCTGACAGAATCCCTGAAATTGTGCTGGAAAGATTCAGTACTTTATATCCATGGATGTGCAGCAACGTTTTTGTTCTCACTGTAGGCACTTGTTTTTTGATGTAAGTGTTGAGGCATGACTTGCAAGAGCAAAGAGTTCAAGGTCATTTATTTTCTAGTCTCAGTGAGCAAGGAATTGATGCCCTAACTGCTAAGCAGAAGTAAGGGTCAGGGAAATAGAAGATACACACTAGAAGATAGTGCTACAGATCACATTAAGAACAAATAAGCAATGAAAACATTGAAAAAAAAATAATAAAATATAAGCAATGGGAGCAAAGGGAATGGGAAGCCTTGAAAACCTGTTTTGGGCTAAAGCCATTGAGTTCTCTGAAAGTTTTGAGGTTTTATAAGGTTGGAAGTGTCACACTATTTTGGATGTCTGGTCAAGTCCTGGTTCAAAAACCAGAAAGCAATAACATACAGATTGATTTTGATTGTTAATGTACAGACATCAGCTGAGATGGGATATTGGTGTAAAATCCGACACATTCTGACAGGTAGAACGCACATCTAAAATGTTTGGTGTTTGGAAGAGGGAAGCAGATAGCAGCATTAAATCACAGAAATTTTAAACATTGAGGAGAAGGAAAAAAATGTGGTTTTTTTTCCCTTTAGATGGTATGATATTTATTTTTTCTTAATGATAAAGTTTAAAGACCCTTACGTATTTGACAATGTTTTACATCACAAGAACAAAAGGTAAGAGCAGCAATTTTGGATTACTTATTCCATGAGATCATTAAAAATTCTTATCTTACAGAATTTAATTTTTTAAATGTAAATAAGAAATTTATAATTGGATACAGAATAATATTAGCATTTTCAAATGCTGCTGGATTGAGAAACGGCTGCTTTTTGTTTGTCAGTTCAAGTGTCCCTCTGGAAACAGCTGCAATATTTGAATTGTAATTCTAGTTGGCAGCAAAAACTGGTCACCATGTCAGAACTGTTCTGACAGAGTAAATGACTGAAGGAGGAAACCTGCAGGGAAGTAACTTTATTTTTTTTATAGAAATGTTGGCTGAGCTTGCATCAGTGGGGTCCCATGGGTTCCCCTGACCACCATCCCCACCTTTAAATAAGTAACAAGCTACCTTCAGTGACAAACACTTACCCACCCATCACTGCTGCATCACTTCTGGAGCACTGATGTATGAGCTGCTTCTGCCACTAGTGAAAGTTCACAATTTGTCAGCTCAAGAGCCTGTCCTTTGCTAATGGATTACTTTTGAAATGTCTGCTCAAAGTGGAAGTTTTTTGGTTTTTTTTAAAGAGGTGTACAAGCAACACACTGGACTATGGTTTCTTGCAGTAGAGTCCCCAGTTTCTTGATCATTGTTTTCCAAGTCTCCACAGGAAAAGGTGATGAGAGTGTCAGTGCCCAGCCTGCATGGCCAAGTTCTTCTTTCTCCCTGGAAGACCCTCTCAGACATGGCAAGAGAACTGTGGCAGGCTTGCAAGGACGATTCTAAAGCCACAGACCAAGGCATCCACTGGATGAGACATCATTGCCCTCCCACAGACATCCTGAGCCCCGGCCCCCAGTGACAATTTCATCCTTTTCATCTCTCAGTAATAGAATAGTCCCTCCACAAAGGTGCTGTGAAGAGCAACACAATGACACGACTGACACATTCAAGTATGACTGTATTGTACGGCACAGGCAAATCACTTATACCCTTATTCAAGAAAGGCTTTGAAATCCTTTTGAGGAATGCAGGGATGATTGAGGCAAAGGGAAAGATACTTAGCATGACTCTGGGTGCAAGTTGGTGCCCCCTTTGCTACCTATAGCAGGCAGATGAAGAAAGGGCCTCTAAGGTAAGCCTGCTCCCTGATGGATAGAGGAATATGCACTGCTGGAGCATGCAGCCAATTAAATCTTAGCAACCCAGAAAGAACGTGAATCTGTGATGTGAGGAGTGGGCAGGAAGGGGGGAGAAGCAGGGTGGATGTACAGGTCACAGAAATTCCTGTTGCAATACCATCCTCATCAAAGACAATGCACAGTGGTAAACGATGCAAACTCCCTGAGCTCTCACAGGGCTTTACAAACTCCACTGAAAAGAAACTTTTTACAAGTGAACCACTTATTTCATTTAAATATGTAGCCTGTATAATCAGAGTCTTTGAAGTAGGGATGAGACAGATGATCAGGATTTGCCTTTTGATCTTTCCAAATTGTTTTAGCAAGTAACAACTATGCCTGAAGTCTTTTCTGGGAAACTTTATTAGCAACGATGTTTACAACAATCTTAGAGACCAAGGTTCTCTTAGTACTGCTGTTGATTAATCCTCCAGAAACTGAAATCTTACAGAGCAAACTTAGGGTCTACAAATAATATCATGAATTTTATGTAAATTCTGTTAAAATCCTCAATCAAATCAGCTACAATTCTATTCAATGCTCTGTACAAACTCACATTAAAAATATTCACAGGAGCTGTTGGATTCACACGGATCTCAGTCTTTTCTCTATTCATCTACTTGTACCCAACTCAAGTCAATGATCTTGCAAGAGAACCTCTAGCTCAGAGAACAGATCAGGCTCTGAAGCAAACAAGGACTGACTTTATCAGTAAACCAGAGACCATTCACACTTACAAAAGAGCAGTACGAGCTGCCTAGTTATAAGCTACAGCTGTTCCACTGATTAGTACAAGTGCAATGATAATTTTTACAACGGCAAATTTTAGAGGCTTCCCCTCCTTGGTGTCTGTTGTAAAGACTGTGCTCACATTTCACATTCTACACAACTCCTGAGATTAACAGGAACATTCACAGCCACTGCTTTTAGACAGCCCATACACAGAAAGACACTGTGGTTTGAAGAAAGGAAACTGAATTTTTTTACCTTTTGTTTTTTGTTTTGAAGACAAGGAAAATAAAATTACTTCAGGCAATCTTCCTAGCCCACACTTATGCAGCAAAAAAAGGGAAAATAGCCCACTTGTAAAAACAGTTATCATCTACATTTTATGGAGGAAAGCCTAAAATTCATTAACTGCAGTAACTGGAATGTAGGAATTATTGTAAAACTTTGGTTTTTCCAAGCAATTTCTGGGTCAAAGAAAAAAAAAGAACAGTTGCGGGTTCCCCCTCCAAAACAGCCTATCTGACAAATTCAATAGATTTTAATGAAAATATATATGAATAAGACTGCAGTCTTCTTACAGCTGAAAAGTGAAATTATATATAGGAATAATGAAAGTAATGTTAAACTATGAGCTAACAATTCCACTGGGGTACTTTGGTGATGTCAAACACACTGAAATTTGCTAAGCAATCATACACCTGAAAATGAAGTAATTTTCTATTCGTAAAACATATGAAACTGGTCACAGTTAAGAGGGAAAAATAAAATGATGGTGTACACAGTTACACTTGGCCCTCTAGCACCGCACCATTTCATCTTACTGCCAGAAGCAGATGGGCAATTATACAAAAGAATTTGAAATACAAAAGGCTTGTGAACAGGGGACTTGCTGGTGCTTTTCAAGCTTCCTACTCTTGAGAAGCATTTCAGCTTTTTATTTAACGACTGAAGCTATAAGAAGTTACAATCACTTCTCAAAAGTCAAATGGCAGCAGCATTCAGCAGAGAGCAGCTCCCTGCCTTTATCTTGTTTTTATTCCCTCCGTTATGTTTTAATGGTTTATTATCATTCTCTAAATCATAGACAGTGTTTGCATTTTTCTTTTCTCTCATCCTCTGAAATGGATTTCAAGCATCAATCCATTAGGAAAAGGCAAATCATAGAGGCTGGAAGAAGTGAGGTAGTGTTGTGGGCTCAAGTGTAAAAAACCCCCTTTTATCTAAGTGCATCTCACATTGCAAGTGTACAAAAGTATGCTTCTGCAAATACACATACTGATTAGCTCAGAAGTGAAACTTTGGGAAGACATTTGTGTAGTCTCAAATTTTCAGCTTCATTTGGTGTTTACTTTGGCACCTGCAATGAAGTGCTTTTCCTGATGTCCATCCCACACCTACAGAGAGGTGCTTCAGACAATTGCTGAAGAAGCTGCTCAGTGTAGTGTGGCTGCCAGGCAGAAGTTTTCTTCCATGAGGCTGCATGAATTCCTTGGGCCAGACTTGTGAATACATGCTGCCCCATACTTTAACACATACAACTGAGAGACACCAGAAAATGCATAAATGACTGGACAAAAAGCAAATGAGGAAGAAAATGAGCAGCTAAGGAAAATAAGGGTTCAATCTGTTCCACTTATCAGAAAAGAAAGATAAAAAATGACTACACAATACCTACCAAGGGACTGTATGAACCAAGAACCAGCTTAATGGAAATGAATGGCTTGAAGCAGCAAAATTAAAAGAACCAACAATGCTAGTAACCAGTGGGAAAAAATACCAACAGACACAGTGGATTTTCCATTTCTGGTGCTGTTCAGAGCTTTTATAGAAGAAACATGTCTGTCTAATACAAGCCACAGACACCAAAAAAATCAAGGAAACTGGGTGACTTAAAACTGCACACCACCTTTGGAATAGATTCTGGAGACAAATTTTGCCCTTCTTTTGACAAAAAGTGTTTTCAATGAGCCCCTCTGGAACAGCACCCATAGAGATAGTTTCTAGTACAGTATTTCACAGTAATGGTCACACTGGTATCTTCTTGTCAAAGAAATCCATTAAAGCAGACACCAGTCTCATAGAACAAGAAGCTGAGAAAGAAACTAAACTTGTTAATGTAAACTACATGTACATTCTCTACAAAAAACTGCCATTCTCTTGCTTCATAATTATCTTATTCAAGTTTTGTAACAGTGATTTAACAGCAAAACACCTCAGTCTTCCATACACATCTATGTCACATTTCAGATGTGTCATCCACTGCTCAAAGCAAAACTGAGTATCTCCTTTTAATTATTGTACTATTTTCTCTAAAAGGGGCCTGAACTTTAAAGCGCTGGTTTAGCAGACTCAAGAAGTAAATTTAGCTGCAAAACTTAAATTAGGTATATGCTCAAGTGCTCAGCTGAATCAGTTTCTCATAATACTTTCTTCCTCCACAGCAGAGTTCATGCAATAACTTTGCCAGTCACTGACAATACAGCACTTAGACATAGGAGACAATTGTTAAACAGCTTTCCCTTCTATTAGCTTTTGAAATTAATACTTTATTACTTCATACAAGACAGTAAAAATAATAAAAATAATCAACAACTTTTCATAAAAATTAAAAGGGTTTAAACCCAAATCTTATTAAAAAGCCAAACTTAAAACCAAACTAAAGAAATAATATATTTGCACACACTTTTAAAGTAAGAGATTACAATTTTCTTTTTGATATCAACAGGCACTCTTCATTCATCATCTGCAAGAAACTAGGTTAGGTCTCTATAGGCCACAGTCAGAGTTATTAAGTAAGTAAATATGCCACTGCTTCTGTGCCATCCTTTTATTTCTTTGCTTCTTCAGTCTCCTCTGACTCTCTCTCTTGATGCTCTCTTTCCCACCTCAACTCTTTCAACTCTTGTCTGTACTTCCGTTCAATGAACCGTTTCTGATGGGCCATCTGGGGAAAATTATCTGACAGAAGGAGAAATATTTTACATTAATAAACAAACTGGTAACAGAGAAAGCCTCAGCTCATTTTGTTTTTGATGTTATTAGAGGTAGGGGGGAACAATGTTGGTCCCATTTTTACTCATTTATTTCTTTAATACCAGGACTGTGTTATAAGACTTTGGTTTCTTTGCGATTTCTTTACATCTGTTTCTCCTGCTACAAAGCACTGCCAAATCTAATACACTCACAAAAATAAAATATAAAATCTTGGTAAAGCAACATGGCCAGGTATTACCTGGATTTTACATTCTGTTCCCTTAGCAACAGGTGGTCGATACTGAAAAATGAATGTGGAACTACTGTCAATGCTGTCAGCGTTTTTTGCCTTGTTCTCACTCCAAAAAGTATGAGCCACTGGTTTCAAGCATTGTACAGATGTTTCCATTATTTTTATTATTGTTTTAGACCATGCAGAATCAACTATACGCCCCACACTATGGCAGGGATCCTAATGGGAAAGTAATAGTGTAGCAAGATGGAATGAAGTTAAGTCTGTTCCTGAAAAAGTTAACTCTTGGCTATGTACCAGAAGGCAGCCTTAGTGTAGTCTAAGTGCATGGATGAGTGAAGACTGCCTAAAACAGACTGGACAAGGCTGAGGTGATGCAGAAATAGCTGGGGAGATGGATGCTTCTGCTTTCAGGCATTTGTCCGCTGGCTGATGTGCAGGTACACATTAGAACTGAGGCTGTAAAAGCAGCTTATATAATTGAAGAGAATTGCTCTCACTTTAGTGCACTGCTCACAGAATGTGATGTTTTCTGCATGACCAGGGTGCTGACATTCACATGTGTCTGTGCTGTGAGATCTGCACCCTCCAGCCAGTCAGAAAGCAAAGGACTGGTAGAGTTTGTGACAGGCTACAGTTGGTGGTAAATCCTGCTGGGATCACACAGATCTCTGGGATCAGCACTGGCTAACTACTCAGTCTGAGATGAATGCAAAAGGTTACTACACTGACCTTTAAAGTCATAAACAAATTTGGTAGATCTCTCAGCAAAGGACTGCTCTCTCTCCCTCTGGCTATTGAGAGAGAATTCAGCTGAGGCTTCTCAGGGAGGAGTACGTTGGCACCAAGCTTCTTCCTCTTTGGCACCAAGATTTTTTTTTCTCCTTTTTCTGGGTCCTAGGCAGCACGGATTCTCAGCTAGAGATTATGGTGCAGAAGCTACATAAACTGCAGGAGTTTGTGGTAGAATAGAATAACTTTCTACTTCTTTGTTTTATTGGCCAGTGAAATTTGTGTCCTTTATTACATATACCACAGGAATAAAAGGTTTATTCATCAGTTATTTACAACTTGGGCATAGGAGAGTATATTTATTTAAACCAGAAAGCAATCTAAACAAAATTGGTTTTAAATTGCTGTTGTTTTTAAAGACACTAGTGCTTTGTTTAATGGAGTTCTGGGATATTTTGTTGCTCATGTGCCCCATAAAATGAAAATCAGATTTTCAGCACTGTGCCTGTAACATGATTCTTTAAGAACTCAGCTTGGTAGCAACCTGTTCTAATATGTTTAGGATGTTAAGAAGGAAACTCATGTAATAAATTTATCATGGCTATCATATAGTAGGTGTATGAAAACTACTGACTTCAGGTTAACTACTTATGCATTAAAAAAACCAACAAACAAACCAAACCAGACAACTCCACTGCACAACCACATACATAATAGAACTGGGGCTCTTAAAGGTTGTGTAACCTCCATCCCAAAAGAAAACTTGACTGGCAAGGCACAGAGAAACTAACTTGAAAGTTGGCTCTGTTTTGAATTGAAGGGCAGCAGAAGCCCAGACCTCTGGAGTTCTATGGTATTTAAACAAATATGTATGTCAGAAGAGAACTGTGAAGTCCTTGGATTGATAGGCCATGAAACTCACAGCCCTCTTGAGCGGTGATACTGTCACAAGAAAATTCTCTCAAAAGAAAATTTCAGTAACATCTTGCAGATACTCAGCAGAGAAGGGAAGTTACATTTTTTACTTGTCCAATGTACTGGTGGTGAGAAGTATATGCTTAGCAAATGGATATAAAAACATATCTGAACTACACAGATTCATTGCCTTCTGAAATTTTTAAATTCTTGAATTTCCAGATGCAGAGATAACAGATTAAAAACCTTTGACATCTGAAGAACTGCATGTGTTTCCTTTGAATGAAATGCCAAAAATGTACTTCCCATGTTTTTCTCAATAGAGAATTTCTGCTGAACAAAATGCTTGTAATCTATTTGCTTACAGGTCACTCACACCTGGCACCTTAACCCAATTGACTGAAGTTATTTCATATAAGAAGCTTGCCCACACTCATTCGTATCTGAGAATACCTTTCAGTGAAGGACTGCTCCTATGCTGGCTATACAGCACGTCATTTAGGGAGATGTATACTCAGATCCCTGAACCTGTAGCTGATATTAGCCCTTCTTGACAGAAAATATCGATTTAAATTGTTGGGGATCTGCCTCTTAGATTTTAACCTAGTCTACTGATAATCTGAGATCAAATTTTATTTTCTTACATCGCACTTTCCTCCTCCCCTGAATTAAAGGGTGAGACAACCCGAGCATCAGAGACTATGCAGTCTTATCCCACTGCATGCATAAGCATGAAAAACCTCAATGAAACTTTACTGCACAGGTCTCCCTTGAAGCTGCATCCTCTGTAGCTGATCAGCTCCCATTAAAAAATACCTGTTGGGATGATATTACCTTCACCTGCTACAAAACTGTCTTGAAAGTACTAAGAGGAAAACCTGCTGCTTAGAAGCTGACAGCACTTAGCATATGTGTCCTCTTCAAAACTTATCCCCCACAAAATCTACATCTTGCATCACTAAAGAACAAGGAAATAAACGATGAATTCTCTGTTGCCCAAATATCTTACATTTTTCAAGAGCGTCCATTGCAGCTCCCATTTCTGCTTGCTGAATACTGTGAAAGCCAAACAAAAACATGTTACATGAGATCTAAGCTGTACAGAATAAACTAAAATTTCTGACAAAGTGGTGCACTAGCTACTCTTTTGGAATGAAACTTTTTGAATAACCAGCAGCTAGTCATTCCCAGAGTGTACGATATATCAGCCTTTCCATAAATATGTGAGCAATAGTACTACAGCTTCCATAGAAGATTTCTTAACTTAGATCAATAAGAAAAACAAAATATTCCATTCCATTCTTCACTAAAGTATTTGCTTTTACTTGAGAGACAAAAAGGAACAAAACCACAGATGCGTGAATGTTAAAAAAATCAATGATATTTTTATAACCACTGCCAGATTTAGTAGCATAAAATAAGGTTTTTAGGCTTCATGGGTGAAGTCTTTGAACACTTAAAACCATTCCAAAATGCCTAGAAGTTGTTAAAACAAAAAAACCAAACCAAACCAAACCAAAACAAAAAAAAGCAAAAAAAAAAAAAAAAAAAACCAAAAGCATAAAAATGCAGCACTCTTAACTTACACTGGCAAGTTGCACAGCAATCCAGTAGCAAATACCAAGATAAAGATACTATTTCCTGAAAGCTGTTCTGCAGTTTCTCATTTGAGAGCCACAAATAGGTGGTCATTGCCAGCCACCTTGAAGGCAAGTTCACCAAAAAAAAACTTATCATACCAAAATAGAACCCTTCAGGTATTCCTGAAACAGAGAAGTTTGAAGAAGGCTCTACAGTTTTCCTTTTCTAAGGCAGACCATACAATGATCTATCTCCATGGCTAGTCATTTTGGACACCACCACACCACACCCTAACACCATGTGATTAATTTTTTACTATACCTTGGACCTTTACCACATCCTATTCTTTCCCCCTTGAAGTAAACAGCAACTGTGTATGTCCTGGCATGAGAAGGTCCCACTGTCTGCAAAGTCCTGAAAGAAAAGATATTTTATTCAAGTAGGGAGTATTAAAACACAGAATCTGTTTGTGGCACATAGCTCACCAAGCTTTCAGTCTGGTCAATACATATAGTGCAATTAATGCAAAATGTAGAGCAAGGGTTGAAGGATGTCTATATAGATCACATTAACCCAGAGATTACTGGAAAAGTATTTGTATTGATCATGTTTATTACTCCAGGCTCCTTCACGAGCACCACATGAAAATTAAAACTTTATTTAACCTATAAGCAAAAATGCAAACCATAACGTGAAGTGTTCAAACACTGTGAAAACAATTTTAATAAAGTAATAAATTATGCATAGCAGTGCACTTGCAAATAAACACACCCATACAATTATGGGAGTACTAGAAGTTTAGTCCCTGAGAGTTTTGCAGGTAGCAAGGTTCTTATAAGGACTTAGTATTACACATGGTAGCTCTCTACACTGAATTATCACAGTACAAAGAAATTTTACATCAGCTTTGAAAAACAAAACAAACTTTCCATTTGACCTGAAGTCTAGGACATACCCCAACAACCATCTAAAAGGGAAAAGGTAATTCCCTAGATGTGGAAAGAATTGCTTCTTTGGCAGTTTCTTACTGCTGCCCCAAATCTCTCTCCACTTTCAGATCAAGTTCTGTCCGTTACCTTGTTTCTTTTTAGAAGGAGCACGAATTTCACATCAATTTTTAAACTATCTAACTAAAGTACTCTATCTCTCCATGCACTGACAAGAGCAAATAAAACCTATCCTAAATTTAAAAGCAATAGTACTGACTGCAGTGAAACAGATAACCCCAAGAAAAGGAATTTAACAAGATAATAGGAAGATAACAGCGTATTACTAGGTCTGAGCTGTACTATAAAAATCAATTTATCATCACAGCAAAACAAAACAAAACAAACATTTGGTACTTGATACTAAGTGTTTTTTTAAAAAAAAGGGAAATTGTTTTTTATTGAATTCATCCCCCTCACCCAAGACAAAGCCCTGAACCCTCACACAGAGACACAGAGGAATCAGAGCTGCTGAGCACTGGCTGCAGTGTTAAGGGGATGGCACTTCTGAAGGGCAGTGTGTGTCACTGTCACTGAACTGCTGCATTGCATTGGAAACCTTACTTCAGTACCTGTGGCAAATGCACTTACACTCTCATTCTTCATATCTTTTTGATATAATAATCCCAACAACACAAGCCTTGAATTTTCATAGCCCTTCTCTCTTCTTCTGGGGCTAATGTTGCACCCTTTCCTACATTATTTGAAGGGATACAGATGCAACATACAGCCTAAGGTTTATAATTTATTATCTTTTTGAAGCAACCATTGCACTATTTAGAATCTGGAAGTGAAAAGGGAGGTCTATCCTATCCAGCTTCAGGTATCTGACCAAGGTACAAGTACTGCCCTGAGCTCTTTGTCATTGAACACAGGAACATTTGTGAGCTGAACTGCACAGCAAAAATGTCCAAAACTTGTGCTGCCCTTCAGTGCCTGCCTGTGGATGAGAAACAGTGTCTATAATTAGGAGGTTTAACATAAGGTATTATGATCTTTGCATAATAATATCAAGAAACTTAATCTGCTACTGAGAATAGAATGGAGACATCTTGACCTCATAACAAAACAGCTATTTGTTTGACTCTTTTTTCAACAATTTAATACTGCCATTCCTTACAGAAGCAAATATAGAATTATGCCAATTAAATACTCCAAAATGAAAACTATGTTTTCCCCTTACAACCGTAAAGGTAAAATACTTAGTAACTCTTCCTTATAATGGCTTAGAACACCTAAACCTTAGAAAACAGTATTTTCCATTTTCAAACAAAGAGAGACTAGAGGGCATGGATAATGACAATGAAAATAAACTATGGGAAAAATGTAGGGTGATTGACCACATCTCAATATGCCCAATAGATAAGATTTATAATTAGTGGTATCCATAAGATGCCTGTTCTTACTTGTAAAGAGGAATGTCTGGCTCTTTTCCTTCTGTCCTGAGAGTCAAGCAGCACTGCTGAAGCTGAGATTTAGGATCATTCCAATCTTGATTTAAAATAAACTCCTGTAGGAAGTCCAGAAAGATGCTTTTATGATTGAGAGATTGCAGTAAGAGTTTCAAATGCTACAATGTGTTAAAACAGAGTGGCAGGAAAGTAGGAAATTGACTGATCTTACCTTTAGCCGTGGAAAAAAGCAAACATTCATGAAAGTGTGAACGTATTCCAAATCTTTATCAATGTACAGGGCAGCAATAAAGGCTGGGGGAGAAAAAAGGAACTGTCACTCATCCAAGGAGAGCATTATTGGCTTGCACTTTTAGAAACAAGTATCTCTGAGTACTTTAAAGCCCTATTCAATTATGTTTCAGAGCAGTGATCTGATGAGGGTATTATCCTGCATACTTGGGGAAAAAAAAATCACGTTGACCAAGAGATTAAGTGATTTACCCAAATCCACCCAGTCATTTAAAGTGCTAGAAACAACACTCTGCTCCTAATCTCACATTTTAACCAGGAGACCACGAATACTTACAAATAAATCACTACTGGGTACCATAAAATAAATTAGATATAAATCACTCCTGTTTGTGTGCTATTTCCACTTGTTTACAGGATTTTGCAAAAGCCAAATGGTCTGAATGGCTTGCAAAATATATCAAAATATACAAGATAGGGATTAACCTTCTTTGAAGAATATTTATCCCTGTTTCCATTTCATGGGAAAGAAGGAGTACAAACTTCCAATAATCGATCAGAAACAGTTTCATTTCCCTGTAGCCTTCTCTTATGGAGTGACCATTTAAAAACCTCCTCAAATGCAGACAAATGAACCACAGAAATATTCACCTGCTGAAGGAACTATTTTGTCTTCCAACAGTGTCAAGAACATACTAATTAAACACTGAAAAGAGTATAAGCTTTAACTTTGAAGACATGCTTTTGACCTGGTCATCTCGACCCTGTGATTTCTAAGCCTTCAACTTTCTATCTGCAATTATGCCTCCTTCAAGCTTTTATACAGACTTCAAAAATCTAGGTAGTCTTCAAAAATCTGGCTTTCAGAGGTATAGGCATAATTCATTTGGAAACCTGAACATAAATTTTTAATAGCGTTTTAGGAGATTTCTAATGGCTTTCTTAAATAAGCCCCAAGGAAAAGGAAGTCATTAAGTACTAAATTATTATAACCAAATTAACTCACATTCCAAGAGATCAGCCAAAGTCTTAGTTCGAAGAGTTACAGGTCTTTTTGTCTTGTCGTTAGTGATGGCAAACTCTTGCATGCCCAGCTCTTCTGCCACCTTGGCCTGTGTCCTGTTGTTCACCAAAGAACTTCTCAACAGCTGCAAAAGAAAAAAGTTCAGTTCCATAGTAACAACTCCCAATATCAAACTACAAATCTAGGAGAGCTGGGGAGAAAAAGTTACTTTTATCCTTGAGGTTTCTAACTTCTCTCATTTTACTGACATTTTATTTCAGGATGCCTCAAGTGATTCATATAGAGACATACTCTGTCACTCTTTCTACTGGTGATTTTTCTTTCTGTTTCAATTCTTCCCATCAATCTTTACTTATTCTATGGACACATTACTCCTGTATATATGTCATGCATTTAAAATGCTTGTTTGTGTGTTTCCTTGCAATTATGTACCATCTCTTCATGAGTTCTGTACTTTCTCAGCTAATCTGTAGTTTTCTAGTTTAAGTAATACACAGTTGTATATATTTTCCCACATGAAGTATAAGTAAACAATATTCTGGAGTCCATGGAACAGTCCCCAGTGTCCACCAAATAATAAATAAATAGGTAGTGACTGAAACAAATACACAATAATGCAAGATAATTCAGTGTTTCAGAATGAGCAGATGAGGAAGCTGCTCCATTCCTTTGGCCAGAGAAAATAATACACAGATGGACAGCCTGGATATACTATTTGCTCTGCTAAAAGCTCTGCACAGTTGAGCCAATGCATCCCAGACACAGATCTGCCCTAACATGTTCCATATATGACAATGTCAAGGACGTGTAATAAAAATACTTAACCTTGGCTCCAGACAGATTACTTAAACATAGAGTTCCAACAAAGACATAGAGCTTCCACACAGCTTAAAGGAGTATTTTGGAATTTTAGGGAGAATTTCTGAACCTTTGGCAAGGTCAGTGTTTTTCCTGCTTGTTTGATTTTTTGCTTGAAATGGAACAGTGTTAAAAGAAATTAGATCTACTATAGGAGGTAGGGGTGAGGAGTAAAGAATGTCTCTCTTTTCCACAGTTTGTGTGCAATCTAGAGTTGAGATGCTACACACACATTTTTTCCTCTCTTTGTCTTCCATATCACATTTGCTCAGCTTATTAGATACAAGTTATATGCTACCTGGCTCCAGCACGTCAACTGAGCTTATGAAAAATCAAGATTTATTTGCTGCATTTGATACTTCATCTCTCACAAGATAAATAAAGAACAGTATGTTCATAATTTGTTTGTCAATGATGTATGAAGCAGATACTCAAAACCTGATCTTTATAAACTAGGTAAACTGCAGATAGCATTATTACCTGCCTCCTTAACCTTTGTTTAAAATCATTTACTATTTATTACTACTATATATTATTCCTTTCCAAAATTTGTTCCTTTCACATCCTTAAGATAAATAAACTATACTTTCCCCAACAATATCCTAAGTACCCTAAGTACAATATCCTAATATGTAACCTATGAGACAGAAGCACAGTGTCCCATGACAAAAATCTGTTTCTTGTAATGGGAGAAGAAGGATTTCTTTTGTTGTGTTTGCAGACTATTTATTTTGATGGGATCCATAATTATGATTAGTAGTATCATAAAACAAAGAGCAACATATACACCACTCAGTGAACTAGAGAGAGGAAAAATAAACCTGTTATCCTCTTAGCACTGTGGTTATCAACTTCCTCTGTATCAGAATTTGCCTCCTCTACAAGTGTGATCAGGCAAGAAACTCAATTCCTCTTAATGATACAGAGAAGACACAGCTCCTGTGCCTTGCCAGCAGCTTTTTTAGAGTTAGTCTCTATACTGGTAAGACACAGTCTGCATCACTGCAGATGCTGGGACATATGATATGCTCAACTGGAGCTTGACTCTAATTACAAAACAGATTTTTTCCTAATTCTTCCATCTTCACCCAGCATACCACTACTCATGACTGTAGCAGAAGAATGTATCCATAACCCAGTATTGAAGAAGCTGTATCTTCCAACATCCAACAAAATGTCAACTTCCTTTCTGGTACACTATTTGGCTATCTCCAAGTATGTAGATGAGACTGTGTTCTCCTTTTGTTGTTTTTTTTTTTCTTAAATATAGTTAATTTACAGGCATTTCTCCACAAGTAATCACTTCACACTGGGAAGCCACTGCATTGCCAGTCAAGTGGAATCCTTGACCAAACTGTCCTCAACACAACAGAAACCATTTAGTTGATATTCTACTATTACTTCAAATTTAAGTATGTTCACAAATAACAGGAGAAAGGGCTTAGTGTTTGCTATTTCTCTTCAGATTCCACTTTATCAGTCTCCTTTCTAATGTCTCATTTCATCTGTCATCAAATTTAAAAACATTTAAAAAAAAATTTTCTTTCTCTCTACATGCACATCTTCAGAGTTCAAATTTTATTTTAGGCCATTGGCTGCTTCTTCATATCTTTATGTGTTTTCAGCATCCACTCCACTCTAACTTTGCAGTTTTGCCTAAAAACTGAAGTGTGCTTGTACTTGTACTTTCCAACTCACTAATCATTACGTTAAGGGAGAAAAAGACATTGTGCTGAGCATTTACACCCATTAACAGCAACATTTCATATGCTCCTGGCCAAAGAGTTCTTGCAAAAGTTATAAAACTATGGATGCCTACATTTTTAAAAGCCCAAGAAAAAGAAAGGAAAAACCCCACCAGGCTTTATATTCTGTCTCCTGAATGGTGCAGAAGAATCCATACAAATGAAACTGAAACTTAAGAAATGGTGAAGAAAAATTCAATTTATTTTTAGCCACAGCACGTAATTTTTTTTTCTCTTGTAAACAGGTTTAGCCCAAAAGATTCAAGAATCATATTCTTGATAACACATTGCCTGCTAGAGATGTAGCATTGTCATCCCTTTATTGATCTGAGGAAAGCACTCTAGAATTAGAGTACTTCCTAACTTTAATTAGAAAACTTGACTCACATTCCTGACACATGTATTGCTTTGCTGTTCAAGTAAACTAAAAAAATTTAGTAAGCCCAAGAAAATTTGTTATTTGCAAACAAAGCCACAACTCTCCAGCTGCAGGGCTAAATGAATCAATCAGGAAAAAACTACTCATACTATCATGCTGTGTTTGAAGTACAGTAAATTGTTGAAAGATCCCCAAACATAGCTGTTCAAAGCCCAGATAAGAGAGGCTAAAAGGCTATAGCAATCATAAGATGACTATAACTACAGTAAAATTTAATTCAAAAGCTATCCCAGGAACTCCAGATTGAAGACAAGAGGAAAACCAGACCAAAAATAAACTGTAAAAACTTTTTATCAGGATACATAACCCTGCCTGTATGCCTGTTCAACAGATTAGAAGTCACAGATAAAAAAAGACACATGATGCACCTATTTAAATAAATGGTTTAAGACACCCATCTTTAAAGAAGAACTAGTCTTAGTCCGCAATTTCATTGCTGACATTTTTAAAAATTTTGATACATTTTATAGACTGAACAGAAATTATTGCAGTGGGCTCATAAATCACTATTTTCTATTCATTGCAGTGCTCATGACTTAAAATTAACAAAGCTTTATTAACAGCAGTGGTTGCTGAGGCTTCTTTTATTAATCAAACTCAGAACAATTCACTAGCTGTTCTGATAATTTCAGTCTCCATCCCACTCTTGCTCTTTTGGAGAATATGATTGATGGCAGTCTCACCGTTAAGTGCCCTTCATGATGATCAGGGAAATGTATGAATAAGTACTCTGTGGCTACCAACTGCATTATAGAGTCACCCAGGAATTCCATCCTCTGGTTGTGGCCTCTGAAAAATGAGACATCAATGCAGCAAAATCAATAAGCACTCATGAGGAAAAAACCAAATCCAGCATGCACACACAAATTAAAATGAAGAGTGATCTGAAAGTGAGCCTTGCTCATTTCCAAACACATTTAAGACAATTTTTCAGTGTTAATCAGGTGAGATGAAAACACAGCTCATTACCGTAGTAACACCAACTTACAGGCAAAAAGCAAGTCGGGATAGCTACAAATAAATGCAATCATTAGATTACAGATCATAGACTAAATGAAGGAGAAGAGCAGTTGACATCAGATCTGTAATGGGATAAGATCTCTATCTCAAACTTGTTTTAAGAAAATGAACTAATGAATGCAATGACTTCAACAGAGAAAAATGTCCATTTGCAAGAAAGAAAACAATCACGGTTTAAACTCATACAAGATCCTGGAAAGAGTAACCACTGATACGAAGTTTAACAAGGGCAAGTGTCAAATTCTCTGCCTGGGACAACACCAGTTGTATGTATAGAGTGGGGAATGACAGGCTGGAGAGCAGCCCCACAGAAAGGGACCTGGGGGCTCCGGTCCATGGCAAGTTGAACACGAGTCAGCAGTGCCCTGGCAGCCAGGAGGGCCAGTCCTGCCCTGGGGGGATCAGGCACAGCATCACAGCTGGGCAAGGGAGGATTGTCCTGCTCTGCCCTGAGCTGGGGCAGCCTCACCTTGAATATTGTGTGCAGTTTTGGGCTCCACAACATAAAGACAACATTAAACTGATAGAGAGTGTCCAAAGGCAAGCAGCTATGATGGTGAAAGGTCTTGAGGGGAAGACAAGAGGAGCTTGCTGACAAGAGGTGCAGCTGAGGTCACTTTGTCTGTTCAGCCTGGAGGGGACTGAGGGGAGACCTCACTGCAGAAGGGAATGGTGGGGCAGGTACTGATCTCTTCACTTTCATGACCAGAGAGAGGGCTCAAGGAAACAGCAAGAAGCTGAGTCAGATTGGTTTTTCACCCAGAGGGTGGTTTAACACTCGAAAGGCTCTCCAGGGAAGTGGTCACAGCACCAAGCCTGCCTGAGTTCAGGATGTGTGGGGACAACACTCTTAGGCACATCGTGTGATTCCTGGGGTGTCCTATGCAGGGCCACGAGCTGGACTTGATGATCCTGATGGGTGACTTCCAACTCAGCATATTCTATAGCACTGTTTGCTTGAAAACAGGGCCTGGCAGCTTTGCAAGCAACAGAACACAAGGGCTGTGCTTGGACCAAAGAGTGTAATTTTACATCTTTTCTCTGCCCAAATGTACCTCCAGGTATGTTTAGCTACTGTCTCAGGAGTGCTGCACAAGTATAAGCCATGCAGAAAGCTCAAAATAAACACCAGGATAGGTTTCTAACACCTTCTACAGTCTTTCCCAAGGTATTTGCTACTGACTACAGTCAGAGGTGGCATACTGAGCCAGGCAGGCTTGTGAACATAGCTGCTCTATTCCAGGAAATAAACACAACATTGTTTACAAACCAGGCAATCTGGAATACTCATTAGGGTCAGCAGAGCTACATGAAGACTCTTGCTATGTACTCACAGAGTCAGATGGTTAAAGCCTACTGTCCTCAGAGTGAATGCACGCGCTAGAAGCCGAACATGAGTAAAGATGACTCCAATTGCCTCCTCAAACTCCGTAAGCTTTTGAAGAACTGGAGAGGTCTCAATGAGTTGCCTGTCAGTATTGGACTCCTGCAGCTGCAAGAAAAATGAAATGTAAGTAATGATGAACTCAGACTGCTGCAGAAATTTTCAGAGAAAAGCAAGCCTTCTTTAAATCAAGGGCAAAGAATACAATGAGCAAGTTCCATGGACAGCTGAACTGAGAAAACCAAGTTTTCTCTGCCTTTTGGTCTTGGATAATCACCACTCAAAGAAGAGATGAGCTCTGATGTATGCTTTTTTAACAGCTGAGGCATTTACACATATCACTTGCATGTCTCTACATGTGGAGGAATTGTGGCATAATACAAACTTTCAAAAACATGTACAGTTGTACATTTCTGTTTTTTCTAACATTATTACATTGTTTGCAACTGAGTAACAGATTCAAAAATCATTAGAATAGGACTGGCAGACTGACACCATGTCAAGTTGAGACAAAACCCAAATCAATCTCTCCCAATTTACTTAAGTATCGAAAATCAAGAATAAATACTTTGAATATGAAATTCAAAAGGGCACACTGACACAAGAAAATTAAAAATATTGCTTTGGGTCAATATCTTTTCTTATCAGTTTTTTGTCTGATGTCCTTGATGTAATGACACTGTTAAATGCCATTTCCGTGGAGCTGGGAAACGGCTTAAGCATTTCCTCCACCCATTCTGAGCATCTCTTTGGTATGGCAATGCCTTAGAGGAGGAATTATCCAAAGAGGATGCCTAAAAGAAAAGTAAGAACAACCACAGCTTTTAAACTGGCATTGAGATAAATTTTGTTTTGTTGTCTGCCCCTTTTCTATTAATTGATTACATTCAATTTGTCTTTTTTCTGTACTGAGTGTTCAGCTCACACTTTTATAGAGCTGCATATCCTTGCACCAAAATCCCATGCTTGAGTGATAACTGTCATTTTGGAGTTCAGCTGCAAGTGGAGCTGAGACTGCTTTTTGCTTCCTCGTGCACAGCCCTTTCTATTTACCTACACAGAATTTCTTCTGCTTTTTCAAATTCTACAGTGAGTCACCCTTGCATTCTCACAACCAGAGTGCAATTCTTCAGTCTACTGTTGCCCCTGCTACCTGAAATAATTTGGTGCTGTCAACAAACTGCCACCTCACTGCTCATCCTGTTCCCTTGGCTGTCAATGAGAACAGCCTGTACTTTAGCAAAGATCCCGAGGGAAATCTGCCAGTGATCACCATTCCTTGCAAGATGTGGTCATTTCACTCCTGTTCTCCATTTCTTATGTTTCAGCCATTCCTTTAAATCTTGTAGGGACTGACATTTTACACTGGAGCTGCTTTTTCTTTATTGCTTCTTAAAAAATAGAATAAAAATTTTAAAAGTCTTTGCTGACTTTCCAACAGCCTCTCAGGAAACCCAGCAGACAGTACCATCTGCATTATCACATGCTGTTTTGTCTCCTAAGATTTCCCATTCATCTGTGAGGCAGGACTTGTCTTTACATGTTGACTCTTTCTAGAAAGTTCATATGTATCCAGATGACCACTAATTATTTCTTAGAAACATTTCTACAGAGTTGGCTACTGCCAACTACACAGAACTGAGGATCTGTAACGCTGTTATCTTACCCAAAGCTTTTTTTTTTTTTTTTTTTTTTTTTTTTTTTAATTGATTGGGATCTCATTTGGCAAGTTGTTACAGTGATTTTTAGGAATTTTTAAACATGCCATTCCTCAGTCCCAAAGGCCAGCCTGAGCTGACTGTGTTTCACCTACTGACAAAACTCCCTAGGATGTGGAAGAAAACAATTTTCATCACACAAGTCAAGGTAGTAGTAAGGAATTATAAGCTTCCTACACCAACTGTTGCCAATTTCTAAGCAGAGTGCATGTTTTCTTTGTGAAAGCAGGGATGAAAAGGTTAAAATAAAGTAAGAGAAAAGAAAAAAATTCAGAGTAAGAACAATCTTCTTTGGAGCTATGTGTGCCACCACACAGGACAGCTAGTGCTGTATCTCAAAATGTTATCATCCTATTAAGAGTATTTTGTATCTACACTCAGAGGGATGCGACTGTAAAAATTCTTCACGTGCACTGATTTGTTGCTGAAGATTTTGGCTGTGCACTCATTGCTGTTCTTGCAGCACCCCTGCACACTCCTGCTTGCACTGAAGACAAGGAACTGCAGTGCAGAGACTCTGAGATTTGCTCTATGTCTGCCCGAGTCAGTAAGGTGGAATAGACTGGGACATCAGTCTCCCAACTTCCAGCCTCATAAACTGACAGCTTGTGAACTTGTATCCTTTGATACATGGAGGATAAGTTAACCTTCAGACACTTTCATAATTTCAGTGCTTACATGGTATTAAAGTTACTGGAATCACTGAAACAACCACACTATCATTGCATGGGCACACACAAACAAAATCAAAATAGAATAAAATCAAAACTTTTATGGCATTCAATTAATGTGCCTTCCTATTACTAAGGTTTCAGTCCTAATTTCAGGTAAAGAAAATATGTTCATAGATTGTTTTTGTTCCCTTTTCCTCCAACTTAGAGAAGACAAACAAAAAGCTGTCAAAACGTTACCTCTCTTTGGATTTACTGTATAGGCACAGTTATACAACAAGCATGAGCCCAGGAAAGCTAAATGATTAATTCTCAGAGAGGCAAAAACTCACTACTTATTTAAAAAAAACCAAACAAACAAACAAATCACAAACCAAACACAAAGGAAAACATATATATATTCCTTTGGCTACTCTTTAGCACAATTTCTGAGATGTCATCACAATGCAAACCTATGGAAAAGCATCCCTGAAAATAAAACAGAACTGTGAAATTTATTACAGAAAGGGATACACTTACTTGGAGTGGGTGTAGTGGATAATTAAGCCATACATCCCGCAGGTCCTGCAAACATTGAGAGATGCCTTTAATGCTCAAGGGAGTCATTTAACAAATTCCACAGTACTAAATAAAATGTCATTACTTGAAATACTGAACTATTTCAGATGCTGACTCTGCTTATTGCAAATTCAATAGTGCTGGCAAACTAATTTTTAAAATCGTGTATTTGCTGTTCAAACTGCCTGTAGTTCTCCCAATTAGCTTGTGTCAAAGAGGTGGAAAAATCCTTGAACCACATAAAAAGTGGTTAAAGGAAGAAGAAGATTTGTTTAAGCCTCAGGACTAACTTTATTTGCAAGTACTCCTCAACAGCAATAGTTCTTGACTTCTCTAAAGGCAAGAACTGTATTAAAAAAAACAAACAAACAAAACCTTCATTTTCTTCTGTTTCATAAAGGCTTCCTTCACTACAGCCACTGAGCAGCCCATAAACACTGAGTTACAACAGGCTTCCAAATACTTTTATTTCTAATAAGCTTTGTCATTTCACAGACTTAGAGGAAGGAAAATAATACAGAATTCATCCTCTCACCACTGCCACATGTGCTGTCCCAGTGGTAAAAGTACCTACTTTCCTTTATACAGCACATAGAACACAGTTCTAACTAGGAGCCATCTAAGATACAGCCTGATCTATTCTTGCACACTGTAATTGTGCAATTGGGTAAATGCTGAATGAAACACCTCCTTTTTTTTCCCCAACTGTATGTTTGAAGCTTTTTGGGTAGGATGATTTAATTGATGAAACAGAATAGCTGCCTGATGCATGCATCATTCCCTCAGAGCCTGACACCTGGATTCACAGCATCCATTTCTGTTTTCAGTGCAGCACTTTGAATGGAAGCCATCAGGTTTCCCACATCACCCACCCTTCCCTACCTGAGCCAAGCAACCTAAAGCACACCTGAGAAAACATCATAGTTTTTTTTTTTTTTTTTTTGCCTGGATCAGTACAGCTTGCTGTCCTAATTCAATTTCCAGGAACTACGTAAAATAGTATTTCTGATTATTTGTGATCCTTAAGTAAAACAATGGACAGGAAAGCACATCATGTTATTTTTGAACTGGAAATCAAATCAAGTAAGTACCTTTTCATTGAAGAGCAAACGTCCAAATAATTGTTTTGCCTCTTCTAGGCTTCCCTCTAGATAAACAGCTCCTACATGAGGGGACCAAGGTGTCAAAGGTGAATAATGCAATTAGTACTAGAAAATTACTAAGCATGAGAAAGTCAAAGATCTTGGACTTCATCTCCAACACATTCATTTTTAAAAGCATGCTTTTTGTAGCAACATCTGTTTTCCAGAGAAATTTAAAGCATCTTACACACCAGCAAAAACCAACAGCCATAAAATGCAAAGAAAAACCTGAAAAAATTATATCAGTGATAGAAAATGATATATCCAAAGAGCAAAGTTTAAACAAATTAACCTAGATGCAATATATTTCCAAAAGTACTTTTCAGTAAACAGCTAACAATACAATTGTGCTGGTTTCAGCAGGAATAGAGTTAATTTTCTTCCCAGTGACTATTACATGGATATGTTTTCCATTTTTGATGAACACTGGGTTGATAATACAGATGTTTTTGTTATCGCTGAGTAGGGCTCACACAGAGCCTGTATTATATATATAAGGCCTTTTCTGCTTTTGGTATTGCCACACTGGAGAGGAGACTAAGGGGTGCTTGGGAGGCCGGGAGGAGACAGGTCAGGACAGGTGACCCAAACTGACCAGAGAGATATTCCAGACTGTATGACATCATGCTCAGTATATAAATTGCAGGGAAGAAGGAGGAAAGGGATATGCTTGAAGTGATGGTGTTTGTCTCCTCAAGTCACCATTATGTGTGACAGGGCCCTGCTCTCCTGTAGATGGCTGAACACCTGCCTGCCCAGGGGAAGCAGTGAAATGATTTCTTGTTTGGCTTTGCTTGCCTGCACTGCTTTTGCTTTCCCTATGAAACTATTTTTATCTCAACCCATGAGATTTTCAGCTTTTGCCCTTCCAATTCTCTCCTCAATCCCACTCATGGAGGAGTGAGCAAGTGGCTGTGTGGGGCTTGGCTGCTGGTTGGAGATAAACCACAACAATAACATCTGCAGATAGGGAAACCCATGAAACACGTTTCAATAACTAGCAAATAATCGCCACTTATTCTATACTTCCAACAAGATTACACTCAGCATATAAACAATGTCTCAGGATATTGCAAAGCTCAAGGTCTTCCTTGAGCTTCCTTCCTCATTGGTTATAATTTACAAGAATTTATTGTCTGAACTGGAAACAGCATCTCTGCATTTCTCTGTTTCTGAAGATTATGGGTTTTTTTTTAAACTTCACACACAGCCCTCACTAGCCCTCTCCAACAAGCCCTGTAAAACTTTAAAATATCATTATAACGTATCTATAACGTATTATATTTTTGGGTGTACCCTATATACTCTATATCTGCACAGGCCCTTCTTGAAATTAGTATCAACATTCTGTCCTTTAATACTTTACAGGGGAGCTTCTGAATATCTCAAATTTGTTATTGTAAGCATAAAAGCAAATGGAATACACAGCTACATCAAGAACAGAGAGAAGGGAGTACATGTTCCCACACACAGGAAGAACATGATTTGCCTTGCCTTTCTCTTCCTCTTTCCCTTTGATTCCTCACTAGGTCAACTGCTTTCTTTGGACTCCTTGAAGAACAGTTTGGGGGTTTATAAGACTAATTTTGCAGAGGAATATTAAGAGACCACAAAATTTTAAACAACTCCTAGGCTACCTGGTCATACTTCTGTTTTTTATTTTCATCATAGGGACTTTGTGATGAAGCACCAGACTTTGTAGAAGAGCCTCAAGTAGGAGCACCAGACCCTACATATACTTTTATAGTTCCTTAACAAGCTCCTAGATTTTAGCTACAGCACTGACAAAATCTTATTGCTCAATTAACTTTCTGAACAGCTTTGTATTGGAGGTTAAACAGCAAGCCTGCTGTCTCAGCAAATCTCAATGCTTGCCAAATAGTTCTCATCACTATATTCTAGACAAGCTGAAGCCTATGAACAAAGACACAGATACATATCTAGTGCTCCTCTTCTGTTTGCATTTTATTTTTAAATTAAAGATCAAAGCGTTCATGGAAAGCAAAGTAGAGTTAAAAAGAAAACTCTTATTTCTTGATAAGAGGAAATGCAATCTGGCCCAAGGCAGAATGCACAGAACTGTTGACATCTAAGCCAACTATGATCTATTTTTCAAAGGGGGACAAAATGCTTTAGGAGCTTGTGTAGTACATAAAGACCTGCATCAGGGCTAAACCATTCCCACAGCTAGTAACATGTACAGTACATCTCAATGAATATGAAGTCAAACCAGTGAGATTAACTTGCTTTGGGTACTCAAACAAGTAAAGGTTCATAAAAATATGCTTTTTAAAGTAGAGCCTGTGCAGATGTAACTGCTTGGTATCTATGGTCAGGCCCTGATTTCCTCTGCAATGTAAACCTATAGACCAGTGCAGCATCTTAGTGCCCAGCAGCAAATTTGACACAACTCTCCATCACCCTCAGCTAGAGGGCAGCTTTATTAAACCAGCCATGGCATATTGCCAAGCTTTTACCTATAAGAAAAATGCAAAGACTAAAAGGTATTTACTTTGCAAATTCATAGAAGGCTAGCAGGGCAGAGAGGACATAGTTTGGTGACTCAGTTGGGAGTGCCTGATGCATTCAGAAAGCAAGCTGCAGTTTAAAATTCTGGACTGAGGTTGCAGGTCTGTTCAAGGACAACTGGAAGCAGTGAACCTCTTATCTTCTGCCAGGCCATGGTGACTGAACTGCTCTCCTCACACAGGGGGCAGGTGTCAGGCCATGTTGGCACAGGAGAAGTGGAGTTTTGCAGTGACATGAAACAGCTTCACGTTCAGTGTGTGGGAGCCAGGATATGGAAGATGAGATTTTCATGGTTGTATGTACAGGAGAGGGGAAGGACCAAAGATGATGTAAGAAGCTTTGCTATTGCCTACTCCTACTAGCACTACTCAACAGACCCACATCTCCTCCACCACAGTCAACACAGCACACAGACACATATAAAACAAACTGCCTGCCCACACAAATGCAAACACGTTACCTATTAGGGCTTCAAAGCAGTTGGCCATGGCATGGCGGAGATCTGACTCCCTGCAAAGGTCTGGGCCATGAGCATAGAGCATGAATCGCTCCAGTTCCAGCTTCTGCAAAATATGTAGAAAGAGTTAAAACTGTGGCTGTAGAAGTACAAGAGTACCTGCTTAGTCACCAAAGTTCAGTTACACAATCATCATGCAGCTATTAGGTCTGAAGGAACTATGAAGCTTTTCTCCATAGTTTCAGTTTAGACATAGGCTAAAATTTAAAAATTTCCTTTGTTTATCAGAGGTAAATAACTGGAGTGTGATACCATGAAAAAATTAGAATTATCAAACCAAAAGAAGCTAAAGCAGAACAGTGAGGAACAAGAACTCTGGTGACACAATCTATTGAACATCTGGCTTTTTCCTCTAAGACAATCAACAGGTGGTAGCCTGGGCACTGCAAGAGAAGGCTCACATTTTAATCTGCAGTGCCACCTAGCTTACTCCTTCCATTCAAAAATTAACCATTAACACTCACATGTTGCCTGAACTATAGTTCTGCTTGCCAGTCAAAATGTCAGGTAATAAGTCAGATATTTTCTATAATATCTGATAATTTTGCTATAGAAATGCAGGCAAGAGATCCTAGATTCTCTTTACATATTCATCTTTTTGACATAAAACCATTATTGGGATTTTTAAAGAAGAGATTTGTGCATCTTGCAAAGTCTGTATGAGAACAGGCTCTTCCCAGCTGGGTGTAAGTTTCTACTGATTAATTTCTTGTTAACTTTCAACTTCATCCTCCCAGAGTATATTTAAGAGGTAAAGCCAGAGAATAAGTTGTTTGAGATGCATGGTTTAGATGTGTTTCAATTGCCAAAAAGAGATTTCCATTTTCAATGAATGGCAGCCTGTTCACTGCTCCAGAACACTGTGAATTATGACTTAGAGTGTTCCATCACATTTTATAATGCACAGTGAGCACTTGCTAGAGTCAACATAAGAGAAAAGTATTAATTGTTTTATATAGAATTTAAACTTCGTATACTCATCATTTGATCCTTAATTATAAACAGCATTCCACAAGTTCAAGAGACATTGAGAAGTTAAGAATTATATTAAGTGAACTGAATGCAACATGACACTGCAGAGGATGAAACCAGGAACGTCATATAAGACACATTAGAGGAATAAAGGGTACATTGGAAAATTTGGAATATACAGGTATCTAATATTTACAGCTGTATTTACAGTTTTTAAAATACTGCAATAAAAAATTTCAAAATTTGTCCTTGCACAATGATAAAGGCTGTGAACAGACATGAAGAATATTTGAGCTTTCCTGATGCAGGTTTAAAAATAGTATAATGAATTAAAATGTCAGGCAATACCAAATTTGTAAACCAAGCCCTGATATGAAATGTTTCAATCAATTCATGCTTACCTAAATTAATAAAGAAAGATGTGGAAGAAAATTATTGTGTTCACTGTCTACCCTATGCCTCTCCTGAGAGCTGAGCAAAAAGATCCTGCAGTTTTTCCCAAATCCCAAGACTGGATATGCTTGTTTAGGGCACTGTGTGATTACAGAGAGGAAAGATTAAAAAGCAACTTGAAAATTATCAGCAGTACACACAGGACAGTGTGTGCACATGTGTGGCATAATCAATTACATCAGTAAGTCTCAGACTGTTTCTTAAAAAAAAAAAAATGCTAACAAAATCAAGAATGAATAAGGGAATACCTACCTATTTATGAATAGAGATTGAATCAACTTTCTGTATCATAATACTATGCACCAGTATTATATATAGAAATATAAAAAGCTCTGTCATTCACAGAACTAAACGAAATAAAATTCTAAGGCATCTTAATTTTTCCTAGGAGATAACACAACTCTTCTCCAAAACTCTGTTTAACATACTTCTGACTACTCTGACAATCTACAGTGGACCTGCATAGGTTATGGAGCATATGAAATTTTTCCCCCCATTTCTTATATCTCCCACATTGCCATTGTCCCTACATAGTCTACCAGAAAGTCCTCTCATTAACAACATGTTTATAAGTAGGAGTCTTTTTCTTCACTTCATTACTTGTGCAAATTAAAGGCAAGTGTAGGAATACCTTCAACAAAGGCTAAAAACTTATCTTTATGCCTGCAAAAATCACTTTTCCCAAAGAAAATGCTTTGGAGAAAACACAAAGTTGTCCTTTTATCTTAAAAATCTACTTTCAAACTGAAAAGGGCTCCTGCATCCCAAATCTTACACACAAAACACAGCAAAAAAAGTGATGTTCAAAGCAGGCAGCTCCCTCGAGCAGCAGTGCAGGCACTCATAGTATTCTTCCCATGGATGTCAAACAGAGAGACAGAGAGCTGTACCTTAGCCAGCATGGCCAGGTGCTGGTTCTGCACAATGGCAGTGCGGTACGTAGCTAGTCCTCCTTCCTCCAGAGTGGGAAACAGGTAGTATAAGTGGACACTGGCAAAAGGAAAAGCAAATCAGATGCTGTTAGCATTTTATTAATACATAGATACACCTGTGGAGAAGTGTGCCCTTCTCTCAGACCCTAGTGGGTAATATGGGTCCCTTCCCATAGTGGAACTCAGCTTGAAGTAAGGTAAAGACAGAAATATTCAAACAATGCCCAATGCTATCTGACAGGATAGCACTGGCAGCAGAGGAGAAAAAGTGCTGTTTCTCTGCTGGGCAGGACATAACATCTAAATCCCTGCTCCAGCCTGCAGCTCCTTCATCTCAGGTTTCTGTCTGTCAGCAGCAGCAGAGGCCTCAGCACAGCTGACACCTAGAGGAAGCTGAGGAATAAAGCACAAGGGAAGCCTCAGTCTTGAGAAACGCCGTGCTGTGCTGTGGGTACACACTGCTTTCAGGTGATGCTGCTGCCAATGGGATATCTATCTGTTCATACAAGTTTCTTAAAGTGCTTCAACAGATGCTAATGAAACAAAGAACAGAACTCAACAGCCTGGATTTATCAAATGTGTGAAGTCATTATACTACAAACCACAAAAAAAAAAAAAAAGGAAAAAAAAAGTAAAAATCTCAGGCTTTTAACAACCTTTAAAGATATCTGGCATCATGCTAGCAAGGTACTGCAAAAAAACAGAAACAAAACAAAACATGTAATTCACTGATCCCATCAAGATCTGAGTAATGAATAAATGATTTTGGATACTTTCATGTATGACTATCAAACCCATGTTGAAAAAAGTTAACACATAGATGGTTTTCAACATTCCACAATTAAGGTACTGCACAGCACTAATTATTAAAATATTTTATTAAGCCAATATACAGGGAGAAAAATGCAGATGGATGCAAGATTATTTAAGGACAAAAGCTTCTATAAAACTTATAATTCACAACAGCAGGCACCTGAAGTTAAAAGAGGTAGGGAAAAAAATCAAACTTAAATAGGTGCTAACATGCTCTATTGAACAGAAATGGAGCTCATTTTTTTTCTGAATCGAGACAAAAGTTAGCTCAGAAAGTGAACTGATGGTTGATGAACAATGACAATGAAAAATGCAAGACATTTTAATCAGCAAGTCTTCCATCTTATCAGCCTGTACTGCTGTACGAGAGAAAAGGCCATGAGTTTAAGGGCAGTGGAGACCTTTATAGGCTAATGGTTTTTAATATCATATGGCTAATGGCTAGTAAACAGATATAAAGGCAGTTTTGTTGTTTATGTAACAAACTGGCTTAAAGAGCAAATTGCCAGTAAACAAGACTACACCTCTATTAAAAACAGTAAAACAAAGCAGGTGAAAGTAGATTATAATCCTTATACTGTGCAAACTGTTTGCCTCTATAAAGGTAAGGCAGAACAATGGAGATAACTAATTATATGCCTGTATTTTTCACTGATTTCAGAATACTCAAGCCAGAACAGGAGCAATTTTTGATGAACCATAGGGCTCTTTAATTACTTTTGAATAAATTGCATTTGTGCTTAACTATTTAAGCTGTTATTGAAGCTAAGGCACTAATTACTGGAAATACAAGAAAAACAACATTCAACATCACTCATAAATGCCTCTCCCTTGCAACTAGACAAAAAGAACTCATGGAAACAAAATCGCATTATAGGAAAAGTATCCTTCCTTTAAAAAAAGGGTGCAAAGTTCAAATTGTCTATAGCTGAATAATCTCTAACCTAAATCAATTTGAAATCGCACTCCATGAAACAAACTCTAGCTTTTTATTTTGCAATCTTTCTTGTTTTATCATGACCACTGAAAGGATTATCAAGAGAGCTGTCTGCAGGTGTGCAGGTCTAAATATCAGGCAGGGCTGCAAAGATACACAGTGTAAGTAGACACTGAAAGGTTCAATAAACACAACATTATAATAATAGCATACAAAGGTGAGAATTGTTGAAGAATTCCCCATTTACCTTGTTAAGAACTCCACCACAGCATCTCCCAGAAATTCTAAACGCTCATTGTGGTTAATCCTGAAAAAGGCATTTTAAAGTTCACCATAACCTACATGCTGGTTATTTACAACACAATTAAAACAGAAAAAAAAATCAGAGTTGATTGCTAATTGTCAGGCATTTTTGCAGCCTCCCCCACCCTCTCTGGATTACAATCCTTTCCAAAACAGAGTAACAACTATGTGAATTGTGAAACTCAAGGACTGACAGCACCACATTCGAAATTTCTGTATGTTCTGTTCTGAGCTATTGTCAGAGCTTCATAAAATGGGGAAAGGAAACAGTTCTGCTGCCTGGCACTGAAGTCAGGTTTCTCTGTCCATCAGAGGGCACCAGGTGACTGAAACAAACAGCCTGTTCTGAGCCTTGTGCATGATACTAGGGAGCTCTCTCTAATTAACATCAACACCGGCTGGGCAGGATAATCCTGCAGCAGATCATTGGTACGGCAGAGGGAGTCAGAACTTGGATTTTTCACAGCACCTTTAAATGCCTGGTTTTCTGTAACTTCCTTTGAGTTCCAAAGAAAAAAAATGGCTATACCAGGAGATGCATCCAAAGATACCTTTAATTTATTAGCATCTTTTATTTACTGTTTTCTTTCATCACTGGTCCTGATTTACCTTTGTTTTGCATAAAGTTTTATTTCCTTCAAGCTGTCTGCCTGCTTATATTCAAACAACTGAAAGTGCAAGCAGCTGAAGAAGAATGTGAGCTTGTCTTCAAATACATACAAATTTCTGCTCTAGACATCAAAGCAAGTAAGCAACAACATTTTTGATTTCACACATGATTGTAACAGAATCAAGGCTATTGCCACAGTATTTTACTTTTTTAACCCAGAAGACCCTTATCAAGTGTTTGGCAGCTTTGTTGTGATTTTCACTCTCCCAGCAATTATGTAATTAGTGCAATTTCTGAAACAGGAGGCCTTTATTAAGGCCTGAAAGAACTCAAGCACCTCTGTTGTATAAAGCAGTAATGTGTGAGCAAATCTACAACTCTGTGTAGCAACATAACTGAAAATACACCTCTCAGAAAGGGGACTTTATATTTTTGTGTTATTTCACAAGAATTAATGCTATTTAGCCTTATGTTATCTCTAGAGGACTCAAATAAGCTTGAAAAAAAAGCCCATGGTCTAGCTGAAACAGCATTTAGGGAACAGTGCAAGAATAATTTATGCAGAATTAAATTTCTCCTATTCCCAAGCTTCTCTTGAAATGATGGCTCTTGAAAGGTTTGGTTAAAGCACTAGCTGACTAAAATACACACTGCCATCTAGTTCATGCATTTAAGAGATTTCACATGCAACTGTTTCTTGCATTAGCCTTATGCGCTTTGTGTATTCAAATTCAGCTAAATAAGGTGCCTGTGGCTGTAAACCACATCTTAAACTATATTTATATGCACGGAATTCTTAGTGGTCATTCAGGAATTATTGCATTACAACATTAATGAGTTTTTCACCTGTCTTTAAATTGGAACAGTAAATCAGCAAAACCCATGTTCAGCACCACATTCCTGTTAACAAGGTGCCATGATAGGAAGGTACTACTGTGAGAAAATGTGATGAAGAATCCAATTTATGGCACTGATAACAACAGCAACTAATCTTATGTTTTATTCTGCAGAAAGCAAAAATGTAGCCTTTTAGTCCTCCTCATTTCAGGGATCAACAAAAATGATAGAATTATCTGCTAAAACCCTCCTCAGATGTTTTCTGCAGGCATGACCAAACATTTACTATGTCACTGCTAATGGAGGTTCAGTACACCCTCATAATATAAAAGTCAATTCAAAATGACTTTTCACTTCAACTATTTGCCAAAGCTGTTGCTGCCAGTAAGTTGGTTGTTTCTATTAAATACTTCCCTCTGCAGCAGCTTCTCTACTTGCAAACAACTATTTTCATTACCTGGAAGGAGCTGGATCATCCTGTCCCAAACGGGACATAATATTTATCAGGGTGTTTATCCCTAGAAACATAAACAATGCACTATTAAGTAAACAGCCACTAATTCACTTTGAATAAATGCAGCAAACAATTACTCAAAATGTTACTTTGTAATTGCTGTACACAAGATTATCCTGTTATTTACAGGGTTTATTGCATCAAGTATAATCCTTAGCAGTGCTCTCTGCCTAACTGACCACAGCCCCATTACAACAGTATTGAATTTTTGCATTCAGCGAGCCAGATAAATACCACCTTTGCATGAAAAGGACATCCTAAACATTACATAAGCAACAAACAATTTACTTCATTATCACTGAATATGCTTTAAAGGGGTGAGGAATATTTAGCAGGAGACAGACGACATGGTCACATTAGTAAGACACATTTACAAAATATATTCCAGTTTGTTCACCATGGTGAGCAGCAAATTAAGAAAACAGTACTTGCCAAAAATCTAAGCAAATGCATCCTCCTGTTTATTACCCTTGCTTGTTCTCAGCTTTATATTTATTGACTAATTTGCAAAATCCAGACTTTTAGAAAGACCTCACTGGTGTCTGCATATAATTGAAATCCTCTACTGAAGGCACCTCTCAAAAGAACAATGGCCAAGGAAATGATGATGGAACAAAGGATGTTCTTACTCATTAAGTGTGAGGTAAGAGAAAAATGATAGTGCTGTAAATAGCATACCCTTTTTTCTCATGTGTATATGGTGAACTTTTCTATCTCCATACTTGGGCTGTCGAATCCCACAGTTGGATAAGGAATTTCGGGCGTGATCCGGATTCATCCCAAAGTTTAAATGATGGCTTGGGTGAGTCATTGCAAGCTATAGTGTAACACATACAGGAACAAAAAAGTATTAAATGCATTCTTGTAAATGAAAGTAAAACATTTTAGACTGGTAGCTAGTAACAAGTTATTTTTCAGTTTGAAGAAAGGTTACAAAGTAATGTAGTCAATCAGAAACTTGGTTCCAGCAATTTAAATGTAGGGTGAACTATTTCAGATGTCAGAAAGAAGCAACATTTATACTCAATCATCAATTTAACTAATTAACTTTCCTCATTTTTTTCTTTAAAGAAAAATTAGTTTGGAAGAGAAAAAGCATGAACTGTCAATTTGCCTTAAGACTTTTGCTTACCAGCTTTGCTGACCTGATTTCAATACATTTGCTTATTTAAAAATATATTCACTCTAACACTGATCTATAAATATTCATATTAAACATATAAGCAATTAAAAGAGCTTCTCAACCATCCATATTTACATTACTTAAATATCTACAAAACTCTCCTAGCTCAAAAAATGAAACAACAAGAAGTACCTCATTCCTGGCAGAGTTAATCACAGAAAAACTCCTTCTCTCATGACTATAGAGGACTCACTCTTCAAATAGATGAGGAATGACAGCATTGGCCCTCTGTTTTACCTTTGTACCACCAAGGATTACCAAAAGCTTACTCTGCTGCTGACACCACCACTGCAGTAATGGCAGCAGCAAATAGAACTACAGCTTGTTTTTCAGAACTCCGTCCTGCAAACTCACACATTTTCTCCCTCTTTGCACATACACAGATCAAAATATTGTGCCTGTATAAAAGTACGTGCACAAAAAACTTGTTTATAAAAAAGAGCAAACACTGGAAAATGCAAGCTGCAGGAAGTTACTTCTGACACACATTCAGGACTGCTGCTGCAGACTGTGAGCAAAGATATTCAGTAATTCATTCAAACATTGTCTGTTGCTTTCTAAACATAAAACTTAAAGAGTAAAATTATATTTAATCAACATTAAGAACTTCCAAGTCCTTTTCGGTTCCCTGATAGTATTACTAAGTTTCTTATAATTTTACATTCTCAAATTCTGCTCCATCTGGAGTAGATGACACATTACAGCTTTTCTGAATAGATAACTTAGTGCAATCTTTTTTAACCTGCTCATACTTTAAAAAGAATACACCATGATAAAAATGTGTAACAATCAAGGCAGAATTATACATCTAACATTGCCTATGCTCAAGCAGATGACTGATACTATATACATTTTTAAAAAGCTCTTCCTCTCATGGAAAATGTTTGTAGGTTTTAAATAACTGAGTGTAGGGACAAAGCATTACAAAGCACATTTGTTATAAACAAACAGGACAAAGGCTTAAACACCTGATTTTTATGCTTTCATCTCTTTTTTATTAACTTGTTGGTTTGTGCGTTTGGCCTCAACACTTTGAAAGTTTCCATCACTGCATTTTTATCTTAGACATTAAAACAAAAAAACAGCTTGCCAACAACCAAATCCTAGAAGATGCTCACTGTTTAATATAACTTGCAGTAGGAAAAGGCCTGGAAAACAAATTCTAGAAACCAGAAAAGCTGTGAGAAAAGACACTTCCTTAAAATAATTTGGGAGTAAAATCTCTAAAGAAATACAAAAACTGCCATGTTTTGAACTTAATACAGTCATCGGAGAGAGATGACACTCACTTCAGAAGGAAATTCTGAACAGAGGTTCCCATTTGCCTTCAGCAAATTCATAAAAAGTCTAAGAGGAAAGGGGCCACCATGCCAAGCATCAGCCTCAGAGGTAATCAATTCCAAATATGCACTAACATAAAAGGCTGATTGTGTGACATGGATGCATCTAAAACAAACAAGAAAATCTCCTCTCCAGTTCCTGCTTGTTAATAAAAAAAATTCATCACTTGCAGAACTCAAGACCTTAACAGAAGTTTGCAAACTTCTATTCACTAGCTACAAATGCAAAAAAAGGGCAATGTTTTAATTATTCTCTTTGGAACAACTGGCTATAAAAACAAGAAGAAGGGCACATACACTCATCTGCAGAATAACATTGTATTCTCTAAAACTACCTGAAAAAAGAAACTTACCAGAAATGAGTACTTGACAGTCTTTTCAATGACTGCATTTTTGTCTTGCTACACATTACAAGCAAATCCAGATTGATCATGGGAGCAAAGGTAGGTGTAATATCTATATGACAATAGCTATCTCTAGAAGTCTCTTGGGAAAACAAACTTTTGAAAGATCTGTAGAACAAGTAATGAGGTCCATCCAAGCTGTGGCAATGCCATGCATTTCAGCACTATGGATGAACTCAGTAATATCATGAAGAGAAACCAGCAAGAAGTTGAGGTTGTCTTTTCATATCTTACCTGCAGTAAGCACCTATCTCGAAAAGTGTAGCCTATCAATTTGTCCAAGTGCATCAGACACTGATGGTAGCGCACATGGTGGGTCAGGACAGGGAGCATCATTGCATGCTGAAAAAACAAATGCAAGAAGCAAAATCATTCAACTTCAGTGTGCAGAGAACTCAGTCGACTGAGCTAAAAATACAAACACGTCTCAATTGTTACAACATTTAGTTTACTGTTTTGATTTTTAAATGAGGAAAAAAAAATTGTAGTTTCCCATCCTTCACTTATCAAAGCACTTAATTAACCATATTTTTTTATCTCCACAGCCCTGCCCAGACTAAAGGAATAAATACATAAACCCAGCCTTCAACTTAAGCAACTTCAATGAGGTAAAAAATGTCTGACCACCAGTAACAGTAAATTTCAAGAAGCTATGACTGTGCTATATGTTTGTATCTTTTCCTTTAACACCCTGCTTCAAAAATGAAGAAATACAACTTCCCCTCTGCCTCATTACATTAAGGATGAAACACTTTACACCACTTCAGCCAGCTTTCACCAAACAACAGTAGCTACTCAATTTTCAAGCACGGTTGCACCTTGCTTCACTTCCTTTTGAGGAAGAATTATGGCATTTTTGAAATGCTGTAGTCTGGCACATTTAATGTGCTAAAAAATATCAGAAAAGTTACTGTCTGTCTACAAAACAGACAATGTTATCCTGTTGGGGAAAATGTCAATAAAATTGAAAAAAACTACTATTTTGTAATAATGGCAGATCCCCTCTCTGTGCTTCAAAGAAGGAATTCTACACTAACACTGACTTTTGATGCATCTGGGTTGAAATAAGCAAGTAGTATAGTTTATCAGTAGAGTAGTATAGCAAGTATGATATCAACATCACAATTCTTGCATAAAAATGAAAAGAGAAATGGGAGAAATGCAGGATTTAAAGACTTTTATGCATGGACCATTTGTGAACTATTTTTTTCTAATCGTTCCTATTACTGACATGATATGAATATATTCAAAATAAAGGTGTGTTTTAAGGGCATTAAAATCTGAAGGCTGTCACAATTAATTCAGAAAGAGGATTGTGTATGATTAGAGGAAATGAGCGTATAGCATGGAGAGCAGCAAGAAAAACAAGCACACAAAGCAGATGATGTATAATTTACAGAATAAATGATGCTACAGATTTCTGCAGCTCACTAAAGACAGAACTAATGCAGAAAATATAAAACTGGTGAATGTTACAGGATCAAAAATTAAGACTAACCAATGGCAAGACCTTCTGCTTAAGTAAAAGACCATGAAATTCCTGAGAATAGAGCACAGAGATAGAAGGTAATAATAGAATCATTTAAATTGGAAAAAAGACTGGAATTAAGATTACTGAGACCAACAGCTACAGTAACACTGTAAACTCCACCAACTAAACCATGTCCCAAAGATCTTTATAAATACCTTCAGGGATGGTGACTTCAGCACTTTCCTGGGCAACCTATTACAATGCCTGATCATCTGATCTGCGAAGAAATTATTCCTAATATCCAATCCTAAGCTCCCTTGGTAAAACTTGAGACAATTTCCTTTTGTCCTGTCACTTCCTGCCTGAGAGAATAAAACATCTCCTACCTGGCTATGTTCTCCTTTCAGGCAGCTGTAGAGAGTGGTAAGGTCTCCCTTGAGTTTCCTTTTCTTCAGCCTAAACAACCTGAGCTCCCTCAGCTGCTCCTCATCAGACTTGTGCTCCAGACCCTTCCCCAGCTCCATTGCCCTTCTCTGGACTCGCTCCAGCCCCTCCATGTCCTTCTTATAGTGAGCAGCCCAAAACTGAACACAGGATTCAAGGTGCAGCCTCAGCAGTGCCAAGTGCAGGGGACAGTCACTGCCCTGCTCCTGCTGGCCACACTCTTGCTGATACAGGCCAGGATGCCATGGCTATTCTGGCCACAAGTCAGCTCATGTTCAGACAGTTGTTGACTAGGAAGTCCTCCCCAGTCCTTTTCTCTCAAATGAAATAACCAACTAACAGCAAGAAAAAGACTCCTTGGACCTCCAAATGGCAGAAAAATATAAGACCACTCCAAGCAGAGTTAGAAAGTGTAGGTGAAGTTTGATGTTGTTACCATGTCACTCTTTAGAGTTTTTCTGGGGTAATTTGTAAGAACATCCCCTTTATCTCCATATAAACTGTACAGGTGTGCCTCCTATGTGATCCTTCATGGAAGAAATTAACTTAAAAACACCAAAACAACCAAACCTGAAACTGTTTCACAGCACAACTTTGCTTCCCTGCCTCTATGCTCCACCATACTAGACAGAAAGAGTCTCCTCAAACAACATTTAACATTCTTTACACCAATACATGTGTCCCTGCATTTGAGGACTGAAATACCAAGTTTCGGACTTTTATCAGCTGTGGTGCAGTGAACAAAGACCCCTGGGAGCACACAGCAAGACTTTGACTCTTCAAGTTATATTGACAAAGTGCTGCTTTCCTGGCACTAACTACTTGATGGACTGATTGACTGATTTAATCAACATCTCTCATCTTGGACCATGGCTATTTTGATATTTTAGGTATTTATCTCTCTAGAAGAGATACTTTTAAAATATGTATGATTTTAAATATTTTGCATGTCCTTTTTTTTTCTGCAGCTAGCAGGAGAAGGCAGAGACACTCAAGTGCCCTCAGGCAGTGCCATCATCCCTCAGGACAGCAGGTGCTCCTGACCTGAAGCTACTAAGGGTAAGCAGGTGAGCTGAAATATTCTGGAATGCGTGAAATGCTGAACACCCTACATTGCTGTTGAGGGCTCACAAGCAACAGTGTGTGGGTGGAGAGGGGGAACAGAGGTGGTGTTTTCTCAGCATGGCCAGATCCTGCCACACTTAATCCTGTGCATTAAGTGCTGCTCAACTCAGTGGCCAAGTACTGCACTTGATATACTGGGTAACTTCCAGTGAGCCTGTCAGAACTCAGACATTTTACACTTTTTTTGAACATTTCACTCACCATTTTTCCTCCCCTTTCAAGCAGTTTATTTCCAAGACAGCAATGACCACTGTCATTAAGGCTACATGAAACTCAGAGCAACTATAAGCTATCACAAGTGACTTAAAAAGAGTTTCAATCTTCTAAACTGCAATGCTTTTAAAAGCAGTAATTTTAAATCCCAGCACTTGAGCTCTGCCCCCAGAGCTGATTTATGCGTATTTAGTTTTGGTCTTCTTTAATCTGGGAAAAAGCATGTAGCAACAGCAGCAATCTTTCATTTTACAGACACACAGTTGCCTATTCTTGGCCTTTCAAAGAAATCAAATCAAAGGACCTTCATACCAGAACTGGCTGATTTAGATGCAGATGGGCACAAATACTGTGAAATAGCTTTACTTATATTATTCTTTGGTGTTTTGCTGTCCTTCAACAAAATGAAACAGGAATATTCAAGACATTAGGAGATGAATCCCATGAGATATTATGAATAACACAGAATGGTTTCGAAGTGCCTAAATTGGAAATTTACACTGTTTACTTAAGCTGTAAAAATAGATAACAGTTCACAACAAAAAAAAAAATTAGGAAAGGGCTGTAATTTTCCTCAGCTATGTGAGGAGATACTGTGCCACTATCTCCCTCTACTTCAGAAGCAATAGTAGAATTACAAAAAATGTTTCAGACAGAAGAAAAGCAATTTCTAGCATTTCTCTCACTCTAGAATTTCCCCCTTTGGCCTGACCAGACTTCTAAGATTACAACAGAATTTCTACCTATACCCTTGCCTAGCAGCCCCTAATTTACTCACTAATAAAGCTAATTATTAATTTGCATGTACTAAACACTCAAATAACATCTCCAAAACAACAGCTAAAAAAATAATGCAAGTATATCTCTAGTATAATTATTTGGCTGTTACAAGTACTCAAATTTTACTAATACAAAATTAAGTAAAAATCGCACTTATTTTTATCATATCACAAAGCCGGTTGCTGTCAACTGCTTCAGAACAGGATCTGACAGAGATATGTTCCTTGGAGATGTCATGCATATGAAACAGAGTATCTGAAAGACAGATACTGAACAGTATCTGAAAAATAATTTTTCTATTGAGTCTCACCAAATCCAAAAGTTAGTTGTGGTGGGGTTTTAGGGTTTTTTTTAACTTTCTTTCAAGTAAAAAGATATGTCTTCATGCTTTACTGTAAAACTTGGGGTGTTTTTAAAAGCTATCTAAATTTTAAAACATATTAAAATTAAAATATCTAAAACCAAACCAGCTGATGGATTAAGAGTTCAACACTAAAATCGACATTTGGCAAACCTCCAGCCTCAAGCAGACCATTCCTAACCTCTCTCCCTTGCACTAAGCTACCCCTCGCAGAAAATTTTAAATTACCTTTTTTGTGTGTATAGAAGGGGCAGAATAGTTTCCTAGCTCAATAGATATTTCTGAGGTATTAATTTCCATTTGGTTCTTCAGCCCAGAACAAACCCTTGCAAAGGTAAATGGCAGCTATCAAGAAAGCAAATACATCTCTCCAGTTCAGTCACCTGGCAGACGTCAGAGCGTATCCCTGTTTTCCAGAATCCCTGGCTGCTCAACTCCACAGTCACTTCACGTCTCATTGTGTTCTTCTGACGGATTTTCTGCAGTGCTTCCTAAGCAGGGAGAGAACAGAGCTCCTTTGAAGAACTTGCTACAGCAAAGCACAGCAATGTACACACCAGTGCATTCACAATACCCACGTCAGGTTCAGCTTCACTGAGCAGTTTCTAAGGCTGATACAGATCTGATAACTCTCAGCCACAGACTGGCAGGTGTGCTGGAATACAGTGTAGACAAGGAATTTTGGTAGACCAAGGAGAGAACAGAGGTGACTACTTTGCAATAGTTCCTGTTCAGCTATCTCACTATACCCAGTCCAGGAGAGGGGTCAGCATTCATCAGTCCTGGAGGCTATGCTGATTGAAATCTATTAATTTTATTTCAATAAAAACTTTTAAAAATATGTTTTACCTTTACCACTGGCTGTTTGGTGGTGTGCAAACAATTTGTCTCTAGAAACCAGGAAAGGGTCAGAATTGTTAAAAGATTTTGACAGTATCATTAAAAGAACATATTTTCTGCAAAAACGAAATGAAAAAAAAAAAAAAAAAAAATCAGTCCTAGATTAGAATCTCTTGGTTCCAATACTACAAAGCCCTGGGGTGTGCAAGCTCCCCATGCAGCATGAACTAACTGTAAGGACTCCCCTCAGTGCTCTGCCTTCTTCAGAATACAAAGCTCTTCAAAGCTGCAACTTATCCTGCCTCTCTACTCTTCCTTTTCATCACAGGGCATTTGCTCAAAGCTGTCTCTTCCCAGCTCCCAGTTTGAAGCCTGTGAGCATATCTGGGCAGGAACAGGCTCTGTTTTCTGATTTGCATCTGTCCAGACATAGATACATCAAACCTCAGACACCTCAAAACAGAGGTGTCTAGGGTAGGACACTAGTTAGCCCTGGCTCCTTTTATATTCAGTGAAGAGGATAAATGGCTTCAAAAATGCATTTCTCCCTCCACTGACTTCAAAGTGAGCCTTCAGGTCCTAATTTATGCACCTGCTGTAAATGCTCAAAGTTGGGTTAGAGGAACAAAGCCCCAGGCATGACCTTGTCACAAATAATATCATTGTACAATCTCACAGTGCTGGATGACTGAGGGAACAGAGGCAGAGGGAACAGAGATGCTGCCAGCACTGCACCCCTTGTGCATTGTCGAAGGTGTGTCACTGAGTTTTTCCTGAGAAAGGTGCTACAACCTGGCTGTATTTCAGTCTGACTGGCTCAGAAGCACTCCATAGTATATGATTCATAATCTTTAAAAGCTGATGTATCAATCAGGTACAGTCCTACAGCTCCTTCTGAGTTACTGCACCTCCACTGGCAAATATATAGATTATCCTCACATAAAGCTTCTGCTTCAGCCCTATATGCTGCCCTCTAGGCAAACTACTTGCAGAACTGTTTATCCTCGATAACACAGTCTAGAAACAAAAATCAGCAGTCCACAGTAAGTGCTAAATAACAAAGGAATGTTTTATCTTCTGGAAAAAATTTGATGATGGCCTCACAAGCAATCCACTACAATTTTACAAATGAGCAGTACATTACCCCCTAATAAAAATATGTCCATAAAACAATGATCTTCTACTTGCTCTGTATGTAGCTGTGGCAAAGAAAATCTTCTCCTGTAGGGACAAATCTTTTTCTTCTTTTACGACTGTGGCACAGCTCAATTACAATCTTGTGGGTTCTTGGATTTGGTTTTTTTTCCATTTACAAGTAAGGAAGCCAAGGGCTTATTTAATATCAGCATAAATGAAATGTTTACTAGCACTCTTGCTCGCATAACTATGATTTGTAACAATGAAAAAAAATCAGGTGCAATGTCATATGTATCAAACACTTACTGCAACTGAAAGTAATTCCAAAAGTGAAACTTCTGAGACTTCCCCAATAAACCGGGGATGTCTCAGGAATCGCACTCCATGATTTTCATGGGTCCTTCCCAACTCAGGGTACTCTATGATTTTATGAATAATTAGTGTTTCTAATCAATAAATAAAAATACAACACTGCTTAATTAAATACCATCCTGTACTCAAGAGGTTAATTTCTCCTCCATGTACTCTTTACATAGGTTGCCAAATTAAGAGTGCCTGATAGACAGGCACCTGACAAATGCAAAGCTTCAGTCCGTGGGTTTACAGAAATAGATAGGTTGGTTTAGGTTATATTTAGGAGTCTTTGTTTTCCTGCTTTTAATTCCCTATTGGCTGAGCATTTGCACTTAGGAAACGCTTATTGCTCATCAATTTGTGGGGAAAAAACAAAAAGAGAAAAATAGCTTGTCTATCATACAACAACCAGATGACTTCAAGTCAAAGACCCTAAGCAATGTCACTATACCACCTAATAAATTACGGTTTATGTACACAAGTGTGGCAGTTTTTATCTCAGAAGAAAAATGTTTAAAATTATGAGCCAGTTAAAAGTACATCATGAAATAAAATGTCCTTCTCTATGCTAATTCTTAAAACCATTAATGGCAACAGCTACAAAGAAGTTATGGTTCCATAACAGTAATTTCTATAATTGGGTAAAAAACTTGCAGCAGTTTGACAGCTGAAAAAAGGAAAAACCTCCATTCAACAACAAGCACAGATAAAAATAAAATCTGTGTTAAGAGTCTGGAAATAAAATCTTTGTAAAGGATTTCTATTGTTCCCATAAACAGGGCAGTCATATGGCTTTACTCCATCCCGAATTACAATGCTCAATTATCAGTCATAGGAAGGTCCAGAATACCTCTCTTTGTGATAATTTCTGTTTATCAGCCTGTTTGACTTTGGGACTATTAGCCAGTAGGTGACGCAGCTTCACGTAACTCTTCCACAGCTTTTGGTATCTGAAGGACAAAACCAGAAAACAAGTGTTTTGTTCAATGAACAGAAGTCTCTCCCTGTTTGTCATTAGGAACACACCGACTGCTAATAATGCACACAAGGTACACAAGTGATGTCTACAAGGACCTCTTTGCTACAGAAATAAAATAATCTCAAAGCATTTTCTAAAAGGTGACAGTGCCTGGGCAGCTGCTCCAGCAGGGTGGGTCAAGCAGCAAAGAGGAGGTATTACTGTGCAGAGTGAGGTAAAGAATAGCAAAGATCAGGGCAGATCCCAGGTCTCCCAGACATCCACCCATCCTCTCCAAAGGGGTACTTCTGCATGCTGAAAAGACTTGCCTGCCCCTTAACTCAATTCAGGCAGGTGAAAACTCCTCCTTCTCCACACAGTTTACCTATCACTCACTGCAAAGGTCTAGCACCCTTCCCCAGAAGTCTGTCCTTACACTGGCTCAAACACCTCAGTAAAGCACATGAGGAAGAGCTCTGTAAGTCATATACAACATGAAGTTATTCTGTGAGAAGTGAAATGAAAGTTTTGCTCCCTGTGGGTTTGTGCTGAATGGAAAGAGCAATTCAAGTTATTTCTGTGATTGGCACATACTTAAGTTTTCTGGTTTTCTCCAACCATCTGGCCTTTTCTTATTTTGGTCGTGTAATTACACATGAACCCCAATTACAGCATTTTCCTTGGTGGGAGTCCCTCAGTGATCTAGCATAAACTTTCACCAAATTTGTAAGAACTTACTCCATTTGAAGACAACATTCCACCACTATATTCAGCTGCAACTGACCAACAGGTTCAAAAGTTACAATGGGAGGAGCAACAAAGCGAATCATGACAGGGACCCTGTGTCCCTCAGGAAACAATGCTACCTTCAAAATGTAACCTCTGTATTCAGGACAATCCATAAAGCAGACTTTGCATAGGAAGCCAGAGGAAAGAAGTTTATCCAAGTTCGTTTTGACTTGTATTCACATTATAAAAGAAGATCCTACCCAGCAACAACTTAGAGCAGTGGTTTGACTAGGAAGTTTTCATGTTAGCGCCTTAGCAGTCAATGAAGCAGCAGCTCTTTTACTATTTCATAATCTTCCCAGCACCCCACATTCACAGACACATAAACAAATCTTTTCTTATTGGCATTTTTTCTCCAGTTATTTCTCTGCAGCATTCTTGAATGTATACCCTCTGCCTTTGGAGATACTGGTATTTTTTCAGTCTGCAAACACATCTGAAATGGTCAATCCATAGATTTTTCTCATGCTCCATTCACTGCACTTTTGCAATCTGTGGAATAGCACATCTATTTTTGACAAATCACCATCCAAAAAAGAAAAATGAGTTAATGAACAAATCAACTAAAACGGAAAGAACAAATGCCTTGAGGAAGTTTCAACCCAAAAACAAGAACCTGAAACTGTGATCTACAACACACATTTTTCTACAAGTGTTGATAAGGGTGAAACAAGCTTTGTTAGAGCAATTAAGTTTGAGAATTAATAAACATATTACCATTACAAAAAGAAAAGGCACATCAAAGGAAAATCCCTTCTGGGTGCACATACACCAGAATTAAGCCTGACACTTATGATGGCACCACAGAGGTCTTTCACAAAAAATGCTTTGTTACTCTCATAAAACAGAACACACCTACGTTCTGTAAGCAGCTCCGAGGTTAAAACCAAAACAAAAAACATACCCAGAAGTAAATTTTAAAGAAAAAAATGTGTGGGAAGAATAATTTTTGTCTTTTTATACTATTTTCAATGAAAAATACTAGAACTTTTCAAATACTAATAAATTCAGCATCAAAGTAGAGACAATTCTTATATTTTTGAGTCTAATTTTTTCCTTTTTATGGACAAGAAAACTAAAAGATAAAGAGATATGTTTTAAAGATAAAACTAATGACCAAAGCTAAAAAAATCTGTTTCATTATCTGGCTTAACACTCAATATTCCCACTTCCTGCTATGCTGGATTTAAAATTCTCAGCAAGCAGCTGCAAAAGAATACAACTGTCATAAATGCACAGGAGTGTTTGGGCCTCAAAACTGCAGACCTGTTGAGCATCTTGCACATAAATCATCTTCTCTTTCTACATTTTTGTTATCAGTATTGTGTTAGTTTTCTTGTCTCATTGCTGTTTCCAGTAAATCATTCTTCTCTCAATCTGTGATCTCTGCCTGTTCTCTCAGTGGAAGGGGAAGGGAGTGGCTTGTGGTTCTCTTATTAATGGGACTTACTACCATTCCTAAACCACTGCATTGAGAAAAAAGACAACCTTAATTACACATGCACCAGAACTAGGCTTGATACAGTCATCATGCAGAAAGATGATGTCCCAATCAATGGGAGAATTCCCTGAAATGGCCAGAGATTAAGAAAATAATTGGGAACAAAACCTAATCATCACTTTTGCATCCCTTGATCAATCCATTCTGACATAGTATTTCTTGCTCTGCCTGAAGTCCTGATTCACCCTCCACTCCTTCTCTATATTCATCCCAAACTCTATCAGGATATAAAAAGCATGGAAAAGTAGCACGGGTGCAAAAGCTTCCAAGCTAGGAAACACTATGTAGACATCATCCTGCAAAGCACAGAAAGAGATGATTAAGTAGGATATGGCAGTAGGCAAGAAACAAACATCACGAAGTAATCAAACTATATTATTCCTTATTAGATGTGAGACCTGAAGAACAGGTCTTAAACAGAATTAAATAATCAAGCAGCAGCTCTGAAATAAAAATCATTACTTTTGCATATGATGTACAATAGTACTGGTTAAGTGATTACCTGAAACGTTCTCCCTCTCAGTAGCATAAAAAGACTCAAACAGTGATTTGAGAAATTTAAAAACATCCACTCAGGGCTGTTTAGCAAAATTCCCTAAATACATCCTCTAGCAGAATGTCTATATGGTACAGACATTAGGTAGCTTGGGTAACTCTTTCTCCTTCTCTGCCTTCCTGTTAAACTGTTCTCTCTATGAAAACTCACCACTGGCCTCTCAGAGAAATAACGTGGAGCTTGCGGAACCACCTTTTGCTGGAGCCAGGAGAGCTGCTGCCAGGTTAAGAAGTTTCATACTGCACCTGCATGCATTTTTACTTCAGCAGATCCTGAATTATTCCTGAGAAAAAGTTATTTCTCATATTTTCTAATTTCCAGGAGCTTGTGTCCAATGCCATAAGCACTAAGCTTTATATTGGACTCAACTAAGCACATAACCAAGCCCTATTTAAGGCAAAAATGACAAGAGTAATGAGTTCTGAACAAAAGAAAGTAGAAAAAGCATCTTACTGAGGATCTCCAGCATAACTGAGTTGAGCAGGTCGTATCCCAAAGTGCACAATAATAGGGAAAGTAATTACATCGGGATTGAATTGTTCGCGGTCCAGTTGATCAATACGAACTGAGCTGGGTTTCTAGGAGAAAAAAACAAAATACAACTAAATTGACAACAGTCCCATGGAAAATTTACTGCCTCAAGTCCACACTATCCAGGAAACATGAAGCAACAACATTGCAAACTCACTAAGATGTACATTAAAGCAATCATTAATAGTATTATAAACATTTGGAAACAACAGTAACTAAAACAAAGTTAATTGACCCAACACTCAAAGAAAAAAACAAAAACTTTTTAAATTTTAATTGTAATTTTAAACATCTGGAAATTTACTTTTACTATCTCCAAGAACTTAAAACAACTTTCTCTGGTCAAGCATCATACCAGAAATAAAAATTAGGATTAGCATTCTGGCATTCAAGAACCCATATGCCTGAGCAGTTTGCTAAAATCAGGTTATCTCCCTAATTTTAGTTCATGATTTCCCAAAGCAAATGAAAGCATTATTAGATCCAATCAATCACACTGACTAAACAGCATCAAAAAAAACCTGTCACACTACTCTCAGAAAACGCTCCTAGGCTGATGTGTACAAGGAGGAATACAGTCTTCTATAATGAGGAGACTTTTGCCCTTTTTACAGTTCAAAACAGAAGTTCTTTTCATTGTTGAAAAGGACAGTGCAAATGAAGGCAACTTTTGCTTCAGCTCTATAAACGTAGAGAGTAAGTAATTGCACATCACTGTAGCAGACATGCTGCTCACAGAGCTTTTGATCACTTACCCAGCATATTTAAAAACTCAGCTGAAGGTGCACAGTTTGTCTCCAAGTAAACAACATCTCCATTACCTGTCAAGCTGCTTTGTAACATGCCTGCTTACTCCCACTTTGCAATCAGCTGGATGAGGCCAATATGTTTTGCTTGTCTTAGGTTTCAGAAAAAGGGCATTACTTTTAGTTACCTGCATCTCAGAACTTCTCATTTAGCACTGTAAAGATGCACTCAAAGATGAGTTTCAGCGTTACAGGAACAGCTCCCACCATTCTCTTCACAAAACTGTGTCAAGAACAAAGCTTTTACCCTCCAAACAACCTTGGTGGAACTGTTCACAGGAATAATTTTCTGCACGGGTAAGTAAAGCCAATTCTATATATGGACACAATTTCTATCTATTCTAGAAAAACAAAAACTTACTTAAAAGCCTGACTTTCAGACACAGAAATATTTTCCAAGGGAAAAATGTTTATCAGCTTCCCTTTACACAAGATGACTGAACATAAAGTTATATCTCCCCAGAAAAAAAAAAAAAAAAAAAAAAGGTTAGTTAGGAATTCACTTCCTAAATTAGTTGAATTAAAAAAAAAAAAAAAAAAAAGAAAAAGAGAAAGAGAAAAGGTATTCCCCACAGCACTTCTTGTAAAAAAGGATTAGAACAAATAAAGCCCAAAAGAAAATAATGGGCAAGATTTGTAGCATAGAATGTTGCTCCCTAAACAAGAGCCTAAATTCCTAATTTTTAAGGTATAAGTTTGTTTCTTGAGGAGGTTGTTTTTTGTTTTTTGGGGGGGTTGCACAAAACCAGCTTGAGAAGTTTTTATGTTCTCCTAAGCTGTTTGCTGGTTCTCCCCACTCTTAATACTAAATTGAAGAACTTCTCCCATCTCTGTGTCCCTTAAAAAAGCAGCCTTGCTACACGACTCCTCTGAGAGTCAGGTCAGCAAAACATAAAACAATTGTACCCTATATAGCAAATATAATCAATATATTTAAAAAAAAAAAAAGACACATTTTAGACAGACGCAATGAGATATTCGTAAGTGTAAAAAGGACATCTTTCACTATAGCAGGGGATCTGTGTTAAATGTGTGATCTCAGGACCACTCAAAACCAGACTCCTCTCTACTTCCATGACACTGCCTTGCATTCTGCCAGTCAGTTACACAGCTGTTCACAGATGTCTGATAGCAATCAGGACAAAAGAACTTCTCCAAGACTTAATCACAACTGCTCCCTCACTGACAGTTATGAGAGAGGTGTAGCTGGGTTATGCTTTTTTATTTCTTCCTGAACACCAGCCTCCTCTCCTGTGCCCTTTCATGAACAAACAGCAGCATACAGAAATATATAGAGTATATATATTGAGTATAAACTGCACACCAGCAGACAGGATGCAAGCAAATTAGATGTTATTCTCCCAGAGCTTCATCCCTGTGCTCTTTTAAAAGTGCTTTGATAACTACCCAATAATCACAATCTTGCCTTTAAAGCCACATCAAAAACAAAGAAATTCTAACAGAACAGAGGCCTGTTATTTTTGTTTTCTACCCCAAATCGCATCAGCCAAGGCTCTGCTGACATTAGAACACAACATGAAATAGCATGCAGATGTAGTACAGAAGTATGTTAATATATACATATATGTATGCAGTAGTGAGAAAACCATCAATATTTTACGAGGAACAAAGTATGAAAGATGACTGAAATTTGTGAACTTCTAAATATATTCCAACATAAAGTTTCATTGAACTAATGAAATACCAAGAATAAGTGAAATAAATAATGCTGAACTATTGTTAGTTGTTTAAGTGGGATTTATATATTACTGAAGTTTTTTCCCTTCTCCATATTGCATATATATACACCTCACACTGAAAAAAATAAAACACATGCATAAAACCTAGATTTGATCACAAGAGGAATTATTATTTCTGAAGAGATGCTGTGCAACAAAACAAAATTCAGTGGTTTTACTTTGTTGTGTCAAGTGGATATAATTGAATTGAAGAGCTGTCATTTTCTAACACAGTTTTATATTGTCTCTCCAACAGAACTGTTTTATCTTCTAATGTTGTAAAATGCATAGGTAGTAGTTTCATACTCTGTTTTTCACTTACATTCATAATCAGTACAATATACTGCAATGTACAGGAAAAATCCACAAACTAAGAAGAATGTCATTGCAATCTTGAGAGAAAAAACACATTCTAATGATGCCATTATAACATGACATTTCAAAGAGCTACAGATTTCTTTTATGCTTACATATTTTGATGTCCACATGTCTCTAAAAACACTGCCTTGTAGAATGCAAAGACTGCCAGTAAAAAAATCACATGAGATCTCAGAACTAACACTACAGCTCACAAATCACACTGCTTTGTACATACAGACATCTAGAGTTCTGTGACACAAGGAAGGAACATATATGCATTCCTTCATGTTAAACAAACAAAAAAGCAAGTTTTCAGCTGGCTGAAATCAGCACATCTTCAGCAAAATAACTGAAGTTATACCAGTGTATAGCAAGCAGATGCTGACAGCTTGTGGACCAGCATGTACCTTGTATCACAGAAACCACAGGCAAGTTAAGGCTGTTCAGGTTTTCTAACAATTTCTATTATGGGATTCTGGCTTAGCAATCATTTAAAGCAGCTGAGGTAGAATTTTCCACAGTGAGAGTTCACGTGTATTTTCGTATTTCATGTTCCCTGAAACAGCCTAATTTTCTTGTTGTTTCAAAAGCTGTATTTCACTCAGAGTGAAATTAGGAGGAAAATTATCTGACCCAAGTTATTATTAGCTTACTAAGTAGTTTACTAATGTTATGCTACCATACTTAAAAATACAAACTGGAAAAATATATTTAGCATGTCACCCTGGCTGCAGTTTGGGGACAAGATTTTCAGTTGAAAAACTATATTCCTTCTTAGGCATGGTACCGAGTTACACTTTTTCCTCATAAACTAAGAATTTGAGCTATGAGCAAAGGTGGAAAATGAAGTCAGAAAAAGGAAGGTATTACTACTGAGAAAGCTGCATGGCAGACTCAAATATAAGGTCCAAAATATGCCACTACTACTAAGATACCCTTTTGCAATACTGACCAAACTACAGAAATACAACCCTGAGTTTTCAGTGGACATTCATCTATTCTTGTGACCCACATTTCTTAAAAGGGAAAGTCAGAACAATGGGCTGAATTCACATACACAACAGAGCTGAAAGGAGCTGTGTTCAGAGAACATATGCTTTAAAATACCAATTGTTCCAAAAATAATAAGGCCACGGGGGTTTCAAACTAAGCACTGAAAATTAATACATGCATTAATTAATGTACACAAAATTCCTCAGTGTGAGTGAGAGCAACACAGAAACAATGTGGAAAAAACTACACAGGCAGAAAACACCTTTTCCATATTCAAGCCAGTGTTAGGACAGCACACTTTAAATAAAGCTGTCAACTGGGGGTCAAAAGAGGAAGAGGAAAGTAAATAGCAAATAGTTACTATTTCTCTGGTGCTGTGTCTGGGAAAAGAGAATGAGATCATGCACATAAAAACTGAGAAGACAGTAAAGTTTACATTCATAAAATATAGCTGTTTCTTTTAACATGCACATTGAAACAGTGCCCCTCTGAAAACACACCCTTCAGTACAGCAGCAGAGGGGACAATTCAGGGTTGGAACCAGTCAATAAAACTGTTCCTATTGCAATCTGCAACTGCCACTGGTCATATTTTCCTGTTCTAACTTAGCCTGTAATAAACTCTCTGAAAGAAGACACGTACATGTCACTGGATTGTTAAAAATATCAAAAAATTATTTATTTGTTCTACCATGCCAGGGCTGGTAACGATCATCCCTTTGCATTCTTCTGCATACTTCTGCCATTCCAGTTCTTCCCACTGAAGCATGTTGGCAATCTCCTCCTCAGGCACCAGAGCTTTACTGCATCGTAACAAGTAGAGAAGAATCTGATGCATTGAGAGTACTTCTTTTCCTCCATCTTAAAACCATAAATGAAAAAAAACACGTTTCAGAGATCCACTCCTAAAGCATGAGCATAAGAGAAAATATGCAGAACAAAAACCATTTGTATGAGCAAAATAAAATCCAAAATGCTTAAGTGATTTGATAAATATGAAAGCAAATATTTTACTGATGAATACTGCACACAAACACTTTGCTAAGCTAAAGCAGTAACAGTAATGGTGGCGAGAGTAACAGTTCCATCCTACTGTAAACTTGAAGTTTCTAACTTGCCTGAATAAACTTCAAAATGAGTAAGCAGAACAATCTGTTATATTGTTCCATTATATCTTCCTTCTCATAATTTTATAATTCTTTTCACAACAGCAATTAAAAAGCCTTTAGGTGTTACGCAGCTCTTTTTGAGAACACTCAAAATTTTACAGAATACTTCTGGATGAATGTAGTAAGCTATCCCTGCATTTCAAACTCATCTGCAGTGCTTACATGCCGTAACTGCAGTAATGAAGACTAAAGAGCCTCATGCTGTCTTCTGTCACTAAATGAATCAAGAGCATGTGAAAATTACCAAATGCCTCTGAGACCCCAGGAAAAACACACAGGAAAGGCTGCTTGTACCAAAAGAAGACACTATAATCTGACTGGCTTAAGGCAGCCAGCCACAGATGTGAATATGCAAACAGGCTGGTCCTGACATCACCAGTCAGTGGTCACTCAAGATCACTGACTATTCAAATTCAGTACGTCTGCTCATGTAAGTAAAAAGTCACTGCATGTTCCCAATGCTTTAATTTTGACATCTCTCTAACTCCCTCCTTTAATAACAGTGTTAATTTGCAGGTATGGAGGCATCTTCAAGCTTCAGCCCCACAGAACACAAATGCTGCTTCCCTCCCTCAAGGAGCAGAAACAATCTGGTCCAGACATTGAGTATGTTCTCTCTACCACTATACCCACAAAAGAGAAATGGAGGCAAACCAGAAGCAAAACCTGATAGCAACATGGGGGATGACACCACAGCACAAGGAGAGTGATCCCAGGCACATTGGAAAAGCCTTGCAGAGCTGCTGCTCAACAGCAGTGCTGGGAAAAATTATGTCCTCTACAAGACATGTCAGGAACCAAGCTCTTCTCTTACTTCTGCTGGAATCACAGCACTCCTGCTTAGAAATGATGACAGGCAATGGTGTAACTTGGCCTGTCAGAACAACTAACTCACTCAAACTCAAAGATGGAATCTTCAGTGGGGAAAATACATCCCAAACTTCACTGGAAATAGGAAATAATTCCAAATATCTACAGGCACAGATTTTTAAATGTGCAAAGTTTTCTTTTAAATTAAAGGATTCCACTTACAAGACTATTCTCTGTCAACAATTGGATTATACTCTTAGGCAAGAGGTAGCCCACACCCAACAATCACTAAAATATAAGTGTACCCTTACCCACTGAAGATTATACACAAGTTGCTACACAGACAGCTGTGCTCAATTAAAGTCAGAGACCCTTTCTAAATCAGAATATGCAGAACTTGGGACCTCAAACGCGCTTTTTTTCTAGTCTTTTACTCTCTTAATATATTTATCATCATAACCTATGAAAATGAATACAATACAGCAACTGTTCTGCATGCTATGCATCTCAGTAAACCAGATATGACTAGGTCAGAGCTACCCCAAGGCCTGTCCCTAAGTAAATCCACGCAGAAAACCTGATATCCCAAACCTCATTATTTTTAGACAATGTTAGGAAAGTAAGAAAGAAAAAGTAGAAGGGATGGGAAATCAGCAACTCATTCCTATCTTTAAAGAGACAGCTGATGATGTGTGGAGATCTGATGAACCAACATCTTTGACTAGACATAAGAAGTGTTCTGCAAACATACCTGAAGGAAATAGATTTCCTCCACTCTCTGAAATTAAAAGTCTTCAAGTATACTTAAAAAAATAATCAGTAAAAAATGAAAGCTTGATTTAAAAACCAAAAACTGTCAAAAATACGCTGAAAGGCAACTATATATGCAGACATATCAGGAAAAAGACATTTTTTAAAAAGAGTTAGAAGGCTGGGGACCTTAAAGAAGAAGCAGCACACAGGAATACATATTATTGAGACTTATCTCTTCCCATCAGTAAACAACCCAACCGCACAGAAAGAACTGAAACTCCTTCTAAACTAATATTAGAAAAAAAAAAAAAAATCAGCATATAAAAACCATGAACAGGAAAGCACCCTCAAGCTACACAAACTAGGCAGGACAAACTTGTTCTCATTTTGTGATGAGGTCAAGTTAATCAGCCACATGTGGCTTGATGGCTTATTTTGTAAATTGCTTCAGCAAAACCAAATCAATGTTTGCTAGCAAGCCTCACAGCTCTGCTCCTGATTGAACAGTGCTGTGTATCCAGGAAGAAACAACAATTAGAAATACAGTCATCTAGCCATCAGTACTCTCCACAGTAACAAGCCAAAGCTCATTTTGCTCCAGCTATAATTAATATCTCAACTAAGTTTCAAAGCCCAGACCAGAAAGCACCTCCAGGTCACAGCCACAGGCCTCTTGATGAAGGTTGTTCTGTTTCATCTGCACCCTAAATCCCACAGCTGTAACACATCCTTCTGTCCACACAACCCTCCTGGAGCAATCACTGCAGGATCTCAGCAGGACACATTTTCAATGGAGCCATGACATTTATATCAACTGAAAGTCTGTCCTGGTGTCTGAGGACGTGTTAAATGCCTACGTAAGCTGTTCACTCAAAATGAGCACAATGCTCCACATGGAATCTTGTCCTTGGCTGACAGGCCAGGGCTGAACTGCATTGGAATGATGGCTTTTGTCTTTCACTATTTGCTACAAGGCCTAAACTTGCGTTAGGATAAAGAAATAATCAGAAAAACATGTGCTCAGGGGTGCCAATCATGCTGACCCTTGCACATCAAGAATTGTGATCTAACCACATGGTACCCTGAAGAGCAGGGGGGACATGAAATGTGTGAGATTAGATAACAGCACTCCTCAAATGCTACAGCTCCATCACAGAGCACGCCAAAGAGGACCCAATACTGCCTAAAATGACTACAGACACAAAAGCTGGAAGCAAGGCCTGCCCATCAGAATTTCAGTTTTGAGTAAACCATCCACACTGCCAGCAAGTACTTAGGATTTCAGGTAGAAGCACCACATCTCTGCACTGACTGAACTACTTCACTTGAAATATGGGTTTGGGTTTTTTTTGTGGAGGTTTTTTTTCTGGGGGACAGGTTTGGTTTTTTTATTTTGTTGGGGCTTTTTAAAGTTTTTTTTAGATCTAATTTGTATAAAGCTACACAGTATAAATATTACCTGGAAGAAATCTCACAAACCGCGGCATGAAGTGATATCTGGGACAGGAAACAGTATCATTTTCAAGGGAAGGACCTTAAATACAAAAAAAAATACAGGAAATTTATGAACAGCAATGTATTTGCAAAAGAAGAAAACAGGCAACTTTGCTGCAGATGAAATCAATGAATGATTACATTTGATGGGGCTTAAGTTTCAATACAAAAAGTAACAGAAAAAAAACAAAACAGAGAGACAACTTGTAGTGAAAGCTAAAAGTTTTCACACAGACAATTTAAAAGAAATCTAAAATAATTTAAAAATCATAAGAACCTAACAAAAACCCCAGTACTTTTAAACAAAACACTGACAGAAAAATATTGGTTTATATAACCAAATAATTATTACACTTAAGCCTTACAAGTACAAGCACTAGTTTATCTCCTCCCAATTGGTGGGGTGGCTTTTGTTCACTGTAACAAAGATAACATGGAAATTTCCACAGTATTGTTTTGTGGGTATTTTTTTAAATTTTCCTATTCACCATATAAAGCTTTGCAAGAAAATAAAAACTAAACCTGTAAGTAGCCGGTGTTAAAAAAAGAAAGAACAATCAGAAGCATGACAGGAGAGACAACACTGACATTAGAATACATTTAGTATCAAACCAAAGGCTACACAAAATGTATTAAATCTGTGCACTCCTCTGTTTAACTGCAGTAAGTGCAGAGTGCAACGCCACAAAGTCAAGATACCCTACAGATACTGAAAGGTGATTCCTCTGATACTCTCATTTCTCTTTTAGACCATGAGCAGCATTCTCCTTTGTTGCAGTCTTCAAAGAAACAAGTATTTTCATCTTGTCAAAAGACAAAAACATACAGCTATAATGATAACATTAACTCTCCACAGCTGTCCGTATGACACTGCTTTCTGAGTTGACTGCAGAGAAATACTGTATGAGCAACTTGTTGTTAGCTTGTAAAAGGAGAGAATAGTTTACCTGACACCTTGACTTTCAAAGTACCATGCACATGTTACTCTGTAATATTAAACACACAGTAATATTTACTGTTTGATTAAAATAAAAGTTCTGGATTAAGGCAGAAGTATAGTTTATTTGTGAGAATACAGTGCCAAGTTTGTGCATTTTCATTGCTACAGCTCACGCGACTGAACTCTGATTTCATCTTCTTGAAGAATAGATTGTCCCTCCCATTGAAAACAGCAGTTACATTGTTATTTTGAGGACCCTCTCTAAGAGAATCTTACCTTTAAGATTCCAATCATACAACTCCAAAATATCTTTGAAAAGATAAGAAGAGAACAACTCAAGGCCTCTCACACAAAAATTCTGGGGAAATAAAAAATAGACCAAAATTATAAATATATAATTCTGTAATACAAATAATGCCATTCTTATACAGTTAAATAAAACACAATGTAAAAAAAACACTGTCTTCATATCTGCCAACCACTAGATACTGGGTTCTGGAAACTATATTTATATATTTGTGATCATCTACTCTAACATAGCACAGTGGTCTCTTCAGAAAGCATTGTAAAGAAAGAGTGGTATTGAATCCTCTTCACCCAATGTCCACATCAACAGTATAGGCACAAATTATGAATCTGCAATAATCTGCCAAGCACTAAAACCCCTTCCACCTCAGCAAGCTAAGCAGATGACACATTTTTGAGAAATATATTTTTCATAGTTCACTTTTTCCCACATGCTCATAATAAATGTTTATAAATCACCATCTGTGGTAACACTATCACTTCCATAGCAAGTATGAGTACAACACAATTGAGGATTATGACCAAACTAGCCAACAGAAGAAGAAAAAAGATGAAATGGAAAAAAAAAAGAAAAAAGAGATTATTTTCATGAAGTGAGGAAGTGGCTCCTTCAGTGAACAAACATATAAACTTTTCTGAGCAAATAAAAGCAGGCCAGATTAATATAAATTGTGCATGTATGATATAGACTATAAATTCCAAACTCAACTCTACATTCTCTTTCAAAAATCATTAATAAAGATGGTATGCAAATAGCTGTAGCTATTTATCCAGAAGCCCCCCCCAAATGGTGACTTCCTTATTTTGCCTGGTGGCCATTTGTTGCTTCAGTTCAAGATTTGCAGACAACATAGTATATTCACTTTCTTACAAGAAATTAATTGCTTTGATCCCATTAGTCTTTCTAAAGCAGTTCAAGGCTGTTTATTTCAGGGCTTTTTAGGCATTGTATACATTTAGATGCCATTGAGCAACCAAAAAAGAGATAACTAGAAAGAAAAATGTAAATACATATGGCCAAACTAAATACTGATCTATCTTCGTAGCTGATACGCAGGGGTGTTTCTGTATCTATACACACTGTTTCACTGTGGCAATTTACCTCTTTACAAACTGGCTCCACCAGGCATTAATTAGTAATAAAAAAATCCCATCACAAACAGATTATGAACTCAATGTGCTTTGTTTGTATCCACAGGAAATTTGTTTTGGCAACAGCTTATATTAAGTACTGATAAGCAATCTTCAAAGCTTCAAACTTCTGATTAAGTTTCAGCTGTGTCATTGACTTCAGTGGTCCTGCCGAAGGAATACTTCTGTACGCCTTATTTTTGTCAGAGGGAAGAGAAGGGTAATGCCTAATTTACAGATATTGCATATAACTTAAAATGAAAGGAACCTATGGATATAAGCACTTCTTCCTGTTTGATTTTAATATATGATAGCCTAGGTAGATGGATTTATGCTAGTACCTGTAAGTGCAAGTTCTTTTCCAGCCACTCGTTCGGAACAGAGCCAGTCTTAGAGACTTCACAAGGTGGGATACTGAAGAGTTTAATCCATTAAACATACCAACAACAACTCATAACCCACTCTGACTTTTAGACTAATTATCCATCTTACCTCAGGCATCATCTCCTCAATGAAATGAATTGTATAGTCAATGTTAAACCTGATTACTTTGCATAGAGGAATCTGGAATGAAAAGAGAAATTCAGCATTAAAACCTGTACAGCATCAAATGTATAGTTAATACAATTTTGTATGCAAAGGTATTACTGTCTGCTGAAAAGGGCACTTACTAAAACAGCTGCTCTGGGGGATCATGCAAAAACAAGAACACAAGCACGTGTAAAGGGAGTACCAGTTCCAGCCTTCACCTCAGTAATAAAACACAGTGCTGACAGGAAGGATGGTGAAGGAAGGTTAAATAATGCCATCTACTGGAGACAAAATTTTCTTCAGGAGAAAAAGTACACTTGTAAATTTCAGTCAACTTGTATCTTCTCTTACTTGGATATTTGCAAGGGAATTTGTTGTTTGTGACATGTCAGATTGACAGAGTGATTTGAAAGCAAGGTGTTTTTAGCACACTGCCAGCTGTGTCAGCTATACTGTCTTAAAACACAGTTTTAAGTCACAGCTACATAATGTTATGGCTTACAGAAAAATTACAGTTTTATACTAATTTCATACAATGAATAATCTCAATTTCATCTGACTAGCTAGCAAGACATTTAATTTCTTTTTTCACCTTTTTACAGTCCATAATTTGCTGAAAATGTTTCATTTTTAATGGGATTTTCAGAGAACAAAAGCTAAATTCCTAAAAGACTACAAAAATGCCTAATTTTTCCCTTACACATCTACGGCTCTTACCCAATTTAACTACTCACTGGCCTCAAAAGCATGAAAGAATGTTAGAACAATTCCATGATCTGTGAAAGTGAAGCAACCCAAGGTTATTTTACATTTATAAGCACACAAATAAATATCTGAACAGCACTGGGGTTGCAATGAAATCAATGTACATAGCAGAGGTGCAATATTCTGAGTGCATCTTCTTGCAGCCCACTGTCAAACATTTGATTATTTTGACTACAAAGATCTATTGATATCTGATAATCTGATAAATTAAGAAATTGCACCAAACAAACAAACAAAACTGGATTTCTTAAAATTTGATACAGAATTAAATGTAAACACAAATCCCTCCCAAAACCTTGCAAGCTAAATATAGCATTTAGAACCTGAGCAGATGAAAACTTGTCACACTTTAATCAGTGAGGCTTTAAAAAAAGCACAGGGATTGTTTACTTATTTTCTAACACATAGTTTAAACTAGAAGTTGAATACTTTAGAGAAGTGACCACAACTGAGATCTCCACGAACTGGTGTTCTATGTACATAAGCAAATACACACTAAAGGAGCACATGGCTGGTTCTGTAAAATTGGTTGGGTATTTATAATATGTAAATAATTTTTTCTGTGCCTGTACTAACCCCTTGAGCTGCTCAGTTATTACTCAGTAATAACAGCAGTAACTCAGTAATAACCCTATCCATGCAAACTTAAGACTTCTTACTACAGAAATTTGATTAATGCAAAGATGTTGGTGGTCAGATCTCTATTTTTACTACCTTCTGCTAACTCCGTTTTATCAAATATATTCCAAAGTGTCCCTCAAAGAGCAGGTTTTATGTTGTATGCCAAAAATCATCTCATGACATCAAGAGATTCCTTCCAAAGGGCTTTATATCTTTTAGTATCAGGAATGGCACCAGTGTGGCTTTGTATTCAACTCTGTAAAAAAGAATCATTTGCAGCTCATCACTTCCCCCTACCTCGAAGTGCATGTAAACATGTACTTCACAGTAAGCTTAACAGCTTCACTAACTACTCATATCAAAGAAGAGTTTTCCTTGTTGTCTGTATATTGAACATTTCCATAACTCTCTGCCTTCCTGTCACAAAATACACACAAAAATTGTAAAGATAAGGGGGTCTCTTTATTATTTACTATAAGTAAAACAAAACTTCTCCTTTTTGGTCATTTGCAAAGTGAAAATGTAAAGCCTTGAGATAAATTTGCCTTGAACTCTGAGGCTGAGTTAATGCTAGTGGGCAGCAGTGCTTCCCATTGCCATGCCAGAGGCTCGACTCCTCAACTCCTCAACTTCTCAACAAGACTCCCTTCCCTAACCACCAGAAGTAAAGTGTTATCATATCCATTATGTAAGCAAACTGTCAGGGTCAAAGTATTTCTTCTCAGTGCCTCTTAGTTCCAGTATTCTAACATCCCAGTCCTACATTCATACCCATGCTTGCACTGAATTGTGTCATTGGCGATGTAGCTAGTAATAGGTACAAAAACCATAGAAACTAACATACATTGAACTTTTTGAGAAAATCTCAAAATAACCAAGATAACAAAAAAATCCTCAGCTGTACAGAAATTAAGAATCTGCCTATTTTCCATTCACATTTGGCCAACTCAGCTTATACTGGAAAAGCAAGGCAGTCAGATACCAAGCATTTCCTTTTCTTGTTACACTTGCTTTCAAAACACAAACTTAAACACCTGTACATACCTACAGCTTTTACTAAAAATTGTAACTTGCTAGATCCTGAAGAAGCTGAACAGCTGTTAGAAAGTATTGGATACATCTATGTAAGTTTTAAGAAAAGAGAAAACTTTTTAGAGTGGATCTTTGAAAAATTTCATTTGTCACTTACAGGGAAAACCCTTTTTTGTTATTATTACTAGTTTTTTTTTTAACTTTGCCAACTTAATAAACCCACTCAGACAACTTAAATCTAATTAGCAGTTTTAACAAGTTGTTCCATGGTTTAATTCACTTCCAAACTTTGAAATACATAAAAACATTACTTCGATGCACATCACAGCTTCAGTCACAGTTCAAAGATATTGCTTACCACAATCAGTCAAGACAAAACCTGAGATTTGTTAGCACAAATATCTTTCCCCTGTCCTCAGTGCTGGAAAGATGTTTGTAGCATACATGTATTGTTGTTTTAGAGAAGTTTTGCTTCAGGGTAGAATGAGCACCTTCTAAAGAAACCCCCTGTACGAAACCTTAAGTCTGTAGCAATGACCATACTTACGTTTGTTAGTGGGGCATGTGCAAACATGGAGAACCCTTCAAAGATATATTCATGGTCATCATACTCAATAACAGTAGGTCTGTCTGTCTTAAAAAAGCAAACAAAACCACCAGGAGTAAGCAAGAAGCAGTACGACTTTTGTCACCAAAAACAAAATCAAAGTCTTAGTTCAAATTATTTATAAAGTACTTACTAAGAAATTTGTGGGAGGTGACACAGTAATTCGGTAGTGGTATAGTCTTCCTGCGTTGTTGGTCATGGGGCGACATGGTTTAATGGGCTTAAAGAAAGAGATAAGGAGAATTATGTGTAGAGTCAAGGCAAATTTAGATTAAAAGAGAGAATAAAGCATTTCTAATAGCCATGAAATATGCATTAGGAAAAATTAAATAAACGCAGGTAGTCATAATTAAGCATTCTGGGAAGGAGGAAAGTGTGGCCTTATCTCCATTTTCACTTTAAGAAATATTTTTAAAGCTATTCAAAAGCAAAAAAAATATGAATTTGTTATTTCCTTTTCCATTTAACTCTCCACCTCTCTTACACACAACAGTTAGCTGTTTACATCCAGACTGATTTCCTCTCATATGTAAATTTGTTTCAGGAAACACATTGTTAAAAGCTTACAAAGAGATGCCTGGACATCACATGAGAAGATCTCAAGGTGCATTATCAAGATAGGTATCAGCTCATCTTCTTGGGGGATATCTAAGGCTCAAAGAGAAGGGATTAGTCTATCCCCAGAGAGGTAGCTCTGGAAATCCCACTCTATCTCCCAGGTTGTAATGCTTGACTTTGAGGTCCAAAGGCAGTCAGACAGCTGCGATTTCATGTTTACCTCCAGCTTATCCCAAAGGAGTCCTGTGTAAAGACCTAAACTCCTCAACAACCAGTCAAAAACCAGTTTTTCATATGCCCTACATACAAATTGCTGCAGTTCAGAGGCTGCCACCAGCCCGTTTGGAATACACTGGGAAAAAGAATAAAACCACTGCAGTGAGCACAGTACTATTCTGAACTGCAGAAGAAAATCTGGCCTGTGGCAATGGCAAGACAGCTACACCACCACACTGCTTTGGCCACTTTGCAAAATTTATGCAGTAACTAAGGTGATTTTGTTAGCTCTTCACCCCAAAATAAACTTCTGAGCTTATTATTACAGCTGTGACAAGGCAGCTGCAAACAAGCTGGCAGTTTCACCTGCAGGACACTGTGAAATGTACTATATCCAAGGAGATTTCGTGAAACCTGGGATTCCCAGATGGCATTGTTAATTTTCTCCTCCTAAACATTCTCCCTTTTCTGCAAGAAGAACCCTAAATGCAACATGGGGAGGAATAGATCCTGAACTGGAGAAATTTATAGTAAGCTTCAGACCAAAGCCAATTTTTTGAACTCAAATAATTCACAGAAACGTTTGTAACTCCTTAACTGCAGAGAAATAAACAACTGTTTCAGTAAATATAAAAAGGCCAACTGAAAAATAAAATTTTTCAAGAAAAAGTGTGAAAATAAATTGAAAAGCCTAAAAAAGGCAAGAATGCCTCCTGACAAGCCTTTTGCTTCTTTCAGCAGCAGAATTACTATTTACTTTTTTTAAAAGTAATCACTTCACAAAATAGGCCCTTCACAACATATTCATCCACTTGAAGATAGCAGATCCTTGATCACAAGCTCCTTCCTACTAACACAATCATGTTATAGAAACTTAAAAAAACCAAACCTAAAACTAAGCAAACACAGGCCAAAGTTTTCTATAGTTCACAGATGAATTTCATTACCAGTATTGCAATTTACATACGAAGTTATGTAACTAAGTGATTTAAAGCTGCAAAAGAGTTTTTTTTACTTGGCCTGTAAATCATGGGAAAACCCCCTCAAATCAACCCAAGCAGGAATCAACAGCTGCAAATTTGTATTCATAATTGCAATCCTTAGAATTACTAATACCTCTTCACCAGGATAAATGCCATGTCTTATTCCTGTTCGCCGGGCTTTAGCACTGCACTTGCACAAAGGTCCATCATTCATCTGTCAAAAACAAAATAGGATTCTGGTTTTACTGAAAAGTGGTTTTGGAAAAGTATGTTGGTTTTAATGCCCTGAGTGCTGATGCTTCTAAAAGCCTGTCATGCTTAGATTAAGTGGATGTTCTTAAGCCAATAAAACTGAAAATACTGTAGACTAATGTAAGAAAACTACACAGCAGCATTAGAACTTCATCACTGTTTCAGAAGCACAAGATGGAAAACACTCTCAGCAGAATTGTACCACCCTGCTATAATATAACTCTTTTCCATTTACTTACACACACAAACAGCATGCTGACTGCCTAAAACAAAATTCAGGTCCCAAACGTGTGTCAATATTTACATGCTGAATTCTCCATATTCAAACAGTTCCACTGAGTTCTCTGACTGAAAACCCATCCTCAAGCCATGGAACAAAGTTATCCTCTAAAATGAAGGCTATTCAAAGATTTTACTTGGTACTTTAAAGAACTGATGGGAACACTTCAAATCCATCCTATGAACAGATCAGTAAAAAAGATAAAAGAGGAAAAAATATCCTGCTTGAGTATTCTGTATGGGTGCATCAAGTGCCTATACCAAAAAGGGCCAGTGCATACATCATAAAGCTCAAAGTCTTTCTTTTCACTTTTATGACCAAGATCAGTGCAGACTATCAACTACTGCAACAGCATTAAGCTTTCTGCTCTTACATTAAGCTTACTGCAGAAATCCAACAAAAGAAGCTCAGAAACAAACCAGAGAATCAAATTAAGTTCCCAACCCCAGTTTTTAATCAAAGACATTGAATCCAAGAAGTTAAATTTCTTTTAGACTTATGAAAAAAAAAACCAAGCAAACAAACAATAAACTTGCAATGCAATAGAAAAATGATCAGAACTTTTCATGCTATTACAAGCAGTTTGAAAACATAAAGAGCATCCATGGTGGTGCTAAATGACATTATCACATATTAGACGGAATGTGAAGATACCACAGGAAGCAAGAATTACTACACCACTGTTAATGTTAGCTTTAGGCAGCTGGGATAGGGATGCAACCTTTAATTTTGATGTTAATTTCAGTTTCTTCACACTGGCACAATGCATATGTGCAGAGGAACATAAGAAGCAGGGCACTTCCCTACTCCTTTGGAAACGTAGTGACACAATCCTAACAATGGAGTGACATGACAGCTTGCTGTTCACATAGTTTTTCCCATACTCTGAGACCCTCGAGGAAAGAACAGGTTCAAAGAAATAGAATCATGCTCATAGGTAGAAGCATACTTCCTCACTGGCTTATACAGCAACAAGGCAGAAGAGAGTTTAAAAAGCAGTCAACAGCTAACTGCTCATCAGTACTCCAAAACTAAAAGTCTATTGAGGCTATCTAAATAATCATCACGTATTTTTGAAAATCTGATCCTTAATTCTTAGTACTGTTCAGCACAAATACTGCCTCTGTTATATTAGCTGGAAAGGTCAAAACTGAGAGATGTGAATGAAGTACCCGTAAAGCCCAAGACTTGAGAAGCCATCAGATACGTATCTATGTTGTCCCTAACAACACTGCTCATGATTGCAGGAGAGCAATCACAAATTGATGGTAAAAAGACGCTGAGAGATCACAAATTTACACAGGCAATGCCTTCTGTTGCCAAAAGAGCAACACAAACAAGCAAACCACATTTGTAAGGCAAAAGCCACTGTGGTGGCATTGAATTTAACAATTTATTTTCTGGCAACTGTCAACACCGCTGGAGATTATCCAAATTAACAGATAAACTTTTCAGACTGAAGAGTTGGGAAGATCCATCCTACAAATCTAGATCCATGTCAGATGGTGTATCAGTACACGTCAGAGTGCATGGCAATCATTCCTGTTTTATTTATTGACAGAAAGCATTCTGACATACCAGATAAATACCTAAAAAACTTCAAACCTTTTCAATAAAGCTACACAGAAGTAGTACAGCACTGACAGGCTCACCATGATAGATTTCAGCCTTTTCAAGAAAGATGAAGAGTCAGCCTCAAGAAAGTTTTTGGTAAAGAATGTTTTTCAGCAGGAAACTCATATACCAAACATTCCTGAATCTATTCCTTCTACAGTTATTCTACTTCCTTTTTCATTAATATTCTTCCCAGAACATTACTTTGAAGTGTGCCCAAGAGCTACACAATTTTTTTCTGTTAAATATCTAAACAGTTCACTAATTTTGTTTTCCATACAAATAAAAACAGCTAGCTGTGCTCTATCATTTTTTTTAACTAGAAGCATAAATATGAATCTATAATGGAATATTCAAAAGACTTTTGAATTACCACAATGGCAATATGCATTCCAGTATCTCTTCACATTATGATTTGTTGCATGCTAAACTCATACATCACACAAAGTGAAAGGAAAATAAATTTACTGAGGTGCCACTTGAAATGAGAGAATAGATTGTAAAATATTTAAGTAAGGAAGATGAAGATAGTGAATTTGCAAACAAAAACTAGTCTTCTATGCAATGTGTACATGCGAAACAGCACTTCTTGAGCTCAGCAATTACATTTAATGAGAACTACAATCTCCATGCAATTACAAAAGAACCATTAGACAAGAAATTAGAAGCATTAACTGCATATTTAAAACATTATTTATCATTATGAGCTGAGAGCTTAAGGTGAAAAATTTGTAAAGGATGTAAACATCCTTTTCTCCACCACAGAATTCAGTTGTGTACCTTTATCTCAGGGCTAAAAGGACAGTATTAGCACATTGCTAGCACTCTGTTTTTATTAACGCTGTCAGACATGATTCCAACCAAATAATCTCCAGGATTAATTAGCTGGAACCATATTCTTGAAATCAAAAGTGAAGGGCTTTGAAGATGAGAGAGAAAAGGGAAAACAGGGGTAAAGAAAGCATTTTGAAATAGAAGTCACTCTGCATGTTTGACAACAAGGCAGAATTTTCAATTTATTGGGAGAATGACCTTTGGACATCCAGTACTTTTCCCTCACACCCTACCTGTCCAGGATCATTGTACCACAATTCTTCATGGAGACGATCAGGGTGTGCTTTTTTACGCTTAATTTCTGCAATGACGTCAATAACATCTGAATCTGAACTGCTGGAGCAGCTGCTGTCATCTTCAGAGTCACATTCTGACTCACTGGAGCTCTCTGATGCACACAGAAGAAATAAAGATGGCTGAGAAACACTTCCACATGCTTCTCTTCTCCATAGCAATGCATTCTCTAACATGAATTAATGTCTGGACTTAATATTAAAAGAACCCAAATCACAAAAACCTTGAACTCAGTACCTCTAATCTCCTGTGCTACTGTGCAGTGACTCCCTTTCTTATGCACATAATTTTAGTCACTCATTTCCACAGATATCTTCAGCTCCAATTTAAATAAATGCCCTCACAGCCAAGACATATACTAGTATGCAAGTAATGTTTATCTTATTCTTGGAATAAAATGCTTTGTTTCTTCCATTTTTAAGCTTCAATTTAAGAGAAAATATATTACTATACTGTCAGTGCTTTCAAATACTGTGAAACCATGGTTTTAAAGTACACATTTTTACTGACTCTCCTTAGTTGAAAGAAAAAGGAGAGAAAATGAGAGAACATCGCTAGGAAAATGTTTCCCTTTTTTTAAATCAAGATGTATTTCTACACAGTTCATCATTTGGCATAAGGCGTAATTAAAATATGTCCTTGGAACACATGGTTTACATAGGTCACCTACGCTCAGCTCAAATAGAGTTTCCTTACAAAGTGTGCATGTGTATTCCTACAAATATTCACAAAGACATAAGTTTCAAAAGTTCTCTGATATACATCTGATTAATACTGAGTCTATTTTCAGGTGGAAAACATGCATGGACCTGTGAGAGTAAGCTGGAGTTTCAAAAGACTAACACAGAACTTTTTGTAACATACTGAAAGCATAGAATCATAGAATGGTTTGGGTTAGGAGGAACCTTAAAGACTACCCAATTCCATGGAGAGGTACACCTCCCACTAGACCAGGTTGCTAAGTGCCCCATCCAGCCTGGCTTTGAACATTGCTAGGATAGAACATCAGTAACTTCTCTGGGAAACCTGTTCCAGTGCCTCACCACCTTCACAGTAAAGAATTTCTTCCATCATCAGCCTTTCATGATTTAAAAGTGCTCCTGCTACGCACTATTATCCCACTGCAACAAGTGGTTGCTGCTAACACAAGCCAGAACAGAGACAGCCTTTACTGAAGGACAAAATAAGACAAACTACTAGACACTACATGGCTGAAGGAGAAGCTGGCACGGACACCAAGTTAGCCCAGGGGAACACTGAAGAGTCTTTGGGTTCTCCAGAAAGAGTGGAAAAAGAAAATGCAGAAGTTGCCCTTGGCCCTATCATATTTTAGCCTGGAGCAGCAGGCTTTCTTCCTCAGAGATCTAAGGAATGAGGGCTTTACACAAGTGTGCTGAGTGTAGCAGTTGTGCCCTTGATTCATCCACATGAAAAAACACATCCTAAAAAACCCTACAGTTAACTTTACTAGTTATTTTTGAAAGAGTTTAAATACATGCAAATTCACTGCTCAAAAATATGTGAAGAACTCCTTTACAAAGGTGAGCTCTCATTTTATTTAATCTATGCTTATTTTTTCTTTCCTCTTCACTGCATCCTTTTATACCATCAGCATGTAACCATGTCATTATGCCTGTATTTCAGCTTTGGAATTTTTGATATGTGACTTATTAATGAGTTACTAAGATGAGACCTGAGAGTTTGAAGCAGCTCACCTGGCCAAAATGAAGCAATAGTTAAAAAAGCAAGCCCAAGAGAATATCTAAATAACTATGATACACCTACAAATTTCTTGAACTAAAGCAACTGACTAAAACACACTGTGAAACACTGAAATGCTGGAATTATGAAAAGAACAACAGTTTTCACAAAACAAACCAAGAAAAATAGCTTTAATTGACTTCTGAGTGGACAAATTGCTATAAAAACTTCTGCTCTGCTTTTCAACCAGTATTTCCACAGTATTTGCTGCTGCTGGATGTATTTCACTGTCAGAAGATCCATAAGGGTGGGACAAGATAATGCAGATAATGTACGTTACGAAAACTGACACTTTTGCAGATGTCTGATCATACTAGGCAGAGTTGCACAACAAAAATACAATACTGAATAGAAACTCAGATGCTTGTTTTACAGCACTGAGTCTATCACCACTACTCCTGCTTGCTCTTTAGAAATATAAGACCAGGAGCTCCTCAAAGCCTCTCATGTGCCATTCTCTGGAATCATGCTTAGGGTGCTTTGTGCCATGGAAGAAACTAGCATTTGGTAGTGCTGGATACTCTCCATTCTCCCCTAGGCTTTCTGGGTAAAGATTCTAGCTCTACTTCCATCAAGAGCTACAGTAAAACTCCCATGGATATGAAATACAAAAGAGGGATTTAAAAAACACTTACATTATTAAATACACACAACTGCCAAAAGTGGTTAACTACAGATTATTCCATTTCAGAGGTTTGTCATCATTTCAGCTTACCTAAATCTTCATCCAGTTTGGTTTTTGGTGGCTCCCATGGTGGTCTGGATGCTTTGGCCTTTGCCTGTCGCTTTCCTAACTCCTCGTCAAACTTTTCATACAGATCCCGGAGCTTGCTTGTTCCTACCACAGTAGAGTCCCCCTGTTAATAAAAAAATTAGAACAGAACAAAAAAAGAACAGTGTTAAAATAGCACAAGAACTCAACATCTACCAGCATTTCATGAAAAAAGGTCAGAAAGACAGATCTTTCAGTGAAACATGGAAATACCTAATAAGGCTTTAGCATATCATTACGTTGCTCCACCAGGTGAACTAGAGAAATTATTGTTATTTCATTTGCTGGTATAGCACTTCTCCAAGTTTGCAGGAATATACAGCGCTTGAGGCATCTCTGCTCACAAGTTAAACACAGTGTAAACAGGGAAAAATAGATCATTCCCTCCTGGAGACAAAAAAAAAGTACCACTCTTCCATGTATCACTTATCTGAATGCTAACAGACAAAAGGAACTGATGAAAACAGAGAAGAACTCTAACAGGGTTAAAAGTCTGAGATGATTGGGAAAAGAAAATAATTAAATGACACAAAATTATGATCTTGCTGAAGGGTTCATATTACAAAGGACTGTCTGCAGTCATTTTAGAGTTCTCACTGACATACCACTTGATCCATAGGGTCATTGGAATAATAGCTTTCAGAATGGGTACAGCGAACCCAGACTGGCTTAAGCAATTCCTCATCTTCCTCTTCATTTTTTTCAGATGCATTCTCTTCTGATTCTTTGTCTTTGACAGCAGTATAATTTTTCTCTTTACTGGAGCTCTGGTTCTCAGACCACCTTTCTCTGTCCTCCTCCCATCGGGTTCTCTTTCTCTCTCTGCTTGGAGACCGGCTGAATGGGAGAAAGGAAACAAAAACAGTTCTCTTTATTATTTTAAAATGAAAAACAGTTTGCTTCAGATGCATAAGTCACTCTGTCATATATACTGCAGCAAAATCCAGTTGCTTTTTCAGCTTTTAACTTGCACCATAAAGAGTACAAGAGTAATCTGGAGTTTTGAACTACTATAAAAATTACTTAAAATTCGATGTGCTTTTAATTTTAAGCCATATTCAAGAATTAAAATTTAAAAATAGATGCCATTTTAAATTTAAATTCCTACTTGCACTCTAGGTGAGTGTCTTTTAATTGTATTTTTAAGTTAGAAACTCATTGGTAAAAACTAGGTCACATCAGTCACAACTAGAAGTTACAGTAAGAAGCTTCAAAGCACAGCCCACAAACTATTGGTATAACAAAAAAACTTGAGTTTTATTAAAAGGATTATACAAAACCTACACTTCTGTTACTCTAATACACTGTTGAACAACACAAGATGTGATATTTCTTGTGCATCACAAGAGTAATACTTTCCAAAGAGGAGTAAGGAAACTACCTATTCTTTTTTTAATCTCCTCTTGACTACAAAACCAATAATGTTGCAATGTTTTCAACTACCCAGCATTCAGAAAGGATCAGCAATAAAAGAAAAGCCTCTAAAAGATAATCTAAAGATAGAGCGACTTTAAGTAATTTTGGTACTTAATGGACTAGGAGATTTAAGAGAAAGTCTTTAGGACACAGTAGTGAAACTCTCTTTCCAGAGATTAATCCTGTTTCTAACCCTACAAAGTCTTAAGATAACTGGTATTTGCATGTATCAGTAGATGACTACAAATTGAAGACACTCATTTTTTCTACGTTTCATATACCTACACAAAACCTCATGTGTGTGGATGCACAGATCCTCAAATGCTCAAGAGACCACATTGCAGGCTGCCTTACCTTCCTGCTCTCTTGTAATCCTTTTTGTAGGATCTGTCTGGTGATGGTGATCTTCTGCTGTCACGGTGGCGATGCCTCTCTCTCTCCCGCTCCCTTGAAAAGTTAAAAAAGTAAGTTAAATGAGAAATCTGGCATTTCATACATCCTACACCTGAAAGGAACAAAAGCACAGCCTAAGATCACGTTATGCAAAATGACATCCACATGCTGACTGCTAAAAACCGAGACGTTCTTAACATTGACCTTTAAGAAACTTAAAAGACTGTAAAAGACAGCCAAGTGTCCATGTCCCCCACATTTGTCACAAAGCCATCTATCTCAATATGAGAGTTAATTCAGATCATACAGAGGCAACATCTATGAATTACCCACAGGACTTAGTACCATTTTTCCTCTTCTCCTGTTATAAATGGCATAGGGTAAGATTACTGCATATATAACAATTCTAAATGCCTCAAGGAAGGAAAGGAAAACCTATTTCAAGCACAATAGCTTTCTAAGCACAGAAGTCATTAAAGTGTTTGAGGCAAGCCCTCTCTCCCTTACAGCAAACTCAAGCACACACAAACACTAGACAGATACAGACAATCTGCATAATGCTAAAACTATGACTCCCATCTGCAAGATTCAGCTTGCACATGCACATAAAGAATCTCACAACCCAAACACACTTCTTGTGTCAAAGAGCTTTAAATTAACTGAAATCTTTGGAAGAGTGGCTAGAAAGCTGTCCATCAGAGCAAATGAGCATGTTGGTCACAGGCAGCTGAATATGAGCCAGCACAGGCCCAGGTGGGCCAATGGCATCCTGGCCTGTATCAGCAAGAGTGTGGCCAGTAGGACCAGGACAGTGACAGTCCCCCTGCACTTGGCACTGCTGAGGCTGCACCTTGAATCCTGTGTTCAGTTTTGGGCTGCTCACTACAAGAAGGACATGGAGGGGCTGGAGCGAGTCCAGAGAAGCGCAATGGAGCTGGTGAAGGGTCTGGAGCACAAGTCTGATGAGGAGCAGCTGAGGGAGCTAGGGCTGCATCACCTGGAGAAAAGGAGGCTCAGGGAACACCTTGCTGCTCTCTACAACTGCCTAAAAGGAGGTTGTAGTCAGAAAGGGTTGTCCTCTTCTTCCAGGAAACAAGAGACAAAATGAAAGGAAACAGCCCCAAGTTGCACTAGGGAGATTTCATTTGGATAGTGGGAAAAATTTCTTCACCCAAAGAGTTATCAAGCACTGGAACAGGCTGTCCAAGAAAGTGGTGGTATCACCATCCCTGAAGGCACTTAAAAGAGATGTAGATGTGGTACTTAGGGACACAATTAAGTGGTTGAGTTTGCAGCATTAGGTTACAGGTTGGACTTGATGATCCCAACATAAATTATTCTATGAAATTACTGCATTTATTAGGCAGGAAAGATCACACAGGCAGCTTTTATACTCTGCTGCCAACAGCTAGCAAGTCATTATGCATTTGTTAAAACTTCTCGTCTGTTGATAAACTAGGAATTATGAACAGGTGCCTCAAGTGGCTTGGTGGGTTAACAGAATGAGTAAAAATTATTTATGATCATATATATATGTTTGTTTCCATGCTCATAATATGAAACGGAATGCAAATTTACAAAGCAAAAACTTCAGATAAATTATCTATTGTTTGTTCCCAGCCCCATTTATCCTCGTTTGTTGGAGCCTTGTTCAAGCATGGATTTCAGTCTTCAGCAAGAGCATACTCTACGACATCTGATTTGCTTGGGAGATGGATGCTGCACAAAAAAAGTCAACCTCAAGTCCGGCAAACAGCTCTGAATCAAAATAAGTAGATATATATTATCAAGTAGATCTGGAAGCTGTTGGCCTAAAGCAGCAATCCAAAAGTGTTTGAGAAAAAAGCTACTGAAAACATGCATTTTCAAAACTTAAAACTGAAGCTTGAAATTATGCAGAAAAAAGGAGAAAACTCCACAAGCATGTCATACAGAAAAGACCAGTGCCTTAAAGCTGCACTCAGCTTTAGGAAAATCCTTTTTTGAAAATCAAAGTAAACTTACTGAGTGTGAGGCTTGGTTTGTTTTTTTGGATGCAGGTGTCTGCAGTTCTGTAATTAAGTCTCTGCATATCTAAATCAAAGGGGCTTCATTTACACAGGCTTTATGCATAAATTCACGTTCCACACATGGCATGAAAAAACTCTAAGCTTTTAAAATTAAGAGCATGCCATCCAGGAGCCCCGATAAATACTTAACTTTCCAGTAGCTCTTTGAATATTCTGGCAAAGCTCATTAGACACATAAAAAGCTACAAACAGAACAAATCTAAGACATGAAAAAGATTTAATTGATGGTTTGCTCTAAAACACGCCACAGCAAATGGCATCAGGTCAGCTCATCATTTCCAAGTCATCTGTATCCATGACCGACACTTCATGATAAATCCCAGAATAAGTAGCGTGCACTCATCCATCTGAATGATGTCAGTGAAGCCTACAACTGGCCCACGCTTATTTTCACCTCAGTCCTCTCTTGAGATCAGGCTGGCTTGCTGAGGTCTTCATCCTGACTATAACATGCTTTTCACTACAACACCTTGCTGCAAGTATTAGCTATGGGCCTCTATCAGACTATAAACCTCACCAAGTCAGTTCTCCACAGTTCTTGTGTTCTCCACAAACACAAGGCTTTCTGAAAGGAAGCAACATCTGGCACCCTACCTCTGGTACCTAAATCTTGACATGCAAAGTGCTGGGGCTTAATTGTTTGTAAGACTCAACGTTCTACAGTCTTAGAGGGCCAACTCTATTTTCTGCCACATGTGCATAAATTTCTAAGGTAAATATATTGAGTGCTACTCAACAATCCACTCACTGGGACACAAAGAAGCTCTTGCTTGAAAACCATCTCCATGGACGAGAGCAACAAGTCTGCGAGCTCACAACTGTGAGGCAAAGAAGCAGGGTACCTGAAAGGTGTCTCAACAGTAACGTTTTCATGACACTTCCCGAGCTACGAGGGACTACCAAGGGCAAGGGAAGAGCATTGATGCCAACACATACTATGTGACAATTATGACCAGATAAGTTACCTGTTTCTCTCGTAACTTCTGTGATGAGGCGATATCCTTCCTCTGTCATAATCCGTGCGGTGCCGGCTGCTTTCCTGCCTCCTCCTGTCGGGGCTGCGGCCGCGCTCGCGCCGCTCGCTGTGGCCAGCGGAGCGATGCCTGTCGCCGTGAATGTGGCCGTGCTCGCGGTGCCGGTGCTCGTCGTAGTGCTTGTTCCTGTCCGGGGAGCGCCGCTCGCTCTGGGCCTTCTCTCCCTGGTACTGCCCCGTGTGTCTGAAGTGGCTGCTGCTGGCGCTGCTGCCGGCAGCGCTGCTGGGGAAGGAGCCGGAGCCGTGCTGGTAGCTGCTGAAGCCGGGCGGAGGGAAGGACTGCTGCGAGTAGCCCGCCGAGTACACGGGCTGGTAGCTGACCTGCTGTGGCATGACTGGTGGGGGAGGAGGGTGTGGCACCGTGGGGGGAGGCATCATGTAAGGAAAGGTGCTTTGTCCAGCAGGTGTTCCTGGCACGGGAGTGTTGCTAGGATTTGGCACTGGTGGAGGAGTGGGAGGGAAGCATGGGGGCACTGGGAAGCTCTGCCTCATCTGATGGTTTGGGAACGGTGGCCTCATGGGACACTGGCTGATGGGATTTTGTGTGGAAGGGGGCACTGGAGGAGGATAGGGCACAAAGTCTGGCCTGGGAGGCATGTAACCGGTGGCTGGAGGGTTGGAGTAGGTTGTTGGAGGGGCAGCTTGCTGCTCATACTGGTACTGCACGGAGGGCTGCTGCGGGTGAAGCTGCCGGAGGTTCTGAGGGCGGTAGGTCTGTGTTGAAGTTCGTGCTCCTGGTCCCCCCTGGCCACGGGGACATCCTCGCCCCGAATGGAAAGACATGGCTCACCTTTATTGAGGAAAATAAAATCCAGTGTCACACAATTTCTGTAATATGTCCTCAACGCGTCTGCAGGAACTACTCCTAAAGTGCTGAAACTGCAGTTTCCTTTAACAGAAGCAGCCACTATCACTGGGAGCTTTGTGCTCCTCAGACCTTCAGTGCAGGTCATTTATGCTCCTTTTGATTCCTCTAAGCCTCTAATCCATGGAAACACTTACTGTCTTTAAGCCAGAACCAAGCCAGACCATGTTTTATGAGTTAGGGCAATGTAATTTCAACAGATTATTGTTATGATGACAGGTCAAGGATACAAGCACCTCCACTAGCACTTAGACACTTTGATATAAAAACCTTTAGACAGCCTGCACCAAAGAAACCACTCATTACTAATAACTGCAGTGGGTATCCAAAGTTGCATAACAAGGAGTTTTTTCTAGAACACAATTTTTAACTTTGGGCAGAATGACTTGACTAACACCTCACTGCATGCCACCTGGCCTGACAAATCATGCAAATTTTTAATGAGATACTAGCAATTTACCTTCACTATTGAGCTCCCAAAGTACTAAAGGACTGAATTCAACAGAGCCTTCAAAGTATTTTAAGTGACGTAGGTGTATTTTTGAGGAAAAACAGGCTACACATCTTACAGATTGTGAAAAAAAAATCATGTAGACTGTGCTATTCCTTAATTATCACTGAAATAAATGGCTCCCAAAAAATCCCTCAAGTGCCTTCTCAGCCCTGTTACCCTTGAGAAATTATCAGTGCTTCAAATAGGCTTAAGTGTTGCTCAAAACAAGGCATGGATTTAAGGCATAACATTTATAAATTAAAGCATGGTGCTTCATTAAAATTAAAACTGATTTGTTAATTACAATGTTAAGTTTCAAAAACTAAAAAAAGGGGGGAAACACCTAAGAAAATTTATGGCTGGAATGGAAGGAGAGGAGAAAACTTATCTAAGCACTTCCAAAAGTCAAATCCTGTTTTCCATAAGGGGAAGTGAAAAAGAAAGGGGAGACACACGCAATTGGAAATATCACCAGAAAAAGGAAACAAAGCCTCCCTTTTACTGAGGCTTTGCTTATGCTGAACATGCACAGAATATTCTCCCACCTGCTATGGTGCAACATGGCCAACCTGGACTGCTCAGAGCACTATGCTCAGCTGCATTCCGGGGACACTGCAGCAAAAGAGGCAGCTCTTGCTGAGAGAAAGCAGGCAGCTTCTGGTCAACTGGAGGGAGAAAGGAAAAGAAACACAGGGGAAAAGGACTCAGATCAAAGAGCAGGAACCAAGAGGACCCTCCTTACACATGCAGATCTTAGAAGCCACTGGAATTGGTGGCAGTCATTCCCCCTCCAGAACAACCAGGGGCCAATGCAAGTGAGAATCCCACACTTTGGGGAAATAGCAGCCACGATGGCATAAAGCCACTTGTTCCTCCCAGTCAGTCTGTACCTGCTCAGAACCCTCCAACTTCGTAAAGCCTCTCTCTCTTAAAAAAAAAAAAAATCAAAACAACAAACAAACAAAGTCAATGTCCATTTTTTCCAGCAATAGTGCTCCCTTTTGACATTAACTATAATCCATCAGATGCTGAATTAATTTTGCTTTTACACACCTCAGGCTTGTAAAAGACTGTTTTAGACTTCACTAACATTCACACACACATTTTATTTAAACATTCTGTACCACAGTGCCTTGTCTTTAAGCGTCCTTCTAACATGTCATGGCATTCAACCAAAGGGTCTCCCTTATCAGCTCTCAGATCTCCTCGATGCTAGAAGAACTGCTCTTTTTCTACTTTAATTTCAGTCCTTCAGAATACACAGAATCACAACTGGTGAAAAAAGATTCAAAAATACACGAAACTACTTTACATGCCCAAATTATTTTAAAGCTCCCTCTGCTTCAAACACAAGTCACATCTGTGTTCGCAACCACAGAAAAGGGCAAACTCCCCTTTCCCTATCACCTAAAGAGAAATGTTATTGCACTGCATTCTAACGCAGCACTGATCCCCGAAAAAACACCGAATAAACTCACTTCTCCCTGCAGATGCACTGCTGAGAGCAACAGGGCACTGGCACACGGAGAAGAGAGCACTGGGAGGGGACATCATCAGTGTCTGTAAGCGCCTAAGAGAGGGTAGCAAAGAGGATGGATGCAGGCTCTTCCCGTGCAACAGGACGAGAGTGAATGGGCAGAAACTGATGCACAGGAAGTTACACCTGATCACGAGGAGAACCTTACTGTGCGGGTGACCGCGCTCTGAACCGACTCCACAGAGAGCTTGTGGAGTCCGCCTCACTGGAGACATTCAAATGCTGTGCGGACAGTTCTGTGCCATGTGCTGGGGAACGACCCTGCTGGAGCAGGGAGACTGGACCGGAGGACGCACTGAGGTCCCTTCCGACCTGACCCATCCAGCACCACCCATCCTCACCCCACCGCCGCCTCCCCACGGCCCGGGGGACACGGAGTGGGCGCGGCGCTGAGCCACCCGCCCGGGCCCCGCTCTCCGCTCCCCTCTCCCCGCTCTGCTCGGCCGCACGGCCCCGCCGGCCCCGCCAGCCCCGCGGAGCCGCCGCGCCCCCGACCCCGGGACCCGCGGCCCCGTCGCGCCCCGGCCCCAAGCCCTGCGGAGCGGCCGCAGGCGGCCCCGCCGCCCCTCCGCGGGCAGCCCGGCACGCCGAGCCCACCTGGCGCCGCGCCGCCGCCGAGGCCAGCGCCGCCCGCAGCGGCCCGGCTCCGGAACAGGAAAGCGGTGGAGGCGCTGCGGTGGGAGGCGCTGCGGGCGGAAGGGCCGCCCGCCCGCGGGGAGCGAGGGCATGAGCGGAGCGGAGCCGGGGCCCGGCGGCGCGTCCCGGCCCCGCGGGGCCTCCCGGCGGCTCTACCCGGCCCTGCCCGTGTGGGTGGTGGAGGACCACCAGGACGTGAGTGCCCCGCGCTGGGCCGGGGGATGGGGCTCCCTCGGGTGGGCCGTGGGGAGGGGTTTCCTTGGCTCCTGTTTTTGTGTGTGTTTGTTTGTTGATGCGTTTGTCCGCGGCGCGGATGCTCTGTGTGGCAGGTGGAAGTGAAGGGAGGTGCCCGGTGCGGTCACCGGGAGCTCCCCGGGAGCTGCGCTTTCCCGTCGTCTGTGCGGGATCTCCGGGCGCTTCCTTGGGAGCGGCCCTCCCTTTCCGCAGCCACACACAAACCCGCAACCTCCCTTCCCTTCCCTTCCCTTCCCTTCCCTTCCCTTCCCTTCCCTTCCCTTCCCTTCCGCTGCTCCAACATCAGTGACTTCAGTACAGACCTGATATTCGGTCCCATTCAGCGACTGAGCTACTCATTGCCATGGTCGCATCTTGGCATCTTTTAAAGTAATTGTTGCTGACTGTTTTTTTCTTCTTAGTACCATTAATTGCTATGGTTTAAAGGAAGTAATACCTACATTACACTGCTGTTGTAATTTGCTAGCTATTAGTGGGATGCTTGGAAACTCAACTCTACCCAGTGTATGACATGTCAAGAGAGCATAAGTAAATACAATTCCATCCCAACAAGTAGATTGACTCTCTACTGATAAGAAATGCTAAAAATCTGGAGCTTCGCTTTCTTTTGTGGAGTCATTGAAAAAGGAAGTGAAGAAGAAATTTCTTTTGAACTGCTGTTTCTGGTTTCTCATGGGGTTTCTTATAATTGCATAAACTAAGTCTTTAATACTAAAATAACAGCTTCATTGCTAGATTCTTTGCAAAAAGAAAATACTGGTGTAGTAAGGTTTGTTAAAGAAAATAATGTTACAAATTTGTAAATAGTTTAATGCAGTTCATTTTGCTAAGACTCACTGAATATATGATGCTGTGATAGCTGATTTTTCGTGGTAGCCAAGGACTTAGAGTGTCACTGTGGTAGGAATTCTGCCTCTTAATGATCCTTCTTTGTTTTAGTTTCTGTATTTCTGTTTTCAATTAGCTTAAAGTTCTATTAATACAAAATATTTAATTTTAAATTCTTCAAGTATAAGAGTGTGGATGAATTGGTCTGTCTTGCATAAAACATAAATGGCTTTTTTCCCAAAGTGTAAGAACTTCACAGAAGATTTTCTATCAGCCTTGCTGATAGGGATGTTCTTCCAGAGCAAGTTGTCAGTAGCTGCATCATGCGCTCATTATTAACAACAGCTGTCATGAAGGAAATTTTGTACTTAATCCATATCAGGAGAACTTGCAAGATTAGAGAACTTAGTCTCTCGTGTCTGTTACAACCAGTAGTTGCACTTACCTGGGATGAAGATTCAATTTTAATTGAAAATATTGTAGGTTGTTTGGTAGCCAGATTGCTTCATTTTTACAAAGAAGTAAAAGCATGGATCAGGAAATCCATGTTTTTAATCTTGTCTTGTCCACTATTGCAATAATATACATCTGTTTTATGGTTATGCCTACACAGTATGCAGGATTTGTCATCTTAATCAGTTTTATGCCAAAAAAAAATAGCTCAGTTGCTGTTGTAATGTAGAGGTCACACATAATTTTTGTTGCTTCTTACTGTCTTCACATTCCCTTTGCATTCATATAATAAGGCTGTGATTCACAATCCTTGTTGGATTTGCTCTGGCAGTCAAGGCTGTTCATGCCCTCTGACTGTGGAAGAGACTGTGTGTACTGCAGGTCTGAGTAAGAGGGATCAGCCATCAGTTTTCTCAATTTCACCACCCTATATTGTTGCAGCTCAGTGGTTTGCTGTACCAGTGAGTTGCCTCACTTCCTGTTTTTCACACTTCTGGGTGAAGATCTTCAGCAGGGAATAAAGTTGGCCAGTTGAGAAAGGTAGTCTCTCTCTATTGCAAACAATCATGGAGGGATTAGGAATTAATTCTTCAAGAAGAATAGGTTTAATGGTCAGCTAAAGTTTAAATCATGATGGAGTCAGTTTTCAGTCTATATCAGTTAACTTATAAAACATAAGGAGCAAACTGTTTTTATCTCCATAGCACCAGTGCATGGTGAGGAAGCTTTATAGCATGGGGAAAGAAATACATGGGCAACGATCTGCTGAAGAGGAAAGGCATTCCTGGGGCTTAGTTGTAAATGGAAAAAAAAAAAATCTAGGAACTGAGTTGAATGGCTAGTGAGATGAGCTACTGCAAACAAGATTTCCTGTAAAGAAGGAAAAAGGGGGTAAAGCTGTGACTCTTCAGCAGTTTCTCATCTAGAACACTTGGACTTATAATGATTACTGTTCATGAGTTGTCTTGCCACTGGAGTTATTTGCCCTTTGTATTGTTTTGTGTCTCCTCCCTCTAACCCAAATTCTGAAGGAATAAAAGTGGTACTGGTGATTTTGCTGCTAAAGCTGTTGCATTTTTCAGCCCACTGGTTATCATTAAAATGTTTTTATTTATGTTGCTTTAGGTGCTGCCTTTCATCTATCGTGCCATTGGTTCAAAGCATCTTCCTGCCAGTAACATCAGTTTTGTTCATCTTGATTCGCATCCAGACCTTCTTATTCCTGTGAATATGCCTGCGGACACCGTATTTGACAAAGAAGCTCTTTTTAGGTAAGCCCTGGGTACTGCATCAGAGTAGACTTTAAGTCTACTAGTTGCTGCCTTTGATTCACAGTGAATATTGGTATGACTGCATAGGAAGGATGAACCAAAGAGCTATAAATCAGATTCAAGTTGTATCTTTTGTCTTTTCACTTTTGCTGAGACTTGATTTTTTAATGCCAAAAGTTACATTGCATCTCAAGCAATTTAAGATGTTTGAGTTTTGCTTTGTGCATTTGGTCAGTAGTGTGTGATGGTGTTATCCCAAGTAGTTCCTCTGGGTAACGGGAAAGCACTCTGCATGGATGCTTTGTCTGAAAAGCTGTGGTGATAATATAGTCCTTCTCTCTTCACACTGAAAAACTGACTTTGAGATTTAAAAAGCACATGCTTTGTTGGCATGCTGGATATGTGAAGTAGAGCAAGATATTCCTATAGCAATCATAAAGACCAATATTTTCCCCCACCATCTAAGGTAGGTAGGTAATAAGCCACAGTGATCTCTGCTATTGTTTTACTCTTCCTGTTTTAAAATAAATAATATTTGCTTCAGTATTATGGTGATTTACAGCAATTACAGGCTGATGCATTTGGTGTACTTGAATCACCTTAGCCATTGTCAGTATTTTGTTCTCTTTGTTGGATGACTAAAAGGTTTTGTGGACTTTATCATAAAATCATTGAATGCTTTGGGTTGGAAGGAACCTTAAAGATCATCTAGTACCAACTCCCTTTTCATGGGCAGGGAGACTTTCCACTAGACCAGGTTGCTCAGGTCCCTATCCAACCTGGCCTGGAACATTTCTGAGCATAGATCACCTACAACTGCTTGGACAGCCCATTCCAGTGCCTCACCATACTCAGAGTGAAAAATTTCTTCCTAATATCTAATCTAAACACACTTTTCAGTTTAAACCCTTGTCCTATCACTGCATGCCCTTGTAGAAAGTCTCTCTCCAGCTTTTTTGTAGTCTGTTTTAAAGTATTGGAAGGTACTGTAAGGTCTCTGTGCAGCCTCCAGGCTGAACAACCCTAACTCTCTCAACCTGTCCTCATAGGAACGGTATTCCAGCCCTCTGATCATCTTTGTGACCTTCTCTGGACCTGCTTGAACAGGTCCATGTAATTTACGTGGGGGGTCCTGAGCTGGATGCAGCACTCCAGGTGGTGTCAACAGAGCAGAATAGAGGGGCAGAATCCCCTCCTGTGACCTGCTCACCCTGCTTCTTTGCTGCAGCCCAGGATACAGTTGGCATCATACACCTAAAAAAAATAGGGTCTTGATAATAAGGAAAGATGCTAATCCTGTGGATGTGGATTGACTCACTTTATTTACTGGGATGACATTTAAAATATACTTGGAGCAGTTTACAGTTAAACACACTCGTGAGTTCAGTTTGAAGTTATTTAGAACAATGTTGATGATATTCCTTGCACTTTCCTCTGTCTATTGTATCAAGAGAAAAAGGGCATAGAATCACAGGATCATTAAGGTCGAAAAGGCCTCTAAGATTATAGAGTCCAACCATTAACCTAACACTGCCAGGTCCACCATTAAGGAGTTTAGAATCAAAGTGCCATGCCGAGAGTGAAGCCAATTCCACTCTATGTCCACACTTTTTTATACCTACTACAGACATTATTTGTTTGTCTTATGAATGAAATTTCCCTCTTTTTGTTTCTTTGGTGATGTTAGCCTTACATGGAATACTAATTTTAGATTATTTCCATGGGGGCCTTCAAGGTACAAGATGTTTGTGGTGTTCTTGATAATTTTTATTTATAGGGAAAATAACATTGCTATCTTCTGTCTTTCTCTATTGATTATAGTGAATTAAGCATTGAAAACTGGATTATGCCTGCTGTTTATGCTGGCCATATTTCCCAAGTAGTGTGGCTTCACCCACGCTGGGCTCAGCAGATCTCAGAAGGGGAACACAATTTTCTGATTGGGAAAGATACATCAACAACAACGATCAGGTAAATTGTTTGCTGACATACACTAGTAGTATAAAAGCCATTTCTGTAGCTTTTCAGTGGAATCTTCTTTGTTGATGAAAATTTAATTTGTATTTATAATTTTCTTAGAAACTAATGCAGTTACACTTATATCAATTTAGTTTTTGGTCTAACTAGTAAAATTGTTAATCGGTATCAACCACGACTGTTTTTCTAGTGTGGGTTGGGTTTTTTTGTTTGGAGTTTTTTTGGTTTTTTGAAGTTAATCTAGTTAAGTACTGAAACAGGTACTCAGGTAGTGAATTCTCCATCATTTCATAAAGGACGATTGACCTGAGCAGCCTCATCTAGCTTTGAAGTCAGTTCTGCTTTAATCAGATATTTGACTAAAGACTTTTAGTTGTCTCTTTGAATCTTAATTATTCTGATTCAAGTTTGAATCGGAGCCCCTCATCATTCTGCAGGATGCAGTCCATAATAATTTTGCATTCACCACATCCACAGTGTTGTGATTTTGTGCAGTTTTAATGGTTATTGCAAATCATGTCTCTTGTGAGCATAGCAGAATTAATCTTTTGAAGCAATTTTAACATAAAACAGCAGAGAAATGCTTTGTTTTACCACCTTAAATAAAACAATTATAGTTCTGCAATTCTGAATCTGAAGCCTGAAGGGAACCAAAATGATTTTTTTTTTTTTCAAAAGCGAGTGCTTTCTGTTACATTTAATTATTTAGTCAATATATAGAAATAATTGGTGATGGTTGAATAGCTCTCTCACTAGTGGCCTTAGCAGTCATGAAAACAACATTTCAGACTTCTTTTTGAAGCCAGTTGGGTACATTTTCTTCAGGTTCTTGGTTTACCAAAACCATGAAGGAAGAAAGGGAAAGAGTCCTCATAAATACAAATGCTCTAAAAGTTTTGATGACAAGAGATGGATAGACAATAAATATAGCCTCTTCATTAGTGGACACTGAGGTACTATGAGCTCATGGTGAACTCTGCAGAATTTCTGGGAAGATGTGCTGTGAATGCCTTGTCAACAAGATGGAGCTGTAATTCAGCCCGTCACCTTGACAAACTGAGGGTAATCCATCCACAAGACACTGAGGAACTAAGCTTCAAATTTCTGCTGCTTAGGAAATTATTTGTCTTTGTAGTTGATTAATGGTGATACTCTGTATTCAAATGAGACTTTACCACAAGCGAGCAGAAGTTCACAGTTCTTAAATCTTATTTGTAATTTGAGTTTATGATTCTTAAGGTTTAATGTACTGCAATACAGGCTGAAAATTCTATTCTTTAAATTTTTACTGTAAGCAGAAGTTTTAGTGTTGTTTTCAGTTGGTTAGTTGTTTTGTGGGTTAAGTGGATTCAATTGATAGTTAGCTATTTATCCTCTAGTTACCATCTTAATCACTTAGGGAGTTTGGGGGGTAAAAAAAATGGAATTCTCCTTATAAGTTCATAATATTGTATTTCACTAAGTCAATATTTATGCATTTCAGGACACTTTTCAAACCCAACTCTCATAATTTTCCTAGAAAATTATAAAACCAAGACACAATATCCATAGGTTTGCAATCTTATGTTGTCTTTAAAATGCAATTCAATTTCAAATTAATCGTAGGAGCACATAATGCATCTTTTTCTTATCCATTAAAACCTTGTAGGGATATAATAAAAAATAGAGTGAATTTTAATATGTTCCACAATAAAGAAGTAGAAAAAACTTTAATATCATTTAAACTTGAGGATTAAAAGAAATTATTTTGTCTACACAGTTTTGCTGTTTTCATTACCCATCAAACATCTATTCATTCTTCTCTGAATTTCTAAAGTATAAAATGCCTTTTCCTAAGGTCTTTGCCAAGATGTGTATTAACTGTGAGTTATTGTCAATTGTAGGGTTACAGGCACAGATAATTACTTCTTAAGTGATGGTCTTTATGTTCCTGCTGATCAGCTAGAAAACCAGAAGCCTTTAAATTTGCACGTCATTCTCATCAATCCTACGGAATCATCAAACAGCCGTGAAGGAAATGGTGAAGTAGCATCTGCTAAAAGACTGAAACTGAATACAGATGACACAGCAAGTGCCACTTCTGCCTCTTCAGTGGCTCCTGGTGACATTGATCACATCATCCCGAGCGTGAAGAAAAAGGAAATACAAAATGCAGGTGCTCTGGATGGGACAGAAACCTTGGCAGATGGTTCAGCTTCAAACGGTCTCAAAAACAGTGAATGCCCAATAAGGGATATTGTTAAAGATGTGTGCCAAGTACTGCAGAAAGGAGATGCATATGTTTTGGACATTGACTTAGATTTTTTTTCAGTTAAAAATCCATTTAAGGAAATGTACACACAGGTAAGTATGGAAATTGAGTAGCCTTGTACCACTCACAAAAGAGTCCCAGCCTTAATATTTATGTCTATGGAGAAACTCTCATCTAAATTAAATTAGCAGATTAGCTGATTATGGTTAATGATTCATGGTAATATTTTAAAGAGATCTTTCCATTTTAAAGAAGTATTTCTAAGGGAGTGTATGTGATAAAAAATTACAGCCACCAAATAGGGGGACTGCCTTACACTTGGTATCAATATTGAGTGTATGTTCAAACTCAGGGATGTACTCAATTTCTGCTTGTTGCTTGGGACATAAAAGCTATGCTTGGGTTTCCAGAGGTTGCCTTCCAAATACCCACAGCAAGATTCATCAGTGGGGGATGAGAGACTTATCATTTTTTACTCTCTATAACCTGTGCTTAAAAGCTATGATGGTATCAGGAGACTGCCTTTCAAAAGGCACAGTAGTGTTGATTATCGAGAGAGTGGTAGCTTGTCCTGATGAGAGGCTGTTAGACTCATTATTGTCTCCAGTACTAGAGAAGGGAAATTATCTTCTTTTGAAGAAGAAAGGTTTTGAGGATTGGGTTTCTCATTTGAAGAGTCATTTTGTTCCTCTTTTTTCTTTTTCAAAGACAGAATATGAGCTTTTGCAAGAGTTGTACAATTTCAAGAAGCCACATAAAAATGCAACAGAGGTATGATGCTTCCTTGTGGAATGTATGAAGGAATGATTCTTTTTATTTACCCAATGAAAATGAGTTAGGACAACAGGAAGGAACCTATCAAAGATGCTTAATGAAGTGTCCTCACATTAAGCTATGCATCTGAATGCTAATCAGCAGCATCTTTGGAATTTTTTTCTATTAAATGTTTTGATTAAGCATGTGAATTGCATAAATATTTAGCATGAGTGTGTAAATTTGTTTCTGTGAACAGATGGTAATTGGCATGGAAGGAATGAAAATATATTAAGTCACCAGCAGACTTGTTCTTTTTATGGCTTAACAGGGCTTAGGTTTGGTGGGGTGTTTCTTTTTTGGTTTTTTGACGGCTGGTTCTTTTTCTTTTTTTTTTTTCCCTCCCCTGACTCCAGGGTCTCCACTTCCTTCCTTTGTTGCTCTTTCTTGATAGTCAGAGCTGTGATGAGTGTGTAACTGGTATTCTACCTTTTTTTCAGATATAGAAAGGATGGTATTATGCCACTATAATGTACTTTTCATGTTATGTGCTGTATGCTTCTAAAACATGGAAATACAAGCTTTCATAATCTCATCTGAACACTTGTACAGAGAGATTGAACACATTTAATTATCACAAATAAATGAAACCTAATCAATATATGTGAATAAAGGAATAAAGATATGTTGCATATTGGCAGATTGATTTTTATATTTCTTAGTCAATCAGGAATAAAAACAGGTACATATTTAAAAGGTGGCTTTTTAAAATTTATAGTGGGAAAAACAGAACAAAGTGAGGTGATTTATTCTGAAGGTATAACAATTTTTGCAGGCGTTTTTCCTCTGGAAAAGATGGAATTAATCAGTTGTTTCTGATTCCCCAAAAATCATGGGATTAGTCATGCTGTTCTTACCTCTTTTTTTTCCTAACATACTTTTTGTATGCTTATTTAAAGGAAGACTTGCTGGATTGTGTTGAAAACCGTGTTCATCAGCTGGAAGATCTGGAAGCAGCATTTGCAGATTTGTGTGACAGTGATGACGAAGAAACCCTACAGAAATGGGCTTCATATCCTGGGTAGGAGATTTCTAAGAGGCCTAAATTGAAGAAATAGAAGTTTGAGAACTGATTAGTCCAGCGTTTTGATAACAGAAAAGGATAGGACCTATGCAAGTATACATTTTTTCCTTTAGTTCTAGAGGAGAAAGAGACAAAACAAAAAGAAGGGCAGTCTGCTATCTTCAGCACCGCTGTAAACTTTGAAAGCTCAGTCTTGTACAGCTGCATGCAAGTTTTGTTGTCTGTGGATGGAGGCATATTTGGTGACCAACATCTTGGTCACCACCAGAGCTCTCAAAAAAGGCAACAAATTAAGGAGGACATGGAGAAGCAGTTCTTTGGTGCTCCCAAAGGTTTTGCTTTCTTTGGAAAAATGGAAATTAATGGAAGTGTATCTGAGAAACAGTCTCCACTAAACATGTGAGCTGTGTCACTCTGCTTTTAAATTAGATGTATTCAGATGAAATGTTTTCAGATGAAAAGAGACAGGGAAAGTCTGAGCTTTTCCTTGATAGGAAAACCACTCATTTTCCACATCAAATGCAGCAGTTACTGTATAATGTCTGTAACAATGACAAGAAGTATTTCCTATAAAGTTCATAAGACTTTTGAGCTTCAACAGCTTCTCCTCAGAAGGATCTACGCTAAAAGAAGCACAAGGAGGACTTGCCAGAGGCAGATATAAATACAGGGACTTTATAAGAAAGACCTGATGAAACCGTACAATAATACTGATAATTTACATTTTTTCAGGTGCAAGATGACACAGAGGAGGAAATTTCCTTTTCAAATCCTAGGCCATAATTTCTACTTCCCTGTTTTTTCCTCACCTTTGTTTTTTCTAGCCATTGAAGGTATATAAATGTTTCTAACTGTTTGTAACAAATCTTGGTTTTGTTTTAACTCCAGAATGAAGCCACTCGTTCAACTAGTTCACAGTTTGAAAACCAGAATGGAAAGCCCGGACTACGAAATGGTAGGTGACAAAGAAAAAGAGCAGAAAGCAGACAGATGTCAAAACCATAGCTTCAACAAGGAGGGAGAGTTATACTTCTTTCAGACTTGCTTCTTGATTCAGGTCTTCATGCAATTTTGGTAATTTTCCTTGGGTTTTATGTCTTATTTCTTAGACCAGCTTTTCGTTTCAAAGCTGCTTAAATTCTAGTCTGCTTGTCTGTCTATATTTAGGCAACTTTAATTGATCTTTCAGGACTGTGATGTCTTGGGCTGCACTCTGTGAATGGAGGCTAAATTTCACCAGTCTGTTGATCTCCTTTGTAGAACTTAAAATAAGGTCCCTATTTATATAATGTATCAGAGCTATATCATCTGCAAGGGCTGCAGCATGCTCTGAATTCATAAGAAGAGATGCAGCGTACTGGAGATAATGAAATAATCCACACAACCTCCAGAATTTTACTTGTTTAAAGAACAAGCTGGGAGAAACTCCCGTCTGAAGAGGTGCAAGTTACCTGATGTGCTAGGGATGGAATCATAAAGACTTTCTGCATGCATAAGCTGTATGGATAATTCATCAACAGAAATCAAATCTCTCTCTAATTTACCCACAGGTCCATCAAGCTGGTCTGACCTGTGATTATGTGGAGCTTCCTCACCATGTTAGCACTGAAGATGAGATTGAAGGCCTCATACAATCCATTAAAGTTCTACTGACAGATCTGCCCAAGCCCACACTAGTGACAGTTGCTCGGTAAGGCTGTGCAGATACTTTCACTTTAAAATGTCCAGGCTGTGCTCATGAAGCTAAATGATCCTGTCAATATAGCACTAGTTCTGTCTTAAGATCTGTTAAAGTGGAGGCCTTACAATGCTTCAGCACAGGTTGTATAAAGGCTGTGATGAGGCCTTGTGTATGTTGGGATTATAGCTGTCACTGGAGTTCATACATCTCTGCTTGTGTTACTTCAGCTAATTTGGGCAAAGCTGGCTTGAGCTGAAATCCCACCTTCCTTTCTCTCTTACTCAAGGGTTTATTGTACTACAGATAGGATTTATTTTTTTCAGTGAAACTTATGCTGGAACAAGTTTTTGTCTAGTAGGCTGAGAGGGATTTATATTCTTCAAAGCTCTAGTAAGACTTTGTTATGGGGTAAAAGTTAGGCTTCCAGGACTGTAAGGGTGTTATTTAGAGTTACAGAATGGAGTTTGAGGCCAGGGACCTGAAAGAATCAGAGAACTGGCCTGAAAAAAATCTAATTTGAAAACAACAGGGTGCCTTTTGACACATTATTGCAATTTAATCAGTCAAAAATACTAATTGTGCCCCTTAAGGGCTGGCAACAATAGCAGAAGCTGATATGAAACTGGTTTTGGCAACAACAACTAGTAGGGCTAATGCCTGCAATAAAAGAAAACTATTCCCTGTGCCAATTGCAGGGTTATTATCCACTGTTGTGGCAAAACCAGAATTATCTCACTGTAGATCTTAACAGATAAAAAATTCAGGAAGTCAGTTTATACTAGTATCTGTTAGAAGTTCATTAATAGATACTGTAAAAAATGTTATATGCCAGGTACTGGGAAGATCTGTTTTTCAAGTTTTTCTGCCTGCTTTACCAGTAGCATTTAAATTTTCCAATCTAAATTTTCCATGTGTCGTTTAATTAGATCATTTGCTTGGACTTGGACTGCTAGTGTGTTCTGTGCCCGATTCAGGAAGACAGTAGAACTGGAAAGATTAGATGATGCTCCTGATCTGCTGCAGACTTTCTATTAAACTTAAAGTGTAGTGATAAGAAGCACAGCACTATATTCGAAGGGATACTGGGAGGCAAAACTTGCCACAGTTTGAAAGAAGCTTCTGTCTAGCCACAGAGCATTGCAGGAATGCACAATGTGGTTATGGTGGTGATACCTGTATTCTCAAGCTTCTGTTTTTGTTTTTTTTCTACAGATCAAGTTTGGATGACTACTGCCCTTCAGAGCAGGTTGACATCATTCAAGAGAAAGTTCTCAATTTACTACATTCAGTGTATGGTTCACTGGATGTGCACTTAGATTACTCAAGCACTTCATCTTCTTCATGACCTTTCTTCATGTGTTGCTGTCTAATGCAGACGATTAATTTAAATTGTTCATTAGCTGTGATTGCAAAGGGAAAACTGCTGTTATTTCAGCAGGTGGCACTAGAACCCAAGCTGACCCAGCTAGGATTTGAGTTGCATTGCTTTCTCCAAGCCAGCTGCATCTGAACTGACTGTTATCTGTTTGGCTTTGTTCAGATAAGGGCTGTAATTGTTATTTTTACTGGCTTGTTTCTTAAAATCTGTGCAAGAGAAACAGCTTTTTGTCTATAAATTGAGAGGTTTTGTCCCAATTATTTGTTCTGTAAAAAAATAAAATGTATAATTTCTTAAAATTTTTGTTTTCTGTTATGTATGTTTTTTGTAATTCGGTAACATATTTGCTCCTGAGTTGTATTATATCTTTTAAAAACTGGTCTTAAAAATGCCTTTAAAACTGTAGGTCTAAGTAGTTATCTTTTCTATCTGTTATGCTTGAGATTATTCTCTCATTTTTATAGAGCAGCTCATGGCTTCTTCCCCATCCACAGAATATCATCTGTGTTTATTTTCTGTTTCACTAATATTGTCTTATTTTGCCTTGGAGGATTTTATTGGTGGCTTAGATAATATCCCTAATGTACAGGCACTGGGCTTAGTGTTTTCACTTTTTCATAATTTTGAGGATAAAAGGTATGTGTGCATATACATGCTTTTATGTTTTAAATCCTGTAAGGAATTGATGGCTTCTTCAGAAACAAAGATTTGCTTCATTGAAGTCAGCAGCAAAACATTCTGTACCAGGTTTTCAGTCATTTCAGTATTGCTATTTAGGAAATAACAGTTTTAGAATTATTTAATTTAGAAATCAATATAGTTATAGAGAAAACTGGCACTTTCAGAGGAAAAAAACCCCACATGGTTTCTTGGGAATGAAACAGAAACAGGAAAGACAAAATGCCACCTAGAATACTGTCTTTTATTAGGAATAAATTTTGCTTGTAATTTCTTCTGAAATAATGGAGTTTATTTGCTAACTTTACTCTTTGCTTTACACAGACTTTGTGCACTTTTACAGGTTTTTACTACTTCTGTTGATATAAATTACTGTATTATAGATTGTAAATGTATAATTACTTTAAAATATTTGTTCCAGTAGAATCCGTGACCATGGATCCATTTTATTTGCATTTTTGTGACTAGTCTGTCACAAGGATGTGCTTAGCCTTGGAGTCAATTCCCTTAATACTTTATAAATTATAAACAGCCATACATTGCACATAGCAATGAAGTGCAGTCAGATTATGTGGTGCTTGTGTAAAGATTGGAGTTGTTTTAAAAGCTAAAGATCCTTTGTGCTGGGTAAAAAAAACCTGTGTGGGGCATGGCTGAGCCCCTCCTGGGTGGGCAGGTGAGAGCCTGTTTTCCTTGGGGAAAGCCTGGGCAAGGGAGGGCAAAATGCTGCCTAGCAGCCAGGGCTAAGGGATCCAAGTGGGGGCACCTTTAGTGTGGACCAAACTCTACAGTGCCTGCATCTCTGCCTGGGTGCTGCTCTGGGGTGCCTTGTTAGGTGAGGTAAAAAAAATCAAATTTACTTTATGTTTTATCTGTGGTCTTGTGATTGTTCCTGTGCCCTGTTTATGCTGGCTCATGCACACGTGTTCACCACAGTTCTGCAGAATCAAAGTCACATCCTGAATTGACTACTTGTTATCTAAGTTATTTAAGAAATCTTCCTTTCAAGCACAGTTTTTGTTTATGAATGTCAAATTGTTACTATCTGAAATCTCTGACTAACAGGCTGTGTATATGCCAGAAAGTGCCAGTCTCACATAATAACAAAGACATTAATTTCTACATTAAAGACATTGGCAAGGTTGCTTTTACTTTGGTGAAAAGTAATCAAGCCAAGCCAGAAACAGGTATCTCTTATTTCTTGCTTCTGCCCTATATGGCTTATTTATTAACCAGGTGCACAAATCCTCCATTCCCTGTGTCTGCCTCATTTTCTTCTCAGCTTATTTCAGCATCTGTTATGCAGAACAAGACAGTGAAATTGCAGTGCATAACTCCTCTAATCAGCACTGCAAGGATGGGGCATGAAGGCCCATTAGAAATAAATCTACTTGAGCATATTAGCATAGCAGCACCATGTAATTCAGCAGCTTCATATTGTCGCTTGTGTCTAGAATGCCTCTGCCTGCTCTGCTACTCACTTTGGCAGCACAGAGGAGTAAGGATGCTCACTTTGGAGGGCATTTGCAGATAATCCTCAGTGGTAGAGATAGTTCTGTTGTAATTGTGACTCAGCTTTCAAGATGGACCATCAACCTGAGCATTTTGATATAAACAGTAAGACTCACACATTTGTGTGCAGAATGAAATAGGGCCTTAAGCCAGATATGCTGAGCACCCTCCATCTTCCCTGTGCATCATCAGCTCTGCACCCCAGCCACTCTGTGGATTCCCAGCTTACCACTGTGGAACAAAATGAGCTTTTCCAAGAAGAATGAATGCAGATGAGTCAGATGGCAGAGGTTACTGTGTTCTGTTACCATTTCTTCCCCTCCTTGAGGCTTCTGTCTCAGTGTCTGTGGCAGCTCTGTCCCTTCCTGTCTGCTGGTAATGATGCTGTGAGTCAGTCACCCTAGACTTGGTCAGAGCTGGACTGTGGGGGCTGAAGAGTCAACTCCATAAATGTTTTCTTTCTGCTGCTACTGAGTAAGAAGCAGAAGATAATTCTCCAGCAGGATGAGTCTTGGGGGAAGAGACCCTTCCCGGCATATGCGGTACTTAGGGCTATGGTTTAGTGGTGAACTTGGCAGTGCTGGGTTAATGATTTGACTCATTGATCTTAGAGGTATTTTTCAATCTAGACAGTTCTATAACTATTTCTGGGAGACCCAGAATATGGGTTCTTTCTCCCTATGCATCCAAGGAACAGCACTGAAAGGTCCTCTCCTGTCCTGTTTGATGGCCCCTGTTGTCCCCATCAGTGCCACAAACCCTTTTCAAGTCCTGACCACTCTCGGGAGGAAGGATGAAAGACATCAGTTTTCTGCCTTCAGCTTTCAGTGTCTCTTGCAAGAGGAAATTCTCTGTCAGCACAGCAGGCAGCTCCCACACCCCAGTGTAGACAGCAAGTTGGGGACCCAGCAAAGCCTCCTGCTTCAGCACAAATTCCCTTGCTGTCACCAGGTTCAGCCACAGACCAGTCCTGGGGGAGAGGCAGTCTGGCTTAGGTCTACAGTGACCCCAAGGGAGAATCTTATCAGCCCCCCAAAGGTATTTTAATTCCTAACTTGTCTTCGAGGCTGTGGACTTCTGTCTGCCCTGCTTCTCTGTCACAAGCAGAGCTCTGGAAGGTGCTGGGCTCCTTCGCTGGTGCTCACATCCCCGCAGACTTAAAGGGACCCCACCTCCCTCCTCTCACCTATCCTGAGGTAAGGAAGCTGTCATCTGCAAAGGAAAGCTTTACTCACCACAGTCCCAAGCATTCAAGAAGTGGTCCTGGTCTGAATTTTTGTCTGGTTTTGTGTAGTGGTTCGGTATTATTTTTACAGTTTTATTGCAATTTCCTTTGAGCATTTCAAACAGGGATACTTACCCCCTAAAGGGAAGAGCCATCTCACTGGAGAGAGACAAATCATTCCAGCCTTCCCTTACTAAATGCTAGTTATGTATTTTCAGCAGCTTCCATGTGTATTCTGATGGTTTTGCATATCTTCTACCACAGGGGATTGCACTGTCTGCTATGGATTTCATGCCTTTAGCAGCATTGTTAGCATACAGTTTTACTCAATGTCCTTGGCAAAACAAATATGTACTAATTTGTGTTTGTCTTTCACTGCTTTACAGAATTAGGTCCATTATTGTAAACTTAGGGCTAGGTCTCCCAAAACAGGTCTGAAATATGTCCATCCCTTGCCTGCCCTGGGCAATACTCAATCTTAGATTTATTCAATGTACAATGTCATAATGTACAGTCCAGAAATATCTCCCAGAAGAGTTACTAATATAGAGCTGAATATTATACTGAATATCACTGTACTACATTCTTTTCTAGCGTTTATGTCCTTTGTACTCTGCTTGCCACCCAGCATCTCTTCCAGCCTTTATTGTAACTGCTTCTAAATATGTTTTGGACAACACAAATTTAATAAGACTCTAACGTGCACAAAAGCCTTCTGGAACACAGTGCCCTGCACCAGGTGGTTCTTCCCCACTGCTTGATTTTGCTCAGCTCTGAATACTTAATAACCAAGCTAACTCAAATACCTGACTTTAATGTATCAAAGCCTGCCTTGGGACTTTCTTCTTTTTACTTCAACTTTATTTATTTTCTCACTTTAAGTAGAAATCACCAGATACCAAATTTCCACTAACACTGAACTTCTGATATAATTTGTGTAATTCCAATTGCCCAGACTGAGATGCCCCCTTGCTCCAGTAAGATCACTAGCTTCTCTGAGTTACTCCCTACCTTGGCTCTAGGCCAGTCATTAAACTGAGACCTGGCTGACCCTCCCCAGTAAATCCTGATTTAAAATTTTTATTTGGTATGTGGTGTTTTAGAAATGTCTGGAACTGAAGTCAGAATATGGATGCATTAGTGACTTCCATTTCCCAGATAGTCCAAAAGTGTCAATGCAGATAACAATATCATGTCAGACAGAAATACTTCACTGATAAGACTTTTAGAAGTTTATAAGTTGCAATACATTTGTAAAATGCATATGGTACTCTGGTTTTTATAGGAAATTTGACAGAATAAAATCTGCAGATTAAAAGATCTGGCTTTGATGATGTTATGGTTGCTGCTTCTTTTCTAACAAGTCACTCCATGTATCATTAGACAGTGCAGAATTATAGAAGTAGTTCCCTTTTTTCTGTTTCTCAGATTTCAAGGAGGCTAGAAATCCTAGTAACAAAAATCTGTTCCCTCCTCCCACCTACTTGTTCTTGGATTTTTTAAAATCTACTTCCTTGCCTTGATTCTCCCCTTTTTTCCTTCTAAGCCTTTAATTCTTTTGATGTTTTCTCTCTCTAGACAGCAGATCAATACTAAGCTTTAAAAACACATAAGGCACAAAACACCTCTAAGCCCTTAATGTTGTGGTATTAAGCATTCTACTTTAGCCACCTCTAATGTCAGTGTTACAAATCGTTCTTCAAAACATAACCTTGTGCACAATGCAGAGCAAGTGACACTAAAATCATCAAACAAGAAGTCTTACTGAGTAACTATTTATAAAGCTGTGCTGCTTCAGCCTGTTGCCAAAATGTCCTCGTAATTAGGTCCAACAGCTGAAAAGAAGGATCTTTCAGTGAACAAAATACCTGGGACTGGCCTCATGGAGAAGAAATATTTTAAAGCACTGAATGCTGTTGGGAATGAGTTCCCACTACTATGTTTGGTTTTGCTGTTGCCTGTGATTCATCAGGTTTCTGAAGAAATCCTGGTAAATGCCTGGCACAGGTCAATAAATTTTGAAAATTGACTGGAAATGAAAGAAAGTCTGCTTACCTAAAGATATTTTAGGAGAAAATTCCAAATATAAATGTGGTCCATAATCCCTTTCTTTTGTGCCTTACATCTTTCCCCAACCTGCCAAAGATACTTCCTCAAATTTCCATTTCTCCCTTTTCTACTTTGATGTCTAATTTTTGATGCCTAATTTTATAATTAATAATTGGTAATATCTGTTTAGGTAACTAAAAAAATTCACTTCTTCTTTGATTCACTGGCAAGAATGAGACTTGCATTTTTATCTGTAATTATATTAATTTGTAAAAATTTTTTCGTACTGGGTTGGTCAACATTGTTTATGTTTTTAATGTATTTGTTTCAATGTGAAGTGAAAGTTTTTGTTTGATTAAAGAAATGTATGAATATAAGTAATAGGTATATTATTTGAAATAGAATCAAAATGTTCTCACTTGCATACTTCAGAAGAAAAATATATTAAAAAAAAAAAATCCAAACAATAGCTAAGAACAAGAGTATGGCTGGGACATCTGACCTGAAATGGCCAAAGGGCTATTCCATAACATAGGATGTCATGCCTAGGATATAAACTGGAGAAGTGACATAGAAAAGAGTCTGATTGATGCTCAGGGATAGGCTGGGTATCAGCAAGCAGGTCCTGAGCAATTGGATTGTGTATAATTTTTGTTTCTGTTGAGTTTTATCTCTTTCTCTTCCTCTCCTTTAATATTGTTGTTGTTATGATCTTTATTACTATTATCATAATTGCACTTTCCTCTGTTATAATTATTAAACTGTTTCTATCTCAACACAGGACTTTTAATTTTTTTCCAGATTCTCCTTCCCATCCTGTCATGGGCACGTGGCAGCACTTTTTATGCCTAGGTATACAAAGAAAGTGATCATTGTGTTATGTGGCACATTACAAATCAATTAAGACAAGTAAATGTACAATTTGACTTGTAAGCATAGGGCAGACGTGACAAGTATGTCATAACTGTCTTTAGAGATTTGCCCATAGAAAGCATAAAGTGTTATAAAGAGTTATCAACAGCTTAATGGTCTCTGGTCCTAGAAGTACCTCTAGTTAAATTCCATAGCTGTACACTGCAATCCCTGATGTGTACATGAGTGTGCACTGAAACTGTACTCACAATCTCTAATGATACAGTGCACAGCAGTGCATCTTTTATTCAGACTAATTTTATACATATATCAATTTTCATCAGCCTTCATTGAACCTTTACAATCACTGTGAGTGTTCCACTGAGTAAAGGAGAAAAGGAAGAGGGAAATGTAATCCCATTGTTGCCATGTTTGTTACTGCAAAATTTTTGCTGCAGTGATTCTTTATGTATTTATGATTTAACAGTGAAAACACAGGACATAGTAAGTTGTTTATGAAAGATGATTGCTAAGTACCTTTGACATTATCTCAAATTTGTTTATTCTTTTAGAGTTCTCCCCATGGCCAGTAGGACTAATGCTGTGGCTATGCTCTGATGATACAATTTTGATTTTCAGAATTATGTATTTCCTGAGGCTGGAATAACATTAGATGTGATCAGTCTACTGGTAAAGGTCATGTTGTATATATTTATGTCTTTTCAAACAATGATAGCTATAGAGAGGGAGAACATATTTTCTTTCTTTAGATGATAAGAATGTAAAATGAAACACAAAAGGAAAACAATGTGTTGTCTGCATTTGGCACTTTGGGAAAAATGATTTTCCAGTTGTAAAGCATAAGCCTGAGAAGAAATTTCAGGATAAAACAATTTTCCACTTTTGCCCAGGAGCAAGAATTCTATATAGTCACACACACAAGTCACATTGGTATTTAATGGGGCAGAAAAATAATCCCAGTTATAGTCTGGAAGCTTTAATAACATCATAAACTGAGGAAGATTTCAGGACAACAGAGAATTTGGTGATGATTCTCTGGTCCTGGGAGGAAAAAACTGTGACAGACCTACTTACTTGCCCTGTGTAATAAATCATCATGCAAAAGGATGTGAATTCATACTTTAAACCCTGTTCATCCATAGATGGAAGACCAAGAGAAACAATTTGGCCTGGAGCAGAGCTAGAGAAATTACCAAAAAAGTGTAGCTTTCTAAAGAAATGAGACTATTTATCACCATCATATGATGGAATTGAGTGTGACTATTGTTCTCCATCTTCCTTTTCCCCAGATGAGTGCTGGCCATCTCTGTTGATCTGTTTCTAGTAAATTCTGGGGCGGATTAGCAGAGGTAAAGAAAAAAATCATGGATCAGAAAACCAAAGGTTTTTGGAAACAAAGACAGCTCCAGAACATCTGCAGCAGGAAAACTAGTTAAGATCAAGATCAGCAACAATGCATGCAATGGACACAACTGTTCTCTGAAACAGTTTGCCCAAGATAAGACAATTCCATGCAACACTGAGCCTGTGAGAAAGGCATGCTTTGATGGCACTTGTCTGTGAATATACTTTTACTAGGTTTGGACTAACAGTTGAATAGTGAGATGCTAGAAAAAAATGGGGGCTCTTACACAGTGTTTTCCAGGTAATCTGAAATTGATGAGTTTCACATTGCTGGAGATTGAGAATAAATTGTCTGACAGTCTAAGGAAAATCAAGACAGTATGCATCTTGGGCATCTTAGTAACAGCAGCAGCAAAAGCAAAACCATCTGAATCAACCCTTTACTGAAGACAAGTTATTTTCTGTGGGTTAAATGAAGGTCATAACCAGCATGATCCCTCTGCAGTTGGAGCTATTTTGATACATTAGAAGGCTTTTTTATTGGAAAATAAAACAGCTGCTAAAGGTCTCACCAATTTGTCTTGCAAAGTGAAACCTGGGACTTCAAGAAATTTAAAAGGGCTGGACATTACCTCCTACAAAATTAAATAATCAGTAATATGTACTTACAGCAAATTTTATTTCCACTAGTCTTTAATTGCATGCTGAGACACAAAATTTGGGAAGAGATCACAAAAATTATATAAACTTTTTTTTTCATTCTCCTGGAATATTAAATTGTTGTGCTACTTTATATCAGGCTTTCCCTTTTCAGTTAAGCTTCTAGATCTGTAAATAAAATTACTTTCTTTGGTCTTATACAATCATATACCTCTGCTGACATGAGAAAATGAAAGGCTTTTCAATGGCTAGCTTAATGCTTCATTTACTTTCACTTGCAGTGCCCAGTGTGCCATTCAGGGATGTCTAGCTACTTAAGTAATTGCAGTCATTAAAACACCTGCTGCAAGGGCAACAGCTGCTTCACCCAGGGGGTATGATTTATTTTTTTCGGTTTCCCAGCTCTCTTTTTAGTCTTTTTACACTTCATTAAATGTGCACATACTTTAACATTTCTCTGATAAAAAGGAGATAGCATATTAAGAATGGTGACAGACCTTTCAAAGCAAGATGCCCCAAACTCTACTTCTACTGGGTAAATCATAAAATTGAGGGTCCAGGGAGTTCAGCAGGTGAATTGGGAGTTGCATGAGACAGAAGTGATGTTTAGTGGCTGTAACAAGTGATAGCTAATGAGGAGGATGTGTGACATGGTAAGAAGGGAAAAGCTGAAGAGGGTGTAGAAGCTGTGGTGTGGGTCTCAGGAGCTGCTTGAAAGTCAGCCTCCTCTCTGTTTGAGTGGAGTGAGGGGCAGAAAAAACCCTGGCACTGTCTAAACACTGCTTAGGTGTCCTCTACCTGGAAATGTTCCAGGTCAGACTAGATGTGGCTCTGAGCGACCTGGACAAGTTGAAGGTGTCCTGGTCTTTCCAGGAATGTTGAACTGGAAGACCTTTAAAGGCTCCTTCTAAACCAAAGTATTTTATTGTTCTATTCCATAAGGGGAATTAACATGAGATTGTTTCACAAAAGGTTTTTCATGTATTTTATAGTTAAGACACTCAATGTCATGTACCACTAAATTCCTGATAGAAAGGAAAAATGAGCTATTGTTTGCAAAATGTGTGCATTGTGCCCTTGTCACTGAGATCTTTCTCATATTAATTATATTTAAGTGAAGTTTTATTTCCTGTACTACTTCATTATTTTTGGTCATAATTTTTTCTGCATTCTTTTCATGCCCTCGAACAATGGCATATACTCTTCACTTCTACTGCTCATTATTAGTTAGGGGATTGGCCAGTATTTCTGAAGTTAGAGAACTTCAATCATGCAGAGATTTTGCACATGAAATCTTCTAATTCCTGATGAGGTTAAATGGTCCTTAATGTCTGTCTTCTCAGGCAGAAGCACTTCAGCTTTCAGGAACAAAGATATCCCAAACACTGAACAGAAAGAGTCAGGTTGTTTCACTGACCTCCAAAAAAATTGAGGGAGAACTGTTAGATCCTCTAACCCAAAGTTTCTTGGAGAATTAGCCTACTACTAACAGGAGTTGATTCAACAGGACCAAGTGCAAGGTCCTACACATGGGTTGGGGCAATGCCAAAAAAAGCTGTAGGCTGGGTGGAGAATGGATTGCAGCCATGAGGGAAAGGAATAGGGGCTGTTTGTGGGCCAAAAGTTCAAGGGAACATCCCATGTAAGTTCCACATTTTACTTCCCTCTGTTGACAGCTGTCCAGGAGGTGCTCCTAAGCAAGGAATTGAAATGCCAATGAAGTAATAAGGGTGAGGGTATTCTTGCCCTCAGATCAGACAGAAACTTCCACAGATTTGCAAAAATATATTGTGCACTGGAGTCTTTACTAACTAGGTCTTACAAACTTTTCTAGTGGACCTGGAATTTCTTTAATTTCTTGAAAATGATGATTCCTACCTTGAGAAAATATATATTCAGCCTGTTTCCTCTCATTGCTTGTTTCCTTCTAGATGTAAATGTCAGTGAAATACATTCAAGGGAGATTATTCTGAGTGAAATTTCAGAATGTTTTTAGAAAGCATTTTGTCTCACTAGGTGCACCAAAATTCTTTGGAAGATCCCAGGAGATGCCTCACTGTCCTAAGAAATTTTGTCTTGTATTAATCCATCCTAGTCCATCTGTGTAAAATGGTGAAACTGAGAGTTTTAAGCCCACCAAAACAGACAAAGAAACTCATCAGGAAATATGGTAGCTCTTTTATTATTTAAAATACATGTAAGTACTGGTACAGACTGTGTTCAGTTGAAATGGCTCAAGAATTGGGAAAGAACTGTCATGATGTAAAAACATTTTGCTAGGAAACATTTCTCCTGGTACCCACATATTGAGGCAGCTGTCCCCCCAGGAAGTAATGTCTTCAGACACAATTTTAGCATTCTGGGTTAAACAGTTCTTGTTATCTTTGTTCACTGTTCAAGATGTTCTCATCTGAATGCTTATGAGAATAAAATTATACTAGAATAACTGCAGCAAATTACATTCAAATAGGAATGTTAAGAGTGTAGAGTAGCTTGAGATTGCACACAAAATGTGAATTGCTCTTTAACATTCATTTAATTTTCATTGTTATTTTGAAATCCATCTGTACTGAATCTCTCCTGTGGACACAGGTTGAATGAAGCTGGCATTTTTCAATTCTACAGTTACTGCATGAACTTACTCTCTTCTCTGAGATAAATTATTCTTCAGGATAAGGAGAAAACTGCCTTTAATCTTACCAATTTTTGCTCAGTTTTAAGAGAAGCAATTTAAAACTACCCTTATATTCTGAAACAGAATGAGTATGAAAATGTTACTGGAATCTATAAACTTGTTAGAGTAGCATTAGATTTTCACAAGAGAAAAAGAAATTCAAACCTGTGTTTCTTGTTTGAAGAGATATAACATCCAGCAAGAGGCTATAGCAATTAAATATAAGAATAAAAATAGAGGTGGTGTTTCTTTCCAGCAATATATGGAAGGGAATAATACTTTTAGGATGTGCTTTTGTAGAAGTAGGGAGAGAGGAGTACTTCAGAGAAAAACTAAAAATGGGCTATTTTCACTCTTCTTTTTGTAAAAGCTGCTGTTGAATGTGAATTGTCTATTTAATTGGCATTAAATTAAACAGTGAAATTTGATTTCTCCAAGGTATAAATTACCATAGCTCTTGCCCTAGACAAAATAGCTTTATGGATTTTGTTCTCTCTACAGTTGTATGTACATGCTGTCTCAAAATGTGATGTGCTTTATGAGTTTTGGAGCAGGGCAGCAAGTAGGAAGAATGTTGTCTAAATCAGAATTCATTGCCCTGTGGATAGAAGTTGACTCTGGGCATAGTGTCACTAACTCCAAAGGAAAAGCAGCCAAACACCCTGGAGCTGAAGGCTATTTCCCAGGCTAGAGGCAGCTCCCAAGTGCCATGCTGCAGTGTTAAACCCTCAGGATGGTCCTGATCTCTATCCTTGCAACTTCAATTGAGGTTAACCATTTCTGACCTGGCGATTCTTGCTTCATGGAACAAAGATCAAATGAAGGAAGGTTAAACAAAAATCTTTTGAAGTTGTTTTGTCTTGCTATGCCTGGGGAAAATTTGCTAAAAAAATCCCTGTTCAGGCTCAGATCTCCCAGTAAACAGCCTGTCAGGAGGGCTATGATAACTAGCTGCAGTTATCTTTGGTGAACAGGGGTTTCTTCATTACTTTCTGCTTTAAAAGCTCTTCAAAATGAATCTGTCTGCTGTTGCATTTCCATGAAACATGTGCGATAAACATTATCTTGCTTTAACAATTAAGCAGTAGCTGTTGCTCTTGAAGATAACATGGCTTTATATCTGTAATCTCAACCCTTCTCTGCATGCCCTTTCATTACTGCAAATATCTTCCTCTCTCAAATCTGTGAAGTTTCCCTCTTCAGTTAATATTCCTTCTTCATTTCCAGAGTTGCAATTGATTATCCTCTTGGGTCCCTTCCAACCCAGGATGTTCTGTGATTATTTCACAAGTAAGCAGAAACTACAGAGTTCAGGAAGCTGTCTCTATGAACTCTGAGTTTGTCTGTGCAGATCTCTAGCCTACAGTCATAGATGCAGCATCACATTTCTTCATCTAATTTTGTTCTCTGTGAACAAGGAGCTACTCTCCATGGTACCTTTCTCTTTAAAAGATTCTTTGCAAATTATCATCTCCTTACTCCTACTTCTGGGAATTTTTATTTTTATTTCTGAGTAAATTTTAGGGAAAAAATTCACCCATTTCTGATTTTACTCCTTACAGTAAAGCATATGGTTCAGCAGAGTAAAAACAATTCTGCACTTCAAGCTGCATCTCAACCTGCATTTCTTATTTCTAGGTGAATTTTTTAAGATGGGTACTCTGAGCTTGTTAAGATGTCTGCCAATTGCAATATGCAGGACTGAAAGCAGTAAGTGATGAATAAAAGTGGTAAAATGGTGAATTTGGTTATATGAAAGTGAAAGGAAATATTCATGCTGCATAATCATTTTTTTGGTTATGGCACAGAACTTAAATCTCAGTGTCGGTGGGGCAGGCAGTAGGTGGACTGAACTTAAGAATGTAATACATGTGGCATTAGCAGTGGCCAATAAGTGCCTTCATTAAAAAAATTACTAGGTATGAAATGGATTGTTCTTTGTCAGGTATAATATTCAAGTATACCTAGGATACTATATGTGATATTAACATTCTCTTTGGAGGACAACACCTGACTCAAAAGATAATTGACTGCTTAGTAGCCTGTTGTATTTGAAGATCTGAAATGAATTTTCCCTCACACTTTATCAGCTAGAGCTGTTTTAATTGGAAAAATATTTGTTATTTCTCCCACTGTTAATATTACAAATGCCTAGGGCCTCCTCTGGTTTAATTTGCTATGCTCTCATTTAAAGTTCACCAGAACGCTTTTTAAATAGTGACATTTGAATTGGGCTGGGGGAATATATCACCTCTTGCAGAAGATTCTTCAAAGACTGAACAAAACCAAGCTCCAAGCCCTGACAAAACTATAGAGCAGACACTAAGTGCAGACTATTGCCTATGGAGGGGGACAGGTCTTATGTCAGAGGTAAACAACCTAGCTTGAAAAAAGTTATTTATTCTCTACAGAACCCATCTGAATAGAGGTCTGCTTGCAACAGAAAACATATCCTTGGGATGCTGACATGTCCTTGCTTCTGTTTCTCTTGTAAAACAAAAATGTCTGCAAAATTTCTTTTTTCATTGTCTTAACTTTGCAAATGTTCAGTTGGGGTTTAAAACTGAAGGTAGCGAAAATATATGTGAAATGCTGTAGAGAGGAATTGATTTTTGCCACTTATCATCCAGTTCTTTCCACACATCATTATTTATTACAAAAATAATTATTTACAAGCAAACCTCAAAATTCCTGTTGACTAGGACAGACACCTGTGACTGAAACTTATTTCACATTTTTGGCTCTCGATAAAAAATGGTGGCATAACTAGAAAATTAATCAAAGTTGTTAGAACTCTAACTCATCTACATTTGTGAATTGTCCTTCAATTGAATGAACTACAAATTTCAGGGCAGACTTTCTCAATATCATCTGGGCATTTACGTGATGACAGAGAGTATAAAAGTGCATGGCTTTGTTTAAATACTTACTTTGTGGTTCAACATGTGTGCTTACAGCAGAAACATCTGAATCCTTAAGTTTCTGTATCTTGTTTCACGCCTACATGTTCTTTTAAAGGGAAGTATCAGTCACAGTGTACATTAAGGAGGGGTGACTGTGTTACTCTCTTGAGTAGAACCCCTAAGCAAAGTAAGTCTAGAAACGGACTTTCCAAAAAAAGTCGTGAGAGCACTTTGAGTAAAAGCGCACCTCACGCATTTGCTGTTTCTGCCAACACAGTAACACTGTGTCCATTCATGGCCCTGATAGCATTATAACCTTCCTAAATCAGTTGATCCATGCAGTCAAGAGAGTGCATAACCCTTTCCTTTTGCTGCATTATCTTCCCTAATATGGAGATCTTTGAGCAGCAAACATGGATGTGATTTTGATGGGTGGAGTATGGGTTCTTCAGCACACATTAAAATGCAGAAGATTAGATATACAATCATATTCAATAAACAAGATCATTAAATTACAGGGCATCTGTTTTGCAAGATATGCATTCCCTTACTGTGCTTTCTGATGTTTTGCTTTTAGCTTTTCAGTTGTGGACTTAGCATCATTTGTTGCTTTGGAGGGAGCAGAACTCTTACCTGAAACTAATTTAATCAAGTGTCACTTCAGACTTCTCAGCAGAAGAAGTGACACCATTTTGTAGCCAGCACATTCCCTTGAAATGTACAGGTCATCCTTCAATTCTCAATTGTGTTGTCATTTGATTTACAGCAGAATCACATATACTCATGAGAAATGAAATTAGCAGTAATTCTCAAAGGGAGTTGAGTATGAAATTTTTCTCAATTTTTTTTTTTTTTTTTTTTTAAGATGATGGCATGGGTTAGAGAGGCCATTTCTAGAAAATAATAAATTTATATTATTGGTATTTATACATAATGGAACATATTTTTTCACCCTTTATCCTTGACAGAAAGAACTGAGTTGCCTTTTCTGGGTCAGATATCAGAAGCCTGAAGCAAGAGGTTCTAATCTACTTGGTACAATTTATTTATTCAGAAGTAAGACTCTACACTGTACTACTTCAGTGTGAACAGACTGAGACAGGTCATGCTATTGATTTGTTTTTCTAATGGAGAAGTAAAACTGTAGGTCAATATACTTCAGCAATGGATGAGCTGACTTCTTACTGAAAGAAACTACTCAGGAATGAGAACCTGAGGCTTGTTGAGTAGATGAGTCTGAAACCTATTTATTATTTCTGCAGGAAAATACAGGCCTCTAGCAGTTGTATTTGATGTTCTGCTATGTGGTGATTTGTCAACGCCATGACAATTGTTTAACATTTTTGGTATCATCAGATGTAACATATATATTTCAACATTGCACACAGTCTGCATTTAAAAGGAAATTGTGTTATTACAATGCATTGAGCATGTCAAATTTCAGGCAAAACAAATTACTCTAAACATAGTTGCAACCCCTTGTAATCAAATTTTACAGCAACCTCTGGGTATGTACTGAAAAGTGTCATTAAAAGTAAAGGGAAATAAAGTGTTCAGTTCTCACATTTCAAATGGTCTTTTTCAGGGACACAAAGAGGGTTTGTAATATGTTGTTGAACTTAAAAAAAAAATATTCATCTTTCCAAGATTGCTTAAATAAATAATAAACTGTAGATATATTTAAACATAATTCTTCTTGGTATAAAAACACAGAAAACTGCAGCATAAAAAAGATACAAACCAAAATTATGATCAGAGGCAAAACATAGCAGAAGTCATTAATGATATCTAAAATGCAGAATGACAGAGATAATGGATATATTAGAGCTTCTTTTCCATGTCCTGTGGCACTTGGAATTAATAGTATCCCTTGCTGGTCACTGAGAATTTGAAATATTAATGAAATGTGTGCTAAATGTCATGTGACAATAGTCCAAATTCTGCAAATCTCATTATATATTGGCTGGAAGATGTAACCTCAAGAAATTATCATGATTGTCAAAATGTCACAAAACAGCTTAAAATTTATCATCTAAAAGTGCAGGTTTATCTGACCTTGAAAAGTTAAAGTATATTTGGACTGAGAACTTAACAGATCAGTTAACCAAAATTTTCAACGTTAAAATATTGTTGCAGTCTTTTCTAAGTGTATTCACATGGCATGTTGTGGCAAGCAAGGGAAAAAGGCTCACCTCAAAAGTCTATTTGTCAGTGTCTCAAATGTACTGAGACAGGGTATCGTAATTTTTCTTTCTACCTTTTTGTCTGAACTCTTGAGGTATGTGCCAGTTGAGTAAAACAAACTCTGCAGTTTGGTTCATGTTGTCACCACAACATCCAAAAACACGAGGATATTCTAAAGCTTCTTGGAAAAGAGAAAAATCCTGTGTTGCTGTCTCCTTGCCAAACACCTTAGATCTAGATATTCTTTTGCCTGAGCTGAAGCTCTCTGCCAAGGCAGGAAAAGAAGGCAGGAAAAGAAGAGCATGACTGAGACTTGACCCTATCATTCGTTAAACACTGAAAGTTCCGTCATCCTGCTCTTTTTATTCTCAGGTTTCTGAGCAGAGGTGGTAGAAAAGAAGTCATATCAACAAGAACTTCAAAATAAAGTGTTTAAGAGCCAGTATTGACATTTTAAAAGTGAATTTTACTGTTGCTGTCTTTGTTAAGAAGTTCTTCTCTTAAACTCTAGTTGTCCGTACCATATTTCTGAAGGTTCAGGGTCAAAACCTGATTGCAATGGGGCTTTGAAGTCAGGGAGGAGGTTTTATAACTGCATCAGAAGAGGTAACCTTTGAAGAGATGGAAGTAGAATATAGTTGCTTCTCATATACCCTGACAATCCTTCACGAGTGGTATCAAGTCCATTTTTTGTAAGGCTGTGAAAGGACATGTACCTCCCACTACAAGAAGAAAGCAGTGCTGTGAGTGTGTTCATAGTTCTGCATTTTTGAAAAGTCTGGGATTTTTCCCAGCAGAAACTTCTGATAAATCAAGGCTAAATAGTGGTGCAAAAGCCTAGTGACTAGACTTCTGTCAAACTGTTATCTGAAGAAAAGCACGTGATATGATTAAACTACCCGAGGCATGAATTGCTGTAAAAGGCAGCCTTTGGCAAGTCATTAAAACTGATCTTCTGTTTTCTTTGCGTTTCTGGGGATATAGCTGTAATGATGAGGAATTGAAATTCTGAAGGATCACTTTCCTTCTGCGTATTCTTCTTGCAGGTCTGAAAACTGGCAGTAAAATGCTCTCTGTTAGCATCTCCCTCAGTTCCACTAATGAACAGACTCCCTGCTACCCAATAATGGTTGCTTAGGAATCAATTGATTGGGCTTCATAGTGGTGTACTGTGCTACTGCAAATTCTACCAGCCAAGAGGTTTTTGGCAGCTCTAGTCTGAAAATCTAGATATCTTTTTAGGTCTTTCTTGACAGTTCAGAGTGCCTCAGTGAAATGTAACAAGCTCTTAAGAATTTTTTAAATGTCACACCTCTGTAGAAGTTTGAAGTCCAGTGGAGCTAGATATAGAGCTGTCAGTTTACCACAACTTAACTTCTGTTAAGATTCATCTTTACTGTTAAGACCCAGCTCAACTAGAGAGTACAATATTTCTTAACCACAAATTAACACAATGGGTTCAAATTCAGCTAAACCTATGTGCTTATATATTTGAATACACTTTTTGTACAGCTGGAAGAATCTGTGTTCTGGGTTTTAGTAGAATTAAAGTCAGGTTGTCATGTTTAACTTTTCTGTACAGTGTTATCCTTGTATGCATGTGATAGGTAGTTTTTAAAAAAGATCTCCCAAAATTACTTTACTGACAAAAAAACGATTGTTTTAATACATCAAAATAACCCATATTGACAAGACTATGTAGAACAGTCATATTAGTGACCTAGCAAACCTAATAACAGATGTTAATTGTAGCACAAACATGACTTTTAATATTGTGGGACACAATAACAAAAGTGACAAACCCTCTAGTTTAATACTAACTACCACTTTGGTTAAATGTTTAAGTGGGGGTAATAACACAGAAGACAAGACCTGGCAAAAGATGATGAGTAATGGTGTACAGTGCAAACTAGGTTCAGCTGTGCTGGGAATTTATGGCTTCCATTAAATACTATTTCTCAAGGAGAGAAGCGCTCAGTCACATGGTAACAGTGGAACCAGTGACTTTCAGGACTTTGCTATGGGCTGTGTTTGTGCCAATAGTGTTATGGTTCAGCCCCAGCCAGGAACTCAGCACCATGCAGCTGCTTTCTCAGTGTCCCACCAGTGGGATGGGGGAGAGAACCAGTGAGATAAAAGTGAGAAAACTTGTAGGTTGAGATAAAGACAGTTTAATAGGCAAAGCAAAAGTCACATACACAAGCAAAGCAAAACAATTAATTCATTCAACAGTTCCCTTGGACAGGTGGGTGTTCAGCCATCTTCAGGAAAGCAGGAATTCATCACTGGTAGCAGTGACTTAGGAAGACAAACACCATAACTCCAAATATCCCCTCCTTCCATCTCTTTTTCCCTGCTTTGTATTCTCAGCATGATGACATATGGTCTAGAATATCCCTTTGATCATTAGGGTCAGCTGTCCCAGCTGTATCCCCTTCCAACCCTTTTGCATCCTCAGCCTCCTCAGTGGTGGGGTAGAGTGAAAAGCAGAAAAGGCCGTGACTCTGACTCAGCCCTGCTCAGCAAGAACAAAAACATCTCTAGATTATCAAACTGTTCTTAGCAAAAATCCAAAACACAGCTTCATACCATCTACTGTGGAGAAAATTGACTCTATCCCAGCCAAACCCATCACAAACACCCACTGTGTAAATGCTTACTCTGAGTTACTTCACTGGATGTACATCTCTCAGATTAATCCAGGCAACCTGTATTATAAGCACACAGGTACTAATAAACCAGAAAGTTGTGGTTTTCTTTGTCATTATTAGCTTCTATCTGTCTGTCTGCTCAGCTTCCAAAGCCACAGATCTACGGATCACAAAAATATACTGTAGCAAAGCTACGGTTTCATAGCTTTAAATCACTTGAAATAAAATAACTTGAAGTCTTCAAATCATAGTCCTTTGACCCTCTGAATCACGTAGACATAGCCAACAGGCAACATTTCAGCTACTTTATAACTTCAGAAAGATGTGATTTTACTCTGGCTTGCCTATACATCCTTGCCCCTGGCCACTGTTGCTTTGATGATCTGAAACTTCTATATATGTAAGTAACTGTAACCTTACTTCTGTCTGACACGCTAGAAATGCCAGGCAGTTGGTCTTTTGTCGTTTGTGGCAAGTTTTTTTTTTTTTTTTAATTTATCCTAATTTCAAGAGACCTTACATTGTTCAAGAAAAGCTTTATATCAAATCTTCAGGAAACAGAATTTTCCTTATTATTCTTCCCTGTCTGTTGTTACTTGTAGACCTTGATGAAAAGTGACACAGGGGTGAGGAAAACACTTTATACTCAAACTTCAAACACGACTCTGAACACAAAATTTTGAGAATTTTCTTCAAACATCTACAAAATTTGGGCTAGCCATTTATCTAATAGATGCAAAAAAATAGCCTAGCTGTGGCTTAAACATGCTCAGCTGAGATACCAAGTAAACCATTATTCTCAGAATAGATAAGGAGTACTTGGCAATTCTTCAAGCCTATGAAGAAGATTTTGACATATCAGGCAAGCACAAAGCTTATCTCACAGTGAAAAAAAATGAAAATCTGTTGTCACAGAGCAGTTCTGGAAGTCCAGCTGTGTCTGGGAGAGTATAAAATCAGGGAGGCTGTGTTGCAGGGGAAATAAATTATGTGCAAGTAAGATGGACTTAACTTTAAAGTCTGGTAAGTTCAAAGGTAAAAAATGGTGCTGGTTCTCTGAGCTAGTTCTACATATTTACCTTGCATACATGTTCTAAGTGAACCTTAGAAATTTACATTACAGATTAGTCTAAACAGAGAAACAGAGACCCCACCTATAGTTCATCTTTCAGTCTCTGCAAAAGGAGTTATCTCTTGTGCACGTTGTCGTGACCTTTCAGTAAACATGAAGGTCTAGGAACAAAAGCTGCCTTGGTTACAAAAGCTTTGCTACTGTGCATCTTCATTGCACTGCAGCATGGTGATTACAACTACTTCTTTTACTTCTGGCAGTCAAAGTTTATCTGGTTGATGCTGACCAACTCTGGTGATGGTGGTGAACTCTCACCGAGACCAACATTTGCTAGAGTTCAGTTCTACCAGCTAAATTCTCTGGCCTGCATTATACTTAGAATCTGTATACCTGTTCACATGGCAACACAGGTCAGTTCACAAAAGCGAATTATTTCAGGCTCCGTGGCTGTGAGATGTCAATAGTCCTGCAGAGCTTGTACTCCTTGTTACATAGGCCAAAAAGCAGGAGGAGAGATTAAAATCATCAGCAACTGCATTGGTACATGCTTTTTGACTGCCACCCAGAAGCTGCAACTAAATCCATGAAATATTAGTATTGTTGTGAGACTTTGCATGTTCTTCCTACTCCAAAGGCACTACTGGAGTTTTGACATCATCCTTCAGAAAAGTCTCTTGCTGAGTGGCTGCTGAGGCTTAGTGCAGGCTACACAAATCTCCAGTGGATATTGTGGCACCAAGCTGGTCAACAAGGTTAGAAGCTGAAGTGCACACATTTCCTACATTGTCTACCTTAAAGTTATCAGTTATCTAATCAAACAGAGAGATATAGAAATACTGCAGGGTGGGGGGGCTGTGTTTTATATGGATATTTTGGGGAGTGCTTTTTGTGGGCCTTTGTTTGTTTGTTTTTTAGTTTTGTTTTTTGGTGTGGGGTTTTTGTTGTATTTTTTGGTTGGTTAGTTTTGGGTTTGGGGTTGTTTTTATTTGTTTTTATTCGTTTTTTGTGTTTTTTGTTTCGTTTGGTTTGGGGTTTTTTTTTTGGTTGTTGGGGTTTTTTTGGGGTTTTTTGTTTGGTTTTTTTTTTTTTCTTTTTTTGTGGCAACTAAAATTAACAAACCTTGTTTTGAAAGAAATACAAGCTCTGTGTTTCATGTTGAGATGCATTGCTGGCCCCAGCCCTACCCGAGCATTGTGAGTTCATAGCTGAGGCACCCTGGTGTTTCCAGCTGGTGCTTCTCCCCACTACAATAGCACATCCCAGGAGATGGCAAGACATCCACAGCAGGAGGAGACCCATTTGCCTCCATCTGGCATTGTTCTGGAAGTGCACCCTTGCCTTGTGCCTTCTACAAGGTGTTGGGTGCAGATCTGGTTGACACACTGCAAACTGCAGTGCCCAGTGACCTCTGCAAAACAGCTTTTTCAAGTCTGCTTTCTTAAGGTTCTTAGTTAAGTAGAAAACTCTTCTTCCTTTGTCTCAGTCGCCTGGAGCAGTTGTTGTTTAATGCTCTAGCTCTAGCTAGACACAAAGCATGGCTTTATGAATTACACAGTACAATCACATTTATTTTCCCTCTCTGAGCTGCACACTGAGAACTCCTGCAGGCATTCATCCTGTAGGGACCAGCAGCAAGACAGAGGTGACTGCACCATTGGCTGGACTTCCTGAGGCAGGGAGGGCACGTCATGCTTGGCAGCTGCCTTGGAGCCCCAAGCCCTGGTCCTGTCCCAGCCACTGGGCTCCCTGATTGCCAAGCCTGGCCTGCACCCACCACGCCACCATCTCACCAGGACATCCCTGCATATAGGAAAGGACAATGTGATAGCTATATGGAAAAAGGTGCTGAACTGCATCCCACTGAAAAGGATTTTCAGGAAAAAGAACACATCCTTTTTCTCTGACACCTTCCACTCTCAGCAGATAGGAGTCTTGTTAAATCTTCCTGAGCAAGTCAGCTGTCCTAGCTCACCATCTTTTCCTTTCTCCAGCCTATATAATACACAGACCATAATATGCAACTCATCATTCCCTTGGAAAATACACTCAGATGGCTATGGTTGGCTGCTTTGCTTCCCTGCTTTCTCAGAGTTGGAATGGGCGTCCTTTCTCCTCATACTTTAGAGAGAAAACAGCCAGAATCAGGGGCAAAATGCCATCCTAGCACATCCATGCCAGATTGGGAGTGGGAGGATCTTGGCTTCAGCACATCTGGGCTGCTGCTCTAAGTTCCCATGTGGGACACTCATGAGGTGTTTGGTCCACAAGAGAAGCCTGATACACAAAGTTATGGCTCTGATTTTAGAATCAGGATGAGGGAACTGGTTGCTGTTGTATTTCCTTATCAATTATTTCAATGACTACATGTGGGTTGCCTTTTCAAATAAATTGCAGTACTGAAAACACATGCACACACATTTACAACTGAAAAATAACTTATTTTCAACTACTGGCCAAAGGATTATTATATTAGACAATAATCCTTGATTATCCTGAGATTAAATACTGTGCTTTGTGCATGCTCATGGAAGCTGAACAGAACAGAATGTTTTACTGCAGTGGAGGAAGACCAGTAATTACATTTCCTAAATGAAGTACTGTCAGCCCAAGTTACAGCTTTGCAACTCTTCCAAAATCCTCAGACTCAAATTTCCAGGTATGATTGACCCTTTGATATTCTGAGTCTGCATTCCAGAATGCCCGGACTGCTGAAAAATAATTGCTCTGTTTTTGAACTGTCTCGGTCCTGAACCACCTGTGAACAAAACCACTCTACTAAAACCTCCATTTACTTCTAGTATTTAGAATCATCAGGCAGCTCAGCTAAGAAAACAATGAGAGGATGGATGTTATATAGCCACTACTTTGCAGGGAGATATTGAGAAATACTCTGAGATCAGATTCTATTAATTTTATGTTCCATTATGAGAAAAATGTGCCTGATTGACCATCTTCCTTGTTACTTTCCTCCAAAAAGTTCTTAGGCTCTCTTAATAACACTGAATTTTCAAGCCTAGTGATTGGAAAGTCAAGTATCACTTCTCATAGCAAAGAAGTAGAAAACTGATGGATTGCCATCTCTCATGTTCCAATAAGTATTCTTCCAGTAAGTAAACTTCATGGACTTTTCCCCAATTCTCCGAAAATTTTTGTAAAGGACCCACTTGGAGAGATCTGTTGGAGCTGTTCCTTAAAGGAGTAGAGCATATTAAAAGTTGACTTCATAAATAGTATTAATGTATGCTTGTAATACTTGAGTCTGGCTGAACAAAATGATCCACTGCAAAGTGATTACAAGAGTTCACAAAAGATGTCTTTTTTTTCATTTATGAACTCCAAGTACAATTTTATTGATACAATCTTTTTTGCTTCTAAAACTTTGGATATGATTAAGATCACTGTACTACCAAAATGATATTGTCTATGAGACAACTATAGAACATCCAACTCCCGTTGCTGAAAAGCCTCCATCTGTGACATCTTGCTGGTCAGAAATGTGTTAAATTGCATGTTTCTCTTCTTATTTCATCCACTTTGGTGTATTACATCAAATAGTTCCAGAAACTACAATGTCTACTCTTGGGCCTGAAATGTATTTTTAGTTCTGCTGCTAGAGCAAAAGTTAAGAAGGGGGAAAGAAGGAAGTGAAAGGGGAGAAATTAAATGTATTATATATATGTAAAATATATTTTTGTCCTTACTGGAATTCATAATGACTTTGCAAGGATAATTTTGCTTTCATTTATTATACAGTTTTATACAGCTGACACAGATTTACCTACAGTAAATGGATATATCAGTTTTTTATCATAAGCATCCAATTTTATGTGACAAATGAATGGAAAGACAGGGACAAGAATTAATCAAAGTTGTAAAAATGAAAAGACCATGTGTGTGATGCATATTTGTTCATTTTTAGATAGTAATTGTCTGATATGGTTATTATAATTCTAAATTGTACTTGGAAATTCAATTGCTTCTACCAAAGATCATGAAAATCCAGTAATAGTATAATGTACCAAGAGGCAATTTTTTTTTTTTCTGCTCAGCCATTAAATGTGTTTGAAATTAGTTGTCTTTGTAATTGAAAAGCTTGATCTCTGACTATCAAGAAGGCAATATAAGGTGAATTGAAGGAATATATGGTGAGGAGATTGATTCTTTAAATAACTGGACTTCAGCCTTTACAAGCAGTTTTTAAAGCTGCACGTAGAAAAACCATTGACTGTATAGCTTCAGTTAAGATTATACAGTTACTACTGTTCATAGAAAAAGTTGCTATTGTGTATACAGCTAATGCATAGTTATTCTACAGGCTTTTGTCAATGTTGCTGAAACATGAAAATCAAGAGAAAGATCACTTGATGATAAAAACACAGGTCCCACTTACTGAAACTTTGGGAAGCCATGTCCCATATCCTTTATTACCATAATTTGATCTTGACTTGATTGGATATAACAGACTTTTTAAAAATAAAGTTGCTTCTCTCAACCATCCTGAACTGTTTCATATTCTTCCCCACCTGTCCTTTTTCAGTTGCATTTTAAAAATAAAGGAATAAGCTACCATATTGATTTTAAAGGATTGCATACATCCATTTCTAGCAGTTTTAAACTGAAGTCAGTCCAGTAATAAGCCTCGTTTGTTGCTGTATGCAAGGTCAGGAATAATATTTTCTTTTTAATGTCATTCTTTTACTAAACTGACCCTACATGCCACTATAAGTCTTTGCCTTCATTATGATTCTTTTCATTGTTTTCACTCAATAAAATGTATTTTTAATACATTTCTGTATCATGCAGAAGGCAGTCACATCAGTTTAAACTGTTTACAAAGCATCCTAGTAGCAAACATAATGGCAAAGAATGACTTTAGGCTTAATATGTCAGTGTTTTACTACAAGCAAACACCCAAAGAGCTCCACAATTCCACTCCCCTAAGCATAGAAGCAGAGAGTCTGACTCCCCTAAGGTGTTGGCAGAGAACAAAGCACATGAGCAGCAGTATGAATGGCAATAACTTAATTCACAGCTGATTCCATTCACTGCCAATGGAAAGATGGACATGATAAAACATTAGCAAGTTTAATCTGTTGGTATATCTAGTGTTTAATTCAGAATTTCTCTCTGGGGAGGGAAAATGTGCTGGAAATTTTCTATCATTTGCTCACTTGCCTTGATACACATGCAACTGCCTGATTGACACTCAGCTGCAAACAGGAATGGTCATTTATGTCTCATCTATTTGCAAATGTGACCCTTAGCTATGACTTTATTTGCAGGTTAATGTCATGCAGATGTAATGGAAAACGTTTGTACAGCCCAAAGCTCAGCTTTTCAGGCTGGGACAAAATAGCAGCTGTTCATGTTTGGAAGGCAGTCTTTTGCAGCCAAAACAGACAAGCAGTTTTCTCTCTCTCATACTTACATATTAGGAAGGGACAAGATTTATAAAACATGAGGCAGTTTTAAATTGAGAGTAGCAAAAATCAGATTATTCACTCAATTCCAATTAATCTTTATTTATGATTCTTACATAAACTTATCATATCCTAATTGCAGTGGGACCACAGGCTTGTTGTGGCTCTTGTTTAGAATATGAGAGATGCAGTGAAAAAATCTGTTGGACACAGTTCTTATTTGATGTTTGTTTTGGAATCCATCTAAGACGAGAAGGAAAAAGTTATTTTGGTTAAAGAGGCTACTAAATGCCCCTCTGAAGATTCTCATTTTGTGGCAGAGCTCCTATAAGGTGTTTGGAAATTTCTTCAAGTATAAGTATTTTTGTGAATGTTCACTAATAGCATGTTCCCTGTATTCAGTAACTAAAATGATCCAGCTACATTAATGCTAACCTGAGATTCTCTAGAATTAAGAAGATTTTGAGTAAACACAAAACATATTTTGTGTAATATAAATGTTCATAACAGTACCAGAAGCATAGTTCCTTAGTTGGAAGATAGTTGCAATTGTTCATAGACTTCAAGTTCTGTTAAGTAAATAAAATTTGTAAATAGTGTAACAAATTAGATTTTGCACTGACAGGGATAAAAGATGTACAATCCTTTTAATATGTATTATTCTAGCCAGTTATTTCTGGATGTTCTGTATCAATACTGATGGGTGCTTGAGGACATAGAACCCAGAAAATTCTGTTCTCAATAGTAAAATCATATAGCTCACTTATTATCAAATCTATGCAACAAAGAGCCTGTGGCTGTCCTCCCAGTAAAAAGGAGCAACCCTGATGTAATCAACATATGTTGGCTGACATTTTCCACAAGTGCTATCAGAAGGTACTTCAGAGTTTGTGCCCAGCACCAAGGATACCAAACCTTATTTATACAATATATTATCCACCTACTCAACTGCCACCCCTCCCTGGAATACTTATTAAATTTCTATGGTACATCAGCTATAGAGTATGAATTATCCTAATTTCCCTTAGAGTATTTACCTTTAAGTTTATATTAATTATATATCTTTTGGGGTTTTTTTGGGGTTCTTTTTGGTTTTTTTAAATACTGATCTTTTGTACAGCAGCGCTTTTTAAATATTACCTGAAATAGAAGATAATTGGAAATAGATCAGGAAGCAAAAGTAACATGAAGATTGTCAGATATTATTTCTACTATGTGCTACTAGGATTTCAATTAAGATTCAGTGCAGAATATTAGCAGCTAGGAAAGCCAAACTTCCGAGATTCACTTGACCATTGCAGCAGCTCTGTGTATGTTACCATGGAAGCATATTTGAGAGGGAAACTGCAGCTGGAGAGAGGGAACTAACTCTCTCAATATAGATGAAAATAATTGTTACAATGCTGATCTCCTTCCTCTATAAAGCCCTTTGCAAGACGGCAAATCCAGACCAATAACCGCTTCATGATTAGCCCCAGTCATGAGGGCAATAATCAACCAGCTGTCTATAGAATTGAGCTCATTCTGGAAAATGGACCTCAGACAAAAGGCTCACATTTGGGCCAAACAGGAAAAAACACTCCAGCAGAAAAGTGCAAGGCCAAATTGCAGTGAGAAAACAACATGAAATGGCAATTTAATTGGTGAGGTATTCTGGACAGGGGTGGGCGTCCAACATATGTGCAAGAGAGGAGTAAAAAGTGCTTTTGTCATCTGATTCAGTTAGCTTTGGTCTTGGAAAATTTCACTTTTTTTTTTTTCATATATATATATATATACATATATATATATATACACACACACACACATATATATAATCTATATGTTGAGTTATTCATGGGTTTAGGTCTTCAAAGAGACAAGAGAAGTCTGCTGTAAAGTTGTTTATTACAGAAGCATATCAGTCTCAAAGGCAGAGTCCAGAATATTAAAGTCCATGTTAAAGCTTTCTGGCATAGAGTCCTCAGCAGAAGTAGGTGCAGTAGCTCTCTGCTCTTTTGTTCTTCTCTTCTTCTGTCTCTTCTCCTTCTTCCATGTGTGGTGGTAGTGATGATGATGATGATGGAGGATGCCTTTTCCAGCCCAATACAGGGGTTTTTTATTCATAATTCATCCAATGAGCCAAATAATCCAAACATTCCTTCTAAACTTACTAGAATTCTAGTTCTATAGTACGAAAGTAGTGTTAATTCTTACACATACCTCACACATATAGCTCTATCTATTCACGTAAATGGTTCTGTCTGTTTTATCTAAAAAATCTAAGCAATATTCTTACTGTGTTTTCATTATGTCTGGGGCTAAGTTCTTGAACTTTCAATGAGGTCTAAACTTCACACTAGATTCTGGGACTTTTTACTCTCTTAAGGCACTTAAAGCATATCCTTACTTAGATACATATTTCTATTTCATATCTGTATGGCTTAATATACTTTAATTTCTTTAAAGGTTTTAATTCAATCCCTGCATTCTGATCTCTCTCTGAGGGACTCAGAGAGGCTTCTGTTTTGCACACTCCAACATATATACACACGCATTTATACATATGCATATCTATATATACACATATATACATATGTGTGTATATATATATATACATATATTTCAATAGTGTCTTAATATTCTGGGGAGCTCATACTTGTGGTAAATTAAATTTAACCTGACAATTAAGTGGGTATTACATAGCTAAAGGTGCAGAAGTATGCTTGGCATATTTTCTCAAAAATAAAGTAACAGTTAGGCTTCTATGAGCTTTGAGATGACTCCACTGCCAGTCCAATGGAACTCTGAAAATAGTTAAAAGACACTTGAATTACTGCTCCATAAAAATGTTGCTGAATAATTCAGTTCTGATTTGTGCTGGTGTATCGCATTACTCATGTGTAATTTACAATATTTACTAAATATTCACTTATCTTTGAGAGGTGCTGAGTATATTTTCTTTAGCATGGCTATCTTAGCTGCTAAACTTATCACTGCTAATTTCTCATTATATAATCTACTATCTGAGCATTTAGTCAAGGTGTTTGAAAATGATCCTTACTTATTGGAAACCATTAACTCTTAAAAAGCCTTTTCCAATACAGTCCTGTTGTTTGGAAGTTGCAAAATAAGTCAATTTTTGATTCTCTGTGTATGTTATCAGTGAGATGAAAGTGACAACTCTATGTCAGGGTTGAAATCTAACTAAAAGCTGAAGAATTTATGGGAAAGGACAGAAAGTAGAGCTTAATTTCCATCAATTAGTCCAGAGTGTATGTAGCATCAGCCATCACTAGCAGAGACTGATCTATGTTCCCCAGTAAATCTAATCACACATCCTAATTTAAAAAAAGGCGTTTTTTTTCTCCTGTCTATATCTTTTATTACAACATGTTTGCTTGTCTGGACTGAAAACAAGACAGAGCTTAAATAACTACAAAGAATAACTTAATCACCCTTATATTGTCATTCAAGAGGAATCAACCTAGGCAACCCATTAGCAAAGCCAAACGAATAACAAGCCAAAGCTTAAAAGAACTGAAATACACAATAATGAAAAAAAGGTACCTTTCTCTCCCTACCTATAATAAGCATAAGAGTGAATAGCTGACGAAGTTTTGAGATGTTTGGTAACTCAGAATATCTTTCTTTTTTAATTATTGTCTCTGTTCTGATGTTTCACTCCATTCGTTTTGTGTCTATCACTAAAGCTGAGTCAGGGGTCTTTGTGGCACACAGCATTATCTGCTCCCTAGGAACTTAAAATGAGCTTTCTAACTGGTGAGTGATGCTGGCATAGCTGAACCAAATCTCAGGTCACAAACTGAGTACTAGATGTCATCTAGATCAACCTCCTGCTCAAAGCCAGGGCTCCTGCGGAGTCTGGGTCAGCTGTGGCTATGTCTAGCCAGGTGTTCCAAAGCTTGAACAAAGGAAATGCCACAGTCTCTGCATAACCTCTTTTTGTGCTGCACTACTCTGTCAGTGAAAAGGTTTTTCAGATCTGAGTCTGTGAAGCAGCAGTTTGTGACTGCTGCTTCCTGATGAATCATTTGGTGCTGCCAGGAGGCATTTGGACCCATAATTCTGGTTTGGTTCTATAAATAGAACAACATGTCCCTCTAGTTAACAAATTTAACCAGGACACCTGCCCACAGCCTCTGCCCATCATTCTTGTTCTCTGCAGGACCTTTTCCTGTTACTCCACATCCATTTGGGGAGGGATTCATGTGAGTGGTTTGCAGTCTGCCAGGGCAGTCTCACCAGCTGAGCAGAGTGGGGATAAAAGCTTTTCTAAGCCTGTTGTCATCTTTTTCTTAATAGAACCCGGGGTTTGAGTTACATAATTTGCATTGAGCTTAATGCAATACATAATAAACTGAATAGATTCAGAAGAAATTCGGTATGGATATGAAATGAACTCTAACCAGCTGCGTGAACAATAACTGGGATAGCAGCTCAAGGGTAAGAGATGGGTTTGGCAGGAGTTTCAGCTACTTGGAGTAACAGTGGCATCTGTGCTCAGAAGGTGTCAGGGAAGGTATGAAACAAAAGTGAGGAGACTAGGAATTCACTGAGGTATGTTAGAGCTCTTTTGATCAAAATTTACATAGGGCAGCTATTTGAGTGACTCCTGTTCAAATAATGCAAGTGTAAACAAAAGAAACTAGATTAGTCAAAGCATTCTCAGTACAGGAGGTTCAGCTCTTTTGAACCTAGAGAGAGACCACTGAAATAAATGTCTTTAATACTTTGCCATTATGCAAGGTGACTAACTACATGATTATGTTGATTTTAGGTTGGGCTCCATTTTGATACCTTCTATTACTGTATCCTCCTGTGAATTGGTTGAAATAAGGACAGGGAGAGAACTCACCAATTACCATCAGCAGGAAAATAGACTCAACTTCAAGGAAATTAATTTATTGCTAATAAATTAATCCTACCAGTGTAGTATAGTGAGAAATTAAATCTTAAAACTCCTTCTCTCCCAACTTTTCCTTTCTTGCTGAACTCAACAGCATTAAGAATTTTCTGTCTTCTCCTCTTCTGTGGCAGAGGAGTACAGGAAATATTGTCTCTGCTGCTCCTTCCTCCTCAAGGGGAGATTTCCTCACAGTATCTTCCTGCTCCAAGGTGGGGTCCTGACTGGGCTGCAGTGGGTATCTGACAGCCCATGACCCAGCAGGGGCTGCAGAGGCACAGCTGCCTCCCCACGATCTGTACCACGGACTGTAGGCAAATCTCAGCACTAGCACCAGCATTACCCCTTCCTCCCCTGCTTCTACACTCACCTGGGTGACTGCAGAGCTATTCCTGTCACATACTCTCACTCTTTTCTCTGGCTGCAGCTACTGTGTGTTATTTTCCTCCTTCATTGTCCCAAGGCACAATCATGGTCAGGGCTTGGCCTTGGCTTTGGCAAGTGGTTCTTTCTCGGAGCCAGCAGCATTGGCTCTATCATAAACAGGGAAAGCTTCTGGCAGCTCCTTAGAGAACCCAGCCCTCACCATCCCCTCACTACCAAAACCTTGCCATGCATCCCACTGCAAAGTAAAATTAACAAAATGTATAAAAATATCTGCTCCCTCTCTCTTTTTTTCTCTTTTCCATTACACAGACTAATATAGGTCTGAAAAGGAAAGCGAGAAAAGTTTGAACCCTTGAAGTATGAAAGTGGGATAATTTTTTATCCATAGTTCCTGTTTAGCATATGTCTAAGGTTTGTGTTGAGCAGAAATCCACTCAAGACCGTGGGTGACACAGGTGTTGGTAAAATTCATATTTTCTATTTAACTGCACTGAAGGTTTAATGGTTCTTCTACCAGGAAGTGTAGAAGGTGTTTTCTGGGTCATAGTTCACCATGCATCTCTACTCTTTTAACAGAGCCCTATTTACAGAACTAGTTACCCCACAGGAGAAAAATATTCAAATAAGCAGTCATTGACCTAAGTAGCCTGATCCCTCTGAATGCTGGAACCAGAGAGGGAGTTGCTAACAGAAAATGTTTGCATTTTTGCTTTGTTGTTGTTGCTGTACTAGCTTTTTCATTTGCCTAAAGTCTCTTGAATATTAACCAAATGCTTTTGCTTGACAAATTCAATGTTGAGCTGTTTGAGCTGGGTATACGGAACATGATTAAACCTTCTTCACATCCAGTCAAGAGTTGCAGCTAATTGTGACTATGGCATTGAGATTATTAGTTCATGCTCATAAAATGTGACTCAAACAGCTAGATTTTTCTACCAGATCTCATACGTTGGAGATAAGAGTTATTTGATAGTGACAACAGCTGAAGACAGGCAGAAATGCTATTATTTTGATTCTTTTTATCAAGACTTTTTTTTTTGCTATTAAGTCTTCTTGCCTCTCTATGCAAAATATCATCTGAATAAAGAGAAAGTAGTTGAAAGTTCCCTTGTAGAGACTAAGAGAGCAAACAAACACTTTGAAAGAGATTACTCAAGAGAAGTGAGACAAGCCAACAGCTTCATCCCTACTTGTGTATGGATGGGCCATTGATTCCAATGAGAATTATGAGACAGGATTTGTGTGAGGCCAGTGAAATGGAATTAGAGCCTTAGAGGGCTCCTTCCACTCTGTCTTGGTTTCATTTGGGTTTGCCAATTCTAATATATTCAATTTCTTTTAGAGATAGAATTTATTAGCAAAGACAAGGCAGGCCTAAAACTCAAAAGGGTATACAGAAGAAATTTATTAATAACACAGAAAAAATAAGAAATTCTGAATAAAATTGCCAGATCATTCCCTCCTCCCCCCCCCCTTCCATACTTCTTAAAAACAACATACAGAGAACACTTCAGTCAGTTTTCCACTTAAATAATCATTTCAGTTCACACTAGAGAGAAGAGTTCCTTTTTTGGTTTAGCTATAGGGGTTGTCTTCACTTTCACAGTTTGCATCCACCCGGAGAAAATCTGCAAATCGTGAACTTCCTCCCATCTTCACAGTCTTTCCAGAGCTGTGTTATGGGTTATGCCACACACATGGGGTATTACTTTCAACAGCAAGCTGCTCAAAGACAAAAATTCCCTTAATCTCTTTTTCCACCAAATGTCTCTGTCCATTTTTCCAGTTTCCAGAACAGAGAGCCCCATTCCCTCAGGGCAAAGGATCTTTTTCTCAAGCACTTCAACCCCCCAAGTAGTTTTCCACAATTTAAGGGAATTTCGGTGTAGTCCAGGTCCCCCATAGCCCACAAAAACAGGTTTTTCAGCCAATTTATCCATGGCATCTCTTCAATCTCTTCCCATCAGGAAACTCAGCTCCCACTTCACTGATCTCAGTATACTCCCTGCTTTACTCCTCTCACTCAGGGGAGCTCAGGAGATCTGCAGTCTTATCCAGGCATTAGAAGGGTTAAAATAGCACCCTGGTGAAGGTGAAGGGAGCCGTGCCAGGGTTTTTCAGGCCACTCAGGCTGCACAGGGGATTCGGCTGCGCTCTGTTCCAGCTGCATTTCTCCCACGCTGCGTGGGCAGCTGGGGGCTTCTCCTCCCCATGTGTGCTTTGAAGATGGCAGCAGGGCCCCAGCTGAGCTGTGGCCACGCTGGGGGAAACTAAGATCTTAGCAAAGATCTTTCCCCTGGACATCAAGGCCCTTAGCTGAAAAACATGGGAGGCCTCGGTGGCTCCGCCACCCCTGCCGAGCCAGGCCGCATGGGGAGGGGCCGGGCCTGGGCCGGGCCGGGTGTTACCTGCTTCCCCAATGCAAGTGAGAAGAGCCAGATTAACTTTACCAATGTGATTCATGAAGTGAAATAACTTTTTAATTGGTTACCCGGGCTGTCAATTATGAAATCAGCTTTCTGATTGGTCTCTGCAGCTCACAGAGGCAGTTCTCACAGAGGAAACAGCCTCTCTGTGTCTCTGTGCTTTGTGCTCCTCCTCTCAGGTTACTCTTCATGCACAGCTAGCGCACACTCCATGGTGCCAGTACAGAGACACAAGATTGAAAATGAAGATTTGGTGATAATAACCCTCCTCGTGATACAGAAGACTGGGTGATGTTCAGTCTTTCTCTGTATAATATCGTATCCACTTAAGTTAGCCTGTGTCTGTACACTGTTATATGAAGTATAACAGTGCTTATCTGAATTAGGTCATGTAAAGTTCAATAGCTCTCTTTGAACAGAAGTAAAACACAAGTGGGTAGAAATGTATCATAACAGCACATGGAGCAAGAGCAAGACTAACAATGAATACCTAAAACGGGAGCAGGACATGGGTTTCATGTAAGTGGCAGTCTGAGAGTATGTTGTAATGAGATCTAGTTCAGCAGAAGCATTCTGCAAGTGAAACAGCACAGTCCTTTGCAGTCTCATATCATCTTCTTTTCCAGTTGCTTATATGGATGGCAGTGTACCAGGACAGAAGCTGATCTGTACTTTGAAAAATATTACATTCTGCATGCAGAGTCATAGAAGTACTTGTCTGAGCACTGCTGACAAACCGCACACCATATCTAATGCTGCAAATGTTGTAGAGTCCAAAATTATTTGGTACTTCCAGATTTTAGTAGTTTGTGCCAACTGAATTAGTTTGAAAGGCAAACTCCTTTATACCTTGATACAGCTTGCTGAAGAGGCACTGGGGATGAGACTTGGGCGAAGAAGCAAAGCTTATTAAAAATCATTAAAATGAGCAGACTTGATGAGGAACATATTGCTTCTATGAGCTTATGAGAATTCGCTATGTGAGAAGAAATCTGCGATAAAGCAGAAGATAATGTGTTCTTAAATGGGAGATCAGGAGTCTGCCTAGTGGAACAGGTGATGGTCAAAATTTGGCTATTAATCTTTGAAACTCTTCTCACTTTGAAAAGTTTTGCATATGTGCAAACGCTTCTCTACATGGCCAATTGTGGTAGAAGATAAACCCTTCCCTTTCTGGGGCAGAGCTAATTTTCCTCTTAGTAGCTGGCACAGTGCTGTAGTCTGGGCTTGAGATGACAGTAGTTGATAATATATTGATGTTTTGGCTGTTGCTTAGTAGAGCTTACCCTGAGCAAGGATTTTCACTTTCCCGTGACCTGGCAGTGAGGAGCTGCACAAGGAGCTGGGAAGGAGCATGGCCAGGAGCCAGCTGGCCAAAGGGGTATTCCACAGCTGAGCCCAGCTGGCCAAAGGGGTATTCCACACCACAGAATGACATGCACAGTATATAAACTGGGGGAGTTATCCAGATGGGGGACTGATTGATGCTCAGGGGCAGGCTGGGTATTGGTCAGCAGGTGGTAAACAATTGTGTTGTGCATTGCTTGTTTTTTCTTGAGCTTTATTTCTCTCTTATTTTCATTAAAATTATTACTATAATTTGTAACAGCAGTAATAGTAGCATTTTATTTTGAAGCATTCTTGTGTTAACACACACAATTTTCACTTTTCTTTCCTCTTCTACTCCCCACCATGAGTGTAGTGGGGAGCGTTTGAGTGAGAGGCTGTGGTGTTTATTGCTGATTGGAGTTAAACCTCAACAGTTTCTCACCTTGCTTCTTAAAAGTGCAGTCTGGGAGAAAATTTACAGGGAAGGAGCATAGTTGGGTAAATCAGATACATTCTGTATTGGATCCTACTGCACAGCAGTGTCCTTTTGCCTTCTGCTTATTTATCACACTGCTCTAACAAGAAAAATGATGTGTCTCTCTCAGGCTGTATCTGTTTGGGAAGGAAGGTCAGGTTAGTTCAAGACCTGAGATTTGACCATGAACAGTTCTTACTCTCTGCTGTCTATCAACCTCCCTTACCCACACTTTCTTGCAGGAATGCCTGCCTTTGCATTGCTGGTCCTGACTTTGTCTTGTCTTCTTTGTTTTCTGTCTTGAGAACTCATGGCTGCAGTTTCACCTGGCTAGTGCTGGACTACAAACAACCCCGTGCCCCAGCTGTGGTACCAGCCCTCCTTAACCTTGGCTTACTGGGGCAAGGTGGGGCTGTGCCTCCTGGGAGAGGAGAGAGGAAGGTATGGTTCTGCTGCTGTTGGCATCTTCTGTCACAGCTGGCCTGTGCCCCATGGCTTGTGCTTAACTCTGACACCCTCCTGCTAGCTGAGCTATTTGTGTGAGCCTGTCTTAACTAAGCGAAAAACAGAGAAATTTTTTCAAATGGGAAGTTTCTCGTGGTTTGGTTCTTCCTGACTGGTCTAGTTTAGGGGAACAATGAGCTCATCCTATGGAGCGCAATGTTCACTTGGAGGAGGAGATGTCTTTGCTGGCACATCCATGCCAAGAAGATGCATCCATGCCTGCTGCTTTCCTGCCAGAAGGTGGCTTCTCAACTGCTGCCTAACCCACTCAAAGGGCACCCACTCAAAGCCAACTTGGTCTCCCAAGTCCCAAAGTCCCTCTAAGCATGTCCAGAGCTGCTCTACTGAGAGCCACTGGATGGTCTCGTATTTAGACCTGGTATGGTGATGCTCTCACAGTGTTTAGACCTGGAGCTAAAGGTCCTATTACAGGTCCTAGGTGTTCCTCAGTATCTCTCCTCCAGGCCCCTGTCTGGATATTTTTTTTTACTGTGTCTGAGATATCAACTAGAACGCACACCTCATCAAATGGAGCTGTGGCTTATCTTTTTAAAGCCACAGGCACCTTTATTGAGCATTACACTAGACTGTTAGGTCACGAGGTTGAAACTTGCCTAAATTCCAGTGAGAGTTTCTTATTCCTGACCCGCCAAAAAGTGGTATACAAGGAGTATGCAACAGTGTCACTTTCTGTGAATTACCTTTAAGTACAAAAACAATGGCGTTTTTTTCCTTTTCTATCTACCATCTTACTACACCAAATAAGATTTGTTCTGGAAAATCTGAAAGTGGGGTCTCTTTCCTGGTATTGTGGAAGAGTTTCAGAGGCTCTCAAAGAGGAATGGGAAGAGGGCTTATTCTCAGTGGTGCAAAAATGCTGCGAAGTGTGAGAATTGGGTCTCTATCCCCAAAGGAATGCATGTGAAGTGAACTTCTGTATAAACATCTCGAAACAGAGTTTGTGGTGTATCATCTACTGGTGTACAGCAAAAATAACTACTTACATTTAAGCTTCTTTTCACAATAGAGAAATAACAGTGCTCCAGTGTACATTCTGAAAGAAATATGCTGAGAAATTTCATTTTATTCAGAGGTGAGACTCATATGCTACTTTATTTTGAATATCTAATGAAAATCTTATTTTCCCACCTTATTCCATTTTAATATCTTCCAAATAATTTTCCCTGTTTCAAATTCTGCCACTTACTTTTTGGCCAAGTTTCATAATAAAATTCAAGTCATAGTGAAATATTTCTCCAGACAAATAGGAATTGAAAACAAGTCTGGTCTGTTGCACCAGTACTGCACTCTGTTATAGGTATAAATACTGGGTTTACATGTTGTTCAGTAAGATAAGAATTCTAAAGGGAATAATGTCATTTCCATTAATGATAATTTCCAACTGTGCAGAAATGTAAGTGGTTTTTCAGCTGTCTCACCAGTAACAAAAGAACTTATCAATAGAGCTACCTCAGTGAAGATAAAACAAAACAAAGGTCTACTGAACCAAAGTCAGTCAGGTTTGTAGAATCTTTGTGCAAATGTACTTGGAAGTTTCCATGTTATTAGCACCTACTGTCCTTCATTCTTTGGCGAACAATTTACATAACTGAAGTACAAACCAGTTGTTTATTACCAATATTCATAATGCACTGTTTCCAGCTGTTTTATACAAAAGAACACCTACAAACATTAGTCTTCTTCAGCTTTTTATAAAGTGACCTTAACTACTCAGGTAGCAAACAAGATTATTTTATTTACACTCCAATGGATGAGCTATTGCTGTGTGATAGTTGGCCAATTACAGGGAATAAAAAAAATCTGGTTACCTTTCAGCTCATTGGTGTAAATGTTGAGTATGTTGCTATAGCAACAATCCAAAATTAAAAATTCATTAGTTCCTCCCACTGGCATCTCTTAAATTACTCAGTGTTTTGGAGAGGAAAGAGATGGATTTTATTGATTTTGCTCAGCAGCAGGTTATTAGCCCCTTTGATATTGTCCAACACAAGCTTGTGCATATTAGTGCTACCAGACTTCAAACTAAGACACTGAAAAGCAATCAAAAGCCCTGTGACTGCTGGGCCGTCACAGAACCCCAGAGAAACTCAAGGCTTGTTAAAGTCTGTATTTAGTAAATACATGAATAGATGAAGATTTGCAGCCCTGAAGAAAATGATGTGGCTTTCCCGTTGGCACTGCCAAGGGTGATGGGGCAGCTCTGGGTCACAGAGTTATTTATGCAGCAGTATAGTTGCAAACACACCTTTTGCACTGATTGAGTACAGTTCCCTCTCTTGCTCATGAAGATGCCCCAGAAGTCTTTGTGATGAAATGCTCTGCTGTACAGAATTCACCACTCCTCTCTAGAGAGCTCATCTGCTTGGTTCACTGGAAAAATTAAATACTTGGTGGTTTGACCAGACTCCTCCAGACAATCTTCTGTCTAGCATAGTCCCTTTGTGTGATATTTGGAGATCTCCATCAAAATGAGAAGCAAATGGAAAACACAAGCATCTGATTAATTAATCATATATTTTTACTCAATTATTTTTACTCACCTCTTTTTAAAATGCCTGTGAGCAACATAGTTGCAAGAAAGCACCTAGTTTAGAAAGGAAAAGAGAAGGGTCAAGACTTTAACGTGGGAAGAAATGAGACAACACTGGCTCAGAATAAATATTTATGATTAGTACTTCTGATTGATTTGTGTCACATCTCTGCTTTTTTTCAGGAACACAGATATCAGGTTCTTAAACAAATCTTGACTTTGCAGGTGCCTTTGTTAGTTGAAGTTGTCCTCTTCCACTATATACAACTTCAAGGTAAAATCTAAATCAATAGACATAATCATTGGACCAGAAGTTTCCTGTCTTTCCATCCTCATTGAAGAAAGGAGCATTTTGAACTCCATGCAAAAGCTTCTTTAAAAGCACCTGAACAGTTGGATTAAAACCTGGACATCAGGTTTTGAAAGACATACATTCCAGTTTCAATTTAGTACAGAAGCACTGAGTCCAAAAGCATGACAGTAGCAAGGAGAGCAGAAATCCATGTCTGACTAATCCTTGGAGAGTAGAAAACTGCTGAATACAAGACTGTTAAGAGTTAAATGAACTGCTGCAAGCATGTTGCAGTGTCTTCAGTTGATTTGCAAGGAGACTGTGACAGTAGGAGAGAGATTTTCAGTTTCAAAATATGAAACTCTGTACTTCAGGGGACACCAGGGCCAGACTATTTCCTATTCTGTTAGCTGCCTCGTGTTTAGATCAAATGAGCTGTGTGATAGATCTGAGCCTTCTGTGCTTTCTTTCACACTCTTCTGAAATAGTAGCAGTTCTCACACTGGTGGAGAAATTGGTGCTTTAACCTGTGTCAGAGTTCTTCCACCAGAAGAGAGATAGAAAATATCAGCATGTTCAGTGATGCTGTGATAAAGTAAGAGATCAGAAAATGCTTCATTAGATGTAACTTTTTAGGGGTGAATGGGAAAAATAAGTGTTTTATTTTAACAGTTCAGAATCTCTAAACCATACCATTCTGGGGCAAAACTGAATGAAGGCTCCTCATTTTGAAGTGTTTATTAGCAGAGAATTCTTCATTCCTACTCTGCAGGCCATTCAGGAGGTTCCTACTGAATTCAGTTAAAAACCTGAGTCTCTAAATCCCTGTGTTACTTGATGCCTATGCTCATCACCTGGTGCAAAGCATGTGGAAAGTTAGCTGCCTCTGGAAAGCCTTGCAGTATGAGCAGCAAGTCAAATGACTTTTAATGCATGATAAAATATCTCCATATAAATCTATTAAACACATAAAAAAAAAAAAAAACTGAAACAGATACTCAGAAAATACGGGGGTTTTTTCTATCAAGAGTGCTTTCCCTCACTTTCATGACATGAATACATAAGAATTATATTCTTTCCCGCTTTCCAGCACGTTCTTCACCAGATACATGTTTGATAACAGATACTTTGTCTGTTCACTGAAGCTCCAGTCAATGTTAGTTTAAAGCAAAAAGAGAAACACTTCCTTAAGATTAATTAGTAGTTTATGTGATTAAAGTGCTGAGTTTAACAAGGGTTGTGAACACAAGTGGGAAAAAGGATGCTTCCTGTTGTCCTCACCAGCTAAGTCACTACTTAAAAGAGTTGCCTTGCTTGCTTAGTCTTTAATCCATATGAAAAAAAGATCTGAAAAATGAACAGGTCTGCATGGAATGATTAACATAAGGACATGTTTACTATTTTTTCTGATGTCCTTAACTCGTGTTATACACTTAGCATTTATTAACTCCCCTCTTTTTCGCTGAAATGCTGCAGATTCATTCTAGATTCAGAAGAACTGTTATGAAATTCTTGTTGAGGAGAAAAAAAAGCTGGACTTCAGTATTTTCTTTATATCAGTAACTCTTTGTAACATAAATGCTATACACTTTTCTCTTAGCCTAGACAAGCACTTTTTGTAGAGAGGAGGGAGAAACTCTGTTTTTAATTTACAACTTCTGAATAGTGAGTTTTATTAGATTATCATACAGGTTGAGATAATCTATATATTGTCAGTGTGTTTGTTTGATCTGCAGAAAGGTGTAAGGAAGAAACTTGATATGCTGTTGTTATTATTAGTAGTAGTAGTGCTACTAATAGAACTACTACAACTACTACTACTTCTACTAATACTACTACTATTTAAAGGGAGATAAAGAGACAGAAAGTACTAAAACCAAGAAAAATAAGTGATGGTCAATACAATTGCTCATCACACGCTGACTGATGCCCAGCCTTCCCCATGTTGTGATCAGTCACTCCTGTACAACTCCCCTCCATTTAAATACTGGCCATGACACTCTATGAGGTGGAAAATCTCTGTGCTGCCCAAGATTGTTAGCAAGATAATGAAACAAATCTAGTGTTTGTGTTTCAGCTGAGGTTGAGCGGTCACTCTGGTTACCAGTATGTGTCTATTCACACAATGAACAAGTATGCATGTAACTACTACATATGATATACTCTTAAATACCAAACTTTTCTCAGAGAAATGAGCAAATACTGCAACCTTGGACAGGAACAAAAGGACTCTAACTCATTGTATATGGTCAAATGAAGGAAGAGAGAGAGGGAGAGAGAGATGCAATGTTAATATGTAATGTTCTGAAATACTAGTTTTATGCTCAAAGCACATTTGAAGTCATTTATTAAGAGAAACTGATGAGGAGGAAAAGGCATCAAATTTTACTCAGTATCTGAGCTTGGGAGACAAGTCTATTGTTAAGAAACTATTAAGAAACTATTATGGAAAGTATTAAGATTCACTATTATGGAAAATAAGAATATGTTAGTGGAGAAAGAGGACTGCAGCTGAAGGGTGGCCAAAGAAGGAATTCAAGAAGTTGTAGATGAGTTACCAGGCCTTTGAACTATAGCTCAGTAATTGTGATCTGGGCTAGCTCTGCATTGATCAGAAAGTAATTACTCGTTGACACATCTGAGGGGTCAGTGCTGATATGAATTAAAGGTCTGTGCCAAAACCTAAGGAAAAGCTCTACTTGTTACGAAACTTCAAATACAATCAATTTAAACAAAAGGCTGAAAATACCTATTAAAATGTGCAAAATTGATTTTAGGGAGAGAAAATAACAAATCTGGTACATGCTCTATTTCTGTCAGGAACACTGGCTTTTCTCTCCATGTCTGATAGAATGAATTCCATGTTCAACACCAAGTGTTTTATTTTCCTCTGCTCCCCTTTAATTCCTGTGACTCTGATCTCTACTGAAAAGAACTTGGTTCAAAATCTCCAAAAGATAACAGGGAAGAAAAACATCTTTACAATCATCAGTTTTGTTGGGTGTAGTTACTTGCCCAATTAGAACTGCCTATTTGATTCAGCACTTTTAACCACTAATTCACCAACAATGAGCCACTGAAACATGAGTGCTGAATATGCCTTCTGTACCTCCCACTCCTTGATTTCTTCCCCTTCACAGATTTTCTTCCACCAGCAGCTCTTTAACCAGACTGGTTAATAGTATAGAGTCTGGAGAGGATTTATATGTCCTGTGTTCTTTGTTTAAACATGTCTCTTTCTCCACCTACTTAGGGAGAATGATTGACGAAAATTTGACAGCAAGATAAACTGGAGTTACAGGAATCAATGAACTGTGAGATAATTGTCTGCATTTTACAATTGGTGATTTAGACCAGTCAATAAATATTTAACTATAGTTTTAGATCAAAATGAAATGGGGCAGGAGAAGGAAGGAAAACTTATGCTTTTGATATTTGTTTCCTATTGCATGATCACACCTTTGCATCAAATGGAAATTGTATTTCTTTATGATTTCTCAGCAAATAACACTTGGAAATATTTTACAAAGTTATAAGAAGAATTATAGGACTGGATGCACTCATTCTTGAGGTATGGTTCTTCTTCTTTCTCAAAAAAAGAAAATTATAGCTACTTGCCTAAAATGTGAATGAAAATTGTCATCCTGATACTGTAACATAAGTTGTGCTGAAAGATATTTACTACACAAGGGAAACAAATTGAAGGTAATCCAACTGTGACAATCTGCTCCCAGATTTATGTCCTATTCACTGGTCCCATGTGCTGGTTTTGACTGGGGTAGAATTCATTTTGTTCACAGTATTAGTACAGGGCTGTGGTTTGGATTTGTGCTGAATACAGTGTTGATAACACAGGGATATTTTTGTTACTTCTGGGCAGATTTAAGGCCTTTTCTTCATCTCACACTCCGCCTACAGTGAGAAGGCTGAGGATGCACAAGTATTTGAGAGGGGACATGACTGGGACAGCTGACCACAGCTGATGAAAGGGATATTCCATTCCATATGGTGTCATGCTCAGCGTATAAAGACGGGGGAAGAAGGAGGAAGGGGGATTTGTCTTCCCAAGTCGTGTTATTAATGATGGATCCCTGTTTTCCTGGAGATGAACACCTGCCTGCCCATGGAGAATGATGAATGAATTCCTTTTTTTTTGCTTTGTTTGTGTTTGCTTTTGCTTTCCTCATTAAACTGTGTTAATCTCAACCCATGAATTTTCCCACTTTTCCAATTTTGTCCCCCCATCCCACTGGTGGAGGGAGTGAATGAGTGGCTGCATGATGCTTTCCAGCTGGCTGGGGTTAAGTCAGTCTTGCACTGCCCAAGGTGTGTCCTTTCCGTAAATATTTATTTTACTCCTTTTGCTCTGTGTAGTCTCTCTGTTCCAGGTCAGCCTTTCTAGGCAGCAATCTCATTATCCAGAACCCATATACTACAGTTAAACCTGTTTCTATATTTTGGCAGAACATGTACTTAAGAGTTTACTTTAGACTTCTTGCAGCAGTACCAGCAAACCAACAAGGCTGAATTGTGAACCAGTGAAATCACTGAGCTAGAAAACTCAACATCTTGTCTTGCATAATCTTGTGGGAAAGAGTGTTTTTTGTTGGTTTGATTTGTGGCTTATAGTTGTTAGGTTTTTTCGTTAATTCAAATTTCATGTCAATCATTGAATCCAAAACACTTGCAGTTTAGTCTAATTTGAGGGGTACCATTTCAGTCTTCTAAGATACAGATACTGGAAATAATAAGAATCCTAAATATGTGGCGTTAAATCTGTGGTATTAGGTAAATAACATTAGATGAATGACTGATTAAAATATAACTACCTAAATTGTGATTTGGCAGGAACCTATTCAATCCATTAGCAGCTACACTATTGGGGTGTCTCCTCTGAGATGAAAGGGAGCAGGTTTTTTTCTCAGGCTGCCAAATTTTGTAGTTTGGCATTAATAGAACTAAATTGTAGCAAGTGCTCAATTTCAGTTACCTGTCCAAAAGGCTACCTTCTAGCCAAAGAAAAACTAGTAAAAAAAGTACTGCAGTAGTTGAAGGAAGGAGATGGAAAAGTGGAAAATTATTTTTTAAGCTCCACTTCTCAGTTAGAATAGTGACTGAAAGTGCTGTTGGACTCCGTGAGTGGCACAAGATTGGAAGTTGTGAAGAGCTTCCCATCAACTCCATTGTCCTGTAGGCATGTTTGGGTAGTGACTCATTAAAAGTCAGCTCCTTACAGTAAGGAATTGCTTTTTTCTCATTCAAAGAGCTATTATTTGCTTTTATAAAAGATGATGTCGCTTATTGCTACAAAAGTATGATCATACTTTGATCAAAAACAATTGCCTAAAGCCCATATTTAATTCGGTGAAGTGAAGAATCTTACTGAAAGTACTTAGATATATATACAGACCTGTTAAAGTGCCTTAGCTTTTGTGTGGGTTGATAGGTGAACCCACTGATGGCCCAACAGATGCTTCACACCTTGTTCTCCAGACAGATTCCCTCCTTTCTCTTTGAAATCACAGTGTCTGGCAGAACCCAGCACAAAGGGCCCTAGAATTCTTTAGATATTCATAAACCACAGTGGTAAACATGCTGGTTCGCTCAGTCCACTTTTAGACAAACTGAAACATTTCAAAAATGTATTTTTTCTGCAACTGGAAGCACAAAGCAGATACTGCATTTAAGCAGCCATGCATAGACCACCAGCAGCTGGCACAGAAAGAGCCAAGAAAAGTCTTTTTTGCAAGAGAAATATTAATTGAAAAAAACCCCACCCACATCCTCCCCCACGAAAAGAAAAGAAAAGAAAAGAAAAGAAAAGAAAAGAAAAGAAAAGAAAAGAAAAGAAAAGAAAAGAAAAGAAAAGAAAAGACCTGCCCCAAACTCCCAAAAAACAAACACCAGCCCTCCAAAATTTTGCAGGAACTATAAATCTAAAGAAGTCTGAACAAGAAATAAGAAGAGTAGCAGGTCATGGCCTGTGATGGAAGCCACCATGATTCCCAGACTCCAACAAATTGCCTACCAAGCAATAGAGAAAACCACAGATCAACAAGATCCTTCTTCTCAGCTCACCACAGTCCTTCTAATTTAGTGACTAAAATCTTGTCAGGAGCTGCAGTTGTGGGTTGGGCCACAGGGTCTTCTTCCCCCCAGCTGAGTACAATTTCTGACATGGCAAAATCTCCTATGCCAAGATCACATGTCCATACTCAGTAGTTTATTCACCAGAGCTGGTATACTGCTTAATGCATGACTTCAAGAGAAAGCAGTTTACTAACTGTAGTTAAGGAGAGAAAACAAATACAAAGAAATTTGTATTTAAATCGAATCAGACTTTAAACTAAAGGTTTTGCTCAGTTGTTCCCTCATGAAATTACTGCAAGCTGCCATGTAAAGGATGCCTCTCTAGTGGAAAATCATGTCAGTGGCATAATGTGTTTCTGACTAGTTACTGTATTTAGTGAAATGAATGCAGGGACATTACCCGAGTCTTCAGTAAACCAGCTAAGTGCCGTCTAGCTCTGTCAGGAGTAATAAAACCAGTAGCTATTCTGGTTTTCCTACCCCCACCTTCGCTTTCTACTTTAATTGTAAAGTAATTTTCTTGCTTACTTGTGTTTGTAAACTAGAAGCAGTGAACTAAACAGCGGAGGTAAAGAAAAGAATAATCATTCCAAATCTAGTCACGGTTGCACTCAAATTAAAGAACAATCATGCAGATTAGGTCCTCAAGAGATGGATAGATTAATGGCTAGGTTTGCAACAAATACAAGGTACTTAACAAAATAGTACAAGGCCAGCTGTTTACAATGATACCTCAGCAGCAGCTTGAAACAGGTGCAAGTTTCAGTTCACATAATTGAATTTTTTTAAATGCTATGCTTTTTCTGGCATTGTTGTTATTTTGTACTTTTCTTAACTTGAACTAAAAGACCCATAATTTATCATATTCGAAGTTGTTTTTTAAATGATCACTATCTATTTTTACCCCCCAAAGAAAGGAAACACAGAATCAGTGACTTGAGTCTCCTAGGTAGCCCAGGTAATGTTAGGAAGCACAACTGATTTAACAACATCTGCCTTTTAACCATATAGATGCCTGACAACGGCAAAGAACTGCCTCTTTTCATTCTGAACAGAAATGAAGATGAAAAGTTTCATGAAGAAAATTTTCATCTTCATGCAGTCCTAAAAGATAACCATGTCCATGGTTATCATTAAGATATGCATTAGGATTCAACTACAAGCTTCTTCCACTACACATTTTCTGTACCACTCTCTGTTAGTGTTTTTGTAGCAGTGCACACAAGAATCAGTTCTCAAGTGAATTATACATATCCCTTATTCACACCTTTATTACTTCTTATCCTAAGTACTATTATTAAATTCCTTCTTATCACCTTGCAAAAAGTCTCCCTTTCGAATTTCAGTGATAGAAGAATGCTCTCACCTAACTGTTCTATCACTTCTCATAAATTGTCTGCATCAAGCCTCAATAACTTCCTTCTTCCATTTCTAGTATTCCCCTTGTAGTTTTGAAGTTGCTATGAGAACTTTTCTCACCCTCAATTTGCTTCTGAAATGTCATCCCACTGAACCCCCATGGCACTCCACAGCTAAGTGTTAAGAGCTGTGAAGAGGGATATTGACTTAAGATGCTAGCAAGGATTCTCTTCAAAGTTCTCATTTAATTTGAAATGGAATGGCAGATGTGTATGAATGACTTAATGGATAAAGGAAAGTAGGTTTTCTCCCTGGACTTTAGTAAAGCCCGGAAAAATATCAGGGCCAATGGGTTCATTGGAAATATTGTGCTGTATTTGTGCTCAAATTGTACTTAAGGCATTAGTGTGGGTGCCTATTTTGGCCTTAGGTTTTCTTTCTTGTTTCCTTGGCATGACTTTCTATTTGGATTGCTGTACATCAGTCCTGGTTTGGGATTTTGTATGTAGTTAGGAGGCAAATGATTATTGTTTACAAATAGTACTATAAATTCTCTGATTTCTAAGTCACTTTTACATGGGTGTCTGTTTGCTGTGTGTGCAGACTTCAAAATAGGATTATACCCATGACCTATTAGTATCCAACAATTTTCTTGGCTAGCTCTCCAGTGTGTTGAGAGTAGTGTGCCTCAAGGCCAGACACCTGTATGCCTACTTTCTCTCATATCTGCTGTTCAAGCTATGCCCAAGTAGATGAAGATGTGTCAGCCTTTGTGCCTGTGAGCAAGATGATCCTTGATCTTCCTGAGTTGCCATCTTCTGACCTTCCACTTTCTTGTTAGCTTTTTTCTGTCTTTTCATGTGAGTGTTTCACTTCTGAATTCTGGAGTTACCAGCTTGTTATTAATTCATCACACTCCCTCCTGTGCTCTCTGCCCTTTTCTTCTATCTCATCTTGCCTGATGTAATATAGTCTGGGCTCCCTACTGGCAAACTGGGAGAATAGTCAAAGCTCAACAACAATTGTTTTTTTCAGTAAGGCAGGAGTGATGTAACAAAATTTGGTATCACATAATGCATGCTTGGACATAGGCTACAACATGAGATGACAGATAATAGCATAATCATTTCCAGTGAAGAATCTATGAAAGACTTAAAAGGAGTAGAAAAGAGGGTCAGTAGCTACCTCAGATTGGTTATTTATTGGATATTTATCAGATCCTAGTATGCTTGCGGAAATTCATAACTTCTTTGGAAACTATAAATTCATTTCTCTGAATTTTGTAGCCAATCTATTTTCTAAGGAACAGTAATTTCTTTTGCACTGCAGTAGTCTGTGATTGTGAATGTTTTTTTTTTTTACTGCCCACTGCTGCAATACTGTGTGCTTTATGAGCTTAGTACAAGAGCTAAAACCTGAAAATGTTTAGATCATTGAAAACCCTAAACACATCCAAATTTCCAATTAAAAAAAAATGCACTTTATTCATGGCCTGCTGGAAAACTACTAAGCATTATTCTAACTGTATTGTTTCTGATGTGTGTCGAATGGTTTCTTATATGAATTTTATGCAAATTTGCTCATGTTAGTTGAATCTTCTTCACTGGAAGAGGGGAAAAACTAGAATTAACAATGCTATAAAACATGCATGAATTTCCAAGGCACTTATAAATAAAGTGACTTTTAAAAGCAAAGTGTTTAAGAAAATGAAGTTAACACGGAAGGATTTTTCTATCAAAACAATAAACACAATGCTTCTGCCAAACTGCATACAATTTCCACAAATTGAGTTGACTTTTGTCATTTCAAGTGTGATCAAAATATCTGATAATTAAGGAGAACAGAAAACTGAGGAAATAGAGAATTTGTGAAGCTTTAAACCAATTAAACTGAAAAAAAAAGAAGAAAAACCAGTTTAGTAACATAAAGTGAAATAAGTAATTTTTTTCTAATCAAGTCAGAGAAGCATCACTGCAAAATACTGAATAGTACACAACAGAAAGTACATTTGTGGGGGAATACATAATGGTGTTCCATAAAACATGAGTTAGCAGGCGTAATATGTGCTATTCTGGCCAGGCTAATGTACCTTGAACACTGTTCAGAGATACTGTTTTGGTATAAATACTGTAATATTCATGCACCCAACTGAAAGTGATGAACATGTCAATATCCTCACCTTGATTTGTGTTAAGTTGCATAAATAATGTGGGTTTGTTTTCACTGTGACAGTGGTAGAGGGCAAAGCTACCAATAAATAAAGGATAACTATCCCATTTTAGTAGTGAAGGACAGTGCTCAGTAGCATACAATTTAGTAGGGCTTTCTGAAACTACCCAGTAGAAATATCTGCTGAGTGGAGTGCCAAGCTTTTAAGAATGTAAAAAATACTTTAGATTAGTTCTTGTCTTGTTGAATACTGCAAGTTTGGAATTGTTGCATGCATGTAGGATGCATTAAGTGACTCATCTTCACAACTTTATCTGGAAGAAATTTCCTTGAACATCCCTACAACTGCCAGAAGAAAAGTAAGAAAAAGTTCCTCATATCAAACCCTTGTGGGACTGAAATTAGTGATTTAACTTTATCATAGTTACTCCAAGCAGACACTATTAGTTTGATAGGATAATAAATTGGCATTTAAGTTCAGAACAACTTCTTTTTTTTTTTTTTTTTCCTTTCAATTCACATACAGTTTATTTTCTAGGAGACTCACCATGGTCAGAGATATACAATTAGACCAACTGTCCTCATGTAATTTTATGATTTTTGATACCCTTTGGTACGCTTTGGTTCTTAGGGAAGAACAACTGTAAAATATGCTCAACCTAATTTGGAGTGTTTCTATTTCACATCATTTTAAAAAAATCAATTACCTAGTATTGATCTTTGAATTTATTTATTTGCAATTCATCATTCAACTGGTTCTTTTTGCATGTTCCATTCATTGTTCATTTATCTGAGTACAAGCACTTTAATACAGAAGATTGGAAATAAACTCCATCTCTTTCTGCACCTAAAAGCAAGACCAAAGTGGTATATTTGGTGCACAATTTTGTCAAGAGAAAGGAGTTAACATTAACATTCCTTGAACCTTTAAAATTCCAGGGGGTATTTTCTCTCAAAGAAGAGATGACTTACTAATAAGAAAAAATATAGCTTGAAAAAGAATGTTTTGTAGTGCAAGTGAATTTGTCTTTCAGGAACACAGTCTTCAAAGCAGTGAAAACACACACATATAAGATTACCTCTTCAAAAAAGTGCTCTTGATATCTGATGTATACTTTCAGTGAAAATTTTCCTCAATCTTATATGATATATAAAGGAAACAAGAAAGAGAAAATGGTCTTATACAAATGAAGGAATATGAAGAATGTGTTTATTAATTATTTTAAAAAATTATAAGGTATTCACAATTTTACAATATGAAGTTGTCTAATAAAACTGAAGACAGTGGAAGGTTTTTTTTTATTTTTTTAATGGGCTTCTCTCTTCCACATGAAATCAACACTATATTTCTCTGTTACTGGAAGGCATCCAACCAAGTTTGCTTCTCTTTATTTTAAATACTTCTTACTGAAGGGAATTGCAAGAGGTTTTCAAAAGCAGACTAATAGTCATGCCTGTGGGATTCCTCTGTCTGTTAACTTGGCCTTCTGGAACTCTGACAGGGAATGCTTATTTTGTTTCAAATTCAAACCCTTGAAATTTAAAAAAGGTTTTAGAATTTTATCTTCACGGGTGAAAAACATAGCTAAATGTTTTTTTAAAAAAACTGTTTGGTGCTAACATATAAAGATCTGATTTTTATAGCTTTGGGACTCAAAGTCTTAGCAGAAAGAGGAGCTAAGGATGGTGTCAACAACTGTGAAGAGATGAAATAAACAGACTGGAGCAGCACAGTTTAGGGGTGGCCAAAAAAGGGACCCTATTTTCACATTTACAGACTTACAAGACATTTACAATTGTGCTTAAATAAGTTGGTTTTAGTCTCAAATTTAACTTTAATTTTGTAGAAAATCTCAAAGGCCTCTTGCTTTAGGATGTGGTTTTGGTGACATTTTCTGAAAATCCTCTGTATTCTTTGCGTGACAGCAGTCATTCAAAATCTCAGGTAATCCAAATTTCTGTAAATTTTCTGAAAGTGCAGCTCAAATGCTCATAGGTGAAAGGTTGATGGGTTGGTTAACTTAAGCTGAGATCAAATCCTTAATATGGATTAGTATACTGGAATAGTACTACATTGGTATACTATATCAATATGCTAAGAATTAGCTTCATATAGAACAGTTTGATCTGGTTTGTCTCTCTTTAAGACTATTTAAGTAGAAGCTGACTTTAGAACAAGAAAACTCATTCTAAAAGCCCCACTAAAATGTTTTTGGGCCCCTATAGGGGCCCTGAATGGTGGATAATATTTCTTTTTTCTTTTCTTTCTCTGCCATGAAATGTGTTTGACTCCAGTACTCTGAGTTAGGCAATGGCACTGGTCCCAGAGGTACAATGAAAAATGGATGGGTTTGTTCCTATTGTTGAGGAAAAAGCTCCCAACATGGTAAGCAATTAGTCTGAATTTACAGTGTTGCAACTTGAATCCAAATCTGGTTTTAAAGCTCGTTAGTTAGGAAATCTGGAAAATTATAGTATAAATATTTTTTCAAAAATAAATAAAATCCACTTCTGTGTAAAGCTTTGACTCTGCAATGCAGATGTGTGCATCATTATGTAATCCTTTCAAAATCCAGAAGTTCATTTTAAGGCTTGTACAATGCTCATTTAATGTTAATCCTGTCTTAACAGGACACAGCCTTGTAAGTCTGTGAGCAGAACACAGCTCAAATGTGGCTACGGGATCAAATATTGATTTCTGAGAAAACAGACTTTAAAAGGGTGAAGAATAAGTTAAAAACAACCTGGGTTTAATAATGATTGAAAGATTCACAATGGGGAAAAAATTGTGAGGTAATTAAAATGTCTTTTTCATGAGACTTCAGTCTAAGATGCCTTCTAGCAAAATAAAAGGGAAAGGAAAATCAATATAGTTAGGATGGGAGATAATGAGTAAACTGAAAAAAAACCCTCCTCCACTCAATTCCCCATGGATTTCAATAATACATAGGAATATGTCGAATGCCCAACAGGAATCACTACTTCAATTTGCACAAAAAGTGTGTGGTGCTCTGACTACTAATCTCAGCAGTATAAACAGCAGCATAAGAGATGTCTGACACATGAGCTTTGCAGGTTGAGACACTGAGCTGTGATAAAAGCACCCACCTCATAAACCCTGCAAACAAGGGTAGGGCTCCCCCACCTCTCCCTCTGCACCAACAAACCCTCAAGGGGGAGCTCACTCTGTGCTCCTAAGAAGAGAGCTATTTCTGCACAGAGGCCAAGTCACCTCTGACCTGCTCTGCCCGTGCTACAAAGTGGTCTGACATAAACTGGAAATTACAAAACTCTGCTGATGCATTTCTCTGCCCGAGCCCAGCTTCAAAGATGAGAGGTTTAGCCTGGGCACAGCATGATGCCAACATTGTTGTTCATACAGCACACAGTTTCCAGAACACAAGTAGCTCTCAGTGTTTGGAATACAGATGGAGTGAGTTGTGGGCATTTGATGTATCTTATTTCAGCTACCCAAAAGAGCATGCTAGGGCAAATTATTGAACAATAACTTAACAAGTCAAGACCCTGTGTTTTCAGAAGAATATTCCTACAAAACTTTTCTTTTTATGAGGTTATTTATGTACTCTTTGTTCAGAAATACTTAACTACAAGTATTGTGTAGTAGGTACTTTTCACTAAGGTATTTTGCAGCTCAGCACTTGAAGTTCTGCTAGGACTGCATATTGTGTTTCTCTCTCCTTTGGATCACTTCTTAATGAATTTTCATGGAAACCAAAAGAAGCCCATTTAAAACTTGTTCTCTGTGAGAAAAGCAATGTGTTTCTCCAATGATGGCTTGTGTAAAAATGGGACAAGTGGAAATAAGCAGCACTGAAGCTAACCAGTTAAAGCAAATTAAACAAACCACCAGTAGTGTCATTTGGGAAACACAGGAGGAAGTAAATTTGAGGATGGCTTGCTTTCATTTTTTTTCTAAAGAGGAATGAGAAAAAAAAAAAAGCGGGGGGGCTTTACAACCTGATGAAGAGTGTGCCAGTAGCACACCTGACTGGAAAAGGAGCCGACAATGTGTTTCCAGCAGTCTCAGGAAAATGTGATAAGCCAGGCTACTGAATTCAGCAGGGTCTGTGCTGAATTCAGCAGAGTCTGGCTGCAAAGCTCAAAGACTCACTCAGGCTGCTCTTTGGCTTAGAGGGGTTACAGTTTCTGTATCTATTCCAGATACTGAACTTGATGGAAAGACACCTGGCTCCAATCCTGAACCTCAAAACTCATGTCATCAAGGATTCAAAGGAACTATTTGTGCCATGTAGATCCACATTCTCCATTTTGTTAATGGTTGTATTTGCTTGTGTAATTAATTACGACAGATGCAATCAAATATGTAGGGTCCATAATAGAAATCCCAAAGGGTGTGTTCCAAATCTATGTTCAGCAAAAATGATTGATGGTTCACTCTGTGGAACACACTAACAACTTTTATCCTGTATCCAATTGCTGAAAAAGTTGAATTCACTGCTTTCCTTTTTATGCTGCACTATTCAAAGGAATACTTAGTTCACTGATAAATGCATATATCTTTGCCAAATTAAATGTGATTCAGAGTAAAACAGCTACTATTTTTTCTAAAAGATGGAAAGCTTTAGCATATTACAGAGCAAAAACATATTACAGAGCAAAATGGTGTTTCAGCGAATTTTATAATCATGACAACTTGTTTCAGTATTTGTAGCTAGTTACTTCCATATGATCATGGAGGTTTTTTCCAACTTTATTGATTCTATTATTTTTTTTTTAAGAGGGACCACTTGGAGTGATTACAACGTCTTTAGAACACAAACTATGGATTTTTTCCTTTATTAACTTGGTTTACTCATTTTGCATCAAAGTTTTAGAACTTATTTGCACAGAAAAAATAGCTTGCATCTTCCTCACACGTAAAAGGACATTTAATACTGGCTACAGGAAGGTCATATTTAAAATGTCTGCTATTTTGGGCTTTACTTCCAGATTAGTTATGAGATTAGGTGTGACACTTTTTAGCTATGTTATGTTATATCTGATGTAATCCTGTTCTAGTGAAAACATAGCAACATTCAAGCTAGTGTTGTTTTGTACAATCTTACCTAAGGATATCTAATAATGGCAATAGGCCATTTCTTTCTTTTATGAAATTCCAGGTCTGCACTTATTCTCAAATCTACCTTCCGAGACCCCTTGCTGCTATAAATGGTTCTTGGACTATTCTATTGCAAAATGACATTAATTTATTTCTGGAATGCAGCCCTTAAAATATTTTAGATCTCTGAAATGGGAAAGCATTTGAAATTTTGTGGAAGCACTTTCCCTCATTTCAAGAAGACTTATGAAGATAAATGTCCTGCTGGATCAGGGTAGCAGTCTGTCTAGCCCAGTAGTCAACATAAAAATCTCTTTTGGTTGCAGCCCTCAGTTGTGAATCTTTTCTTCTGAGTGTGGATGGCTTTCCCAAGGTGTATGTCCTTACATTTATCTACACTGATGTGATTGTTATGAGATTTCACTGCTGAACTCAGCAGGTCAGAACTCTGCCATCTCAATGGAGTAACAGTGCCATACTTGAAATTCAACATGCCAGTGTGCATGTTGAGTTGAGGAAAATGTTAGGAACAGCTTCTCACCAGTGCAGTTAATTCAGAAAAAAATGTTTTCCATGGCCATATAAGAAAAAGCATTTGACAAATCTTGGTTTGGTTTGAAATGGAGATAATATTGAAAAAAATACTTGTGTAACTCTGGAAAAATACCAAACAAATTTTTACATATGGATCATGCAGAAAACTAGACTGCTGAACTCCACAGACCTTTAAGGGAGTATTCTGAGTTTTGTATTTAGATTGTTGCAGTTGGTACCCAATTATTTGTATTTAACAAACTTAAAATTGAAGCCAGTAAGCAAGCTATTGGGATTCAGCACTTGCATTTATATTACACATTGAAGCTTACAAAAAGGAAGGGTGAGTCAGGATCTCTGGTTTCACCTCAAGAGCAGGAAAGAGGAATTGCCAAAGCCAGAACTTCTGAGTGTCCACCTAACCAGTGATGGTTCTGCCATCCCACCTAACAGGTGATGATCTGTAATGGGTAATTAGTGGATAGGGGTGCAACTGGATGTGCAGACCAGACATGTATTCTGCTAACTGATCTCTGTCTTAGCATGTGGGCTCTCATCTTATCCCTCTAGAAACTAAAAGAGTCACATTTAAATTTTCTTCTGGAAGAAACCTGTGAAGATAGCAGATTCCTAATGCCAAAGCTACCTTTTGCACCACGAGAAGTTACCCTCTTCATTTTTCAGTCAAGCAGCAGTATATACATATACATACATTTTCACCAGAATGGATGAAATGCCTCTTTATTCCCTTGTTTGCTTGTACATATTCCTTTGGGGGTCTTGAAGCAGTAGAACAATATATATGCAACGCTTAGGCGGCACAGCATGCCACACTAATGCTGTACTGAAGAGTATTGCCTCTCTCATGGGGGATTTTGTAACCCCCATGTTGTATGCAGCCAGAACTTTTTCTCAGCCTAAACATATTCCAGCAGGAAACTTAACACACATACTCCCATACACGAAAAAAAAAAAAAACAAACAGATTTTTTCTTCGTGGATTAACCCAAATCTTCTTCAAGCAGGACAGCACTCTGCCTTTCCTTTTTTGTGAAAACTTCCTGGAAACAATACTTTCCTGTACTGAATATGATGAAAATATACTGCTGAAAAGAAACAAAAAGACAAAGAATTTTGCATGTAGAAGACTGCAACTGTACACTGATAATGTATACATTTATGCATAAATGTGTTCAAGGCTGCAAATCACCACAGGTTTGAGCAAGCTGAGAAGCTGCACTGTGGAGCATTGATCATAACCCTTCTAACAGCAGGTAGCAGGTAAATAAGTAGTATTTTAAAAAATACATTCAAATCAATTACTGCAATCAGCTGTGAATTTTAACTTCGCTGTACATATCTAAAATATTTATTTGTGCACAAGTGTGTGTATGGGTGTAAATAGGTCTCAAGAAAGTTTGCTTGCATTTTCATTAATTGTGATGTGCAAAATGTTTTCACTGTGGGAAACTGCATATTCTGGCATTTCAATTTTCAGCAGGAATCCTTCTTCCTGTTTCAGACTTGTTACCTGTCATCAGACAGCCTAGCACATCTCATCACATGTTTCAGAGTCCCTGACACCTAAAATACCCAGGAAGCAAGCAGCATGAATTAAGGTGGTGAATGTTTCTAAGTAAGAAAGAGATCAAGCAAGTGATGCCTTACATTTTAACTTTCGTATTTTCCTAATTCTGTGCTGCATTAGTATGTAACTCTGAACTTCATATGAAGTGTTAGTAAGTTCTCCTCACTGTTTAGTTAGACAAAACAATCCTTTTCAAGCCCAGGAACCAAGGACACCATTGCAGCTTCAGGCCCAAAAAGTGTAAAGAACAGCAAATTGAGGAGAGCAATCTCGGAGGATGGGACTTCATAACCTGAAGCTGTAATTGGACAATTAACCCCAATATATAAATGGACCAAAACTCATAAAAGTGTGAAAAAATCATGACCCAGGATCCATCTTGAGGGTAGCCATGGCTGGGTTCTTGTACTGCTCAAGGTGTATCCTTTGAAGGCCTTTTAATAAATGCCTATTTTATTCCTTTAACAGTGTCTAGCCTCTGTTCCAGGTCAGCCTCTTTAGGCATCACAACAGTAAGACTTTACTTGTAACAGAATACTCACAATTGGCTCTTTCCACATGTGACATTAGATTGTTTCTATGCTAATTTTATGCTGAAGGATAAAGAGGATGACTGAGACTACGACAGACTTGTTCAAGGACATGGAGGGAGCCAAAACAGAATTATTCACCCTATCCTTTATTTCACACATGAGTTAAATATAAAATACAAAATATGCAATAAATAATAGCTATTAAATTATATATATGTCTGATATGATTTTCATATGATTCAAAAACATATATTTTTTGTATCTTTTTCCCTTCTCCCCATTCTGTATCAATTAATTTTCTAAGTTAGAGTAATTATGAATCTGGTTCATAAGATTAAATATATAATATCAAGTTACATTATTCTATTCTGTGCCTTTTGTATATTCTTTTTTGTAAATATCCAGTGAGAAGCAAATGGGCAATGATATTTTTCTACAACATTTTTTCATTAAGATCATCACTTTGTTCAATTCAATAAATTAATTCTGTTTATTGGTCTCTAACACCTGCACCCAATGCAATGAGCAGACCTCTTTGTTTCAAGAGGGATGCTTGGGAAAGAGTTCAAGGAGGTGAGCCACTTCTTTTACATCCCCATAGCAGGAAATTAGAAACAAACTGTCAAGAATTTCCAGTATGAGGACTGAATGTTGCAGAGTTTGGCAGCAGAGGTGTCCTCTCTTTGTGCCATGGGCCACCTCCTCTGAGCTTAGTCACAGAGACCCAAAGCCACAGTAAAGAAAGGATACTGCAGAGCCAGGCATAAGGTTTAAACAGGCTGTTTGGGGGAGCATTGGAAATCTCTGCTCTGTCCTTTCACTTGCCTTTGTAGGGGAGGATGGGAAGGAAAGCGTGGGTGAATTTAGTTGCTGATAGTAGAGCAGGACCTGCTGCTCCTGAATTAGCATTGTGAGTGCAAGTGCCTTCATGTCAGGTGTACAGACCTGCTACATCTCTCATAAATACTTACTCCTGTTTGAGGATTGAAAGCAGCAAACAAACCTCTTCAAATGACAGCTGTGTGTTGGTTATCAGAGTTATGTGATGCATCCATGAAGATGAAATCAGTCCTCTTCTGTTGTAGACTTAAAAACATACCCCAGCTTCCTTCTGGCAAAAATGTTGTTATAAATGGCTTTGAACTTCATGCCTACAGGCTAAGGGGGGTTTGTGAACTAACTGCTTTGTTCAGCAGTGACACCCTGAATTTCTGTCAAGCCCTACAGTATGCTATGAAGCCATCCCAAGAGGACAGTGTTATAGTTGGTAATATTTATTTTTCAGTTTTGGATAGAGAGTTTGTTCATTTTTTAAATTTTAATGCAGACATAAAATGTCATCTTTTTTCCTTTAAAGTGGTTGCCTCCATATTATTGTCTTGCTTTGTATATAAGAAAAAAAAAAAAAGACAAGTAATGAACCACTGGGCAGTTGATCTTTCTGACTGTTTTGAAAGTGAAGGGAGAAGAATGTACAAAGCCAAAGGAGTTATCTGTTTGTTTTTTGTTCGAGTGCCTGTGTCTTGTGCTGCTGCTGGTGGTGGAGTAGGAGCAAGCAGGGCCCTTTTAAAATTGCTACTGACAGTATGATCCAGGCTTGATCCACTTGAGAGAATGACTCAGAAAGCACCATCCTCATTTCCTGATGCTGAAACCCCCACAAAGTAGTTGTTATATAAGGTTCAGACTTTAGATAAAATAGATAAGTTCAAAGAGGCAAGTTGAACCTATTACCTTTGTCTGGGAGAGGAGGGATTCCAGACCCCACATTTACCTTAATGGTACCTGTGTAGCAACAAACTTTCTTCTTTCTGTGTTGGATAATGCCAGAGGCCATTGTTATTTTTTCAGGAACTACCATATCCTCTGTTTCCTCTGTTTCCTACACAATATTTGTAGGAAAAATGGATCTGGGCTTTATGGCTTTGTAGAATATGGTGGTTCTTTGCACAAGCATTAGTATCTTTTGTGGTTTATAAAATTTTTTACAGTGTTTGAGCATCCTACAAAAAACCTAAAACATTTATGATCTTTTCTTTCAACCCCCAAACTGGATACAATGGCAGAGACTGTAAACTACAGTCAATAAACTGTCAATAAAACTGTTACAATTAATAAAAGTGTGGTTTTATTAAGTTCAGGGAGAGTGGCAGACTGCAAGTCACACTCTTATTTGTGCAGTAGGCACAAAGAAATGTTACGGACAAAGTCTTCCTTCAACTTATCTTTCTGCACCCTTGATTTTGTCAGTCCAAACACTGGATGAGCCTGTAGAAGAGAGGTGAAGAGAGAGAAGCTTTGTTAGCTCAATGCACAGAATAAGAAAACCCCACCCCACATTACTTAAATTACTTTGCTCCCTCAGGAAGCAGTTGTTCTAGGATCTATGAAAAAAATCAGTAAATGATGGTATTTACATCATAAAGGCTATACAATCAAAATAGGGAGAACTAGCAAAAGAGCAGAGGCAAGTGAGGATTTGATGATTTGCTTAAGGAATTTGTCTAGTCAGGCACTTTAGGTAGAGTTTGAACCCCAGAAACCCTAGTCCCACTCTTATAGTATAAGAAAATTGAGGTTCTGGTCTTGCTGTTTAGTGTAGTTTGTGGCCCTGGACTCAATTTGAATGTGAATCATAGGCAAATCCAGCAGCCACTTAAGATTTAGATACAGATTTTCTAAAGATTTGCTACTTTATGCTTCTGCTTACTTATTCTGAAATTTGGTATTTCCAATAGATTATTCTTTCTTGTGTATCCTCAAGATCAATGAGAGCATGTATTACTTATGATTTTAAATAAATCGAAAGCAGTAATCTACAGAGCAAGAAAGGAGGTATTTTGCACTTCAAAATGAAAAGGAATGAAGCAAAACCATACAGGATTATTTTGTCATTGCTTTTCACATCATCCTAAATTAAAATACTAAATGCTAAAGCACATCAGGAAACCTTGTATTCTTATATCATCAATTTATTTATTTTTCTTTTTTTTAATCTGTCACAATGTGAACTTTGCTTAAAAAAAACAGGAAGCTTTTAAATTCATAGTTATTTAAAATTAATTAATCTGTGACCTTTAGGCAAGGTGAAGGTTAATTTCTTTTGCTACACTTTGCTAATATCTGATTTAGTCCGATTCTCTGATAAAAATGAAATTTAATGCAGAGCCATGCAGAAAATAATAGACCAGTGGGAACATGCACAAACTGAACACTGATCTCTTTGTTATACTCTTACTTATAATGTTTCAGCTGTGTTTTGATGTGAACTGGAAATTCCACAGTCTTCATTAATTTTGTGATTTAATTCAGGAAGATAAATAAAACTAGAAATAATGTTAGAAAATGTATGTTTCAGGGTTTCATAGTTGCATAATTTGGATAAGTTTTTAGATTTTTTTAGGATAACTGATTATGAATTATAATTGCTTACCTTTTTCTAGCATGTCTCAGGAATTCTTCGTATAAGGCATAATAAATTAGTCTTCACAGAATAAGAAAGGGAAAAGAGAAAGATACAAAGAGAAAGATACAAAAGAAACTTATATCACCCAGTTTATTATCTAAGTTGAAAAAGGGATCTATATTTTGAAGGCTGTTCCCTTATTCTTTGCATTTTTTGTTGATTCAAAAAATGTTATCTTGGACATAGATCTCCTTTTCTCCAGTGATTTACCAGTCTCAACAGAATGGGATATACCTATTTCTCTTTGGACCCTTCAGCAACAATTATTCTGCAAATAAACAAGCTATTGTAATCTTCCTATGTTACCTCTATAAGTAAGCTAAAGTATTTTGTGTTATGAAATTTTCATTTGTTTTAGTTTCTAACAGAACAATTGGAATTCATGAGATTTTCTCTTCCTTTTTCTTTCTAACTTTTTTTTTTGGTCAATTTTTAACATTAACTGCTATAAACAGAAGTTTATTAAAGATGCCAATCTGCACTTTTATAACCAGCTATTTAAAACCATAATGAGAACTGGAAATGAACAACACCCAAAGGAATTATGGCTCAATATCATGCATTAAGTGTTTTTTTCTTACTGATTTCCCTAGAAGCTTTGCCATATTCCAATCAATTCAGGTACAAGAAAACTACTCCACACTTTTTTTCTGTGAAAGGAGTGAGTGGAGTGTCTGTGAGATGGCTTAAAAAGGATGGAAAAGTTACCTTGTGCCTGACATGAGTATTCTTAGAGTAAACTCCCATTGTGTGGTTTTGGTTTGCTTTGCCTGTTGAAGAGTTTCAAGACTCCAGTACATGGAATGCTGAGCTCCTGAATGTTCTCTAGCCAATCTCACTGACCTGGAGCAAAAGAAGGGTTGATTTTCACCATAAAACTGCAAGTTTATTTGTTGGCAAAATAAAGAGTGAAGCAGCTTTGTTTTAACTGGTACATATTTTCCTACCTGAAATAAAATGAGCTTAGGGTTCTGAGAAAGGATGAGAATTTTTCAAACAAGTGATTACTTGGTTAATGTCAAAAATAAGAAGATTTGTACAAAAGGACCAAACCAGGGACGTGGGTGAGGGTGAGCTGTGCTATTTGAAGCGAAAAATAAATATTCTGTCAATTTCTTGAAAAACAAAGCTCTTCATAGTATCTTCTAGTGAACAGCATTCATTATTCATTCAGATTATGTGATGACTACATTAAGTTATGACACAGATTCAAAAAATACATCCAAAAATAGTTCTAGGCAAAACAGTGATGACAGTCTAGTCTAATGCATAGAAAAATTGTGAATTATTGTTCCTTGCATCTTGTTGAAAGTGTGGTTACTGTTGTAGTTGAGAAATTAATACTATTTACTTTGCTTGTATCACCTAACCTGTTAATAAATGCAAGCTTCATGAAGGGCAGACATGTAGTGGACCATCTGGGTAAATTGAGTCAGAAAGAGATCAATAAACAACTCTACCCTTAATTAGGGAACAGAAAACTAAATATCTTTCACACACACCTCATTTGGCTAATTTTTAGGCAGTAATGACTGAACTCATCTGAGTTGGGTCAGAAGTAAAAATCAGGACAAGACCTTTGAGATGATCATAAGCATCTCTAAACAGCAGCAGCAGCATGAAGACAGGCCAGGTGAAAATAAAATGCCATAAGTGTCACAGCCTTCTGTGACATGGATTGGTGATTGGTTTTCTCAGTTACTTTTAGAGAGTCATGCTTTCTTTTCTTTTTTTTTTTCCTTTTTTTTTCTTTTAGATGCTGCAGAGTGTGGTGCATTTTGTTCAAAGACATCTAGTCTCTTTTGAGCCTTGAAATGTGAATAAAAAAAGGAAGACAAGAAGAAAAAAGGTTTATGACTGATAACCAAGAAGTAAATGGGCCCACTTTCAAAACACACAGCAGTAATGAAGGAAACATAGCAAGCTTAATGCTTAGTAAAAACATAGTGAGTCCTACTCAAAACAGTGTCAGAATTCTTTTAGGAGAAACAGTATGTTTCAGTTCAATGGCTATTTTGGGAAGGGATATTTATATTATAATTTTTAAACTGAGCACTGTTGGAACCTCTATGTGATAGGAATCAAGAGTTATCTCTTGAAAATAAATAGTAAACAAGATGGATGCCCATTATGATGCTCTTCTGGTTTAAAAATCCCTAGGAACTAAAATATAAAACATGAAACTTGAATTTCAAATGTGATTTTAGTAGGAGCTCTTCCACTGAAGTGTAAGATACCCAGTACAAGTTTCACTAATCAGGAAAATAACTGTCTGAGATGCTGCTTGTTGATCAGAAAACAAAGGCTGTAAACAATGAAACAAAATGAAACACTACATTTGCAACGAGATGCTGTCAAAGTGCTGTTTCCTATTTGGATTAATTTTCCTCCTTGCACAGTGAAATCTGTACCATGGCCAAAATAACTTGACACAAACCCCACAGATTTAGAAAGCCTAAATTAAGAAATAATAAATAACCAGGGAAGAGTTCTATGATAAAACATTTGTGAATATATGGGCTTTCATGAATTATGACTGCATAAGAAAGAATATTTCTCTCAATTTCAAACTGCTAACCTATGCCCTTTTGTGCTTAAGCTGAGCAAAGTATTTTTCATGAGTGATGAAATAAAAGCTTGTCCTTCTAGTTGACATCTAAAGATAAATTTAGCAGTGAAGATAAATTGCCTACTCTGTTTCCAGTCTAATAGTTATATTTTGTATTTAAAGCACTCTGCCTTATTCAGGAAAATAACTCAAAATTCAGTAATCAACTGCATTCAGTATCAGTAATCAGTAATCAACTGCAAATAGTATGCTATTTGTTTGACTAATTCCAAGCCATGTTCCTGGATATTATTTTTACTTTAAGTCTGAGTTGTATATTTTGTGTTTAGCATGTAGAAGTCATTCCTGTATATTGTTTTTAAATTTTAGATGTCTGAAGTATGGTGGCTTTGCTTAGAGTACTTGGATCTTATAATTTAAATTCAACTAATTTGAAGCCACTGTGACCCACTGAAGTAATTTAGGGTATGTGTTCCTCAATGTCCTTGTATTTTGAAAAAAATACATGAAGTGAAATTTTTGTGAAAAAAAAGTGTACTGAACAGGATTTTGTAAATATGATGAAACATGAGGAAGGTGAATTCCAACATTTTTGTATTTGTTAAAGTTATTTAAATGCATCAGAAATAATAAGTTAACTCACTTCTGCAAAATGCAGTTTGCTCAAACTGTCAGTTGAAGTGTCCATGAAGACTGGACTCATGACAGAGTCCATGTGTCAGTGCCTGAAGATACCAAAGATGCTGGAATATCTCATAAATTAGATGAATCCTTCCAACTCAAAGCTCCAACAATTTTGAAAGTGCTTTTATGTTTTTGTGGATTCTTCTGTTAATAACTATGGATAATATGATGCTCTGCAATTGTTTGAGTGATATAAATAACCACTTACATAGAAAAAGGCACAGCTTTAGAAGAAAAAAGAAGAAAATTTCTTTAGTTGATATGAATGATATGTTGACAAATATTTTTCACTATCTTTCAGAGTTGGTGAATATTGTTATCTGCAGTAGGAATTCCAACATACTGTCCAAAATTTGCAAGCATAAACATCTTAGAGTCTTCAGAGTGTGTGCTGCAGACAATCCTTCATAAAATTTAATATGGGTTCCCTAAAGTTAATTATTAAACTCTCAGTTGCTATTCTTGAGACCGGGAAAACCTTCATTTTGATGTACTAATCTACTTTTTCAATATATCTGTGGCAGATAGTCCATCAAAAATGTAACCTCTTACAGGCAGAAGTTTGAGCTTTCTCAGCTCCAGCATTTGGGTGACAGGTCCCAGACCCTTGGCAGACCTTGTCAGCTCACCTCCCTCTGTGACTTACAACCTGCCTGCAGTGTTGTATAAATGTTCTCTTACATGACAGTGGATATGCTCTGTGATTCTGTGACCTTTTAACCTTCCTTATAAACACAATGTTGGGAGCTACTTCAGTGACTCGGTGAAAAAAACCTGTTGTTTTTTCCCAGAGCAGAAACTAATACTTGCTGCAGTTTCCTGAACTCTATTTTTTCAGGGCTTCCAGAGCCCAGGCAGTGTGGCTGGATGCAGTGTGCAGGTAGGTGACTCCCTCCTAAGGAGCACAGGGACAGCACCCTGGCCCGAGGGGCTTGGGGGAGGCTGTGAGTGAGGAAGGAGAGAGGAGAACCCACAGCAGCACTGGCAGGAAGCCTCTGGCAAGCACAGAGTAGCTTTCTAAGCCCTTTAATCAGTTTTTCTGGAAGGCAAATATAATGCCACTGAAGACCAAGCCTAAATACAGGCTAAAGAAAATTATGGCACATTAATATCTACTGGAGATACATAGCTGCAAGTTATTCTCCCTAGAGCTGAAGTGCTGGCAGATGCTATGAAGATACACATCTAGGATTTCTTCTTATATAATTAAATTAGGCAAAGATTAGGAAACAATAAAGAGACTTCTTAAAAGCAGCACCAAAGCTGATTAAAAACAAGCACAAAGGCATTTTATGAATAATGCATCATCTTAATGCTATTAGGCAAACAGATGAGAAATAAAACCTATCTCCACTCACAGGAAAGCATGAGTGTGACCTCTAAAACTGCAGTTCTCACAATCCTGCCATAGCTGTCACACATTCCTGGAGTTGCCTCAGTTCTTAGCCAAAATACAGCACAAGCAGCTCAGGACTGTGAATGCCACCTCTGAGAATTACACATTTCATTGTGGAGGTTTGAAAGGTTGATATTGCAAGGCTCCACACTATTTCTCAATTCTATTTTTCTTTTTATAGAACCTTAAAGCCGAGCCATGTAACACTGGAGCCTGAATAATTCCAGAGATATTGGTGGTACTTGACTGATTTACAGAAGCCAAGGATCTGTTGCAATATGTCAAATAGCCAAATAAGTTGGAGTGCCCAAAGGTGCAACCAGAGAGTTCCTTGGGGAAGCATCAGGGGGTTGTTATACAATGAGACTAGAAAATATGTAAGTACAGGGCTTCAGACTGCAGCATAGAGAGAAAACTTCTTGCATCTACCTAATAATCTTTATAATCTATTAAGATAGTCAACGAAACTGCAATGAAAATGTTTGTTCAGGTAATCAGGCTTCATTTTAGTTGGGGTGGACTTTTTATGGGGGTTTATTTGTGTATGTTTTTGTTTTAGCAAATAAATGAATTGAGTTAATACAAAGGAGTAAATTTCTTTCATGCCTTGAACTTGCATCCTAACAGCTCAAACAGGCAGCTGCTTCCCAAAATAAAAATAAACCTATTTTTTAGGAGTTTGACTATCACAAGGTTTTAAGATTATGTTTTGTTTAGCTCCCTGAATTATGACTGCAGAAGAAAGTATTGGGCCCACTGGTAGGAGATTAACACATTTTGTAGCAAACATGCTTGTTATTGGATATGTAAGTGTTAATGGCTGCCCTTAATTTTCTGTACAAACTTTTCTGTCTGTACCATGGTGATACATAATATTAGTCTTTCCATTTACACTGAAGGAAAATCCTCCCATTTGATTGTTTCCCTGTACTTCAATTAAATGCAGAAACAGTCTCAAAGATTTGACAGAGTTAAAGGAAATGGAGGAAGTTGTTGAACACTGTAGAAACTGCATTTCAAGGCTTTTTCTGTATACATTACTTCTGGTGATCCACTGCATTGTATTACAAGTCTCAGGTTCTGAAATGGAATATGCAGCAGAATTCCTATTTAAATCACTTGCATTTCCTCGTCTCTTGTCTGACATATATGCCCCCTGGAACTGTGGAATTATGTGGAACTCTGCAATTCTGGCTACATTCAGGCAGCCCAAGCTCCACATGCATCCCCAGGTCTAGTATTCTGCATTGGTTTGAATTTGTATTTATTGCATTTGTATTTAGTTTTTTGTGTGTCTGGTTTGGTTTTCATCTAGCTAATGGGTAATATTAGACACATGAACACAACCAGAATTTAGGCTCTCTTATTGAGAGCTTCTCTGTATGTAGAATTTTAGAACATGCTATCCTACAGGTTTTAACAAATACATATTGAATTTGAATGGAGATCAGGAATGGATTAAGCCATTATGTCAAAAAAGTGAGTGCATGCTCTCTTTTACATTTGCACCTACCATTTCAAGTAAAGGAAAACCTCAGCAAGACCACACAATTTGGTTTGGCACATTACAGAGGCTTCAAACCTTGCAAGTATGCAGTACCTAGAAACCAGTTCCTAGATCTCCCTGAAAATTCTTCCTGTTGCAATTTTCTTCCTTGCACTGAACAACTTTGTAGCACTAAGATAATTTCCCTGACACTTCACTCACAAGTAGAAAATATCCTTCTTCAGTTCTGCTTGCTTTTGTTCTCGTGATATTATGTATTACTGTGGAAAACACTGGGAATAAGGTTCATGCTTCTTGCAAATCACAAAGCTCTTACCTTAGACATGCTCACAGCTGCATTGCAAATTTTCATGACATAGATTTACATAAGTGTAGGTAGAAGACCTTTAAGGGAACAGTAATAACAATAAATCAAGATGTGGATTATTGAGTCATTATACATATTAAAAATTAAAAAACCATGACATAACTTTGTAAAGCCACTAAAATGTGTTTTTCCTCTCTTTTAGATTCCTAAAAAAACATATTGGGTACTTTTCTAGCACATGTGAGCATGAGGAAAGAAAACCTGGCTGGGAGACAGATATTTCTGTGCTGCAGCTTGTGCTGTGGGCTACAGCTTTTATCTCTAGCTACCAAAATGCAACTGGAATGAAAATAACCCTTCATTAGTGCTCCAGTTGTCTGCAGGGAATACTCATGCATATTTGCAAGCATGGCTTTAATTACTGAGTGTGTAGGCACATAACTAATAGCAGTTAGTAATTTGGTGACTCTCATGATGCCAAACCAATATGCTTCAGATAGAGACTGGAACACAAGCTGTTCATTTCAGGCACTGAATCTGGTAAATGTGAAATATTCATGTTTTTCTCCCACTGGTTTTCTCTTTTTTTCTCTCATAACAAATATTTGAATGAGCTATCTTATTGACACTGCGTTCTAATTTTTCCTTCCCTTTGCCAAGGGCAGTATAAAATAAAGTAAATTGAGTTTCCCAAGGGGTTGGTGAGTTCTCCTTCAGTGCCTGTGTCTATTGCCTTAAAGTTATTTCAAGTTTGTATGACCTCTTAGTTTACAAGTACCAGCAGCTGTATCTGACTGGTACTGAAATGGCAAAGGAGTTGCAACAGGATATTGAGCCAGAAGAAACATCGAATCCCTTTGCCAGTATGTGTGTGCCTGTGTTAGTGCATGCTTGCATATTAGTATGAGGTAAGGATGGGGCAGCTAACTTTGCTTACCCCAGAGCTTACTCCAGTTTTTAGTTTGAGGTATTATAGATAAAATTTGGACAAATATTTAATTAAGTAAGACGGAACTGAATCTGTAACATTATACTTGGCAGAACGGAGACAAAGTAACTATCTTAATTAAAGGAGGGAGCTCAGTATTTCTGACATTCAAAAGCACCTAGCTCACATTTTCAAAGCACTCTAAAAATTCTCAATGTGAACTAAAGCAAAAAAATAGCCTGACATCTCTTTATTAATATGCTAAAAAGGAAATGGGAACATAAAACGTTTTCTCTCTTGAAGGAGGGAAAATACCTGTCAGTCTCAAAATCTTAACAGATGTTTAAGATAGTAAATGTTCTCATTAATGAGCATAATTCCTTTTGAAGAATATCTGACTCTCTCTCTGCTTTTTCCTTAGGCCAACATTAAGCCCTCATAATGGGTTATAAAAACTGCAAGCACAAAGATAAAGTTAACAATGAATAGTGAAGAAGAGAATCAGTACCTGTATTATTTTCCTGATGACATTTGAGCTGTGCTGCCCTATCTAGCTCTCCTTGCAGTATGTCGACCAATAGGAATATAAAAATAGCATCTTTCTATGGTTTGCTTAAACATTCAAAGATATTAAACTGAGAAGTTAGGCCAGCTGGTAATTCTGTGCTCAGCCTTGTGAGGAAAGATGGAGAGAGGAAAGAAACAACTTGTCAGCATGGGAAATCTGTTGTAGAGGACCTCTCAAACTGCAGGAGGACCTAGTTAATAAAACAAATAAGGCAGCAAGAACTTAACATTTCTCCTGCTAAAATCTTTATCTGAGCCTGTATTTGGGAAATGTAGGCATGTGCAACATGATAGTATCTAGATAGGTCTGGGTATGTCAGGAATGTTGAATGCTATATCAAGGTGATAAGGAACATCCATTCTTTTGAAGATACAGCAGAGGAGGGGGAGAAGATGTTGCTATGATTTGGAGGAGCAGACTACCAGGACCATAACTTTTTTCCCTTTCTAATGTGCTGCCACTAGCACATTTTATTATTTCTTTCCCTTTACATCATCTCTCGGGGAAAACAGCTTTAAAGCCAGAATGATGCTCGGGAGCAGCCAGCTGGTGTTTGAGTTTGAAGTGGTGCTTATCCATAGCAGGAGCAGAGAAGAAAGAAAATCTGTAGCAGAGGGTCTGTATCATCCAGTGGAGATCCAAGTGTACCCTCCTGCTGCTCTGCAGCATCCTTTGTGCTGCTCTGTCTGGCAGAGCTCCTTGAGCTGTAGCACTCAGCAGCAGCACCCATGAGCAGTTAGCATGCATGTTTGGAAAGAAGCTCTCCAAAGTAAAGATGATCTCTATTTTATCCATGCCAGCTGACATGGAACTTGTTCTTTTTGCAGGACCATTCCTCTTCTAAAACAGTAATCCTTAAAAGAAAAATAGCTCTGCAATTATTCTTGATTGGGCTTAATCGTTTTTTAGTTGAGATTCCCATGTCAAGTAGATAGACTTTAGGCAACTGCAAACTATAAAGAAAAACTATGCAAACTATAAGTAAAAGCAAGAACACACTATTTAAAAACTATGACAGAGGACCTTTGAGGAAGTCTGGACAAAATAATACATAATTTCAATTAATTTCATATTTCATATAATTGCATAATTATGTAATTAATTACATAATTTAAATGTGCAAAACAATAATCTGATTTCTTTAAATAGCAGTGAGTAATTCACAAAATGAATTATCTCCTGCTGTTGTCACACATGAAAAAGGAGCCACCCTGCTTTAATAAATTTATAGTTATACAAGAGTTTTAACTCCTACTTCATATCAGAAAAAAAAAATCTGCATTTTTCTTTAGTTAAAGGAAAGCTCTGCAAGAGAAAGTCTCTGAAACATAGTGGTGTTTGCAAAGAAAACAAAGAGCTCCACGTTTTCAGTGAGAATCATCCAGACCTGTGGCAAACATGAATCCTATTGTGTAAGGTACAATTGACTTTGGAAAATGGGTCTTTTTTTTTTTTTTTTTTTTTTTTTTTTTTCTGGTATGAGAGCTCCTGACCTATTACAGGTATGAAACTCAATAGTATGCAAATTACTGCTACCAGGGACTAGGCCAACAGCTACAGTTTGGCAGAAAAAGATTTACAATTGCTGGCTCCGTGGGACTTGGAAGACAGTTAAGGAAATATGTTGAGAATTATTCTGTTTCTATTGGCATACATGGATGAAAAGCACTGAAGTCAGGACCATGTTTCTGTTTTCCCGGATTCTGAAACGAAAATGCATGAAAAGTGATTAATTGACCATTTCTGCTAACTACCGAATTTGCAGCTGCAAAAATAACCATCCAAATCCTTCCTGATTAATTTTTGATGAATGGCTGTTTCTTGTGATTATTGTAGGTAATTTCTAAACATTTTGGAGAGGATTTACCATAAAAACAAACATTATAGAGAAGATTTGCCATACAAACAAACAAAAATTAAACATAAGTTTCTTAGGCAAATCTTTCATATAGTTTTGAATAATGTAGTAAAGTACAGTATAACATCATTAGCAAAACAAGCTCAGAGAACTATGCATCAGTCATGCAATAGTGTAAAACTAAATTCTATTAACCTTACTGACTCATGGTTCAAAAGAGACACAAACCAGCTGGAGAAAGTCCAGAGAACAGCAGTGAGAATGGCCAGAGGTCCAAAAAACAAAACCTGGGAGGAAAAATTGAATTAACTAAAGAAGAATTGATAATGAGGCATATAAAACTGATTGGTAAGTGTAATATGGCAACAAAAATTTAGGAAAACCACTATGAGAATAAAATCCATGCATAAGAATAGAGAGTCAGCCACAGCCAGCTGTCTGAATAGTGGCTGGAGTGCTGTCCATCACGGATGATTTGTGTGCATAGAAAGAACTGAAGGAGCCTAGGGCTCCTTCTTACTACTAGGGCTCCTCAGGGTTTAAGTGTCCAACCTCAAATAAACCATTGAGAAGGGTATCAACATCTCCTATATAAAGGCATCAAAACATGCACAGAACCTTGAAGGAGTGACTCATAACCTGATACTTCTCTCTCCTCCTCTCTCTCAAGAACTGTGCTGTGAATGCTATCATGGGTCTTGGAAAGAGAGATAGAGTCTGCTCTTATGCTACACTGCTCTTTTTGTCTACTACAAGAGAATTTGTCTTCATTTTCACATTTGCTGCACTGTGCTCACATTCCTACAGGTGTTCCCAGGTGGAAAAATGAACAGAGATCACCCATGTGCAATATAGAAGTGGCAAGAACTGCAATGAGCACAGAAAACTCTACTTTTTTTTTTTTTTTTTTTTTTTTTTTTTTTTTTTTTTTCTATGTAGTAATTGCCTATAAACATGCCAACTGGCTAATGTAATGAAAAGTTACATATTTGCTGTGTTGAGGTGAAGTTCAGAATCATCCTGCTTTTTCTGTGCACTGCGCACTGCCAGAGTAAGAGTCATTCACACTGCAATTATCTATATTTATATAAAAATGGAGTTATTTAGTTGCAAAATATCAAAAAGCATGTTCTGTACCCAGTTCTATAGCACTGCTCATGTTTGGTCATTGACATCTGTATCAATAACATCTGGTCATGTCTGTGTAAAAAATGCAAAACAATGTTTCTTTTTTATTTCAATAAATTATGAATCTAGGTATCATTTTATCAGTTCAGTGGTTTGTCTCAGCTCCAGTTTATTTCTCTCTGCCACATCCAGAATTCATTAACATCAGCAGGTTATGTAGGGCTTTTAGAATATCAATAATCTTTCTTCAGCTTACTGAGACAAGTATTTTAATGATCAGCAAAACTTGCAAAGCTTTAATTTAGAAGCTTCACTGAATTCTAACTTGAAAATTTTCTCATTAAATTCTTCAGTACTTGTCTTGATTTTCAAGAAAATGTCTAGAACAGCTATTTGAATACCCAGTATTAAGACACATCCTTTTTCTGATGAGTGGAGCAGAATAAAAAAATTGTGATGACAGGAGAAACGTGATTAGGAAGTGGTCAAATGTAGTTTGACATTACACTTTTTTTAATGAAAATGGACCAAGAATAGTCATATGTTGCTGCTTGTTTTTTATTCCTCTCCTAGCAGCTGAGTAGAAGAAAATGCTGATTTTTTTTAATACAGAAGTGGCAAGAGCTACAATGAGCACCGCTTTAATGATCATCAAAGGAAACTCTATATTTTTTTTCTATGTAGTATATCACCTATAAACATACCAACTGGCTAATGTAATGAAAAGTTGCATATTTGCTATGTTGAGGTACAGGTACACCTTTGTACTCTCCAGTGCAACCCTGTTGGATCTTTATAGTAATAATGGGTCAGGGCTGCAGATGTGGCAGTCTTAGAGCTTTTATTTCAGCGCATCAGCCTCATTGCAGGGTGAGAGATGGGAGATGGTGAAAACATCAACAACAACAGCTGAAATTCTCATCATTACAAGGTCTTTTAAAAGATTTTTAACCAATAGGGTACTGTTAAAAACTTACAGGCATTTGCTTAAGCCTATTACTAAAGTTACACACACACACCTTGCTTTTAACAATGCTTACTTGTTGTTAGCTTAAAATCAATGGATAAAACTTCATTATTAAACTTATATTTTTCTATTATTTTGCTTAGCATATTTTCTAAGGCCTGTCTCTGTTGAAGGTTGGGATTGTGTTCCTTCAATGTATGAGTGGGGAGAATTTTTTCCCATTGTAATGCTAACAGAACCCGCCGGCTGTGCCCAGGGTTTTGATGGCCCTGGACGGGCGGGTGGGTGGGACCGGAGCTACCCGGAGGGGGATGCGGACTTCCGGGAAGGGGGAGCTACTCAGGGAGCACGAGGCTTCTGGAGGGGCCCGGCTGTTTCCGGGAGAGAGAGGGGGAGGGGAACTTCTCCAGTCTGCTCGGCGGTGTGAGGAGGTAGGAGACCCGGGGCCGGCTGCATTCAGCTGCCCAGCATCTGCCCTGCTACCTCGGAGGCGCTGCTGACCACCAAAGACCAAATACTTCCTACCTCTGGGAATATAACTGGTCATCTGGACACAGGATCGGAGTGAAGAGCTCCCACCTGAGCCAGCCCGGCCGCGGCTGTTCCACTCCACCTCCCTGGCTCCCGCCTGCGCCTGCAGCTGTGCCGGCCCTGCTACAGTTACACCCCCAGGAACGGACACAGACCGAGTGTGTCCGCGTCTAAGAAAGGACTACAACTGACTTTTTCTTCTGTTTTTCGTCGGTAATTTTAATAATTACTGTTGTTTTCTACTTGTGCTGTGAGTTAGAGTAGTAAAGAGCTGTTACTTTTACCTCCTTATCTCCGCCTTGAGTCCTTGATTTGAAACAATTATAACACTCGGAGGGGGGTGACATTGATTTCTCTATTTCAAACGGGGACTTCTGCCTTTTTTGGCAGAACCCTGTCCTAAAACCAGGACAGATTTTGGCGCCCAACGTGGGGCTGAGGGCATTAAAAGGTGAGTTAAGAGAGGAGTAGCAGCTCTTAAGCAGCAACATGTTGTCTAGTTTAATCTGGTTTGGGCTCCACGTGGTCACAGATATTTCTCTCCCATTTGCAAGCCCTTTTTTGAATATGGGCCCCCTCACCAAATTTATTGTAGCTATGATCCGATTTGTGTTTTGGATTGATTTTGTCAGGAATTCATGGGTTTTTAGTTTTTTCTGGAAATTTGCCACATGGATCCTGAGCTATCGTACTCTAACTGCGTGTTTCTGGGATTATTTCAACAATGGTACTTACTGTGAGGCAATGAATGCAAGGGAAATTTTCTCCCAACCTGTCACCCAGTTTTTTGAGGCTACCCCACCAGTTTTCAAGGATTTCAGATTTGCTTTAATTGCTAGTATTATTATTCCGTGGCTGGTGTTGCTGATGGGCCTGCTTTACTTAGCATTCAGAAACAAGGGAATACTGGCTTGGATAACAACCGTGAAACATGCTGCCCCAGACCCTGCCCCTGTCCCAGAGAATAGGGATGCTGCCCCAGAGCCTGCCCCTGTCCCTGAGACTAGAGATGCTGCCCCAGAGCCTGGTGTTGACCCACAGCCCACTGCAGAAATGAACCAGCCAGAGTGGGTGGGGGTTCTAGTGAAGGAGATACGGGACATGGGCCAGGTATTGAAGGAGCACCTTTCCCCAGCTAGTGAGAAACCCTCCCCTGCCCTAAAGAGGGAGAGTCTGATGGTGCTGCAGTGGAACCATAGATGTTACATCTGTCCAGGTTCCAGCTGGATCACAGGGGCAGCCACAGCCAGCAGCAGTTGCCCCTGTGGAAACTAGGAAATCTAAGATTAAAACAAAGCACCTAGATAGTGGGGATCAGCCAGGAGGGTCCTCACAGTCAGCAAGGGAGCCAGAGGTTGAGATTGTCACCGAGTCTCTCTCATATGACACTCTCCGTAACCTGCGAAAAGACATTGTGCGACGGGGCCGTGAGCCTTTTACAACCTGGTTACTTCGTGTCTGGGACCTTATGGGGAGAGGTGTACAACTGGATGGCACTGAGGCCAGGAATTTGGGATCCTTGTCCCAGGACTCAGGTGTGGACCAGACATTCGTAAGGGAGCAAGGCCTCCTTTCCCTTTGGGAACGGCTTCTAATGAGTGTGAGAGAGAAGTTTATCCACAAAGAGAGAATGCAGGAGCACCACCATAGAATGCGCTGGAAGACCATTGATGAAGGGATCCAGCAGCTGAGGGAAGTGGCAGTATTAGAGGTACTCTTTGGGATGGATGGACAGCATGACAATGACCCTGACAAGGTCAGGTGCACAGGGCAGATGTTGTGGGATCTGGCAACCCTGGGGCCATCTGAATTTACTACCTACATTGCACTGATTAGGGCTGATGACCACCGAGAGACAGTAGGTTCTGTTGCCAGCAAGCTCAGAAATTTTGACAGTATGATTAATGGCCCAGTGCAGGCCAAGGTCTCTGCTGTGGCCAGGGACCTCCAACAGGTCCAAGAGGAGATGAAGGGGATGAGAGGGTTGAAAGGAGAGGTGAGGGAGATTATAAGGGAGGAGATAAGGAAGATCAGTGCAGCACCAGTTCGAGTCACAGGCCCCAAATCTCACACCCAACGCCCCCCAGCTAGGGACAGAGGATACCCCTCACGAACTGACCTGTGGTTCTTCCTGCGAGACCATGGGGAAGACATGGAAAAATGGGATGGGAAGCCCACTTCTGTCCTGGCAGCACGGGTGCGTCAGCTCAGGGAGGGAAATGCCAACCGAGGGAACCACGCTAAAATGAAGGTAGCCTCGACCTCCCACAACCAAGGTGCAGGGTACTACAGAAGGGAGGATGATCTGTCAGATCCCCTGGAAGGGACCTCCACTATGTATGCCCAGGAAGGAAATAATAACCAGGGCTAGAGGGGCCCTGCCTCTAGCCAGGGAGAGGCATGGGATAACAGGATCTACTGGGTAGTGTGGGTGCGATGGCCTGGCACATCAAAGCCACAGAAACATAGAATGTTAGTTGATACTGGTTCAGAATGCACCCTGATACCATCAGAACATGTGGGGAAGGTACCTGTTTCCATTGTTGGGGTGACAGGGGGATCACAGGAATTTACTTTGCTGGAAGCTGAGATTAGCCTGACAGGGAAGGGGTGGCAGAAACATCCGATTGTAACTGGCCCAGGGGCACCGTGCATTCTAGGCATAGACTTCCTCAGGAATGGCTACTACAAAGATCCAAGGGGATTCAGGTGGGCTTTTGGAATAGCTGCTGTATCGGCAGAGAGTATTAAGCAGTTGAACACCTTGCCTGGACTGTCAGAAAATCCATCTGCAGTGGGACTCCTGAAAGTGACAGAGCAACAGGTACCAATTGCCACCATGACAGTGCACCGGCAGTACCGGACAAATCGAGATGCTGTGATCCCCATCCACAAGATGATCCGTGAGCTGGAGAGCCAAGGGGTGGTGAGCAAAACCCACTCACCCTTCAACAGCCCCATCTGGCCCGTGCGCAAGTCTGAGGGGGAATGGAGATTGACTGTGGACTATCGTGCCTTGAATGAAGTGACTCCACCGCTGAGCGCAGCCGTGCCGGACATGCTGGAGCTGCAGTACGAGCTGGAGTCCAAGGCAGCGAAGTGGTATGCTACCATTGACATTGCCAATGCATTTTTCTCCATTCCTTTGGCAGCAGAGTGCAGGCCTCAGTTTGCTTTCACCTGGAGGGGTGTGCAGTACACCTGGAACCGACTGCCCCAGGGGTGGAAACACAGCCCTACCATCTGCCATGGGCTGATCCAGGCTGCGCTGGAAAAGGGTGAGGCCCCAGAACATTTGCAATACATTGATGACATCATTGTGTGGGGGAACACGGCAACAGAGGTCTTTGAGAAGGGAGAGAAAATCATCCAGATTTTGCTGGAAGCTGGCTTTGCCATCAAGAAAAGCAAAGTCAAAGGACCTGCTCGAGAGATCCAGTTCCTGGGAGTGAAGTGGCAAGACGGACGGCGCCAGGTCCCCACTGAGGTCATCAATAAGATCACTGCAATGTCAGCACCAACAAGCAAGAAGGAAACACAAGCTTTCCTAGGTGCCATAGGCTTTTGGAGAATGCATATCCCTGAATACAGCCAGATTGTGAGCCCTCTCTACCTGGTCACCCGCAAGAAGAATGATTTCCACTGGGGCCCTGAACAGCAGCAAGCCTTCGCCCAGATCAAGCAGGAGATCGCTCATGCTGTAGCCCTTGGCCCAGTCAGGACAGGACCAGAGGTAAAGAATGTTCTCTACTCTGCAGCCGGGAACCATGGTCTGTCCTGGAGCCTTTGGCAGAAGGTGCCTGGTGAAACTCGAGGCCGACCCCTGGGATTCTGGAGCAGAGGTTACAGAGGTTCTGAAGCCAATTACACCCCGACGGAGAAGGAAATCTTGGCTGCCTATGAAGGAGTTCAAGCTGCCTCAGAGGTAATTGGCACAGAAGCACAACTTCTCCTGGCACCCCGACTGCCAGTGCTGGGGTGGATGTTCAAAGGAAAGGTTCCTTCTACCCACCATGCCACCGACGCCACATGGAGCAAGTGGATTGCCCTCATCACGCAGCAGCGCCCGCATTGGTAACCCAAATCGCCCTGGGATTTTGGAGATAATTACAAACTGGCCAGAAGGTGAAGATTTTGGTCTTGCCGAGGAGGAGGAGCAGAAGCAAGTGACCCGAGCTGAAGAAGCCCCACCGTACAACCAGCTGCCAGCAGATGAAACGTGCTACGCTCTTTTCACCGACGGTTCCTGTCGCATCGTGGGAATGAATCGGAAGTGGAAAGCAGCCGTATGGAGCCCCCCACGACAGGTTGCACAAGCTACCGAAGGAGAAGGTGGATCAAGCCAACTTGCTGAACTCAAAGCTGTTCAGCTGGCCTTGGACATTGCTGAGAGAGAGAAATGGCCAAAGCTCTACCTCTACACTGATTCATGGATGGTAGCCAATGCTCTGTGGGGCTGGCTGGAAAGGTGGAAAAAGGCTGACTGGCAACGTAGAGGAAAGCCAATCTGGGCTGCTGATGAGTGGAAAGACATTGCCACTCGGATAGAGAAGCTACCTGTGAAAGTCCGCCATGTGGATGCCCATGTTCCCAAGAGTCGGGCTAGTGAAGAACACCGCACAACGAGCGGGTAGATCAGGCTGCACAGATAGAGGTGTCAAAGATAGACTTAGATTGGGAACACAAGGGAGAATTGTTCCTGGCTCGATGGGCCCATGATGCCTCAGGTCATCAGGGCAGAGACGCCACCTATAAGTGGGCACGAGACCGAGGGGTGGATCTAACCATGGACAGTATTTCCCAGGTTATCCATGACTGTGAGACGTGTGCTGCCATCAAGCAAGCCAAGCGGGTGAAGCCCCTCTGGTATGGTGGGCGATGGTCCAAATACAAGTACGGAGAGGCCTGGCAGATTGACTACATCACACTGCCTCAGACCCGCCAAGGCAAGCGCTACGTGCTGACCATGGTGGAAGCCACCACCGGGTGGTTGGAGACCTACCCTGTGCCCCACGCTACTGCTAGGAACACCATCCTAGGCCTGGAAAAACAAGTCCTTTGGAGACATGGTACCCTGAGAGAATTGAGTCAGACAATGGGACTCATTTCAAAAATAGCCTTGTTAGCACCTGGGCTAAAGAACATGGCATTGAGTGGGTGTACCATATTCCCTACCATGCACCAGCGGCTGGGAAAGTCGAACGGTGCAATGGCCTGCTTAAAACCACCTTAAAAGCACTTGGTGGGGGGACTTTTAAGAACTGGGAGATTAATTTACCAAAGGCCACATGGTTAGTGAATACCCGAGGTTCCACTAACCGAGCAGGTCCTGCCCAATCTGAGCCTTTGGGAACACCAGATGGAGATAAGGTCCCAGTGGTACACCTGAGAGGCATGTTAGGGAAAACTGTTTGGGTGAACTCTGCCTCCAGCAAAGACAATCCTGTTCGTGGGGTGGTTTTCGCTCAAGGACCAGGTTGCACTTGGTGGGTGATGCAAAAGGATGGAGAGACCCGATGCATCCCCAAGGAGACCTTGTTCTAGGGTGAATTATCTATGATACTGTGCCTGTAACTGCCTGTATGTATATGATTTAAAGGTTTTTAATTTGCTGTAGCATGTTGGCATGGGAAAAATTCGGGGTGGATAAGGTTGAAGGTTGGGATTGTGTTCCTTCCATGTATGAGTGGGGAGAATTTTTTCCCATTGTAATGCTAACAGAACCCGCCGGCTGTGCCCAGGGTTTTTGATGGCCCTGGACGGGGGGGTGGGTGGGACCGGAGCTACCCGGAGGGGGATGCGGACTTCCGGGAAGGGGGGGAGCTACTCAGGGGAGCACGAGGCTTCTGAGGGGCCCGGCTGTTTTCCGGGAGAGAGAGGGGAGGGGAACTTCTCCAGTCTGCTCGGCGGTGTGAGGAGGTAGGAGACCCGGGGGCCGGCTGCATTCAGCTGCCCAGCATCTGCCCTGCTACCTCGGAGGCGCTGCTGACCACCAAAGACCAAATACTTCCTACCTCTGGGAATATAACTGGTCATCTGGACACAGGATCGGAGTGAAGAGCTCCCACCTGAGCCAGCCCGGCCGCGGCTGTTCCACTCCACCTCCCTGGCTCCCGCCTGCGCCTGCAGCTGTGCCGGCCCTGCTACAGTTACACCCCCAGGAACGGACACAGACCGAGTGTGTCCGCGTCTAAGAAAGGACTACAACTGACTTTTTCTTCTGTTTTTCGTCGGTAATTTTAATAATTACTGTTGTTTTCTACTTGTGCTGTGAGTTAGAGTAGTAAAGAGCTGTTACTTTTACCTCCTTATCTCCGCCTTGAGTCCTTGATTTGAAACAATTATAACACTCGGAGGGGGGTGACATTGATTTCTCTATTTCAAAGGGGAACTTCTGCCGTTTTTTGGCAGAACCCTGTCCTAAAACCAGGACAAAATGAGATGAGTAGAGGTGGCTGGAAATCAAGGAAAAACTTGCTGAAATGACTCGGAAAAGCCTCCTGAAATGAAGGAAGAAAGGATAAAATAGAATTTTCAGAGTGGTTGCTAAAAATGAAATGGCGAGAGAAAGGGAGGGCAAATTCCGAAACCGAGAGAAAACAGTAAAAGTGACTGGGATGAAAAGCAGTGCAGACAAGTGGCCCAAAACTTACTCTAATATCCCTAAAAACATGCTGCAATTACGGAGGAAAGGAATAACCGGAGCCTGTTGAGAGGCTGTTAAAAAAAACGAAATGGCGAAAAAAACCAGGGGAAAATCCCGAAACCGAAGAAAACACTAAAAGTACATGGGATGACAGGAAGTGCAGGAATATGCACCAAAGCTTGCCCAAATGATGCTCATTGAATTCGCAGGATTTCATTCCCTTTCCTGAAAGGAAGGATTTCCTTTCAGGAAAGGGAATGAAATCCTGAAATGGCAGGACAAAGTCTGAGAAACCTGGCAGGAAAGGAGATATGATGTAATGAAATGAAATGCGATGGAAGAAATCCCGGAAATTCATAAAGGGGTCCTTCCTGAAAGGGGATTTCTAGGAAGGAATGAACTGAAATGGCAGACAAAGTCTGAGAACCTGCAGAAAGGAGATAGATGATGAAATGAATGCATGAAGAACCTGAAATTCAAAGGGGTGATACGCTGAAATGGCCTGAGATGAGTAGAGGGCTGGAAATAAAGAAAACTTCTAATGACTTGAAAAGCTCCTGAAATGAAGAAGAAAGATAAATAGAATCTTAGAGTGTTAAAAAATGAAATGAGAGAAAGGAGGCAAACTAAACCGAGAGAAACAGTAAAAGTGACTGATGAGGTGCAGACAATGCCCAAAACTTGCTCAATATCCTAAAACATGCAATTGAGGAAAGAATAACGAGCCTGTGAGAGGCTTAAAAACAATAAAAAACAGGGGAAATCCAAACAAGAAAACACTAAAGTCATGGATGACAGGAAGTGCAGAATATGACCAAATTGCAAATGATGTCATTGATCGAGGATTTATCCTTCCTGAAGGAAGAACCGAAGAAAACACTAAAAGTACATGGGATGACAGGAAGTGCAGGAATATGCACCAAAGCTTGCCCAAATGATGCTCATTGAATTCGCAGGATTTCATTCCCTTTCCTGAAAGGAAGGATTTCCTTTCAGGAAAGGGAATGAAATCCTGAAATGGCAGGACAAAGTCTGAGAAACCTGGCAGGAAAGGAGATATGATGTAATGAAATGTGTTGAAGGTTGGGATTGTGTTCCTTCCATGTATGAGTGGGGAGAATTTTTTCCCATTGTAATGCTAACAGAACCCGCCGGCTGTGCCCAGGGTTTTTGATGGCCCTGGACGGGCGGGTGGGTGGGACCGGAGCTACCCGGAGGGGGATGCGGACTTCCGGGAAGGGGGGGAGCTACTCAGGGGAGCACGAGGCTTCTGGAGGGGCCCGGCTGTTTTCCGGGGAGAGAGAGGGGGAGGGGGAACTTCTCCAGTCTGCTCGGCGGTGTGAGGAGGTAGGAGACCCGGGGGCCGGCTGCATTAGGCTGCCCAGCATCTGCCCTGCTACCTCGGAGGCGCTGCTGACCACCAAAGACCAAATACTTCCTACCTCTGGGAATATAACTGGTCATCTGGACACAGGATCGGAGTGAAGAGCTCCCACCTGAGCCAGCCCGGCCGCGGCTGTTCCACTCCACCTCCCTGGCTCCCGCCTGCGCCTGCAGCTGTGCCGGCCCTGCTACAGTTACACCCCCAGGAACGGACACAGACCGAGTGTGTCCGCATCTAAGAAAGGACTACAACTGACTTTTTCTTCTGTTTTTCGTCGGTAATTTTAATAATTACTGTTGTTTTCTACTTGTGCTGTGAGTTAGAGTAGTAAAGAGCTGTTACTTTTACCTCCTTATCTCCGCCTTGAGTCCTTGATTTGAAACAATTATAACACTCGGAGGGGGGTGACATTGATTTCTCTATTTCAAAGGGGAACTTCTGCCGTTTTTTGGCAGAACCCTGTCCTAAAACCAGGACAGATTTTGGCGCCCAACGTGGGGCCAAGGGCATTAAAAGGTGAGTTAAGAGAGGAGTAGCAGCTCTTAAGCAGCAACATGTTGTCTAGTTTAATCTGGTTTGGGCTCCACGTGGTCACATATATCTCTCTCCCATTTGCAAGCCCTTTTTTGAATATGGGCCCCCTCACCAAGTTTATTGTAGCTATGATCCGATTTGTGTTTTGGATTGATTTTGTCAGGAATTCATGGGTTTTTAATTTTTTCTGGAAATTTGCCACATGGATCCTGAGCTATCGTACTCTAACTGCGTGTTTCTGGGATTATTTCAACAATGGTACTTACTGTGAGGCAATGAATGCAAGGGAAATTTTCTCCCAACCTGTCACCCAGTTTTTTGAGGCTACCCCACCAGTTTTCAAGGATTTCAGATTTGCTTTAATTGCTAGTATTATTATTCCGTGGCTGGTGTTGCTGATGGGCCTGCTTTACTTAGCATTCAGAAACAAGGGAATACTGGCTTGGATAACAACCGTGAAACATGCTGCCCCAGACCCTGCCCCTGTCCCAGAGAATAGGGATGCTGCCCCAGAGCCTGCCCCTGTCCCTGAGACTAGAGATGCTGCCCCAGAGCCTGGTGTTGACCCACAGCCCACTGCAGAAATGAACCAGCCAGAGTGGGTGGGGGTTCTAGTGAAGGAGATACGGGACATGGGCCAGGTATTGAAGGAGCACTTTTCCCCAGCTAGTGAGAAACCCTCCCCCTGCCCTAAAGAGGGAGAGTCTGATGGTGCTGCAGTGGAACCCATAGATGTTACATCTGTCCAGGTTCCAGCTGGATCACAGGGGCAGCCACAGCCAGCAGCAGTTGCCCCTGTGGAAACTAGGAAATCTAAGATTAAAACAAAGCACCTAGATAGTGGGGATCAGCCAGGAGGGTCCTCACAGTCAGCAAGGGAGCCAGAGGTTGAGATTGTCACCGAGTCTCTCTCATATGACACTCTCCGTAACCTGCGAAAAGACATTGTGCGACGGGGCCGTGAGCCTTTACAACCTGGTTACTTCGTGTCTGGGACCTTATGGGGAGAGGTGTACAACTGGATGGCACTGAGGCCAGGAATTTGGGATCCTTGTCCCAGGACTCAGGTGTGGACCAGACATTCGTAAGGGAGCAAGGCCTCCTTTCCCTTTGGGAACGGCTTCTAATGAGTGTGAGAGAGAAGTTTATCCACAAAGAGAGAATGCAGGAGCACCACCATAGAATGCGCTGGAAGACCATTGATGAAGGGATCCAGCAGCTGAGGGAAGTGGCAGTATTAGAGGTACTCTTTGGGATGGATGGACAGCATGACAATGACCCTGACAAGGTCAGGTGCACAGGGCAGATGTTGTGGGATCTGGCAACCCTGGGGCCATCTGAATTTACTACCTACATTGCACTGATTAGGGCTGATGACCACCGAGAGACAGTAGGTTCTGTTGCCAGCAAGCTCAGAAATTTTGACAGTATGATTAATGGCCCAGTGCAGGCCAAGGTCTCTGCTGTGGCCAGGGACCTCCAACAGGTCCAAGAGGAGATGAAGGGGATGAGAGGGTTGAAAGGAGAGGTGAGGGAGATTATAAGGGAGGAGATAAGGAAGATCAGTGCAGCACCAGTTCGAGTCACAGGCCCCAAATCTCACACCCACCGCCCCCCAGCTAGGGGCAGAGGATACCCCTCACGAACTGACCTGTGGTTCTTCCTGCGAGACCATGGGGAAGACATGGAAAAATGGGATGGGAAGCCCACTTCTGTCCTGGCAGCACGGGTGCGTCAGCTCAGGGAGGGAAATGCCAACCGAGGGAACCGCGCTAAAATGAAGGTAGCCTCGACCTCCCACAACCAAGGTGCAGGGTACTACAGAAGGGAGGATGATCTGTCAGATCCCCTGGAAGGGACCTCCACTATGTATGCCCAGGAAGGAAATAATAACCAGGGCTAGAGGGGCCCTGCCTCTAGCCAGGGAGAGGCATGGGATAACAGGATCTACTGGGTAGTGTGGGTGCGATGGCCTGGCACATCAAAGCCACAGAAACATAGAATGTTAGTTGATACTGGTTCAGAATGCACCCTGATACCATCAGAACATGTGGGGAAGGTACCTGTTTCCATTGTTGGGGTGACAGGGGGATCACAGGAATTTACTTTGCTGGAAGCTGAGATTAGCCTGACAGGGAAGGGGTGGCAGAAACATCCGATTGTAACTGGCCCAGGGGCACCGTGCATTCTAGGCATAGACTTCCTCAGGAATGGCTACTACAAAGATCCAAGGGGATTCAGGTGGGCTTTTGGAATAGCTGCTGTATCGGCAGAGAGTATTAAGCAGTTGAACACCTTGCCTGGACTGTCAGAAAATCCATCTGCAGTGGGACTCCTGAAAGTGACAGAGCAACAGGTACCAATTGCCACCATGACAGTGCACCGCCCGGCAGTACCGGACAAATCGAGATGCTGTGATCCCCATCCACAAGATGATCCGTGAGCTGGAGAGCCAAGGGGTGGTGAGCAAAACCCACTCACCCTTCAACAGCCCCATCTGGCCCGTGCGCAAGTCTGAGGGGGAATGGAGATTGACTGTGGACTATCGTGCCTTGAATGAAGTGACTCCACCGCTGAGCAGCAGCCGTGCCGGACATGCTGGAGCTGCAGTACGAGCTGGAGTCCAAGGCAGCGAAGTGGTATGCTACCATTGACATTGCCAATGCATTTTCTCCATTCCTTTGGCAGCAGAGTGCAGGCCTCAGTTTGCTTTCACCTGGAGGGTGTGCAGTACACCTGGAACCGACTGCCCCAGGGTGGAAACACAGCCCTACCATCTGCCATGGGCTGATCCAGGCTGCGCTGGAAAAGGGTGAGGCCCCAGAACATTTGCAATACATTGATGACATCATTGTGTGGGGGAACACGGCAACAGAGGTCTTTGAGAAGGGAGAGAAAATCATCCAGATTTTGCTGGAAGCTGGCTTTGCCATCAAGAAAAGCAAAGTCAAAGGACCTGCTCGAGAGATCCAGTTCCTGGGAGTGAAGTGGCAAGACGGACGGCGCCAGGTCCCCACTGAGGTCATCAATAAGATCACTGCAATGTCCGCACCAACAAGCAAGAAGGAAACACAAGCTTTCATAGGTGCCATAGGCTTTTGGAGAATGCATATCCCTGAATACAGCCAGATTGTGAGCCCTCTCTACCTGGTCACCCGCAAGAAGAATGATTTCCACTGGGGCCCTGAACAGCAGCAAGCCTTCGCCCAGATCAAGCAGGAGATCGCTCATGCTGTAGCCCTTGGCCCAGTCAGGACAGGACCAGAGGTAAAGAATGTTCTCTACTCTGCAGCCGGGAACCATGGTCTGTCCTGGAGCCTTTGGCAGAAGGTGCCTGGTGAAACTCGAGGCCGACCCCTGGGATTCTGGAGCAGAGGTTACAGAGGTTCTGAAGCCAATTACACCCCGACGGAGAAGGAAATCTTGGCTGCCTATGAAGGAGTTCAAGCTGCCTCAGAGGTAATTGGCACAGAAGCACAACTTCTCCTGGCACCCCGACTGCCAGTGCTGGGGTGGATGTTCAAAGGAAAGGTTCCTTCTACCCACCATGCCACCGACGCCACATGGAGCAAGTGGATTGCCCTCATCACGCAGCGCCCGCATTGGTAACCCAAATCGCCCTGGGATTTTGGAGATAATTACAAACTGGCCAGAAGGTGAAGATTTTGGTCTTGCCGAGGAGGAGGAGCAGAAGCAAGTGACCCGAGCTGAAGAAGCCCCACCGTACAACCAGCTGCCAGCAGATGAAACGTGCTACGCTCTTTTCACCGACGGTTCCTGTCGCATCGTGGGAATGAATCGGAAGTGGAAAGCAGCCGTATGGAGCCCCACACGACAGGTTGCACAAGCTACCGAAGGAGAAGGTGGATCAAGCCAACTTGCTGAACTCAAAGCTGTTCAGCTGGCCTTGGACATTGCTGAGAGAGAGAAATGGCCAAAGCTCTACCTCTACACTGATTCATGGATGGTAGCCAATGCTCTGTGGGGCTGGCTGGAAAGGTGGAAAAAGGCTGACTGGCAACGTAGAGGAAAGCCAATCTGGGCTGCTGCTGAGTGGAAAGACATTGCCACTCGGATAGAGAAGCTACCTGTGAAAGTCCGCCATGTGGATGCCCATGTTCCCAAGAGTCGGGCTAGTGAAGAACACCGGCACAACGAGCGGGTAGATCAGGCTGCACAGATAGAGGTGTCAAAGATAGACTTAGATTGGGAACACAAGGGAGAATTGTTCCTGGCTCGATCGGCCCATGATGCCTCAGGTCATCAGGGCAGAGACGCCACCTATAAGTGGGCACGAGACCGAGGGGTGGATCTAACCATGGACAGTATTTCCCAGGTTATCCATGACTGTGAGACGTGTGCTGCCATCAAGCAAGCCAAGCGGGTGAAGCCCCTCTGGTATGGTGGGCGATGGTCCAAATACAAGTACGGAGAGGCCTGGCAGATTGACTACATCACACTGCCTCAGACCCGCCAAGGCAAGCGCTACGTGCTGACCATGGTGGAAGCCACCACCGGGTGGTTGGAGACCTACCCTGTGCCCCACGCTACTGCTAGGAACACCATCCTAGGCCTGGAAAAACAAGTCCTTTGGAGACATGGTACCCCTGAGAGAATTGAGTCAGACAATGGGACTCATTTCAAAAATAGCCTTGTTAGCACCTGGGCTAAAGAACATGGCATTGAGTGGGTGTACCATATTCCCTACCATGCACCAGCGGCTGGGAAAGTCGAACGGTGCAATGGCCTGCTTAAAACCACCTTAAAAGCACTTGGTGGGGGGACTTTTAAGAACTGGGAGATTAATTTACCAAAGGCCACATGGTTAGTGAATACCCGAGGTTCCACTAACCGAGCAGGTCCTGCCCAATCTGAGCCTTTGGGAACACCAGATGGAGATAAGGTCCCAGTGGTACACCTGAGAGGCATGTTAGGGAAAACTGTTTGGGTGAACTCTGCCTCCAGCAAAGACAATCCTGTTCGTGGGGTGGTTTTCGCTCAAGGACCAGGTTGCACTTGGTGGGTGATGCAAAAGGATGGAGAGACCCGATGCATCCCCCAAGGAGACCTTGTTCTAGGGTGAATTATCTATGACACTGTGCCTGTAACTGCCTGTATGTATATGATTTAAAGGTTTTTAATTTGCTGTAGCATGTTGGCATGGGAAAAATTCGGGGTGGATAAGGTTGAAGGTTGGGATTGTGTTCCTTCCATGTATGAGTGGGGAGAATTTTTTCCCATTGTAATGCTAACAGAACCCGCCGGCTGTGCCCAGGGTTTTTGATGGCCCTGGACGGGCGGGTGGGTGGGACCGGAGCTACCCGGAGGGGGATGCGGACTTCGGGAAAGGGGGAGCTACTCAGGGGAGCACGAGGCTTCTGGAGGGGCCCGGCTGTTTTCCGGGGAGAGAGAGGGGGAGGGGGAACTTCTCCAGTCTGCTCGGCGGTGTGAGGAGGTAGGAGACCCGGGGGCCGGCTGCATTCAGCTGCCCAGCATCTGCCCTGCTACCTCGGAGGCGCTGCTGACCACCAAAGACCAAATACTTCCTACCTCTGGGAATATAACTGGTCATCTGGACACAGGATCGGAGTGAAGAGCTCCCACCTGAGCCAGCCCGGCCGCGGCTGTTCCACTCCACCTCCCTGGCTCCCAATGCGATGGAAGAAATCCCGGAAATTCATAAAGGGGGTGACCACGCTGAAATGGCCTGAGATGAGTAGAGGTGGCTGGAAATAAAGGAAAAACTTGCTGAAATGACTCGGAAAAGCCTCCTGAAATGAAGGAAGAAAGGATAAAATAGAATTTTCAGAGTGGTTGCTAAAGAAATGAAATGGCGAGAGAAAGGGAGGGCAAATTCCGAAACCGAGAGAAAACAGTAAAAGTGACTGGGATGAAAAGCAGTGCAGACAAGTGGCCCAAAACTTACTCTAATATCCCTAAAAACATGCTGCAATTACGGAGGAAAGGAATAACCGGAGCCTGTTGAGAGGCTGTTAAAAAAAAAACGAAATGGCGAAAAAAAACAGGGGAAAATCCCGAAACCGAAGAAAACACTAAAAGTACATGGGATGACAGGAAGTGCAGGAATATGCACCAAAGCTTGCCCAAATGATGCTCATTGAATTCGCAGGATTTCATTCCCTTTCCTGAAAGGAAGGATTTCCTTTCAGGAAAGGGAATGAAATCCTGAAATGGCAGGACAAAGTCTGAGAAACCTGGCAGGAAAGGAGATATGATGTAATGAAATGAAATGCGATGGAAGAAATCCCGGAAATTCATAAAGGGGGTGACCACGCTGAAATGGCCTGAGATGAGTAGAGGTGGCTGGAAATAAAGGAAAACTTGCTGAAATGACTCGGAAAAGCCTCCTGAAATGAAGGAAGAAAGGATAAAATAGAATCTTCAGAGTGGTTGCTAAAGAAATGAAATGGCGAGAGAAAGGAGGGCAAATTCCGAAACCGAGAGAAAACAGTAAAAGTGACTGGGATGAAAAGCAGTGCAGACAAGTGGCCCAAAACTTGCTCAAATATCCCTAAAAACATGCTGCAATTACGGAGGAAAGGAATAACCGGAGCCTGTTGAGAGGCTGTAAAAAAAGAAAATGGAAAAAAACAGGGAAAATCCCAAAACCGAAGAAAACACTAAAAGTACATGGGATGACAGGAAGTGCAGGAATATGCACCAAAGCTTGCCCAAATGATGCTCATTGAATTCGCAGGATTTCATTCCCTTTCCTGAAAGGAAGGATTTCCTTTCAGGAAAGGGAATGAAATCCTGAAATGGCAGGACAAAGTCTGAGAAACCTGGCAGGAAAGGAGATATGATGTAATGAAATGAAATGCGATGGAAGAAATCCCGAAATTCATAGGGGGTGACCACGCTGAAATGGCCTGAGATGAGTAGAGGTGGCTGGAAATAAAGGAAAACTTGCTGAAATGACTCGGAAAAGCCTCCTGAAATGAAGGAAGAAAGGATAAAATAGAATCTTCAGAGTGGTTGAAATGGCAGGACAAAGTCTGAGAAACCTGGCAGGAAAGGAGATATGATGTAATGAAATGAAATGCGATGGAAGAAATCCCGGAAATTCATAAAGGGGGTGACCACGCTGAAATGGCCTGAGATGAGTAGAGGTGGCTGGAAATAAAGGAAAAACTTGCTGAAATGACTCGGAAAAGCCTCCTGAAATGAAGGAAGAAAGGATAAAATAGAATCTTCAGAGTGGTTGCTAAAAAATGAAATGGCGAGAGAAAGGGAGGGCAAATTCCGAAACCGAGAGAAAACAGTAAAAGTGACTGGGATGAAAAGTAGTGCAGACAAGTGGCCCAAAACTTGCTCAAATATCCCTAAAAACATGCTGCAATTACGGAGGAAAGGAATAACCGGAGCCTGTTGAGAGGCTGTTAAAAAACGAAATGGCGAAAAAAACAGGGGAAAATCCCGAAACCGAAGAAAACACTAAAAGTACATGGGATGACAGGAAGTGCAGGAATATGCACCAAAGCTTGCCCAAATGATGCTCATTGAATTCGCAGGATTTCATTCCCTTTCCTGAAAGGAAGGATTTCCTTTCAGGAAAGGGAATGAAATCCTGAAATGGCAGGACAAAGTCTGAGAAACCTGGCAGGAAAGGAGATATGATGTAATGAAATGTGTTGAAGGTTGGGATTGTGTTCCTTCCATGTATGAGTGGGGAGAATTTTTTCCCATTGTAATGCTAACAGAACCCGCCGGCTGTGCCCAGGGTTTTTGATGGCCCTGGACGGGCGGGTGGGTGGGACCGGAGCTACCCGGAGGGGGATGCGGACTTCCGGGAAGGGGGGGAGCTACTCAGGGGAGCACGAGGCTTCTGGAGGGGCCCGGCTGTTTCCGGGGAGAGAGAGGGGGAGGGGGAACTTCTCCAGTCTGCTCGGCGGTGTGAGGAGGTAGGTGACCCGGGGGCCGGCTGCATTCAGCTGCCCAGCATCTGCCCTGCTACCTCGGAGGCGCTGCTGACCACCAAAGACCAAATACTTCCTACCTCTGGGAATATAACTGGTCATCTGGACACAGGATCGGAGTGAAGAGCTCCCACCTGAGCCAGCCCGGCCGCGGCTGTTCCACTCCACATCCCTGGCTCCCGCCTGCGCCTGCAGCTGTGCCGGCCCTGCTACAGTTACACCCCCAAGGAACGGACACAGACCGAGTGTGTCCGCGTCTAAGAAAGGACTACAACTGACTTTTTCTTCTGTTTTTCGTCGGTAATTTTAATAATTACTGTTGTTTTCTACTTGTGCTGTGAGTTAGAGTAGTAAAGAGCTGTTACTTTTACCTCCTTATCTCCGCCTTGAGTCCTTGATTTGAAACAATTATAACACTCGGAGGGGGGTGACATTGATTTCTCTATTTCAAAGGGGAACTTCTGCCGTTTTTGGCAGAACCCTGTCCTAAAACCAGGACAGATTTTGGCGCCCAACGTGGGGCCAAGGGCATTAAAAGGTGAGTTAAGAGAGGAGTAGCAGCTCTTAAGCAGCAACATGTTGTCTAGTTTAATCTGGTTTGGGCTCCACGTGGTCACATATATCTCTCTCCCATTTGCAAGCCCTTTTTTGAATATGGGCCCCCTCACCAAGTTTATTGTAGCTATGATCCGATTTGTGTTTTGATTGATTTTGTCAGGAATTCATGGGTTTTTAATTTTTTCTGAAATTTGCCACATGGATCCTGAGCTATCGTACTCTAACTGCGTGTTTCTGGGATTATTTCAACAATGGTACTTACTGTGAGGCAATGAATGCAAGGGAAATTTTCTCCCAACCTGTCACCCAGTTTTTTGAGGCTACCCCACCAGTTTTCAAGGATTTCAGATTTGCTTTAATTGCTAGTATTATTATTCCGTGGCTGGTGTTGCTGATGGGCCTGCTTTACTTAGCATTCAGAAACAAGGGAATACTGGCTTGGATAACAACCGTGAAACATGCTGCCCCAGACCCTGCCCCTGTCCCAGAGAATAGGATGCTGCCCCAGAGCCTGCCCCTGTCCCTGAGACTAGAGATGCTGCCCCAGAGCCTGGTGTTGACCCACAGCCCACTGCAGAAATGAACCAGCCAGAGTGGGTGGGGGTTCTAGTGAAGGAGATACGGGACATGGGCCAGGTATTGAAGGAGCACTTTTCCCCAGCTAGTGAGAAACCCTCCCCTGCCCTAAAGAGGAGAGTCTGATGGTGCTGCAGTGGAACCCATAGATGTTACATCTGTCCAGGTTCCAGCTGGATCACAGGGGCAGCCACAGCCAGCAGCAGTTGCCCCTGTGGAAACTAGGAAATCTAAGATTAAAACAAAGCACCTAGATAGTGGGGATCAGCCAGGAGGGTCCTCACAGTCAGCAAGGGAGCCAGAGGTTGAGATTGTCACCGAGTCTCTCTCATATGACACTCTCCGTAACCTGCGAAAAGACATTGTGCGACGGGGCCGTGAGCCTTTTACAACCTGGTTACTTCGTGTCTGGGACCTTATGGGGAGAGGTGTACAACTGGATGGCACTGAGGCCAGGAATTTGGGATCCTTGTCCCAGGACTCAGGTGTGGACCAGACATTCGTAAGGGAGCAAGGCCTCCTTTCCCTTTGGGAACGGCTTCTAATGAGTGTGAGAGAGAAGTTTATCCACAAAGAGAGAATGCAGGAGCACCACCATAGAATGCGCTGGAAGACCATTGATGAAGGGATCCAGCAGCTGAGGGAAGTGGCAGTATTAGAGGTACTCTTTGGGATGGATGGACAGCATGACAATGACCCTGACAAGGTCAGGTGCACAGGGCAGATGTTGTGGGATCTGGCAACCCTGGGGCCATCTGAATTTACTACCTACTTTTTAATGATACGGCGACCACCGAGAGACAGTAGGTTCTGTTGCCAGCAAGCTCAGAAATTTTGACAGTATGATTAATGGCCCAGTGCAGGCCAAGGTCTCTGCTGTGGCCAGGGACCTCCAACAGGTCCAAGAGGAGATGAAGGGGATGAGAGGGTTGAAAGGAGAGGTGAGGGAGATTATAAGGGAGGAGATAAGGAAGATCAGTGCAGCACCAGTTCGAGTCACAGGCCCCAAATCTCACACCCACCGCCCCCCAGCTAGGGGCAGAGGATACCCTCACGAACTGACCTGTGGTTCTTCCTGCGAGACCATGGGGAAGACATGGAAAAATGGGATGGGAAGCCCACTTCTGTCCTGGCAGCACGGGTGCGCCAGCTCAGGGAGGGAAATGCCAACCGAGGGAACCGCGCTAAAATGAAGGTAGCCTCGACCTCCCACAACCAAGGTGCAGGGTACTACAGAAGGGAGGATGATCTGTCAGATCCCCTGGAAGGGACCTCCACTATGTATGCCCAGGAAGGAAATAATAACCAGGGCTAGAGGGGCCCTGCCTCTAGCCAGGGAGAGGCATGGGATAACAGGATCTACTGGGTAGTGTGGGTGCGATGGCCTGGCACATCAAAGCCACAGAAACATAGAATGTTAGTTGATACTGGTTCAGAATGCACCCTGATACCATCAGAACATGTGGGGAAGGTACCTGTTTCCATTGTTGGGGTGACAGGGGATCACAGGAATTTACTTTGCTGGAAGCTGAGATTAGCCTGACAGGGAAGGGGTGGCAGAAACATCCGATTGTAACTGGCCCAGGGGCACCGTGCATTCTAGGCATAGACTTCCTCAGGAATGGCTACTACAAAGATCCAAGGGGATTCAGGTGGGCTTTTGGAATAGCTGCTGTATCGGCAGAGAGTATTAAGCAGTTGAACACCTTGCCTGGACTGTCAGAAAATCCATCTGCAGTGGGACTCCTGAAAGTGACAGAGCAACAGGTACCAATTGCCACCATGACAGTGCACCGCCGGCAGTACCGGACAAATCGAGATGCTGTGATCCCCATCCACAAGATGATCCGTGAGCTGGAGAGCCAAGGGGTGGTGAGCAAAACCCACTCACCCTTCAACAGCCCCATCTGGCCCGTGCGCAAGTCTGAGGGGGAATGGAGATTGACTGTGGACTATCGTGCCTTGAATGAAGTGACTCCACCGCTGAGCGCAGCCGTGCCGGACATGCTGGAGCTGCAGTACGAGCTGGAGTCCAAGGCAGCGAAGTGGTATGCTACCATTGACATTGCCAATGCATTTTTCTCCATTCCTTTGGCAGCAGAGTGCAGGCCTCAGTTTGCTTTCACCTGGAGGGGTGTGCAGTACACCTGGAACCGACTGCCCCAGGGGTGGAAACACAGCCCTACCATCTGCCATGGGCTGATCCAGGCTGCGCTGGAAAAGGGTGAGGCCCCAGAACATTTGCAATACATTGATGACATCATTGTGTGGGGGAACACGGCAACAGAGGTCTTTGAGAAGGGAGAGAAAATCATCCAGATTTTGCTGGAAGCTGGCTTTGCCATCAAGAAAAGCAAAGTCAAAGGACCTGCTCGAGAGATCCAGTTCCTGGGAGTGAAGTGGCAAGACGGACGGCGCCAGGTCCCCACTGAGGTCATCAATAAGATCACTGCAATGTCCGCACCAACAAGCAAGAAGGAAACACAAGCTTTCCTAGGTGCCATAGGCTTTTGGAGAATGCATATCCCTGAATACAGCCAGATTGTGAGCCCTCTCTACCTGGTCACCCGCAAGAAGAATGATTTCCACTGGGGCCCTGAACAGCAGCAAGCCTTCGCCCAGATCAAGCAGGAGATCGCTCATGCTGTAGCCCTTGGCCCAGTCAGGACAGGACCAGAGGTAAAGAATGTTCTCTACTCTGCAGCCGGGAACCATGGTCTGTCCTGGAGCCTTTGGCAGAAGGTGCCTGGTGAAACTCGAGGCCGACCCCTGGGATTCTGGAGCAGAGGTTACAGAGGTTCTGAAGCCAATTACACCCCAAGGGAGAAGGAAATCTTGGCTGCCTATGAAGGAGTTCAAGCTGCCTCAGAGGTAATTGGCACAGAAGCACAACTTCTCCTGGCACCCTGACTGCCAGTGCTGGGGTGGATGTTCAAAGGAAAGGTTCCTTCTACCCACCATGCCACCGACGCCACATGGAGCAAGTGGATTGCCCTCATCACGCAGCGCCCGCATTGGTAACCCAAATCGCCCTGGGATTTTGGAGATAATTACAAACTGGCCAGAAGGTGAAGATTTTGGTCTTGCCGAGGAGGAGGAGCAGAAGCAAGTGACCCGAGCTGAAGAAGCCCCACCGCACAACCAGCTGCCAGCAGATGAAACGTGCTACGCTCTTTTCACCGACGGTTCCTGTCGCATCGTGGGAATGAATCGAAGTGGAAAGCAGCCGTATGGAGCCCCACACGACAGGTTGCACAAGCTACCGAAGGAGAAGGTGGATCAAGCCAACTTGCTGAACTCAAAGCTGTTCAGCTGGCCTTGGACATTGCTGAGAGAGAGAAATGGCCAAAGCTCTACCTCTACACTGATTCATGGATGGTAGCCAATGCTCTGTGGGGCTGGCTGGAAAGGTGGAAAAAGGCTGACTGGCAACGTAGAGGAAAGCCAATCTGGGCTGCTGATGAGTGGAAAGACATTGCCACTGGATAGAGAAGCTACCTGTGAAAGTCCGCCATGTGGATGCCCATGTTCCCAAGAGTCGGGCTAGTGAAGAACACCGCACAACGAGCGGGTAGATCAGGCTGCACAGATAGAGGTGTCAAAGATAGACTTAGATTGGGAACACAAGGGAGAATTGTTCCTGGCTCGATGGGCCCATGATGCCTCAGGTCATCAGGGCAGAGACGCCACCTATAAGTGGGCACGAGACCGAGGGGTGGATCTAACCATGGACAGTATTTCCCAGGTTATCCATGACTGTGAGACGTGTGCTGCCATCAAGCAAGCCAAGCGGGTG